>OX388037.1:4570333-5820333 GCA_947578705.1 Lacanobia wlatinum
GCCGATGTCTTCCTTCCGGAACGTATGTTACGTAACACGGAAGCTGCTGCGCCCGCGCGCAAACAATTGATTTTGTTTTGTTATTGTGATAGTGAAGTTTAAGACAGTATTTCTTTTTTTATTGTGACAGGACACGTAACTTGGGATTATTAGTGTTAGTGTTTTTTTTTGTGATCGACTGTTTTTTATTGTGATAGGACACGTAATTAAACTTTGGTTGTGTGTGCGTGTAATTAAAGTGTTCAACAATGCCTCGTGTAACTAACACGGCGGCAGACTACACGGACATGATTTTAATTGTGAATTAGGTATGTTTGTGATTTTTTTTTTTGTGAATTGTGAATTTTTAAATTGTCGATGTGTCCTCCACACATCGAGAATTTGCAAATTTAGTGTTTTTGTTGTGATTGTTGTTGTGTGCGTACCTACTTCAAAACCTTACCTATCATAAAAGCGGGCGCGAGCGGAGGCCTAAGCTCGCGCCTGCGCCACCGCCGGCCGCCCGCCCGACCACAATTATACCCACACCGCGCTCAGGCGCGCGCGCGACGTTGCCTCTTCGTTCCCTAGGTCAGTTGAATTTATTTGCACAGGGTGGTTGCGTTTTACTCTGATTTGTAAGCTATTTAGTTTGTTTGAAAGAAAAAAAATCTCAATTTTGTAGCTTTTTATTTTTATACCGTATCGGATTAATACTAAACACGTATAGTATACGTAGTGTAATTTAATGCCCCTCTGTCATACCAACGTTGTATAAGATAGAAGATACATAATTAACCCAATGATACTAATTCTAACATAAGTGTTCTAATATTACATTTTACAAGGTAACACGTACACGTACCTAAATTATAAATGAAATGCAGAAAAAAATATGGCACCCCCACAAAATGCTTCGCCTGTAGGAATCCTAAACCCAAATCGTATTCAGTAGTCAAGTGCACGAGCCTCGGCGTATCCGAAGTGCGTCTAATTCGGATAAATTTGTACTGTCTCGGTTAATTTAACCGGTTTGAGCCCATCCCTATGATATTTTGTTTCAATGCTCAGCTGTGGAATTCGGACAGATGGGTTTGATCCGAGTTCACTTCAGTTGAGATTTTTGTTTGAATAATTTAATATGTAAATTCGTGCTTTTCTTTTGTGGTTTTAAATATTTTGGAGGATTGCGGTGTACGTGAACGCCTACGCCATACCCATTTGAATAAAATGTAAGTTAAAATCTTTTATAAATAATCCTAAAAGGAATCCAAGGTCAAAATAAAACTAAGACACGTTAACATACACACAATGATAGTGTTTTCTTAAAAGCTTGAGGCGTGGTACCGGAAGACACAACGTTGGAAGGTGGACCGATGACCTGGTGAAGGTCGCAGGTAGCCGATGGATGCGAGACGCACAGGACCGGTCGTTGTGGCGACGCTTGGGGGAGGCCTATGTGCAGCAGTGGACGTCTTTCGGCTAATATGATGATGAGGCGTGGACGGCCATCTTAATTTATAGTGTATCACAGATGATACACTAGTTGTACCTATGTTTATGTAGGTATCTCAGTTTTGTTGTGTACCTTTTAGCTCATTAAAAGTTAGTTTTCAAAAGATGTTTGTCTAAATGTTATTTAGCACTAGTTGACCCGCGCAACTTCGTCTGCTCCGCTCCTATTGGTCTTAGCGTGATGATATATAGCCTATAGCCTTCCTCGATAAATGGGCTATCTAACACTGAAAGAATTTTTCAAATCGGACCAGTAGTTCCTGAAATTAGCGCGTTCAAGCAAACAAACAAACAAACTCTTCAGCTATAGATATATTAGTATAGATTATAATTCTACGAAATATCTGTCCAATCATATTCGCTTATAAAGTTTAGTCATGAGCATCAATACATACATAGATAGAAAAATCATACTGATGAAAATTCCAAACGTTTCTTTTTGAATGGGACATCATCAAATGACCACTCCCGCTCTGGGCGGAGCGAAAGGGAGTGCCAGACTTGTACTGACTCGGCGAGCATTGGGTGGCTAACCATCCGATCAGAACCAGGGGGGCTACTCTCTAACGAAATCCGTAGTTTCGGGCTTAGTTTCGGGCGGGCATTTACTACTTCGTATCACCTAACCACTGAGAACTAATGATAACACGATTTGACAGTTACTGTGAAATCGTGTTGTCATTCATTCTCAGTTCGGGTTCGGGACTAATCGTAAGTCTGTAGGTGATACGGAGTAGAATACGCCCGCCCGCAACTAAGCCTGAAACTACGGATTTCGTTAGAGATTAGCCCTCCAGGCCCGGGTCGACGGCGCGCTGTGTTCCACGCGCGTCTCAAAGAGCTGTCAGCATAGAAGATGGGACCCGCTAGGGCCAGTGCCTGCCAGGGTTGCGGAATTTGTTCGAAAGAGTCACCGCAGCCCTGGAAAGCAAAGGGCATTAGGAGGAACACGGATGGGTTTTAGTCAGTAAGAGTCTGATACTCCCTTCTGCTTCACCCAGAGCGGGAGGAGTCACTTGATGATTTCCCATCCTTAAAAAAAATAAGACTCTTATTGACTAAAACCCATCCACGTACCTTCAAATACCTTTTGCGTTCCAGGGCCGGGGTAACTTTTTCAACAATTCCGCAATTATCATAATTATTCAATTTTGCCAAAAATACTTGTCAAGACAAATCCAAATAGGTGTTACAGAATGGGGTTATCTTGTTGGATTTATGAGTTGCTATGTTTTTTTTTTAGCGCCGTCGACCCGGGCCCGGTTCTGATCAGACGGCGAGCCATCCAATGCTCGCCGTCCGCCGTACGACCAACAGTTTCGGCTGTGCGTTGTCTGTCAGTCACTCAATCAGTCAGTAACGGAAGAATTTATATATATATTGATTTGTATTTTGTGGGAGATACAAATCTTATAATCTCTTATAATCTTAATCTTAATTATGCCTGCTGCCGTGGTGACTCTAGACCACCACGTGACATTTTTGTAGCTCATGTTAACCTTCTACTGTTCTATCAAGAAATATAAAAATAGATTTCTCGATAAAACACCGTTGTCTAGAGCCTTAGAGCGCATTTTCGATTAAATCTTGAAGACTTTTTGTACTTTCCCAATTTAAGCGTAAACCTCTTAAGTATCAATAAATAGTATATTTATCGCTTCCCTAATCCTCACTATTCCTTCATGTCTTCATCTCGCCGAATCTCCGGAATTGCTTACCACAAGAGATTCTAAACGAGGCTTATCATGGCGTATTTTTTCGAGCGATCACCTGCTGAGCCGTGGGACGGGCGTAATCGCGAATAAGCGTTCGATCGAGCGAAGTGAGCGGAGTGAACCGCAGTGGGAGACAAAAGTGCGGCGTGGAGGTAGATATGCTGGATGAGACAAAAACCTTGTTGTTGTTAGTATTACACTATTGATAATAAAGTACGGCAATTGTTTCTACATACATGACATTGATATATAAAAACCCAAGATACACACTCAGCATCTCAAAAACGTCCGCAAAATACAAGCGCACAATGTATAATTGTGCGCTAGTTTCAAACAGTCTCGCATCGCTCGCCATACTGCACTGCTTTGTAAAAACAACTTCAAGCGATCCGTGTAAGGTTGAATTTGCAAAAAAAAAATTACGCATCACTCGCCATACTGTACTGCTTTGTAAAAATAACTTTAAGCAATCCGTGTAAGATAGAATTTGAAAATAAAAATTGTTTATAGTATAATTACACACAACTCACACATGACACTTGATACATGTCAGTTTTTGACGACAGTTTCGAGTGCTGCATTTGTTCGAGACTGTGCACCTTGGGTTTTTTATATATCAATGATACACGACCGTCAATATTTACAAATCTTCATGAGCTGGCAAGCATCAAAAACAAAAGATTGGCAGCTTCTTTGGTGAATCGTATATCCGTCGACGTACTGAATATGAGGGGACACGGGTGGAGGAGAGCTTCAAAAAGCCTGCTGGCTCCCATTGTACCGTCTTAATAACTTTTATTTGGCAATCACAAAGTACAGTAGAGACTCGATTATAATATTCACCGCAAACTAAATATCTTTGCAGTTTGAAAGATAACCGGCTGGTAAATTTAATACGCGGCTGACAAAGATAAAATGTAATACTAAGGTCAATTTTGCTTCATACATTTTGCTGTCAAGTATCCACTGTATAACAATGAATTATTATGAGCTTTCAGTTTTGGGACAGTTTCCAAATGAGGGTAATATCTCATTGCGTTCTGATCCTCTAAAAGACATACAAAAAAAACCTTTTCAATATTCGTTTCAGCTACCCTATTACCTGATCTGGCTGAGGTTAGCAGTAAGGTGAAAATAATCAGGTGTAAAAGGACGCACCATATGGCCGTTGTCTACGCATATTGTGTATCAAACTTTAACATTAAACAAATCTGAGAATCTAAAAAAACAGTTAAAATATTTACAGAACCTTTGTATAGCCAAGGAATCAGACAGATAGTTGAATCTAGTTGCAATTTGCAATCGGAGTAATAATTACTAGTAATAAAGATTCAACTATCTGATTTATTAATCGGATCACCAACAGTCTACAATTTTAGAAAAATGACACCATCATTTGTTACGATATTACACGCACAAAACGTTTTGGGAACACATTCATAGTGCGTACAGCTAAGGAGTAGATTTCCCTGCCAGAGTCTGTGTTTCCTGATAGCTACAACCTGGGAGTCTATAAGTCAAGAGTGAATAGGTTACTTCTAGGCAAGCGTGCTCCGTCTTCGACCACATCATCGCTTACCATCAGGTGAGATAGTAGTCAAACGCGAGCCTATCAATGGTAAAAAAAAAGAAATGTCAGAAAAAAAATACATTTCCAGTTAATTTTACATCCATGTGTTCCTTGTGGGCTGGATCGGAAATCACTTGGTCGACATTTGTGTCTTGAGTGTCGCGCGATATACCCCCATGTGCCACCTCCGTGTCTTCACGCATTTCTAGCTTTAAAGAGGCAGCAGTATTGAAGGTTTTGTTCGATTTGCCAGAAGATTGTTTGATATTTGACTGGAGTTTTTGGAATATTGTTCATGTGGGTATCATTCATGTTATATGATTTAGATCAGACAATGACAGTAAGTGGTCTTCTTCTTATCGTGTGGGCAGTAAGGTCTAACGACCCCACGCACCCTAGTGTCAGAGTTTCTAAACCGCCTTAAGGGCCTCTGACATGATTTATTAAACAACCGCCATTTGGCGGTCGGGACCACCGGCTTATACGTGCCTTCCGAAGCACGGAATCATCTTTTTATCAGACAATCAGGTGATTCAAGCCTGCAATGTCCTAGCCAAACTGGAAACAACTTTACAAAGTATGCTTCCCGTGGGAATCGAACCCACGACCACCGGGTCACAAGGCAAACGCCTAAACCACTCGACCACGATGTCAGTAAGTGGTTGAACAGATAATTTTACAAACTTGCTTTTATATATTAACTTTTGTTTTTATACAAGATCGATAGTCTGAAAGTTTGGTAGAATGGCAGCCGTCGTGGATTTCGTTCGAGTTTGAGTGTGTACGGGTGGCCTTAGGACTTAACGACCGAAGTCAGTCGGTAGGCTATCGGTAACTACATTTGTCGAGACTTCCCACCCAAGTAGGCATCTCAAGTATCTTCAGTCATTGAGGTTCTTTTATTGCACCCTAAAATGTATTATGAAGACCGCCCAAGTGTGAGAATAGCCCATTCAATTCAACTTTATAACCAGTTTGTTTTCAGGAGCTCGTGGCTAGATAACAACAGCCGCACGGTCAATCTTCAAGGTTAAGCAACGCTTGCCAAGGTTGGTCTGTGAATGGGTGACCATCTTAACATACCGAGTTTCCTCCGTGCCTCGGAAAGCACGTTAAGCCGTTTTCCCGGCTGTCATTTGTAGATCTTTGACAGTCGTTAGGGATTGTCAGAAGCTAGTAAATCTGACTCCAGTCTTGCCATGAAGTACCGTGTTACCCAGTTAATGGGTTGTGGAGGTCTGGTAGGCAGCCGCTCCATGTAAAATACTGGTATTCAGCTAAATCCGGCTTCACTGGAAGCCGACCCCAACGTAATTGGGAAAAGGCGAGGCAGATGATGAACCAGTTTGTTTTCAAATCAAGAGTGAACATTGAACAGGTATTTTCTGAGCTCACTTGTTTCGATTTAGATTTCAACTGTTTTCATTCCATTAAGAACGATCGGGGTGGGAGGAGGATGTTCGCTTTCACGTAAGTTGCAAAAATTTTATTGCTGCTAAGGATCGTGTTAGAAGAGTGAACGCCTTCGCTTAGGTTCTTAGCAAATACTTCATTGTACGTAATTAATAGAGAGAAGAGCTAAGGCTCTTTATCTGTCAATGAGTCGTCCATCTACACTAATATTATAAACAGGAAAGATTTGTTTGTTTGAAATGAATAGGCTCCGAAACTACTGGACCGATTTGAAAAATTCTTTCAGCAATGGATAGCTACATTATCAGGGAGTAATATAGGCTATATTTTATCCCCGTAATCCCACGGGAACGGGAAGTACGCGGGTGAAACCACGTGACGTCCACTAGTATAATATATAATAGCTGTCATACCGTGTGTATTTGTTTTATATAAGTACTAGCTGACCCGGCAAAGGTTTTTTCGCCATTAAAAAAAAATACCCTACCTCCTATTCTCATACCTAACGAATATAGTAACAAAATTTCATGAAAATCGGTCGAGACGTTTCGGAGGAGTTCGGTAACAAACACCGTAACACGAGATTTTTATATATCAGATTTTATTAAATTAGTTTATACCTCATAATATTGCCTTTGCTTATTTCCTATAGATTGCCATGTATTAGAGTGATGTAGGCAAAATAAAAGAGAACTGTTCAATTCAGCAATTCGTGTAATTATGCCAAATAATTAGTGTGTGCAGTTACAAATATAAGGTTAGGCGAGCTGCACACTACAGCAATCTCGTTCAGAAAAAAAAATATCCTGCCAGTTCTTATTGCAAACGTCAAAATGTAATGTCCAATCTGAAAAGCATCCTTTACCGTAACTTTTATAGGCAGGCACCTCTTAAACTTCCCTTAAAAGATCTAAGATAAGGAAAGAATGTTCAATTTCACTGTTTATCGACTTTGCTAGATGACTTTGAGTTATTTAAAACGTTTAGTAATTAAACAAGAAGTTTCCTATCAGTTTGGGGGGCGAAACAATGAACAAGCTTTTAATTAAATAAGTATTGGCGTTTGTGAACGTTACGCTTTTAAATTGATTTGGAATATTTAGGTTTAAGGACCGTTTTCTTAGGCTATTGTTGATTGAGATTTATTGAAAACAAGATGGCAGTTTCTTTGTCGTCCAGTACCAATGGAAAAAGAAAATGTATAATTATTATGATGTGTTTTTATCGATGTACTCGTAAAATCTATATCTATCTACACACATATTATAAGTTGGGGGATTATATTGAAGATAAAAATGCTTGGCTGAATGCTGGTCCTGCTCCACAGCCACTAGGGCGCACAAAATAATCTGTTAGCATTTGGAAACATTGTTGGACCGGCTGAAGATTGTAAAAAACAATATTTGCATTGTGTAGACTCAATTTATTTAGCAATGTATAATTTCAACCATTTTAACGGCACATGTGTGAGTTCTGTGTACCTTAAACTTAAGCTATAGCTATCAGTTTTAGGTTTGTTTTTGACTTGAATGTACCCTGGCGGTTGGGAGTTTCATGCTCACTTAAAAGTCTTGCTGATGGTGGCGTATGCGTTGGATCATTTGGGTCCCTTCAAAATGGTTGAGCCGAATGGTGCTAGCGCATGTTCGTGAACGGGCGCTGTCAGTTGGGACTGGTCATTTCTCAGTTGCCATGGTTTATTTTAAATATTTCTTTGAATTGTTCCTTTTTTCCCGGACGCTTTTATCCTGTTCGTCTTTTACATCGTTCTCACATGTTTGTATAATTTTAACTTGATGTAAACAAAACTTTGTAACAATTTATTATTTTTAAAAGAGTGTCCGTGGAGTTTCTTGCACGTTCTTCTCCATAGACATCTACGCTTTGGAACGTGCAAATAGCTTCATCTTTTTGGACTGACCGACCTTGACAATTCAAAAGTGCCTGTAAATGGTTTATTTGAAATATACGATTTGATTTGATTTGATTTGAACACTAATATCGTTCGCAATTCGTAACTATCAATGTATTTATTTTTTTGTTTGTGTTGTGATTTATTGCATTGTTTAACCAAAAATTGTGTACGTGGTGTTAGCCTATAAGTAATTGTTACACTTATTTATGTAGACTTAACAATTAAAGAAACTGTAAACGTGTTGTGTAAACAATTGTTGGCTTACCAAATAAATAAAAATCTGTACTAATGTACAAAGCTGAAGAGTTTGTTCGTATGCTTAAACGCGCTAATCTCGGGAATTACTGATCCGATTTGAAATATTCTTTGATTGTTAGATAGCCCATTTATCGAGGAAGGCTATAAGCTATATAACATCACGCTAAGACCAATAGGAGCGGAGCAGTAATGGAAAATGTGACGCAGACGAAGTTGCGCGGGTCAGCTAGTTAAGTATTTCTTTTTTTCAAATATTTACCAACTATGTAAAAACAAATGAAGTTGGATGTGTTTGGATGCGGTTTTAATTATCAGAATAACTATGGCGTAAAGTCGTTCGAAATATAATGGTATAGTAAATCATTAGCTACGAGTATGTATGATGTGACGTGGGTATTTAGTAATTCTAGTAGTATTGTTCAAAACTAGCTGACCCGCGTAACTTCGTTCGCGTCACAATTTTCATTACTGCTCCGCTCCTATTGGTTTTAGCGTGATGATATTTAGCCTATAGCCTTCCTCGATAAATGGGCTATCCAACACTGAAAGATTTTTCAAATCGGACCAGTAGTTCCTAAGATTAGCGCGTTCAAGCAAGCAAACAAACAAACAAACTCTTCAGCTTTATATGTTGGTATAGATATAGATAACGAAAGTCGCGCATTTACCTATGTTTGTGAAATGTACTGAGATGCTATTTCGTTATTTTCGGGATTTCAGGGTTTGTTTTAGAGTAAAAGTGTGTTTATAATTTAAGATAGATAGATAGATAAAACATTTATTTGGAACAAGGAAAGAAACATAACACACAAGCACAGTTACATAACACTAGAAAATACAAAAAAAAAAAATATTGGAGCCTTTTCAAATTTTCTTTAAAGGTTCCAATTTCAAAAACTCAATAGAAAGTCGTTTAGATATTGTCTCCATTTTTAAAAAGATCGATTTTAAAAAGAGAGATTTTAAAAAGAGAGGTTTTTCACTATTCCAGAGTTTGTCCCAGAGGAAAATAGTGTATCCATAATTTGAAGTACTGACCCTTTTCAAATATTCTTTTTAGAGGGCCTAGCATGAATATTTTTGACGTATAGTAACGTAACGTAAAATTTTACCGTAGCTACAACACTCGTATCGCGCATAATTAAAAATTATGTGCGAAACTTTGAATTAGATACAATTTTTATATTTTTGCATGATATAAATTGTGTATGTAACATATTAATAAACCAAAATACTATAATAATAATAATAATTCACATTTATTACAAGTAACAAGACTCATAGTGTTAGTAACAATGTACTTAAAAACTATGTTAGTAGAACACAAAACAAAACAAAACACAAAAACCAAAACAGCTTGCGACATCACTGCCGCAAGGTGACAGGCCCAGCTGAAACCCTGCAGCAGTGGTTCACAAACGCACAATCTAGCCTGCTTGCTAACATGGACAGAATGATGTTGGCGCTGCCCCGCACCCTTCTGACTAGGTTTTAGTTTTTCATGTTCAAAATTCACTTACGTCAAAATATTCGTGCTAAGTCCTCAAGTTGCAATGTGAAGAACGCTATAGATAGTTATCGTGTGCTTGTCAACAAAATTCAGGCCATTGCAATTATATCAGAATAAATTAAATCGTAAAAAAATAAAAGAAAAATCTTCACGCTGTTTTCACTCAATTACCAAAGCTAGCCAATGAAACAAACCCTTAATAATAATTTATTATGAAAGTGATGAAATTGTTTCCTCAGCCTTTGATGTTTCAATATCATAATAGGTTCCTATTGGTTTGGTGCCAAAGAGAAAGGGTTCGAACAAATGGAACCAATAATAATTAATTGAATCTTTCCTTGTGCAAAGGAAATCTATTGTGAAAATTGTTCATAATCGAAAATTTTAAAGTACAGGAAGTATTTGATTGAATTTGGATTTCCTGGTATTGTAAGAAGTTTGACAAAAGATTGAGTTTCATACAAAGAAACCTTAGAAAGTATTAGTAAATTCTCAAAGATTGAACTTAACGGAAACTTTAATCTTGAAATAATTTAGCTTGTGATAGAAAATTGTTTTGTTTTATTGCCACATGAACAAAACACGTGCGTATTAAAGACTAGCTTTTGTCATTGGCATTGAACGTCACAAATGAGGGACATAATTCCAAGAAAAGGTACCTTCTCTCGAGACAAAAACGTCTACTTTGCCTGTGTCATCTTTGACCTAGACTAGGGTCAAGAGCAAACCCATATCAAATAAAAAATAAAATCTATGTAGCAGCGATTTTTGCGTGGAAACGTTGCAAACAAAGCCATAGAGATAGTTATTTTTGTATTTATGATATAAGTGTGGACTATGGTTCCTTTAATTATTAGAAAACACCAGCCCCTGCTTTTGACGACGCAGGGCTGCTTTTTTAATCGTCAGATAATTTTAACTGAAGAATAAATCTATATCTATACTAATATATAAAGCTGAATAGTTTGTTTGTTTGAACGCGCTAATCTCAGGAACTACTGGTCCGATTTGAAAATCTTTCATTGTTAGATAGCCCACGCTAAGACCAATAGGAGCGAAGCAGACGAAGTTGCTCGAGTCAATTAGTATTTAATAAAAGCTGTCAAGTCTCCATTTTTATTTCCCAGGAAAAAGTTACGATTCTGTAAACCTCTTACCGTGTAAACTTAGTATACGCCAGCTGACTATTGAAAAATATCAGTTCTGAAAATGAAATGAAATTTTAAAATTAATGAACTGTAGACAGGAACCTTTCAAAATACCTACTCCTCAAACTAGAACTTATTATACCATTGATCTTGAGCCTTCCCATTCCAGTACATGACGCTAGGTAGAGTAAATTAGACGTTACACTGAACCGCTACCCACCTCATAACTGTAGAGCCGTGACGTACGTAGAGTTGCACAAACTGCGCCCCGTGACAGCGCCTAATATAATTAATAGAGTTTGTGCGCCTTCGCTACGCCCTCCTGTGTCTTCGATGTACGCCCGCTGGTGGGCTCTTATTGCGACCTCTTGGTTTGTCTGTCAGTCTGGTACTTTTAAGTAGTTTTTAGTAATATCTCACTATTATCTTCCGTCTACCGTCATAGGTCGCCGACGTCGCCGATGCCTAACGCTGCACTGATTGGTGACCTTACATGCGCCAAAACATGTCGTGACTCCTCTGGGCCTCGGAAAGCACGATAAGTTGTTAGTTCTGTCTATGATTTATAGACCTACTAGTTTTTTCCCGCAGGAATTTCGGGAAATCTTCTCTTAGTGCTCCCCTACACTCCTCAAGAAACCTAAATGCCAAATTTTAGCTTTCTACGACTTACTGGTCATAGAAAGCTGAAATTTGGCATTCGTTTCGGCTGTGCGAAGTACAACTAATCATCAATTCCATGACTTGGGAAAAATCTCCCTATTTGGGGTCAATCTATACAAAAATCACAGTACCGGCAATGGCACGGTTGGCGCAGTGGTTGAGCAAATGGCTGCTGCTCTGCATGTCGCAAATTCGATTCCCGCTGGGAACAAGTATTTGTATGACTTACAGATAGTTGTTCCGGGTCTGGCTGTGTGTGTATGCGAGTATAAATGTTCATGAACGAACCCATGATAGAGAAGAAATACCTAGTATGGGGCAGCATAAAAAAGCACACTACACACTAAAAAAACCAAACCGAATTATCCATTTGTCTATATTTCTATTCCATTTCAAGATTTAGATGAAACTTGGCAAACAGGTCCGCCGCATGATGTCAGCCGGTGCCGTATGGTGCCGTAAAAGAATAATACCATCCCATCACTTCCCGTGGGTGTCGTAAGAGGCGACTAAGGGACTCACTAAAGAATGGGCAGCAGCGTTCTCTGTAAAACGCAACACCATACACTGCGATCGCCAACCCGCCTGCCAAGCGTGGCGATTATGGCAAACCCCTCCCTTTGGGGGAGGCCTATGTCCAGCAGTGGACGTCTTCGGCTGTTATGACTGCCTGACTGGCAAACAGGTAAACCATGTCGTTGACAAGGGGTACTAGGACACTTTGCATCCCGGAAGTATGTTCCACTGATATAATTTTCGAATTTAAAACGGGCGGAGCCTCTGGCAGAAGTTAACTAGTTAATTAATACAAATAACTACTGCCTCCATCTGAAAAAACTGTGTTATGATGAGTTTCATCCCCAATTTCTTCTGATGTTTTTTCAGCGTATTATTTTAGGCGATCTACAGAACACCGTACAATTTAACAAATCCAACATTTCCCAACATCGCCATCCCACTGTCACCCCACGTTTATCAGCCCCAAAGTCTCCAAAAAAGCCGCTTCACCCCCATAAACAAAAGGTAATCGCCGCTTAACATCCCCATCAGCTATCGACAGGTATTAGCCGGCCGATGCGATCGTCTAAACGACGTCATTAGTACGAATCGGCTAATTTTCGCTGAGAACTTATTGTCATGGATTGGTTGCAGCGGTGTTAAATTGCTTAATTAGGTAAGAATTGAGTGGCCAGAAAGTTCTATGCGGTTTTTTGAAGCAAAAACCTCAAGGCTTTACTTCAAAAGTTTAAAGTGGTGTACCTATCACAAATCGGCGACACTATTCCCAAATACTACGTGCCATACTAAAATAATTAAGTTTGATGAGGCTTTAAGAGTCAATTCAACTGACTTGGATCCTGCGATGAAATTAATCAGAAACGATCAGTGGCGGGGTAAAGAATACATAATCTCTGCTTATTAGTTAGATTTTCTCTAGTTTTATTAATAAGGTTGGTACTTTTATTTAGGAATAGTACTTTGATTTTTGCCTCAACGAACTTTGATTTTCGTAATTATTTTTTTTATAAGGTAATGTTAACTTGCTGTTTGATTCCCTGCAAGGTTAATAAATATCATCCGATATTATTTATTTTTCCAGTCAAAATAAAAGACACAAGTGGAACGAACCATCCCTCATGTACGAAATGACAAACTTCGCAAAGCGTCAGCAAATAGGTATTTGTTGACTGAATTCGGAAGTGAGTTCCGAAGATCTGGCGGCCAACAAGTTGGGTGACAAGTTGGTCGACTTGTGGGACTGGCTGTGATCGACAACGATCATAATTGGGTATGGATAACTGGGGACAGAGACTGCCTGTGGATTTGTAGTTGCTATTTTGGTTATCAGTTCAAATTAAAACGGTTTGATTCTTCATGATATTTTATTGAATTCATATAAACATCAAAATAAAGTATGGTGTCGGCCGGTGCCGTAAAAGAATAATACCATCCCATCACTTCTCGCGGGTGTCGTAAGAGCGACTCGCCAGAGAATGGGCAGCAGCGTTCTCTCTAAAACTCAACACCATTCACTGCGATCGCCAACCACCTGCCAAGCGTGGCGATTATGGCAAACCCCTCCCTTTGGGGGAGGCCTATGTCCAGCAGTGGACGTCTTCGGCTGTTATGACTGCCTGACTGGCAAACAGGTAAACCATGTCGTTGACAAGGGGTACTAGGACACTTTGCATCCCGGAAGTATGTTCCACTGATATAATTTTCGAATTTAAAACGGGCGGAGCCTCTGGCAGAAGTTAACTAGTTAATTAATACAAATAACTACTGCCTCCATCTGAAAAAACTGTGTTATGATGAGTTTCATCCCCAATTTCTTCTGATGTTTTTTCAGCGTATTATTTTAGGCGATCTACAGAACACCGTACAATTTAACAAATCCAACATTTCCCAACATCGCCATCCCACTGTCACCCCACGTTTATCAGCCCCAAAGTCTCCAAAAAAGCCGCTTCACCCCCATAAAGCAAGGGGGGTCCCTTGCTTGGGGGAGGCCTTGCTTGGGTCTTTCAGCTGATATGATGATACCTAAAATCCGAAAAAAAAATCCTTTAAGGATTCAATATATCTCTTCGTTTCATTTTCATTCTCAGTCTCCCGTTTTTCAAATGAAAAACACTTTCAAACACAGATTATTTCGAATCTATATTGTATAAAAATGTCATAGAGTTCAAGCAGCAAAAGTTCTAACTAATAGGAGCCTCGCAGGCTTATTTGTGTAGCGTACAGCGACAAGGAAATCAGAATAAACGGCTTTTATTGGTTACAAACAAGTACCTATGTGATTTTCAAAATCTCGACATGGCATTTACAAATTACTTTCAACCATGCGAACTCGTCACGTACATACCACTCCACATTAATCGATTAAGTCAATTTTATTAGAAACTCAGTGAGAGCAAAGTGCTCAGGGGTCCTCAAAAACCGGGACCAGCATTACACAGGGGTGTACAAGTACGTTAATTCCCGAAATAACTTGTCGACACAACCACTCCCTTTGCGCTGGGGTTGCCACGCTTCGGTAGTATTTAGGACAAATAAGTGAAAGTGGTAATAGTTAGCTGAACTTATTTTGTTAAATGTTACATGCGTAGTTACCTATTTAAATAATACGAGTAACCAAGCTCATTGTGGAAGGATGACATTTTTATAACTATAGTCTACACTATTCCACTATTGGCCAAATCTCTCCAGGTATATTTTTCCCGGGCCACCCTTGCATTTTTTAAAGTTTTATATCAAATATGCTTGCCACAAAAGTAGGCAATTTTAGTACTAATAGATTGGTCTTCATGTAACTAAATCGATTCGGTAGTTATTCATAGGCTTACTTTGATACTGGGGCCGTACAACGTAGTGCCGATGACATCAAAATTTCATCGTGTCTTTCCAATTGAATAATGATACTTTTAAGATCATACAACCCCAGTTGCTGTTCGAAACTCTAATAACTCAGACTTAGATATATTTTTGCGGGTTAAGCAAACGTGACATCCTCTTATTCCAAAATTCTTGATACTAAAAAACACCTGATTTGCCTACCCTTTTAACAGATTGCAACTGAGATGGGAATGCAAACGTTGCTTAGAAGTGAGTAGTATTAGCCTTCTACTGTGATCTTCAAATGATTTCGCGGACGAGTTCGTGTATTAAGCGGACGAGTTCGTGTATTAAACCGACGTGTCTACCCTACCCGCGACTAAGTTTCAATTAAGCCTTCCCTCCTCTCATTCGCTCCACCTAAGCCTCGCGCGGCAGGCGCCTACAAATAGATTACAGGATTTATACAGCGATTGTTTAGGCTAGAAGATAAATTTCGATAGAATCCCTTTGTTTTAGACGCGGAGATAGTATTAAAATTTGATTAGACCGTTTTTTGGGGAGGTAGGTGTTGGTGGGGTGGTAGGTGCTGGTGGGGTGTGTTGTGCGGTGATTAAAGAATAACAGTGATGCTTGAACTCGGAGTGGCAAAGGAAATTCAAGATTATTTTTCAAAACTTGTTTTGATTTTCATGCTTTTCTGAAAATTGCTTTTATATTCATTCAGCCTATTGGAGTCCTCTGCTGAGTAAAGATCTATCTCAAACTGGACCACGACCCCTTGTTTCTTCAAAATGGGTCTCGATTTTATAGCTACCAATCAATATTCTTTTTAGGGTTCCGTATCCAAAGGGTAACCAACGGAACCCTATTACTAAGCCTGTCCATCCGACCGTCTGTCTGTCAGCGGGCTGTATCTCAAGAACCGTAATAGGCAGACAGTTGAAATTTTCACAGATTGTGTATTTCTATTGCCGCTAAAACAATAATGCTAATTAAAATTAAGGTTTATGGTACGGAACCATTCGTTCGAGAGTCCGACTCGCACTTGGCCGGTTTTTTTTTAAGGATGAGAAATCATCAAATGTCTCCTCCCGCTCTGGGCGAAGCAGAAGGGAGTTTCAGACTCTTACTGACTAAAACCCATCCGTATTCCTCCTAGTGCCCTTTGCGTTCCAGGGCCGCGGTGACTCTTTCGAACAAATTCCGCAACCCTGGCACCAATCAATGTCCTAGAACCTCATCTCTCATTTGTGTTTACCGTGATTTATTTCAGGGTGCAAATATCACTCAATAAATCTGCTTAGCTTTTTGCCAATCCAACTGAATGCTGCTGGGTTCCAGTATTTACACAGAGCGACTGCCTATTTGAACTCCACTACCCAGTATCTGGGTGATACGCTATCCCTTGGCAAGACTGGTTTCAGACTTTCTGGCTTCTGACTATCAAACAATCAATTCAATTGTCAACGAACAACAACAGTATGCCAGCAGGGAGATATCCTTGGCATTTAATGAATGGCCTATTGGCCACCCATCCATGAACCAACCTTAGCAAGCTTGCCTTAACCTTAGCGATGATAGAACCGTGCGGCTATTAATATTTATGTTCCAAAAACCTTTAGGCCGCGAACACGAACTCAGCGGCGCGGCGGGCGGCGCGGCAAGTTACATTATACATCTCCGCATTTGAACGCGCTGCTGCAGCGTTTGTCGCGTCAAATGCAAAGATGCCGCCCGCCGCGCTGCTGAGTTCGTGTCCGTGGCCTTAGAGCTGCAAATGATTTCCTACATTATCAATTTAGCCCACAACAAACTGGGATAGTCATCGAAACGTAATACATCTCACGACTATGGTCTGACAAAATTACAAAAACTCATTTTACACAAAATAATGCCTTGCGAAGCACCATCCCTGCTACTCACAAACCGAGTTAGCGCGGTAAACAAAGTCCCCGTAAGCCTAGTTTTATTACAGCGTCTAGACTGGAATCCTTATTGGATCCCGAGATCTCGAGGGTAGGCCTCCAACGAGCTTGTACGCAATTGTATTGAGTGAGGTATAACGTGGGAGTAGGTTTTTGTATTTCTAGTTTTATAAAAACCGGTCAGAGGGGCTACTCTGTAACGAAATCCGTAGTTTCGGGCTAAGTTGCGGGCGGGCATTTTCTACTCCGTATCACCTAACCACTGAGAACTAATGATAACAAGATTTGTCAGTTACTGTGAAATCGTGTTGTCATTCATTCTCAGTTCGGGTTCGGGACTAATCGTAAGTCTGTAGGTGATACGAAGTAGAATACGCCCTCCCGCAACTAAGCCCCCCAGGTTTGAGTCTTACTCTCACATTAAGGGTTCCATACCATGAACCGAAACAAACAAGTTTCTTGTATGGGAACCTCTTTTATTTTTATGATTTGTTGTTATAAAAGCAATAGAAATGCAAACTCTATGAAAATTTCAACTGTCTACTCGTACCTATTACGGTTCTTGAGATACAGCCCGCTGATAGACGGACGGACTGACAGATGGACGGACAGCGGAGGTTTAGTAATAGGGTTCCTTTGCCCTTCGGGTACAAAACTCTAAAAACCGGTCATCTGTGAGTCAGACTCGCTTGCGAAGGCTTAAGTACTATAAGGAAACCTTGTTTCTAATGAAATTTCATTATTGTAAGTCAACGGCAGTGTCCAATTGGTTTTACCGTGTAGTGAGTATCGAAAAATGTGGCATTGCAAACCACATTTTTCGATACTCACCAAAATTGATGCGCGAGTCGGACGCGTATTTGACAGAAATAAAATATAGAGCGCAAGTATTAGTATATATATTACAAACTCTTCAGCTTTATAGCTGAAGAGTTTGTTTGTTTGTTTGCTTGAACGCGCTAATCTCAGGAACTACTGGTCCGATTTGAAAGATCCTTTCAGTGTTAGATAGCCCATTTATCGAGGAAGACTGTAGGCTATATATCATCACGCTAAGACCAATAGGAGCGGAGCAGTTACGAAAATTGTGACGCAGACGAAGTTGCGCGGGTCAGCTAGTTAAACATATAGTGCAAAGATCTAAAATTATTAACAACACTGGGTTTAGAAATGTGACATTAAAAAAAACATTTTAAATAACAAAAGTGAATGCAAAAGAAAGATTTATAAAATATCTTTAGGAGTTACAAAGAAGATGTTTTTTTTTTGTGTATACAACGTGTAACAGAATAAACGCAATACCTCTTAAGGGGTCATTGTACTTATCATTATGAACAACTTTTACTGTGGCACCAATCCCGAAATCGCAAAAAAAATAAGCTGTTCAGTACATTTTGTCGAGTTATGCGCACATAAATGTATGGGGAGTCGATTTTTTTCGGGATTTCAGTGTTGTTCCCATAGTGAAAGTTGTTCATAATGATGAGTTCAATGACCCCTTAAGAGGTATTGCGTTTATTCTGTTACAGGTTGTATTTATTTATTTATTTGGAAAACAAACAACTATACATTTTATCTTAACCTAATTATATAAACTTAACAAATATATTAATTATTCGTTAAAGTACAATTTCTTACAAACTAAGCGTATATTTAAATCACGCAATTGAGGAACTGTGTTCTCTCCCAACTTTTCTTGTGAAGTCACATGACTGTATTTGACACACTTATTTGCATCAGTACAAATGCAACTTTCCAGGATATTATTGTTAGTCTCATTTGTTTCACAAGTATGATGAGCGTAAGGATCGCTTATTACAGTCAACTGCGTTTTCACGTATTACAAAACGATGTACAGTGACACATAATTATTGTGTTCGATGGTTTGTTAAATATTATATACAGATATTTTTTTTTCTTCTTATGGCTAATACTAAATTATATTTATCAACAAAATAATACATAAACTTGTAACAGCTAAACCTAAATGTTAGTTGTAATTGGTTCATTTTGCAAAATGGATCTTGACTCCTTTGAGAAACCAGAACGAATTGAGGCAAATATATTCACTTTTAAAAAGTACTTATTATAAGTTTTGACCATTCTGTGCAGAGGCGCCCGCTGTCCTGCATTCGTACGACAGATATTGGTGGCAAAAAGAGGATTTGCACGTTACTCCCGCTTAATTACAGTTCTAGGCACTATGTAAAATACATTAGATACCAGTTCTGGGCAGTTAATAGTATGGTGAATGAGTCCATAAAGCAACATAACTTGTAAGAGAAGACGTCTTGATTGCAAGGAAAGCAACTTAAACTTTTGAAGTGATTCAACATAAGAGGAACGTTGCAAGTGGCACTTAAATTGCATTCCCTTCAGATATTTACGCTGAACTCTTTCGACGGCCTTAATGTATTTATCGTAGTGTGGATCCCATATCACGCTGGCATATTCAACCTGAGGACGGACTAGAAAGTTAAAATGATGAAGAAATGTAGCAGGGCGTTTAAAATCAGATGATGCTCTCATGACAAGACTGTGCATTTGCTGCGCTTTGGTTGTTATTTTATCTATATGTCGTTGTTGCCAATGGGAAATCTCCTTTTAACATAGCTTCAAAAGCATATTCCTTCTTTCTGAGCACTCAAGCTTAGCTTATCATCAATCTTCTAGTTAACTGTCTTTACAAAAGCAATACCTCCAAACAACAACGTGTCCATGTTTCACCCCCTACAGTGTACCCTTCCCTTTTGTTTGCTATGCATTATGGCATGAGATCCTCAGAAAGGTATCCACCTGATATAGCCCCGAACCACCTATCTATTTAACAATGAAAGTCTAACTACTGCACCTCCGTACAATGGCGAGGCCCGAACACGGAAACCTTATCGCGTCGGGCAATATTCTGTAAAATCCGCTCCTCTTCGTAAATGCAGCCAAAAGCTAAATTTAGTTACTTCGGCAAAGCCTTCGTGAAAGGAGGAAACTAATTCAATGCGACCCTTTCTGGTCACGGTCACAATATCAAAATCCTATTAAAGGTGACGGGGATATTAGGACGGTGATGATTTTGCGATATTTTTCCGATCATTTTTGGTTTTTCATAAACCAAAATATAAAATGTTATGGCATCCACACGTTACACGAAGCCAAAATTAATTTTCATTTTTGGTTGGATTTGTTTCATAATCAATCATCAATTAATCAATCTCAATATACATAAAATTCGTCTGCTCCGCTCCTATTGGTCTTAGCGTGATGATATAGCCTATAGCGATCCTCGATAAATGGGCTATCTAACACTAAAAAATTTCTCAAATCGGACCAGTAGTTCCTCTGATTAGCGCGATCAAGCAAATAAACAAACAAACTCTTCAGCTTTATATTTATTAGTATATAGATTCTTCCGTTACTGAGTAAGTGAGTGACTGACAAACAACGCACAGCCAAAACTATTGGTCGTAGAAAGCTGAAATTTAGCATGTAGATTCATTGGGGAGTGTAGGCGAGAGCACTAAGAGAGGATTTCCCGAAATTCCCACGGGAACGGGAAAAAATGGTATATGCGCGTACGAAGTCTTGGGCAAAAGCTAGTTGTAAACAAAAAGGTTGCTTGCAGATTCTCTCGTAACTCAGATGTTCACGTAGACGATCAAATGGCTGAATTAAACCGTGTGATTTGGTATGGCATGTAGGATGCCATTATGCGTCAATTTTAGTTGACGCCCAATGGCACACACGTGTGCCAATGAAAAATCACCGGTTAAGTCTTTTTTATATATCATGAGAATCAGTGAACTCTAACAAATCCGTATTTCCTGCCACAAGTCTGTTAGGAGGAATATTGAATCAACCAGTGACTTTGAGCATATATTTAGAGATCCTTAAATATTTTTCTCAGTTTTTTGGGTGTGACTACCAATATTCACATGTCTATCACTAAATTCTCGTTCCTCATAATAAGCGACAGTACCAACTGACTACAAAACTCGCTAGAAGTACTCGTAGTACAAAGCCCGAAGCCTACCATTGTATGAGATTCAATAACGGATCGACGGGCACATACACGACATAGTTATACTAGAACTTGCATCATCCGGAAGGATGATGAAAAATATTTTACGTACCTAGTGGGAAATGTGCGATGTTCTGGGAATGGGATAAAAATCGGGAAAAACTGAACTGTATTTATCAAATTCGTCTGCTGAACTGTATTTATCAAATTCGTCATCATCAGTCTAGCCTCTTCCCAACTATATTGGGGTCGGCTTCCTGTCAAACTGGATTCAGCTGAATACCAATATTTGAATACGTCTGCTTATGGGAGAAAATATGGGCGATAAGCGTGCGAGACTTACTTAAAGATTGCTCGATAAGATTGGTCAGGATGGCTATACTGTTGTTGCCTGGAGACGAGTGTTACCAACGAGACAAGCCTAAGAAACGCTGGTGTGAAAATGTTTAAACTCGTTTTTAATAGATTTGCCGGAAAAGGCATTAAACAGAACATTATGTAGACACCTGTTATGGGACACCTATACTTCTGTACTAATATTATACAGCTAAAGAGTTTGTTTGGTTGAACGCGCTAATCTCAGGAACTATTGGTTCAAATTGAAAAAATATTTAATATGTTGGATAGCCCATTTATCGAGGAAGGCTATAAGAAGACTATATAACATCACGCTATGATCAATAAAATGTGACGTAGACAAAGTTGCGTGGGATAGTTAAACTGTTTTTATCATAATTATACAACTGTATAATTATGATAAAAACAGTTTAAGCGGCTTACCAGTATATAAGACACGCTGTTGTCGTAAATTTCTGTAAATAACGGAAATTTCCTTACCTTCCAATACAAAAACAAACTACATGATCGTGTAAACCAATATTCTAATTCGAATATTTTATCCGTAAAACATCGAATGTTATTCGATATGACTTGTTTTGTTTTGTTTGCTGTATTCCCTCTGGTTAAGAAACTTTAGATCGACTGGAATTATCCGGTGTCTCAGTACTTTATCTTTTGAAACAAACGCTTCTGGGCTTCGTTTGTTCAATCTTACTGATAAAGATTGGATTTCCTTTTATTGATTTTTTAAAATTGATTGTTAGTTATCGAGTTAAAAGTGCGACGTAGAGCCGTCACGGTGGGAGCAGCAAGGCGCCCAAAGACTTGAGTTACTCAAAATCATGAACTTTGGTTTTATTTTTATTTATTTGGGAACATATATATTACAATCAATATTAGTAAAAGAGCAAAACAAATGTAAAACCAACAACATTTTCCACATAATATAAAAATATTTTATGAAACAGCTACGACGTGCGCTCTCAATAGTTACAAAAAAAAATACATTAAGTGTTGAAGATAAATTTAAAACTAATCAGACATGTAAAGAGAAAAAAAGGGAGATTATACAAAATAATAAAATAAAAACCATAAAAAAGCAAAAAAGTCAACTAACTGAGGTTGAGATTTATATTAAAACCAAAGTTCATGATTTTGAGTTACGGCGACGTCTTGAGCTTGATGCCAAGCGTGACCAGTTCGAAGCCAGACCACCTGCGGCAATTAGCTATATTTACATATTATATGGTGTGCTCACGTGCCAGCAATCTGCGAGGATTTTCACAATGAATATTGGTTACATAAGCCACATGCGACCTCATAAACGATAACTACAGCGGAGTTGGAGCGCCTTGGCCGAAATCGGTCGGAGCACATCATCAGTTATCGAGTTAGATAGTTCTGTTATTAACTTGTTATAATTGTACAATGATCTTATGGCGCGCGGATAAAATCGGAACAAATACCGCCATTTTGATTTTGAATTCATTCTTCAATCCTTCATTGTGTCATGGTTTAGTACCATGACCATTGATATATAAAAAAACCCAAGATACACACTCAGCATCTCAAAAACGTCCGCAAAAAATGAGCGCAATATGTATAATTATGCGCAAGTTTCAAACAATCTCGCATCGCTTGCCATAGTGCACTGCTTTGTAAAAACAACTTTAAGCGATCCGTGTAGGGTCGAATTTGCAAAAAAAATTGCGCATCACTCGTCATAGTGAACTGCTTTGTAAATACAACTTTAAGCGATCCGTGTAAGTTTGAATTTGCAAGAAAATTTGTTTAGAGTATAACTACACACAACTCACACATGACACTTGATACATGTCAGTTTTTGACGACAGTTTCGAGAGTTTCATTTGTTCGAGACTGTGCATCTTGGGTTTTTTTTAGTATCTATGACCATGACACAAATAAAGGAAAGATTATAACCATAATAGTTTCATGTAATTCTTTTAGTAGTTCATAATATAATTTATGTTGAAGCAGACGCTTTTTATTAATTACCATAATTATTTTTATATATTTACATAATAAATTTCAAAGCTAATGCTTTTTAGAGTCCATAACCGAAGGGCAACCAACGGAACCCTATTACTTAGCCTCCGATGTCCGTCCGTCTGTCCGCCCATCAGTCCGCATGTCCTTTCAGCGGGCTGTATCTTAAGAACCGTAATAGGTAGACAGTTGACATTTTCACAGAGTGTGTGTTTCTATTGCCACTACAACAA
The DNA here is from genome assembly GCA_947578705.1 of Lacanobia wlatinum. Taxonomy (NCBI): domain Eukaryota; kingdom Metazoa; phylum Arthropoda; class Insecta; order Lepidoptera; family Noctuidae; genus Lacanobia; species Lacanobia wlatinum. Next base: position 4,593,878 of record OX388037.1, read on the forward strand.
CAAAATAATAAAAATTTAGTTAAATTAAAAATTAAAGGGTGGAGCCCCCTTTCAAGATATTTTATTTCGGTTTAACGGTGCTATTACAAAATCGAGCGCTTGGCCCGGACTAAAGCTTCAGACTGCGTTTCCTGAGATTTATCATGATTGTAGCGCTGTATAAAATTGTTTACAAACATTGTTTTACATTTTAATAGACAATTTTTTTTAGTAACTGTAGTTATTAGTAACTTTTTGCTTGAATTTGGATTATATTTTCATAGAAAGAAAATATAATTTCGGACGAAAAATTATCAGTAACTCTCTGTTTTACGGAATTATTTTTGGTGTATTACTGTATGAAACGCAATAAATTGAATAAAGCACTCCAAAGTAGAAGATACAGTTGTACCATAAACATTTTTATTAATAATTAAATTATTAAATTTACGATGTAACAAAGCATCCAAAGATGCCTAAAGTAAAATTTATGAAACATCCTTTGAAGAGACAAGGTTTTTACTCATTTACGTAAATAAATTGAAATATTTATTTAAAGCACTCCCAAGAAAAATAATCAAACTTTCTAGGCCATATACATTTTTTTTTAATTTGTGGCTATAACCATAATCACACATCAAAACTCGAGTTAAACGCTCAAATCCAAGAAAAAATATAATCGGAAGTCTTCGTGTGAGAGTTCGGCTAGTACTTGGCCGGTTTTCATTCAATACCCTTAATCGTATAGTTGTTTTATTCAACGCCTCACATTGACCTACATTCACGTCCAAAAATAGAACGAATAAATCCCCAACTAAAATTTTATTATGCAAGGTAGCAACACTACCCCTGATGGATCGTCGTCACCCGTATCGAGCGTTCTATCTTCATAAATTGTTCAAAACGCAATCAATCTGGGCACAACCCTTATTTATTGTTGTAGTGATAAAACAAATGTTTCAAGTTGCTTGTTCGGCGGTGGGAAAGGCCTTGAACTTTGGTGTTTTGTTTCTTCGTATTTTGTTTGTTGAGAGAATAGTTCTGTTGTCTGTGCGGCTTGGTTGTTCTTGGGTCCAGCTTTGTATAAATGTTTTCAGGGTCCCGATCATCCGTAAGAAATGGAACCCTTATAGGATCACTCAGGAGTCTGTCTGTCTGTCCGTCTGTCACAGCCAATTTTCTCCGATTTTACCGGACCGATTCTGTTGAAATTTCGTACACATCAGAACTTCTGTGACCCAAACACGGACGCGTTTTGAAAAAAAATAATTTTTTGAGTATGGGGTTCACTTTTGGGAAACAAAAAAGAAAATATAAAAACAAGGGTTTCAAACTGTACCGTGTGAAGGTCTTAAGTTCTAAGAGGGTTTTAATTATATTTTTTTTTCATAATTTTAAAATAAACGGTTTTAAATTTATTAAAAAAAATTGACGAAATAGCGAGTGCGACACGCACTTGGCCAGGTTTTTTTAAAAAAAAATCCGTCATCGTCATCGTTTCAGCCTCAAGTCTTCCACTGCTGGACATAGGCCTACCCCAAATGTCACCACATCCACCAGTCCTGTGTCTCGCATCCACTGGAACCTCGTAGGCTTCACCAAATGGCCTCTTCTTGTACTTGTCCCTCTGGTAAGAAATATGAAATTTCAGTGTTCTGTAGTCTTTTTTGTTTTACAATTAATAGGCACGCGTTTGACCACTATCTCATCTGATGGCAAGCAATGATGTGGACGATGTGGTGGATGGAGCACGCTTGCCTAAAAGCAACCTATTCACTCTTGACTTAAAGACTCCCAGGTTGTAGCTATCAGGAAACACAGACTCCGGCAGGAAATTCCACTCCTTAGCTGTACGCACTATGAATGTGTTCACAAAACGTTTTGTGCGTGTGGGTGGGATGTCTACCATGTACCGGTGGCCTCTTGTGATCCGATGATGGAACGGGCTTGGCGGAATTCTACTATGAGATTCCGTTAGAAAACCGACAGGCTAGCAACTCGGCGTCGATGCTTAAGACTTTGGAGCCTCGACTCGACGGTGATCTTCTTGGCTAGTTTTTCAATTGACTCAAGGGCATTAAGCTGGTATCTGGCTGATCCGTCCCAAAGATGAGAGCAGTACGACATACACGATCGAACTTGCGCTTGATATTTAATGAAGGCATTCAGATATCAGATATCATAATCTAATTATTTCATTTACCGCTTTTACCTACCTGGCATCACCTCGGTTTACCAGGTATTCAATACAAGTCCTAATCATGGCATACAAAACAACATATATATTATTGTGTTCAAACAAAAATAGTCAATCTGAGCGATGGTAGATAAACAATGTACCACCATCTTACAGTGAACTATTAAAAATCAAAATCTAAATAAACAATTGACTTCTCCAATTTTCATAATATATATTACCTTTTAACGAAACCAGCATTTGGCCTATTCATAGTCCCAAATGACACGAGAATAATACTATACTCTCGTATAGAGAAAATCTCAGCCTTTATATTAGATTTCAAGAAGTCTTATACAACAATATTAAATCTAGGCTGAAACACAATACGTCCTCTCTCAAAGCAAACAAAGGAAAATCTTAGAAAAAAAAAACCTCAATGAAAAGAAAAATTTCGCCAAAAGTTCTTTTAGCATACGAAACTTAACTAAGCCTTACAAAAAAATAGACGTAAAAATGTTATGAAAAACGAATGATTTATAATAGGCCTCCTTAAAAATTTACGAAACCAAGACACCGATTTATTACATCCGAGTCTAAGAACTAGGAATATTTAGAATTGGCAATTTTGTGAAGACATCAACTTGATGTAACTACCTAGATAATAAGAGAATGCTGTGGTCGCCTATAATTGGAAGCGCACTCTTGTATTTGTCCCTGTTTATATTGTAATGCATGTGATTGTGTAGCCTCTGATGGCGATCCTAAATAAATAAATAAAAAATTAAATAAATAAAAAAAAACACCGGTGTATTCTGTCACTATCTCACCATTTTTACTTAGTGAGTGAGCTCGAAGTGAACTGTTATTACACATGATTGACTTATATTCGTCACCGGAAAATTTCAAACGCCATAGAATTGTAAAATATCGCGTGAAATTGTAAAATACTTTTCTTAATAAGCCACGGACATAATTATTGGAAACTATTGAATTTGGGTGGGATTTATTGTTTACAAAATGTTTTTTTTTACAATATATCGAGAAATGAAAGAAGAAAAATGTTTATTTGGAACTCGCACAGAACAGACAGATGTAAAATTAATAAAAGAAATCATAATGTAATAAAGATTTATTACAATCATACGGAGTCTGCAATTTGCCGGTGATACATTAACAGTGAGATTTTAAACAGACTATTTTGTAGCACTATTACGTTGTGATAACTCTATTACGTAGTGAAGAAAAATAATGGTATGGTGCTAATTCTTTCAGTAACTTACAAACGTCATAAAATAATAAGTTAGGCGATAATAACTATAATAATGGGTTCCCAATTAGATATTAAACAAAAATCCGTGATCTAAGTAAAAGAAAATTTTTCACAAAAACTAAACCTGAAACTGAAACGGTTAATTTAAAAGGCAATAGTTTACAAAATCTAAAAAATATTGGCAGGTGCACGCTGTGTTTGAAGTAAATATTACATTACTGTGATGACGCGACTCATTTTATTCGCCTAAATCTTTAAAAAAATCCTGGCCACCTCTACCACATTCCAAACGCAAAGTTTTATATTTCCTACCCTCCTAATTTAAACGTCGCTTAATATAAATCCCCTCATGAATTTGTTTTCGAAGGAAATATTTGTGTATTTTCTCTCTGGGTAAATATAATAATATTTAATATCGCGACATCAAATATTTTATATTGGTATCGGTATGGAAAATATTATAAACCTGTAGCCTAAAATAAATTCATAAATATTCATGTTTCAAGGAGTTTCATATAGCACTCGCTCTTTTCATTGAAAGAAATAAAGTCATCTAAAAATGATTTCGTGTCCTGCTGAGTTGAGTTACATAACATAAGATCACACCTAAGTTTCAATTCTACTAATTTGTAAATAAAGTTCACATTCGTATGTCAGTCGCAATCTGTCAATAATGTATGGCAATTGAGGCTTTTTTGACATACTGCTGTGCTGTGATGCTTAAAAATGAGTAGAATTGGCACACTGTTTTCCTCGGAAAGAGAGTAGGTATACCTACTATAAATTAAGGGCGCTATTACAAAATCGAGCGCTTGGCCCAGACTAAAGCTACAGACCGCGTTTCCCGAGATTTATAGTGATTGTAGCGCTGTATACAACAATTGTTTAAAAATATTGTTTTACAAAATAGACATTTTTTTTTTCAAGCGAGGTATCATAGTAGCCTTAGTTATTAGTTACTTTTTATTTGAATTTGGATTATATTTTCATAGGAATAAAAATAATTACGGACGAAAAATTATCAGTAACTCTCTGTTTTACGGAATTAATTTTGGTGTGTTACTGTGAGAAACATAATAAATTGAATAAAGCACTCAAAAGAAGAAGATACAGTTGTAACATAAACATTTTTATTAGTGACTAGCTGTGCCCGCGACTTCGTTCGCGTGGATGTCGAAAAATATATATACCTTGCGTATCCTGATCTCAAAATTAAGAAAATAGGAAGAGGGTACCTAATGCAGGGCACTCTATCATCTCTTCCGGTTGAAATGCCGTTTAGCCCGGATAATCTCACCGATTAATTTTACATTTTATGTTAAACAGTTCTACCGGGTTTATAGAATCGATTTACTGTGTAAGAATAATCGAATTTTTTTAATCGATATTTAGTAGGTACTGATAGAGGAGACTTATAAAAAGAGGAGCTCGTAGCTAAATAATAACAGTCGCACGGGTCGATCTTCATGGCTTACCAACTCTTGCCTTGGTGGCTCTGTGAATAGGTGACCATATTATTTAGCATACTGCGGCTTCGCCGTGTTCATCGGAAGCTGATCCGAATATAGTTGGGAAAAGGTTAAGCATATATAAAAAAATACAGACAATACCATTTGGCCCCAATTGGGGCTGACGGTCCTTGAGAGAGTTACTCTGACGTTTTATTGTCCTTTTTATTGATTGGCGGTTAATCAGCGGCCTAAATGATACCAAATGCGCAAATGTGTCAAAGTGGCGAATGGGTCTGTCATGTGACAATATTTAATGAACAGGCTGGCAGATGCTTAGGCCGTCTATGAATAGGGTAGGTAAATGTGTGACGAAAATATAATTATGAATTTATTTATTTTTTGGGAATCCTAAATTCTATTTAATTCATATCACTTAGACCGTCTCCCTAGTGGATAAAGGAAATTGAAACAAAATTACCTTTGTAATCTGTGCCCAGTTTTGCCAAATTATGTGTTTTTCGCAAATCATTTCAATTTTTTACCATGAACCATCATCTGCCTAGCCTTTTCCCAGCTATATTGGAGTCAGCTTCCAGTCAAACGGGATTGGAGCGGCTGCCTACCAGACCTCTACAACCCTACAATACTGGGTAACACGATACTTCTTGGCAAGACTGTAGGTGTCAGATTTGTCGGCTTCTGACAATCCGTAAAGACTACCTGAGATCTCTTCTCGGTAGGTATGTTAAACTGGTCACCCATCCACAGACTGACCTTGGCAAGCGTTGCTTAACCTTGAAGATCGACCCGGGCGGCTATTATAGTCCGTGGTACGTAGGAATCTCGGTATGTTAAAATGGTCACCCATCCACAGACTGACCTTGGCAAGCGTTGCTTAACCTTGAAGATCGACCCGGGCGGCTATTATAGTCCGTGGTACGTAGGAATCTCGGTATGTTAAAATGGTCACCCATCCACAGACTGACCTTGGCAAGCGTTGCTTAACCCTGAAGATCGACCCGTGCGGCTGATATAGATTAATTATGTCGATTCGAATCACAATAAAATTCATGAATCCCTACTCTTCTCTTTTTTCTTTTTCGGTCAAACATATCGTTATCACCTTCTTATTAGCTAGGTACATAGCATAGGTATCCAAACTTTATTTGTCAGACATGGACCAATCTGCTGATAACACCGCAATTACACACAGTACATCGCCATCAAACGACAATGTAGTTGAACTGTCAAAATATAAGTTCAAACTTAGAAGCTCAGATGTTACGATAAATGAAACGATATGACTAAATGTTATTTTTTTTTCCTTTGGTATTAAGAGTTTCACAAATAATATACGCATTCATTCATGAAACAGTTCTAAACTGTTAATAGATGGCGGTGCATGTATGTGCTTCACGTAATGAAACTTTAAACGAAACCTTTAAATACAAATATCTTTTGATAGAGTGAACCGATTGCGATGAAACAAAAACTAAGTTATACCTCCAGTTACGTACAATTTTATTGCGTGAAAGTTATCTACGTTATTTCTGTACTTTTTACGTGATGCCTGCACATCCAAACAGACAAACAGATAAACAGACAAAAATTCCAAAAATGATGGAAATGGGTTCTGTAAGTTACCCTGTATCTCCCTAGCTATTTTTTTATTTTTTATTTTGAATGTACAAAAACGACTCTTCAACAGATTTATTATATGTATATAGATTAAATTATTATATCTTCGATGTAACAAACCATAAAAAGATGCCTAAAGTAAAATTTTATGAAACATCCTTTGGTTTTTACTAATTTACGTAAATAAATTGAAATATTTGTTTGAAGCACTCCCAAGAAAAAGAATCAAACTTTCTTTTTATTAGTGATTAAATTATAATATCTTCGATGTAACAAAGCATGAAAAGATTCCTAAAGTAAAATTTTATGAAACATCCTTTGCAGAGACAAGGTTTTTACTAATTTACGTAAATAAATTGAAATATTTGTTTGAAGCACTCCCAAGAAAAAGAATCAAACTTTCTTGGCCATATATTTTTTTTTATTTGTGGCTATATATAAACGATAATCACACATCAAAACTCGAGTCAAACGCTCAAATCCAAGGAAAAATGTAATAGCCCTCTTAAGGCATCGTTGGTGTCTTGTGTGAGTGTTAATTTTTGGGGTTCCGAACGTCTGTTCATAAATCTAATATACTTTTACTGAATAGTAATTCAGCTTGGTGGATGCCAAGCTACATAGTTTGGCTCATCGCCGTAAGGTAGCCTGCTTGTCGGTCTTCTACAGATTGTACTTCGGTGAGCGTGCCCAAGAACTCCACGACCTCATCCCACCGGCCCCCTTCTACCATCGGACATCCAGACGCACTGCATCTTACCATCCCTACCTTGTTGCTATTCCACCAATTCGCACTAAGCGTTTCCAAACGTCTTTTATAATGCGCACAGCAAAGGAGTGGAACTCTCTGCCAGCGTCTATGATTCCAAACACTTACAACCCTAATTTAATCTCTTCAAAGTTAGAGTGCACAGGCTCCGAGTAAGCTGGCTCCATCGTAGACTTTGTTTCTGTCATCTCTGACCTGGACTAGAGTCAAGAGAAAACCTATCACAAATAAAAAAAGCTTGAATTTGGTAAATAAACAATTATTTTTCTAAATGTAAATGTTGACGCATAATTTATCATTCTCGCTTATTTCTTCCTCATTGTGAAACTACACGCGCACATCTATAAGACCTGAAAACAAAGGCTTTTCTTTATAACGTTATGAATATATAATTATTTACTTTCTTCCAAGACCGTCTCCGAGAAAACTAGGCACGAAATATTTACATTTTCGTTACAGAAATAATACCTAAGTAATACATCAAGCCTCGAAGGTTGGGTTATTCTCCACCCACCCACATTTTAGCATAAAGAGGTCAAAAACCTGAAAATATTCCCAGAAACAAAGTCTGAAACACTTTGAAGTTGACTTGGGAATGCCAAGGATTTTTAAGGCAAAAATAAGTTTATCAAACATGGGATTTAACTCTTCTTTCGAAAGGGTATGGGCTGTTATCAGGGGTCTTTGGTTTTCAAGATATATGTATTTCTTTCATCGTTTCCATTATTAAAATAAAACGTAGGCTCGCAACTTAGGACCCATCACTATTAGTGTTATTATTTTTTTATTTTTTACACTTGATAGGTACACGTTTAATCACAATCTCACCTGATGGTAAGCGATGATGTGGTCGAATATGGAGCACGCTTGCCTAGAAGTAACCTATTCACTCTTGACTTAAAGACTTCCCAGGTTGTAGCTAACAGAAAACACAGACTTTGGCAGGGCAACTTTTATCCGTGGTTCTTGGCAACTGGACTTTCCCCAGTTAAACTTCCCTTAGTGCCTATTGTCTGAAGCGGAAATTTTGTTTTTCTTACCTCACTGCTGTTCTTTTCTTTTCGTTGGGGATCCAAGACTGTAGAACCGTTCCCGTGGACCTCATTGAGCTTCAATGTCTCGGCGTTTTTTGGAGGTCTGAAACTCGGTTGAGTCTGGTTCTCAGGAGTTGTATTGTTTGGGAAAAGTGGGTTTGTCACAATTTCGAAAAAAGTGGTGATTAATTAAATTGTTTTTTTTTTTACCAACCCCTGTTAAAACCCGCAAGTCGGGGTATTTGCTACTACCTAATCTACCAAACACATTCTTTTGTAAATACCAATCAATTTGATTATACCGGTACATGGCAGAAATCCCCTATGTTACGTTTTGGGGATACTTTAATTGTGCGTATACCTAAGGAGTGAAATTCCTTGTTGGAGTCTGTTTCCTGATAGCTATACACACACATACATACTGCACTGCTTCTGCACTTCTAGGCAAGTGTGTTATGTCATGTAAAAATCAAGTGACATTGTGAGGTTGATTATAGATTTTTTTATTTATTTCTGGGTGGTCCCAGTCGCCGTAAGAAAAATATTAAAATTAAATGGATCCGGCAGCTGGGACCGCGGTTCCAGTAAATTGCGGTCCCAGTCGCCGGATACCTCACATTGCGAGCCTATCAATAATAATAACAAATAAAATATTGCCTTAATTTTCAGTCACCCTGAAAGGTACAGGAGGCTGAAAACAAGGGAAGAAATTAAAATTCATCCGCAGGTGTCGTGTGAAAAGTTACGCCGAGTTCAGGATCCGCGTTAGATACTGTGACGAGCCTTGAGGACGTATTCTGGAGGATTTTGTTAGAAATATTTGGATAAATGAGTATTCGGCGTCATACTTGTTTGTCTTGCATTCTTGGATATTACATTCCAAGAATGCAAGACAAACAAGTATTACGCCACGGTTGGCGCAGTGGTTCAGCCATTGACTGCTGCGCTGCGTGTCGCGGATTCGGCTCCCGCACTGAACAAATTTTAATATTTGTATGGCCTACAGATAGTTGTTTTGGGTCTGGCTGTTTGTGTATGTGTGTTTGTACCCACGATACAAGAGATATTCGAAGTGTGGGGCACGTTTTTTTTATGCAGCAAAATATTTTAAGGTTCCGCTAGAACCAGAACTGTATAAGTTAACAGGATTAACCATAATACCATCTCATCACTTCCCGTGGGTGTCGTAAGAGGCGACTAAGGGATTCACCAGAGAATGGGCAGCAGCGTTCTCTGTAAAATGCAACACCATACACTGCGATCGCCAACCCGCCTGTCAAGCGTGGCGATTATGGCAACCCCCTCCCTTTGTGGGAGGCCTATGTCCAGCAGTGGACGTCTTCCGGCTGATATGATGATGATGATGATTAACCAGAAAACGATTTATGCAGACTTAAGAGAAACATATTTTAATTACGTTTTACTATTATCTTATCTCATGGTAAGCTTGATTTCCATTTAACCGTGGAATCCTAGTAGTTGTGTGGTTGTGCTGTATGATTATATTTAGTAGAATTACGTATTTTGCGATTATCCAGCGACGTCTACACTTGGTATTGACTTTTCAAAGAATGGTAGTATAAGTTACAGCTTGTAATTTTTCATCAAGGCCAAAACAGCGCCTCAATAGAATAATATTTCAACAGCTTGAACAATCTATTAATATTAAACAACAAAAAGATATTTTAAAATTATCGTCTCATAAGTCATGGCAACGTCATCGCTTCTCACCTCTCCGCAATAATCTCCCGCCACAGCTTGCGCGAACTTGTGTAATTTTGACAAGTTTAAAATTTTCCACCTCTCCCCCTCTCCCTACCTCAGCCCCCGCCTGTCATTCTTCGAAACTTCACGTGAATTAGATGATGTTTTTGGGGACAAGTTTTGAATTAAATATTGTTCGCATTTGCAATTATCTTAAAATAACTTCAGGCTTTCATGACTGTTGAAGGAATGCTGCCATTTGTTTTTGTTGTTGTTCCGCCATTTTGTATTTTTGTGTTAGAAACTCAGGGCTGACAAACAGATGAGCAATATTCAGCTCTTCTGAGTCACTAAAAGTTAGTTTTAACCGGTGAGCAAGTAGTTGTTCTCTTAAGGCATATTTTTCTGGCTGAAACTTAAAACTTGCAACTTCACTGTGTCTCTCCCCGTATTTTCTATTTTAATTAAGGGCCATATTCGACCGCGGCACAGGTGGTGCAAAGATCTCACCATGTTTTAGGAGCAATAAGTGGCCAGAGATCGCTCAAGACAGAGAGATCTGGAAGGAAAAAGTGGAGGCCTTTGCCCAGTTGAGCTCCTAAGTAGATCTGAGTTGAGCCACACGACTACTGACAAATGCTTGCACTGACTGGACAGGTTCATTCAAATCTGTGTGGTTCTTTCTTCTAAAGACCATCTCAGACACTAATCTGCATGTTTCTTAAAAAATGATGTATTGTAAGTGTGAGGACTACGTAGGTCGTTATTTAAAGGATTGATTTCATGACTGTCTGGCAGTTTGAGTATATTATGCGGCTTACCCAAATGTCCTTACTTTGGTATTGTTCGTCGGTTTGTTGAGCTCCTCAAAGTTCTGAGTTGAGCTGCACGATAACTGATAAATGCTTGCACTGTCTGGACAAGCCCACTCAAACCTGCGTGGTGCTTTCCTCAAAAGGCCACCTCAGACGTTAACCTACATGTTTTTCATATGTTATTGGCTATTGTATGGACTTCAAAAGAGACTATGACCTCTGAGTTTGTTTCGGTGTTTCTTCTCAGGGTAGTCTGCTAGGAAACATCCGGCCTCATCTAGATCAATATGTCAAAAAAAAATTGACGTGTAAAAGAGTTACTTGTAACCTATTTGCAAAATAAATATCATTTACCAGCAGTGGGCACAAGTGTAGGCTAACAAACAAAAAAACTTTACACAACTGGCACTATGTAATCAAAAATACACTGCAAGTTTTATAAATTAACCAACCCCTGTTTTTGAAAACACGTCATTGGCATAACAATTTAAAATTTAATGTAAGTCAAGTGATGTGATTGGCTATTGAAAGTTCATTCAACCGATAATGGCCGCTAAGGAATACGAGTTGGCGAGAAGCGAGGTATAGTTCCGATAGTTTTATCGCTCGGCTATCAGCGAGTGCTCTTGTGCGACGGTCGACGGGCGATTACTCGCACCATTTGCTCCGGCCTGCACTATAATAAAAATGACCGCTGGTTGGTCTCTCGGCGTGAGTTCTGACTTTTAACCGCCAAACGATCATCGCTTAGCGATCATCGATGAGCGAGTATCGCTGAGCGAGCATTATCCTTGATAGCTCTTGTCGCTACGGCAAACTGGTACTAAGAGAGTCCTCGCCGGCAGTGTGAACAGCCAGCTATCGGCTATAATTTATGCGTGTATTTTCTCACACGGGATCTATGTTATGTTTTGTCAGACAAGTGCCATACGCGCTTTTTAAAAGTCACATTAAGTTTGCGACTTTATTTCAGAAACTGGTACAGTTTTTTTCCATCCCTTTCCCACTTCCTCCGCAAAAAAAAAACAGCAACACTTCCATTTATGCCAATATTCACTTGTTCCCTCACTATATCTGCATTGTACCTGCAACAAGGAAAAAAAGGGTACCAATCCAAAATGTAACACTATACACATCAACTTACCTCTGGGGATAACATAGACGTTTGAATTCAGGTATACTCGGAATTTTACTCGTCTCTCGAGGCCGAAGCGTGAAGAAGGTATACTGTAACAAAATCTCGAGGATTCCATATACGAAGGTGTTTTGAATATTTTGTGTTGAGTGGTTTAAAATTAAGGGGTTTTTTGGTAGTGCTTTTATGCCAACAGCCAGAAAGCCAAAATGTTATTCTCAGTGGAAAATAAGACGTAAATGTGAAAAAAAAAATAGTTTATTATTTCATCAAATAATTGTTCACTAGCTTCTCCCAGCGTCTTCACCTGAGTATACATCAGAAATTACTTTAATAAAACATACTCTTTTGATATATCAAAATTTATAAAAAAAATATGCAGCGTAACAAACAGACAGATCCACTATCGACACTTTCTAAACATTTATATGCGAATAACTCGACAAAATGTACTGACCAGCTGTTTTTTTCCGAAACCATGAAAAAAAATCTGTCCAGTATTTACATTTGTTGAGCTAAACCTACGCACATAAATATATGGGGCAAGAGTTTTTTTTTCAACACGATTTTTTAAGTAAATTATTAACATAAAAATTAGCATTTCCCACAGAATTAAAAAAAGGAATTCCAGAAAAAGCATAGAAAAAAAGAGGCAGCTTATTTTTAGCCCCACAGCATATTTATTTCCACATTACATCTTCCCTAAATATAAAACCCGACACGCTCCTTAACAAAAAGGGTTGCCATTATTCGAGAAAATATTTTTCTTCCAACCTTAGGGTGAAAGCTCCGATTCTCGTCCGTTCGTACCTAATTGTCGTTTTTACCCTACACGTCACGTGTTGACGGAAGTGATATTAATTTAGGGTTCCGTAGGGTGGGTAAACAATTGACCGCTTGGTGTATTATTGTTATTTTCCCTTTGGACCCCTTTTCGGGGATTTTGCGTCTTTATTTTGAAGGTAAATCGTTCTGTGTCAACATTGATCAATTGTTGAGCGTGTAGCATTGTGTGTGGGACAAAGGACTTAATATTAATGTCATGCCCACATAATACACATAATGTATGGCTTGATTAATACCGCGTGATGTGGGTTGCAACTTGCAAATCTGTAATGGGTTTAGAAAGATAAATGAAGTGCTGCAGATAGGGTCTTAGATGGGGCAAGACGAGTCTCACGATAATCGGGCAAAACAAAATAGCCTTCTATCAGTGATATAGCTGCTTCCGTGGTCAAATGGTATAGGCATTTGCCTTGTGACCCGGTGGTCGTGGGTTCGATTACCACGGGAAGCATACTTTCTAAAGTTGTTTCCAGTTTGGCTAAGACATTGCAGGCTTGGATCACCTGATTGTCTGATAAAAAGATGATTCCGTGCTTCGGAAAGCACGTATAAGCCGGTGGTCCGGGCCGCCAAATGACGGTCGTCAAATAAAGCACGTCAGGGAACCTTGAGGCGGTTTAGACACTCTAACACTAGGGTGTGTGGGGTCGTTAGACCTAACTGCCCACACGATAAGAAAAAGAAGTGATATAGCGATTGTCGAAACGCCAGAAGTATGGGTTTAAAACATCAACGGTGTAATCGTATCTGAATATTGGGTCAAAAAATAATTTGATCATAGCGATGAGTATATTTATAGAGACATTCATTGCTAAATAATAACAGTCGCACGGGTCGATCTTCACGGTTAAGCAACGCTTGCCAAGGTGGGTCTGTGGATGGGTGACCATCTTAACATACCGAGTTTCCTCCGTGCCTCGAAAAGCATGTTAAGCCGTTGGTCCCGGCTGTCATTTGTCGATTTTTGGCAGTCGTTACGGTTTATCAGAAGCCAGTAAATCTGACTCCAGTCTTGCCAAGAAGTACCGTGCTACCCAGTTAATGGTTTGTGGAGGTCTGGTAGGCAGCCGCTCCACGTAAAATACTGGTATTCAGCTGAATCCGGTTTGACTGGAATCCGACCCCAATATAGTTGGGAAAAGGCTAGTCAGATGATGCTAAGTATATTAATTATGTCATTGATACGCTTATGCGTACATACATTTCAATAATTATAATTTGATCAAACAGGCTGGTTCAAACTGTTTAATCAAATTGGCATGAAAGTCTATGGGAAAATTAAATAAAAAATGAGTCGTCAAATGGCATCAAGCAATTCGAAATTTCGTATTATTATTTGATCAAACAGTTTGAACCAGTCTGATTCATCAAATCACTGGAACGAGTACGACCCGCATTAGAAAATGAATCTATAATGACACTTTATTTTACCCCTAAATATTGATATATAAAAACCCAAGATGCACAGTCTCGAACAAATGCAACACTCGAAACTGTCGTCAAAAACTGACATGTATCAAGTGTCATGTGTGAGTTGTGTGTAGTTATACTATAAACAATTTTTTTTACAAATTCAACCTTACACGGATCGCTTAAAGTTGTTTTTACAAAGCAGTGCAGTATGGCGAGCGATGCGAGACTGTTTGAAACTAGCGCACAATTACACATTGTACGCTTGTTTTTTGCGGACGTTTTTGAGATGCTAAGTGTGTATCTTGGGCTTTTTATATGTATATCAATGCCCCTATACAATATACAAAACTCATTTCCCCTTAAAACTCTTATTTCCAATACCAATTACAATAAAATTAAACAGCGCCATTTCCCAGTATTCTTATGAAACACGATTTTTTTTATTTACATTACGAACACAAAATATATAATAATAAACACACCCTCCCTTTTAACAATCGAAAAAGTATTTGGGAGGCGCGAACGTCACCTCATTCCTGACAGCGCGGGGATCCTGCAAACTTTTTGATTAATTACATTTCGCTCGCCGTAGAAATATTGCCACATTCCAGGTAGAAGTTATGCGAAAGGTTGCAGAATTAGCAACGCATAGAGGGGTTGGAGATTTTCTTAGAAATAAAGATAAGTAGAGTAGAGTAGTATAATCTCCAGTGTGAACACCAAATTGTACGAAAGTAAGTTATAATACCTACCATATGGTGTATCGTATTGCCGCATGGTGTCGGCCGGTGCCGTATGTTGCCGTAAAAGAATAATACCATCCCATCACTTCCTGTGGGTGTCGTAAGAGGCGACTAAGGGACTCACCAGAGAATGGGCAGCAGCGTTCTCTGTAAAACGCAACATCATACACTGCCATCGCCAATACGATTGCGTGGCGATTATGGCACACCGACCTTTGGGGGAGGCCTATGTCCAGCAGAGGACGTCTTTCGGCTGTTATGATGATGATGATGAAGTAATAATAAGTCTTGTGAAACTATAATACAAGAGAAACCTCAACTTTTTAACCAAACGTGAACTTCTATGTTATTTTGGTTAATTACATTAACGCTAAACACTTTCAAGTTGCAGATTATAAAATGCTCTAGGTTCAAATTCTCAGCTAAGTCACTGCACAAATGGTCAAAGGTGCTAAATCTTCTGAACTTAGAAATGGTGAAATTACAAAGACCGATGACCTGGTACAGGCCAGGACAATCTGCTGGATGCGAGAAGCATACAGGTCCGGTTCATGCAGCGACGATTGCGAGAGATTTATGTCCAACATTGGATGTCTTTCGGTTGAAGTAATGAGGTAACTGTAATACAATACGTAGGTATATGACAACTGCGGTTAGATCTGTTGTAATTATACTTTAGCGGTTAAACCTATCGTTGTGAATTTACTGAAACTTTGAGTAGAGCAAAAAATCTTCGACTTAATTGATTTTTAGCCCTTAAAACAAAGCCTTTTATTCGCCGGTGCAGTCGGTTGAAAACATAAACGGATGAAAAGATTCTATATTTTCATACTTTATTTTTTTTGCCAATATTGAAACACCGAAGCCTGTTCTATACTTTCCTCAGTCTAGGTGTAAAGTATGGAACGCGACTTTCAAGTTTATTACCTGACATGTTTGAAATACCGGTTTTATTGTAGGGGAGGGAGGCCGGGACGTGTCGAGAAGATTTTTATATATTTGCGTTATGCAATGGACTCAAAGTCAGTGGGAAATGCTAAGGAGTTTACAATCACATGGTGTGGTTAATGTTTCACTTGAGGGCAGGGGTTGTATTCAATTGAATTTCAAAATTATGTTTTGTTTTCAGTATTGCAAAATGTAAGGTTTAATAATTAGGTAAAACCTTGCAGTTCATCATGATCATTGTATTCATAGAAATGGCTATGTATTGCTATGCTGAAGCGGCTATGCTTTGACAGTAGATTATCTGTTTTATTTCACGAACACCATAGATATATTAATTAATCTAACACAAACAACTCGACATCAACTGAGAGTTCCTTATAAAAAAACGAGGACATTTTTCCTAATCAAAGGACACTTTTTACACATGCCCTCGGGCTCTTTAGTTGTGCATGCGATCATCGCTGACCCAAAGATGCAGTCTACAGAAAACATAGGTACATTTTCAGAGGCGGATTAAATGTTGCCAGCGCCCTAGGCAAACCTAATCGGCGCCCCTAAGGTAAGGCACGAGCAAGCCCGGATCCAAACGCTCAGGGGGGTCGGGGAAAATTTGTCTATATGTGGAGAAGGGGAGGAAGTTACCGAAACAAAAAAACGGATTAATAATTTATACTTAAGAAAATTATAGCGCGCGTAGAGTACGAAATATTACTAATAGAAAAACAGAATGACAATTTGCCCAACCCGGGAATCGAATCCAGGAGCCATGCTTAGCAGCCGTGGTTTATAACCAGAAGACCAGAAAGACATGACTGTCTTGCTGGTCTTCTACAACGTACTTCAGCACAAGCGAAAGCTATTGTTAATTTCGTTAAACAATTGACAGTTGATTGATTTGTGTGATCAGGCTATGTAGGAGTAATAAAGTAGTCTAAATAGTGGCGTATTTCGGAATACAAATAATGATTTTGTTATTTAAGTTGAACCGCGCAACTTCGTCTTGCCCGCTTCTATTGGTCTTAGCTTGATGATATATGGCCTATAGCCTTCCTCGATAAATGGGCTATCTTACACTGAAATATTTTTTTAAATCGGACCAGTATTTCCTGAGATTAGCGCGTTCAAGCAAATCAACTCTTCAGCTTTATATATTATTATTATTTTATTTATTTATTTTTTTAACATATAATTTATAAATATTTCAATAAAAACATTAAAAAAAAACATTTAAAAATATAAAAATAGTAGCCCACCGGTATCGGAAACAGGGTCCAAGCTACCGGCGGTCAGGGCTCCAGAGAGAGGAACCTCCTGACAATACGAGCCGTGTCCAGAAGTACCGCTTTCTGAATCAAGCCCTTGATCCAGCTGCCTAACGAGAGCCTCCTGAGGTGTTGGTCGAGGCTCGTAGCTATTAAGTTCGTATTTATTATTATTATTAAGTATATATGTAAAAGTAGGTATGTATTTTTTTCGTGTTAATTTTCCTCGTGCGCCCCTTTGTAATTTGGCGCCCGTAGGCACGTGCCTACTTTGCCTTAAGGATAATCCGCCCCTGTACATGACACGTGTATAGGTACGCGTGTGTCTCAACATTCATCATTCCTGCTTCTCATCAATCCGTTCTTCTAATGGTATTCAACGAATCCTATCCTTTTTAATCCCGTCGAACATAGAAATAAAAGCTGTACAATAAAAGTGTTTCATCAAAATCGTTTTAATGGGCAAAACAGCGGTATTCCATTAAAAACTAAAGGTTTTATGCAAAACAATTTCAAGTCACTCGGGTTGTGTTATCAAAATGGCTGCCGCTGTGTGCTGTGGAATGGTTTTGTGATAATATTCGTGTGAAAATTATGATTTACTATTATATAAATGTTACACAGTGCTCGCATTTGTTTGCATCAACTTTTCAAGTATATTCATGTATTAATTTGAGTATATATATAGTATTTTATTGTATGTATAGTTTCTATAATTATATATATATATTTATTTGTGATTGGTTTGCTTTTGACTCTAGTCCAGGTCAGAGATGACCGAGACAAAGTCTATGATGGAGCGAGCTTACCCAGAAGGAGCCTGTTCACTCTAACTTTGAAGAGATTAGGGTTGTAAGTGTTTGTAAACACAGACGCAGGCAGAGAGTTCCACTCACTTGCTGTGCGCATCATAAAATACGTTATCTTTGTATTAGTTTAAATATTGCCCCTACCACTATTATTCACTGCATCACCCAAAAGTTGACTGGTCGAAAATGTCTGAGGCATTAAATCCGCCTCTGTACACCTGTGTGCGTAATAATATGAGTTAGGTACTGCTTACATGTGAAGCCCTTTCACAATTGTCATCTTCGAAAACCCTGGTTTTTTAGGGTTCCGAACAAAAAACGGAACTGTCTGTCCGTCTGTCACAGTCTGTTTTCTCCGGATCCACTGGACCGATTCTGTTGAAATTTGGTACACATATGGTCTTCTATGACCCAAACACTGACGCGTTACGTAATTTTTTTAATTTTTAGTATGGGGGTCACTTTTGAGGGTCAAACTAGAAAATGAAAAAAAAAAAGTTTTTTGAACAATATCGTGTGACATATCAAATGAAAGAACTTGCTGTGAGGGTCTTAATTATATTTTTTTCATAATTTTAAACTAAATGGTTTTGAAGTTATTTAAGAAATTAGACGAAAAGTGACCATTCCCCCTTATCTCCGAAACTACTGAGCCTAAAATTTTGTAAAAAATTGATAGATCTTTACCTATAGATTAAAGGAAAACCTATAAGAAGTCTATAGTGTTAAAATAACATGTTAAAAATAAAACTCTTTCGGAACCCTTTGCATGCGAGTCCCGACTCGCACTTGGCCAGTTTTTTTTTGGCTGACGTTAGGATTTTTTCTGGAGTTTAGTTTGAATTTACCTGAATTTGTGTAAAGCTAGAAGCAGATGAATTAACAATTTAGCTGGAGGTATAAAACGCAACGTTGGCGCCACACACCACAAGGTAGATCGATGAGGTTTTTTAGGGTACCGAACTAAAAAGTAACCCTTATAGAATCACTCGGGTGTCAGTCTGTCTGTCTGTCACAGCCAGTTTTCTCCGGATCCACTAGACTGATTCTGTTGAAATTTGGTACACATATGGGCTTTTGTAACCCAAACACGGGTCACTTTTGGGGGCAAACTAGAAAATTAAAAAAAACATGTAAATAATACATCCTTACTGTCGCGGTCACATCATAGACAAACCACCGACAACAAAATAAACAAAAAGACACTGACGTGTGGCCGCGACAGCGACTGTCAGTGACAGATGTCAATCTTGACACAGTTCCTGACATAAACAAAACGAACCATAAAAACAACAAAAAATAACGTTGTGTTTAATTACAAGTACAAAAATACTATCATTTATGAGGTAGAATACAATGTTTATTTATTGCGCTATCGTACACAAATATGACAATTTACATGTTATTATTCATAATATTATATCGTTATTTATTTATATATTACATTAATTTTTATCTCTTAGAAAAATCAACTTTCATCCATAATTTCGTAATTCCGTAATTTCGTATCCTTGGATACGCGTGGCACGCTGTACATAAACACAGACGGACATTCGCGCAAGCGCCCTGTGCCGCCTAAGCGGAGCAGCACACTCAGGCACGGTAGAAAGAGTGGGAGATACTAGTTCCTCTCCCTTCCCCTCGATCTTACGCTTTTTCGCATCACGTGACCCTGACGCGAGTCCGTCTTACGCTTTTTGCGATCAGGTCACGTGTCCTGACGCGAGTTTAAGATTTTATACCCATTACAGAAAAAGTGCTCAACGCCGCTAAAGAAGTTTTCACTTCAAAAAAGTTTTTTGAACAATATCGTGTGACATATCAAATGAAAGGGCTTACTATGAGAGTTTTAATAATATTTTTTTCATAATTTTAAAATAAATGTTTTGAAATTATTCAAGAAATTAGACGAAAAATGACCATTTATCCACCCCTTATCTCCGAAACTACTGAGTCTAAAAGAAGTCTATAGTGTCAAAATAACATGTTTAAAAAAATGAGATTCGTTCGGAACCCTTTGCACGCGAGTCCGACTCGCACTTGGCCAGTTTTTTTAAGGATGGGTAATCATCAAATAACTTTTCCCTAGGGAAGGTCAGAAGCTTACTGACTAAAAAAAACCCATCCGTGTTCCTCCATTCCCTTTGCGTTCCAAGGCCTCGGTGACTCTTTCGAACAAATTCCGCAACAGAACGATGACCTGCGAGGGCCACTGGAGTCTGCTGGATGCGAGTAACCCAGGACCGGTCGATTTGTGACGCTCGAGTGGTTGAAATATATCACCGGGATTCATTCTAATGCATCATTACAATCACAATTATTGAGATCAGCGGTCACCTGAATGTCATTGCCAATAAACTGGATTGTACTTTTACTTAAGTCTCAATAAAATGCACTCAAATGTGTAAAAATAATGTGTAACACATTAGATGCATCACACATTTAGAAAGTCGTTACTTTAAGAAAATCGAAGGTAAAGGGATCGCAGAGGAATTGCAGTGCCTGCACACAAAACACGTTACACAATAGGGAATATACGTGAAAAAAATATTTATTATCTATACAGTTTATCTAAAAATATACAAAAATGTAATACTAACAGTGAAAATAGAATCAAATTTGCTCGAAAAACAAATGAAATATAATTATTTTAAACAAATATAGCTGTCCCTCTCGCGAAAACGTTATTTAATATGGCAGCTGTATAGGCGTAATGGAAATTGACGTCAAAGTTTATATCGGACTTCTCTTTCTAATTGTAATCTTTGAAGCGTTATAACTTCATCGCTGATGAAGGTATTTAAAAAATAATTTCATGATTGTTTACTGGAGCTTATAACTATTTAATTTAGCAAATGAAAAAATCACATGCATATTCCCTATTATGCTGCTGGTACTTCAGTCAGCTACATGCCCTTGTAAATACTGTGAATGTCTACTAACATAGTTCGTTGGTTGTAATGGTACAAACAGTGAGAAAGAAAATATAGAAAGAAGGCGTTTATTTGCGCAAAGCATGACGCATACCAAAAAATAAAACAAAATTACAATTTTGTAACAATTAGGAAGATTTGCGTCACATTCGCGCAAAACGGCCATCGCTCAGCATAATGCTAGGACTCGTGTGCGAGACAGAGCCACAGCCGAGCGACAGCCGGCATTGAGTATGACGTCGATCGGAGCAGCATAAAAGTAATTAAAACGGGACAAATAAACACATAAGGGTAAAATATAGTAAATAAGACGGTGAGGAGATGGCACAACAGTCTGTTGCTATCTCCTCACCTTCTGCAGACGGTGGAATGTGGCCGATTAACAGTGGCGCGCACAACTCTAAAAAATAGCTATGTATGTGTGTTGTAGTATAACAATAGAATTGATTCTAAAATAAAGAGATCATTGTTATTTTTGATGTTCACTCACAAATTAGTGGTAATTTCTTGGAAATGTGGAAAACTACAACCCAAACTCTGGCAGAGACCAAAGAAATTACATTTCCAATGTCTTATCTTTCTCTCTCCCTACACACCAAACAATACTACATCCACAATTCAAATCTAAACTTGTACTATCTGGGTACAGTATTGATATAGATAGAGGCTATTAATTCGTCGATCAGACGACGGTCACAACTTCAGACTGAACCCTTCCTTGCTACCTGTTATTGATGTCGCGGATATTACTGTGTCTGGAAATGACAGGCTTGGAAGAACATGTGCGGTCTCGCAAATTGTATCCTTTGAGAAACACATTATTATTATGGAGGTACTGTCAACGCTGCACGTTAAGGCCTCTGCAACGTCAGGGGATCGTGAATAAAGAAAAAACTGCTGGAGATTTAAGAGATGATTATACTGAGCTCATGCTCCAAAGAAAGCTTTTATAGTTCTTTTCAAAAACAAATCAATAAACATACATCATTAGTAGAACCTATTCTAAACTATCAACTATCTTTTTAAATACTTCTTCTAAAGCTTTTATAAATAGGTTTATCCAAGGAGGATCAGGGTTCCAAACATTGCGTTTGTATGGAAAAAAGGAACCCTTATAAGATATAATTCGTGTGTCTGTCTACAATCCTGCCAAAAAGCCACATTTTATCAGTTAAAAAATATCAGACAATTTAAAAATCAGGCCTTAGAGATTGTAATTTTATAAATAACAGTAGGCTTTTTCACGTCGCAGAAGGAAAACTGTACTCTCTAGCCTCTATTTCTTAGCAGCAGTATTCTAACATATTTAACGACCATAATATAATGTTACGAATGAATTCAACTATTCAGATAGTATCAAAACAGAAGCAAATCCCAAACATCCATTTTATAATGAAACCGCCACTCCATTTTAATCTACCGATACGCACTAGTATTGTGCCATTTTTAATTATCCAGAAGTGCTGATTGGCTAAAAATCAATCGTATACGTGATTCGCGTTTAATTAAACGCCAATCAACGCGTTGAACTGTCACTACTATCTGAATGGGATGGCAGTTCAATTATGCTCTGTAACTTGATATCCATTATAATATATTTTACTATTTTAATATATTTTACTACTTTATTAAACTGGAATATGAGAGCCGCCTGTCTGGTTTCGGTTGGTATTTGAAGCGAAATTATAGTGTATTTTATCTCAAAGGCTGCATTAAGTGTTCCTTTGTACAACCACTGTGTATTAAGTTTGAATAAATTAATTGTCAAGTTGATTTAGATAGGATAAAATGAAAGTTTTAGACTTTTCATTTCGTCCTATTTAAATCAACTTTAGAGATTTTATTTCTATTCAAATTAAGTCTGGAATCTAGAATCTTAAAAAAAGAAGAAAAAAATACCACTTTTTATATAGCGTAGGTTTCTGTCTTTTTCTTTCATACCTTGTAAGTGAAGGACAGCAACATTTTAGAGTTGGCTAAGGATTATCGCAGATATTTGTCTCTTCTAGTAAAAATACATCCCAAATACGAATCAGGGACAAAGTTATTTCAATTATAATGCAATTAAAATCTAATTTTGTGGGTTGTTAAACTTTGTACGATGGATTCAAATTAAATTATACCCCGACCGATATGTTGGGATATTTGTACATTATGTACCTGGGCGATGTATGTGGGCTAAGTAAGCAGATTAAGTTGGCTTGGGAAGTGAAAATATATATAACATTGTTGAAAAGCAGCACTGAAAAACTAAGTTTTCCTTTTATGATTATTGAGAAAACAGATTTTAAGTCGTTGTTTCCAATTCCTGGCTTAATATGAAATGTTAAGATGTACATACATATATCACGTTTACATGGTGAATTTTCAAAGTGTGCCTTACACAGTTTGTGAAATACCTTTTAAATCGGTCCAATATTGGAGGAGAAAACAGTCGAGAGCCAAACCTCGAATTACGACTTTTTTCATACAAAGGCCCGCATTTCCTCTTAAGAATATATGCTACTGAGGGCCAATCCTACAAATTTTTAAACAACGTTAACATTGTCATGTCAGTCGCAACCTAACAAAAATGTATGAAAATTAAGGCTTTTTGGCATATTTCGACTGTTCTCTAGTATCTATTAAAAATCACAACCCTCCCCCCCTCTTTTTTCCTCCTCTCCCCTTACCCTTCCTTTTGGCTTTCCTCTATTCGAGCAAAAAAAGCAACAAAAGAGTAGGTTATTTCAAACCGGTACCTCCAAATACATCCTCCTAAGACAACACAAACTCCATTTAATCTAAGTAGATTAACTCCAGACTTCACATCGTGAATCACGATTTTAAACCAAATAAAAAAAGACAGTAGCCTGACTGTAGCACTTTTCCTTAAGAGTGTACGTTTAATCTCAGCACTGACTTGTGCTAAATTGCTGACATCAATCCGTATGATTACTGAGCTGAAGCGCTGTACTGCTTTATGGTGTGTTTTAGAAGATCTTATCTGGTACAGTCGTGTGATTATGGTACTTCATTTTTAAGAGGTTCGGAGTGAAAGTGTGTGTTTTTTAAATAAAATGATTTGGGGCTGTATTAAATGTAAATAAGATTCAAGTCTGTTATCTATGTTGATATTGCTCGCAGAATGGATGGTCGATGGAGCCGAAAAGTTCTGGAGTGGCGACCGCGTACCGGAAGACGCAACGTTGGAAGGCCTCCCACAAGGTGGACCGATGACCTGGTGAAGGTCGCGGGTAGCCGATGAATGCGAGACGCGCAGTACCGTTCGTTGTGGCGACGCTTGGGGGAGGCCTATGTCCAGCAGCGGACGTGTTTCGGCTGATATGATGATGATGATGATGTGTGTTGAAAATGTGACAGAGTTAACGCTTATACGAGTATTTTTGATTAATTCAATTTATAACGAACTTATATCCAATGCTATGTAACTCTATTTTAACCGCTGAACTTAAGATTCTGCTCTTAAAGAAGTTAAAGTGGTAGGTAATTATAATTTATTACATTTTGAAGAAACTAGATCAAACTATTTTAGATAAAGTAAAAGAAACCTTATGTTAAGCTGTAATCGACCGACACATTACAAGAATTGGAATCGAATGTTCATTCGACTTCTTTTCTGCTCTAACAAAAATTCTGCTAAAAACTGCACACGTTCACAATTTAGTTTCTGTAAAAACCGAATTTGGCGTCGATCAAGTCTACAATTTAATTAAGGCTTGTATTCATGCCAATGACCTTGTGCATATAAATGGAGCTAACTACCCCTCTACGCGCCACTCCGCTACCCTCATTTTTAATTGTTTATAATAAAATTAATACATGTTTTTAAAGAGTAACAAAACCAAATCATTTTCGTTTGTACTGCAAAGCAGTAAATATTTTTTTTGTACTCTTTTGATAAAAAATGAAGGAGTAAAATGGTTTCACCTCAACGATGTGGAGGTGATTTTGTGGTTTTTTTTCTTATTATGTGATACCGATACACAAATTTTGGCTGAACCAATTTACGAATCATATGATGTAGATTACTAACTATTTTTTTTCAGATATAATTTCTCTGTTAGTACCGATGAGAAGCTAAGCTTACAAAACCGTTTTGTTGAATGACTAATGATTTTTGATCTTGATTTCCATTGCCAGTTTCGTCAAAAATCCCATATTATAGGGAGCTACAGATTTGTTACATACCCATAGTACATAACTCACACATATTTTACGTCATTGCTTGCTTTTTAAGCATTTTTAGAGAGAGCAGCCTTAATTTAAATCTTTATAAAACAAGCGAGCTTCGATACCTTCGTTTAACCGATTCACTACACAAAATGGTTATGCAATGAAAATTAAATCACAATTTTCCAATAATGAGCAATTTCCACAGAAAGGAACATTGTCATAATTGTTCTCACCTTCATCGAAATAACAATTATTAAAGTCACTACTTTTAACAAAACAAATACAAAGAACCCATTCCCCAATTTCTAAAATCAACGAAAGATCCCCATTCTGAATTTATATGTATACTTAACATACCTATTGAAACGGAAAAGGTATATTTCGTATTAAAACTGGCGACTTTCAGTGGCCATGATAGCAGGGAACCCCAATATAAAGGGGTGGAAATTCTACCCCCTAACACGTAAAGTTATCCCTCGCGAGTTGTAAAACTACCCTTTCTTATTCGAGCACTGCCTGGGGATATAGCCTAGAGCCTAGGGGAGGTCTGTCATAGAGTAGACGGCGTAGTCTATGTTGCAGATGCGACATTTTTAGATAGATAGAAAGACAAGACAAATAGATAATATTATTTAATAGAGGATCTCGTGGCAAAATAATAACAGCAGTTCAGTTTGATTTTCGAGGTTAAGCAACGCTTGGCGAGGTCAGTCCGTGGGTAGGTGACCATTCATTACATACCAAGACTTACCGTGCTTCGGATAACACGTTAACCCTGTAATTTAAACCTCTATGATAGTCGTTACGGATATTTTGACACTAATCTTGTAACATGTTACCCAGTTATTGAGTTGTCGAGCTGCATCTGGGGGGCTAATCTTTAAGCCCCAAGTCCGTAGTTTCGGCCTTAGTTGCGGGCGTTATCTACTCCTTAGTCTTTTCTACTCCGTATCACCTAACCACTAAGAATGAATGACAAGTCGATTTGACAGTTACTGTCAAAATCTGTTGTCATTCATTCTTAGTTCCGGTTCGGGACTACTCATAAGTCCGTAGGTGATATGGAGTAGAAAACGCCCGCAACTAAGACCTAAACTACGGACTTCGGGCTTACAGAGTAGAATAGAAGTTTAATCATAGTTGAGTTAAGGCTAGGCAGTTTGATTCGTCAGGCTTTGTAAGGCTACAAATGATCGCGTCGACGACTGACATATTCGCGCTATGAAAGCTTCCTATTAAGCCGACGCCTGCCACTTAAGAGGAAATGCTGGCGGTGAGACTTTGTATGTAAAAAGTCATAATTCGAGGTTTGGCTCTCGACTGTTTTCTCCTCCAATATTGGACCGATATAAGAGATATTTCACAAACTGAATAAAAAGGATGTATACTGTCTATATGTTTTCTTTTTTTGATGAATATTTGCCAAATTAGTAAACTAGGGCTCTGTTGATAGCGATTTATCGGACAATTTTGAGCATTTTGTGAGTTCTAGTGCTTACACGATTAATAAATCACCAAATAGGAAAACAAAGGGACACAGTATGTATCCTTCTTATTCAGTTTGTTAAATATCTCTCAAATCAGTCCAATATTGGAGGAGAAAAAAGTCGAGAGCCAAACCTCGAATTATGACTTTTTACATACAAAGTCTCACCGCCAGCATTTCTTCTTAAGCCGACGCCTGTCACTTAACACTCAACCTCTCAGAGGTAACGCACTAATATCCACAAAATACCACAAATGCCCTTTCCGACTAACTAATCGACAGTCGTACGTCGCATCCGGCTCTCTTTACGGCCTATTTGCAATGAACGAGTTTTATACCACCCTGTATCCTTATTTCCAGTAGGTACGTATTTTTTATTTTCCATATTATCATCACCTTGTATTGCGCCGGCTGGTCGTGACGTCATTATGAGTGTCACGTCTTTTGTTTATGGATTCTGTCCTGTTTTTATGTAGCTGTTATTGAATTGGTAATCTTTTTGGATATTAAATGATTGTACTGAAGAAGGAAACATGAAATATTGGTAGACGCCTTCCAGTAATTGATTAATGTTAAAATTTTACTTTGAAACATATTATAAATTATGGCATTACAATTTGCAATTATTTATATTTTCTTCATCATCATCATATCAGCCGAAAGACGTCCACTGCTGGACATAGGCCTCCCCCAAGCGTCGCCACAACGACCGGTCCTGTGCGTCTCGCATCCATCGGCTACCCGCGACCTTCACCAGGTCATCGGTCCACCTTGTGGGAGGCCTTCCATCGTTACGTCTTCCGGTACGCGGTCGCCACTCCAGAACTTTTCGGCCCCATCGACCATCTGTTCTGCGAGCAATGTGCCCTGCCCACTGCCACTTTAGTTTGGCGATCCTTCGGGCTATGTCGGTAACCTTGGTTCTCTTGCGGATATCATCATTCCTGTTTCGATCACGTTAGGAAACTCCAAGCATTGCCCTCTCCATTGCGCTTTGAGTGACTTTAAGCCTTCTGATGAGGCTCATTATATTTTCTTAATCTGACATTTCTTGTGAAACGACATCTAAAGTATAATTTTGACTGGACGAAATCCATGTGCATGAGAATTGTTGCTGTGTTCTTTTTTTGTATTATTTAACTAAAATACTAACATAAAATAAAACAAAATTTCGCATACCAAATGTAATGATAGAATGTAAGGGCCCATTATAGTTTTAAGATCTTGTATACCTACATTGTACTACATTCTGGCAAATAAACAGATTTGATTTACTGTTCTCGAAAGTTGTATGGAAAAGTTTATTATTTATTTATTAAAACTTTATGTACAAGTAAAAAAACACTGTACAAAGGCGGACTTAACGCCTTAGGCATTTTCTACCAGTCGAACTTAGGGTGGTGCACAGAAAATGTGGCTGGTGCAAATTATAGAAAAGAAAAAGCAGAGACAGAAAAAAAAAATACAACCATAAATACATGTACGTACATACACATAAATAAAGTAAATAAAGTAACAAAGTTCGTGTTAGTTGTTTTTTAGCCTTTACTAGCAGCTTGTAAGATCGTTTTTAGCGATAAGGTCACCCAATGTGTCACCCTACGTAATGTTTTCTTCACGAATATTTTCTGTAATTTATATGTAATAAAGAGTATTCTATTTTATTCTATTCTTGCCCTTGCGAAATTTAAAAATTGACCTTCAGAAACTACTAACTACTGAGAAAAAAATGCCCTTTTTCAGAACCATGGCAAATTAGTTCAGCTGTTGAGATGTGACTGATAAACAAACATTAAAAAAAATCTAACTTTCACTTTAATTATAGTATTAGTAGAAAAGGAACAAAAATAAGGAATAATCAATTGAGGTTTTCTTACATACATAAAACCTCAAAATTAAACACACTTGTACCTCACCTCAAACATCATTCTTCGTTACCAATAAAATCCGAATTCCTCAATTCCACACACATCTAAAAATAGTCACCGTTTTATTAAACCCTCGCTAAAATATTGCCCTTAAATATCCATTAAAAGCGAAAAGGTATTTCGGAGATCTGTCTCAATTGTTTGCGCAGTCGCGCGTTATTGTCGTGCGACCCGAGGTGCGAAATCGTACTCCTCCGGTATTCCACGCCACATAAGGAAAAGAATAATGAATCACTTCTTCCTTTGCGTCCGTAACAAAATTCGAACTCCCGATAAGGGAATCGGATGGATACAGTCGGTGTTTTAAAACTAAAATGGGATTTATTAAGAGTATAAAGTAGCATTTTTGGTGCTGTAATGGCAGATCGTTTTGCGATCGAAGATTGCACGGAATGTTTTTTTTGCGTCGTAGATTTTATTGTGTCATTATTGTAACTTGCCAGTTTTATTTATACCTTGATAATGGAGACGATTCCCTTGTTCACAGAGTGATAATTTCAAACCTTTTTTTATAAACTGAAGGCTAAAAAGCTGTCTGTTGTTGTGAAGTCAACTATCTTTGAGTTCAGTTTATGAACAAGAATCACCGCCAACACCAAACAACACAGCCTGTACAGAAACCAACAGACAGAAACATAGTACAAACCCTTACGCTGCCGTATGCTAATTTAAATACTAACAACCCAACTTCAGAATCAAACTAGCAAACTATTGAACCGATTCAATAACGACATCTGAACAAAGTTTGTCGCAGAACAATGCAGAAGCGACACAATGCCCAATTACTGAGTGCAGCACGCAGAAACGGCAGTTCATTCATGTGAGAGCTTGTTAGACGCTCGTCTGTGTCTAGCTTAGGGAGGAGTTTTACTGGTGCGCTTTTTACGGTAGGCGAGCGTCAGATAAACTGGAAAATTGTCCGAGTGACTAACAAACTGGAAAATCGTGTAGATGCCGCACGAATTTGGTAACAAAACCAAGCTGGTTTTTAATTCTATTGAGGCACTATTTTATTCAATTCCAGCTCAATGTAAAAGTTTAAAGACATAAAGAAAAGAACACACACAGAACTGACATACATTAGTACAAATTAAAACCAAAACTTGAATTTCTTAACGATAGTAGGTAGTAGTAGTGACTGTATAAAATATGGACTTGATTGTAAGTAATTATCCAATTAATCGCTGGTAATTTTACTGCCTGATTGATTATATTTTCAGAATAGCTGAGTACCTAATTTGTATGGAACACGTTGAGCTTCTGGCTAGCACGAAATGTAGTGGAAGAGTAGTTTAGCGAATAAAACAATTTTTTCTTTGACTAGATTTTAACTTGATTTTCGTTTTAAGTGTCACGAAAAACGAATCTACATATAATGTATGTCACTATTGGTGTTAAGTAAAACAACATCTGGATGTTTATGACAATATTTTCAGTACGGTAAAAAATCAAACGGACAAGTGAGAGTCGGTCTCGCCCACCGTGGGTTCCGTTCAAATAAAGACTATTTTTTATTACGATTTAATTATAAATGTATAGTTTTCAGACTTTTCCATATTTATAGACATATTTATAGTATAAGACGGTATAACTTGCCAAATTTCAAAGTTCTAGGTCAACAGGAAATACCTTATAAATTTTGATTCCCTTGAGAGTGTCGAAATATTCGTTCTTTCTGGCATAAACGGCCGTATCTTTTTTTTAAGTTACCTTAGAAGTTTAATTTTTTCACAGCCTCAAGGGACTGTAGACCTTCAACTCGATACCTCTACGCGTTCCCGAGATAAAGGGTCTTGACAGACAGACGGACGGACAACAAAGTGATCCTATAAGGGTTCCGTTATTTCCTTTTGAGGTACAGAACCCTAAAACCAGCTGTTTAATTCGAATCGGCTGTCCTTTTAATGATTTTGATCTGATAATACAACAATATCAGTTACAATAGCAGTTACAACAACACCATTGAACTCTCTTTATAGTCACAGACATGTCAAATTTTATCCATCGCAGCGAAACACACCCTTAAGTAAAGATGAGAGAGGGGTGACCACCTGTGCGGGGGGAGGCCAGACGTCAGCTATCGATTATTCGAGAGTGAATACAGAGAACTTGTTCGGGACCCGGGAGCATTTCCTTTACAAAACCCACCACACAAAATATCCACCTTACGCCTCACAAAACAAGGTCGCTTTCCCTTTGACGAAGCTCATAAATCACTCGTGCTCATCCATGTGTCTATAATGACGCTTCAATCTGTCAAATTAGAACTTAAAATTGACAGTCTCAAGGTCGAATTTCGCTTGGCAAGCCACATCGCTTCGTATTACGGAATCAATTTACGTTTATGAAAATTTTTCAGAGTACGATTCCATGTAATATTATGGTTTGCTCCGGAATTAAGGCTGGAGGAGATTTTTGTATGATAATGAATGTGGGTTCGTGTTCTTCGAATGGATGTGGATGGATGTTTGATGTGTGTTGGATGTGTGTATCTTGGAAGTACCTATGTTTTATGTAAATTAATTATTTATATATATATACTTCGGTGAGTGTGCCCAAGAACTCCAGGACCTCATCCCAGACATCCAGACGCACTGCATCTTACCATCCCTACTTTATTGCTATTCCACCAATTCGCACTAAGCGTTTCCAAACGTCTTTTACAATGCGCACGGCAAAGGAGTGGAACTCTCTGCCTGCGTCTGTGTTTCAAAACGCTTACAACCCTAATCTCTTCAAAGTTAGAGTGCACATGCTCCTTCTGGGTAAGCTCGCTCCATCGTAGACTTTATCTCTGTCATCTCTGACCTAGACTAGAGTCAAGAGCAAACCCATCACAAATAAAAAAAAATACTTATCTGATTATAATGGCACGAGTATGTATTTGAAGAAGGTGGCTGACAGCGGTTGGATGCGGACTGCTCAAGACCGGGATGGTTGGCGCTCTTTGGGAGGCTTACGTTCAGCAGTGGATTATAATCGGACGAGTATGTATTTGAAGAAAGTGGCTGACAGCGGATGGAGGCGGACTGCTCAAGACCGGGATTGTTGGCGCTCTTTGGGAGGCTTACGATCAGCAGTGGATTATAATCGCACAAGTATGTATTTGTAGAAGGTGGCTGACAGCGGATGAACACGAACTGCTCAAGACCGGGATGGTTGGCGCTCTTTGGGAGGCTTACGTTCAGCAGTGGATTATAATCGGACGAGTATGTATTTGAAGAAAGTGGCTGACAGCGGATGGAGGCGGACTGCTCAAGACCGGGATTGTTGGCGCTCTTTGGGAGGCTTACGATCAGCAGTGGATTATAATCGCACAAGTATGTATTTGTAGAAGGTGGCTGACAGCGGATGAACACGAACTGCTCAAGACCGGGATGGTTGGCGCTCTTTGGGAGGCTTACGTTCAGCAGTGGATTATAATCGCACAAGTATGTATTTGTAGAAGGTGGCTGACAGCGGATGAACACGAACTGCTCAAGACCGGGATGGTTGGCGCTCTTTGGGAGGCTTACGTTCAGCAGTGGATTATAATCGCACAAGTATGTATTTGTAGAAGGTGGCTGACAGCGGATGGATGCGAACTGCTCAAGACCGGGATGGTTGGCGCTCTTTGGGAGGCTTACGTTCAGCAGTGGATTATAATCGCACAAGTATGTATTTGTAGAAGGTGGCTGACAGCGGATGGATGCGAACTGCTCAAGACCGGGATGGTTGGCGCTCTTTGGGAGGCTTACGTTCAGCAGTGGATTATAATGGCACGAGTATGTATTTGAAGAAGGTGGCTGACAGCGGATGGATGCGGACTGCTCAAGACCGGGATGGTTGGCGCTCTTTGGGAGGCTTACGTTCAGCAGTTAACGTCAATTGGCTGATATGATGATGATGATGATAATGATGAGTATGTATTACGCGGAATCCTATTGATATTGTAATGGATTCGTCTGCCAAAAGTTTTGGGAAATATTTATCTTTGAAAGGACCATTGATAGGCTTTTGATTTTATGACGATAGTGAAAATTTTGCCGCCAACAACGTTTAGGGGTAGAACAATGAAGTCAAAGTGGCAAGGGTTGGAAGAGGAATGCCAAGAACTGTGTATTGTGTAAGGTGGCATACGATACAGGAGACTACACCGACAACGGATGAAAAAAAAATCTGATAAAGTCCACTAATTGGTAAGTGTACAAAAAACTTAGAAACTAGTACTATTAAAATAAGAATTAATTACTACATAATACGTTTGTCACAATGACATGTACTCACAAGCAGTGGAGGGGGAGTTATGGTTTGAATACAGAGGTATATATACCTACTGATTTTTTTACTTTTAATTAAAAAAATCCAATTCCATGTCTTAATAAGATAATAAGAAAATGATGACCGTATACTATTTTAATCTTCTTATCGTGTGGGCAGTAAGGTCTAACGACCCCACATACCCTAGTGTCAGAGTTTCTAAACCGCGTCAAGGGCCTCTGACATGGTTTATTTAACGACTGCCATTTGGCGGCCGGGACCACTGGCTTATACGTGTCTTCCGAAGCACGGAATAATCTTTTTATCAGACAGTCAGGTGATTCAAGCCTGCAATGTCCTAGCCAAACTGGAAAACAATTTTTCAAAGTCTGCTTCCCGTGGGAATCGAACCCGCGACCACCGGGTCACAAGGCAAACGCCTAAACCACTCGACTAAACTATTTTAATCAGAACTATCCACTAAAATTAAAGTTCCCATTAAAAATAAAATTATCAAATCATAAAGTCCCCAATTCCGTCCGTCCTCAAAATAGACAAAGCCTTTATTTCCCTACAATTTGGAGAATAAAAAAGGGTTATTAATTATAAAGACAATGGAATACATCAGTCGTTGTCTACTGTCCGTATTTCACGATGAGGTTTTTACCCCTTTTTCCCTTCAGTCCATGTAGGTACAGATGCTTTGTAAGGCGTTGTACACACGGTGGTATTGTTATAGATAAACGAATATAATATCCCAAAATTAAGTTGGATTATGGACTTACGAGACTTTTTTTTTACTATAGTTATAAGTTTGACCACTATCTCACCTGATGGTAAGCGATGATGCGGTCGAAGATGAGCACGTTTGCCTAGAAGCAACCTATTCACTCTTGTCTTAAAGACGGGAGGTTGTGGCTATCTGGAAACACAGACTCTAGCAGGAAATTCCACTCCTTAGCTGTACGCACTATGAATGTGTTCCCAAATCGTTTAGTGCGTATGGGTAGGTGGGTTAGACTTGGTTTCTGAACCTTATTATTTTAGGTGATTCCTAAACGTCATATTTTAGGCAACCAGTGACAATCAGCGTGTTGTGTTATGGGTTCGACCATGGTGTAGCATAATGCTGAGTATGACTCTTGTTGCCATAGGCAAGACGTACATCTGACTTGTATCTGATCTTTCCTTTTTTTTTCATAATTTTATTTCAAGTTAAATATTCGTCTTTGGGTTAAAATTATTTAAGAATAACTAATACCTACTACTGTTGAGGAATTTTAGTTTCAGTTTATCACTGGTATGCAAGTCAGTTTCTGTGATGGTAAATATTTTTTCTTTTCTTTTTAGAGTTCCGTACCTCAAAAGGAAAAAAACGGAACCCTTATACGATTACTTTGTTGTCCATCCGTCCGTTTGTCTGTATGTCAAGACCCTTTATTTCAGGAACGCATGGAGGTATCAAGTTGAAATTAAAACCATGTACTCAGATCTACAATCCCTTGAATCTGTCAAAAATCAAATATCTAAGTTAAGGTAGAAAAAAGATAAGGCCGTTTATGCCGCAAAAAACGTATATTTCGACACTCTCAAAGGATTTCTCATTTGTAATTAAAACATAAAAAAAAGATAAGAAAAGAGTCTTTATTTAAAGTAATATGTACTTACAAAGTACGGTGCCCTCGGTGGGTGAGTCCGACTCGCACTTGTCCAGCTTTTTTTTTCTATTAAACGTCTTGTTTTTTGGGTTCGTCTGTCCATAAAAACCACTACGAAATATTTAATATCTAGGGAAGACTAAGCAACTCTTATGAAACTATACGAAACTGAACTGGTCATTTAAATAACATCTCCCGTCCGTGCACCCGCACCCTTACTTGAATATTTTTTATTCAGCGCAGAAAACAAGAGAGGAGTGAATTGATAACGTCACGCCATTGAAGCGGGTCGGTCAGTAAGAAAGTTACTTGTTCACTCGCCCAGAACTAGTGATAAAGTACTTGTAAGCACTTTGTGTTTGTTTACTATCTTTTATGAATCTTTTTAAGCACGTTTTTAGCGTGAAAACGAAGGTCTAAACTATGTGAGTAGGGATATCTCGATAAATTTATGCTGGCTCAATAAACTATACTTTAAGCTGCGTGATTATGAGTCAAGCTAGTTTGGTTTAACTAGCAAAAAAACTGGCCAAATGCGAGTCGGACTCACGTGCCAAGGGTTCCGAACGAGTTTTTTTTTAGCGTGTTATTTTAACACTACAGACTTCTAATAGGTTTCCTGTAATATTTAGGTAAAGATCTATTATCTCCATTTTTATCAAAATATTAGGCTCATTAGTTTCGGAGATAAGGTTAAGGTTAAGTTTGATTTATCTCCGAAACTACTGAGCCTAAAATTTTGGTCATTTTTCGTCTAATTTCTTGAATAACTTCTAAACCATTTATTTTAAAATTATGAAAAAATATTATTATTAAATCTCCCTACAGTAAGCCCTTTCATTTGATATGTCACACGTTATTGTTCAAAAAACTTTTTTTTTTTTTTTTTGTTTTACCCCCAAAAGTAACCCCGATACTAAAATTGTAATGATTTACGTAACGCGTCCGTATTTGGGTGATAGAAGTCCATATGTGTACCAAATTTCAACAGAATCGGTCCAGTGGATCCGGAGAAAACTGGCTGTGACAGACGGACAGACAGACACCCGAGTGATCATGTGACATAATAGTAGATTATGCACCGAGGGGGGGTCATATTGAATCCCGAACCTAATGAAGGATACGAAAGTTAACTCCCGAATAAAGCGAGGGAGTTTTAGAGTTTAACTCACGAGCGAAGCGTGGGAGTTATTACAAGAATCCTGAATGCAGCGTGGGATTCAAGCTAGCCCAAGGCAAATACACCGTTATACCTGAGGAGCATACTCTACTTTTCACACCTACTGCGAGAAAATTGTTCGCAAGTCATTAAGAGAGGTCAGAGGAGAGCTGGTCGTGAGCGATTCCCATCAGTCTCCAAATTGAGTTCAAATCACATTATTGACCTCTGGACAATAATATTGTACTGAATTTCATTATAACCCGCCGGGCAATAATGACTTACTTGAGGTTGACTTTGCATGACATATAATATGACGTTTTCGTGCAGGTGGTGTGAAAATGGTTTTTTTTTAACCGGTTCAATAAAAATATTTGAGACAGTAAATGTTCTTATTCATTTATTTTCTCTCGAGTCCATTAGGTATTTAATTGGATTGGATTCGAATGAATACATGACGTAGCAATTTAAACTTATTAATCTCTCAGTAACATTAAAGAGTCATTAATTTAATTCTTTAGCGATTATTAAACTTAAAAAATACAATTATACTATATAACATATCATATAACTTAAAAAATATTATTACTTTGATTGAATATTCAATCAAAGTAATAAATAAAACCTTCCATTATGACGAAGAACTTAATCAATTTCCCAGATTGATGCCAGGATAATCAATTTTATTAATTGAAAAATTTCGTCTGCCGTGAAATCGACGATAAAACTTGGAAACTATAAAATAACCGGTACTGCTTTCGGTATCGGTACCGGTATTGGTACCGGTATTATTGGCTGTGAGCACCATTGATGTCAATCCAGATATCGCAATATGAAGGGACGATTATAATTGAAATGGGGATCAGCCAAATGATAAAGTGGTATGAATTGGTATTTATTTAAATTAATCTCAATGGGACTTGATAAAGATAAGGATTGTGGACGAAACTAAAATTACATTGATAACATTGGCAAATAAGTGGTTGGATATCTTAAATGAAAGCTATGTACATTATTGGCTATTGCCATTTGGGTTAAATAACCCGACAGCAAAACACTACTAAAGAGTTTCGAACTAGTCACATTTTTAGGGTTCCGAATATCCATAAAAAACGGAACCCTTTTAGGATCACTCGGCTGTCTGTCTGTCTGTCGGGCTGTCTGTTTGTCTGTCTGTCTGTCTATCTGTCTGTCTGTCCATCTTTCACAGCCAGATTTCTCCGTATCTACTGGACCTATTCTGTTTAAATTTGGTATATACCTACGTATGAATTTCTGTGGCCCAAACATGGTGGCGTTACGTAAATAAATAAATTTTTAGTATGGGGGTTACTTTTGGGGGTCAAACTATAAAATTAAAAATAAAGTTTTCCCAACTGTATCGTCAAATGAAAGAGTTTACTGTGAGAGTTTTAATTATACATTTTCATAATTTAAAAATAAATAGTTTTGAAATTATTCAGGAAATTAGACCAAAAATTACCATTACCGAAACGACCCTAAAATTTTGAAAAAATACAAGTAATAGTTCTATACCTAAAAGTTACAGGAAAACATAAAAAGTCCGTAGTGTCACGTGTGTGTCGTGTGTAATAAGATGTTAAAAAATTAAATTGCTTCGGAACCCTGTGCACGCGAGTCCAACTCGTACTTGGCCAGTTGTTTAGCTATCTGATGCAGCCATGATGTAGATCAAGTCTGTGTTTTGTTTAGCTCTCTTACAACTTGATCTACACGTAGATAGTACCAGTATAACAAGTAGCGAAGAGACATATATAATGGCATTTTATTAAATGTTTCCAGCCGTTTAGACTACAGAGCGTATCAAAGAGATAGACAAACGTACACTCAATACGGCAGCAGTGTCTCAGATTTTTAGGGTTCCACACCCAAATCCGTCCTTCACGCCGAACGTCTGTCAGCGGGCTGTATCGCAAGAACCGTAATAAGAAGGCAGTTGAAATTTTCACCTAGTGTGTATTTCTGTTGGGTGTTCCCTTGTTTGCAGACTAAAATTTGATAGAATTTCATTTCGCAGAAAATGTTTCACATAGTATTTGATCCTTATAATTTTAGGTCGAATATTATTGTTTCAACAACTATTTACTTGAATTAAACATATTTCACAGAAACACAATTCAATGAATTTCTATTCACATTTTTTTTATTTAACAAACTTATTAAACAGTAGAATTATTTTTAAACGAATATTGTTTGTTCGGTATATTTTTCCATGGTAATGTATTTCAATGAAAATGTAATCAATGCTTAATATTATTGTTTTAAATGTCCGAATTTACAATGGTATACTTTGAAGATGGCAGATTTTTTTTGGAATAATTTTACTAGGCACAGTGCCATTTTTATAAAATAGCATTTTTAACCCTACTTTAAAATTAAAATACGTCTTAAAAAGTCAATATTTTGTGCTACAGAACTTAGTGAGAGGCTCATCGGTGACGAAAAACTGGTGGATTCCAAGCTACATAGCTTGGCTCATCGCCGTAAGGTTGCCTGCTTGTCGGTCTTCTACAGATTGTACTTCGGTGAGTGTGCCCAAGAACTCCACGACCTCATTCCACCGGCCCCCTTCTACCATCGGACATCCAGACGCACTGCATCTTACCATTCCTACCTTGTTACTATTCCACCAATTCGCACTAAGCGTTTCCAAACGTCTTTTATAATGCGCACAGCAAAGGAGTGGAATTCTCTGCCTGCGTCTGTGTTTCCAAACGCTTAAAAACCTAATCTCTTCAAAGTTAGAGTGAACAGGCTCCTTCTGGGTAAGCTCGCTCCATCGTAGACTTTGTCTCTGTCATCTCTGACCTAGACTAGAGTCAAGAGCAAACGCATCACAAATAAAAAAAAAAAAAGTGACAGAAACGAATCGCTGTAAAACCGACCCCACGTAGCCTTGTCTGCCCTACCCTAGAGTGTAATTTAAGCCCCCGAAGCCCCGCAGCGCCGGAGCCGTGATAGAAACCATGCCTGCTGCATGTTGCATGCTTGCGCATATGCTGCATGCTGTATGCATGCTTGCTTGCATGCTGTATGCTTGCTGCATGCTGCATGCTTGCAAGCATTCTTGCTGTATGCTTGGTGTATGCTTGTTTGTATAGTTTTGTCTTTTATCCCCATCGCCATTTCCCACCACCATCGCTTCGTGGGCTTCCGTCGACTGAGCCCAAATGAAAAGTTTTGGCTTGACTAGAATTTACCCCCATTGTTTTTGTGAACGCGGTTTAGGAGAGTATGCACATTGACCAAGGGGGGAATTGAAACGTTTAGAAAATGTCACTTGATAAAATGTTTTTCTTGGTAACAAGTTTTATATTAACTAATCAATATGAGGACAAAGAATATTTGATTTGTTATTCTATGATATAATGAATATCGAAACAAAGTTTATTTGTAACAAAAATCTATGATTTAAATTTATTCAAAGTGAGTATTCTGCTTATTGAGTATTCTATGAAATGATAATACGAGTAAAATTTTGTGTGAAACGAAATTCTATAAAACTATTTTCTATAAAACAACGTACAACCATTTCTGTTGCCACTATAACAACAAATAATAAAAAAAGAAAAAGAAGAGGGCTTCCATACTAGAAACGGAACCCTTCGTGTGAGAGTCCGACTCGCACTTGGACGGTTTTTTTCTCCATACAAACGCATTCTGCTGTTTTCTTCGTGGATAATCTTCTAAAGCAATGATTTTATTAAACGATGAAATTACTAAACGAATTAAGACAATCCAAAAACCCGAAAAATAGCCCGTTTTTGCCGCCATGTTCAGACGACTATCAGACAAATTTGATAAGTTTTATCAAAAAAATATATAAAAATAAAATATACGCCGGAGCAAGCAGCGTGGTACCAAGTCTACCCCATTTACGACATATATAAATGGTAATAGAAGCATAGATATAGTCTTCCTCTAAATTTTAATGTATAATGTTTTAGATCAGTCCAGTTTGAAGAAGAAAACAGCGGAATACAAAACTTCTTTTGGTCAAGGTTTTTATAGGTAAAATCAGCCTGAGTTGAGCTGCAGCTGTCGCTTTCGCACTTTACTTGAAAGGGCGTAGCGCGACGGCATCGGCAATAGTTTCTTCAAATACCTATTTTTCATATTCCTCGGGACTAGAGTCCCTTCGTTAATGATGAAAAATCATCAAATGTCTCCTACCGCTCTGGGCGATAGGAAAAAGTGCAAGACTCTTACTGACAAAATCCCATCCGTGTTCCTCCTGATGCCTTTTGCGTTCCAGGTCGGCTACTCTCTAACGAAATCCGTAGTTTCGGGCTTAGTTGCGGGCGGGCATTTTCTACTTCGTATCACCTAACCACATGAGAACTAATGGTAACACGATTTGACAGTTACTGTGAAATCGTGTTGTCATTCATTCTCAGTTCGGGTTCGGGACTAATCGTAAGTCTGTAGGTGATACGGAGTAGAATACGCCCGCCCGCAACTAAGCCCGAAACTACGGATTTCGTTAGAGAGTAGCCCCCCAGGGCCGCGGTGACTCTTTCGAACAAATTCCGCAACCCTGGCAGGAGCGGTGTCTCCCTGACACCAGTATCATTGACTAAGAATTTCGACAAATCTTTACTAGGTATCAATTCATTTGTCAAGTGTGGTGATTCTATTGCGTTTTATCGTTCATCAACGATTTTCATATTTTTAAGGCTGCTCTCTTGAGAAATGCTTAAAAACAGCGTCCAGATGAAGCAACTATTCGTCGACATTTACTGATGAATTAAATCTGAATGAAATAGGTAGTAATCTACATGATATGATACGTTATTTAGTTTAGCCAGAATGTATGTTTCGGTATCATATAATAAGAAAAAAAAAACACCAAATCACCTCCAAATCGTTGAGATAAAACTATTTTACTCCTTCATTTTTAAACAAAAGTCTAAAAAAAAAAATCTACTGCTTTGCAATATAAACGAAAATAATTTGGTTTTGTTATTTATTAAAATATGTGTTTTTTTATAATAATTACATATGCGGGTGACGAGTAGAGGAGTAGTTAGCTCCGTTTATATGCACAAGGTCATTGGTATGTATACAAGCCTTTAGCCAGCTTTATTTCCTAAAATACACAGTTAGCCAAACTTCCTTGCAAACAGCCATTGCCATAATCAACAATCAACATTTATACGAAATGTTTCTCCTTCATTAGCGAATAAAAAAATATGATTATGTTACTAATAATTTAATTACTTCCCTCCTCAAGTTTTATAATTAAGCTTAATGTAAAAGGGGCTGAACAGTGGCTACATAGACATATCTACGCACGGACATTTTAAGAGCATCCATTGAGTAAGATCTCCTACACAGGAAAATTCTTATGAAATTAATTTCAGTAATTCAGTAAATGGAAGACCAAGTTTGGCTGGTTACATTAGCCTTCTGTTAGATAATGTTATTATTTCGTTACATATTTTCTTATTTAATTTGTTAATGTAGTAGGAAAATCTAGTTGCGACTCGAGTAAATATAGGTAATTTTGCTATTATTCTTGACCTAGATAACGTGAAAATGGCATGAATGTTTGTATCTACTAATAAGTATTTTTCTTGTAAGTATATTCATGTTTTTTTTTTCATAGAATTACATACTTAATATTATAAATTCGAAAGTAACTCTCTGCCGCGCTTTCACGCCAAAACTACTAAACCGATTTAAATTAAATTTGGTACAGAGATAGTCTAGAGCCTGAGAAAGGACATAGGTCCCTTTTATCCCGGGAGTATTTTTCCTAGGGACAACGCGGGCAATGATTCAGGCATAAATTATAATTTATTAGTGGTCGCGCAGTGGTCGAAATTCGACAACTGGGCATTTTAAGTAAAGAGTTTATGTTTCTATGCGAGTGTGTATGTCAAACGGATGTTTTATGCGTGTGTAATGTTTTTTTATTAATTAAATTTATTTTTAAGCAATATTAAAAAAAAATAGCTTTCTGCACTACTTCTCCATATAAAATTTAAATACTGTGCCATACATACTCCTCCGTCCGCGTAATTTTGGTAAAAAGGGGTACAATTTTTTGCTTTACGAAGTTTACGAATGACATTATTTTTGTTTTATACTATGCACGTGCGCTTCTAAACATCGCCATCTAGCGAAGAATTCTGAAACTAAATGGCTGCGAACTCTTGCAAGCTCTTACCTAGTTCAAATATCTTACAAAAGATGGCGCAAATTGCAAAACTCTTTTCGCGCCAAAAGCCTGTACAATTTTTTTTATTGTACCTACTCAATAACGTAACGTAACTTTAGTAACGTTGGAGTGCCTCCCACAAGGTGGACCGATGACCTGGTGAAGGTCGCGGGTAGTGGACGGATGCGAGACGCACAGGACCGGTCGTTGTGGCGAAGCTTGGGGGAGGCCTATGTCCAGCAGTGGACGTCTTTCGGCTGATATGATGATGATGACCTACCCAATTAATTCCTTTTAGATGCAAATCATTTTATTTAGTTAAAAATTAGTGGAAATGAGTAAATTATATAAAATGCCACGGGGAAATCATGCGACGCATTCACATAGTTGCTAAGAAAGTACAATGCCTAAATAAAACGTGCAATACGTACAAATTAAATTCATTATAAGTTTTATTTTAGTTTTATAACCCACCTACGAATACAAATCAATCGCAATTGAAACTGTTGCTAGGTATATAGAAAAATAAGAACTCTTGAAAATTCTTCTCAGTCTATAAAATATCGGTCAGTACTCGTACCTATCTAAAAAGAATTTGCCATAGTAAACGTTGATTTAGGTGCCTTTAGCTGACTGCTGCTATTTTGCTTTTTTTTCTTAATTGCGGCGCACGAACAAGCATGTATATATAGTATTGGTACTTATATATACTTATATATAATAGTCTTGGGACGCCCTGTCCCAAGACTTTGCAACGTGGAGGGAAAGTAGCTACTGTAAATAGAAAATACTACTGAATGAAGACTTAATAATTATAATCATCATAAAACAGATCACAAAACAGACACACACACACAGATACACACACACAAACACAGATACACACACACACACAGACAGACAGATCAGACAGACAGACCTTAAAACAGTAATTCTAACTGTACTTAATTATCTATTAACTTGTATAACATTTGAATTGTAAATATTGCACAAATATATTCTTTCCCAGTGCATTTATTGCGTACAGTTTCTTACACAGTTGGCACTTCACTGATATCTAATTACTTGTGGATTTTGACTGACACCTCAAATATAGTCGTCTGAACATGGCGGTAAAAACGAGCAGATTTTTCAAGTTTTTGGACTGTCATAATTCTTTAAGTAATTATGTTTTGGAAAAAAGAAAATGATAAAGGCATGTATTAATGCGATCTAGATTTTTTGGAAATAAATCATTGCTCTAGCAGCATTATTCACGAAGAAAACAAACAAAATAAGAAGGATGTATACAGTCCCTATGTTTTTCGTTTTTTTATGAATAGTTGCCAAATTAGCACACAAGGGCTCTGTTACCACGTCCATGGCGTCCTCACCTTCCGCTTGACGCAGGTACTCACCAGACACGATTGGTTCGGGAGATACCTGTTTCGAATTCGGTGGGAAGATACGCCCGGGTGTCAACACTGCAAGGACCGGCTGGAGGACACGGTGGAGTACACGGTGGAGGTCTACCCTGCTTGGTCGGAATACCGCCGTCGCCACCGATCGCCTCGACTAGGACAGTCGAGGCGATCAGCGGCGGCAACCTCTCGTGTCCGGCCCTGGTTCAATCCATGGTCCGGAGCGAGGAGACATGGAAAGCGGTCAC
Organism: Lacanobia wlatinum; assembly: GCA_947578705.1. Lineage (NCBI taxonomy): Eukaryota > Metazoa > Arthropoda > Insecta > Lepidoptera > Noctuidae > Lacanobia > Lacanobia wlatinum. Next base: position 4,637,284 of record OX388037.1, read on the forward strand.
AGTATATATCCTTCTTATTCAGTTTGTGAAATATCTCTTAAATCGGTCCAATATTGGAGGAGAAAACAGTCGAGAGCCAAACCTCGAATTATGACTGTTTTATATACAAAGTCTCGCCGCCATCATTTCCTCTTAAGGTAACGGTCACTAAATCCCGGTAGTAGCAATACTTATCACCGACTACTGATCATCACTAAACATACCGAGGCAAGCACTAGACTGGAATCCCCAAGGAAAGCGTAAACGTGGTCGCCCCAGGCAGACCTGGCGCCGGACGATTATTGCAGAAGCGAAGCAATTAGGAAAGACCTGGACCGAAATGAAGCGCGAAGCTCAAGACCGTTCGGGATGGCGGCGCACTGTGGACGCCCTCTGCCCCGTCTAGGGGACACAGGAACTTAAGCAAGAAGCAAGCAAGCAACTGATCATCACTGACGGCTTCTTTTGTAGCCTGGCAACAATATTTCAATGTAAACCATCCATGTCCAAGTCATATACGATTACCAATTTTCTTCAGTTGACTCTTCAAAACTTTTCTCTTTAATGAGGTATTTTTTTCTTTGGTTCCCATACTGATTAAACTTAGGGTTGCCATCTCATAACAATATAATTCTTTGAATATTTTTTTTTGACTTATGAAAACTTTTTCGAATTTTTATCCATCTTTTATATCTATAATTTTTATCCAATATATTTTTTTTCAATGATTTTTAATATTTGAGAGTATGTTTTCACCCGGATGCTATAAAAAAATCAAAGAAAGTTGTCTTAAATCCATGACGCTTTCCAATGGCCTCTGAACTGCAGAAAATCGGTGAAAATTATTACAAATGGCAACCCTGAAGCTAACCCATTAATACCACGTCAAAATTGTTTATGTTTAATCTCATACAGCATGATTATATCAAAGAAGCCCTTAAATATAAAGTTCTTAATCTTTCTGAGCAACAATAAACAATGTTTTTACTTTTACCTTTTAATTCAGCTTAAACTCTATCCAAAAATAAACCCTAAACATTTTGTTTTAAGGTTACCTTTTGCATGGAAAGTGTAATGAACCATACGATGCAAGTTGGTAGTTAAAGCCATTTTAAAGTAAACTTCAACTTGCAGGGTTTAAGGTGTATTTTTGTTCGTAAAGCAAAATAAACACAAGCAGTGGTTTGTTGACTGTGTAGAGAATCATTGCGCTATTGCTCGTAGTGATGTGATGACGTGAGCTTCTTTTTTTTATTAATTTCGAGTGTGTGTTTTTAAATGTTGGAATTCGAATTTCAAAAAGTTTGACGTTCTGGATTTTTTTAAAGTTTTTGTGTGAGTATTTTTCTGTTCGGTTTATTTTTGTTTTATTTTATTTTACCGTATGGTTAGATTGTAAATGTAAATGAGTAAATTCGAAAAATTCTATAAAAATCAGTATTTTGTCCTAAAAATATAAGTAACATCTACTTTTCTCTTGCAAGATCATATCTTTTTAGCGAAGCTATAGTTTTGGCATCTCTTATATTTTATTTACTAACTAATTTTGCTTTGTAGTTTATAAAATTGAGTGCACTAGTTAAAGTAGGTAGACTAATACTATGATTACTGTAATAAATATGTTTTAGCAATCCACCGTCGGATTTGACAGATGTCTCCAATACCCCATTGAAGTATTTTTTTTGTTTGTTGACTAGAAACTTATTTTATCGGTACAAAGTGTTTTTTAAATTTTATGGAATCAGTGACCCAAATCCTTAAGTAATAAATATACCAAACCTCGTCCTTCTGAAAACATTATATAAACAGTCAAATATATTAGGTACTTTAACTCACGCCTTATTCCTATTTGGGCCAAGAAACAAACAGCAAAAAAGCTCTTGTTAGATCCAAAACACATCAAAATTTTCCTTACCACAAAACCTCCAAGAAATATAAATTTCCCAACTAGAAGAAAAAAATAAACCGAGTCGTTCATGTTTCACAAGTGGTCCATAGACGTTCAACTAATTTGATCGAACAGGCTGGTTCAAACAATTTTATAAAATTGTCATTAATATCTGTAGCAACATTTGATAAAAAAAAAATAAGTTTTCAAATAAAATGAAGCAAAATGAAATTTCGTTTTTCTATTTGATCAAACAGTTTGAACAAAATAAAAAATATTCGTCACGATTAAAGTCAAGAAAAATCAATTTTCCTACCAAGAAAAAAAAAAACCAAACAAAACAATATCGTCTTCCTATGTAAACCGTGTCGTTTAAGTGTGGCAGAACAATTACAATCTCAATTGCAGTCATTACTAGATAAAGATCAAGTGTGCAGTCGTATAGAACGACCGTCAACTGCACAAGTCGTATGGATAGGGAATTTTGATAGATATAATAATATTTCCGCACTAAAAACTTTTGCTTTTTCTGGGCAAAAAGACCACTGTCGCTTTCCAAAATCATTGGGAGTCGAGATTGACGTTTCAGATACATGCATTGATGGTGAAAAAAGTTTGTGTTGTGTGCACTTGTGCAGGTAGTTTTCACTGCAGTAAGTTTGTACCTTTGTGTTTTTGCCTAAAAGTAGTCATAGATTGTATGCATCTAGCATTACATGCAGTCGTATAGAACGACCGTCAACTCCACAAGTAGTATGTATAGAGATTTTTGATAAATATAAAATACTAGCTTCTGCCAGCGGCTTCGCCCGCGTGGTCCCTAGGGAACATATTCCCGGGACAAAAAGTAGCCTATGTCCTTTCTCAGGCTCTAGACTATCTGTGTACCAAATTTCATTTAAATCGGTTCAGTAGTTTTTACGTGAAAGCGAGACAGACAGACAGACAGAACAGACAGACAGACAGACAGAGTTACTTTCGCATTTATAATATTAGTAAGGATTTCCGCAATAAAAACTCTTGCTTTTTCTGGGCAAAAGGACCACTGTTGCTTTCCAAAATCATTGAAGTCGAGGTTGACGTTTCAGATACCTACAAGCATTGATGGTGAAAAAAAGGTTATGTTGTGTGCACGGGTGTGGGTGGTTTTCACTGCAGTAGGTTTGTACCTTTGGGTTCTAGCCTAGAAGTAGTCATAGATCGTATGCATCTAGCATTACATGCAGTCGTATAGAACGACCGTCAACTCCACAAGTAGTATGTATAGAGATTTTTGATAAATATAAAATACTAGCTTCTGCCAGCGGCTTCGCCCGCGTGGTCCCTAGGGAACATATTCCCGGGACAAAAAGTAGCCAATGTCCTTTCTCAGGCTCTAGACTATCTGTGTACCAAATTTCATTTAAATCGGTTCAGTAGTTTTTACGTGAAAGCGAGACAGACAGACAGACAGAACAGACAGACAGACAGACAGAGTTACTTTCGCATTTATAATATTAGTAAGGATTTCCGCAATAAAAACTCTTGCTTTTTCTGGGCAAAAGGACCACTGTTGCTTTCCAAAATCATTGAAGTCGAGGTTGACGTTTCAGATACCTACAAGCATTGATGGTGAAAAAAAGGTTATGTTGTGTGCACGGGTGTGGGTGGTTTTCACTGCAGTAGGTTTGTACCTTTGGGTTCTAGCCTAGAAGTAGTCATAGATCGTATGCATCTAGCATTACATGCAACGCATGCAGTCGTATAGAACCACCGCCAACTCCACAAGTAGTATGGTTACAGATTTTTGATAAATATAAAATATTTCCGCAATAAAAACTCTTGCTTTTTCTGGGCAAAAGGACCACTGTCACTTTCCAAAATCATTGAAGTCGAGGTTGACGTTTCAGATACCTACAAGCATTGATGGTGAAAAAAGGTTATGTTGTGTGCAATGCAACTGTGGAGTAATTTTAACTGCAGTATAGTACTTTTATTCGTTATTTTACAGAAGTTATACTAGGCAGTACTTTTTTCGTTCCTAGAAGTATCCAACTATTTGTAATTACAACTATAAATTAAAATTACATTTAATCATTAATCATGTCAATTTACCTATGTCATATTATTGTGAGTGTATCGCACTTCCCCAGTATTTAATCAAACGCGCATGTTTTCCGACACTGAATTTATTACTTCAGGAAACGTTTAATTGCTACTTTGGCCACGTCGGAAAAGCCTAGTATGCAATAGATGGTAATAATAATATGGTCAAAAAAAGGAAGATTACCTTGAGATCCATCTATTCGCAAGTCAGTCTTTAAAATGTCAACGTATTCAGAAACTATTGCACTCTTCCACCCTGTATAAATCGGTAAAGTAAAAAAAAAAACATTATATTTCTTTACAAATTGAATGCTGCTTCAAAAGTTACGTAAAAATATTATTAATAACACATTATCATGAAGAGAAGCCATTGAAACTGTTATCTTCGTAATCGGACGCGTGAATGTGCCAATTAAAATGACATGGCTGCGACGGTCTTGTTAGCTGCGCATGGGCATTCTTTGGTACCAAACCATAGTAGCAGGTACCCAGCCATTCAGCCAATAATTGACAGCTACAAGTGCGCTCCTTAAAAATCTATGGTACCTACTAAACAAATTGAATTAGTTAACCAATAAACTGGTAACAAAGGCTTAGGAAAAGGCTTCATCCTCTTTTCGAGTTGATGTTTAACTTCTTCGATTGTTTGAGCCCAGTAGGTGACATTAATAATAAAATAATTCCTTTATTTGTCAGATCAGTACAATCCCATATTGTTAGTAAGGACATACACAACTTACAAACTAGTGTTAGTGCATTTAATTTTGTCAGACAATAAATAATTAATTGCAACTTCAGTGTTCTTCTTCTTTCCGAGTCGATGGTTAACTCCCTAGATTGTTTGGGCCCCGTAGGTGACATTAATTGCAGCTTCAGTGTTCTCTTCTGTAGGGGCACTAAGAGAGGATTTCCCGAAATTCCTACGACGACGGGAAAAGATGAGATATTTGCGTACGAAGTCGCGGGAAAAAGCTAATTTAATTTAATATAATTTTAAACAAATTCAACAAGAAATCAGCCCATCTGTAACACTTTTACGTCAACAATTATCAATTCAATCAATCTGTGCCTTGCTTAACGCATCAGAAACGCGTACGTATCAAATCCAATCTTCTGATTAATATGAGAAACATAAAATATCTGAGGTGAAACTACGTTCAACCAAGCTTCAGTGATATGCAGATTTTGTATAACAATTAATTATTGGAAAACTGGTCATTATACTGTGTAAAATTGCTTTTTCTTATGACGAGCGACGTAATGGCTTTGGATAATACTTAGCTCCCGGTCTATGTAATAGTTTGATGCTAAAGAAATAAAGTAAAAAGTGATTTATGTTAGATGGCTCAATTTTATTATGACAGTGATATATTGTATACTTTAGTATGTAGTGGAATTGGCAGTAAAATTATAGTTTTAAAGAATGAAACTGGCGGAATTATTTATTTTAATGCATGGTGGTCATGACAATATTAACGAAGATGACGTGATATATGGACCTGTTTTTCTAATACTGTCCTGTACCTTAAGTAGTTTTCAGAACTAAAAACTTGTCCAATTGTCCATGGTTCCTACCATAAGGCTGCCTGTACATAGAATGGTTGGTGATCCTTAAATAAATAAATAAATTTGCGAAAAAGTACATTTACTTTTCCCTAATACCTCTTTGTAGCTACCCGAATAAATTACAAAATAAATTATGAGTCGTTTTTCAATTCTAGAAAAATTAAGAGACCACGAAAGACTTTGATTCAAGTCAGCTGTCTTTTGTTGATATGTTAGTAAAACAACCGTTCAACTTAAAGCAAACTTTTTATTAAATTAGACGTTACCTTAGCAATCACATTAACACAATAGACAATACAAACCAAAAAGCATAGAGACACAATACCAACTTAACAAAATAGAAAAGTATTACATTGCTACCAACATCTTTATTTCCCTTTTAAGAATTTCAATAAACGTAAGTGGACCAATGACCGGCATTGCAAATTTGCTTGACGCCTACCATAATTTTCATTAAATAGTCCTTCGAGCCGGATAGATTCTCAATGCTTGAAAATGACGTTACGAATAATACGTTTTCAATTTCCCTTCAGTGTACATGTACTGTTTTATGTTTTTGCACGTCAATATACGGTTCGAACCGTATCGTATCGAGTTGACACCGACCACGGTTAGTCACGACACGGTAGCAGTACTGTGCTCGATTTGATCACGATTTTGCATGAATAAATGGGCTGATGGTATTCAAACCCTATTTTAGAGTGGAAATCGGCTTTTAAATCTATTGTGCTTGTCACTGGATTCCTTTAGTTGGTTTAATGTTTTGAACAAGTTGTTTACTACTGTTTATCTAGACGTCAGAATATTTTTTGTATTTATGAATAATATGTCTGTAGTTTCTCAAGAAGTTGGCGAATATGATCCATAGAAACCATCAAGCTATCTGTAAGATTTTTCTTCGAATATGAAAGGGTGTCTTATTTCTCCAAAATGATGATCCAAATCGGAAAGTTAATTCCTTAATCATCAAACTAGCTTCTGCTAGCTGCTTTGGTAAGTCGGCTTGATTTTCATGATAATTCCTATGCCCGTCACATGGTGTATCTGTATGCGAAGTTTCATTTAAATCCGTTCAGACCCTAAAACGTGAAGAGGTAAGAAACAGACAGACACAGTTACTTTCATATTTAATTTTGTAAGTATGTATTTACCCAATTTTTTCACGCAGAAAACTCCTTCTCTTTTCGGTAACGTTGTTCCTCCCAGTATTTTTCAAAGACAAAACTGAACTTGCAAAAACTATTAAATAACTCCACTAAGATAAAACTGCGTCGGATTGCCACTGGGATATGGTCCCTAGAAAGTGGCCAGCTTGGGCCAGCAAGTAGGCCACTGCACTTGACTCAGAATAAATAATTTATGTTTATAGCACAATACAAATCGATTGCCTGGAGCTTGAGGCGTTTCAGATTTAATCTTTAAGGTCTTTGTGATAATAAATACGACTGTGCAGAGAGAGCATGGGAATGTGTGTCCATATGTGACCTGCTGGTATAACAAATCTTTCAGTGTAGCAGAAATTGGAGTTTACGCAAACACTGTTAGTGGTTTCGTTAAATACTGACCCCAAAATTCAAAAGTCGTTTATTTAAATTAGGCTGAGAGCCAGCACTTTTTTAACGTCAAGTTTTACAAAAGACAGTCCCCCAAAACGCCCGCCCGTTACCACTTCCTAGTGTTTTAGCTGTGGAGAAGAAGTGGCCAACAAACTCCTCAGCAACACATCTGTCTGTTACGTTTAAATACTAATATAATAGTATGCAAAATAATTAATACACGACACGAAAAAAAAAATATTATTTTTCACTTGTTAGCTAGCACACTCTATGATACTATAAATAAAATAAAAAAAATATAGGCAGGTCAACAGTAGAAAAAGTGGTTTGGTTGTCTTAAGACTGATTCGCCCTATCCACTCGTACTAGTATAAAACTGTATCACGAGCGGATAGTCTTCCTCAACCCTAGAAACAACTGATTCCCACAAGGTTCCAGTTAAAAGTCACTGATACAAAAGTAAATAAAAAAAAGGATTGACCTACATATTCAGATAAATAAAATAAAATAAGAAAACAATATTATATGAACACATATAACCTGTCATAATTTAATTAATATAGTGAAAGAACATGACAAATATGACACCCAGTTACTGAATGAAGATTTGAAGTTGGACATTTGTCAAACTGTCATTTAACCTTAAAATCTGCCACACAGATTGTGTATTTGCAAACCACTGCTGCAAGGATCTGCTTGGCCTGGTCACCATGCAGCAGTGATGTTGCAATTTCGCAAACCGTTTCGGTTTTTGTTTTTATCTTTGTTAATGTTTTACTAAAATTGTTTGTAAGTATATTGTCACTAACATTTATGAGTTTTATGACTTGCATTGCTTGCAAGTGATTATTATAACATAACAAAAAGCCCGCGAAAAAGCCGCGTTATAAAAGGCCTGGACACGTCTTAACTTCAAGAAATTAAATATGGAAACTTGGTGTTAGGTACATTTATCTTCTTTTTCTTCTTCTTTTCTATACAATAATCTACCTATACAAAACAAAGTTTGGCATTGTTATCTGAAATTTCATTTATTAACCTGTGATTTTTCATTGGCACACGTATATGCCATTGGGCGTCAACTGAAATTGACGCAAAATGGCATCCCACATGCCATACCAAATCACGTGGTTTAAACTTCTTTTTGTTAAAAAACGCAGTGTTTAATATCCTATGGCCCCCGATCGACCAAAAAACATGGCGGCCGCCGATTTTTTTACAATAAATTATTCAATTGTTGTTGCGTCGCGACGGCTATTGCGACCGGGTGCTCACAGAGAGTAAAATTGTTTAGACTTTGATTGTACTAAATACTAGATTTCTGTTTGTTAACCAAATAGAAATACAATCACTGTTCACAGAACAATTTTGAAATAAGAAAATTGTTAAAAAAGAATCCTCGTTTACGTAATCAGTTTTGAATATACGAAGTATCAATATGCAATGTCAGCACTACAGTATATACGTACAAAGTAATATATCATAGATATGCATTGCGGAATATGCGTGTGAAGATAATGAATTGTCTATTTTGTTCTTTCAGCAACAAATTAACATAAAACGGTAATTAAGTTGCGTAATTTATTTGATCAATCCAATCTTACTGATCTTGGAATGTGAAATAAATGTATCAGTTTTGGCCGGTCACGCAAGTGCCAAATCGAGTTATTTTCTTGTTACAATAGTACTTTATTGCTATCTAGCTGTGCCCGCGCCTTCGCTAATATTCAATGTTAAAGATCTTTCCTAGAGTAAAATTTTGATCCCAAATCATCATTCACCTTTAATTGACAAATTTTCATACCAACGAGTATCTAATCCACCTAATTTTCTGATCAAGGGAGTATATCTGAGTATACTCCAAATATTGCATAGGTACTCCAAAATGACTTTTAATTCATGGGAAATCTTTGAGAGGACTCATGAGGTTGCTTTAAGAAAGTATTCCAATATATTTTTCATTATATTGGAATACTATTGTACTACTTTTTTTTAAATACTAACTTAAACATACTTACAATGAAAACAAAACCTCATAACTACAAAAATAAACCTGAAAGTATTTACGCGTCAGAAAATCTTCCGCAAAAGAGAGGGTACGCAACGGGATCAACCCTGAAAACGAGAAAAAAGTCATATGTTCTCCACATGTCGAATTTTATTAAGTTGATACCCCCTTGCATAGTCTGTTCAGGTTTGTCATAACTTAATCTATAATATTGATACATCTGTGTGAACTAGGTAAAAAGTGTGAATCGTTACTTGTATTCACGTCACGAAACCATCATAAATTATACCAACTACATAATAAACTATTCTAATTAGCTTGAAAGTGAAAAGCTAACACTAAGAATAGCACCACATACCCAATTAGCCGATATCTCCATAGATATTCATTGAAAAAATAAACAACTCTGATCCTAAACCAACACTTTGACTCTGAACAAAAAGCCGTTAATTTAAAATTTCCCACAGTAACAATGAGCCGTCTTGATGCTCATACAATCGATAACCCTGCTTGGGAACATGACCTATTCTCATAAAATCAGTACAGTATATTGTAAATACCAGTAGTTACTGTCTGTGTACTTGCCTAACGGAGCCAAGAAGTGGAAAAACCAGCCAAGTTCGAGTCGGACTTTCACACGTGGGATTCGATACCTTAAACCTGAAAAAAAACCACCACGTTTCTTGTATGGGAGATCCCTTTAATTTCTATTTGAATTTGATTTTTTGTTTTGTTAGCAATACACACTGAAAATTTCAACTATCTTACTTTTACGGTTCGCAAGATACAGCCCGCTGACAGACTGACGGACAGACGGACAGCGGGGGCTTAGTAATAGGGTTCCGTTGGTTACTCTTTGAGTACGGAACCCTAAAAATTATGGATTTTATAGTATGTTTGGTCTTTTGGCACATAGCAAAGGAAACGGAATAAAAAACCATTAAAGGCTCTAGACAAAGTCTCATTCTATCAGCGAATGCGATTGTCGAAATGCCAAAATATAAGGGACTAGTGGACGTCACGCGGTTTCACCCGCGTAGTTCCCGTTCCCGTGGGAGTACGGGAATAAAATATAGCCTATGTTACTCCCTGATAATGTAGCTACCCATTGCTGAAATAATTTTTCAAATCGGTCCAGTAGTTTCGGAGCCTATTCATTTCAAACAAGCAAACAAATCTTTCCCCTTTATAATATTAGTGTAGATTGATCACGTGACATTACGATAGCGTTTGTCAATACCATACATTTTTGACGTTTCGACAATCGCCTTCGCAACGCTACCGCTGACAGAATGTCACATGTCTAGCTTTACGTAGGTATACTTTAAAAACCGGCCAAGTGGGAGTCGAACTCGCACACGAATGGTTCCGTACCATAAACATTGATTTTTAATATTTGTTGATATAGCGACAATAGAAATACGCAATCGGTGAAAATTTCAACTGTCTACCTATTACGGTTCTTGAGATATAGCCCGCTGATAGACAGACGGACGGACGGACGGACAGCGAAGGCTTAATAATAGGATTCCGTTGGTTATCCTTTGAGTACGGAACCCTAAAAACACTGTCTATCTGTCTGTATTTTTCAACCTCTTCATGTCATACATGATCTGGATGAAAAGGCGCACAGATACGATATCCTGGGTTTGGACATAGGATACTTTTTATCCCAAGAATATGATTCCTTGGTATAATTTATGAATTTCACGAAGAACCTGGTATAAATAACCTAGAAAAGATAGGGTCAAAACACTAAAAACCGTAATTAAGATCAAATGTTGGCGGCAAGACTTTGTATGTAAAAATTCATAATTCAAGGTTTGGCCCCTTTTTGATTAGTGGTTGCCAAATTTGTACACTAGGGCTCTGTTGACAGCGATTTATCGGACAATTTTGAGCATTTTGTGAGAGTTCTAGTGCTTATACGGATAATAAATCATAAAACAAAAACATAGGGACACAGTATAAGGATATATAATGTGTCCCTATGTTTTCTTATTCAGTTTGTGAAGTATCTCTTAAATCGGTCCAATATTGGAGGAGAAAACAGTCGAGAGCCAAACCTCGAATTATGACTTTTTACAAACAATGTCTCGCCGCCGGCATTTCCTCTTAAAGTAGCAAATAAAGCAACAACAAGCAAGCACAAAAGCTTGACAACGTAAATGACGATATAACCTTACAAATACCAGTAATTACAAAGAAATCCAATACATGGATGCCCTTACGTACAAGATTACAGTTGATTACGACGATCGCTTACCAGAAAACGATATACCTCGTTAGCCTAACGAGACTGCAAGTCACTCGACATCAGCTGACTGCAATTATGATGCACAATTTAACATAGAACTGTTCGTTGAAAAGATTAAAGGGTATAAAAGAGATTGTAAAGAAATAATTGATGTAGGAGCAATTATAGTCTCTAAAAGGTGCAACTACAAATTGGTTTAAGGTATTTTTGGTACCGCATGCGTGGAAATTCGTGGTTTTTTTATGGGAATAGTAATCTCTTGTGCTGATGATGATTCAGAATGCTTTCTATTTCTGGATCTTTAACCTAAATCAGTTGAGCCGTATAATACTTTTTCCTAGACTCAAAGTTCTGTCGTGTACTGTATTGTTTATCCATTTGTCTACCATCATGCATGTCGCGTATTGAATGATATGACATATTTCTTCCAAAAATTGATTTGTGTGTTTTTATTGCCCATCCATGGCTTACTGCATTGAATAAGCACAGCTGTTTTATTTTTATTATTTTTTCTAAGAAGTTGTCGTTGAATGCAGTTTCTTTTGACAAAACCCTCGTTTCCTTAGAACCAAAGTTCAAAGGCCAGTTGCTTCGCCCTAGAACATAAACTAGCCTCATCACGGGTGAAGGTCATGCGCAAGTATTTGCGAATCAGCAAATCACTTTTACTCTAAGTCACGAATTACGCGATACTTTTGGAAAATCATCGTAGGTACCAAAATTCGTGACTTAAGACAACTCAGTATGAAACTATAAACATTACATTTGACCTGAATTTCTAGTTACTCGTGCGTTTATAAAAATACGGATAATAATATGTAAAAGAATATAAGTCAATGTTAATGACGAGGGTAACGAGAGTCTGATTTCGAAGTCTGTCAAGCAGTTGAATGATTTTGAGAATTTTAAGCATTATACTTAAACAATAAGGGCAGATGATTATGATACGATAGTTCGTGTTCCGGCTTTTAAACAGCAAAATAACTCAAGTACCTATTCAACTAAAATTATGGAAATACAAACTATTACTGGCAATTTTATTTTTGCTGCTGCAAATACTTCCTGCTTGATGTTTAAATGTAACATCCCTATTAGTAACAGATTCGTGATTGACGTAACATAAAATTGCTTGAGCTTCATGGGACTTGGGTTGCATTGGCTTCAGTTGGTGGACATAAAAAAACACCAACTGTTGTTGGGCCTCCCAAAATTTTAGTTCTGCACTAATTCGCAGTACACGACAATCCATCACTCTTGAGGGACGAATTTAAGTCATTACACGATTTACTCTTAAAACACTTCTACTGTAAACTATGATAGCCAAGCCAATTGTTTACTTATTTTTACCACCGTAGAGTTTAATTTCACTGAAAAGCTTCTCAAACATTTTAGTTTTCAAACAACGTAAATGCTTCATTATGTTCCAAGTAATTATGGTTCCCACATTAATCTTATAGAAAATGGTTTGTAACGGAAAGTGCAGATTTAAAAATACAAACATTGTATGGCATTGTTTGTAACTTGATTTATATGAGAATTATTATAATGTGTCGTTGTTCGCAATTCTAGCAAGTAACGTAACAAAGGGATCGCATAGCGGTTGATTTGAGAAGAAAACTGAAAATAAAGGACCATTTTATTTGGGAGCCTCTAATCTGAAGAACGGAGTTTTATACTGTTTTATATCACTTTATTATAAGTTTGTTATAAAACATAAGTAATGTCTTAGGAAGCCATTTAATTTTTTCATAAATATGTGTATCTGTCTATTAAACTTCATAAGAATTCGTAAAGACTTGAGTTAAATCAATCCTATTTGCAGTCACCATAATTTCTACTCTAGCTATTGAACATGAGCTTCAAAGCCAATTTCAATGGCAAGAAATACAGCTTTTCTGCTAATTAGCCTAACAATGTCCCGGTAATAAATTCTCTTGGCTTACTATTATTTAAAGCTCGTTACTTGTAATTCATATAGCAAGCCTATTTAACTAGGCTTCGTTCTATTTGACTACATGCTTACTTTCTTGGAAAGAAAGCAGAGAAATATTTGCTTGTGAATCTAGCTAGTTTACATGTTTGGGGGGATTGTTTTTTTTTCATAAGTTATTTGCACAGAGAATGTTCAGCTGATTGTCTTAAATCTGTTGCTACTAGCAGGGCTATAGCTAAATATATTTCGGCCGTGGGCCATGTTACTGACCCATATCAGTTTATATTCAAAATGAAAGTGTTACTTGCATGATTCTACTACAAATTTTTATCGAATTGTAAAGTTGTTTAAGTAACGTCCAATGATCAAAATCTTGACTAAAGAAGTCATCATCAACACAGATAGCGACATTTGCCCACCTACTGAGTTGCTGACAGAGCGATCGTGAGGTCATTGCAGGTTCAAATACTTGCCCTTTTGAACTTTTACGAGAGCCTCACCCACTATTGTCTCCACAATCTACTGTATGTCCGTAGTTTCCAATGATATTAGTCACACTCATTTTCAACTTTGTTAGACATCGATTTGTTCTCAACACCATTTCCCATTCACGCAATCTATACAAATGACGTAAACATCATAATCAAAAGAAAGTGAAACCTGTGTAGCTGTAACAAACATTAAACTGTTACTAATAGCAAACAATACTTTTATTGCAGATTCCGTTGACGAAGCAGAAACTATAAGAAACTAGAAACTTTATGATGTTGGATAAACCGTATCAAGATTGGAACAAACTGGTATGAAGGGATGTGAAACAAGATTAAATCTATGTGAAACCGCGGATCAAGAGCGCTTGAGGAAGTTGCGGGCGGAAATATTAATATAGAAGAGGACGAACGCAAAAAAATCGAAAGTGAGGATAACAAAAACAGAACACAATATTTGGGCAAGCAACGGGTCATTGACTTTCAAGTTGATGCCGTATAAAGTTTGGATGACTGTAATAAAGTTGTATCCTAGAAAGTGTTACAGGAATATTTGATTGAATTGGAAATCTGTCTCACTATTCTGACGAAGTGCATTAATAAGAGAGTTGCACTTTCAGTCTTTACTTGCACCAATTCGCAACGCAGGTAATCAAAGATTTATCGAATAGATCGAAGAATGGAAAATCGTTTATCTTTATTGGCATCTCTCATTGTTTGCAACATACTTGCAGCACATCAAGAAAATATAACCTGTTGATTTATGAGAGAAAGCAAATAAAATATCCGATAGAAATCCTACCGAAGAAGTCAAAGACCGTCAGTTCTCAAGATTATTAAGTCATCAAAGCCAAGAATCAGCTTGTTAAGTAATTGAGTATCATCACAATGAAAAGATAACATTACAATCAAGACATCGTAATTGATACTTGCATTGAAACCTATTATTTGCTTTACAAAATTGTAATTTGCGGTTGAAAATCTCTAATAGCTTTTTGTTCCGACGAAAATTATGAAGATGTAGACGAGACAATTGGATTAGCAACGGTAGAAGTAATATTGCACGTTGTAACCTTTATAAAGGTTATAAGAAATGACGATGATATTATGAATCGTAATAAAGAAGTACTTTTGTTGATGCAAAGAGAAAAAGTGTTATGAAACAAAGGAAAGTGATACAAATGATTGAAGAAATGGAGTGAACGAGCAAAGGTAGGCACTGCGCTGGACAAATGTATTTGGCAGGTACGTTTATTTTACTTTTATTAATTCTGCAAAAAATTGTTCTTATCAAGTGAACTTACTTAATGTTACTTTAAGTGCATTTAAAAGTTGATCAGAACGCGTTTAGGAAAGTTTCTCAAAATATAGCAAAAGGTAGGTAACAAAAAGGAAAAACTTTTTGAAGATGCACTACCTTACCCATTTTAATAGGTCACAAATAGAATCAATATGTTTCAAAATAAATATAAACAACTTCTAAACCAAAGAAAGCTCACGAAAACTATAAGGTCGATTCAAGTATGATTTTTATGTTTGTATGCATTGTTGAAGTAATTTTATAGTAAACTGCTCAAGCAATTTGGATATAACGACTGTCTTTGTCGTTTGAACGAGGTGCATAGGTGAGAGCTATGTGACGATTTTCTCACGATGTTTTCTTGTAAAAAGATATATTTGCCATACATATTTACAGTGTCTACAACATTTTATTTGCAATAAATATTTGTAACGCGCGTATACGCAATATTATAACAACCGTACACTTATTAGAAGCAAGTTTGATTAATTACCATTTAACTAGTTTTAACCGTGACTTCGACCACTTTATGTCGTTCCGTTTATTTTGCGTGATTAATCAAAAGTTAAATAATAAACGTGTTTATGATTTCACGCACATTGATTTGAAACCAGTTTATTTTTGGTGTGAAAATTCGCGTAATAATTTCATAACAATATATAATTATGTACGCTAACAACTCGGTACCTACCTAGTTTATTATTCTTTTTAGCAGTTCTTTCAGTAACCTATCTACTACTAAGGATGAAAACAAAATGCTTGGAAATATCCTTAAATTTATTTCAATTCACAACAAAAAATACTTTACCTAATGGTCTTCAATGTAATTCTAATTTATTCGTGTTATCTTTTCTGGCCAATATTTCGTCTATGTCACCATTTATTGCGCTATCGTATCCTAGGCTTTTCTTTTGCTGAGGGATCCTTTTTATGAGCATGTCTGACGTCTGGGTAAAGGCTTTATCTCATTTCTTTTTCCCTCCATTTCTCTCTGCGTTGTGCTTTTTCACGCTTATTCTCGAGGAAATCGAGGTAGTCGAGATGTCCCACCATCTTCTCCTTGGTCTGCCGCGAGCTCGTCTTGCTGTGTCAGAGCTTCTGCCTTAAGATATTATGGGCCTACAGATTTGACGGCATTCGACAGACTCTTACTACTTTTAATAAGGGTAATTTTTTTTCTTAGTTTCACAGACAGACTTATAGGCTGTTCTTCAAAATACACTAACTCAGTGCTAGTACAACTCATCTGCGGTTTTAAACACAAATTAGTCGAGTGAGACCTCTATTACAAAGAAAAGGCAATTTTCTGTCGGTTTGATATAATTGGTGGTTTCTAGTGGTGGTTGCTATAATGGGGCCCTAATAACTTTTTTATTTTCACTAGGGCCTTACTCGTACATATTTCTACTGAAGTTTTGACTAACTTGTACATTTGTAGGGATGGATTAAATTTTTATTTTTGGAACGAATTTTCTTATCGCGCTTTGTGAAGGGGGCTAGACGGAAACAAATCATACGAAAAGTTGTAACGACACTTTTTGCTATAGTTGTAAGTCGTGCGGCGTGCGCGTGTTTCTCTGTCTGTCTCTCTCTCTCTCATGAAAAGCAAGCCAGTTATTTTCGTTTCGTCTTTCTTTTTCTGTTTACATTACATTTGTTAATAATAAAAAAATATTGTTATAACTAAAAAAAATTACAATTCCTTCACTAATTAATCGAAAGGAACTTCGTTCCATCCGGGTGTCCCTTGACACCTCTCAAGTTTTTTTTTTATATATATAAATCACTCAAGGTCCACAAAAATGCGATATGACAACACCAGGAAAAATCAAGAGAACATTCATATACTTAATTCAATTTTACTTTTAATCGCTAAGACACATAACACTATGAAAATAATGACTTCATGTAACATACTCGTCATCATACCAGCCGAAAGACGTCCACTGCTGGACATAGGCCTCCCCCAAGCGTCGCCACAACGACCAGTCCGGTCCGGTGCGTGTAATATAAAGAACACTAACGAAGCAATGGATTATGCAACTGCAATGATTTTCAAGATTTGAGATCATTCGAACTAAAGCTTGCGATTAATATTATGAACATGAATCTACATTGAAAATATGTTAATGCACAATAAAAAAAAAATACTAGCCTGTACTGCCCTACCGCTGGAAAGAGGCCTTGCTTCATTTCTTCCAGCGTTTACGATTCTGCTCTTCTTCTTTCCAATTCTTAAGTATATCTAGCTTAAGGTCGAAACAAAATAGCTAAATTATCTTAGGATTCTCGTTTGGTATTGAAAATCTATTCACCAGTAATCTATTGCGGTATTTGCTTATTCATCAATACGAACTCGCTATCGATTCAATCAACACTGATAGATTTTGGACCTCTAATAACAAAGTACACATTGAATGACGCAACACTTGGACCACCAACACCGGCTACCAAGTTTTTTACTCGAGTTTCTCTAATCTCACTAAAGAGGCAAGAGCAATCGGTTACTTTTAAAAAAACAAAGGTAGGTACTATGACGAGAACCTTTCCAAGTCAAACCTTAGAAGTACAAGACAAAAAGGGCAATAGGCTGTTCTTTTTCGGAGTACTTTACAATTTGGTGTTGACAAAAACTTGTTGATTGGTACTAAAAGAAAGTGGTTGCAGTGATTAAGTTTTAATTAGAGTTAAGAAACCATCCAGATAAAAAAGGAGAAGAAAAAGGGCAAAATAATGTTAAAAAGTGACATTTTAAACGATGCGATGTTAGCCGATGGATGCGAGACGCACAGGACCGGTTGTTGTGGCGACACCTGGGGGAGGCCTATGTTCAGCAGTGGACGTCTTTCGGCTGATATGATGATGATGATGATTACTGTTGTTGATCATAATCAATGCATAGTTAGTATCAAATGCTCACACAGCTGGGATGTAGGCTTTCTTTCTATGAGAGGAAGTGGAATCTAAGGGCGCCAGGAAGGAAAAAGACTACGTAATTTTAAAAAGTGATATTTTGTTAGCCGACGGATGCGAGACGTACAGGACCGGTTATTGTGGCGACTCTTGGGGGAAGTCTATGTTCAGCAGTGGACGTCTTTCGGCTGATATGATGATGATTACTGTTGTTGATCATAATCAATGCATAGTTAGTATCAAATGCTCACACAGCTGGGATGTAGGCTTTCTTTCTATGAGAAGAAGTGGAATCTAAGGGCGCCAGGAGGGGGGTGTAAGGGGGTGTCCTGGCATGCAATAATTGAAAATTGACAACATACAACACACACAATACCATGAAGAAATAAAATATATATATATATTTGACAAGAAATTGAATGTAGATGTTTTTCTTATTGATGAATGGGCTTGACCACAATCAAGCCTGATGGAGAGCGATGGATGAGGTCTATGATGGAGCGAGCGTGCCCAGAAGATGCTTGTTCACTCTTGCTTTGAAGGCACGGGCACAGAACATACGCTGGCAAAGAGTTCCACACTTTAGCTGAGCGCATAATAAATGTGGAGAAGAAGCGCTGTGTACGACTAGACGGGATATCGAGAAAAAGAGAATCTAGTAAATCCGAGGCGTAGTAGATACTTTGAGCTCCCTTGGCTCGGCCTTGCACGCGTCTTCTTTAGTTCGATCTAGTATGAGTGACTGGGTAAAATTAAACCTATCTTATTCAATGCGGGCTTTTGAAAATGTACCCCCAGAAAATAGTCCTGCCAGCGCCCATGGTGGAATCACTGCTGGTTGGTTTGGAACAAATAGTCAGAATTCTCCATTCGCCAATGACAATATGCTAGTTCTTACATTATACAAGAGACCTTACTTATATCTATACTATATCTATACTAATATATAAAGCTGAAGAGTTTGTTTGTTTGTTTGCTTGAACGTGCTAATCTCAGGAATTACTGGTCCGATTTGAAAAATTCTTTCAGTATTAGATAGCCCATTTATCGAGGAAGGCTATAGGCTATATATCATCACGCTAAGACCAATAGGAGCGGGGCAGTAATTAAAAATGTCACGCAAACGTAGTTGCGTGGTTCAGCTAGTAATATATAAAGCTAAAGAGTTTGTTTGTTTGTTTGCTTGCTTGAACGCGCTAATCTCAGGAACTACTGGTCCGATTTGAAAAATTCTTTCAGTATTAGATAGCCCATTTATTAAGGTAGGCTATAGGCTATATATCATCACACTAAGACTAATAGGAGCGGAGCAGTAATGAAAATTGTGACGCAGACGAAGTTGTGCGGGTCAGCTAGTTTTAACATAAAATTCACCGATAGGGAAACTCTTAAGAAGTTCATGACCATTTTATGAACTGAATGCGGCATGTTTGTAAAATAAAAATAAAAAAATTGTTACATATTTAAAAACTGTGATCTTTGTCGCGTGAAAGCGATATACACCAAGATTTCATAGCTACATTACAAAGTAAAAAAACACAAAAATGTAACTCCGCATATTTCCAACGAAAGCTTACATTACGTGTTTGGACTATAAACTTTATGAAGAAGGTACGATATAAAAATATTCCGTGAACGTATTATTTTCATACTTATTGGAATTCTTGTCCTCACCTTTGACTTGGTTCGTACGGTTCGTATCGTATAGTAAGTCTAAGTAGGTAGTTCAATGTATTTCAACCAATCAGAAGCAAGCGTTCCTTTTTTTGAGTATATTTAAAATGTTCAATTTTACTTTTACACTAGCACTTCGTCCGCGACTTCGTTCGCGCGGGTTTAGTCGCGCGGGTTTACTCCATGAACTTCATCTTCCCTCTACCCTCGGGTAGTGTGTAAATTACTTATTAATAGACTAAACGTAGGGCAGTTCGCTCGTACCGAAAATTTTTCTTACTTAGAGTATTTTTATACCCGTCGTAACTTTTAAACGAAAAGTCCAATTTGAATAATTTCAAATGTTATTTACATCTACATAACCAACCTTAATTATTAAACAATTTAAATAGATAAGGATTAACATCATGATACTAAAATCACTACTGAACAAAAAGCGGTCATTGTGACGTTAAGTGTAATAGTTAGATATATACTCTCGCGGACTTTATTGTAGATATTGATGTCCTCTATAAAACTGTAGGAGATCACTTTGCTCTATTGTCAATAGTTTCCGAAGCGTACGCGATGTAGGGATCTTTTTTAGTATTTTTTTCACACCTTGGGTTACATTATCGAAGTTTTCATACGGATCCCTAACTTTTTTGAAAATATTGTATAGCCTATGTCCATCAGGGATAATGTAGGATTGTAATGGTGAAACGATTTTTCAAATTGGAATATTGAATATTTTTTTATCTGAATATTGAAAAACAAAAAGTAAACCTAAAATGGCGGTTTGATCTTCTGCTGAAAATATCTGCTCATTGAAAAATTTGCCCTCAATTCATTTATAATGTTCAACATCTTCAGATCCTATAACAGCGTAAGTCTCTAAAAGGGGAATTTATCGTCATCATCATCATCAAGGGGGGGTTTGCCATAATCGCCTCGCTTGGCAGGCGGGTTAGCGATCGCAGTGTATGGTGTATGGTGAGTTTTAGAGAGAACGCTGCTGCCCATTCTCTGGTGAGTCCCTTAGTCGCCTCTTACGACACCCACGGGAAGTGATGGGATGGTATTATTCTTTTACGGCACTATACAACACCGGCCGACACCAAACGGCATTCGAAACTTATCTAATATCTAATCTAACATAAAGATACCTAATTCAATACTGGCAAAAAAGAAACAAACGATGTCCTTGCACAGGTGAAAGAGAAAGCAGCTGCTTTATTTGCAGCTTATTACAAATGCTAGCGGTGTAGGTAGCACTCTCACTGTACCTTGTCATGCACTTAGACTTGACTTCTATAAATATGAAAAGTCACGCGTTTAGGCTCAAAGATCAGAAACGTGTTGGTCGTCATTGTCACGTCGTCGTAATCAGCAAACAATTGTTCATGACAGCTGATGACAATCAAAAACATTGTGACTTTTGTCTTGAGCAACGTTCTTTAACTTTTTGGCAGCCGTAGAGTACCGAGTACCTGCCTATAGTTTGCTAATGAGGACTACCGTTTTTGTACTCACCAGTTGGCGCCACTGTCGAGTGAGTTTCTTAAGGCTTGTATACATGCCATTGACCTTGTGCATATAAACGGAGCTAACTACTCCTCTACGCGCCATTCCGCTACCCGTATTTTTAAATAATTATAAAAAAATAACACATATTTAAAAAAAGTAACCAAACCAAATTATTTTCGTTTATATTGCAAAGCAATAGATATTTTTTTTAGACTTTTGTTAAAGAAATAAGGAGAAAAATGTTTTCATCTAAACGATTTGGAGGTGATTTGGTGGTGTTTTTCTTATTATGTGATACCGATACATAAATTCTGGCTAAACCAAATTACGTATCATATCATGTACCTACCTATTTTTTTCAGATGTAATTTCTCACGCTGTTTTTAAGCATTTCTCGAGAGAGCAGCCTTAATCATAGCATTAAAGTTGTTATTACGCGCATGTGACGTTGTAAGGAAAATAAAAAAATTAAACTAAAAATCAAAACAAATAAGTAAATAAACTCGCGTCAATAGCCAACCTTCAGTGAAACCTCACGCTACACTAGCGCATCTAGTGGCGAATTTAAACGCGATAGCCCCATTGCTATATAAAAAACCTAAGATGCACAGTCTCGAACAAATGCAACACTCGAAACTGTCGTCAAAAACTGACATGTATCAAGTGTCATGTGTGAGTTGTGTGTAGTTATACAATAAACAATTTTTTTTTGCAAATTCAACCTTACGCGGTTCGCTTAAAGTTGTTTTTACAAAGCAGTGCAGTATGGCGAGTGATGCGCAATTTTTTTTGCAAATTCAACCTTACACGGATCGCTTAAAGTTGTTTTTACAAAGCAGTGCAGTATGGCGAGCGATGCGAGACTGTTTGAAACTAGCGCACAATTATATTGTGCTTCTTGTTTGCGGACGTTATTGAGATGCTGAATGTGTATCTTGGGTTTTTTATATAACAATTGATAGCCCTCATTAAATTTACAGAATTAAAAAAAAATGTATTGTCAAGTCAAGAGCACACAACAATAGAAACAAGAAAATTAGTATGTTACACAATTATTATTTTCAAGCCGATCGATCCTTTTTCAAATTGAATCGTTGAACTTTTAATTTAAGCCTTCTTTGTGCCTCTCTGCTGGGCAAAGCCCTCCTCTGTCTCTCTCTGGCCAAGTCTGCTCACAAGCATGATCAGGCTGTTTCTGACAAATATTTAATAAGAAGCATTTGGATCAACTTACTGAGGTACCTAATAGTTCCAGAGAACCCCAAATATGTAAAAGTTTCGAAAAAGGATTCACGAATTGAAGCTTTTCTGGTGCTCTAGTTTTGGGAATTTCAATTCAGCTACTTAAACTAGAATAGCGTTTCTATCGACCAAAACATGACGTGAAATAATATTATGAAGTAAATAGCTCACGTAAAACATCACAGCCCAAACGAATTATCCTCCACGAAGTTACCTCTGAGAACTCACTTTTGTAGCTCACGTTTCCAACTAGTTTATCGATTTCATCTGTCCGTACTTCAGCGGTAGTCAACATTTGAACTCGGAGGTAAGTTTGGTAGTAACGTCTGAACTGTCAAATATTATAAGCTGGTTTACTGTTTCCTTGTTTGTAGGATAATCTCTGGAAGAACCCGCTTATCCATTTATTTCACGGTTGTCGTTGAGTTACATGAAAAATCGCGTTTCATAAAATATGTAAAAACAGAAATTTCCCAATTAAACAGACGCAATCCACTACTAGAGGACATGTTTACTGTAATGCACTATCAAGACGACCATGATCAGTCAATGGGGTTATATAATACCTAGAGAAGAAAAGAAATGGCAACAACATTCTTTCTGACATGAATCGGAAAGAATGTGGCTGCCATTTCTTTCTGGCACTTTTCTGGTTGAGAAGATGCCATAACGCGTTTCATAAGGGCGCCTTCAAATTAGCCGCAATGCGGCTGCTGCGCGGCTACAGCGCTGCCGCCGCGCTGCAACCGCTAGGGTCAAGCATCATAGTGTTGTACCTACATTTTTCATCTCTGTCAACCAACACACTAGCATTCGCTTCTTTTTAGCCCACTTCAAAAAAGGAGGAGGTTCTCAATTCAGTGGCTTTTTTTATGTGTTATGACGTGATGACCTAAACTTTGAGGTTTAGGTCATCACGTCATTTATCAACCGAATTGGAAAATTCTTCTTTTAAGTCATTTCTCACACAATCTGAGTGTGAACGATCGAAGAAACTAAAGCTCGAAATTGATATTCCATAGAAAAAAGGTTGAGTAACACAACTCAAGAACCTTTGTAAGTACCTAAATAGTTACAAGTTAGTACTTACAACAGATGCTATCTCTCACGATTCTGTAGACATGTCCAATGACTGTCGCTCTAATTATGAGATTATCTTGTCGTGACAAGCATGGGGTTTCAAAGACTGTCATTGTGTTGAAAGGGGACGCAAAGATGATGGAAACCCGTTTAAGGAGGATTTTGCCTGTCAACATTTAATGCGTTCATGGGGTCCTGGTTGGTAAAAGTCATCTAGGGACTGATTTAGAAGGCAACTTAGAGCTTGTTGTGATGTTTTGTTAGCTCCGTTTGTTTCCAAAAATAAAAAGAAATGGTAACTTTGTTAACGTGGAAATTTTTATGCAAGTTGCTAATTTCATCGAGCTTGGATCCAAAACCATTGTCTATGGCCTTATTTTCATTTATCATTCTTTTGTCTTATTACCTAAAATAGGTTTTTTTTTCGGATGATTTTCTCTATGGTTACCGCCACATAAAAATAAACACAATGCAAAAGTTAAGGTTACAAAATTTAGATGACAGCGCCATCTGTTAGTAAACATATGCACTAGCTAGTTTGGGTAGAACAAAGAGTGAATCTTTGTGTTCTCAATAGATGGCGCTATACCCAACTTGGACTTAGTACTTTAAGATTTCACCGGTAAAAAAACAACGTGATTTCAGTCCTGTGAGTGAAGATGATGTTAAAAAGTCTATTTGTGCTATCTCCTCTTCCGCTGTTGGCAATGATAATCTATGCTCAAGAATGATCTCTCCTATTCTTCCTGCTATACTTCCAGTTTTGACCCACATTTTTAACTTCTCCTTGTTTTTTTGCACATTTCCTGATGCTTGGAAGCAAGCCCATATTATCCCGTTACCTAAAATCCCTAACCCGGTCTCTATGACCGATTTCAGACCAATTTCCATCCTTCCTTATCTCTCTAAAGTTTTTGAGCACATTGTCCATCGGCAACTTTCTGTGTTTCTTTCTAGCAATGATCTTCTTAGTCCTTTCCAATCTGGCTGTCGGCCTGGTCACAGTACTGTCACAGCTCTTTTAAAGGTTACTGATGACATTCGATGGGCTATTGACCACAAATCTTTGACATTACTTGTACTTCTGGATTTCAGCAGTATCTATATACTCTATATACTTCGATATCCTTCTTGGGATCCTTAAATCTTTCAATTTCTTTTCTTCCCTTATTGGATGGTACGACTCCTATCTTCGAGGCCGCTGGCAGCGGGTGCGTCTTGATGAATCTTTTTCGGATTGGTGCTCCCTTACTGCGGCTGTGCCTCAAGGTGGCGTTCTCTCTCCTCTTCTCTTTTCAATTTTTATTAATTCTGTCACTTAAGTTATCTCCTCTAACTTCCATCTCTATGCCGACGACCTGCAGCTTTACCATCATTTTCTGAGGCAAGACGCGGAAGCCGCTGTGTCCGCCGTGAACCGTGACCGGATGTTGATTGGGGAGTGGTCGCGGTCTTTTGGTCTGCAAATCAACCCTACGAAGTCTCAGGCCTTGGTTATCGGTGGCAGGTATATGCGGAACAGGCTGGACATTGCCACACTGTCTCCGCTCTGGTTGAGCGGAGTTCAGATTGAATACGCAAATTCGGCTAAGAACCTGGGGTTTATCATGGACTCCTATTTATCGTGGACTAACCATATCGCTGAAATCAGTCGGAAGGTGCACTACACATTTCACTCACTGAAATGCCTCCAGTGCTATTTGCCCTTGAAAACCACAATTTCCCTTGCCCAAACTCTCATCCAGCCCATCATAGACTACGCTGATGCATGTTATTTGGATGCCACCGAGGAGCTTTTAAATAAACTTGAGCGTTTGCAAAATATTTGTATTCGTTTTGTTTTCAACCTCAAAAAATACGATCATGTTTCTGGATTTTGCAAGGTACTCAAGTGGCTCCCTATTCGACTTCGCAGGAACTCTCGGATAATGTGTTTGCTATTTAACATCCTTCATAACCCTAAAATGCCTTCCTACATGCGAGAACGCTTCTCCTATTCCCGTCCTTCAGAAGCGCCTTGCAGGTCGCATCTTAGAAATCTCCTTAAGTCCCCACCCCACGCTACTGAGTTTTACTCCTATTCTTTTACTGCACATGCGCTTAGGCTGTAGAATTCACTGCCACCTGACATTAGATACCGTCATTACCGCCATTAGGTACCGTCATTGGGTACCGTCTACCTTTCTTTACCGTCATAGTTGCATATAAGTATGTTTTATTATTTATCTTATAATATTATTTAGTATGTATTAGTGTTTATTCATTTTAGTAATATTTATGTATTGCATGTTATATTAAAGTTTAATGTTTTATTTGTAAGTACGTATACCTTTTACACACGGTGTCTACATATATTTTATTCAACTCTCCTTTCGCAGGTATGCTGGAAGAGATTTCTTTTGAAATAAGCATTAACTTTGTACCTATTTTTCTGTTTCCTTCTTTTTTATCTTTCTATGTAATGTGTGTACATAAATTGTTAAATAAATAAACGTGACGCGTAGTTTATATAATTATCATTGGACGCAATACAATACTGCTAACACTTTTAGGTTAATTACCTAGGTAAAATAAAAAACCAACCAAGTGCGAGTCGGACTCGCAAGCGAAAGGTTCCGTACCATAAACCTTAATTATATGTATTATTTATTCTTAGCAGCAATCGAAATACATAATCTGTGAAAAATTTCAACAGTCTACCTATTACGGTTCTTGAGATACAGCCCGCTGACAGTCGGACGGACGGACAGCGGAGGCTTAGTAATAGGGGGCTCATTTTGGTGTACATAATAAAGAGTATTCTATTTTATTCTATTCCGTTGGTTACCCTTTGGGTCCGGATCCCTAAAAAACATTTAAAAGTAATTAAAAAAATAACTATGTATTTGCTTAATTTAAACATTTAAGTACCTACTTGATCAGACTTATTCATAAATTTATATATTCATAAAATTACTTAATTAAGTACCTACCTACTGCTTAGGAGTATTTTGAATTCAAAAGAAAGAACCCATAGGTTGATCGGCAGAGAGTATCTTACGCATTCTGCCAAGCAAAAGCAACACTGGGGTGTGTTTGTGTTTCGGCTACTCACATTGGAATTTACCAAGAATCTGCTAATCTTTAGTTAGGTAAACTGACCAAATGGTTAAAAAAAGAATATATAAATAATAGGCGAGGTTATATAAAGCTACGAAAACTAGTGTAACTACCCAGTACTCGATTAAAACATTAAAAAAATAAACTTAGTTTTACCCTTACAACTATACCCTTAAACTGAAATGCCGACATCTACCGGTGAAATCTTAAAGTACTAAGTCCAAGTTGGGTATAGCGCCATCTATTGAGAACACAAAGATTCACTCTTTGTTCTACCCAAACTAGCTAGTGCATATGTTTACTAACAGATGGCGCTGTCATCTAAATTTTGTAACCTTAACTTTTGCATTGTGTTTATTTTTATGTGGCGGTAACCATAGAGAAAATCATCCGAAAAAAAAACCTATTTTAGGTAATAAGACAAAAGAATGATAAATGAAAATAAGGCCATAGACAATGGTTTTGGATCCAAGCTCGATGAAATTAGCAACTTGCATAAAAATTTCCACGTTAACAAAGTTACCATTTCTTTTTATTTTTGGAAACAAATGGAGCTAACAAAACATCACAACAAGCTCTAAGTTGCCTTCTAAATCAGTCCCTAGATGACTTTTACCAACCAGGACCCCATGAACGCATTAAATGTTGACAGGCAAAATCCTCCTTAAACGGGTTTCCATCATCTTTGCGTCCCCTTTCAACACAATGACAGTCTTTGAAACCCCATGCTTGTCACGACAAGATAATCTCATAATTAGAGCGACAGTCATTGGGCATGTCTACAGAATCGTGAGAGATAGCCTATGGGTTCTTTCTTTTGAATTCAAAATACTCCTAAGCAGTAGGTAGGTACTTAATTAAGTAATTTTATGAATATATAAATTTATGAATAAGTCTGATCAAGTAGGTACTTAAATGTTTAAATTAAGCAAATACATAGTTATTTTTTTAATTACTTTTAAATGTTTTTTAGGGATCCGGACCCAAAGGGTAACCAACGGAATAGAATAAAATAGAATACTCTTTATTATGTACACCAAAATGAGCCCCCTATTACTAAGCCTCCGCTGTCCGTCCGTCCGACTGTCAGCGGGCTGTATCTCAAGAACCGTAATAGGTAGACTGTTGAAATTTTTCACAGATTATGTATTTCGATTGCTGCTAAGAATAAATAATACATATAATTAAGGTTTATGGTACGGAACCTTTCGCTTGCGAGTCCGACTCGCACTTGGTTGGTTTTTTATTTTACCTAGGTAATTAACCTAAAAGTGTTAGCGGTATTGTATTGCGTCCAATGATAATTATATAAACTACGCGTCACGTTTATTTATTTAACAATTTATGTACACACATTACATAGAAAGATAAAAAAGAAGGAAACAGAAAAATAGGTACAAAGTTAATGCTTATTTCAAAAGAAATCTCTTCCAGCATACCTGCGAAAGGAGAGTTGAATAAAATATATGTAGACACCGTGTGTAAAAGGTATACGTACTTACAAATAAAACATTAAACTTTAATGTAACATGCAATACATAAATATTACTAAAATGAATAAACACTAATACATACTAAATAATATTATAAGATAATTATTAAAACATACTTATATGCAACTATGACGGTAAAGAAAGGTAGACGGTACCCAATGACGGTACCTAATGGCGGTAATGACGGTATCTAATGTCAGGTGGCAGTGAATTCTACAGCCTAAGCGCATGTGCAGTAAAAGAATAGGAGTAAAACTCAGTAGCGTGGGGTGGGGACTTAAGGAGATTTCTAAGATGCGACCTGCAAGGCGCTTCTGAAGGACGGGAATAGGAGAAGCGTTCTCGCATGTAGGAAGGCATTTTAGGGTTATGAAGGATGTTAAATAGCAAACACATTATCCGAGAGTTCCTGCGAAGTCGAATAGGGAGCCACTTGAGTACCTTGCAAAATCCAGAAACATGATCGTATTTTTTGAGGTTGAAAACAAAACGAATACAAATATTTTGCAAACGCTCAAGTTTATTTAAAAGCTCCTCGGTGGCATCCAAATAACATGCATCAGCGTAGTCTATGATGGGCTGGATGAGAGTTTGGGCAAGGGAAATTGTGGTTTTCAAGGGCAAATAGCACTGGAGGCATTTCAGTGAGTGAAATGTGTAGTGCACCTTCCGACTGATTTCAGCGATATGGTTAGTCCACGATAAATAGGAGTCCATGATAAACCCCAGGTTCTTAGCCGAATTTGCGTATTCAATCTGAACTCCGCTCAACCAGAGCGGAGACAGTGTGGCAATGTCCAGCCTGTTCCGCATATACCTGCCACCGATAACCAAGGCCTGAGACTTCGTAGGGTTGATTTGCAGACCAAAAGACCGCGACCACTCCCCAATCAACATCCGGTCACGGTTCACGGCGGACACAGCGGCTTCCGCGTCTTGCCTCAGAAAATGATGGTAAAGCTGCAGGTCGTCGGCATAGAGATGGAAGTTAGAGGAGATAACTTAAGTGACAGAATTAATAAAAATTGAAAAGAGAAGAGGAGAGAGAACGCCACCTTGAGGCACAGCCGCAGTAAGGGAGCACCAATCCGAAAAAGATTCATCAAGACGCACCCGCTGCCAGCGGCCTCGAAGATAGGAGTCGTACCATCCAATAAGGGAAGAAAAGAAATTGAAAGATTTAAGGATCCCAAGAAGGATATCGAAGTATATAGAGTATATAGATACTGCTGAAATCCAGAAGTACAAGTAATGTCAAAGATTTGTGGTCAATAGCCCATCGAATGTCATCAGTAACCTTTAAAAGAGCTGTGACAGTACTGTGACCAGGCCGACAGCCAGATTGGAAAGGACTAAGAAGATCATTGCTAGAAAGAAACACAGAAAGTTGCCGATGGACAATGTGCTCAAAAACTTTAGAGAGATAAGGAAGGATGGAAATTGGTCTGAAATCGGTCATAGAGACCGGGTTAGGGATTTTAGGTAACGGGATAATATGGGCTTGCTTCCAAGCATCAGGAAATGTGCAAAAAAACAAGGAGAAGTTAAAAATGTGGGTCAAAACTGGAAGTATAGCAGGAAGAATAGGAGAGATCATTCTTGAGCATAGATTATCATTGCCAACAGCGGAAGAGGAGATAGCACAAATAGACTTTTTAACATCATCTTCACTCACAGGACTGAAATCACGTTGTTTTTTTTCTACAATCTAAATATTTCATGCCACAATGAAAATATCTATTGTTTCTAACTTAATTAATTTTAACCAACCAAGGTTACCGTCATAACCCGAAGGATCACCAAACTAAAGTAGACTGCCACTTTAATAGGGCAGGGCAAATTCCTCGCAGAAAAGATGGTCGATGAATGGGGCCGAAAAGTTCTGGATGGGCGACCGCGTACCGGAAGACGCAGCATTAGAAGGCCTCCCACAAGGTGGACCGATGACCTGGCGAGGGTCGCGGGTAGCTGATGGATACGAGACGCACAGGACCGGTTGTTATGGCGAAACTTGGGGGTGACCTATGACCAGCAGTGGACTTCTTTCGGCTGATATGATGAGCTAAATTAATTAAAATGTTGAGTAGAGGCTAGTAAAGTAATGTAAATGAAGGTCCTGGTCGTCTTTGTAACATTTCTGGATAATTTATGTTTTCAAAGCAAGGAAGCACCAAGGTTTAAAAAAACCGATAAAAGTGCGAGTCGGACTCATACGCGAAGGGTTCCGTACCATAAATATTAATTTTTATTATTTTTTGTTATAGCTGCAATAGAAATAATAATAATAATAATAATCTTTATTGATCCAATAACTTTGAAATTACACACAAGAGCTAAATAATCTAGAATTAATGGATACATAGTAAATCTTGTGTACAAACTGGTTGTGTATTTTAGTCTATACGATATGGTTATAATTGAGACCATAGAGCCCCAAACTAGGCAAGGAATGCCTGTATTTTGGGGGTCCATTGATTCCTCCCAAAATAGCCATGTCTTACGCTAATTCACTACATTAGGGTATATTGTACACGTTGGATCGTATAACTAATGGTTTTCTTATTTTATTCGTAAATTTACTGCAAAAAGCGATGGATTTAATTAATAACAGTAAAAAGGTCTTCAGTCGCTTCATATGTTAACTGCTGCAACCACTTGCTAATCCCAGCTTTTAAATGGAATTTGGTGAGGGTATAAATATCCAGTTTTGTGTTTATTTTATTGTAGAGACGTGAGCTTAGTGCCTTAAACTGGCGACTTGCAAATGTTGTTCGACACCTGACTGTCTTACAGACCGGAAATCCTCTGCGTCTTTTAAGAATTTCACTGTCAAGGGTAAGCGTAGAATGGCAGCGTAGGATAGCGCGGAGAATGAAAAGTTGACGGACTGTGAGGACTTTAGATTCGGAGTAGAGCTGGGCAGTAGGGTGATCTCTGGGTTTAAAGAGCATAACTTTCAGAATTGCCCTTTGAGCTCGTTCTGCTTGGAGTAATAGGGTTTTAAAGGAACCACCCCAAGCAGTTATACAGTAGGATATAATTGATACACAGAGACTTTGATAGACGAGAGATAGGGTTGCGGGGTTAGCTGAGTAACGAAGCTCTCTAAAGATATATATTAATTTCCTCATCCGAGCTGCTAATGCCTCGATATGAGGTCGCCAAGTCAATCTTTCGTCAATAATAACACCGAGATACTTAATTTTTGAAACTAGGGACAGAGTGAGACAGTTGCAGGCCCTATTAGTATTGTGTTCTAAACATGTATGAGCGTTAATCAGATGGGAATCTATTGGGGGTAAGTTTGTGTTACGAAGCGAAAAACAGACAACCTTTGTTTTCTCCACATTTAGCGTTAATAGATTAGAGGAAAGCCAATCCATCACTAGACGAAGAGAATGCTCTGTACTTAGCCTAGCCTTATCCCAGTCATTATCATGGACGATCAGCGCCGTGTCATCTGCATAAGTAAAAATGTCACAATTGGGTATATTTAAACGGCACAGATCGTTGATGTAGACCAAGAAAAGGGTAGGTCCAAGAATACTACCCTGTGGGACTCCATAGGTAATATTCATGTCGTCACTGCACAATTTACCGATTTTAACACACTGGGTGCGATTTGTGAGGTAATCAGTGAAGATTTTGAGCGCAATTCCTCGGACTCCTATGCTCTCCAACTTTGTAATAAGAATGGGGACAGAAACTGAGTCAAAAGCTTTGGACAAGTCGAGAAAGACTCCATAGCACTTGCGTTTTTGGTCCAGGTTGCTTGTAACAGTATGGGTGAGATCCAATACAGCGTCTTCCGTTGAGACCCCTTGTCTAAAACCGTATTGATTTTTAGAAATGATATTAAACTTTTCAAGATAATCAGTAAGGCAGTTGTTAAGAATTCTTTCCAGGATCTTTGACAGAGAACTCAACACTGATATAGGTCGATAGTTGGTTACATTAGTTTTGTCTCCACTCTTAAAGATTGGATGCACTATGGCTTTTTTAAAGGCTTTAGGGAAAGAGCCTGAGTCGATAGAACGGTTGCAGATATGTGTGATGGGACGAGTAAGAGCAGTTATAGATTGCTTTAGAATCTTAACTGGTATATGGTAAATACACAATTTGTGAAATTTTCAACCGTCTACCTATTACTTCTTGAGATAAAGCCCGCTGACAGACAGACGGACGGACAGCAGAGGCTTAATAATAGGGTTCCGTTGGTTACCCTTTGATTACGCAACCCTAAAAAACCGGCCAAGTGCGAGTCAGTCTCTCACACGAAAGGTTCCGTACCATAAACCTATTTTCTTTTGACAGATTGCAACTGAGATGCGAATGCGAACGCGTTGCTCGAAAATGAGTATAATATTAACCACACAACAATCTGTCAAATTTAATTTTCATCTTTATCGCTAACGCGTTAGGTTCAAGGTTGATTGGGAAAATTTGACAGTGACGGGTAGTGTGATGTGCTTTCTGGTTCTGCTAAAGTGGCCTTTTTAGACCCGCTGAGCTTTGACACTCGTTATAACTTCCAATCGTGAAATCGCAACGAGGTTTATTTTCATACTAGCTGTGGCCCCCCAAATTCGTTTACATGTATGTCGGAAAGTAAAATGATGTCGCTAGGTAAGATCGCTTAGATAAGATATAGGGACCGTGCACGGCGCTGACTATGCCATCTAGTGTCGCATATTCGAAGTTTTAAGGGTCAGAATTCTTGACATTGACGCTTCTGTCCTGCCACCTGTGGTTCCTACACGCTCAGTTTAGGGGAACGTGCGCGAAGAAGATTATGCCATCTAGCGTAGCTATTTCGAAATTTATACTTGAAACATACTTGACAGTGACATTGCTGTGCTGCCACCTATAGTTTCTGCACGCTCCCTATACGAATAGTCAATATCTGGAATTGCTTGACACCTCTTAGAATTAGAATTTTGGATACTGTTATGTAAGCACTGGTTGTATCAGCCCTTCTGTTCAAAATGGCGACCAGGGGCCCTAGACAAAATGCAATTCTATTAGTGACTGCGATTGTCGAAATTCCAAAATGTAAGGGATTGTTCACGTGACATTTCGAGAGCTTTTATCAATCCCATACATTTTTGACGTTATGACAATCGCCTTCGTCACGCTACCGTTGAAAGAATGTCACTTGTCTAGAGCCTCAGACCTAGTAATTTTTCGTAATGAAACACGTTTTAATGAAAACGTTTTTCTATACACGATGTTAAAGAAAGTTGCTAGGGTTGTTAACACGCGATAGAGCTACATAAAGTTGGCCATGGGAAAACCAGCCAGAAGAGAAGTCTACCCCCGCAACGGATAGGGTAGAGTAGAGACTTCGTTATCCACTCTTAAACTCCCATTCGGTCCGTTGTTTGCATATAACTAGGAAGAAAGAAAGAAAGAAAAAGCCTTTATTTGCGCCAAGCTTGACGCATATAAAAAAAAAAAACAATTACCTACGTTACGTTTTGTAGCCGAGAGATTGCAATGGCCAGTGGAATAGTCCTGATTCGAAGAGATCTTTTCAGAACGATAAGTTCTCTTACTAAAGCTGGTTAAGCACTAATTACACTATTAATTAAATGTAAATAACACGAAGACACCTAAGTTCTTATGACTAATGAGTCTGAGTAGGTCGTATGCTAAACACCCCGCGACAATTTGCTTTCCACGCCATTCAATCATCTTGTCCCTCGTTTTACAAGTTTATCTATCCAGTCCGTACCTCCTTACATTCTATGGAATTGGATAAAATTATACGTCTGACAGAAAAACCTCATGGGAAAAGGGGTCATGGTTCTTATAATAAATTATAAACCACTTCGACGATGGGACTAACACTGAAATCGCTGCAAATCAAGTGCTCCATACATTTACAATTGCACAACTCTACAGAATGTACTGAACTGCTGATATTCATAATCTTGCCCCCTAATTTTACAAGTTTGTCTATCCAGTCCATGCCTCCTTACATTCTATGGGAGTGGATAAAATTATACGTCAGACAGAAAACCTCATGGGAAAGGGGTCATGGTTCTTATAATTATAAACCACTTCGACGAAGGGACCAACTCTGAAATCGCGGAAATAAGTGCTCCATACATTTTATGGTTTCAGGGTTGCTTCCATAGTAAAAGTTGGTCACAATGATGAGTAAAAGATCCCTCCTTAAGTTTTGCATTTTTTTCTGTTACACCTCGTAGATATAGGTGCTGTAGTAGTTATGAAAGAAATTCTAAGATAGCGTGATGAATAAAAGGGGATGAAAGGGAATACAAAAGAAAAAATATTACTCTCGCACCAAAAAATATGGTACTCGCGGGACAAATTCAAAATAACGGACAACACAAATTGTCGAGAACACTAACAGACGATTTATTCAATTACGAACTAAGCAAATGGATGAAAATATTGATAAGGAATTTGACAATGATTTAATTACAGGACAGGTAGAAGAAGGAGCGTCACTTGATGAATTTGCTTTCTCTGGACTGGTTGATCGGGCTTGGAAACGGAAAACGTAAACGATTATTAAGTAACCTAATTTTAAGTAGAATGAAGATGTACATTCACCATCATTGATTATGCACTCACTTAACTTACATACAATTTGTCTGGCATTTCTACTTGACCTATACCATTCTATTTGTCCATCTTGACTTCGCGAAGTCCAAATACGTAAGTACCTACGGAACTTGACTTATGCAATACGGATATGTAAACTATGGTGATGATTTAATATTATACTATTTGAATAAATTGTTGCTTTATAACATTCAATCTAGAGTTTGAAAAAACTGTTGTATTCATCGCCAGCTCGTTGAGCTCTTTAAATGTCTAAGTTGAGCTATACGAAAAGTGACCCATGTTTTCACTCTAAGCTTTGTGATGTTTTCCTCAAAATACCATCTCAGACAAGAATCTGTACAGTTGTCATACGATTTGACCAGTATGGCTTGTATGGTAGTTAAAGGGACTTTGACCTCTGAATTTGTTTCAGTGTTTCTTCTCAAAATAGTCAGCTAGGAAACACTGGCCTCATCAAGTTTAAACTTGCCAAAAAGATTGACGTATAACAGTGGTATTTTAAACCTATTTACGAATTAAATATCGCAATACGAGTATATTGTTGAGCTTTGAACTTTTGGTGTAGTTTCTGCTCAATTTTCTTTTATATCTTGAGAACTTATAAACTAATGTAAGCCTCTATTGCATGTCGTTCCATAGCTTGATGTTATTATTAAAAATCAGTTAACTCAGTGAACTGATCTAATCTGTCCGTATGTACCTATGTCCATCACTGAATTTGATTTGTCCACACTTCCCGCACACCACTCATTCATCAATACTGATTGAAGATGCATCTCTGAATATCAGTCATCTTTGACTAAAGGTTCCCTTTTCAAACGTCACGAGAACTCGTTCTGATGACTCAGACGTGATCATCAGTCCAATAAAGTATCCACTAATATCAAAAGTAGCTCACTGTCCGGTCCATACCCTCAGCCTGCGTCAACAACCAAGCATCCAAAGAATTCAAAGATCCATCGAAATTATTGACATCTTAGGAAAACAGTAAATTAATTTACATACTTAACCTTATCGAGGCCGCATTTTTTGGACTTCTAATTTCTTCCGAAGGGTACGGAATCTAGTTTACCTGTGTCGACACAGTTCTTGTTGGAAAGCTCTGTGTCTTGTGTGTTCCAGTAGGGGAAGTGGCACGACATACCGTTATGCATCTTCGACCGCCAGTCTATCGGTATACACGGTGGTACCCGGGCGTATCACAACGGGTAATCGCGAGTTAACGTATAGTTCGTTTCAAGTATTAATTAACGGTAAGTTAACTCTTTTTTGTGATGCGGTGCGTTCAGCCGTTTTTTTTTTTGGATTGCGTTCTGAATTTGAAATTTTTGTTCGAATGCGTTTCTTTTTTTTCTTTTCTTGAATTTATGGCATGTTTAGCGTATTTTTTATCGTTTAATTTTTAATGATAAAAATATTCTCTATCTATTTTCCCTCCAAACGTAACTGTCTAAAATTTCTTTAATTCTATTCGTATGAACGTGAAATGAGGTAATTAGGTTGTTATGATTCTCTAACCGATGAGCTAGCAACCTGTTACCCGTGGGCTGGTGCATTCTTGCGGCCAAGTGCGTCTCACGTCGTGTTGCGGCTGAATTATAGGATACTTTATATTTGAAGAGACCTACGTGGAATTACCTCACCACTATTTATTTTATTCTTGTAATCCGCGGATGTTTTTATATGAATTCTCACTGAAATTTGCTTTAAAGAGTTTCATTGGTTTAACTACTAGGTATTATTGTATAAACGTTTAGTTTAAATTGTTTAATTTTAGATCTTTATAATAATAAGGTTTTTTTTACTGATAGGACAGAATTGAAGAAAAGAACGGGTTGCGTCAACCCCAAGTAAAATGGGATAAGGGCAGGAAGATGATAAGATCTTTATAAGCTCGACTTTATGATAATAAACATTTTCAAGTTTTTTGTACTATGAAAGAAGCATCATCTAACAGAGCGAGAATTATTTACAGAACAGTGGTATATCTTTGATCCACAGACAACTAAAATCTGTTATTTACGGCAAAACAGAATTCATCCATAAAACTGCCTCTGAAAATACAAAAAACCAGTAATTCAATATATATAGAAAGAGCGACAGACGTACCAATAATAGGAACCGTGCAAGGGCGAACATTATAAATTAATCCGATACAGGGCTCCTGAACACTTAGGAACGAACTCATTCAGGTCAAAGTAGCCAAAGATATACAAACAATGATCATAAAACGTTCCAAACATTGCATGCGTACGAGTACTCAACCACTTACTAATACCAAGTCCCCTGCTAACTCGCATGCACTTGCTAAATTCTTGACATTGTGCCGGGGAAAACATAGAGTTATGCAATTTGTAGAATTGCAACAACTAAAAATAAATGACATAAAGTGATGTTCGTTTGGATTTCGATTCACAATCGGATAATTTAGATATTAGGTAGCAAGAAAGGAAAGATAAAATAATGTTTAAATGTAAATAAGTTGCGGTGCAAAAAAAACATACACAACTTGAGGAACAACTAATACGAGTATGTAGTCTCTGTTCAACTGTAGTAGAAAAGGGTTATTAGTGCAGATAAGATGACTTTCACAATTTTGTATCATTTATAACCACTCGAGCGTCGTTTGACGTAATAAGGTATTGGAACTCTGGAGGCTGAATGCTGAATGCATCGTGTTGATGACAACATTTTTGGTGACTTCAATATAAATAATTGCAAAAGCGTTCGAATAAGACCAAAAAAAAAATACAAAGCATATACAAAGATAGCACCTTATCTTTAGAGGTACCACAGCATGATATTAGGGGAAATGGTAACAAGAAATTACAGGATGCAATGAAATGCAGTCACACAATTATTATTGTGTAAACAGTAACAATATCACACAACAGGTGATTCATTTCTCTTTAATTGTTTCTTCTATCAATAATAACATCCTTCAAATAAATTACTTATGCACTTCATCATCTTCACGTCCTTGGGATAAGTCCCAAGTTACTTTGGGTCGGTGCATCATTTTCTTCTTCTATTATACAATGTCATCCGCCATGTTGTCATCCACTTCATTTTCTTTCATATCATTCCTCATACAATTCATCTTTACTTTGGCTTTTCATATCATGAGCTAGATTGATACTTGCAAAAACAACAAAGGAGGTAGTATCAATAACTACTAATAGATGCCATTTACCTTCAAACACAGAACTCTTCACATTTTACTAACCTCTTTTACAACAATGACATCTTGACCACTAACTGACAGTGTGTACAAACAGAATAATACAACAACGGGTGAAAGTGCCTCAAAGACTTTGAAGGCTGTGTAACATTTTGTTTAAGATGTAAACATTGACTGTTCTTGTACCAACTCTTGTCTCCTCTTCTTAGAAATGGTACATGGTTTCTACAATGTTTGTTTGTTCTTGTCTGGCCTTGGAATAACAAATTATGTTTCGTGTATAATGTTTTCAAAAAGAAAGAGCTCGAGGCTAAATAATATTAAAAATCAGCAAGGTTCGATCTTTGAGGTTAAACGACGCTTGCCGAGGATGGCTAGTGGTTTTTTTTTTTTTTTGACGCGGACCACTCGTAGTTCACCTCGCTAAGGGTGGTTACTACTCAACCGGGCTAGCCTGTGGTGGCCTCAGAACGATTTTAAAGCCCCCAGCCAAGGCAAACAAAACTTAAACCTACAACTCTGCTCGCTGGGGGCACCCCTTGTGGGGTACGGGCCTCTGGCTCGTGGATAGTTGGCCATTTATTATATACCTCCCTATAGTCGCTGTCGCGGCCACACATGTCAGTGTCTCTTTTTTATTTTGCTGTCCATGGTTTGTCTATGATGTGACCGCGACAGTAATGACTTTATTTTATAATGCCCGTCCCTGACACAGACAGTAGTTTTTAAGCTTAGTTTAGCGGACTAATTATTGTGCGTTTATTTAGGCAGAATAAACAATTTTTCTTTCTTTCTTTCTCTCTATAGTTCTGCTTGCCTCGACAATTTTATTATTATTAATTTGCTTTAATTTATTAATAAACTTAGATAGTCGTTACGGATAATCAGAAGCTGCGTTCAAAAGTCAGAATATTTGACATCAGTCTTGCGAAAGGGTATTATGTTACCCAGTGACTGGGTTGTGGAAGTCAATATTTAGGAAGTCGCTTAATTTTAAACACTGGTATGCAGCTGCATCCTATAATAATGGAACCCGAAACCAGCATAGTTGTGAAAAGGCTAGGCGAATTGATAGTTTTCTTTAAAACATTTTGATCTGTGATGTGTGGCTGTTTTTTCTAAAATATATGCACAACTATATACACGGTGCCACTTAATGTACCCGTCATAAATTACCTCTAGGCACAATTATTTTAAAAAATAAAGATAAAAAAAGAATAAATAAAGATATATAATAGTAAAACAAAAATAAATAATGCATTAGAATTATGAAACACCCAGTTATTAATGCTTACGTATCAAAAA
Source organism: Lacanobia wlatinum (assembly GCA_947578705.1). NCBI lineage: Eukaryota > Metazoa > Arthropoda > Insecta > Lepidoptera > Noctuidae > Lacanobia > Lacanobia wlatinum. Next base: position 4,676,434 of record OX388037.1, read on the forward strand.
AATATCGCCGTTCCATTCCGTGTCATCCTTGGAACACAAGGCTCGGACTGCACTCGTTCCTGGATGTTTCAAACTATGCGTCATCATCATCATCATCTTCCTGCCCTCATCCCATGTTACTTGGGGTCGGCGCAACACGTTTTTTTCTTCCATTCTGTTCTATCAGTCGTCACTCTATCACTAAGTCCCTTTTCTTTCATATCGCTCCTCACACAATCCATCCATTTTTTTTTTGGCCTTCCTCTCCCTCTCCATCCATCCACATTCAAACTATGCGTCATAATAATGAATAATGTATTATTATCATTTAATTCGGTTCAGTAGTTTTGGCGTGAAAGCGAGAAAGACAGACAGACAGACAGATAGACAGACAGACAGACAGAGTTACTTTCGCATTTATAATTTTAGTAAGGATTCCAATGTTCATAAGTATAATTTTTTTTAAATAACGTGTGACGACTAAAATGGTACCTTGTATAATAACTACTATATTATATTGAACAATTTTCAGCTCTCTATATCTTTTAATGATCCATCTTCATTGGCCAAATGAGTTTTAATCTTATTGTGTGTGTGAGCAGTCTTAGCTCTGTGCCGGTGTTAAGTTTCCCTACACTGAATCAAGGCTACTTTCGCACAAAGATTATTGCATTTTAAGGGCACTTTCACTTGGTACAAGTTATCCTTGTTTCATTATAGGTAGGTATAATAACACTTTCTCCGTTCATCCGGGAGAGATTTCGTGCTTTTATTATTGGAGTTGGTCTCAATTGTTAAGGCTTGAAATTATTATTGTATTGGTTGAATATTCCATTACTGGTCCATTTATTCACTGTTTAGTATAATTTAAGACTGGTTTCATCTTATTTCACTCACTAAAAAATAACCTGCTGATAATGTCTAAGCTTCAACTCTAGCTTATAAATTATGCCATTATCACGGTTGCCCCATAACAGAATCCAGTTATAGAAGTTTTTACATAGATACACCTTGGCTGGTTAAACATTGGATGCCAAAGGCATAAGCATAGGCTCTTATAGGGTAACAGTGAATCTTAGCATGCGTAGCAATGCTAGTATTCACTGCTACTGACGCAGTTGCCGTATTGCATGACCCAGCTAGCCTTCCCCAGACTGATTGTTTGCAACGCCATCTGCCTGTTTTTTACTACACTAACTACGAAAGCTAGTCCAGGTTTTTTGGTTCAGTCTCGCCATATTGTAATTTACGTAGTTTTAGGAACATTCGCATTCTGAGGACCTACTAAGAGCATTATGAGGTTCCATACACATTGGCAAGTATTTGAAATTCACTGTCCCTACTTGGGAAGTAATTTGAACCTGCTTTTTCTTAAGTCCGGGAATTGCCCTTCAGATTATTCCTTTACTAACAACTCTTATCCATACTCCACAGTTTTCCTTATTACTTGGAAAGATCAGACATCAGTAGCCTGTGTCAGTTGTGAGAAGTAGGTTTTCGTGGAATTGTTAAATGATGAGATAAAATAGTGACATTATTTATCTATTAGTGCCAATTCACAAAGTGCTGACGAATCTCGCTTTCTTTACAAACGTCCATAACATTCATCATCTGCCTAGCCTTTTCCCAACTACATTGGGGTCGGCTTCCAGTCAAGCCGGATTTAGCTGAATACCAGTATTTTACATGGAGCGGCTGCCTACCAGACCTCCACAACCCATTAACTGGGTAACACGGTACTGCATGGCAAGACTGGAGTCAGATTTACTGGCTTCTGACTATCCGTAACGACTGCCAAAGATCTACAAATGACAGCCGGGACCAACGGCTTAACGTGCTTTCCAAGACACGGAGGAAACTCGGTATGTTAAGATGGTCACCCATCCACAGACCAACCTTGGCAAGCTTTGCTTAACCTTGAATATCGACCGTGCGGCTGTTATTATCTAGCCACGAGCTCCTCCACAAACGTCCATAACATTATAAAGTAGTAAATAATTGAAGAATGGAAACTTGGTACAACCGTATCACTGTGCATAATGTAACTGCTGAAATTCCTGGGTGGGATCCGTTACTGTAAATTACCTAGATAATGGTCACATCTTGTCGGTAGACTGTCAGTTGTAACTTAGGACAGTAAGGATACCTAGTTACCTACAAGACAAGAAAATTATCTTTATGACTTGAATAAAGACTCACAAATCGCTAGGTACCATAAACTGATTTTCTTTTCATTCAATAGTAAGTCACGATATAAAAGAGATTAAGTAAAAGATAATAATGATGATCAGCATAAAAGCGAAACAGACTTCGCGAGCAAAACTAATTCAATTTATCAAATTGTAAAACATAAAAAGGTAGATGTGTGTCAGTCATTGTGACCATTAAAGTCCCGTTGTGTTCGTGAGCGAAGTGGCACACTTTAGCCTTAAATGAATGGTTTTTGTACCATAACAAGCAAAGGATGGCTTTCTTGGCACTGTTTGAGAAAGGGAAATGAGTTTGAGGTGATGCTCCTGTCAGTTTTTGAAGTGGTGCTAAGTTCGTGTCTTTAGGGCGGTGGTCTGCTAGTCTATTCTGTAAGAAACTATTTCGATATCGAGCTTCACCTGAGTGATCAAACACACAAAGTGAGCTTCATTGCACACAACATAAAGGTCTTCATTTGAAACTCACCTCGAATTCTACTGTCGAGATACGAAAATGTTGTTAGAGAATAGCACTACAGGTTCGATAGCATCAATACCGCCGTTAGTTTTTGAGTTTAAGAACCTACAACGTTGGACCTATTGAAAAACATGTTTTCTGATACGAGATGTCACCTTCGAAGTTTTTTTACGTAACTTTTCTTAGTTTCAATCGTTATTAAATTGACTTATAATGTATTGCCACGGTTAGTTTTGTTCATTGATGGCTGGCCTTTCTCATGACAATAACTATTCCTGCTTCTGTCTCAAGTTTTGGCATAACACATTTGCCCCCATTATCATTGTTACCATTATAACAGCAAGTGTGTATTTCTATTGCTACAAGCTACCTACTTGTTTTTCTGTCTCCATAATTAAGCATTGCTTTGCACAGCAAAAAAAGTAACCGTTTACCATAAAAATACACGGTTTACCACCGTATCACGCAATATAGGGCGGCCACGGAAATGAGGACTTATAAGACAATGTCACGATCTATTAAACTTAAAGAACATATGGCAACAAAAACAACCATCATTTTGATATCACATAACAGACACCTCCTCAATTTATCAAAAAAAGACTTAAAGTCATAGATGTAGAGTAGGAAATCAGTTGTGTACTTTTCATGCGTTGTGAAGCGCAAAGTGACATAAATTCGAAAGTGTTTCCGCCTATGGTGGACCAACCATGGCATAGCATTGCACACAAATTATCGTGTATTGATACAAACCTTTTATTATGGCGTGTAGTGTTCGGTTATTGCACTGCTGCTATCCGTTATAAGTGCATCGATGTTTGTAAAAAAAATATCTGTACTGGAAAATTTGCAAGGTGTGGGCTTTCTGCATGGTGCTACATCATTTCCAGAATTATTACTATTTAATCAAGTGAACTATATTTTAACTGTCAATAACAATTTTATTGAAATAATGGAAACGGACGTTACTCATGTCATGACACTCCACTGAAAATTCGAATGACTATTTCATGAAACTTTCAAGAACAGTAATATTAGGTGTTGTATCTAAAATTATAGCATTTCAGCTTTTATTGATTTAGATCACGTTTAAGGACATAAAATGTATATGCATCACTGCACAATTTACCTTTACACATGGCTGTCAAGGGATCGATGGGGATGTCAGATGAATCGATGATACGCATGTTACACGGGAAACATTATTTGCTTATGCCATCTAGATTTTAAGGCAAAATAAATGTTTCATAGTTTTAGTCACGAAGACTTTTATGAATACAAAACGTTGCAGAGAGTGAAAATAATCGTGATTATCAAAAAAAAGTCACTAGTTCCAATAACGCAAATTCTATTCATAATGCATTAGACAAAATCAATAGCACGGTTACTCATTTCTTTCTTTTAAGAAAGGAGAATGCTAAAAATTCGGTCAGTCATGATCAGAATCGAGAACGCGAATTTGTACCATTTGATTGTATGCAGCTATGCGCACTGACTTCATTGGGCTTCGTTACATTGTATCGATAAATCTGCTGATAAAAGAGATTATTTACTTTATTTTTAAAGATTTCTATATCTATAATCTAAAAGTATTTAATCGACTTCATCGTGTCAATGGTAAAGTTAAATTTTATTGTCCTAATACTTCCGTATGTGAGTAATTAAGATATAGTAATGTCAGCTAATTAGTCTAGAAACCATAGAGTCTGATGAACACATAAATACACTGGACTACTAAAAGTAAAGACTACCGTAAATAAAAAAGTAGGAATGGGGAACGAGGAAGGAGAGACATTTGTTTATGATTTTATAAACCAGAAAGTAAAACCATTGAAACAAGAAGGAACAACATTGCACTAATCAATAACATGGGGGTTCGACTATTAAAACAAGCAATGAAGAAGATACCACCTCTATTATTAAATCTTTACCGTTCAATACCTAACGCTACCCTTCGAAAGCAAGCAATCTCTCGAAGTAAAAACGAGTAGAAGTAGAAATGGGAACGCGTGCCAACGCGCGTCAGTTATATCATTAACATAATAATCGTGCTCAAGTCAGCTGGGTGTAAGGTAGGGGAGGAAGCGGTATTCAAGAATGTTCTAGATGTTGTATTCCCACGAGATTTATTTTTAATTTTCAATAAGGACAGACTCGCGAAAGACTCGCGTTTCCACTAAAGACAGAGTATACGATGGAGTGAGCTTACCCAGAAGAAGCTTGTTCACTTTAACTTTGAAGAGATTAGGGTTGAATGCGAGTAGTAATTTCACCGTAATAGATGACGTGAGCTGTCATAGGGATTGACAGCTCGCTTCACCAAACTGTTCACGGTGTGTTTTTTTCAGGATCGATCAGCTGATTATTATTAGGGATGATGTGGTCGTCGATGGAGCACTGGACTGTTCTCATTCATGCCACTATTGTGGTAACTTTATCGTCATTACTGTAAATTCAGTCAAAGTTATTGAATTTATCCCCGCATTTGTCTGTACACTAATTAACTTGTACGTCAGTCGTCTTTCTTGTTAAGTCCCTTTTGTTTCATGAAGCAGGTTTTTTTCTGTATAAATATTGACATCATCACATCATCATTGACATCTGTGTGTGGTGAAGAGGATGCTTAAGTTGTTGATGCATCTTTTCTAAATCTCTAAACGGCATTGCGTGATAGCCATTGCTTCCGAAATCAGATAAAAGCATAACATGAAAGGTTGGCCTAGAAACTAAATCTAGATCTGCATTAGCTCAAACATAACTATTAACTTACTATGTACAATCTGCTGGATAGATTACATCGAACAGGTTTAAAGTAGGACTGATGAACTTGATGCAGCTTGCAACTTTCAATTTTGATTCTTAAATGATAAGTTTAGTATGATTTCTTGATTCATAGAAAGCACGGTCTTCTACGGAAATATAAACTGATACCCAGGGTCCAATTTCATTAAAATAACATTCGTTTCTTCGTTGCTTGATAGGGAAGGGAGAAGCTTTCCTTTGTGTTAAAGGAAAGTTTAATGAAATAAATAAATTTGTTAATCATACGCTCCATGAACGAAATTAAACGAGTCCACAGCACCACAGCAAAATTATTGTACGACAAAACTTTTTGTAACTTCAAGAGGAATTTTCTTAGCAACTACGTATTAGAAGTCTCTTCTTTCTAGAAACACCTGTGAAGATGTAATCAAAGTATTTTGTAGTAAGTAATCATTTGTTTAGCAAAAAGATTAGCCAGTCAGCAAAAGTTAGATTACGTATGTCTATTTCTAATAAGCCGAATTTCTAATTTCATTTTAACGATTCTTTTTAATTCAATGTTTCCATTTCTATTTTCATATTTTTTATTTTTATAATATTTATTAATTTACGACATATTATTGTATTAGTATTTATAATTGATCGATTATTTAATCTAAATTTTTACTTTATTTTTTGTACATACTTTTTTAATCAAGTATGTTCAAATGTTTTATTTGCTAAGTGTCAATTCATTATTTACAAAATTATTTGAATTCATGAATACTATATCAACATTATGATGTAAGAAATCAGTAAAACCAAAACTGTACATTTAACTTTTTACCTTAACTCTTCATGTATGTATTCTATATTTTTTTTGTGCTAGGTTTGCATGAAATAAAGAGGCTTTTTTATTTTATTGTCCTTACTAATATTATAAATGCGAAAGTAACTCTGTCTGTCTGTCTGTCTGTCGCGCTTTCACGCCAAAAATACTGAACCGATTTAAATGAAATTTGGAAGTCTGTAGACTGTCTGTAGACAATTCTGTAGACTAGCTGAGAAAGGACATAGGCTACTTTTTTCCCAAGAATATGTTCCCTAGGGACCACGCGAGCGAAGCCGCTGGCAGAAGCTAGTTACTAATAAGCTAACCTACAAACTAAAAAAATCCTGTCTCTTGAAGAACAGAATCTCTGATCTTACTTAAAAGTTATTTAAAATATATCACACGCTTTTCCTTATAACTTGAGACTTAGTGTCAACGTACTACAAGTTGCAATTAAGTAGTTGAATGTTACGGTCAAGAACGATCAGCATGCAGGTTAGCGGGAAGTGGGAGGCTGTGGATGCAAATATACTTAACGATGCATCTTTATTGTTTACTAGCTTATGGCCTCGACTATTGGGTTCATAACACTTTTCCTAGCAGGATGGTGATACTGATAATGTTATTAAATTATTGAATCAATCAATCAATCAATCTTTATTTGTGAACACAAGTATTACAATAAAGGTCTTATATAAATATTTTGGTCGATGTCCTACCAATGAAGTTGGTGTACAAATGTATAAGCTTTTAGCAATAAATTTGAATTTAAACAATACAAGGTCAAAGTTCGAGCAAACAATGTCAATTTAATGTATTATAAATTAATGATGAATAAATTATAATTATTTTTTTACATGTATGTCAATGGTAAATTATATTAAATGTCATATTTTATCATATTGTAAATAATGTCAACTAAATATATTATCAGTAGGTATTTAATTAATCAATTATAATTCATTTTTACATGCATGTCAGTGGTAACGGTAATGTCATATTTTATCAATTAATTTAAGATTCTTCGAAGAAAAGATAGCCAGTTTGACTTATTAAAAATGTGAGGTATTTTTGACAGCGCGATTGAAATGCGAATGTTGCATATTAGAAAAAAAATATTAGAATTGACTCCCATAAATTGTTACCTTTTATTCTTGGTATAGTTTCCTACTTGACTGGTTCCAACAATAATAACACAGTTTAGCGTTTATCGCCAAAAAATAAAATAAAGGCAACATATCAAAAACTCAATAGAGATCAAGGTCGTTTTTTCTAAAATCGGAAGTTTTTTATCCTTTTGGCATCCAATATATTGTATTTAAAACGTTGTCCACAATCGAAAAGCGGATTGTAACGATGCTCTAAGCTAGTTTTTATATGAACACTTAGTTAGATTTTAATGACTAGCTGAATATTGAAAGCACGCACTAAACGTTTTGGGAACACATTCATAGTGCGTACAGCTAAGGAGTAGAATTCACTGCCGGAGTCTGTTTCCTGCCAGCTACAACCTGGGAGTCTTTAAGTCAAGAGTGAATAGGTTACTTCTAGGCAAGTGAGCTCCATCTTCGACCACGTCATCGCTTACCATTAGGTGAGATAGTGGTCAAACGCGTGCATATAAATAGTAAAAAAATTGTGCGTCAACAAATTCACCAATTAAAAGATTAAGGCGTTGATTGCGCAACTCCGTTTCTTCTAAAACTCTCGTAGCTTTTCGTAGATTGCCTGTATCCGGCAATCATTATGGGTTTATACTACCAGGAAATAAGCTTAAACTCTTTAACTTCTTCCGTAGAAAGTTCAGAAAAATTTGCGTGTGCGTCAGCAATACCATAAGTGAAATGAGCTTCAATATTATGATTCTGAGAATCGATGTATTGGAATTGTGTCAGTATTACAGTGTCGTAAAGGTTCGTTTTAATATGAGTTTATTTTTAACCGGCCATTTTTAATGTTACTACCAATGCTATTTTTAGGGTTCCGTACTCAAAGGATAACCAACGGAACCCTAATACTAAGCCTCCGCTGTCCGTCAGTCCGTCCGTCTGTCTGTCAACGGGCTGTATCTCAAGAACCGTAACAGGTAGACAGCTGAAATTTTCATAGATTGTGTATTTCTAATGCCGCTATAACAACAAATAATAAAAAAATAGTTTTATGGTACGGAACCCTTTGTGTGCGAGTTCGACTCGCACTTCGCCGGTTTTTTCATTAAGATTTTTAATCATTATGTTATGGTCCGGTTATGTAATTTTAAACAGAATTAGGAATACAAAACCTTTGCTGTCATAGTTTGACGGCACTCACACATTTATAAATACCAGTAAACGATGACACGACACAATATTCAGCCCAAAAATAACTCGGTAATTTAATTCTTCTGATTCATCTGCCTAAATTCAGCAACTTTGCAAAAACCGCAAACACATTACCCTCCTTTTTCACCATTTAAGCAAAAATTACGGCTATTTAACTTAACACACGACATTTTTAGGCTTTCTATGCATTAAAAATAATTAATGTCACATAATCTTGTTTAATGTAACGGAAAAAAGGAACACTTTAAAGTGTACAAGTGGGTCAATAATGTGTTGAGTATGGCAGCCGAAACTAGTCGGTCATGGCCGTGCGGTCAATGAACTTATATGTTGTCTCTTTCTACCATGGAACTGTGTATTTTTTGGGTTTTGGTATTCCGAGATACAGGTGTCTATCCTGTGAACGCGACGGCTAAGGTGCCTCTATGTGTTCAGTCCTCGCGGTCAGGCAAACATTTTAAGCATATATATCATGACCAGTATTATTTGTGATGTTACTCGTCTTTAAAATTGTGCAATTTATTTGACTAATTTACAGGATAATCAAAATGTTTTTTTTATTCTTTATTTTTTTTTTTTAATCTTCCTTTGTCCATAATCATTCCTGGAGTCATCAAGCTGAAAAGTTAATACAAAGAAAATAAAAAGTTGACGAACACCTCCAAAATGTTGTATTGAAGTCTATAAAAAAAGCTGTCATATGAGGAACCTCTTCAAGAAGATTAATCTTAGGAAGGAAGCTAGAACTTGGCCGACAAAAAATAAACCGTCCATGGTCTGTAATTTTATAGTTGCAGCCAATAACTATTAAATTTTATACGATCTCATAAATACGTAGTTATGAGTTGCAATAGAGTGCAGGAAAATTGCATTTCAATTTAAAAGTGGCTCACATAACATTAAGATTATTTTCTTATAAAACTACCTTTGATTATCAACTTTCAACTAATTAGAGATTATTATGCATAATTAATGAAAGTTTTCTTGCCATTCGTATCTATTAAATCGTTTTACTGATCAGAGATCTACAGCGTGCTTATTAATTTTCAACTGCTCAAAATAATAATGTCAAGAATTAGCCTTTTCTGCGGTGTTGTTCCCGTGGCCTATCCTACAGTTGAAAATTTATTTTTGGATATAAAATCAGCCAACAGCATTCACTACTTCCAAAAATTACGTTCATCAAATAAACAATTTGTACCTCTTGAAAGGCTTACATTCTCCAAAAGAATTTGATGATTTTAAAAACAATCATTATGGTGATACAAAGGCTACTTACACCGCAATTTAGCAAACATTACGGTATTTTACGTGATCTCAATGTTTGACGACGGTAAAAGTTTACTTCACCCCATACGCAATTTACGCATGTGCGAAATTTCTTTAGCCTTTCTGCGCCTTTCAAAACTAAAAATCATTTTGTGTACAATCCTTCTAAAGCTTTAACTTGATGGATTAATTTCTTTGTGAAAATCTAGAATTTCTTCTATTTCTACTTCATGATCATAAATCATCATAATTAATGATTTTGTGTGCTAGTTTATCATTAGTGTCTACCATCAGTGTTATCCTTATGAACCGGTACTAATGTTACACTAGGTCAGTGCTTAAGTAGCTTATTTCGAGAAAGTAGTATTCTTAGAATCGCCATCTGTATTATGTCTCATTAATATGAGTCACTCATAAAGAAAGGAACTAAAAACTAAACAAGAAATAAAAAATATATTCAAAACCGCAACACGTGGGTTTTTTTCTTTTGTTTTTACATTTGATTGAATTGAAACCACAGAAGACAAACTTTTTAATTTAAAAGTTTAAAAATACTTGCGGTTTCTCAAAATTCAATTTTATAAAAACGATTAATATTGTGACTAACGTATACATGGACTTTGCTCTTTTCATGTTTCCTTTGTGTTTTTTTTTATAAGTAATGCTTCTTTTTTCTTCATCGTAGCTGTTCAATATATATTTACATTAACCAAAGCTGTCGTTTCGTGAACATAACAGGCTTAACCTCTGGGTCTTCCTAACCCAATTAATTACGTAACTTTAAAGAATCACAAATCTATATAATACGATTCTGTCTCTGGAGTGGCCAATCTGGAACCAAGGTTGGCTGCTGTAAAAATGATTTGGCCAAATGAGGTATTCCCCACCCATCCCAAATGCAGTGCCATTGAGGAGACCCTGCATGAAAGATGTGCGTTACCTCCTTAATTGCAAGTGCAACCAACCTTCCAGGATTTAAACGAGGCTAATGATAGCCCTCTTATATTTATTTTTTATATATGCTTTATTGTACACTATTTTTTCTTTTATCTTCTTCTTTTTCTTTCTACAAGTTGCTTAATACTGGTCTAAAAAAAATTGAGTTAATCTACACTAAAAAAGAAGAATTCTGTCTCATCACTGTTTTCTCATTCAACTTGATGACCTTCAAGAATCAATAATCTCTTTCCTTTTAATCATTTACTTCCAGTGATTAGTCTAATATGTATAAGTCTAAGCAAATAGCCTTGACCGATATTATGGCCAGCTTAACGGTACCCTCAGGTTAACGTCGGCCTAACGGATCGTTTTTTAGTTCTATACTGTGTTCCACCGGTTTTTTTTACCTGTTTGTTTATTTTTATATCGAATGGAAATCGGAATGTTGGACATTTGGGTCATTGGACTTTACTTTGACAAACTTGTTTTGAGTCCTTGTACTAGGTCATGATTTGATAGTTTGATATTAAATATTACACATAGGCTATAGTATATTCTAACACGATTATTAATTAAATGTGATTCTTAAAACCATATTTAGATCCGGCATTTTTCATTTTGCTGTAATTAAAAGTAATATCTGTTGACCAATAAATTGTCGTAGCCAAAATATTCAATCGACATATTTTTTGTATAAGCCACATTATGGCTGATAATAAACTTACAATAGCACTTTTCTAATGAATTAATCTATCACATCGATTTTTTTCCAGTTAATTGTTCAACGTGCAACCAAATTAACTGTAACTGTTCTATGTTCTTCTATTTGAGTGACAACGCCCAATCTCTAAGTTTACTCTTCACACTTTTACCACTTTACTGTAAATACAACGTACACTGTTATGCTTTTTTATTATCACTAACAATTACTTTTCTTTTTTACAGGTAAAGTTTGCGATAACCACGATGACGAGGCGAAAAAGTGTGTGTTCAAAGTGGACTTTAGTTTTATTAATAGTTATAGTTTGTCCGTCTGTTTATACGCGACCTCAAGAAGAGTTCTCAGTTTCTGCCTCAATTAAGGCAGATAATGAAAAATCTACACTTCCACCAACAAGGTATACATTTAGTAATTTAAGTTTCAATAGCTTTAAGTTAGCACCTAAAGTCAATAGTTTTGCAAATGAAACGAATGCAGACAACAAGAAACCTAGTATTGTATCGGTTTCTTTCAAAATATCCAACGATGACAGTGTTAATAACCCTTTTGTTAAGACGGGTGATAGAGAATTAGAACCAAGTAACGAAAATAATAGAACAGGTCGGCTGATACGAACTAATTCACTCGGAGGAAAAAAGAAATACAAGCCAAAACCAGAAAAAAATGAAGAAGATTCTTACGACAAAAAGAAACCAGCAATTAGAAAAGTGATCACTAAATGGAGGGACAAAACAAAATTAAACGACTTAAACTTTTCCTATGAAACTAGCACATTAGATAGTGACGTTAAAGGTACGACAAAGTATAGTAGTAGTCGTCCAAATGATGACTCGAGTACAGAAAGTTCTAGTGAAATAAACTCTAAAAGGTACTCACGACCTCCTCCAAACGACATGTATGACCAGTACTATAATGACAATAATATGTACCATAACCAACGTCCACATTACCAATATTCAGACGAAACTCAAGCTTATTCCCCTAACATACAGGTGATAAACACTCGTCCTCGTCCAACAAGGCCTCCACACTATCACACGAATATACCGACTCCTACTCCAATAATTACTAACCTAGGCTACCCTAAACCTTGGACTCCTCAAATAACAAGAAAAACAACAACACAACGACCAATGTATAACACAAGACCAACCAACTATGAATACCACAATAATGTTCCAAACTATCCTGGAAACACTTATGAGGTTTCTACCTTTGAACCCACTAATTCTTATACTGATAGAATAGTTATAAGACCAGAAGAATACAGTCCATCTGCTGAAGACTGTCCTACTATTTATCTAACTTTGAATAACACTTTTCAAGGTCAAGCCAAAGAGGCTTGTCCAGATTTAAATATTGCAGTAAACACTAATGTAATAAACAAAAATGTTGTTATTGAATCGGAGGAGGAAGAGAGCGAGAGTTTATTTCCGGGAGGTTTTGGATTAGGTTTAGGAGATGACTCAGGTGGTGATTCATCTAAAGACGAAGATTATTTTGAATCTGAAGAGAATCAGGAGGCAGAAGATGAGAGCGCGTCGGTCGAAGGCACGGAATTAGCAAACTATCATTCTGTGAATAGTCCGATTAAACCCGAATCTGCTGAAGCGGGTGGTTTTGGAGCTGCTTCTTCACCAAGCTCTGCTATAATAGCTCCGGGTGGTTCAGGGGGCTCAGATGATGATATATTTAGCTTTTCATCGTTAGTAGATTTTTTCAGACCAGCACTAGATGCTTTAGGCTGGCTAGCCACGATAAATCCATTGAGCATCGGTCTGTTTCCTTTACTGTTAGCTCCCCTAGGGTTATTATTTGCAGGATCAGGATTCGCAGCTCTATTTGCTCCTTGGTTCTTACCATATGCTAGAGAAGCTCCTAAGGTCATTCATGTATACAGACCTGAATGGCGGTGGGATAATGATCTGAAAACTTGGCATTTGCATTCCTTCCCAAATAATAGGAGGTTGGTTCCTGAAGAGGGACGACAAAGTAAGGAAAATGAAGGCAAAAGCATCAAACCTACTTTATTTTTTAAGTTGAAGGAATGGATGAAGAATGTCACGAATACATTGAGAGAGAATAAAAATCGTCAGATAGTTTTAAACGGTCGTAACACAAAAAGGAAGAAACGGGAAGCTTGGACACGAAGACTTAAGATTAGTTAAGATGAGATTCGGTAATATGTATTGCTGTAAAATCAGATTTATCCATAATTATTTTCAATATTTTATTATGAAGTTATCTTCATGTTTAATGACTATTAAGGTACATCGATTACTTATCAGTATTTCTATGTTGGAACCTATATTTTTAGTATAAAAAATATATGACTAAGATCCAATGGTGCTTTAAATGAAGTTTCACAAACTCTCAATTTAAAAGCTCTGCATCCTCCTTCCATGAAAAGTGAGGATCCTCCGACCAGAGTGGTATACTGTATAGCGTCTGGTGGGCAACTGCCCTTTTATGTTGTTGTCAGACTTGTATAGTTACATTTATTATGTTTAGTTCACGCGTACCACCAGCGAAAATATTTTAAAATGAATAAAAAACGTTACAATTTCGTATGAAACAATTGTGGGTGTTCTGAAAATCGTGCAATACTATTTACATATTAATTCAACTAATGACTTTAGGTGTTCATCCTTATCGATGATACCTTGCATCTGTACTTTTGTGTTAACATATAATCTGAAGTAAGCTTAAAGTGAACCGGTTATTTCACTTGAAGTTGTAGATTAACAGTTCACTTCGTCTATGTTTCGAAAATGTTTTATTTTTACAGAATAGACGAGCTGTAAAAATTTCACCATATACATGATCTAAAGAGAACTGAGCTGTCAATCTAGCATAGGGATTGACAGCTTGCTTTAAACTCACTTCAGCAATTTTCGACATTGTGACATTTAGGCCCGTTTCCACTTGGATGGACCGTCTGTTTTAACGGAAGACAGCGAAATTTGTAGGGACCGCGGGGTAGGAGAGAGGCACATTGCCGTCACGACGGTAGATTCAGTAGATTCATTCACACTTAATTCAGTCCGGGTGATAAGACGGCTCTTTGCAGTGGCAACAAATCTAAAAACCCTGATCCATTATTTTCTGGGATTTGTCTTAAAGTGAACAGTGTCATATAATCGGACGGAGAAAAGAGGCGTTCTGTCTAAGTGGGAACGGACACCAGCATTGACCGGCAGATACCTATTATGTAGAGTTATTAAACTGAATTATAGTGTGCTGTATTTAATACCTTTGCTTATGTCAAATCTTATGGAAAAAAGAGATATTCCGTTTTGTTCTACAACTATATGAAAATGATCCAGAAGTGCGATTCTGTAAACATGTCGAAGTGAAGGCTTGGGTGAAGTGATTACGAAGTGAGCTGTCAATCCAAGGAATCAAGATGGAATGACAGCTCACTTCGTGATCACTTCACCCAAGTCATTTGAACTCGATTGAGTACGTTCAAAAATTTGCACTAAAGTCACAGATTTTCAATACTTGCCTACATCCCCCAATCATGTTTATAAAGACTTTTTCTCTCATCGAGAAAGAAAAAGGTGGCGATCATTTTAAACATATGTGTCGCCATCTGTTAAGCATGTAAGGAAACGAAACACTAAAAGATTCTTATCTAATACGATAGATGGCAGTTTTAGAAATGAACGAAGAAGATTCGATAAATCTTCGGTGAAAAACAGTATTATTATATTCATTTAATTTATTAAGTTTACAAGATATTTAATTTAAAGACTAACACTTTAATCATTTAATATACTAACTATTTATTATTGTTTTAGTCTCAGTCGCTGGTTCGGATTTTGCTCAATAATTGTTATGTAGGAATTTTATACCTAATAATTTGTTATTTTTTAAATCTAAGTCTGAGGGCACCTTAATGTTGTATTTTTTAAGTAGTTAAGCTGCTCTTTGTTGACCCATAATGGGTTTTATATAAGCATCTTCAATTAAGAATATTATTAATCCATTCAATTATTGTTTAAATACAGGTCTGTTGACCTGTTAATGTATCATTAAATCATTAGTTATTACTTAATTATGTAATGCTGTACAAAAATATTTAGAGTAAGTAAATTATTTATTTTTGCTCCGGATAATCAATAAAACTTCATAGATAAATTTTGCCTTTTTATTTGTCTTGTGTAATATTTCAGATTAAAATAATAAAGATTAACGTACAACCCGTACGCTTTAACTTGGCACCAGTCTCGACACATTCCGAATGACGTTTTGAGGTTTTAATTTAAATTGAACAATTCGATTTTGATGAAAACAATATAATGATCACTATAAACTTTGCGTTTATCTTATTTTCATTGAAATCGAATTGTTCAATTGAAATAAAAACGTCAATACGTATTAGAGCCGGGTTCTAAGTTAACGCGTACGGGACTTCGGGTAGTAAAATAAAATGTGCTGATGGGTGTACTTGATAACATAAAAATGATTTAAATATAAATTGTAAAAATTAATAAAAATTAAATTAACTTAAGGAGCCTTAATTTTAATTTAATTTAATTTTTACAATTTTTTGTTACAGGGCCTGTTTTTTTTTAAATTATACTTAACACATTTTTATGTTAGCAAGTACACCTATCAGAAGATTTTGTTTCATCGCGATAGATCATTTCGTTTAAAAGTTACACCGTTTTGTTCACACTGAGGTCACAGTACTGAACAATATATTTTTTTAAATTGACGTTTTCCTTCAGAAAAATTAAGCATAGTTTCTATCGTTTTAATATGTGCACATTATAAAGACACACTGTATATTTGTATCGTACCTACTCTTATGTTTCGAGTGCATAATTATGTAGTACAGTGCACAGTATTTTTTTTAAGGGTTGGAACATCAGTAAGAATCGGAACCCTTACAGGATCACTCGGGTGATGTGTCTGTCTGTCCTTTACCAATAGATTACAAAAAAAACCTATAAGAAGTGTTAGGTATAGTGTTAAAATAACATGTTACAAAAAATTTGATTCGTTCGGAACTCTTTGCACGCGAGTCCGAATCGCAGTTGGCCTGTTTTTAAGTACCTAACGTTCACATTCACATGTCAGTTGCAAACTGTCAAAAATTTGTATGACAGATTGCAACTGAGATGCGAATGCTAACGTTGCTTTAATATTAGTAGAATTTGGACTCAGATTGAACCAAAAATTGCCCGTGTAAGCGCACCTTTAGGTACCATAACAACAGTTATAATTTCATCCATCCCATCCGTAGATACGGTATATATTTCATCTTATAAGGAACCACTTAATCACAATTAATTAAGTCATCTGAGGCCCTAGCACGAATATTTTGACGTTTAGTAACGTTAACGTAAGTGAATTTTTAGTGTGAAAAACTGCAACCCCATAGTATTTTGGTTTAATAATCAATCAATAGTCTTTATTTGTAAACATAGGTTACAATAGTGTGTTAGATGTTACAATAGATATTTTATAGTTTCTCTATTTTTTGCCATTTGGCGTACAAATATATTAACATTGTTATGGGAGGCGAATTATTTAGCTCTAAATTAAGCTATTACAATTTAGTAGGTATTATCAAAGTAAATTTAAAAAAAAAAATATAAAAAATTATAATATGTTTTTTTTATTATTATTTTTTTTTAATATGGGACATACACAATTTATTTCATTCAAAAATATGAATATAGTATCTAATTCAAATAAATATTATGTGCGAAACGAGTAATTGGTATGGTAAAATTTTACGTAACGTTACTATGAGTCAAAAATATTTGTGCTAGGCCCTCCGATTGGTGGTACTGGTTTGCTTATAAAAGTAAAGTAAATTATTATTTGTAGTTTTGTTATGGATGGAAAGTAACTTACGTCTTTGCAAAGACATATACAAATAGGCCAAATTGGCTTGTTCATGTCCTGTTATTTGAATATTTCGCTTATAAAAGGATTAATACGATGACCTGTGCAATTCATCGTGTTGTCAATGGTATTTTTCCATGTCCACTAGTGCTCGCAGAACAGCTCGTCGATGGGGCTGAAAAGTTCTAGATTGGCGACCGCGAAGTGGAAGACTTCCCACAAAGTGGACTGATGAACTGGTGAGGGTCGCGAATAGTCGATGGATGCGAGACGCGCATGACCGGTTGTTGTGGGGACATTTGGCAGTGGCAGTGGACGTTTTTCGGCTGGTATGATGATGATGACTAATGCACGGAATTTTTCAGCCAAAGTTGGAAATGCTAGTCACATGCTAGAAAGAAAACCAAGTCTAAGCGGTCAAACACCATGGGAGAAGGAATGCAGAAAATCGGCTACATGAATCATTATGAAGCTTAGAAAAAAAAAGTTCTAGTCTATTTCAACCTTTTTAACAAACGATGTGTTTCGAAGTCTCTAACAGGAGTCTCCCCGTGAAATATTTGCCGATGCTTTGTAGTAAAATAAGAAAAAATAAATTATCCGGAATAATAGAGGTGTAAACACAATTCGTATCAACTTTCTTTTTATGTTCATGAGTAGTTTTATGCTCAGATATAATCAAGACAACAACAGCCGAATTTTTAGAATTATCATTTTTGCATCACCTTATTTTTACCATTAATAAGCTCTTGTTTGGCCACTATCTCATATAAGGGGCTATCCGTAAATTACATCACACATTATGGGGGGAGGGGGTCGATAGTAAGGACAAAAATATTCATCTCTATGTGTATGAACATACGGTTTAAGTTATTGTGTTGCTTTTTTTCAAATGTTTGACTTTTTGTTTGAAATGTTTAATTTTCAAAATCATTAAAATGGAAAGAAATTAATTAAAAGTTTTAAATTATTGATTACTAGATGTAAAATAACAAAATATGTAACGTCACACTAGAGAGGGGGCTCTCACAAATCATGATATTCCTGTGACGTAATTTGTGGATGCCCCCCAAGCAATGATGTGGTCGACTATGGAGGACTCAATATGAACTAATGCAGTAACAGAGGAGTTTACATAATATTAAACGACAATCACGTGTTTTCCTAACTTCTGTTGTTTAATTTCAGCTACATTGCCTTTTTTTTTTAATTACTCTAATTTTATTTTTATCTCGTTACAGGGATCTCCCGAACAATGCAGAAGCTGTCAAGCCTGGACCAGCAACACCAACGCCAGAAAGCTCTTCCCGAGATGTCAAATCGAAGACTCCGATACGGGAATCCATGGAAATGGTTGCCATACAACTTCTTGATAAACCCAATACCACAGTTGAAACACCAGTTATAGCAGATACCAGAATACCACCCAAGCTTAAAACTCAAGTAAAACATAGAATAAAAACTAGAAATGAAAATGGTGAAGAACTTGAAAACGCACACCCTGGAGTAGCCGTTCCTGTCACTATGGATGAATTGGAAACAGAAAACAAAATAAGCGATATGCCTACTGAATCTTCAACGTCTAATGAAGGTATTTCCACTTGGATTTCATTAAGCAATTCAGTTAAAGAAAATTCTACAACCGAGTCCTCAAGAGTAGAAGAAATCACTAAGAAACCCAAGCCTGCTGTTTCTAAGAACAAACCTAAACGTCCTCAGAATAACAAAGTACCAAAACGCCCCATAATTGGTAGCACAAACAAAGCTGATTTGGTAGCCAGTGGATCCGCTATTAGTGAGAATGTTTACAACAAAATTAAGGACACAGTACTGTCTAATGTGCAAAAGAATAAAAATACATCAGTTCGTCCTAGCACTACGACCACCACCACCACGACTACTACCACAACAACCGAAGCACCAACAACGAAAAAAGAGACGAGAGCTCCAGTTGTAACTCCAGTAATTACAGTTACTTCGAAACCAAAGAAGAAGAACAAGAACAAACAGAAAGCTAGCACTACTTTAGCACCTTCTATCATCAATGAATCAGCGTTACTTCCTACAGAAGCGAAAGAACAAGAAATTGAATTGGAAGTTAGCACCCCAGCCACGACTACCAAGAAGCCAAAGAGAAGTTCAACTAGAAAGAAGAACAAGACCAAGAAACGAAAGACTTCCACGCCTAAACCGAGCACAGAAGTAGCTGTATCCGATGTTAAAACGACAAACAAAACCAAATCAAATAAAAATGGCAAGAAACCAGCAGCTGCCCCAACTGGCGCTATTACGACCCAGATCTACAATTACCTGTCTAGGGAAGTGATGCCATCTGTGGGTGTTGGTATGTTAGGTCTTGCTAGTTTGGTGGGTATCGCTGGATATTTCTTATACCCATTCGCAACTCCAGTACGCAGAACCTTTGAAGTAGACAAGAGCGATGACATCTACAGAAATAATGCTGAAGAGTACGCCAACGATGGCAATGGCCAAGCTGAAGAAGAAATGCTGGGAACAGTTCTAGCTGGAATGCCGGCTCATGCTAAGCAGAAGTTGAACCCTTACGCTGGCCAAACTGCTTACATCAACCGCTACCCGGTGAAGAAAGAACAAGATATCAGATACAGACAAGTTGCAACTGGCTACAAACCTAATCCAAATTACGGAAAGATACATTACGCTCAACAGAAAACAGGAATAGCTCACGCTGCTGTTTATTCTAAACCAATTAATTATAGCCCTCAGTATGAGACTAGACACGCTTACACCACAGAGGGTAAATATAATTATGAGAAACCTCAGCAACCCAATTACACTCCATACCCTGCTGTAGAACCTATTTATGCTGCACCACAAACCGGACCAAGTGGTCTTTCAGCTTATGGAAATGAAAATTCAAACTCGGTAGTCTATGGTGTAAAGCCAGCGGCAGAATCTGACTTCAAACCAGTTTACCCTTTTGAAGGTCAGTTTTATAGCGAAACAACAAGCAGCTCTGTGACATATTCACCAACGTCAATGTACTTGGGTTCAAATAATGAGGAGCAATCTCAAGAAGATAAATATGACGAAAACCCAAGCGGCAGTGATGCCAGTTCAGAGTCTGAAGACAATAAGTTTGTAGTTGGGAATGTTCCTAAGGAACTTGTAGATTCAGCTACACCTGCAGTTGTACCTGAACATGGACCTCGGAAGCTACGAAAGAAGCGTAGCATTTCAGGTTCTTTGGAAGAGCTTTTAGCTGAAAAAGAGAACAACAAAGACATATTTATAAGTAACGAGATTGATGATGTTTATAACATGAATGGCCCGATAAGAAATCTTGCGCCTGTTAGCAATGATGACGTCACAGTACTACCCAAAGATATCACTACTGTTTACGCGATATCTGAAACTGCTAAAGATGCTAAATCTACGGAAACTCCAACGACTGCTAGAGTCGAAGTAGTTGAGAGTGTATCAACAATCCCAATAAACAGTAAAAATGAGAAAACAACGGAAACAGATATGTCAAACGATATGGAAACCACAACAAAAAGTTTCAAGGTTTACGAAGTATTCCCTTCAACAAATACAGAAGTAATTACTGAGAGGAATAGTCCAATCTACTCTCCTACTAGTACTGTAAGTAACATGATGACTGAAACGACGACTGATTTTAAATCCGAAACGACTTCAACTATGCCTACTTCATTCTCTGTAACGACTGACAAGCCAGCTACTTCAAAGCCTTGGAATGATCCTGAGATTGTTACTTATCCTCCTTTGAACCAGCAAGGTGGATTCTTGACCTTCCTACAAAGATTAGTTGACTTCAAGTTTAGGCTAGGCCTTGGTATCCTTCAAAATACAGTCGATGCTTTGAATAGGTTCAGGAATGATACAATGCAGAAAGTGACAAATGCATCACGCACACATACTCATAATGGATAAATTCTGGCTCATAGATATATAAATGAAAATTTTGTGTTATAAATCCAATGTTGTTTTTTTTTTGTCATTCGAAGCGTTTTTTGTAATTTTATACTAGCACATTTGAATGGTAAAAAAATGTTAGATGCAAACATCCATTATTACATCTCATTAATTTACATAAAATTTATTATTGTAATGTCTTTATACAAATGCTAATTTTTAGACTGATAAATACTCAAATTTTTGTTTGTTTAATACAATTTATAAAAAAGTAAGGTTCATTTATACATATTTTCATTGATCATTCACACATTATTGCATTTGATATAATTGAAATTTTAGTATCGAACTATCACTATTTAGATTATATTAATATTTAAGGTTAATTTAAGTACAGGGAATATCATATTATTTTAAAATATTAATAATATGAATAATAGTTAAAAAATATAAAAGATTATAATTTCAGAATGCTATCCTCGGAATCTATAATTGAGGGAAGCCTACTGAATTTATATTGTGATAAAAAATATTTGTATTTTATTAGGCAAATAAATATAAAAATAATGCGTAATAGATTTTAGATAAGTCGACAAAATACAGTATTAAAGTTTCGCACATAACAGGAAAATCTCGTTTTGCTAAAAATTTATTTAAATAAAAAAAAAAAATGTTCTTTGGGGCAAACAGCAAATCATGTATAAAAAATCTGATTTTTGTGACTAAATAGAATTTACCTTTCTTTCACTTGTTTCCCATTACACATTGACAAAGAAAAAGAGAAAATGATAAGGTAATTATATTTTACACAATTAATAAAATATTATGTCTACTTTTCATTAGAACATGGGAAAAAAATATTACTTATAATATAAAACAACATTTATTATGTACGTAGAAATCACTTATTATATTCAAAGCTTCTGTGTAAATATTGAAATATAGAATTTATTTTTTTGTAAATGATGTCGTTTTATTAAGTCTACTTTACTAACAACAAGATAGGTTATCTTCTAGAACACGGAACGTGAAGGAACTATATAGATGGCAGCACAAAGGTCGATGCCAAGTATATTTTCGTTAGTTTCGAATTGCAACGCTAGATGGTATACTTTACGCCGTGGACTTTCCCCTATACCCCTAAAGAGAGCGTGTAATAGGAACTACAGGTAGGTACCTGACAGGCAACGTACGTCAGAAAGTCGGTAAGTATTTTGAACGCAAATTTCAGATTTTCAACGCTACACGGTATAGTGAGACATGATGATGACATCATGTCAGCTAAAAGACGTCCACTACTGGACATAGGCCACCCCCGAGTGTCGCCAGAACAACCGGTCCTGTGCTGTGGGTTTCGCATCCATCGGCTACCCGCGACCCTCACCAGCTCATAGGTCCTTGTTAAGGCCTTCCAACGACCTTTCTTACGATGCATCTATTCCTTCACAATTATTTAAAGTTCAGAGGTGATTAAATAAATAACACAAATTGCATACTTGAGTTCGAACCTAAGACATTAAACTCGTGTCGCGTTGTTTGTCATTACTGCGTATTAAGTCTATTATGTAAAACTATGTTATTCATCCGTGGTATTCAAGCCACTTCTATTGTGTATTTGATAAGGTCCTGTTGACCGATATTATTGTGTGTACCTATTACTGCACCACCTCAACTACTATCCAGCTGCGAACAAACGAATCTAAATAATAAAGATCTCTTTATTTATGGCAATTTTGCCATGCTGGTACTAAGGCATAATGATGACCCTAGAAAGATTAAAAATGAAACGAGTTTGTTGTTTGGGGGAATCTAAAAACACGTAAATTATTGTTTGTCAGTAATTTTATTTATGGGCTTCGGCAAAATGCCCACGAAAGGGATGGCAGAACGATTAGGCAAGAAGTGGCCAGAACTGGCCCAGCAGTGGAACAGTTCGGGTTGGATGTAAATAATTAATGTAAAATAGTTTTTTACCGCAATTGAAGCTATTTTGTTGCTGAATGGCTTTGGAAAGTGACGGCGATGATTTGGAAAGATCTCCTCACTCCTCCAAGCGCAAAAAATGAAGCTTGAAAACACAGACGGTGCAAAGGATGGCGGAAAGTACCAAATTTTGGATAAACCTGTGTATATAATAAGTTATCACGGTAACGACGTGAGTGATGCAATTCCGTGAGCGGTGTGGTGAGCTCAAATCAAGCAAAGGAGCTTCGCAATAAAAACCTGCTGCAGCTTTCAAATATTTAATAAAAATTCTGGAGATGGTATTTGTAAGGGTTCCCTACCATGCGTCTTACAAATGGGTTCCCTACTTGTTTTCGAAAGTTGATGATTGGATTTTTATTATATCGAACACGGTGTGTCGATAATTCAGTTGTACCATGTTTTATTCCATCGATGCTTTTTTGGTGCGATGAAACGTTAGCGCGAAAACGTTGCGAAAAACCCTACAGCGATTGCTCATTAGTTCGGTAATATACCTATTAGTTCGATAGTATGTCGGTTCGAAACGCCTACTGTTGTCCGAGACATTTAACATCGTATAACTGAATTATTGACACACCGTGTTCGATATAATAAAAATCGAATCATTAACTTTCGGAAACAAGTAGGTATAACCCACTCGTAAGACGCATGGTAGGGTTCATTACGTTGGTTTTCAAGCAGCAGCAGAAAATGGTTCTCTTAATAATGACTGTTTTGCCCAAAAAATATGCGAGCTCATATTCCTGGAGCCTGTCTATTTCCACATTTTGCCACTGTTTTTGTTACCAGCACTGGTGACAAATGGGAAATTCAGCATGGTACGCGATTCCATACATCCATGAGCATTATCCTTTACTAAAACGATGAAGGTGAATTTTAAAATGGTTGTGGTTAAAATATATTTATATCCCAGCGAAATTTCTGAAAAAAAGAAAAATCTTAGGAACAACACAACCGTTTATTATTTAACAACGCCATCTGCGCCTTATTTTTGAAATTAATTTCTTACCAGAACTGTCTGGTAGTTCTCGTGTTAGTTCAAGCAGTAGCACATAGATGGCACTATAGTAAACATTTTTTTAGACTTGAACTGCTGCTTGTACTTACGACCTTTCCATCTTTGTTCTTCTACCAAAGCAAAGCATCCTTTTTTTTAAAAAAGTTAAGCTACCGGAAGACGTAGCGTTGGAAGGCCTCCCACAAGGTGGACCGATGACCTGGTGAGGGTCGCGGGTAGCCGATGGATAAGAGACGCACAGGAGCGGTTTATTGTGGCGACACTTGGGGGAGGCCTATGTCCATCAGTGGACGTCTTTTGACTGGTTTGATGATGAGGCTTCCATAATACAACTGACCTACCCACTAGTGGTCATCCCACAGGTTACCTACCAGTTGGAAGGTACATGATTATATAGATTTCAATGTGCTTCTTTTCTTTTGAAGAGATGAGACTGTTCGCCACACTCTACTAATAGATCAGCGCAATCTGTGGAGTTAAGGATTCTGTAAAAATCTCAGCGACTTTTACGAAGTCGCTTATAAAAGCTGTCGTTTTATCAAATTAAGGAGAAATGACAGGACACTTCAAGCTCATCATTTACCTAATTTTGCCTATTTTTAGGGTTCCGAACATCCATAAGAAACTGAACTCTTATAGGATCACTCGGGTGTCTGTCTGTCGGTCTGTGTGTCTGACTGTCTGTCTGTCTGTCCGTCTGTCACAGCAAGTTTTCTCCAAATCTACTGGACCGATTCTGTTGAAATTTGGTACACGTGTTTCTGTGACCCAAACACGGACGTGTTATGTAAATAAATAAATTTTGAGTATGGGTGTCACTTTTGGGGTCAAACAAGAAAATTAAAAAAAAAAATTAAACTGTTTTAAATCTTATGACATATCAGATAAAAGGACTTTCTGTGAGGGTTTTAGTTATAATTTTTTCATAATTTTAAAGTAAATAGTTTAGAAGTTATTCAAGAAATTAGACCAACAATTATTAAATATACCCCCCCTTATCTCCGAAACCTGAAATTTTGAAAAAAAAAAATGCAGCTAATAGTTCTTAAACTAAAGACTTTGTGGTGTTTTGTTTTTGGAAGTCGGTTGTATTTTTGTAAAAAGTTTTTTATTTTTCACTTTTTAGTGGTAGGTACCTGTGTACCCATTCACAGCGTACTGGTGTGATGTTATGTTATGAACTGGTATAAACAATAAACAGACATGCGATTTCAGCAATCCCGATTCATTTGCTATCGTTTATTGAAGAGTTCCGTTGCCTACCTCCAAAGCTCTTCATCGATCTCTTCGACAATTGGCGAAAATATGACTGAACAAACATTTTTCATGGGATCCCATCATCAGATCCTAACTTACACCTTCCATCATCAGCTCAGCAACATGAGATCATGATGAACACGCACAAATATCTGAATTACGTTAGAATGTTTATGGAAAACATTTCATTTCATTTCATTTATTTATTGCTTCAAATAATGTAGGTACAAGTTCTTATATACAATATTTAGTAACACATATTTGGCCAATATATAGCATGCAATAGTAGGTACAAGTTTTACCTAAAAATATTAATTACTAGGTTACCACATTTCGTCAATGTATATACTTATCAATTAAATATGTCTGCTTTATTGTATAAAATTTACAGGGACACTTTTGAAAGAACTCATCTATCGAATAAAAACACTCTTGTAACAACCACTTCCGCAACGTAACAAAAAACTTATTGAATGGCAGTTGAGTAATTGACCTTGGAAAAGCATTGTAAATTAGGGGAGCCATATAAACGCAGCTCCGCCGAAAAAGTTCTAGCTTTGGAACGGGCATTTCCAAATCTAAATGTGTAGGTTTCCTTATATTTGTGTTATCTTTTCGCTTAAATAGCTCAAGATTGGACCTCACAAACCTGGCAACTTCTATACATACCTACATATAATAAATCTGTTGAAGAGTCGTTTTTGTACATACAAAATAATATTAAAAAAAATAGCTAGGGAGATAAAGGGTAACTTACAGAACCCATTTCCATCATTTTTGGAATTTTTGTCTGTTTATCTGTTTGGATGTGCAGGCATTACGTCAAAAGTACAAAAATAAAGTAGATAACTTTCACGCATTAAAATGTCGATTGATGGCAATGTACTGTTGACGCGTTTTTCTGAATTGCGGTGTTATCAGCAGATTGGTCAATGTCTGACAAATAAAGTTTGGATACCTATGCTATGTAGCTAAATAAAAGGTGATAAAGATATTTTTGACCGAATAAGAAAAAAGAGAAGAGTAGTTTTCATGAATTTTATTGTGATTCAAATCGACATAATTAATCTATATCAGCCGCACGGGTCGATTTTCAGGGTTAAGTAACGCTTGCCAAGGTTGGTATGTAGATGGGAGACCATCATAACATACCGAGTTTCCTCCGTGCCTCGGAAAGCACGTTAAGCCGTTACGGACTGTCAGAAGCCAGTAAATCTGGCTCCAGTCTTGCCAAGAACTACCGTGTTACCCAAATAATGGGTTGTGGAGGTCTGGTAGGCAGCCGCTTCACGTAAAATACTGGTATTCAGCTGAATTCAGTTTGACTGGAAGCCGACCCCAATATAGTTGGGAAAAGGCTAGGCAGGTGACATTTTAATTATTACAATAAAACGGACACTTCATAATTACGAAAACATTTTAAAAGTAATTCACTTCAGTCTTATTCCCCGCCGTCATTATTTTATGCATTTGCCTATTCAAAACACCGAGCGTTTGATCTATGAGTAAGATTTTAATTAGGTACAATTAAAAACTTTTTCACAAAAAATATATGTACCTAACCGACTTCCAAAAACAAAACACTACCAAATATAAAATAACTTTAATTTCGGGAGTCGGTGTTTTTCGTTATTTCGTTTTTTGACACCGACTTCCGATATTAAAGTTATTTTATACTTTGTATTGTTTTGTTTTTGGAAGTCGGTCATATTTTTTGTAAAAAAGTTTTTTATTTTTCACTTTTTAGTGGTACCTGCGTACCCATTCACAGGGTACCGGCGTGATGTTTTGTTATGAACTGAGGCCTATTTAATAAAACTTACCTAGTGCTTTCGGTGTAAAGGTCTCGTCAATACGAATGAAATAAGCCCAATAACTTGATAGTTCCTACATACCGAGGAGTTTCCTTGACTCTTTGTCGTCTCCATCATCAGGTGTAAACCTTCATTGTTTTGTAGTATCACCCGATATACACACGAATATCAGGTTTTTATTAGATGCGTGCCTACAATTTTCGAGAGTTGCCCTCCATTTCTCAGGGTTTACATCAACAGATCCTGATGGCAATGAGACCACCTTGGCAGCATAGCCTTTCATATAAAAAAATATCATCGAAATCGCTTCATAAACGACGAAGCTATCCGCGAACACACATAAAAAAATATATATACGCGGTCGAATTGAGAACCTCCTCCTTTTTTTTTTGAAGTCGGGTAAAAAGAATAAAGCAATTGAAAGCGTTGTGTCGACACTGACAGTCGATGAATTTGATAGATGACATTTTGGCAATTTGCAGACAACACTTTTAGACTGAGATCTCAGAGCTGCCAGACTTCTCTTATTTTCTCACTAACAAATTATGTGGCATAGAGTAGTGTTAGTATGTAATAGTAATGTTTATTTGTACGTCTGCGTCGGTCTAAGTCGGTATGCGTATGTTATTAAAACATACTAACGCTACCACACATTTTGTTAGTGAGATAATAAGAGATGTCTGGCAGTTCTGGGATCTTAGTCCATTTGGTATGTTTCTATTGGCCTAATTATAACCTCAAAATCCGAAAGCATTTTGGATTTCTAACAATTCTCAGAAGTTTCCATGATTTTTTTGTTTCAGTCGAATATATTATGTACTAGCCGTGCCCGCGACTTCGTCCGCGTGTTGTGTCTTTGGGTAGCATTTTTAATTAATTAGGTTAATTATTTTACAAATAAGACACATACGTATAAATACTTTAATGAGCTTTTTACATTCACTACTTTCATCCCCTATTCCCTATTATTATTTTACACCCTTGAGGGTAAAACTTTTACAAACTTTGAAAGTCATATTTATTTATATCGAATCAACAGCCCAAAAACATAAGTTTCGAGTTTCTAGCTCTAAAAATGACGATACTTCCATGCAAGTTTTCATCCCTTTCAACCCCTTACAACCCTTTTTCGCATTAAAAAGTAGCCTATGTCCTTTCTCAGGCTCTAGACTATCTGTGTAACAAATTTAATTTAAATCGGTTCAGTAGTTTTGGCGTGAAAGCGTGACAGACAGACAGACAGAGTTACTTTCGCATTTATAATATTAGTAAGCATTATTTATAACACAGAAAGTAAATTCATGTGTCTGTTGGTTCTTAGGCAAACAATATATAGACGCATAGCAATATCCTTTAAGTATATTTTCGGTCTTAAATGGTCCTGGTGTAAGTAAACTTGGGCACCTGAACAAATAGGTCATGTTTTGGACAGGGGCTCTGCTACTGATACCTAGTGCTATATACGTGGCCTCCTGTTTCAAGGCGACCATCGACTCAAAAACAAGAAGAAGCAACCTTTTATAACAGCTTCGGGTATTAAGTGAAAAGGCGTTGTTATCCTAAGACAGCTTTTAGATGGGAAATCATCAGATGTCTCCTCTCGCTCTGGGTGGAGCAGGAGGGAGTGTCAGACTCTTACTGACTAAACCCATCCGTAATCCTCCTAATGCCTTTTGCGTTTCAGGGCCGCGGTGACTCTTTCGAACAAATCCCGCAACCCCGGTTCCCAAGACATCCTACAAGTATATTGGTCTCAAGGCCTATATGTTTAAGTAGGTATACAATATCTGGTTTCTATAATTAATTTTGCGGTAGATAGTAATAGTGACTTGGGGTTGCGGTATACCGCTACGGAAACTAATACGTAGGTTTAATTGACGATAATTATCAGATGTTAAATGATCTTGGTATTAGTAGGTATGCACTAACTGATAACCACAAAATTATGTGCTTATAGGTAGGTATGTCGTTATAATTAGAACACCTCTTGTAGGTCTTGATTTTAAATCTTCAGCATCATAAAACTACTTATACTTGAATTAGCTAGATAAGTCGCGGGCAAACCGCGACTTATCCGGCTTTTTCGGTTTCCGTAGAAATTTGGGGAAATCCTCTGTTAGTGCTCCCCTACACTCCCCAAGGAACCGACATGCCAAATTTCAGCTTTCAACGAGCAGCAGTTTTTGCTGTGCGTTGTCTGTCAGTCACTCACTTAGTAACGGAAGAATTTTATATACTTACATAGGTTGATTGATAGTGGGATTGGCACAACATGTCGTCATCTTCCATACATTTAGGCACTTGCCTCAAAGCCGGCAATCAGCGAGTAGCAAGTAAAGCTTCAAACTCGAAACAGTTGGCGATCAGCGAGTAGCGAGTGAAAAGTTTCGATAGTTTTGACGCTCGGCTTTCAGCGAGTGCTTTTGTGCGACGGGATTAAACTCGCAATACTCGCTCTGGCCCGCACTATAGGTAGAAATTATCGCTGTTTGGTGAGTCCCCACCAGCAAGCGAGCATCGCCGAGCGAGTGTCGCTAAGCGAGTGCAATCTTTAACAGCTCTTGTCGCTGCGATCAACTTGAGGTAAGAGCCGCTCGCCGGCAGTGTGAACAGCCAGCTATAGACTATGAATGTATGGTCTCTTTTACTCACACGAGATCTATATCTTTTGTTTCTTTCCTCAGCGAGGAAATAGTCGATAGCTACTCGCTTCCACGCCGGCGGTGAGACAGTGTCTTATGATCCTACCAAAAACACAAACTCTCAAAACATTATTCCACCCAAAAAGTAACAAAGAAATGAGTTACATTTTAACGTTCTCTAAAACGAATTGATAATAAAAGTCAGCTTAAAACAGTTTTAGCAATAGTAAAGTTACCCCGAGTTAACAGTTTAATGATAAACCTTCACCCTGCGGTCACTAACAGGGTTAACTAAAAGGGTTAACCGTTTAGTATTACGATTACGACTTTGTTTATGGTTTTATGGGAATTGACTTTATTATGTTGGGGTAATTGAAACATAAAGTTTACTATGTTTGCAAAAAAACCTTTCAATTTTAAATGAAAAGTAAGGTTACTTTATTGTACCCTCGTTTCTGGAATGAAAATTAGGTCATTTATGTGACAAGTTGTGTAACGCTTGTATAAAATAAAGCAATATCAAATATAACGTAATATGTACTCTTTATTATGTATGTTACAAAAAGCAAAACAAAGCAAAAAGTGTTATTGGGTTTTTTAACCAACTTCCAAAAAAGGAGGAGGTTATCAATTCGGTGGATGTTATTTTTTTTTACTCCGAGGTTTCTGATCCGATTACTGTGATTCTTTTTTAGTTCGATCCGGTATTGTTGCTATTTGGTCCCGTAATTAGTAGATTTTGTTTTATGAGCATCATCATCTGCCTAGCCTTTTCCCAACTACATTGGGGTCGGCTTCCAGTCAAGCCAGATTTAGCTGAATACCAGTATTTTACATGGAGCGGCTGCCTACCAGACCTCCACAACCCATTAACTGGGCACTTCATGGCAAGACTGGAGTCAGATTTACTGGCTTCTGACTATCCGTAACGACTGCCAAAGATTTATGTTTTATGAGCATTTTTGCTTATTCCAATTTCTACGTAGACGAAGACGTCGTCCAAGTATCACCACTTAAAAGTAAAAAATAAAAAACTTTTTACAAAAAATATAACCGACTTCCAAACAAAACACTACAAAGTATAAAATAAACTAAATTTCAGAAGTCGGTGTTAAAAAACAAAGAAAAAAACCAAAAACACCGACTTCCGAAATTTTGGTTATACTTTGTAATGTTTTGTTTTTCGATTAGGAATTTCTCTGTGACAGCCCGGAGTTTGAAAGTTGGTTTGGGACACAACACACAACAAACATTTTTTTTAAAACGTTGCCCCACACTAGGAATTTCTCCTGTATCGTGGGTGCGTTTACATACTTATAATTTCACATACACAAACAGCCTAACAACAGCCCAACATTAATAACAAATTCGACAGTTTTTATGGCTTAATCTGACCGTCCCTAATTCTTTGGAAATTGCACCTCAGCTATTTCAACTAAATCATTTAAAAGGCAATAAGTGAAAATGTTACACAATACATTTACCCAAAAATGTTGTGTCAGTGTCCTAAGCCATATTATAATGCGACCCCTTGTGGTCAGATTAACACGTTCGCCACCGCGTGCGGTCATTATGACCCACGCGTGACTTTACGCAACCCTGAATCGCATTCTTTCGCATTGCGTTGGTATTTAGGGGTTAATGTGGTGTTCTAAGGGAAGAGCGGTTTGTATGAGGTTGAGTAAGGTCAAAGGCTCTTTTATTTTGGTCTATAACCGGACGGACGTACAACAAAGTGATCCTATAAGGGTTCCGTTTTTTCCTTTTGTGGTATCGAAACCTAAAAAACTGGCCAAGTGCGAGTCGGTCAAAGGGTTTCGAACCAACTAAATTTTTTTAACATGTTATTTTTACACTACAGACTTCTAATAGGTTTTGTTGTAATATCGATACTAATATA
Organism: Lacanobia wlatinum; assembly: GCA_947578705.1. NCBI lineage: Eukaryota > Metazoa > Arthropoda > Insecta > Lepidoptera > Noctuidae > Lacanobia > Lacanobia wlatinum. The sequence continues at coordinate 4,708,298 of OX388037.1, forward strand.
TTAAGCTGAAGAGTTTGTTTGTTTGCTTGAACGCGCTAATCTCAGGATCTACTGGTCCGATTTGAAAAATTATTTCAGTGTTAGATAGCCCATATCGAGGAAGGCTATAGGCTTTGTATCATCAGGCTAAGACTAATAGGAGCGGAGCCGTAATGCAAATTGTGACGCAGACGAAGTTGCGGGGGTCAGCTAGTTTATGTATAAAACTATTATCTGAATTTTTTGCAAAATATTAGGCTCAGTAGTTTTGGAGATAAGGGGGGGGGGGGAGTCATTCCTTGAATAAATTCTTTTTTTAATTATGAAAAAATATCATTAAAACCCTTACAGTAAGCGCTTTAATTTGATATGTCAAACGACACAGTTTGAAAAACTTTTTTTTTTAATTTTCTAATTTGACCCCCAAAAGTGACCGCTTTTTTATGTTTGGCCTCTCGCAGGTTAACCTATAAGGTTGTCGACTGCTTAACCGGATTTTCCTGTGGTGGCCTTAATATAAATATTAAAGCCACCAGCCAGGGTCAAAAGTGACCGCCCTACTAAAAATTTATTTATTTACGTAACGTGTCCGTGTTTGGGTCACAAAAGAACATATGTATTCCAAATTTCAACAGAATCGGTCCAATAGATCCAGAGAAAACTGGCTGTGACAGACGGGCAGACAGACTCTCGAGTGATCCTATAAGGGTTCCGTTTTTTACGGATGTTCGGAACCCAAAAAATAGTTTGAACATGAAAAGATCAGACGCATATTTACTTTGTTTAAGATTCAATTAGTCACCTATAACACAGTAAGAACAATTTTAATCAACACCAGAAACAAGCCTGACAAAACACACCGTATCTTTGAACTAGAAAATCACTTTTAAACGCGACATTTGTAACAAACTTCCACAGTTTCAGATTAGGTCTACCTTTGTTCTGTGACGCTTTCGTATTTAAATCGAGACCAAATCATTCTGTAGTTGTGCTCTCAAACAATAGCCCTTAATTTATTCCGCTGGGTTAATTCCGTATACAATTTTGTTACCCAAAGGCCTGGGTGCCGAGTTGCGGTTTTTAGTACGGAAATTTGATAAGTATGAAAGGGATGGCTAGCGATAGTTTATGTGACATCTAGAGCAGTTGCCAAACTTTTTTGTCCGGGGACCACTTTGATTTGTAAAAACAAACATACCAAAATTTGACTGTGTTAATAAAAAAATCTGCTGTTATAAACGGACAGACAAACACTCGGATCCTATAAGGGTTCCGTTTTTCCATGTTGAAGTTCGGAACCCTAATGAACTTAAATCATAAATATTTAAAACTTATAGCATGACCATTCTTTCAAATCAAAAAGTACCATGCATTGTCATGGAAAACCTTACATTCAATTAGTATGTATTTGATTGTAAGGTGTGAAAGTAGATAAAAAATCCGATAAAACTTAAAATCAATTTGCATCAATGATAAATATTAAGTCGATGAAAAATAGACCATAGTTCGGCACTCACGGACCACCGGTGGTCTGCGGATTACAGTTTGAGAACCAATGATCTAGAGGGTCGAGTCTATTTGTTTTGTTATTTGTTGGTATTGAATGCTTTGAAATTTAAAGGGTCAGAATAGGTAACTTGTTTTTGGAATTAGATGAGTTAGGTGACGCTTTATACCCGAACGAGAATACACTGGGTTTATTAAGTCTACTAGTTGTCTAAAGGTCACATTATTAGACGGAAATTCGGCAACATGATTATGGGTTATGCAAGGTTACAGGCGACAGCATAACTTATCTTTTCTTAAAGAAACATTAATAACTACATAAATTTTTAACCATGAAACACACAAAAATATAAACGGTTGTGTGGACAACCGTTTATATTTTTGAATCTACCTACATTGTCCTATTTGGCCAATATTGACCTTTGCCCAGCAGTGGAACAATACAGGTTGAGGTTGAATCTCCTTCATAGCCTTCCACTCTTCCTGATGTGTTGTTTCACCAATCAATCTGAACTCTTAATAGTCACCTCTTAATAGGCGTTTCTTAGGCGACGGATCATCTGGTTCCCACTGCATAACTACTCTGGCTCATTAGTTTTAAATGGACCTAGCTTAACTATAATCTATCTACACTAATATATATATAAATGTATAAAGCTGAAGAGTTTATCAGTTTATTTGTTTGTTTGTTTGAACGTGCTAATCTCAGGAACTGCTAGTCCGATTTGAAAAATTTTTCAGTGTTAGATAGCCCATTTATCGAGGAAGGCTATAGGCTGTATAACATTACGCTATTACCAATAGGAGCGGAGCAGTAATGAAAAATGTGACGCAGACGAAGTTGCGCGGGTCAGCTAGTTTACGAATAAAAAACAACCAGAATTATTTTAATCAACAACACATTTACAACTGTGTAAACTCTCATCCGATTTAACCGTCACAAGTCAACAAGTAACCCGTCAAAAAACAAACAAATCTGACATTAAAATCCAATTAAGCCTAATTAAATTGTTGTGATCATTTAAGCACAAACATAATAATTGTGGTCGGTAATGTTTTATTGTGTTATTAATTAAAACTGGCGCGCTAAGGTTAAATGTAGTGTGACCAACACAAAAGGATCAGTGACCACGCAGTGAACTGTTCGAACGAATAAAATTTATTAGAAAATTGTGCTCGCTGTGCGTAGCAATTGTTTAGGTTATGCGTGGGGATATTTTATATAGATTTATTTGAGTGTTTTGGTACATACATAATAAAAAAAATCTTATATTTCAGACAGAGTCCATTTTTTTTCAAAACTTAGAAACTAGTGTTAGTACTTACATTCTATCTAACTTTAACATAACTAAAATAATTAACATAATTACCTACCTAAACCACAGTCACATGTAGGTCTATCAAATGCCCCAGTTTGGAGCTGTCCCACCAGTCCGCTATAGCTCTCAGGATGCTGTTGGGGCTGGCGCGTACCCGGCGCATGGTGGCAGTGCATTGCTTGCGCATGATTGCGTGAAAACCAATCTATCCCCCCCCATACCAACCCCATAATGCTGTTGCTAAGTGGTGTTTTAGGTAAGTATGCATAACCAACGTATAGACACTAAAACTGATTTGCATCTTCACAATCTCAGGTTCCGTTGAAAACCAGCGTCAGTCTACTTGTAGATGCCTTTTATACTGAACCACTAGGTCCACTACTTGGCGTAGCTTTGAGGAACACTTTCTTTCGTGATATTATCGGCACTTGTTTGTCTTGAAAACTTGTGTGTTTCTGGCAAATAAACATTTTTCAATCGACTTCAAAAAAGGAGGAGGTTCTCAATTCGGTTATATTTTTTTTTGAAGTTTGTTACCTTATAACTAAATTCTTGTTTTATTTGAAAGGATATACTTTTCGATTTGTCCCACAGAAATTTTATCAAAATCGGTTTGGAAGTTTGGCTTTTAAATCAAAATAGCTGGAATCCGTTTACCTTGTAGACAGTTTTATTTTCATCCAAGTAAACGAAATTACGTATTTTGTTTTCCTGCGATTTTCCAGGGCCCCAAGTCTGCTATTACAATAATGTCAGAATGATCTCATAACGATTTCATAATGGTCGATTTTGACAAGTTATGCCAGATTTCTTTTATATATGTTTTTAAATATTATTTATTAATTTGTCATTATGTACGAGATTACCATTCTATGCCATTTCTTTCAATGGAGTGTCAGTGGTTGACCATTGGAAAGTAATAATGACGCTTTTATATTAGTAGATTACCAAACTTGTCAAAATCGACCATTATGAAATCATTATGAGACCATTCTGACACTATTGTAATAGCAGACTTGGGGCCCTGTGGTGTTGTTAGGTGTGGGGTGCAACTGAAAGTGAAAAATAAAAACAAAAAAATACAACCGACTTCCAAAAAAAAAAACACTACAAAGTAATAAATAACGTTAATTTCGGAAGTCGGCGTCAAAATACGAAGAAACTACCAAAAACACCGACTTCCGAAAGTTGAATTTTAACATTTAACTTTATTTTATTTTTTAAATAGTAGAAATGGGAGAATCTCGGAGAAACGTACTTGTCTCTTTACTAACGAGCAACGTAATTCCGACAAATAGAATCACCCTACTTGAACAGAGAATTTCGAGTTTGTTTTAAGTTTTCGTTATTATATTCACTGATGCATGCCTGTCTTTACCCAGCAATAGTTTTGCTGTTACATCAGTTAAATCCACTTTACTAAAACTTGCTTAGTCAATATCGTTTGAACCGAAATAGTAGGTCCAGCTGGCATCTCCCAAGATATATTATTATTAAAATCCAAAATTGGTTCACGGCGAATAATTTGGTTTTGAATGAAAAGAAAACGAAATGTATAAGATTTGCTTTACCCAATGTCAAAAGCAGTGATTGTGACATAGTATTGAACAGGGAAATACTAGAATTTGTCGGTAAAACGGATTTCCTGGGAATTACGCTTGACCCAAAGCTACAATGGGGCCCTCATATAACATCTCTTTCTGGACGGCTAAGTTCAGCAGCTTATGCTGTTAGAAAAATCCGCCAATTAACGGATGTCGATACCGCTGTATGGTTTGTATGTGATCAGCATACAAACCATGTTTACGAGCTGTCAGTGTCGTTATTTCCTGTGGGATATTGACAGTGACAGCTCTTGAACTGGTACCGATCGCGATTAGTTTGAGTATGTTTAAATGGCTCTTCGTAGAAGTCTAGCAGGCTTACTCATAAAAAAACTAATCACAAGCTTAGTTTATATATTACATACCAGATTCTCTATTTAATCTTGAAAAGAAGTTAATCTTAATTTAATTTAACTTTTTTATTTTAATTTAATTTAACTTTAATTTACATTCATTAATTATTATTTAATTCTTATTTGGTTTTTTGACTAATTTATTTCTGATATTTTAATTATTTAATTTTAGGTATTTTAATTGTGATTAAATTTTTTAAACTTAAATTATTTTTGTTACCTTAACTTAAGTTGTTGTTGTACATTGACTAATTGTGAGTTTTTGATTTACCGTTTTGTTTGTTACATCCTATTTTTTTCTAATTTTTTTTTTGTATTTTTTTCCCTAAGTCTAATAATCTTAGTATTTATATTTTAAATTGGTCATAGGTAGTATTAAATTTTTACGTGCTTAATTTTATTGTAACTGGTATAGAAGAAGTGACTGGCTCCTGAAATACAGGTGTTCTACCTAGCTCAGGAGTCAGGGTTTCACTATTTTGTTAACTGTTTTTGTACCAATAAAGAATTATTATCATTATTATTTTTATTAATCTTTAACGGGCCCTTTGTTTTGATTTGTTCAAATTATACCCAAAAAAAGCAGATATTTTATTCTGAATTCAAAAGCAAAAGAATGAACTCATTTAATAAAGAATCCGATAGTCAGTATTGAAACTAATCATAATGCTTTTTGTTAAGAATACTCCTGTAAGATTATAGAAAAGATTTTGATTGGGAAGGGTTTTAAATACATTTTATTTTAATCAGTCTCGAAACTGATCATATGCCTCTAAGTCTACATTGTAAAACAATTGTATTAATTTTAAGTACAATCTCAACTTAAACCCAAAGATATTGAACAAAACTTCACCAGTCAATGGCCCATCACCTCATGGTAACATCATCACTTTGCCACACAACAGTGTGACCCACTTCCCGTGCCATACATCATTAAATCAACAAATTACGTGGCAACAACTCCTTGAAAAACACCATAGAAAAGATTTCGATCGGGAAGGGATGGGTGCTAAATAAAATAAAATGGGAATATTATCGAATCGTACCCGCTGGGTGTAATGTGCCGTGAGGAGGGTACGGGTTTCGAGTGGGGTGGAGTCGATTTGTGTGATTAAGCTGTGATTCTATTTTTGTCAAGCATGTTATCGGTTTTTTAGGTCTAGACGAGTTTGTGAGATATTGCGTCTGGGAATGGGAAATGGGAACACTTTTACGTCATGATGTAAGGGTTAATCTGTCGATGTTCAACAAACGTTCTTATTGTTTTGGTGTTTTAACTCAAGAGAAATTATGCGAGAAAAAAAAAAAATGGATAATCTTGCAATTCAATTACAGAGAAATCTTAGAGATTATTTAGCTTAACACTTTTAACGAACAAACCAAACTCAAGTTTTAATCTCATGCAACTTTTATCAAATGAAACTCCACCCCACTCCCTAGTCTCTTACCCCAAAACTGTCACTCTCATAAATCTACATTCGTCGATACATCCCGTTGACAATCCGCGGTCACGTCGCGGTCGCGTCGTCGAACTCGTACCCCTCAACTCATGCCCTTCTCAACTCGTACAATGCGCGTTATGAGCCGTGATGAGATCGCGGACATCACTATGCGTGTGAGTTTTTCTGTTCTGTTGAGATAGATTTATGTCTGCAGTCTGCAATAATTGAATTGCAATGGGATTCCAAACTGTTTTGCTAACGAGTTTTGTGTTAAGTGGCTTGTAAAGGGGAGTATTGTGTTATGTGAGATGTAAATTAAATTGGTAATAATTTTAAGTTGTTCCTAACCATTCGTGGCAACTAAAATCCTAGTTTAAGTTTCTGCCATGTGAACAGGGATGTTTCCTGCATAGAAAAAAATACGATTATATTTAATCCGTCAGATTTTTAATCTACACTAATATTATAAAGAAGAAAGATTTGTTTGTTTGTTTGAATTGAATAGGCTCCGAAACTACTGGACCGATTTAAAAAATTCTTTTAGCATTGGATAGCTACATTATCAAAGAGTAACATAAACTATATATTATCCCCGTAATCCCACGGGAACGGGAACTACGCCGGTGAAACCGCGTGACGTCCACTAGTAAGTAATAATTGGACACGTATTTTTTGTCTTTTAAAATCAATATCCTAATAACAGCTTTCGCCTGCGACTTCGTACGCGCATACCCCGTTTTTTCCCGTTCCCGAAGGAATTTCAGGAAATCCTCTCTTAGTACTCTCCTACGGAGTATAGGAAAGCTACATGTCAAATTTCGTCTTTCTACGACCAGTAGTTTCGGCTGTGCGTTGTTTGTCAGTCACTCAATCAGTCAGTTGCGGAAGAATTTTATATATATTGATGATTTAAAACTCTTCCATTACTGACTGATTGGATGACTGAGTGTCTAAAAGACAACGTACAGCTAAGCGTTTCCAAACGTCTTTTATAATGCGCACAGCAAAGGAGTGGAACTCTCTGCCTGCGTCTGTGTTTCCAAACGCTCACAACCCTAATCTCTTCAAAGTTAGAGTGAACAGGCTCCTTCTGGGTAAGCTCGCTCCATCGTAGACTTTGTCTCTGTCATCTTTGACCTTGACTAGAGTCAAGAGCAAACCCATATCAAATAAATAAATAAAAAAAGCTAAAACTAAAACTACTGGTCGTTTAAAGCTTAAGTATGGGATGTAGGTTCCTTGGTGATTGTAAGGGAGCACTAGAGGAGAGACAGAGGATTTTTCGAAGTTCCTACGGGAACGGGAATAAATCTATACTAATATATAGCTGAGCAGTTTGTTTGTTTATTTATTTGTTTGTTTGCTTGAACGCGCTAATCTCAGGAACCACTGGTCTGATTTGAAAAATTCTTTCAATGTTAGATAGCCCATTTATACTTATATGTATATCATCACGCTAAGACCAATATGAGCGGACCAGACGACGTTTGCGGGTCAACTAGTAGGATATATGCGTACAAATTCACAGGCAAAGACCATATAACATCTGTAAAAATTGGAAAAATTGAAAGGAAACCGTTTGTATTGGTATGGTCATGTGAAGATGAGGATTAAAACGCATGTCACTAAAAGAGTTATGAAAATAAATATGGATGGATGGAGAGGGACAGGAACGCCAAAGAAAAGATATATGGATTGTTTGAGTAAGAAAAGGGAGTAAGTGATAGCGTGACGGCTGATATGACAGAATACAAGAAAAAACGTGTTGTGCTGACCCCAAGTAATTTTAATCCTAACTAACTCAATCACGTCAGAACGGGTCATGGTGAAAATTTACACATAGGTAGATTTGTAGCGGTATCAATGCCGCCACAAGAAAAACCAACGGAGCAAATCTACATCGCAACAAAAGGAACCGTGACGCCATCTATCCAACTAGCAGCGAACTACTACGCGGAAATCCTGCATCGCGCAAGCAGAGTTTACCGTGCGATATGAACATATACATCAGCCCGAATATCAACTATCGGGCAGTAGCCCGCCAGGCACAACTACTGTCTGGTCGGAGGATCCTCCCTTTACAATGGAGGTATGCGGGACTTTACTCTCTGTAAATGATTACCACAGTGTCTCATAGTCTGGAATAATACGTAGTATACTTTTTATCCTAGGAGGATGTTCCCTTGGGACAATTTTCGACCTTCACACGGTTGGAGCCGTGAGCAGGAATATGATGATAATTTAGCCAGATCCTTAGTATCGAAACTGCAACAAAGTTAAATATTTCTATTACTCCTACTTCCATCACAAAAAGAAACATAATAACTATACAAGAGCATCCTTTTATTTTGTATTTTCCGCATGCTATTACGTCAGCAGCGCAACGCATTTCGTTGAGAGCGCACAAGGCGGCATTTTACCGGCTTCCTATAGTGCCAGAGGCAGGCCGGGAGGACATGACTTGTAAATAGACGGCTCTTTTATAATTTTACTGCTTCTTGGATATTTGTGAGATGTAACTGTTTCGTTGAATTGCGTAGTGGAAATTCAAAGATAGAAAATTAAAGAAGAATATGGAGTCACTTATTCTTCCCAGCGAAAATGCTAAGAAGTAGTGACTTAGCCTAACGAAAAATTACTCTTGTTTTTAGGGTTCCGAACAAAAAACCGGAACCCTTATAGGATCACCCGGGTGTCTGTCTGTCTGTCCGTCTGTCACAGCCAGTTTTCTCCGGATTCAAAAAAACCGATTCTGTTGAAATTTGGTACACATATGAACTACTGTGACCCAAATTCGGACGCGTTACGTGAATCATTAAATTTTTAGTATGGGTGTCACTTTTGGGGGTCAAACAATAAAATTAAAAAAAAGTTTTTTGAGCAATATCGTGTGATAAATGAAAGAACTTACTGTCAGGGTTTTAAATATATTTTTATCATAATTTTAAAATAATTATGTGGTTTTGAAGTTATTCAAGAAATTAGACGAAAAATGACCATTCCCCCCTTATCACCGAAACTACTGAGCCTAAAATTTTGAAAAAATTGGAGAAATAAGCATTACCTTTGTACCTATTTTTCTGTTTCCTTCTTTTTATTTTTCTATGTAATGTGTGTACATAAAATGTTAAATAAATAAATTGATAATAGATCTGTGCCTATAGATTACAGGAAAACCTGTAAGAAGTCTATAGTGTTAAAATAACCCTTTGCACGCGAGTCCGACTCGCACTTGGCCAGTTTTTTTTTTAATAACAGCACTTTTTTAATGATAGATTTAGTTCGAAAGGTTCGTGGCTGGTTAATACTGGTTATGTAAAAAAATCGGACAAGTGCGAGTTGGATTCTAACACGAAGGGTTCCGTATGATAAACCAAAAGAAATACGTTTTTTGTATCGGAGCCCCGTTTAATTTTTATTATTTGTTGTTAAAGCGACAAGAGAAATACAGACTCTGTGAAAATTTCAACTATACCTATTACTGCCTATACAGCCCGCTGACAGACAGACAGACGGACGACCAGACAGCGGAGGCTTAGTTATAGAGTTCCGCTGGGCACCTTTCAGGTACGGAACCCTGAAAAGTAATGCCTTGATCACACGTACCGAGTAAAAGGACGAGACAGTAAAATGTTGCTCGGCCGAGACAGTGATGTAAGCGAGTTATTTAAGTGGTAGGCCGAGCGCACTCGGCGTTGTGTTTACACGCACTAAGTACTCGGCCGAGAGCACTGTCTCGCGAGTTTACTCGGTACGTGTGATCAAGGCATAAGCTACACTTGCCGAGATACCGTGCTGCGAAACTGCCGTAGATGGGTGATCCATCACATTCTGAGATTCTTCTATGTGTTGGCAAGTACAACGAGTTGTTGGGCCCGGATGGCATTCGTAGATCAGTCATCACTGGTAAAGAAAGAAAAAAGAAGAAAGAAAAGACGTCGTCGTTGTACTTATTGTAGACCCTGAAAGTCCGACTTTCAGGCTTGTAATGAGGATTACCCAGTTATCGGGTTGTGGCAGTGAAATAGAAATTCGATTCAGAAATTAAGGAAGTAGGTTGAGAAGCCGCTTGAGATTCAAGATTAAAAGCGTTAATTTCAAACAAAGGATTAGAGAGGAGAGGTGCGGCGAAATGTTAAGAAATGGAATTGCATAAAATATCCGCTGCGCATCAGTCCCTGAGATTTTATGCAATTCCATAGGTTAATATTTCTCCGCTCCCCTCCTCTCCGCTTCAATGGAATTGGCAAGGTCGGTCAGTCAAAATAATTACGCTTTTTGCCCTTTTCAAAGCGTCGAACCTTACGAAGAAACGCGGGAACCTTACTCTTTCTTTTTTTTTTCTCTCACTCACAGAGATGGTTCTTACATACATTTACCACTGATAGGCATACGTTTGACCACTATCTCACCTGATGGTAAGTGATGCGGTCGAAGATGGAGCACACTTGCCTAGAAGTAACCTATTTACTCTTGACTTAAAGACTTCCAGATTGTTGCTATCTGGCAACACAGACTCTGGCAGGGAATCCCACTTCTTAGCTGTACGCACTATGAATGTGTTTCCAAAAAGTTTTGTGCGTGTGTGTGGGATCTCCACCATGTACCGGTGGCGTTCGTTTTGTGGTCCGATGATGGAACGGGCTTGGCGGAATTAAATTTTGCGATTACATCGCACACTCCCCAAAATACAACCGATAGAAAACCGACATGCCAGCAACTCGGCGACGATACTCAAGACTTTGGAGCTTCAACTCGACGAGCCTATCATTGCCGATGATACTCTTGGCTCGTTTCTTCATTGACTCAAGGGCATCAAGCTGGTATCTGGCAGTATGAACAGTAAATATGTCATCATATTCTATCTTCACATCATCATCATCTGCCTAGCCTTTTCCCAACTATATTGGGGCCGGCTTCCAGTCAAACCGGATTCAGCTGAATACCAGTATTTCACGTAGAGCGGCTGCCTACCAGACCTCCACAACCCATTATATTCTATCTTCACATGACTTGCAAAAATTGCTTACAAATATTGCTCATTGTATGAAAATTCGTATCGATTAATCCTTTATTACACAAACGTTCCAATTCTGTGTCCGTCGGATTAACTGTTAAAAACTCGTTGAGAACATTCAGAATATAATGTGTTTCAACATTTTCTTTTTAGAGATCCTTTGTTAAAACCTATTTTTTTACCTAGCTTTTTAGTAATAAAGAAAAGAAAGAAATAAAAATAGTTTATTTCTCCGAAACAGTAATAGATTCTAAGCTCAGTCAGTGAACTATGAATGAAATAATGATTGGATTTTTAATGGAAATAAATGATGTTTAATGCTATGCAAAATACAAAGTCATTAAAATACCAAGTAGGATATAAAAATATACCCGGTGATCGGAGAAAAAGGTTTTTTGACGTGATAACGTCTTATAAATCGACGAATGGCTGCGGCTGCACGCATGAAAAAGTGAACTATGCGATAGAGAGGCACGATCGGCCATAGCGTTCGGCTTGTTTGTTAAGAATTCAATTGTTTTCTTATGACGTTATCACGTACAATTATCGTCCGTAAATTGACTTTATTGACAACCAATTTTTTCAAGAAGTCGGTTAAAAAATTACAGCTAACGTGCAAAGCCATGTAGGTGCATATTTTATCCTTTTTAATTGTAACAAAGTTGTTCTTATTATACCTACCTATTTTATTAAAATATGTCATGACACAATAAAAAATCTTTGAAATAAATTTCAACCCGATTCAGTCATAATAATTTTGTATAATTTTTTTTAATATCTGCTTAGAAACCCACCTATAAAAGAGAGAAGATAAAAATAAATCACATTAAAAATCGCGGACACATTTTAATAACAGCACAACACCGAATGACAGCAACAGGGATTACCCACCTTACATTACCCCAAAAAAATACGGAACCTTTATGAAAAAACCTATTTTTTTCCTATTTTATGAACAAAGGGTTTTCCACTGCGGGGATTAGAGTATTTTTTGTTAAAACTCTCGCCTCCTATACAATTTATGATGACAATTCGAAATGAGAAAAATATTATTATCTTTTTATTTTGTGTTATTAATAGACGTCGTATGATTCGTTTTTTATTACGGGAAAGCTGAAATTTGTTGGCATGCAAAGGTATCGATATAGCTGTTTGTTATTTTTTTATCAACTTTGTTTTTTTTTAACTTTTTTTACAGTAGCGGTAGAGTGTACTACGTGAGCTCGACAAATGGATGTGCGATTAACGCTTCTGCGACAAAACTGTACTGCGACTCACCATAGTTCGAATGCACGCTTGTGCGACACACTGAAGATCGGGAGCGCCGCTTCGCGGGGCTCCTGTTTCTGGGTGGTTTAAAAAAATAACCACGAAGGCTAAGGCCTTAGCCTTCTAACCTAACCTATCCGAGTCGGGGTACTATGAGTCGGGGTGTTGTCGATCTTCAGTGTGTCGCACAAGCGTGCATTCGAACTATGGTGAGTCGCAGTACAGGTTTATCGCATAAGCGTTAATCGCACATCCATTTGTCGAGCTCACGTAGTACACTTGTAGCGGTACAAAGGCGGAATTAATGCAACAAGGTTTTCTGTAAGAGTTAAACTTTAGGTTAAAAAGGCTACACTTTGGTAAGTATATACGGTGCAATTTCAGTCGTCTTACAAGACGGCCCACTTCATCATCATCATCATAAAAGCCGAAAGACGTCCACTGCTGGACATAAGCCTCCCCCAAAAGGGGGGGGTTTGCCATAATCACCACGCTTGGCAGGCGGGTTGGCGATCGCAGTGTATGGTGTTGCATTTTACAGAGAACGCTGCTGCCCATTCTCTGACGGCCCACTTAATGTACCCGAAAAGTGACTCCGACTTTAGGCGGTTATTTAATTTTATTTTATTTTATTTTATTCGGAAAACTTACAGCTAATTACAAGGCATGCTTACTTATTCTAATACATTTAAGGCCAATTACAAGTTTCCACTTATAGTAAAAACGAACAAATGAAGAAAAAAAAAAAACAACTATAGGTACTGGCACTACATAACATATGCAAATCCAAAAATAATTTCATAATGTTTTTCAAAGATTGAGTAAGTCAAGGAAAGTAAGTAATTAATAGTAATACATTTTTGATATTAAATAGTACAATACATGAAATGTAATTTAAAACTAGGAAGTTGGAATTTCAACCACTAGAAATGCTCATGAAAAAATGATTGCACAGAGTTCGCTTCAATTTACTGATTCCAGTATTGAAAAGGTCGATGTCAACTTCCCGGCAGGCCGCATTAAAAGCACGACTCGCTCTTATCAGATAAGAGTTTTGTCTGTTAGAAGTTCTCACCACCGGTGTGGCCAGTAGGTGAGGTCTGCGTAGGTATGCACAAGGTATACGCAGTCCTATCTTCTTTACCAACTCAGGTATATCTGCTGATCCATTCATGGTTCCGAACAAAAATGCCAAATCGGCGATTTTTCTGCGTTCATAAAGAGGTAAAATATGAAATTTCCTGCAGCGAGTGACATAATTAGGCAAATATACTCTTGAACGGAATTGAATGTACCTTAAGAATTTGCGTTGAATGCCTTCCAAGCGATCGACATAAACATTATATTTCGGGTTCCAAACTTGAGAGCCATACTCTAAGTGACTACGAACGAAGGAGCAATATAATATTTTAATAGTTTTGATGCTTCTGAAACGAGAAGAGATCCTAAGGATAAAACCCAGAGCCTTAGACGCTTTTTTGATAATGTTGTCGATGTGCATATCAAAGATAAGCTTTGAGTCAAAAGTAATTCCAAAATTATTCTAAGCTTATCCGAGTTTCAGAACTATTTACCACAAACAAACATGACCTTGAATGTTGTCAGTAGGTACACAGGTTGGCACATAACGTAGAAATAAGTTAAGGCAGGTTTACTTAAAAGGTAGCGATGGATGATGATGGATAATACATCAAACGATATGTCATCGGACTCTCTGACAGGACGTGGGAACATTGAAATATTTGCTGTTTCGGTCTAGTTTTTGGCTATGGAGGACTGCTTTAATATTTCAGTTCTGATATTCTGTTTCATGTTTCAAATCTCACTGGTCTGCACGGGTGCAATCTTTTTTGTGAAATCTCTTCTCTTCTGTTACCAGATTAACTTTGTAGTTATAAAAACGTGAGTATGTAATTGATTTTTATGTTATAAAACTATAAGTAAACGCTCTTCACATATGTGTACTTGAGAGCTAAATTTTATGATTCTAGGCCATCGGGAACTATCCATAGATTTGAATGTATTAGTGAGTATCGAATATGTCGCATAAATGGCTGTTGTTTCTTTTTGAGATACGATGCCTCGTATATAATTTTTAAGAACAACTACACGATTTTATCATGTAGTTATTCTTAAAAATTATATATTTGCAATTACAACATACGGCACCCGCCGCTTGCTGTCGACCGGTGCTGTATGGTGCCGTAAAAGAATAATAACATCCCATCACATCTCATGGGTGTCGTAAGAGGCGACCAAAGGACTTGCCAGTGAATGGGCAGCAGCGTTCTCTGTAAAATTCAACACCATACACTGCGATCGCCAACCCGCCTGCCAAGCGTGGCGATTATGGCAAACCCCCCCCAATGACAAGCACAACCAAAAAATGGCCCCTAGTGCCCGGCAGCCCGTCTACCCTTGACTCCGGTAGCGGTCAAGGTCACGGTGAGGCAAAGGGTGCGAAGAATCCCCGGAGTGGACCCGGCTACCATAATAAACAACGACGACTGGACCTGGCAACACTAAACACTCCGGACTGACGAGAAGACCACCGAACTTGAGGAGGAATTGAGTAGGTTGCGATGGAGTATTGTAGGATTTTCTGAAGTTCGAAGAGAGGGGAGGACACGATAATTCTCAAATCCGGCAATCTGCTCTATTTCCGGGAGGGTGACCAGAAGTCCCAGGGTGGTGTCGGGTTCATCGTTCACAGGTCCCTTGTGTCCAATGTGGTGAGCATCGAGAGTGTGACGACCGGGGTGGCGTACCTGATACTTAGAATATCGTCAAGATATTCGTTGAAGGTCGTACAGGTTTACGCCCCAACCTCGACACACCCCGACGACGAAATAGAGACCTTGTATGAGGATATATCCAGAGCCATACATGGTCATAAAACTCACTTCACCGTGGTCATGAGGGACTTCAACGCGAAACTGGGCAAACAAGACGGTGATGAGCTGCGAGTTCAGAACGTGGTGTCAGTGGACGTCTTTCGGCTGATGTGATGATAATGATAATGAGCATGAAGTGAACTTTCATTCCATCTCATTTGTATGGTTCGAGAACTCATTTGATCTAAGCTGAGTAAATGGTGAGATGTTTCAGAATCACACTGCTGTTTATGTTACTGCTGCTTTAAATCTGAACATAAAAATGCCATAAATCATCATATCCTTTCAATATAGTTTGAATATTTCCGTTCACATATTTTAATACAGACAAGTTTCTGCAGAATTCAAGCAACTTTGCAAAACGAAACCCTTGTAAGTACGATTACTACGATACAGAAAAATATTCAAAAAAATATTCATAACGTCAAAAAATCAAAAATTAAAACTTTTTTTTTCCACCAAATTTTCTTCATTTACTATTAACAATTACAATATGTGTATCGTAGTCGGATTGTTTAAATCGCCGTATTACATTACGGCTAGCCGTTTCCAAAAACAGGGCCGTTTTGTATTGCGGCGGGTTAACTGACAGGTTAAAAAAGAAAACATAGAGACACAGTATACATCCTTCATATTCTTTTTGTAAAATATCTCCTATATCGGTCCAATATTTGAGGAGAAAACAGTCGAGAACAAAACCTCGAATTATGACTTTTTACATACTAAGTCTCACCACCAGCATTTGCTCTTAAAAGCTTGAGGATTTATCCTTACGACACCACGCATGCCTGAAGCAAACTTTTTTAATCAAGGAGTTGCTGTGGCGCTATCATCAGATCAGCTTCATTGTACGTACCATATTATTGCATTGTTTTCAAAATAACATAAGTATGCAAAAAAGTGTTTGCTGTATGGCACCAATCTTATACAACCACATACCTAGTTCAATTGAAGAATTAGATGTAAACTTATTCAAGAAAAAGCTTAACTGGCTTATCTTTATTGTTGAATAAAGCATAACAGCATTTCGGAATTTTTGACAGACAAAATGTGATGACTGTTTTTGACCACCAACAGTTTGAACTCAATGACCTGGTTTGTTATTAATTTAATTTCCTTTAGACATTGTACGTAAAATTTTTGTATTATTTTTACTTCTCTCTGTGTTGACATTATTGAAATTATTTTTATTTTTCTTGTTTGACATTTATATTTTTTTGTTTGTTGTTGTTGTTATTTTAAAGCATAATTATGAATTCTATAGGCAATCAATTTTTATTATGTTTTCAATTTCAATATCAACGTAAGTCATACTAACGAAGCAAGTTAATCAAAATCTTGTATTAATAATAGACACTTCTTACGATGAAAGCTTACCTTGGATAGCAATTTGTCATCTCAATATTCGTAACATGAATATGTCAAGATGAATACCGGTATTTCTATTTCAACTACACATGAAATAGTTCTAGATATTTATTCTTCTGCCGTCGCGAGAATTGCTTCAGGGAATATTGAAGTAATGGACAACTAGTAGGCTACGAGCGATATCATAAACACTATCCTCCAAGGAATGAAGACGGTACTCGTCCATAAAATATAGACTGTAGATGAACGTACAAGAAGTGAACTTGTTTGTGTATTAAAATATACCTTTGTTAATACTGGTGATATGACAAAATAATGACAACAGTACTAATCAGTACAATGTGGTTGGTTATTGAAATGGGTTCTAAAAAATCATAAAGAATTCGATAACTTGAAAACAACCAAACTGAGTTTCGTGGCCCGCATTGTATCACTGAGTGGGTGAATTATTAAAGCACACACATTACCTATTGTTATTTAGTTAAATTTGTTTATTTTGTTTAATTGATTTATTAAGTGTTCTCCCACCAACACTGCGATCGCCAACCCGCCTGCCAAGCTTGGCGTTTATGGCAAATCCCCTTTGGGGGAGACCTATATCTAGCAGTGGACGTCTTCCGGCTGTTATGATGATGATAATGATTAAGTGTTCGGTGCAACTTTGATAATAAAGTATGTATTTCTGTAAGTTACAACAATGTTTTGTGTGCATTCAAAGTTTACCTGTGTGATTGCAACAATTTATTCTGATCTGTTGCTTCTGTTTACTTGCTTATACGAGTGGATACAGTGAAATGTTTGGAGAACAAAAAAAAATACATAAAAATATAGACCCCAATGCGGCGGGTCAAAGTCGTTGCAAATCAGCTTTAGTAAAACCCATTTCAAGGAACGTACTCTTTTACCAGTTATCCTGTATGTATCCCGGATGTAATAATACATATTTTTAATACTGCTTTAATAGATGTGAAATTGCAAATCCATTAAGAACTTATTTCAGAAAAACAGCAAACAACCCACTTATTTTTAAAAGCGTGAATGCAAAACACTTTAGGTCACTTTCAGATAAGACGACAATAAATTGCTGCGAGTTCGCATCGAGTTTGCACAGTTAAATCGATCCGTCCAACGCAAGCGAACCCTTATCTTAGCTGACATGTCTTTAAGCAGGCCCTCAAATTGCCCTCTTGGGAGTTGACCGATCACGTGTTCTGATGTCGGGATGTTTAGCTTCGGAATTCTGCTTATTACTTGTGTACTCATTATTGGGAGATGAATTGTGACGTCACGTTGATTAAGGTTACTATGATGTATCTGAAAACAAACGTTGCTACTGTACTAAATAATCTTTGTTACCAGCCGATTGATTCTGCAAACATTATCAGGTGAGGTGAGCTTGAGGTTCTAGTCATTCCACCTAGATGGACGGATAGATAGACAGTTCACTGGATTTAGATGGCAAACATGTCGTGAGCCACACTTATTTAAGATCTTGCATGCATGTATTATTTTAATTTTGTATGTAAACACACGTTTGAGCAAATAAAATTTCTTTCTTTCTTTGATGTTCACTTCACCTTAGATTTCACGGTGAGATGTTTTCAGCTCACGGATTCACGGAATACAACAACAAGAACGAATTGTTGGAATGATAACATGTTGTCACGCAAAGAGGCGAGTGATTTCAATTCATCTTAAGTGCAATTTGTCATGCTCATAAATATTTACGATTAGAAAATCCATCTAAAACATTTCCCTACTCAAATATTCATGAAAATTCAAGACATTCAAACATAACAACTACGCGCACATTTTGATGTATTCAACCAAAACTATCGTATTTGGCAACCGTCTGACTTCAACTGATATCTCATCAGAATTTCATTTATCTTAAGTCAATTGGAATTACCATTTCGCTTGGAACATGTCTGGGTAACTTGACCGTGAGAATGAGCAATGTGTGTTGAAACCTTTACTGCTTTCCCAGTGATAATGAAGCTGTATTAATTCAACTAGTTTCTGCTTTCGCAGAGGTCAGAATGTTTGTATAAACAAACGATAACCATGCTATAAAGAGTCTTAATGTTTAGTGCACAAAATATATTTTGCCATATATGGGTGTGCGAATTGTCTTGGGGGATAGTGAAATAACTTGGTTTAGCAATGAAATAAATTGCATCAATTTGGTTGAAGTACTCTTTGTAGCAATAAGTCAGTTCTAATTGTGTGCTAGAGTTATAGTAGTCACTTATTCAGCGTTATTCAGCTTATGCCCATAGAAAACAACGATTTTGTATGGAGACGCGTACGCATCCGTTCAGCTTTCCACGTCTATTCAGCTTTCGCGGGAAACAAGTATAAAATGAAGACAAATGTGGTATTATCATGCGATTGCTATAGGTAGATTTCAGCGCGGTTACTACTAGTTTATCTAAGACGCTGTACGCGGCTGACAGAAGCAGAACTGTATAAGTGTGACCAAAATCGTTCAGCGAAATGCGAATGGAGCTGAATAAGTGTGAGTAATCCCTAAATCAACACAAGAAATAGTAAAGATTGCTTTTAAACAGACAGTGAAAAATCTATAAATTCCAGACATGAGAAAGATGCTAAACTTCATGTACGAATCTCTATTAAGACGGACATAAAGATAAGCAAAAAGGGAAACGCTCTCAAATCACTTGTAGACAAAAAACCAGTAGCTACAGAATTCGTATTCAGGGATCGTCTCCGAATCATAGATGGGCTATCAAAATTGACAGACACACAGATTAGTATTCTTTCTACGTTTTACGAGTAGCTATTTGACGTCGGATTCAACTGATTATTCGCAGATATCGTGACGCAAGCGTGACATTCGGTTCGAGCGAGTTCCGAGGGGGAAATTTTAACAAAAGAAAAGAAGATTTATCCTAGCCCTATTACAAATTAAGGATCTTAAAAGCTTCAACGGAATGAATCTGTTTTAGAGTAAATATTTGAAAATAAGCTCGCTTTTCAAATTTTGTTTTTGTTCAAGAGGAAATGCTGCGTTGAAAGTTTAAGTATTATGTTGGTCTTTTTTGTTACTTTCAGTTACTTGAGGCGTTTTGGGAATACTGTTCTAATTAATTGTGTTGTAGCTTTGAACCTGTTGAGTTATGTAAATATAATTTTGACATTGCAATCAATTTTTAGTATATTACTTTGAATTTAAACCTTGTATTTTGTTAACAACTGTACTAACTCATCGTTCCATACCGCTGCAAAAACATTAATTATTAAAGGATTATTTAAACAATCACAATTCAGAGAACATTTGCACCGTTAATTTTCTCGCGCATTATAGTTCCCCGTATTCCAACATTTTCGTAGCCGATTAACAACGAATTTAACAAACAAAAAGGGACACTCATTATCTCCATTCAAATTATAATTCCATTCAGTTGAGCACGAAATAATTTATTCAAAATTTTAATATGACGTAGCCACAATGCTAGCAATAACAGGACAAATTCTGTGCAATCCCCCATTCAATGTTATTAAGCAAAATGCTAGGGAATACGTAATGTGAGTTGGTATGAGTACCTAGTTAAGCACAATTATGTCGGCAACATTAACCGTTCTGAAGTAAGGTATGATAACGATCTCAGTTGACTACGAGACTACGATGAAAATACAGTCGCAAAATTTCAAGTATGCAAACAGCCTAAGGAAGATATCGTTGAGAATTCACCAGAATTAAATTGGCAGAAATTGCTTTTTGTATTTTTCCTTGAGCGCCGACGCATGCCGAACGCTGTTTGCGTAAAGTGTCTCCCACTTATATATCGTATGAGAATAAGCGTAATGATGTTTTACAAAATTCTCGTCAAGGGATTCATTTGGTAGATACAATGTTAGACATTAGCAATATAGGTTATTATTGCTTGAATATTATCTAGAAAGGTTAGTAGAATGTTCATTGTTCACAAGGTCGTTTTAATTATGAAATTGTTGTGTGGGAGGCTTTTAGTGATTATGTAGTCACGATTGGTGTTTTGTCTGAAAATTTTGAAATAGAATAAGGTCTATAGTTTCAAGTCAAGATCGACCTAAAAACTGTTTAAAATAAGAGTTTCTTTTCTGTCTGTTTAATTTTACATCTTCATGCCTACGGGTGGGAAGATTTGGGAAATTACATCTGTCGTTTCAAATCAAGATCAACTTTAAAACTAAAATTATAAATGCGAAAGTAACTTTGACTGTCCGTTTACTTGTTACCTATTCATGACTTATCGGGTGAAAATATTTGGATGAAGTTTGACACTCAGTTAGACCATGTCCTAGAATAGGATATAGGACACTTTTATTCCAGGTGTATGTTCTCTTGGGATATTTTTCTATTTCACCTGGGCAAAGTCGTTAGCAGAAGCTTGTTTAAAATAAAACTGAGCTAGACAAAACAAATTAGCATTTTTCACAGAAAATATCTGGAATACTGAAACATTTTCATATCTAATAATCCAAAAGAATATTAGCAAAGGTGGAATGGTATAAACAAACACAATATGAGGGTTATTCGTTATATTTATTTATCTCTGATTATCCCGGCTAAGACAAAGGGTAATAGGAAACGAGGGAAATGTATCTACGAAAAATATGTTCTGTGGTTTAATAAAAATTGTTGGTTTTACTTTTATTTTGTGGAATTAGCAGTTTGTTTTGCACGATGTGGTATAGCTGTAGATATTGTTTTGTCGCCTATACATTTGAGGGGTGCTTTTTGATTGTGTTTGTTTTGGTTTTCTTGTTTTCTTTTGATGTAATTTCATATTTTTATGGCTTAACAGCTAATTCGTTTTTGCTGTTTTTGCGTTTTATTTACATTCTATAGTAGCGCATTTCTTATGTTCTCTTTCATATGTAAACTACTGCTATCGTAATTAGCACTAATTTCACATATACTTATCTCTACAAAATGTTTAAAACATTTCAAAAAACGATAGATGTGGAAATGCATTTTCGTATCGTCCGTAATAATTAAACCGTTACTCCACGAATAGAGAATTTTGAATTACTGTTTAATGGCTTTTCAAGAATAACTTTATTTTTACCTTTTTTTACTATTGATAGGCACGCGTTTGACTACTATCTCACCTGATGGTAAGCGATGATGTGGTCGAAGACCTAGAATAGAATAGAATAGAATGATTTTTATTTGCAAATAATGTAGGTATATTAAACATAAGATGTTACAAATATTAGGGTTCCTTGTACATTCTACCTTTAAGGCATGCAACAATTCACGTTATCGTGAATAACTAACCTAACTCAATATTAAAAAAACAAAGTTTAGTTAGAATGGACGCATACTTCGTTTACTGGTAGACAACAATGTTCTGAACTGAGGTGTCTTATATGTTGTCCATGTGTTGTTATTATCTTTGCGTGAAACCTTCTTCGTTGTGTGCAACGTGGATCAGAACAAGCGCATTGTGCTCATAAATATTGTGAAAATATGTTAGGGTTCCGAACAAAAAACGGAACCCTTATAGGATCACTCGGGTGTCTGTCTGTTTGTCCGTCTGTCACAGCAAGTTTTCTCCGGATCCACAGGACTGATTCTGATGAAATTCGGTACACACATGGACTTCTGTGACCCAAAAACGGACGCGTTACGTAAATTATTATATTTTTGGTATGGGGTCACTTTTGGGGGTCAAATTAGAAAATTTACAAGATTAGTTTTTGTACAATATCGTGTGACATATCAAATGAAAGGGCTTCCTGTGAGAGTTTTAATTATATTTTTTTCATTAAAATAAATGGTTTTGAAGTTATTCAAGAAATTAGACGAAAAATGACCATTCCCCCCCTTATCTCCAAAACTACTGAGCCTAAAATTTTGAAAAAAAAATGGAAATAATAGATTTTTACATACAGATTACAAGAAAACCTATTATTAAAATTCGTTCAGAACCCTTTGCACGCGAGTCCGACTCGCACCTGGCCAGTTTTTATCAAGGGAACAACTGTAAAATGTACCAACCAGCTTTTTCTGATTGAGGGTAGGTCCCATAATGAAAGGTGTTCATAATGATGAATACACTCACTTCTTTACAGGATTTACGTTCATTTTTTACACTTTGTATGCAACGTGTAAAAAATGAACGCAAATCCTTCGTACTGAACAGCTGGGTTTTTTTTCGTGATTTCAGGATTGGTCCCAAAGTAAAATTTTTTTTTTACTATAGATAGGCATACGTTTGACCACTATCTCACCTGATGGTAAGCGATGATGCGGTCGAAAATGGAGCACGTTTGCCTAGAAGCAACCTATTCACTCTTGTCTTAAAGAATCCCAGGTTGTAGCTATCTGGAAACAGACTCTGGCGGGGAATTCCACTCCTTAGTTCCTCCCCTCCCTCGCTCCTTTCCTTAAGTTGCTCATAATTATGATTATAATGACCCCTTAAGAGGTATTTAGTTTATTTTATTACAGGTTGTATAGTGCTTTTCAATGTAAGTGTCATGTTCTACTCAAGTGACATGCATGTAGTTGTGTTTGCAGAGACTAATGTTCACGTACTTAAGTACGTGTTTGTTATAATTAATTTAATTGAGTAATTAGTATGTGTGTACGCACGTGTCAATTATCGTCCATTTGACTTTATGAGATGAGATATGCCCGAAATAGCACCACCACGGGATAATTTCTCTTGCAATAAAAGGGTTTAGGTAATTAGTACTCCTGTGAATTTAAATTAGTAGAATTGAAAAGTAGATAGTATACTCATATTTAGATGCTTTGTCACATTGAGAAGATACATGAAAAATGGATAACAAGGCAGATGTGAGAGGAGATTCCGGAAGGGGCAAGCAAGTAGAACACGTACATACGTGTTCTACTTGCTTGCCCCTTCCGGAATCCCCCCTTCTGACAAATTGTATTTATGTCGGGATTCATTCTTGATATGTCTGCCAACACTGATGGAAAAAGGCATGAATTTACGTATAAAGGTAAATAGATTTTAATAGTACCTGATTATACTTTTGAACTCTATGCGTTTTTTTATGTACATAAGAAAAGGAATCCGGCCAAGTGCGAGTCGGACTCGCACACGAAGGGTTCCGCACCATATACCTTAATTTTTATGATTTGTGGTCATAGTAGACCAGGGCTTTCTGATGGTGTAAAAAAAATATACATTACTAAGGTAAATCTCAGAAAATGCAAAAAATACTCACCCCCATCCACTTTCCGACCTCAGATCGCCCGTAAATTATTTTTCCTTTCATTGTTGTTATATTTTCTTCCTTTTCCAATGGGTTTCATCCTACTATTATTTTTTTTTGTTTCAATAATTATCGACTCTAGTCTATAGTGGCAATAGAAATACACAATCTGTGAAAATTTCAACTGTCTACCTATTTCGGTTCTTGAAATACAGCCCGCTGACAGACAGACGGACGGACGGATTGACGGACGGACAGCGGACGCTTAGTGATAGGGTTTCGTTGGTTACCCTTTGGGTACGGAACCCTAATAAAAGATAAGTTAAGACGCACAAAAATAACAAAATTAGAAACATAACTTATTAAAAATTTAATAGAACTAACAATAGCCATGCACGCTGTATTTATTGCTTTTGATATAAAGCGCTAATCTCAGGAACTACTGGTCCGATTTGAAAAATTATTTTAGTGTTAGATAGCCCATTTATCGAGGAAGGCTATAGGCTATATATCATCACGCTAAGACCAATAGGAGCGGAGCAGTAATGAAAAATGTGACGCAGACGAAGTTTCGCGGGTCAGTTAGTATACCTTAAAAGAGTAAATTTAAAAAAAAACCACTAATCTGAAATCTAGGCCATGTTTGCTTATCTAGCTTAGCTTCATTATTTTCTCATCACATTTCTTTTTCAAAATTTCTTTACCATCCCACTTTTCTCAGCCATGATTATATCCTCCCCACTTTTCTCGTTCGAAAGCTCTTTTAATATCCGCAACTATAATATATTTACATCCGTGACCCTTTGATCACATAATCGCTCCCGTGTCACTATGAACGATGGAAAATTATTTTTCACTTCAGTGATGCTTGATCCTTTCGGCCCGTTCGTCGTGATGTGGGATTTTATTGAAAAAATCTAGGCTAATTTTATTTATAGCCCGTTTTATTATGGCATCAATATTCTTGAGTATTCTTGTGTTGCTTTTTGTTATGACGACGTTATGAAATTGGCTTTTTTTGTTGGTATTGTTAGTGTTAGTTTTTGTTGTTGTGGAGACAATATCGGTTGATGTTGTTTTACTTTTTTAAATAGTGAATTTGTTTACCAAATTAATAATAATATTTATTTTATGTAAGTAAAAATGAATCACCGAATTGTATGTACGCCCATAACTCCGTAACGACTGATCCAAAATAGATAAATCTTTTTTTTTGTTGTGTTCGTAATTCTGAGGCGGATTTGTATGAAAAAAAAAAATAGAACTATAAAACGTAGTGATTCTTAATTATATACACAATTGTAATTGAGCATCGCCTAATTGCTTTGCAAACGGTTTTGAGATTATAACAAATAGGGGTGCTAATGATGTATTTACACCTACTTTCCTAGACTTGATTCAAACTTAAATTAACGTTTTGATAAAAAAGAGATATAAAGAAAAGATCTAAAGTTATCTAATCTTGTTGGCAATTATATTTTTGAGCCGTTTGGGGTTGAAACTCTTGGACCGTGGGGTCCGAGTGCTCATGCCTTATTTAAAGATCTATCTAAACGCTTAGTTGACACTTTTTTTTTTAATTTTTGCGAGTCCCAAATAAACATATTTTCTTTTTTTCTTTCTTTTGTTTCTTTCAAGAATATAAAGTTAATTGTTTGTTAGAAATAAAACTGAAAAAATAAAACGGTAAAAATTTAAAGTGCGAGTCGGACTCGCGTGCAAAGGGTTCCGAACGAATTTAATTTTTTTAACATGTTATTTTTACACTACAGACTTCTAATAGGTTTTCCTGTAATCTTTAGGTAAAGATCTATTATCTCCATTTTTTTCAAAATTTTAGGCTCATTAGTTTCGGAGATAAAGAGGGGGGAATGGTCATTTTTCGTCTAATTTCTTGAATAACTTCTAAACCATTTATTTTAAAATTATGAAAAAAATATAATTAAAACCCTCACAGTAAGTCCTTTCATTTGATATGTCACACGATATTGTTCAAAAAACTTTTTTTTTTAATTTTCTAGTTTGACCCCCAAAAGTGACCCCCATACTAAAAAATTTATAATTTATGTAACGCGTCCGTGTTTGGGTCATAGAAGTCCATATGTGTACCACATTTCAACAGGATCGGTCCAGTGGATCCGGAGAAAACAGGCTGTGACAGACGGACAGACAGACAGACAGACAGACAGACAGACACCCGAGTGATCCTATAAGGGTTCCTTTTTTTCGGAACCCTAAAAAATAGGAAATTCGTTATGGATAATTTGTACGATTGACGATTTTTTTATCTGAGGAAAACAATGTGAAAATCGATTACATTTTTGGGATACAAAGAGATTATACAAACTTCAAAGCATAAATAAATAATATAACAATAGGAGAGAAACTGCGGCAGTTAACCTCTCCATAAAGCATAGATGGAGTGGGCCTGAAGTGAACTGTCATTCCACTTTACACAGCTAACTTCATGTTCGTACATTTACATAATTTAGTCTTGCAATGGATCCCGTCACATTTTGATCTACAGGGAAATGAGTAGGCTGACAGACTGGCTAAGATAGCAGTAACGTCAGGTATAGAGTTTTATATTTTAGCAGCTCATTCGGAAATTTTATCAAAATTCAAAAGCAATTGTAATGAAGAGTGGAAAGAATATTTTAGTAAAAAATCAAAAGATATAGGGATATGGTATAAAACAATCCAATGTGGGCCTCTTCGAGCCCCCATTTTGGTAACTTCTAGAGCCCCAATTTTGGTAACTTCTTTCAGAATTCGGTCCGAACATATTTTCATGCAACAATTGGAATGGGAAAGGTGGACAATCCGAATTGCTTATTTTCTGATAATAAAGTAGAAGATGTCCATCACTTTTCGTTGGAGTGTATCAGGAATGAATCTGAAGTAAGTAGAATAATTAGTGAAATGATTACAAATAAGCTAGGTATATTTAATGTTATTCTTACCAATCCAATGTCGCTGGCAGCTATTTTAGTTTATTCATTAGTTAATTTGTAATTGTGATGTCAAAGGGTAAGGTTACGATGGAAAAATCCTTAAACAAATAAATTAAAAAAAAACCAAATTCACTTTACCTAAGTTTGCACGCCTAAATTACGATACTATACGTCAAAAAATTCGTGCTAAGCCCTCAGGAAATTTTCAGTTGTAATAAAAGTAATCCTAATCTAAAGTTGTACACATCCAACTTGGCCACCCCACACAAAGGTTTGAGTGGCTAGCACGGAGACAAAGAGACGCCCTACTAATTCCATCCACATTTTCCCTCAACACTGGCCAGTCAATTACGTGGCTTTTTTTCTTTTAACGCGCTTTCGAGTCCCAATGGATTGAATATATTTGAACACCAATATGTTCATTGGAAAGGAAACTGAACTAAAACAGTATACAGATTTGAAATAAAAGATTTTTAGGTGTTCAGTAGAGTATTTAGCTTTTTGGCTTCGGAAATCTGTAAAATATTATAATACTAGCTGACCCGCGCGGCTTTGCTCCCGTCAACTGGCTACCCTACCTACTTACCCTACCTACCCGACCCTACCTACCTTACTCTACCTACTTACCCTACCTACCCTACCCTACCTACCCTACTCTATCCTACCCTACCCTACAATGTGATAAATGAAGAAACGCTCCACCGATTTTGTGCAAACTTCACATAAACCATCTACTAAATACTCCAAACAAAGCCTAAACATTTGGTTTGGATAGGTGAGCTCGTTCATGAGTTATAAAATTACAACGAAAAGTGGCATAGATTTTTATATATATATATATATTTTCGATAATATCATTCAGAGCATTTAATTAAAATTCAAAAAAGTTTGAGACAACATTCGAGGCTCTAAAATTAACAATAGGTAAGTGAAATAGGGATTAGAGTTAAAACATGGATCCAAAGCGTCATATTTTATTCTAAGTTACTATCGCCACATTTAGCGAAAGAGACATTCCACGAAAAAGACATTTTACGACCAGTAGACATTTCGCGAAAGAGACGTTTTGCTACCAAACCGATTGCAATAAGAATAACAATACGTATGTAGAAACCTATGAGTACAAAGTAAGAGTAACATCACTTCATTTGTCAAGCCGGGTCATTACGACCAATACTCCGGAGATCTTTTACTGTAGCGTAGTAAAGGAAAAAGCAATTTTCCTTTATCAGATGTATGTATGAAATACCAGTAAGGTATTTACACAATGTCTGTGTTCGTGTTATGTTACCTACCTATGGTAGTCACCAGATAAATGTGCAATAACGGTCACTGAACCACATACATTTATTGACTTTCTTAATATCAAAAAAGCTTTTTTACAAAAATTGTTTGGAAGTCGGTTGTATTTTTTGTAAAAAAGCTTTTTATTTTTCACTTTTTAGTGGTACTCCACACCTAACAATAACAATTCACTAAAAAGTCGCAGGAAAGCCAAATACGCAATTTCGTTACTTGGATGACAAACCAAACACGTCATCTAAGTAAACGAATTCCAGCTATTTTGATTTAAAAGCCGAACTTCAAAACCGGTTTTGATGAAATTTTAATGGAACCAATCGGAAAGCACACTCTTTCCCATGAAAGAATTTTTCAAATCGGTTCATAAATGACGGAGTTTTGAGGTAACACACATACAAAAAAAATAGAACCGAATTGAGAACCTCCTCCTTTTTTTGAAGTCTGTTAAAAACAGAAATCAAGACATAAAGCTATCATGAATCGACTTTTATCCTGATATTTTAAGTTCCCTAGTAATGAAAAACGGTTCATATTGTAATATTTATTGTTCGGGTATCTACGAATATGAGGGAAAGGTCAATGTATTTTATTGCAAGTTCATCTGGCGCCTGCCATAGTATAATGTATAGGCAAGATTTTGAATAGAAATTTTGGATAGGATTTTTTGGATAAATTACTACCCCAAGCCTGACCTTCCAGTAGATCCTCGGTACACGCAAACTAAAAGCAGAAATATATAAGATTTCTAAAAGCAAATAAATTCAAGATGATGGTAAGTCTATTTTCCATAGAATGGGTAAAAAAAAACTCTTTGATATTGAAATGTAACTACGCGCAAACCCATTGAAATCTACCAGGAACACAGACGTCAAAAAGGATCGTCGAATCAGAATAGTAAATCATGCATATAACGTAATACCAATGGAGATCACAGTTATCCACATTGACAGCGTAAGCAATATTTAAAACTACCCTCGATATAAAACTTGGCTTCGAATAGCGAATGTCACCAATTTGGGAGCTAAAGCGTCACAGTCGGGATGCTCCGATCAGAATTGCAAATGTGAGAGTAAATTCACAAAGAATACACGAAAATTATGCGGGACCCGGTCAGGACTGGTTTTATTCGTGTAACATACGGAACTCAGGGCGTTAGGGGTCGGGATGTAAATTTATTGAAAGGTACTCATTACCGCTTTTAGCTAATGAGTTTAAGTGATATTTTAAATTCGGATTCGTGTAGCGTAGGTGATTCGTTTTCATTTACTTCTTCATTCATGGCTCTTATGGGAATTGGAAACATGTTAGCTTCCGGTTTCGTATTACCTTTGAATGTTTCAATAATTTAATTAATTATATCTGATCCTGAATTATATTAGATCCTGAGTGAATGGAAGGTTAATACCTTCCATTCACTCAGGATCGATCAGAACAGAATGTTCCGATGTGGTGACGTTTGGGGGAGCTTCTATGTCTACTGGGCATAGGCTTTTAAAAGTATTGCCACTTCGACCGGCCCTGTGCGTCTCACATTCAGTGGATTCTAAGTCCATCTTGTTGGAGGCCTTTTGACACTTCGCCTTCAAGTATGCGATCGCCACTCCAGAATTTGTTCTGCGAGTTATTTTTAATAAATTATTTATTCCGAGCAACAATGACTCATATAGTGTTAGTAACAATAAATAAACTTAAAAGATAAAACCTCGTGAAAGCCGAGAAACATAAACAAATGAAGTATATTGACTTGGCTCGCGAGGTCGTCGACATGTGCATTCCGCAATCATTGTATCAATAGTCGTATCAGCCAATGGCTTAATAGCCACGAGCCTCGACCAAAATCTCAGGAGGCTCTCGTTAGGCAGCTGGATCAAGGGCTTGATTCAGAAAGCGCTACTTCTAGACATGGCTCGTATTGTTAGGAGGTTCGTCTCTGTGGAACCCTGACCGGCGGTAGCTTTGACCCTGTTCCCGATACCGGTGGGTTACTATTTTTATATTTTTAAATGTTTTTTTTAATTATTTTCTTAATTATTTTATTAAAATATTTAAAAATATAACAAATAAGTAAAGTAAATGAATAAAGGACATAATAATAAACTTAAAACTATGTTAGTGAAACAATAACAATAATAACTACATGAACACACACAACAAAATAGTCACTGCTGCAGCATCCCAGCTGAGATACTGGAGCAACGACTCACAATATAGCAGTTATGGGTATTAGACTGAAATTACAACGACAATCAATTCGAGGACCTAAACATGAGTTGTACAATATTCATTCAGTTACATTTTCTGTTTATCATTTTCCGTTTCTTTTCAAAAGATTGTCGCTATATTTTTATGTGTTTGGGTTAAAATTATGACGAGAGTCAAATGGATTTCCTTAACGGGAGATGTTTAGATTTAATACAGTAATATTTTCAGTATATTTTTTCCGTTCTTGCTCAAAGGGCTGTCGCAATATTCTTAATGGCACAATAGCTAATCTTGCTGAGCCTCCCAAATAACTCACCATAATGCCAGATTGTCTTCAAGGAAAATCACACCAGTTCCCGTCCAAAAAGTAATTAAATCACAGTGTCATTCAAACCTGACAATATAAACAAGGCTTTTGAGAAAAATTAATCAACCACTCTTCCTAAAATTGCCAGATTACCAAAACCTGTGCCATGGATCATGATATCCTACATTTTGTTCGAATGATTGACCTCTGTTGTATAATTTTCAGCACTTGTTATATTGGTTGTTAGCCCGGCACTGTCGATGGTACTTGTCCATACCTTATTAAATTTAATCGTTATTACACTATTTTGAGTTAAGTGTTTGTTCACTTGATGGTTTTGATTTTAGATTTTGGCTGTTTTATTCAATCAATTATCTTAATTGTTTGTGTAACTATGTGAGTGGTTTTTGTTGTACTGATCGATTTTGACATGGCAATTTATAATCACAGGGCTTAGCATGAATGTTTTGACGTATACTTACGTTACAGTATCGTTATCGTAACTGAATTTTTAATATAAAAAACCGGTCAAGAGCGAGTCGGACTCGAGCACCGAGGGTTTCGAATTACCATATGAAACATGAAATGTTTTTTTCATTTTCATCGGCGAGTTCATCAGAGAATTTTAACACTGCACGAGGTTCAGCCCGAGGGACAAAACGGGGATGACTGTCCTGGAGTCGCTACTGCTTTGTTATGATGCAACACCCAACGTTACCCAGCCAGTGTTGGGTAGACCTAGATGTATACAAGTAAACGCCGAGTACAAGCCTCCCTCAAGTGTGCCCTGCTCACTGCCACTTCTGTTTGGCGTTCCTTCGGGCTATGTCGGTTACCCTGGTTCTCTTGCAGATATCATCACTTCTGATTCGATCACACAAGGTATATACAATACCAATACATGCCACATAGGTACATTGGATTTTGGGTAAATGCTACACAAGTAGTGAAAAAATCTGCCTAAGGGGACCCGGTGACTTAGAAATCAGAGTTCTACTGTAACTTCGTGTACAAAAGAAACCTTTATTTATGTGTGTTAATAAACTTATAACGACCTGATTTTTACTATGAATTTATGCATCTCTTCTTAATACCTACTAAAAACTAGTATAATTTATCTTCCTGCTTTACAGTTCTAAATACTCAACCTCTTGATCTCATCCCATGATCACAATGAATAACCAAGAAAAGTTTTGGACTTTTAAATATACTAATAATTTAAAAGTTTTTAATATATATAACTAGTTTAGATTAAACAAAATTATATGGACCAGCAAAGAAAGAAGAAGAAGAAAGAATAACAGTTTACTTGCGCAAAGCATGACGAACCTACCAAAAAAATAAACTCCACCCATTCTGGCCATCCCATCCACGTGCATAATACGTTTTGGGAACACATTCACTGTGCGTACAGCTAAGGAGTGGAATTCCCTGCCTGAGAGAGAAGAAAAAAAAGGAAAAATGAAGAGAGTGGAGTTTCCTGATAGCTGCAACCTGAGAGTCTTCAAGTCAAGATTGAATAGGTTACTTCTAGGCAAGCATTCTCCATCTTCGATTCCATCATCGTTTACCATCAGGTGAGATAGTGGTCAAACGTCTGCCTATCAAAAGTAAAAATAAATAAACAAAATTACACAGGTTATGCAAGTTGGGAAGATATGCGTCACATGCGTGCAAAACGGTCATCGCCAGTAGGTATACGTAGATTTTACCACAACTTATTTTGGTAGGTATAATGCCCTGATAATTTATTTGATGACTAGCAGTAATTTCCGAGAACTTAGCTTCTATCAATACATTTGTTGACAAACAGTAAACTAAGCACGTTACACCTAATGCTTGGACATCACAATTTAGTGCTGACGGCTGTTGCAAAACTTTGTTCGGTCAATAAATTCTATAATTGATGGAGCGTGAGCGTGCAATGATTATTGATATTTAGGTAATGTTAAGTACGGTGAATATTTCCAGGTGATTTATAAATTTAGGTTCAAGGTTATATCGATTGATGTCTTGGTGGTATGTGCATAGATGTATAAAAGATACCATTATCTACAACACTACCACTCTTTAGGTTTTAGTACATCCATCCCTACCTTGTTGCTATTTCACCAATTTGCACTAAGCGTTTCCAAACATCTTTTATAATGCGCACAGCAAAGGAGTGGAATTCTCTGCCTGCGTCTGTGTTTCCGAACGCTTACAACCCTCATCTCTTTAAAGTCGAGTGAACAGGCTCCTTTTGGGTAAGCTCGCTCCATTTTAGACTCTGTCTCAGTCTGTCATCCCTGACCTAGACTAGAGTCAAGAGCAAACCCATCTCAAATAAATAAAATTAAAAAGAACAGATAGATCTATAGATGTTGTTTACATATAGGAGTTAAGTCGAAATGAGTAAATGCACTGTTGAATTCCCACCCAGTAAACTTCTATCTATGAACACAAGGAAAGCAGTCTTTCGGAGTTCTATCCAATCTTCTAAAAAAACAAGCAGATTTGTTTCAATTGTTTTTGATTGATTGCACCGCAGTCGAAAACTGCCAAGAACATCACTAATTCCCCTACATTTAGACAAGTTTTAACATTTATTTATTCTTTCATTTAAGGATTACCAACGAGTAAGAACACTACAAAAACTTCTGCAAAATACAAGCTTATTACACAATACATTTTCGTGTAATGCACACTCAATTACAGGTAACCTCAACTTACACATTAATGAGTCTACATGCTACGACTGAATATTAAAACAACATAACTTTAAAATAAAATATTAGCGATTGACATAATAATTTCAAGATTATAATTGAATTGTGACCAGGGCCTTTGAAAATGGTAATAAGTGAAAAAATTATAGTAGGATGAAACCCGTTTGAAAAGGAAGACAATATAACAAAAATTAAGGAACAATAATTTACGGGCGATCTGAGGTCGGGAAGTGGATGGGAGTAAGCCTTTTTTTGCATTTCATATATTTTTTTACACCATCAAAAACTAGAGATTTCAACGAACAAAAATAAAATACCAAAAATTTGGTTATTTGAATTTTTCACATCAATGAGGTTATGAGAAAAAAGTGTAAAAACAAAAGTTGTAGATCTTTTTATTACCCACAACTTTTCCATTTAACTTTTTTCCATAGGACTTGTAGTTTTGCCGGAAATCGAGATAAACCGTTTTTTTTTACTCTTAAAAACTCACTCTTTTTCCTTTCATTTTTGTTATATTCTCTTCCTTTTCCAATGGGTTTTATCCTACTATTATTTTTTTTTTGGTTTAAAAAATTATCGACCCTGGTCTAGATGGAATATACACAAAAAAAAAAATTAAAACAAAATACAAGTTCATTTGATTTGAATAAATTATATTAATTTATAATGTCATTGTCACTAAGATGATATAGCGACTTGAATTTGAAGGCTTTTTAATTCGTCTTCGGGTCGAGAATATACGATGAACCCATTGATATATATAAAAAACCCAAGATGCACAGCCTCGAACAAATGCAACACTCGAAACTATCGTCAAAAACTGACATGTATCAAGTGGCATGTGTGAGTTGTGTGTAGTTATACTATAAACAATTTTTTTTGCAAATTCAACCTTACACGGATCGCTTAAAGTTGTTTTTACAAAGCAGTGCAGTATGGCGAGTGATGCGAATTTTTTGAAAATTCAACCTTACACGGATCGCTTAAAGTTGTTTTTATAAAGCAGTGCAGTATGGCGAGCGATGCGAGACTGTTTGAAACTAGCGCACAATTATACATTGTGCGCTTGTTTTGTGCGGACGTTTTTGAGATGCTGAGTGTGTATCTTGGGTTTTTTATATATCAATGGATGAACCAGATAAATAAAAATCTGTCGTATACCCAACCTTATTACAGCTGAAGCGCTAGAAAAACTTAAAATTTTCCTCTATAGAATGCTTCAATCAATCAGAGACCAGACAGAAACATTACAACAACAAACAACTGAACACATAAGTCAGCACTGGCCCTATTCCGGCCAGATATAACATAATACGGCCACTAACTTTGCTATTCCAGTAATCGTCAAGACAAATGTGGGGCATCCGTCTTATGATATCGTGGTACCATGTTTTGTCTGGAGAGAAGAAATATGAAGTATTGCTGCGTTTTTGGGTAAACAGAAGTGGTGGTCATTTGTGATGGTTCGTTAGGCGAGAGATTTGCAGTGTTGTTGTATTTTTTTTTGGGTGTGTGTTTGAAGGTTGCTGTCGTAAGTTGAATGAGTGCAGTTTTATATAATATGTAAAACCTACAGTAATGTATAAAGCTGTAGAGTTTGTTTGTTTGCTTGAACGCGCTAATCTCAGGAACTCCTGGTACGATTTGAAAAATTTTTTCAGTGTTAGATAGCCCATTTATCGAGGAAGGCCAACAGGGGCGGAGCAGACGAATTTGCGCGGGTCAACTAGTGTTAAATATAAAACAGCACTCATTTAAGTAAGGCATGCCTATTACACACTACACGAGTTGAAATTACGTAATTCTTAAAAATGAGTACATTGTACTCATAATTTTGAACGATTTTTTAAAATTTGATTACAGGGTTGGGCTCATAGTCAAACTTATACATAGTGAAATGTACAATGACTCTTCTCTGTAATTGCGTTGTTTATACCATGTATATTTACAAACTGATATGAAATTCTGTTATTCATGTTTTTAAAAATGACTTGGTATTACACAGAAAAATGAGTACTGAGTCTATTTGAAAGTCTTTAATATTTTCAAAGGCATAATATTTTGATTTCCCATCTCTACGAGTTCAGAATAAGTAACGTCATCATAAGTCTGGGGCCGATTGACATTAACAAATTGAGTTTTTTCCACGACACACAAGAAGCGACTCCACGACACACAAGAAGCGACTAGTCAAGTGGGAGCCTCACTCATGAGACAAGTTCTTTCGTGTATTTTATTAGTTTAAAATATATTAACACTTTCACACAATTTTTTGAATGCTATAATAGTGGACTAAAAAAACTAATAAGTCCGTTAGACAGATTATTAGATAGGTTAATTTATTTAATTTTTTGTGTGAAATGAGTTTGAGATTGAAGAGACCTTTGCAGCAGTGGGAGTGGGTCCGGTTTCTTCGAGAGGCTATGTTTGAGTGCTTGAACTTGTCCTTACAGGTTGTGTCTGAATGGGGCGATGCCAATCTGGTCAAGTTCAATGCTACTAAGACCCAAGCGTGTCTTTTTCCGCTAAAAGGAGCCAATTCCTCCATCTTCCCGAGGTTTAACCGTGCCGATAACCGACCAACTTGTGCTTCTTCGTGTTAAATTAACCTCTACCATAATTTTTTTCTTTCAAAGAGGCAATGGCTCAAGTGACTGCCAAAAAGTTGGGGATTCTAGCAAAGGTGAGACGGTACTTCACGCCGGAACAGCTGCTCAAACTCTATCAAGCGCAAGTTCGATCGGGTATGGAGTACTGCTCTCATCTTTGGGACGGATCTGCCAAATATCAGCTTGATGCCCTTGAGTCAATTGAGAAACAAGCCAAAAGGATCATTGGCAATGATAGGCTCGTCGAGTCGAAGCTACAAAGCCTTGAGCATCGACGCCGATTTGCTAGCCTTCGGTTTTCTATCGGTTGCATTTTGGGGAATGTGCGACGGAATCGCATAATTTAATTCTGCCAAGCCCGGTTCATCATCGAACCACAAGACGAACGGCAGTGCGCCACCGGTACTTACATAATGAACATCCCGCCACACGCGCAAAACATTTTGGGAACACATTCATTGTGCGTACAGCTAAGGAGTGGAATTCCCTGCCGGAATCTGCGTTTCCTGATAGCTACAACCTGGGAGTCTTTAAGTCAAGAGTGAATATGTTCTATGCAAGCGTGCTACACCTTCGACTGCATCATCGTTTACCATCAGGTGAGATAGTGGTCAAACGTATGCCTATCCATAGTAAACAAAAAATCTTTTACTTTGGGACCAATCACGAAAAAAAACCATCAGGTGAGATAGTGGTCAAACGAGTGCCTCTTAGTAGTAAAAAAAAGTGTGAAACAAATTAGGCTAACAAAAAAAAGAGTTTTGTTAAACTGTAAAAAGTTGCCGACCCTTTTTTGACCTACTGGTAAATGTTAGCTGATACAACCAGTAAAAGAATAAAGAGATGTAGAAAATTAGTGGGACTTATGAAGAAATTATTATAAAATTAGAGTGAACGGCTTCTTCTGCTTAAGTTTATTACGTAGTCAAATTTGTTTTTGACACCTTTGACCTAGACTAGAGTCAAGAGCAAACCCATATCAAGTGAAAATATATTATTTCTTTCTTGGATTTGGTTTTATAATTTTTAACACAGAATGCTCTGCGATTTTCACAAAGATATCACCCGTAATGTATGATTGGATAAAAAAACACCGGTAGCACTCCGGGAGTGCCGGCAGAAGTGAAAACATGTAAATAATACATCCTTACTGTCGCGGTCACATCATAGACAAACCACCGACAACAAAATAAACAAAAAGACACTGACGTGTGGCCGCGACAGCGACTGTCAGTGACAGATGTCAATCTTGACACAGTTCCTGACATAAACAAAACGAACCATAAAAACAACAAAAAATAACGTTGTGTTTAATTATAAGTACAAAAATACTATCATTTATGAGGTAGAATACAATGTTTATTTATTGCGCTATCGTACACAAATATGACAATTTACATGTATTCATAATATTATATCGTTATTTATTTATATATTACATTAATTTTTATCTCTTAGAAAAATCAACTTTCATCCATAATTTCGTAATTCCGTAATTTCGTATCCTTGGATACGCGTGGCACGCTGTACATAAACACAGACGGACATTCGCGCAAGCGCCCTGTGCCGCCTAAGCGGAGCAGCACACTCAGGCACGGTAGAAAGAGTGGGAGATACTAGTTCCTCTCCCTTCCCCTCGATCTTACGCTTTTTCGCATCACGTGACCCTGACGCGAGTCCGTCTTACGCTTTTTGCGATCAGGTCACGTGACCCTGACGCGAGTTTAAGATTTTATACCCATTACAGAAAAAGTGCTCAACGCCGCTAAAGAAGTTTTCACTTCAAAAAAACTGTGTAAGAACAAGGTATTCAAAAAAATAATCGAGCCATTCGTAATCTAAAACTGATTAAACTTCAATAGTGCAACGACTGGGGTACAAACGTGCGACCTTTCGCTCACTAGTTCGCCGCCCTCTCCTGCACAACATAGGCCGATAAAAACTTCGTTAGCTATCATATTATTATTCTAATTATAACTCTCTTTTATATTCGCCTTGTTAATTACTATTATTCCTGCGAGACCAGAATAAATAATTTTCATGATTTCAAAATGATTTTTTCATCACTCGAATCACAAGCAACTACGGTAGACACCAGATAAATGTGTACTAAAGGTCATTGACCCACATACGTTTATTGACTTTAACCAGAAACCAGCCAGACTTGGCCCCACAGATCCGCGATAACGCGCAATATGGCCGCCAACAGCAAAGCGGATAATGAAAAACGGTTCATAATCTATTGTTCGGATATCTACGCAGGGATATTAGGGAAAGGTCAATGTACTATATTGCAAGTTTACGTGGCGCCTACCACACTACAAAGCATGAGGTTTTTAGGGTCAATTCCCGATTTTCACAAAGTGTAATTGGGTATTTTCATTTGAGTTTTGTAAGTAAGTAGTAGCTCGGAGTTATCACGGTTTTTTTTCCGAAAGAGTTGCCATGGTCCTGGAACGCAAAAGGCGTTTAAAAATCCATGTTGCTGCTTTAAATTTTTATCATATTTGTATTTGATATATGCGTTTAGTTTGTATGAAATAAATTATTTTTAATGAGATATCATCATCATCATTATCAGCATTATCATTACATCTCTTGTGCTTCTTACATCCCAAGGTGTACCAATAGCTCGCCGTGTGATATCCGCTTCACCGCCTACCACGGCGGTGCGCGGTGCCGTGTGTTAATCGCCTTAAAGTCTTCCAAATTCCTTATTCTTACATAGCGACATAATTTAACTTTTCGAAATACACGCGAACGAAGTCGCGGGCAACAGCTAGTTTATATATATTATTAAGGTTGTCACCAAAATCTAAGAAGTCCGATTTGACAGCTGAGTGGAGAGTACTAACCACTAAGTGCGAAAGAGATTTACTTTTATGTGTCTTTCATACCTACTAGTAAAGCAATGTTATATCCTGCTGTCAAATCGTTTTTTTTTTTAGATTTTGGTAACTATAGTAGGATATTGTTTTACCAACATTACTATAGATCTCTAAAAATATTTTACGTGGTTTCTCATAGAACAGTACAGTCACGGTTTTGGACCCATGTCAAAGGCTCTGACGTAAGAGTTTAGTCCCAAATGAATTAGTTATTTCGATGTTCGAGTACACAAACAACTTGTAAATTAGGGATGATGTTCTTAAGAAAATATGTATGTTTTTCTGAAAGGAATGTTTTGTGAGGTAATGTGATGTGATGTGATGTCTCATGTGGCATTGATCTGAAGCTTGTGATGTGGTAGTTAATTGCTGTTTTATAAAAAAAGAAGACGCAGAGTAGAAATAAATCCTGCTATTGTAGAGTATGTTTTAAATAAGATTACAGGATTAAATGATCCAATGAGTTAAATATTCACACAGGTATAAGTTATTTATCGATAGAAATGCGCTTTCTAAAGAAAATTTATTCCCTAGCAATAAAAATCACGACAGCGATGATATGTCGCAATTTTTTTTACAATACTTTCGCTTAGCACACACATAACTCATTTTTGTAAACGATAGTTGAGTTCACTGCTATGTTAATATTTATCTGTCCAAAACAAAAACAGCAGACGCTCCTGTATTGGCAACTAATTTAATATACAACCCCGATCGCCACCCTTGAAATCTCGGACCCTAACATAGCAAACCCTACGCGACCCTCTAACTTAGTCTTCAGGCCAAACACATGTCAACATTTATACAATTTTATAAACTTTCAACGCAATAAATATATTCTTATAAAGTTTAAAACTTGATAAACTAAATTTGATTCGAGTCGACGCTGAGCAAGCAAGGGTGAAATAAGCTCAATTTGATGAAAGTATATCAGATGCAAGTCGTTTTGAAGCTGTGAGGCAGTCAAAGGAATGCGAGCAAAATATTTTATCCAGTGAGTTTATAAGTGGCTTGCACGTTTTACAAAAAATGTATTTTGGTTTAGTCTTTTTTTATTTGTGATGGGTGCAATCTTGACTCTTGTCTAGGTCAGAGACAACAGGGACAAAGTCTACGATGGAGCGAACTTACCCAGAAGGAGCCTGTGCACTCTAACTTTGCGTTCGGAAACACAGACGTAGGCAGACACTTTCACTCCTTTGCTGTGCGCATTATAAAAGACTTTTGGAAACGCTTAGTGCGAATTGGTGGAATAGTAACAAGGTA
The DNA here is from genome assembly GCA_947578705.1 of Lacanobia wlatinum. Classification (NCBI taxonomy): domain Eukaryota; kingdom Metazoa; phylum Arthropoda; class Insecta; order Lepidoptera; family Noctuidae; genus Lacanobia; species Lacanobia wlatinum. The sequence goes on from OX388037.1 coordinate 4,748,485, forward strand.
GGGATGGTAAGTTACAGTGCGTCTGGAAGCAGTGGACGTCTTTAGGCTGATATGATGATAATGATGATGAGTTAGAACTAGTTTCATCATTGTCATCCAATTTCAGTTTTTTGTCACAGTAACTTGTGTAGAAGATTTTCATCTGCTTGGCTTATTAACTCTTTTAATTCATAAATTCTCCAAGTACAGCTAAAAAGCCTGAACAATATAACACGATGCTTTATCCTACGGGCAGTAACCCAGAGTTGATGGGTTAGGCGTCTGATGCTAATATAATTATAACTACCCATCTAAAAACATTTCACATGCTGTTGCCATTGAACCAAAGCCGACCAAAAAGGCCCGTTTGTCTCTTGTTCTTATCGGTCCATTGCGGAATCTGACTTCAAGATCAGATTTAACAAAAGAATTTGCACTCGATGTGCATTTTACGCAGTTGACATAAGATTGAAAATATTTTCAGCACCCGCAAATAAAGGTTGGTGTTGCGGACCTCAGGATAAAGGCCTGATCATGTGTTTAATGTTAAGGGGTGGAAAGGTTATTTTCGATTGTGTTAGAAGTATATACATTTTGTACCCGTAAGTGGCCGTCCGCTGACAGATGACGACACTGCGAAGCTCTTTCTTGTTTTCTTGGTCCCTTAACTCGATTTAGGTAAATGAAAGCTTTGACTCGAGTCATCTGTTAGAGCGGGATGCACATATACCCCAGAACAGGACAGAGGTAGTGGCCCTTGAAGAGTAATCGTTCGGAAATTGAACTTTGCCAAACTTGTGAAGTGAGTGTTCGTTTTTTTTTTATTTGTTTTTTTTTTAAGTGCAAATGCCAATAGTAGCAATTTATTGTGTTCTCTGTTCATTGGTTTTGTTTGATCTTTTATATTTGGCGTTGATTTTGAACCAGCGTTCTATAAATAAATCTGTTAGTTTAGCAGAGAGTTTCAGATGAAATGGTGTACACATCAAATAATGATGATTGCATGTTTCTGCAAAACAATTTTACAAATAAATCCATTTTAATAGCTTTGTAATCTGGCTTTTGGTTTTCCAAAACCCATTTTATTTTTGGAATAGCAAAAGTCAGTTTATATTTTTATTCATGTTGCAATCAGTATTACTATTAACTATTTACTATTTTAATACTTGTTTTTTTTTTTCTGTAGATACCTTTCATCATATCAGCCAAAAGACGTCCACTGCTAGACATAGGCCTCCCCTAAGTGTCGCCACAACAACCGGTCCTGTGCGTCTCGCATCCATCAGCTACCCGTGACTCTCACCAGCTAGTCTATTCTGTAAGAAACTATTTCGATATCGAGCTTCACCTGAGTGATCAAACTCACAAAGTGAGCTTTATTGCACACAAAATAAAAGTCTTCATTTGAAACTCACCTCGAATTCTACTGTCGAGATACGAAAATGTTGTTAGAGAATAGCACTACAGGTCATCCGCCCACCTTGTGGAAGGCCTTTTAATGTTGCGTCTTCCGGTAAGCTTAGATACCTTTACCATTTCTGAATCTGATGTAGACTCACTGGTTTATGCCAGAATGACAAAACCACAAGACAAAGACAGTTTTTTTCAGTACAAGAAAATAGATATAAAAATACAACGAAAGTACGTCTTGTAATGCAATTTCATACCAATCCTTAGCCTCGGATCCGTATGAATTGCAAACTCAACAATTTGTATCACAACCGAATTTTGCAAGCGGACCTCAAGAAATCCAATAGTGAATATGCAGACACATTAAAATTGATAGCAGTTTAAAAATTCTATCGGAATATTATCCTACAAAATTCGAACCACATTGATTCTTTCGATGCATTGAGGATTTTATAGTTTACGACTTTACCATCTCTACTTACTCCAGTTGGGATGCCTCTCACAAGGAGGACTGACGAACTGGTGAATGACAAGGGATTTCGCTGGATGCTAGAAGTTCAGAACGGTTCCACGTAGCGACGACGCATAGAGGATACTCGAGTCCAGCAGTGGACTGCCCACAGTAAAAATCTTCGCTCTAGCCATAATATTGATTGAATATTGATTTATAGCTTATTGTCAAGTGTTTTACACGTGCAGCCTGTGGACCAACTATACTCAGCGGGCTATCAGCGCCCTACGGGTCCAGTATATTAATGGATTCAGGATGTTGATGGGGCTGCCCCGTTTCCGCAGTGCATCAGGTATGTTTGCACAAGCACACGTCGATGGCTTCCACGCCATCGTCAGACAGAAATCTGCCTCTTTGCTTTGCAGAGTGCGGGTCAGCTCCAACTCCATCCTGAAGACTATAGCGGGGAGGTACGACTCTTCTTTGTTAGGGGATGTTGTTCGAAGATGTATCTCAAACAACATCCTTGTCTCTAAATAGATTTACAACTTTACTAACATAGGAATAAGTTGTCTTTTTGTTTACTAACCTACATGGATGCTGCTTATCCGAATTAAAGATTTTTTTATTTTTTATCATCGTTTTCTACGATGTCCCTCACTCCTCTTTCTTCGAACAAGTGATCTCTCTTTTGAATGCACTCTATGTGAACCTTAGGACGGTAACCAGTCCGTAACGTGAACACATTCGTAATGAAAGAATTATCACAGAATTAATGATTAGTTTATTTGCCAATCTAGCAAAACAAGATAGTTACATAAATACAAAATCAATGATTGCCAATATTTTCCAATATGATATTCACATAGTGTGACGAAATGACGCGAAAAGGTTATTAGAATAACTTAATCTGTTCGTAGGCACGTTTTCACACCGCCTACATGTCTCTATGTTTCTAAGAACGAGACGTACAACAAACAATCAATAAATGTGTATACAGTGATACATACTTAAAAAGCAGAGCAGTAAAATTTTCAAGGTTACCAATGCATGCCGCACGCACGTCGCCGTCGGACGCGAGAGTAGTGCACCAGCTACATCAGTAGTGCACCAGCTACATGGAGGGCAAGGACAGACCTGTCGTATTGTCCGCTATTCCATAAGGTTTTGAATTTCGTGGATGGGCGACCATCTTAACATACCGAGATTCCTCCAGGCCTCGAAAAGCACGTTAAGGTGTTGGTCCTGGCTGTAATTTGTAGATCATTGACAGTCGTAAAAGTCAGAAGCCAAAGAATTTGTCACCAGGCTTGCTAATGGGTATTGTATTACCCAATTACTGAGTTTAAGAGGTCAGATAAGGTCCTTCCTCGTTATTGTAAAGTACTAGTACTCTGCTGCACCCAGTAGATGAAGCCGGAATCCGACCCCAACATTGTAGCGAAAAGGCTAGCCTGATTGATGGAATCTTGTGCGTTTTTTTAAATACCTGTAAACGGTTTATTTGATGAACCTTTCATGTCGGAGTAGTTTACAACCAGCTGTTTTTATTAATATACCTGAACTTTCCTGTTTTTGAATAAAATTAATTTATTGTCTCCGCCCATTGCCAGCTTGATGCCTTGAGTAAATTGAAAAACGAGGATCATCGGTAATGATAGACTCGTCGAGTCGAAGCTCCAAAGTCTTAAGCGTCGACGCCGAGTTGCTAGCCTGTCGGTTTTATATCGGTTGCATTTTGGGGAGTGTACGACGGAATTGCATAACTTAATTCCACCAAGCTCGTTCCATCATCGGACCCCAAGTCGTACGGCGATGCGCCACCGGTTTTTCAACCCAACCCAAACGTACAAAACGTTTTGGGAACATATTCATTGTGTATAGGTACAGCTAAGGAATGGAATTCCCTGCCAGAGTCTGTGTTTCCTGGTAGCTACTACCTGGGAGTCTTTAAATCAAAAGCGAATAGGTTAATTCTAGGCAAGCGTTCTCCATCTTCGACCACATCATCACTTACCATCAGGTATGATAATGGTCAAACGAGTGCCTATAAAAAGTAAAAAAAAAATAACAAAATTATAAATAGTAAAAAAAAAACTTATTTTTGGTCCTTCAAGATGCCTTTATTTTAGCATACGATTAATCGTATCGCGAGATCTAAAAGTCTTTCCTCATCGTATCATGGTAAACCAATAAGAAGCCAGGGGTACGATCATCCCCTCTTATTTGCTAAGCTGAGCATTTTCCATGTCGCATTATATCGATGGAGGGCTATTCTCCAAATTGTCTGAGATGTTATCAATATTTATTGAATGTTCCGAGAAGAAGGTAGTCGGGGATTATTTTGTTTTGGCTGTCATTATGGGGATTAGCAGGCTGGTGATGAAAGAAAGTATCGAGAATTATGTTTTTATCAGCTTTTAATGAAGACAAGCAGTTTATAGGATGCCTAGAGTTTTAGGGATTCTATGGTCTAGGCAAATTGATATTCTATCAGAGATCAACATTTTTGAAACGTCAAAATGTAAGGGATTTAAAACGTTACATTATGGACTGCAAACGGCAACCTGAAGAAACCAGATTCACTAAAATGATAGGTGTAAGTAGTTTTTAGGGTTAAGAACAAAAAACGGAACACTTATAGGATACCTCGGGGGTCTATTTGTCTGTCTGGCTGTCTGTTGAAATTTGGTACACATATGGACTTCTGTGACCCAAACACGGACGCGGTACAAAATCATTAAATTTTTAGTATGGGAGTCACTTCTGGGGGTCAAACTAGAACATTACAAAATTTTTTTTTAAACAATATTGTGTGACATATTAAATGAAAGGGGTTACTGTAAGGGTTTTAAATATATTTTTTTCATAATTTTAAAATAAGGGGTTTTGAAGTTATTCAAGAAATTAGACGAAAAATTTCCATCCCCCCCCTTTATCTCCGAAACTACTGAGCCTAAAATTTTGAAAAAAAAAAATGGAGATAATAGATCTTTACCTATAAATTACAGGAAAACCTATAGCAAGTCTATAGTGTTAAAATAACAAGTTTAAAAAATTGAAATTCGTTCGGAACCCTTTGCACGCGAGTCCGACTCGCACTTGGCCAGTTTTTTCTTCTTTTCGTGTCGATTAACTAAATTCAAATTTTGTTCGACCAGTATTTACAATATTTACAGTTCTATCGTTAACCTAGTGTATGTTAATCTTGATAGTACAGGCGGTTGAGCACGACGACCAACAAAGGAGCTGGCGCATGTCCTGTAAACGATCTCCACACTGTCAATACGTTTGCAATAGGTGGAGGTAGGCTGCACTTAGTATAGGTAGGTTTTAAGTTAATCACGTAGTCAAATAATGTAGACTTTCAGGTTGCCTGTCTATATTTTATCTCCGTGTTCGAAGGTGACCCTTTTTCGAGTAACCTTGAGGAATACTAAACACGGAATACAGACTCGTTTTGCCATTTTATAGGGTTCCGAACATCCGTAAAAAACGGAACCCTTATAGGATCACTCTGGTGTCTGTCTGTCATAGCCAGTTTTCTCCGGATCTACTGGATTGATTATGTAAAATTTGGTATACATATGGATTTCTATGAGCAAAACACGGACGCGTTACGTAAATAAATAAATTTTTTTGGGGGTCAAACCCAAAAAAAAATAAAAAAAGTTTTTCAAACTGTATTGTGTGATCTATCAAATGAAAGGACTTACTGTGAGGGTTTTAATTACACTTTTTCATAATTTTAAAATAAAAAGTTTTCAAGAAATTTGACAAAACTGGCTAAGTGCGAGTCGGACTCGCGTGCAAAGGGTTCCGAACGAATTTAGTTTTTTTAACATGTTATTTTAACACTACAGACTTTTAATAGGTTTTCTTGTAATCTTTAGGTAAAGATCTATTATTTCCATTCTTTTCAAAATTTTACGCTCAGTAGTTTCGGAGATAAAGGGGGGGAATGGTCATTTTTCGTCTAATTTCTTGCATAACTTCAAAACCATTTATTTTAAAATTATGAAAAAAATATAATTAAAATCCTTACCGTAAGCACTTTTACTTGATATGTCACCCGATATTGTTCAAAAATCTTTTTTTTTTTATTTTCTAGTTTGACCCCCAAAAGTGACCCCCATACTAAAAATTTAATAATTTACGTAACGCGTCCGTATTCGGATTATAGAAGTCCATATGTATACTAAATTACAACAGAATCGGTCCAGTGGATCCGGAGAAAACTGGCTGTGACAGACGGACAGACAGACAGACAGACAGACAGACAGACAGACAAACAGACAGACAGACAGGCACCCGAGTGATCCTATAAGGGTTCCTTTTTTCGGAACCCTAAAAAATGACCATTCCACCGTATCTCCGAAACTACTGAGCATAAAATTAAAAAAAAAATGCAGTTAATAGTTCTATACCTAAAGATTACAGGAAAATCTATGAGAAGTTTGTAGTGTTAAAATAACATGTTAAAAAAATTAAATTGGTTCGGAGCCCTTTGCATGCGAGTCCGACTCGCACTTGGCCAGTTTATCTTCTGCATACCTGCTGCTTCCCATATTCCGGTTCTCGGTTCTACACGTCATTTGTTGTAAGCCAAGCTGTAACTGTCACAGCTTAGCACTAAATATCTTGGTCCAAGGCCATATTTTGGCACATGCCAATAATATTTCAAAAACTCTTATGCCACATGCAAAGAGAACTATAGGAAATTTAATATTAGTCTTTTTTCTGCCGACTTCAGAGAATAAGGCGTAAGTATATGAATGTTCGAATTAATAGTTAATATAAAGGGTCACAAGACTTCAGTACCTCTTACTCATTCCATCAGGAAGTATGCTATGCATCACTTGATCAATATGAGCAGACGAAGCGAAAATACATAATGTTACTTAGGATAGTTTATTACCTATGTGTTATTGGCTTATTCCTCTTTACGTATTGCTCGGTAAGAAATTGTTTGTTACTATTGTATGAGTTACTGATGCTTCGTTAATATGAGTTACGGGTGCGAGAACATAAACTAAACAAAAAACAGAAAAACATAGCCAAAATATCAATAAGCAAAAATTGTACTATTATCATCATCATCATCATAACAGCCGAAAGACATCCACTTCAGGACATAGACCTCCCTCAAAAGGCGGTTTGCCATAATCGCCACGCTTGGCAGGCGGGTTGGCGATCGCAGAGAACGCTGTTGCCCATTCTCTGGTCGCCTCTTACGACACCCACGGGAAGTGATGGGATGGTATTATTCTTTTACGGTACCATTCGGGACTTTCCGACACCATACGGCGAAAAAAATTTGTATGTAAACAAATTAATGTATCGAATTAAAATTGGAAAAGGAGAATATTATTTTCATTACTTCTGTTAAAAATAATTAAGTGGTAAATTATTTACAACATTTCTAGGGTTTCATACCCAAAGGGTAAGAAACGGAACCCTATTACTAAGCCTCCGCTGTCCATCCGTCCGCCCGTCTGTTAGCGGGCTGTAACTCAAGAACCGTACTTAATAGGAAAACAGTTGAAATGTTCACTGAGTGTGTGTTTCTATTGCCGCTATAACAACAACAAAAAAATAATTATTAAATTATAAATTACTAGTGGACGTCACGCGGTTTCACTCGCGTAGTTCCCGTTCCCGTAGGAGTACGGGGATAAAATATAGCCTATGTTACTCCCTGATAATGTAGCTATCAATTGCTGAAAGAATTTTTCAAATCGGTCCAGTAGTTTCGGAGCCTATTTAATTCAAACAAACAAACAAATCTTTCCTCTTTATAATATTAGTGTAGATAGGGGCTCCCATGATACAAGAAAAGTGTTTTTTCTTTTCAGTTTATGATACGGAACCCTTGGTGTGAGAGTCCGACTCGCACTTGGCCGGTTTAATATTAAAACACTTAATTTATTACAGGCTTTTAAAACAGAATCAAAAATCAAGATTTCGTATACATGGAAAATCAGGTAGTAATTTTCATAAAACTTAATTGTCATCGCAACTGAAAAAATCTATACTCTATACTATTATATTTTGTATTTGACAGCTCCTCCGTGCCTCGGAAAGCACGTTAAGCCGTTGGTCCCGGCTGTCATTGGTAGATCTTTGGCAGTCGTTACGGATAGTCAGAAGCCAGTTAATCTGACTCCAGTCTTGCCATGAAGTACCGTGTTACCCAGTTAATGGGTTGTGGAGGTATGGTAGGCAGCCGCTCCACATAAAAAACTAGTATTCAGCTAAATCCGGCTTGACTGGAAGCCGACCCCAATGTAGTTGGGAAAAGGCTAGGCAGATGATGATTTGACAGCTCATGAAAATAATTTCTTGACAAAACTATCTAAGTTATTACCTTCCCTGGATAAAATTCCTATCATAAGACGTAAATAACTGTTGCCTATACATTAAACCCTACATTTATCAACGCTAACTCCAACTAATTCTCAGAACCCTTTTACAAACTTAATGAGTACCTTAACACACGACATCAAAGGATAACCTAATTAAAATCAATTCAATAGTTTCGGAGATCAAAATCTCCATATAAAGGCACATCTTTATAAGTGGTTTAATTTATTAACTTTGATCTTTGCTTCTGGCAAATTACGAGACATTGCTTTGAGAGTAATGTTATTTGATTTTGCACTTTGCTTAAATTAGAATAAGGTTGGTTTCGTATCAGTGTGAAGTCGTGTTGACTGCTCCTTTGAACGCTGTCATAAGGCAAACATTGGACAGAAGGGGAATTGGGTCCTCTTGTTAAGTATATGTTAATTAGGGTTCCGAAAAAAAAAGGAACCCTTATAGGATCACTCGGGTGTCTGTCTGTCTGTCTGTCTGTCTGTCCGTCTGTCACAGCCAGTTTTCTCCGGATCCACTGGACCGATTCTGTTGAAATTTGGTACACATATGGACTTCTATGACCCAAACACGGACGCGTTACGTACATCATTAAATTTTTAGTATGGGGGTCACTTTTGGGGGTCAAACTAGAAAATTAAAAAAAAAAGTTTTTTGAACAACATTGTGTGACATATTAAATGAAAGGGCTTACTGCGAGGGTTTTAATTATATTTTATTCATAATTTTAAAATAAATGGTTTTGAAGTTATTCAAGAAATTAGACGAAAAATGACCATTCCCCCCCCCCCCCTTATCTCCGAAACTACTGAGCCTAAAATTTTGAAAAAAATGTAGAGGATAGATCTTTACCTAAAGATTACAGGAAAACCTATTAGAAGTCTGTAGTGTTAAAATAACATGTTTAAAAAAAAATTCGTTCGGAACCCTTTGCACGCGAGTCCGACTCGCACTTGGCCAGTTTTTTTTATGATTAATTACGTACGATTGTGATGTTACAATGTTGTCTTTTTGAGCTTTTTATCTTCAAAGAAATGATCGCAACTGAAATAAAATGTTAAATATAACTTCTTCATTACTATCATCGTTCCAAACGAAATTAGGTTTGGGGACAAGAAAAAGGAGAATAGTGGATTTATCTAAGGGCTATTTTTACTCTATTAAGCGTTCAAAAAGCGAGAATTCTCAGGAAACTTTAATTTATGGACCTGTGAAGTTGAGTTTGTATTTTTTGCACTTCCTATGAATTGGTCCTCCAGTCCAAACAGCCGGTTTAATTTGGTCCTTTCGCCCAAAAAACAATACTACTACAAATTAACCTATTCCACAACAACCGTACTTTGAAACAGCATCTGTAATGAAGATAAACACCAGAAAACAATATGCGATACACAAATAGTGACAGTCGAAACAAATATTTGAAATGAAAAACAAATGTTTGGGCAACGTTTGATGTCCTAAGCAAATAACGTGGCCAGGATTGGCAAAACATTGGACGAACGCCATCATGTTGGTGGCTTATTTTTAGAAAGGTCATGCATGAATTTTTCTTACTGAACTAGAAATTCGAAAAATTATGTGCTCAATTCGATAGATAGCTGCAAATACTTTTGGGAGTACTTTCATTGTCATCATCATCATCATCATCAGCTGAAAGACGTCCACTCCCCCAAGATTTGGGAGGGGGGTTTGCCATAATCGCCACGCTTGACAGGCGGGATGGCGATCGCAGTGTATGGTGTTGAGTTTCACAGAGAACGCTGCTGCCCATTCTCTAGCGAGCACACAAGTACTTTCACTGTGCGTACAGCTAACGAGTGGAATTCCCTGTCAGAGTATGTATATTCTGATAGTTACAACCTATTCACTCTTGATGTATCTCTTTAAATCAAGACTGGTTCATCATCTCTTCTTCTTAATAGATTTTATGATGCATACTGTATATCTGTTTTCTTTTAACTTTTTATTTGTGAATTCGTGGACAATGATGTGGGTTACATGTGTAGTAACACAAACATGGAATTGGTTATGCATAATTGTATTTCTAAGTAAGGCTAATTTAAGAATCTTTCTTATACCTGGCATGCAACTGTTTTTTGTCCAGAACAAGTAAAATAAAATAAAAAATCATCATCATCATATCAGCCGAAAGACGTCCACTGCTGGAAATAGGATTGCTACATTATCGATCACATCATCGCTTTCTATCATCTTTGTGAGATATTGATCAAACAGGAGTCTGTTTAAAGTCACCAACATTGCGCGTAGATTCAGCGTGCTGAAGTGGAAGTGAGCTGGCTATGTCTGCAAACGGACAGCCGGTTGATGGAGCAGACATGTGTTAGAGTGGAGACCGCGTATGGGCAAACGTAGAGCGGGACGCCGTGCGGTGCGATGGATCGATGATTTAAAGAAAATGGCTGGCAGCGGATGGATGCGGACTGCTCAAGACCGGGATGGTCTCTTTGGGGGAGGCTTACATTCAGCAGTGGACAGCAATTGTCTGAAACGATGATGCTGATCATGAGGAGTCTGTCTATACTAATATAATAAAGCTAAAGAGTTTGTTTGTCTAAATGAGCTAATCTCTGGAACTACCAGTCGGATTTAGAAAATTCTTCTTGTAATTAATGAACTAATATATTAAAGCTGAAGAGTTTGTTTGTTTGTACGTCTGTTTGTCTTAACATGCTAATCTCTGGAACTATCAGTCGGATTAAGAAAAATCTTTTTGTATAATGATAGACACATTCATGAAGAAAACTATATACAACGTGTAACAGAATAAACGCAATACCTCTTAAGGGGTCATTGTACTCATCATTATGAACAACTTTTACTATGGGACCAATACCGAAATCGCGAAAAAAAAATCAGCGGTTCAGTAAATTTTGTCGAGTTATGCTCACGTAAATGTACGGGGGAGTCGATTTTTTTTTTGCGATTTCAGTGTTGGTCCCATAGTGAAAGTTGTTCATAATAATGAGTTCAATGAACCCTTAAGAGGTATTGTGTTTATTCTGTTACAGGTTGTATTAGAACGGAAAAAAACGGGATATGCGCGTACGAACTCACGGGCAATAGCTAGCCAATTTAAGGAGAGCTTTACATCGACAGAGAGTACAACAAAGATGCAAACATACCACTTATATTCCACTTATATCGGCGCCTTACATACGCGTGGACAACCGCGGGGAGGGCGCGGGGCTCAGGGCACCGAACCCGGCTGCGCAAGCGCTGCTGCGCGCCCTACCACTCACTGAGCTCACAGACGTACCACGCATTCCTTTGTACGGTCTTCATAATATTGTACTAAGTGTTACTTATGGTATTACACCTATTTTTATACAGTCCACTAGTTTTCTTCTAAATTCCCAACCGAGTCTATTCATTGATCGATTGACGGCGTTAATTACGGCAATACCGGTAATTATTCTCCAATCGAAGGACCAATGAATAGACTCGGTTGGGAATTCAATGAGTGGTAGGGTCTGTGAGCTCAGTGAGTGGTAGGGCGCGCAGCAGCGCTCGCGCAGCCGGGTTCGGTGCCCCGAGCCCCGCGCCCTCCCCGCGGTTGTCCACGCGAATGTAAGGCGCCGACAACTTATTTATAACCAGGAACTTTGTTCGAATGATAGCAAGAACTATCGTTTTATCAAATTACTAGCTACCCGCGCAACTTCGTCTTCGTCACAATTTTCATTACTGCTCCGCTCCTATTGGTCTTAGCGTGATGATATATAGCCTATAACCTTCTTCTATAAATGGGCTATCTTACACTGAAAGAAATTTTGAAATTGAGCCAGTAGTTCCTGAGATTAGCGCGTCCAAACAAACTCTTCAGCTCTATATATTAGTATAGATATAGATTATCAAAAAATCTGCTCTTAACCTCGACCTGACGATGGCAACAAAGTCTAACGTGTTTAAATTATTTAGTCAACCGACTCAAAAAGTAAACATCTCCTTCAAACAACCTCTCTCGAATTCTTAGAAACGAATACCTATTTTTAGATGTAAAGTAATCAGCATAAATAAATACCCTATTCAGTACTTAAACTTGAGCAGCAAGGCCTGGATGTTTTCTTCCATTTACAAATTAAATTACTACAGTGTAGTCCGTTTAGTACGACTCCGCATATAACAACCAACCGTTTTTAGCGACGTAAGTATAGACAAATATGTTTGGTTTTAATATGAGCCTTCAAGAAATTGCCAGTACGTTTAGTACGACTTCCTGGTTAGTACGACGTAATATCACCGATCCCTTGGGCGTCATTATAATCGGATTCTATTTTATTATCATTATGCTGAGCGATGACCGTTTTTAGCGGATATGACGCATATCTTCCCAACTTTTATAAAATTTTGTTTAATTTGTTATGCGTCATGCTTGGCGCAAATAAACGCTTTTTATTTCTTTCTTTCCGAAAAACACGTACATACCTAAGAACCGAAATAAAATTGGTTTCAGCACAAACCCTGGAATGCGTTCAATAACTCCTATCCTAAAGTTAATCTGAACCGACTTCGATGAATTTACATGCAAATTGGGTTTCAAAACGGATCTCACTGAGCGCCCATAGTTAATGCTAGGGCCAACTTATTTTGATGCCCTACAAATTTTATTACACCCTTATCACTTTGAATATATGGTACAAAATAGATTACAGAATTTTGATTTGAACGGCAAAGTAAAGCTTGTATTTGAATTAGTCCGACAAATTGAATAATGCATTCGAATTTGAAATGATTTGTCCTAAATGTGTTAGGTATAAGGTCGAGTTTCCTATGTCAAGTGACAACTAAAACAGGCTAGGGTTGTGCCATCGTAAGTTTTAACTTTTGAAGCTTTGGTAAGGACTTTCAAACCTCTAATATGCGACAAAGTGGTGTGACATGTTAGTTTTTAGTTATTATTAATAGTTTGCTTATCTCTAATTAGTTTCTAATGAAGGTACGTGTAAGATTAGTTTCTGAGAACGTTCCATGTTCTAGTTGAGACAGTCGGTTATGTTCTTAATTAGCGAAAACTGAGTCTGTACCTTTATAAGTTTGATATGTAGAAAATGTAATTAATAGGAGCTTGAATGCCTGGAGAAGAAACTGAGCTAAATTATATTTCTAGTGGTGCCTGGCAGGACTTAACAACATTGATAGCATATAGAATACAGGCAACTATGGGATTTAATTTCAATAGGGATCTCCATTTTGTGTAGCCGATGGATGCGAGACGCACAGGACCGGTCGTTGTGGCGACGCTTGGGGGAAGCATATGTCCAGCAGTGGACGTCTTTCGGCTGATATGATGATGATGATGAGGGATCTCCATCAATGAAGGTTGTGGTGGTTAGATCGGCAGACGCACCTTGTAGAATTCTGGTTAAACGAAAATCGATCCAAACATAGTAGGGCAAAGGCTAGGCAGATCAATTGAAAGGATCCCCTCAGTTTGATGATGGTAGAAATAGAGAAAATAACAAAAAAAGTAAAACAAAAAAAAAAAACAATCAACTCACTCTAACTATGCTTAAACATGGATACCCTTTGACTTGCTTAGCCATTGAAGATCTAAATCTCATTGGTTAACTTTTCTTAATATATCTGTTGAATGCAACATAAATGTAGGTAGATATGTATCAATCAAATCAAAAGTCATTAATTCAAATTAGGCTGAGTGCTAGCACTTTTTAAGCGTCAAAGTTCTACACAAAGACAGTCCCCCAAAACGCCGGCTTAGCTGGAAAGAAGAAGTGGATAAAGTATGAATATTAAATCCTTTGCAAATATCGACACAGATATAAGTCAGCAAGACTGTATCTTGCTGATTCATATCCGTGTTTCGTCTGGATCCGTCTCAACATATAAGATAGCATAGCACACATTATTTTATGTGGACTCTCCTCATCCTCCTCCGATTAAATTTTTCAATGCTCTTCAGGAAATTTAAAATATTAGAATGTTCAAGTTTAATAGAAATTGAAATTGCTTTGTACAGACGGCAGCATATCAAGCTACAAGAATCTGTCCAATTTTCTAAATAGATTTTCAACTTTATCGCTAAATCAAAGTCAAAGTTGATTGTTAAAATTTGACAGTTTCGGGTAGCTTGATGTGCTGGCATCTGTACTGGCCAGTGTTCATGACGTCATGAAGCCGACCCTATACTGTTGTTTCGTTCCGAAATATACTGGCCAGTGCGTTGACGTCATATATTGACGCTGTATTGAGAATAGTGTTTGTGCTCGTTTACAAAAATAATTATTGCAAATATTACAAAAAATACAATAAAAAAAACCTCAAAGTCTGATGCACACACGCCCGTTTGATATAAATACTACTATATACGTCACACTTGTCTTACCAGTAGAATATGGTGGCACACTAGTACAATATGGCGTTGAATTCATGACGTCATGAGTACTAACCAGTATACTGGGCTATATTTCGGAACACACGCAATGTTTACTGTGGAATCACTGGTTTGCTGATCTTTGCCTGATTTCGTCTTTTAGTTTTAATGCATTGATTCTTGGAAATTTAATTAGCTTTTATTTCAATTATAATGTTTGTAAGTTTGTTGCTGTTCGAATAAGAAACAATTCCTCTTATCCTACGGAGTTAAATTTTTATAATTATTCTAGTTGACCCGTGCAACTTCGTCTACTCCGCTTCTATTGGTCTTAGCGTGATGATATATAGCCTATAGCCTTCCTCGATAAATGGGCTGTCTAACACAGAAAGAATTTTTCAAATCGGACCAGTAGTTCCTGAGATTAGCGCGTTCAAGCAAACAAACAAACAAACAGACTCTTCAGCTTTATATTAATACAAAATGTTTTATTTGCTTAAGAGGGGACTCTAGTAGGTAACTCTTGAGCCTTTCTCCATACAAACGCATTCCGCTATTTTCTTCGTGGATAATGCTGCTAGAGCAATGATTTTTTTCCAAAAAATCTAGATTGAATTAATACGTGCCTCTATCATTGTCTTTTTTCCAAAACATAATTACTTAAAGAATTATGACAATCCAAAAACCCGAAAAAACAGCCCGTTTTACCGCCATGTTCAGACGACTGTCAGAAAAATTTATAAGTTTTTAACAAAATAGAAGCATAGATAGTCTTCCTCTAAATTTTGACACATGATTTTTTTAGATCAGTCAAGTTTTGAAGAAGAAAACAGCGGAATACAAAACGTCTTTTAGTCAAGGTTTTTATCAGTAAAAATCAGCCTGAGCTGCAGTTGTCGCTTTCGCACTTTACTTGATAGGACACAGTGCGATGCATCGGCAATAGTTTCTTCAAATACCTATTTATCAAATTCCTCGGGACAAGAGTCCCTTCTTAAATAAGGTACAGAAAGTACTTACGTTCAATTATTACAGATCTCTTATTTTGCCTTTAATTTCAGCGTACAAAATAGTCATAGTAGTTATTACATTACTCAAAATTCTTGCAAGCAGTCAAAGTGACGCAAGGGCTGGCTTTTACCTCGACAGAGGATAAGCATTGCCATACAACCTGGCAATGCCGCCAGTCTTTTGGACTCACTTCCAGTCGACAGCGATGCGGAGTGACCGTCAGGATGATTGGACCAAATGAGATATGTACATAAGACTATGTGCAATATTTAATACCTATTTGCTACTATTTACTACCTATAATGAGATATTTGCTACCTTTGCGTTTAAAAAATTATCAAAGGAATATAGTGGTCAGCCATTCTGACGTCAGGTTGGCTGACCAATTCCAAGTTCTCATAGTTTTAGCGTCGTAGCACATTGTCTCATGTACATATCTCGTACGGTTCAGTCATCCTGTTATATAGATTATTATTCAAATAAATTATGAAGTCCATATGTGTACCAAATTTCAACAGAATCAGTCCAGTGGATCCGGAGAAAACTGGCTGTGACAGACGGACAGACAGACACCCGAATGATCCTATAAGGGTTCTGTTTTTGTACAGAACCCTAAAAAGAAATAATATGCGTCCACTATTTTTTGAAAATCTATCTGACGGAGTAATTTGATTTTTTTACTCATCTACCCTATTGTGAGTCTCCTAACTATGCAATATACACATCGAAGTACTATGCAGGTACCTAAAATGACTACTATCTAACAGTCACGCTCACAGTCTCCAAAGGATTAGTTAGAGTTGAACTGTCGCAGCCAGCAGTTCTAGATAACCGTATTAGGTCTCACGTCGTATGACGTTAGCTTAGGGAACGTGATTATTAATTAATAACGCTTACTTAGTTGGTGGGCCAGTGGTAATGGTTGGGGGGCTTACAAATTGTTGGTTGTCGTAAATTATTTCAACACGTCCACTAGGGACGTCACGCGGTCTCACCCGCGTAGTTGCCGTTCCCGTGGGAGTACGGGGATAATATGTAGCCTATGTTACTCCCTGATAATGTAGCTATCCAATGCTAAAAGAATTTTTCAAATCGGTCCAGTAGTTTCGGAGCCTATTCAATTCAAACAAACAAATCTTTCTTCTTTATAATATTAGTGTAGATGACTGCTTTGAAAACGGTGAAGGAAAATATTGTGATGAAATCTAAAATTCAAGGACGCATGACAACGCCAGGGGTGTGCTACACTGCCAGGATTGTTGAAATAGTTATCGCAATCCTGGAACGCAAAGAACATTTGAAGGAACACGGCCGGGTTTTGAAAAACCAGGTTTGACTACCATCACACTTTACAAAAGGACCATGTTCTATCTCCACACCATCCTAAAGTTGAATGAAATAAAATACCTAAGGTATTTAGTCTGCCTTTGTACAGTATTATTAGGGTAACTTTCACTCTACCCAAATATAGCTCAGTACAAGTATTTTGACCTCAACAATTGAGTGACACGATACATAAACACAAAAATACGTGGAAGCAAAACAATACACAAGGCTGTTTATAAAGTAGCCGCATTGATTGAGAGTCCAACAATTCCATAACGATATATCTCTACAATAAGTACTATGCAGGCACCTACAACTACTATCTCACAGTCACGCTCACGGTCTCCAAAGGATTAGTTAGATTTGAACTGTCGCAGCCAGCAGTTCTAGATAACCGTATTAGGTCTCACGTCGTATGACGCTAGCTTAGAGAACATGATTATTAATGAATAATGCTTACTTAGTTGGTGGGCCAGCGGTAACGGCCGTGGCTTGTAAGATGTTGGTTGACGTCATTGATATACAAAAACCCAAGATACACACTCAGCATCTCAAAAACGTCCGCAAAAAACAAGCGCATGATGTATAATTGTGCGCTAGTTTCAAACAGTCTCGCATCGCTCGCCATACTGCACTGCTTTGTAAAAACAACTTTAAGCGATCCGTTTAAGGTTAAATTTGCAAAAAAAATTGCGCATCACACTCATACTGCACTGGTTTGTAAAATCAACTTTAAGCGATCCGTGTAAGGTTGAATTTGCAAAAAAAAATGTTTATAGTATAACTACACACAACTCACACATGACACTTGATACATGTCAGTTTTTGACGACAATTTCGAGTGTCGTGCATTTGTTCGAGACTTGCATTTAATTTGTGACGTGTCAATATTTTCTGTCGAGAAATCGGGGCTCACCTTACGTAAAAGAAACTAATCGGGAAGTATCCTTTCACGCAATACGAGAATTTTACAAATCGGTTCATAAATGACGGAGTTATGAGTTAACAAACATAAAAAAAAATAGCGGTCAAACTTATAACACCCCTCTTTTTTGGTCGGGGGTAAAAAAATACAACCGTATTGAGAACCTCCTCCTTTTTGGAGTCGGTTAAAAATAATAGTGGAAGCCTTTAGACAACTTGCGTGGGTAAATATTTTCTTACTAATTTAAGGAATTACTAGCTTCTGTCAGTGGCATTGCCCTACCGGTAGTTTAAAACTATCCAAAGTGAACATGCTCTCGGGATAAATAGTACCTCACCTCATATTCCAGGACCGTATTCAAGTGTTCCAAGATTCGTAGTATCCAGACTAAGAAGTGCAAACCGGCCAAGTGCGAGCCGGATACTCAAACGGAGGGTTCCGTATCATAAACTGAAAAAATAAACACGTTTTTTTATATGTACTACTAACTACTAACAAGAGACGTGTTAGGGAACACTACTTGTCGCTGTGATTACTTTGTCGATGTTGATTTTTGAAAAAAATGTCATTTATTTTCTTTTTAATATGTATATTTAATATGTATGTATTTGTGTTTCTATTTTAGTATATTTTATTGCTTTTTTTCTAAAAAAAAATGTTAACTTTATATTTGCACCAAGTGCAACCCCATTTCGTGTCCAGGCTATCCCTATCCATTCCAAGTTGCCTGGAAGAGGTTAAAGGAAGAAGAAAAAGGTTTCTTTAATGTTTTTTAATTTTGGTGTACAATAAAGTACTGAGTATTTATTTATTTCATACATAAATACACAAATACAAAAAACAAAATAAAAAAAATACAGCCCTCTGACAGACAGACGGACGGACAGCGGAGGTTTAATACTAATAAAAGGGTTACGTTGGTTAATATTTGGGTACGGAACCCCAATAATATGGTTCCGTTGGATACCTTTCGGGTACGGAACTTCCTATCTAGGTACCTACAGGCCGTATGGTGTCGGCCGGTGCCGTATGGTTCCGTAAAAGAATAATACTATCCCATCACTTCCCGTGGGTGTCGTAAGATGTGACTAAGGGACTCGCCAGAGAATGGGCAGCAGCGTTCTCTGTAAAACGCAACACCATACACTGCGATCGCCATCCCGCCTGCCAAGCGTGGCGATTGTGGCAAATTATCTTTTGGCGGAGGCCTATATCCAGCAGTGGACGTCTTTCGGCTGATATGATGAGGTATCTACATACTCGTATCTATTTTTAGCCTAAACCTATGTTAAGGTTCATTCATCTCTAAAAGTCATTAACACGTTATAATTTACCACTTTAGTTGAGACAAAGCTTTTTTTCCCTTTTGTTAGATAAGACAAATATCTTATCTGGGTTAGATACGTAAGTCAATGAACTAGCCTAGTTCGCCCAAGAAAACTTTACTATGAATACGCTGAACAGAAAAAGGTCAAAAACCTTGAAGTTTAGGAAATTTATAGCAACTAGAAACTTGAAGTAAACTTCAAGTAGTACATCTTCCAGATCCCTACGGCACGTAAGTCCGTCTTCTTTGGGTCGTATTTGGACGGCAGGGGTCGTGTTCTGATACAGGGAAACTGAACCTTGGGCTATGTCTCGTTTTTTTTTACTATTGATAGGCTCGCGTTTGACCACTATCTCACCTGATGGTAAGCGATGATGTGGTCGAAGATGGTAAAAATGGTAAAAAAGAACCCTTATGGTGTGACTAGTCTGTCTGTCTGTCACAGCTGGATGTCTTAAGAACTACTAACGCTATGAACTTGAAATTTGGAATAGTTTTAGGTGACGTTTGTTCGACTATTTTACAAATAAGAAAGAAATAGAAATATGTATTTTTTTCATGCAACAGCGTCTGAAAGGGATTATTAAAAATTCTAAGTGGGGCTACTAGGGCATGTGGGGTATCATATGAAAGAGAGCTTTGTATACATTCTTAAACATTTTTTTTTCTTTTTAGACCATGCGGTATTTTACTTATGTCGAAAAATTTTGAAATGTTGACCATTCTCCCCCTTTATCTCCAAAGTTTGCATAGAGAATAATCTGAATATATTCTATGTGATAGAAGTTTATGTAAAGATTACAGAAAAAATAAAACGATATCTGTAAATAGCGCACTTTTTCAGAAATCATCAACAAACAATACATTAGTTCCACAAATGATCTAAGACTGCAATTACACCGCAGTGTTCAAATTCTCATCAAATAAAGGCCTCGCCGATGAAAACTTAAAAACATTTCACGTTTTATATGATGGTACAGAACCCTCGGTACGCGAGTCCGACTCGCTCTTAACCGGTTTTTTTTTAATAATGTGAAATGATCAAATGACTCCTTCCGCTCTAGGCGGAGCGGAAGGGAGTGTCAGACTCTTACTGACTAAACCCATCCGTGTTCCTGAAAATGCCCTATGCGTTTCAGGGCCGCGGTGACTCTATCGAACTAATTCCGCAACCCTGGAGATCTCCTACAGTTTTATTGCTATAATTTTGTAAATGTGTCAATAAAATCACCATCATTATTGCTTGCCAGGTGAAATGGTGGTCAAACGCGTGCCTATCAATGGTAAAAACAAATATTATTGCGAATTTCAGTTTTCCTGCCCAAAAGCAATTTTGTCAGAAGCCAGAATATCGGACTCCAGTCATGCCAAAAAGTACTGTGTTACCCAGTAAATGGTTTGTGGAGGTCTGGTAGGCAGCCGCTCCGCGTAAAATACTGGTACTCAGCTCAGCTGGATCCGGTTTGACTGGAAGCCGACCCAATATAGTTAAGGCTGGGTTATCCGGGTTTTGGCTGTTTTCGAATCAATTGTAAATGGTCAAATAAGTGAATTTAAGCCCGGAAAAAAACATATGTGAGGGATACATCTTTGTTCTAGTGGCAAGTGAAAGTGAAAATACGAAATAATATCATTTTCTCGATCAACAAAAAAAAAAAATGAAAAAGGATCGATTTGAAAAACTATTTTCAGTCTCATTTCGTAATTACAGTACATAACTATTTGAAAATTGCACGAACTGAAAGGTAATCGTATTTCGGAGGGCCAAGTGCGGCTAGATTTTTGAGTTTTCTAATAATTTTTTTAATAAAAATCGAATTAGTGGAGAATAGCTTGCCTTTGAACCCCGCAGAGCCCCACGGCTAGGCTAGGTTGATGATGAATGTTCGTTTCGACAGCTGACTTCATTGAACTTACTTTAAAACCATCTTTATCGAAATTTAAACTCCTGTTCCCTTCTGCGCTTACTACCATCAATATTATTAATCATCTCCTTTAATTGCCAACTACTAAGTTTTAGTAAAACTGTCAACAACAGATGCGACAGCGATATCTAGTGGATTTTAAGACGCTTAGTTTGACAATAGATTATTTGTAATAATTATCTTTTAGTAATTGAAAAATAATTTGTAGGCAATCCATACTAATCTTTATAACTCGTATAAAACAAAGTAGCTTTTTCCGTCTGTACTCTTAAATCTTTTAAACTACGAAGTGGATCGAATGGACGAATTTCATCAATAGACAGAAATATTCAAGAGGAAGGTTTATAATATGTATAATTCATCCCGAAATTCCTGCGGGAACGGGAAAAACGAGACATGCTAGTACGAGGTCAGGGGTAAATGATAAATGTGAAAGTAGGTTTAATGGTCTTTTTTTACCTCTCACTAACTGCTGAACGGATTTCGATTAAACTTGTGGTACATTCGGTGTACAGTCAACAAAGCCTTCTTCCAATAACTCCGTAGTAATGTCGTAATCTTTCTGTGTTTTTTCGAAACAATTATCTCTGAAGTAGCTGTTGTCCAGTGTACTTTCGGCCATTAGTAGTCCGATGTGAGTTTCTTCAATTTCTAGCCATTGTTTTTGTAAAGTTTGTAACAGTGTTTGTAAATGCCATATCGGCTTGTTTTGAGTAACGGATTCCTTAGCCTGAGATATTTTCTTTGTTATCTGCGACAATCGGAATAGTTGTATAAATAGTTTTGGGGTACTGACTCCGTCCTTGTCTTCATCTTCTTCTAACAGTCTTGGTTCATAGACACTTTGCACATGTTGTAGCCTTTCTTCGCATTCTTCAAGGTACTTGATTCCTTCGTCGTAATATTTTTTAATGTTGGCAAAGTAGTTCTTAAGTGGTTTTCTTGAACTCGCTGAAAAACTTGGTTTAAAGTTTTCTTTCTTTCGTTGACGTATTTTTCGGTTTTTCTTGTGAGCGAGTCTTTTTTTATGTTTGTCAGCACCCTTCTGATCTCGTTGTTATCCGCTTCTTGGCTCCTGATTAGTTCGTTAACTTCCTGTATCTCCATTGTGCTCTTCTCTCCTCCTCACTAACGCCCTACCCTACTCTAACTATTAAGTCCGTACTAGTGGTATCTGCGCTCTTGTTATATCCGTGCGACTTCTCAATCAGCTGGTGAGACCCGCTTGTGGGAGGCCAGTGACCGATCCGCAACGAGAAGCTTTCCGACAGGATACCCTAGTACAATGTACTTCAGATTACCGAAAACTGATGCTTTGTTGAGTACACCAGCCCCCAGTTCTCTGAGGTGTCAGTCTGTCAACGTATATCCCTACAATGGGCAAGGGGACCGCGCCATTCGAATGCTCGAAGGACCAAAATGTACATCCACCCTTAACAAACGACACGTAAGGCCGCAATACTGTCAAGGGTGTGATGGTACATGGAAATATATGGTACGATAAAGGAACCTACAGAGACCTACAAGCCTAACAGTCTCTACGACCCTAAGCCCTATAAGCCCTACAGCCCTATCCTACCATATACCTAGTATGTGATAAATAAATATATAAATAAGTACAGGATGTCTGCACCATGCGACCTAAGGTTACAGACGGATAGTAGACAGGAATACCAGGTTCGGGAGGGGTAAACTCACTGCCAATCCCGCAGACTCACGGGACTGATCCGAAGATGGCTAAAGGTGTCTTGGCCACAGCGAGGGGTAATGAGACAAGAATATAAAATTCAAATCTGATTTATTTACAAATTGTTCTGCTTATAAAAGCTATTCGGTATACAGGCCAAAATATTAATTTTTTCACAGCATTGCCAAATTTTATTTCTAATGTGTGCATTTTATTTTTTTAAGCTTTGACATACTTACGAGTGTGCTGTACAATAATTGTCTACTTAGCACACTCACAACATTGTTTCAAAGTATTTGCAAGTTAGCTGCCTGCATACCCAACAGCTTTGTTGACTGTACACGATTACATCGAGTAATCGTAAAATCAAATAACGTACGGATGTAGGATACTTTTATCTCAAGGGTATGTTCTCTTGGGACAGTTTTCGAACTTCATGCAGGCGAATCTCCTGGCAGAAGCTAGTTTTAAAACAATTTTATTGAAGCCTGAAACCTTGTATGCATACAAAAAACTTAGGTTATTATAAAAGACAAATACAGTAGTAGTAGACATACTAAACTTAAACAAATATCCCCGTCTCCTTTTCGAGATATCCTGACTAGTCGTACTCAGCGCTTCTACTCTACATTTAACATACGCACAGCCAAAGTGTGGAATTCTCTGCCTACGTCTGTGTTTCTTTCCACGAAATTATAAACCGTTTGCCTTCAAAGCAACAGACATCTTCTGGGCACACTCGCTCCATCATAGACCTCATCCATCGCTTTCCATCAGGCGTGATAGAGGTCAAGAGCAAGCCCATTCCTAAAAAAACTGGCCAAGTGCGAATCGGACTCGCGTGCAAAGGGTTCCGAAAAAATTTAATTTTTTAAACATGTTATTTTAATACTACAGACTTCTAAGTTTCCTGAAATCTGATTTTTTCTCAAAATTTTGCGCTCAATAGTTTCGAAGATAAGGGGGTATGGTCATTTTTGGTCTCA
Source organism: Lacanobia wlatinum (assembly GCA_947578705.1). Lineage (NCBI taxonomy): Eukaryota > Metazoa > Arthropoda > Insecta > Lepidoptera > Noctuidae > Lacanobia > Lacanobia wlatinum. The sequence continues at coordinate 4,772,239 of OX388037.1, forward strand.
TTTCTTGAATAACTTCAAAACTGTTTACTATAAAATTAAAAAAATTATAATTAAAACCCTCACAGTAAGCCCTTTCATTTGATATGTCACACGATATAATTAAAACCCTCACAGTAAGCCCTTTCATTTGATATGTCACACGATACAGTTTCTACTCTACATTTAACATACGCACAGCCAAAGTGTGGAATTCTCTGCCTACGTCTGTGTTTCTTTCCACATAATTATAACCCGTTTGCCTTCAAAGCAACAAGCATCTTCTGGGCACGCTCGCTCCATCATAGACCTCATCCATCGCTTTCCATCAGTCGTGATAGAGGTCAAGAGCAAGCCCATTCCTAAAAAAACGAACTAATTTAATTTTTTAACATGTTATTTTAACACTACAGACTTCTTATAGGTTTCCTGTAATGTGAATTTTACGCTCAGTAGTTTTAGAGATAAGGGGGTATGGTCATTTTTGGTCTAATTTCTTGAATAACTTCAAAACTGTTTACTCTAAAATTTAAAAAAAAATTGAAACCCTCACAGTAAGCCGTTTCATTTGATATGTCACACTATATAATTAAAACCCTCACAGTAAGCCCTTTCATTTGATATGTCACACGATACAGTTTCTACTCTACATTTAACATACGCACAGCCAAAGTGTGGAATTCTCTGGCAACGTCTGTGTTTTTTTTTCCACATAAATATAACCCGCCTGCATTCAAAGCAACAGACATCTTCTGGGCACACTCGCTCCATCATAGACCTCATCCATCGCCTTCCATCAGTCGTGATAGAAGTCAAGAGCAAGCCCATTCCTTAAAAAAACTGGCCAAGTGCGAGTCGGACTCGCGTGCAAAGAGTTGCAAGTCGTGCACGAATTTCATTTTTTTTACCATGTTATTTTAACACTACAGACTTCTTATAGGTTTCCTGTAATCTGAATTTTACGCTCAGTAGTTTTGGAGATAAGGGGGGAATGGTCATTTTTGTTCTAATTTCTTGAATAACTTCAAAATTATTTACTATAAAATTATGAAAAAAATTTGATCAAAATCCTCACAGGAAGTTTCATTTGATATGTCACACAATACAATTTGAAAAACTTTTTTTTTAATTTTCTAGTTTGACCCCCAAAAGTGACCCCATACTAGAAATTTATTTATTTACGTAACGCATCCGTGTTTGGGTCACAGAAGTCCGTATGAACACCTAATTTCAGCAGAATTAGTTCAGTAAATCCGGAGAAAACTGGCTGTGACAGACGGGCAGACAGACAGACTAACAGAACTACAGACAGACAGAAAAACACCCGAGTGATCCTATAAGGGTTCCGTTTTTTACGGATGTTCGAAACCCTAAAAAAAATCTTTTCTTTTAGTAAATTAATGTTTTGAATCCAGAAAATTAACGATACCGAAAGGTCGACTACCCATAAAAATTGACGTGGGAACATTTAATCTTCTCCATTTTTATTAAAAGTGCGAATGAAACGAAACATATTTCTTTTAAAAATAAAAATTAAGTATTTCTTCCTTGGAGTACAAATAAATAAAGCATTCACATTCTCGTAGCAAAATGTGTTTAATCCCTACAGTATTAAGGGGTAACGTAATACCGTAATACGTAATAATAAAGGATAATAATAATAAATATTCGTGTAATATACATACGAGGGAGCAAGGCCAAGGTGAGTTACTGAGGTTCGGGTTTCTTTCTGAGGACGATATTTTGGATAAATCAAAAGATGATTTTAATTTTCATGGTGTTTTTTTTTTTTCAATAAATAAATATCAGCACAGGTGTAATTTTAGCATTTTTAAAGAGAGTTCGCATTCGCGTCGCAGTAGGGTATTTGACTGCATTTTTATTACTTTTCTCAACGCCTACTAGTAGAGAGCAGACAAGACACAGTTTAAAAATATTGCTTAAAAAAAAATGGCAGTGGTATCGTTTTAAAATCTATGTTAAACAGAGGCAGCACTAATTGCGTATGATGTCACTCATAAATCGCACCATATTGAATTGAAGCCATCCAGTACAAACGACATTTTGTGTGTCAAGGATAGAAGAATAACTTCAAAAGCGTGTAACTTCTGTTTTTCCACCTTTTTTATTTTTTTTACTAATTTTACATTCATGAATATTTTTCATAGTTGTCAAATAGATATTTTGAAATATTTTAAAATTGCCGCTGAGAAATAATACACATTGCGACTTGAAGTAGAACGTTTTTTAAATGGCTATTATTCTTCAAGATCTCGCCCCTTTATACTTAGGAAGTTTTTTATTAAGTTGTGGGAAAACCATAAACAGTTTCACCATACGACTGTGTGTCAAACTACAATCACTCAAAGTCGGTAATTTTGACAACTAAACGAAAATTTATTTTCAGTACTGTAGCTTTTTGTACATATACAGGGAAATTGAAAAAATACCCGAAACGAACGAATGAATGTGTTCCCGTTTTGGGAACACATTCATAGTGCGTACAACTAAGGAGTGGAATTCCCTGCCGGAGTCTGTGTTTCCTGATAGCTACAACCTGGGAGTCTTTAATTCAAGAGTGAATAGGTTACTTCTAGGCAAGCGTGCTCCATCTTCGACCACATCATCGCTTACCATCAGGTGATACCAACGCGTGCCTATAAATAGTAAAAAAAAAATCTCTTAATCCTGACTTTGTATCAAGAACCTGAACAACATTTGCTCTACGACTTTTCAAAATTCGAAACATTTTTTTTCCATACATGAATATAAACATAGTCTAAATTTTGCATATCTAAATATGCAGCCAACGAAAGGCCGACGCCCGGATGGCGGTGCGGGTACAGGTGCGCGCGCGCGCGTAGCATACGCAAATTTAACAGACTTCAAATAAATGAAAACTAATTGTTTTTGGAAACATTGTTTAGTTGAGGTTAAAGTCGTACAACAAATGTTGTTCAGGGTCATGATACGAAGTCAGGATTAAGACGTTTTGGGTATTTTTTGAATTCCCCTGTATAATATAGTTTTGCAAGTATAAAAGCTTTATATAACTCTAAAGTACGCTATTTTAGTTGCTTATTTTCATATACTTTTCGGAGTTTAAAAATTTAAAACTTGAATCAATCACTGAAAAAAATACAACTTTAATCAAATAGTAAATTAACTTAAATAATAGCTAAAAATAACAAATACCTACACTGAACTTACAACAAACTAAAATATGGCATCAATAAATTCGTCCTCAACGTAGTCAGCTGGTAATGTGCCCAAGAGACTGGCGGCATTGCCACGTTGAATGGCAATACTTAATCTCTGCCCAAAGTAAAAACCAGCTCTTGGGTCACGGGAAGTGGCAACCAGCTGTTTCGAAATTTCTTTGAAAAGGTTGTGAGCACTGGGGCCCCACGGCCCGAGGGTTTCAACCCCAATCGATATTTACGCCGCTTGAGGTTTTCCGCAGTCGCTTCGGCAGCGCCAGCACAACACGATAAACTAGGAAGATGGGATGGATTCATTAAAAAAATACAAACTTTGAAAAATTAAGATTTTTTTTATATGACAAATAATATGCTCTCTGCCTGCGTCTGTGTTTTCAAACGCTTACAACCCTAATCTCTTCAAAGTTAGAGTGGACAGGCTCCTTCTGGGTAAGCTCGCTCCATCGTAGACTTTGTCTCTGTCATCTCTGACCTAGACTAGAGTCAAGAGCAAACCCACCACAAAAAAAAAATATTTTCTTGGTTTAAAAATTTCGCAACACAGTAGATGAAAAAAAGCTTTTTCAATTGCTATAATATTTGCAGTTGTTAAAATTATCTCCTTTCTTTATAAAAAAATAAACAATATGTTTAAATTCTTTGGTATTTCGAAGCATCCGCGCTACCCCTTAATAAAATCCCCTTACAAAGGATCCCATACAATATTTTGTAGGTGTTACTACATATTGAATAAGCGAATATTGACGCAACTGCTTAGCCCCGCGGCTTTGTCCGTAATGTTTATATTTTGTCCTTGCAAAGGAGCAGAGGAATCAGTTGTATGCAGCGCATGTTTAAATACGAAGATATTGTTTATTTGGTTCCCCTTTTGGTAGTTTAATGAAAGATGGGTCGTGGTTACATTGCCTTGAGGGATGCGTCTAAGGTCAATATACGATTTGAGAAATTGTCGAACGCAATTTGGGATGGGCTGGTGAGATAGGATACGAATTCAATGTTACAGTCTACCCTAGGCAGAACGTGGAAAGGACGGGAAAATATCAAGCGTTGGAGAGTTGATTGGCTGAAAGTTACAACAAGGGATGTCAACAATTATTTGCTGGGGAGCTGGTTGCACCACTTCTTCCCAGCCAAAGAACTAAAAAGTGGTAACACTCAAAACGCTGGCATTCAGCCTAATTTGCATAACTGATTACAGATAATATATTTGCGGTTACGAAACCTGCTTAAATTATTAGATGTCGTTGATGCTACTAAGGGAAAAATAATAACTTGTCGCCACCTCGAAAAATAAAAACATAAATCAGGGTGCCAATTCTACTAATTTATAAACAACGTTTCCATTCGCATGACAATCGCAAACTGTCAAACGCCTTAATTAGAGAGAGAGAGAGAGAGAGAGAGATTTGAGAGTATTCTATTCTATTCTAATTTTTATACATTTTTGACAGATTGCGATGGCCCTCTGATTAAATTCTTAGATGTCTTTGTTGTTTACTTTGGAAAAAAATTATAACTTGTCGCCACACCGAAACATAAAAACATAAATCAGATCTTGTCATAAAAATGCGGTTGATGTTTTTCTTAAACCAATAGAGGGCGTCACTGCTGTCCCCAGTTTGTTTAGGATGTGGGCTATAGCCACCACAAATAAAGTGGTACTTGCTTATTTTGCGCTTTTATTTTGAACTTTATTTGTTTGTGATTTTACGTGACATAGGATGCTGATGTCAGTATGAGGATATAAAAGGTGGTTACGTAGAGTGATTATTGATCAGTTCTTTTATAGGATTCCGTACCCGTAGACTAACCGACTGAACACTTTTACTAAGCCTCCGCTGTCCGTCCATCCATCTGTCTGCTAGTGGGCTGTATCTCAAGAACCGTAATAGGTATACAGTTGAAATTTTCACAGAGTTTGTATTTCTGTTACTGCTATAACAACAAATAATAAAAATAAATTTAAAAATAAAGGGTGCCCCTATACAAGAAACATGTTTTTATTCGGTTTACGGAACCCTTCGTGTAAGAGTCCGACTCGAACTAGGTCGGTTTTCTTCTGAGCTTATTTTACTTTTTGTTGAGTAATCGGTAAGCCCCGATTTCTCGACAGAAAATATTGACACGTCACAAATTAAATGCAAGTCAAGCATTGATATATAAAAAAACCCAAGAGTCTCGAACAAATGCAACACTCGAAACTGTCGTCGAAAACTGACATGTATCAAGAGTCATGTGTGAGTTGTGTGTAGTTATACTATAAACAATTTAATCTTACACGGATCGCTTAAAGTAGTTTTTACAAAGCAGTGCAGTATGGCGAGCGATGCGAGACTGTTTCAAACTAGCGCACAATTTTAAATTGTGCGCTTGTTTTATGCGAACGTTTTTGAGATGCTGGGTGTGTATCTTGGGTCTTTATATATCAATGAAGTCAAGTTTAAAATTCGTTCAATCACAGCAACTGACCCATGTTGACAATTACTTACCCAAGTTGACAATTTGTTACAAAAATAATGTGTAAAAATTTTCGTTCTATAGACTGCGCAACATCCTTTTAGATTGCTTTTTAAAAGCAAGGCTTTCAACAAATTTTGATTTACACTACACTTAAAAAAGTACCTATGGCTGGCCATATAACGCGTTTTTTATACAGAAAAATATTATCATTATCATCTGCCTAGCCTTTTTTCCAACTATATTGGGGTCGGCTTCCAGTCAAACCGGATTCAGCTGAATACCAGTGTTTTACGTGGAACGGCTACCTACCAGACCTCCACAACCCATTAACTGGGTAACACGGTAGGTAATTCTTGGCAAGACTGGAGTCTTTAATGGCTTCTGAAAAACCGTAACGGCTGCCAAAGATCTACAAATGACAGCCGGGACCAATGGCTTGACGTGCCTTTCGAGGCACGGAGAAAACTCGGTATGTTAAGATGGTCACCCATCCACAGACCAACCTTGGCAAACATTGCTTAACCTTAAAGATCGACCCGTGCGGCTGTTATTATTTAGCCACGTGCTCCTCCATACAGAAAAATAAAATAATCGTAAAGAAAAATTGCATCCTTAACGAACCTACAAGAGAATGTTCTGATCCACCGGAAAATAATTAAACCAAACCAAAGAATCACGTCTTTAAAAAAATAAATCACGATCACTTAAACCCACCCCAGGCAAGGGAGGTACCCTTGCCGGGGGTGGGCAAAAAATCATCGCTACGAAAAATCAAAGTCACAAAATTCATGCATCGTTCATAATATTCGTATTAGTTGCACGTGCAGTCACGTGCTTACCCCCAAAATTCTTAAGCGTGCTATTAAAAGTTGGATAGCAATTTATTTTTCTGCTCCTATGAGCCTCGAAGTTTTAACGATGTACGTACGTAGCGTGTAGCTGCGTTTCTGTATTACTGTATCAACTAAAAGTTTCGTATAAAAGGTGAATTTTCTGTGATGCAGGCTTTGTATTTTTGTTCTCTTTTTTTTGTTTTCAGTTGTTAAGTTACTATGACGTTAGTAAAGTAAAATATTAGCTTATACTTATAAGAAGTGTAGATTCCTTATATGCTTCAAAATTCCGAACGATTAGCTCGAATTACATAAGGTTGTTAAGATGTGAGAATTTTTAAACTACTAGAAAGCCGATTTAAAATAACTCCTATTAATAACTCTTTCATAAAAACCTTGTCCTAAAAATTACAATAAAAAAATTATAAGTCGTTCAAGCCGTTATGCTCCGTCATACATGTGGTAATTGGCTTACATTTATATTAAAATATAAATAAAAACGAAACCATAATATCGGTACATTTATAGATAAATTGGGATACATTTGTAACGCGTTCGTCCTACGACATTCGACCTAGAACGTTCGCATGACCTACAGATACTTATTTCGTGTTTAAATATTTGATCACTTGAAGTAAGACTCCATGCTTTAAAAATACTTAGACGCATCACTTTATAAAATACTTTCGCATTCAAATCGACAGCTAAATAAATTAAGCACACAAAAAATGTGACCACTTTCGAGGATTAAAGCATAGCAGTACCACTTCAACTACTGCAGGCACTAAATAACACATTCCCAAGCCGCCTAACTCAAAGCTAATTCACTCATCGCCTCCCTCCTAAATGAAACGTTAAATTAAACTAAAATCCAGTTCACTTGTTCGAGCTTTCCGTACGAAAAAACATGCTGACTGATTTCCTTTGGCCGTCGTGAGCAATTTGTAATTTGGACACATTTAGTCTCAGTATTGAAACAAACTAAATAGGTACCAGGAGGAGTCGGGGTTCTTCGATAAATTGGAAGAATAATTCATTTTTCCAGTCGATGGCGCATGAAAGAGGACAGTGTGTTGCTCTCAAAACTTGTTCGGTTATACGGGTGTATAGTTGGTTTGGGGTCGTTGTAGCGTTCTACACCATATTTATATCCAAAACTCATAATAACTTGCCTTTCTTTTTGTAAGACACTACATATTTTTCATAAACATTATAACTTTTTTTTTATCATGAATGGCACTTGAATCACTTTCCATTACTAATTACAAAAAACACATGAATGAATTTTTTTATGTCCATTATTACGCGAAATTTTTCTTGAGATCCAGCCCGTTGACAGACAGACGGACAAACGGAGGGATGGACGGGCAGCGGAGGCTTAGTAATAGGGTTCCATTGGTACCCATTTGGGTTCGGAACCCTAAAAAGGGTCATAGTTCTCATCATTATGAACAACTTTTACTGTGGAACCAAATCCGAAATCACGAAAATTAAATAATTAGCGGTTCAGTACATTTTGTCGAGTTATGCTCACAGAAATGTATGGGGCAGTCAGTATTTTTATTCGATTTCAGTGTTGGTCTCATATTATAAGGTATTCTTAATGATAATTACAATGATCCATTTTAAGGTAAGTATTGCGTTAATTCTGTTGCACGTTGTATTTTGTTTACATAAACTATTTCTCTTTTTTTAAGGATGGGAAATCATCAAATGACTCCTCCCGCTCTGGGTGAAGCAGAAGGGAGTGTCAGACTCTTACTGACTAAAACCCATCCGTGGTCTGCAACCCCGGCAGGCACTGGCCCTAGCGGGCCCCGTATTCTATGCTGACAGCTCTTTGAGGCGCGCGTGGAACACAGCGCGCCGTCGACTCGGGCCCGGTTCTGATCGGACGCCGGGCCAATACTTGCCGTCCGCAGGCTTCCCTCTCTCTCACGCGTTCGGCCTCCTCCTTCGCTGTGTTTACATACACCAACGATTTCTTTTATGATTACCACACAATAAACTCAACGTTTTCGTCTCCAATAAGTCTCAGTATATTTCCACTCAAGCGTTGATTGTTCTAAAATCACTACGCGCTGTTTTGGTACAGTTTTTTTTGTGTTCTGTTCATATCGGAATACAATTGAAAATCCGTGCCGTGTTTGATCTACTTCGTATTAGATTTGTCGAGTTTTTTGTTGGGTTGGTATCTATTTTCTGTTCTGAGTTTTCGATTGAATTGTTCTAGTTCATAGTTAGAGGGCGGGCTTTCAGCCAACTGCCAGGATTAATAAATAATTGATTGATATATTCGTTAGGAAAAGAAGAGTTTCCTATCTGTTGTTGCTTTTTTGTATTTTGCAGCTATTGTAATCATTTATTTCATTTTCACAAAATTACTTGATTTTATAAGATACCCTTTATCAAAAGGCCAATCCTCGACTAAACCGTTGAAACTGAAGTCACAATTTTTAAGTTTCGTTTGTACCATATTTACCACGCACATATCCCGTTTTTCCCGTTCTCGTAGGAATTTCGGGAAATCCTCTTAGTGCTTCTTCACTCCCCAAGGACCCTACATGCCAAATTTTAGCATTCTACGACCAGAAGTTTCGGGTGTCCATTGACTGTCAGTCAGTTAGTATCAGAAGTATTCAATGTTAAAACTTCTTGGGAAATTAAAGGTGTTTTTACAGACTGAGATTAGAAAAATAACCTTCTTTAAAAATACGGTAACTGCACCTCGGAAGAGATTCTTTTGTTTTTTTAAAAAAACATTTAATGGAACCGTAGCATAGTAACCGAACTACGTTTGTTCAACGATTTAAAACTATAAATATCAAACTCAATATTTTTTTTTTTGTATACGTTCTGTTGATTGGTATACGTTCGACTCGATAAAGTGCGAAATGAGCACCTCAGAGAAAGTTTCAAGGTCGCGCCTATAGCAGAAAAACTCACCGAGAGCCGACTACGATGGTTTGGTCATGTCATGAGACGCCCCGAAGACCATGTCATAAAACTGGCCTTAGCACTGCCGAATTATAAGAAAAGTAGAGGACGCCCACTAGCCACCTGGCGGTCCACGGTAGCCAAGGACTTGAAGTTTGCCCAAACAAATGTTTCGACAACCCAGGACAGACTGGCCTGGCGCCGCAGAACGAGGAGAGCCGACCCCAAATGATGGGAAGGGCTAGGACAAAGAAGAAGTTGATTGGTATACGTTTGACTACTATATCACCTGATCGTAAGCGTTGATGCGGTCGAAGATGGAGCACGCCCTCCTAGAAGTAACCTATTCACTCTTGACTTTAAGACTTCCAGGTTGTAGCTATCAGGAAACACAGACTCTGGCAGGGAATTCCACTCCTTACTACTCTTCCTCTTATGCGTTAAAGTAAAATTGAAAATAAAATTTGTACTGCAGCTGGGCAAAGGCCTATTTATATCCCTCCACGTATTCCTCGGGTGTCTGTCCGTATGTCCGTCTGTCACAGCCAGTTTTCTCCGGATCTACTGAACCGATTCTTTTGAAATTTGGTATCCATATGGACTCTTGTGACCCAAACCCGGACGCGTTACGTAAATAAATATTTTTTGAGTATGGGGGTCACTTTTGGGGGTCAAACTAGAAAAAATTAAAACAATGGTTTTCAAACTGTATCATGTGACATATCAAATGAAATAGCTTACTGTGAGAATTTTAATTATATTTTTTTTCACAATTTTGTTATAAGTGATTTTGATGTTATTCAAGAAATTAGACCAAAAATGACCATTCTCGCTCCTTTTCTCCGAAAGAACTGAGCCTAAAATTTTGGAAGAATGCAGATAAGAGTTCTATACCCAAAAATTACAAAAAAACCTATAAGATGACTGTAGTATTAAAATAACATGTTAAAAAATGGAATCGGTTCGGAACCCTTGGCACGCGAGTCCGACTCGCGCTTGGCCAGTTTTTTTTACCTCGAACCAGTCCTTTCAGTAGGTGTCTAGGTAATTTCATCACCTCTTAGGGCCATAAAGTAAAATAATTAAAGAAAAATTATTTCCCACACTGAAAAATCACTGCTTATTGTTTTAATCTTCATTCTCATAAAAGGCCAGGATTACCGAAAATGCTTTAGCCACACGTTTGTTTTGACTTCCGAGTTCCACGTAGTATACTCCTCGTTTTTCCACTCACCTACCACAAGAAGTCATGAAAACGCAACTGCATGGAAATATTCCATTTTCCAAGGAAATATTTTTGGAAAATGTTCTATGGGGGAAGTGAGTTTTGAGGTGCTCTGAGTCAATGGAGTAACAACTCTGTGATGTTTATGGTATTATTTTACCATTAATGGTTACAAAGTTGGGTAAATAGATATGAAGGGTTCCGTTCCCAAAAGGTAACCAACGGAACCGTATTACAAAGCCTTCGCTGTCCGTCCGTCCGTAAGTCCGTCTGTCTGTCAGCGGGCTGTATATCAAGAACCGTAATAGGTAGACAGTTGACATTTTCACAGATTGTGTACTTCTATTGCCGCTATAACACAAATAAAAAAAAATAAGGTTTACGGTACGGAACCCTTCGTGTGCGAGTACGACTTACATTTGGACGTTTTTTTTTTGCTTTTGACAAACGTTATCACTGACACATTTTTGCCCTCAGGTTTTCCATGTCATTTTAATAATACTGGCCGCATTTTCGATGTAAGATTTTCTAAGGACACGTATTCGCTTTTCTTATCGACGTCAAGTTTTTTAAAACTGGTTCGTGAAGCCAAGACGCTTGATATTTCAATTTCTGTACCAGCTTATGTCATAACTTGTACTTGAATCTGTGAAAATTTCAACTGTCTACCTATTACGATTCTTGAGATACAACCCACTGACAGACAGACGGACGGACAACGGAGGCTAATTCCGTTTCTAAAAACTTTTTCTAGTTGATCTCTTTTTTATATTATATATCCGTATATACTCATAAAACTCAGATTACAACCACCAAAAGCACAAAAAATCCTAACACCATGGTAAAAAATTCTCCCACAGATTCCATTATAATCGAGTTGCCAAAGTAACCGTCATATTACCTACTTAATAAAAAAGTAAAATTCCCGAATATTAATTTAATAAGGTGCCTGATATAGAAACCGGGGAAAAGGAAATGGCGTCACCAGTGAAGACTCAGAGTCAATTTTTATTAAAGTCGTCAGAGACGAGTCGACTTGTGGAAAAAACGTTATAATCTCGACGTTAAAATCATCGAACTTGCCAGTTTAAAGTGAACCCAACGAAACCCCTGAAATTATTTGCTGCGAATACTTTAGGGTTCCCTTTGAAAATTTAATTACTGGTAAACTTATCAGAGATAGTAATTTTACTTTTGTAACTTTAACTCTTAGACTAAGATACAAATTACTAGAGATCTAGGCGGGAAGTCACGACATAGCTACCGATCGCCTATCCACCGAAATTCGGTAAGCCCATCCGTACACAATCAATTTCGAACTCGATTTACGACGAACGAAAGTACCTAGCATACCATAATGGATGTATTTATTCCAGTGTGCTGGCAATTTATTATTTTAGTTAAAAAATATACATTTTAATCGGTGTTTTTCTTTGCTTGGATCTCTTTGGTTAGATGTATTGAATAAACGCTGTGTTAAAAATTGACCATTATTTTATTACTAGCTGACCCGCGCGGCTTCGCTCCCGTCAACTGGCTACTCTACCTACCGACCCTAACCTACCTACCCTACGTACCTACTTACCTACCATACCTACCTACCATAGCTACCCTACCTTACCTACCTACCCTACCTACCTGCCTACCTACCCTACCTACATACTCCTTTTTTTTTGTATTTTAATTCTTATTATGCTATTCCGGACGAAGGAATTAGTCTTCGTCCCGAATAAAACACAAAAACTATGAAAATCGGTCGAGCCGTTCTCGAGTTAGTTAGAAAAGTGTTCGAACAAACCCGACTTTGAGAATTTTGCTATATTGTGAAAGATTCGACCTTTTTCTAGAAGACATTTTTATATCAGCGAGACAGAAATAAAACGAAAAAAACTTTTTTACAAAAAATGTAACCGACTTCCATAACAAAACACTACAAAGCATTAAATAACTTTAATTTCGGAAGTCGGTGTTTTTAGTTTTTTCGCTTTTTGACACCGACTTCCCAAATTAAAGTTATTTTATACTTTGTAGTGTTTTGTTTTGGAAGTCGGTTACATTTTTTGTAAAAAAGTTTTTTATTTTTCACTTTTTAGTGGTACCTGCGTTTAAAAATAATCGCAGGCATACATTATCAGGGAGTAACATAGGCTATAATTTATCCCCGTACTCCCACGGGAACGGGAACTAGGCGGGTGAAAACGCGTGTCGTCCACTAGTACTTTATAAAATGGATGATTACCTATTCACTAAACAGAATTAATCAAAGTTGCTATCGGCCTCGGTCCGTTTCCCCACTTACTTCTTTAAAACCTCACGATTGGATTTTGGTACGGTTTACACTAATATAAAGAACTACAAGCGAAGAAGGTGTGTGTATCAATGCCGCCACAAGAAAAACCAACGGAGCAAATCTACATCGCAACAAAAAGAACCGCGACGCCATCTATCCAACTAGCAGCGAACTACTACGTCGAAATCCTGCATCGCGCAAGCAGAGTTCACCGTGCGATTTGAACACATACATCAGTCCGAATATCAACTATCGGGCATTTGCCCACACCAGACACAACAACCGTCTGATTGGAGGATCCTCCCTTTTCAATGGACGTTTGCGGGACTTTAGTCTCTGTTCCGCATTCTTCTAAAGGTGTGTGAATGTTATTTAATTTTGTACCCGTAAACTAGGGCGGATCGTTATTATTAATTAATACATATCGTTAATGTGCCAGCCTTGCTCATAATTACATATGTTAAGTTAAAATATCCCACTATTATATATTCATATCACTATAACTTCTACTCTGACTCAATTCAAGCAGTAACCAATGACGAATGGTATTATCAAAACGTACATATACCAACACTATATTAACAATACAATTACGAAAATAAAACTTACCTGCGTATACCACTACCCTGCGTATGAAAATAAAACTTACTAAGTGCTTTCGGTGTAAAGGTCTCGTCAATACGAATGAAATAAGCCCAAACACTTGGTAGTTCCTACATACCGATGTGAAGTTCCCTTGACTCTCTGTCGTCTCCATCATCAGGTCTGATCCAAACTTTCATTCTTTTGTAGTATCACCCGATATACACACGAATATCAAGTTTTTACCAAATACGTGCCTACAATTTTCGAGAGTTGCCCTCGATTTCTCAGGGTTTCCATCATCAGATCCTAACGTGGTGGGGGATGGGACCACACGGGAAGCGCCAGCTTTCAAATAAAAAAAGAATCATGAAAATCGGTTCATCCAGTCGGTTAAAATGAGGTAACAAACATAAAAAAAATACAGTCGAATTGATAAAGTCCTCCTTTTTTAGAAGTCGGTTAATAAACTGAAGGAAGACGGACAGCGGTGGCTTATTAATAAATAGGGTTCCGTTAGCAACCTTGGTACGGAACCCTAAAAATCGACTTGGTTCGCACGAATCAAGATCGTACGCGTAGGCTTAAATAATAGGGTCCCATTAGCAACTTTGGCTCGGAACCCTATAATTTGCCTTGGCTCGCAAATCGAACCGTCTGATACTTAGCACGAATTAAAAACTTAGTTGCGGGCAACCTGGGAGTCTTTAAGACAAAAGTGAATAGGTTGCTTCTAGGCAAACGTGCTCCATCTTCAACCTCATCATCGCTTACCATCAGGTGAGATAATGGTCAAGCGTATGCCTATCTGTAGTAAAAAAAAAAATCTACTCCGTATCACCTAGCCACAGAGAACTAATGATATCTCGATTTGACAGTTACTGTGAAATCGTGTTTTCATTCATTCTTAGTTCGGGTTCGGGATTAATCGTAAGTCTGTAGTTGATTCGGAGTAGAATACGTCCGCAACTTAGCAAGAAACTACGGACTTCGGACTTGAGAGTAGCCCCACCAAAATCGATCGCTCCCGTCACCGTGACCACCTTTGGTACGGTACCTTATTATTATTGGCCTTGTTTCGCAAATCGAACCTTTCGTTGCTTCGCTCTAAAAGGAATCAATCGCGGAGGCCTTAGAAGTAGGGTCCTGTCAGCACCTTTGGTACGGAACCCTACAGGCCTGATCCGCAAGTCGAACTGTCCAGTACTTCACAAAACTACAGAGTTCTAAATCAGTTTAAGACTCTACGATAAAAGCACTTTAAACGAAACCAGCACAACTCAGAGATTTAAGCAATTTTGGCCCCCTATCCATTTAAGACCTTCCAGAGATCAAACCGAAATTCCTACGAACCATGACTGTGTTTATAATCGTGTGAGGTCATTCTCCAGCGGAAAATCTTAACACCACAATTCAGAAAAACGCGTCATCAGTGCCACGCCATCTATCGACCATGTAAACTGACAAAATATTTGGCAGCAGACGTTAAATAAGAAGCCCGTATGTAACGATAAATAACGATAAGTTAGTAAAATGTTTACTTTTATTTTGCTACGTCTACGTATTAAAAGTTTCACAAATAACTCAATCAATGTGTTTTGGTGTAACATTCATGCTTTCATGCATTTTTTGGTTCCTCAATAGATGGCGCTCTGACTAATCAGAACACAGTAGGAAGTTTCTTACTAAACTAAAAATTCAATATATTTTGATTTTGTGGATCGATTGTTACGATAAATAACAAAAAGGTATAAAAATGGTCACTTTTATTTTGCCACGTATTAAAAGTTTCACGAATAATTAAAAGGATTAAAAGTTTCACAACAATTTTGAATGCTTTCGTGCATTTTATTTTTTCTCAATAGATGGCGTTCTGACTCATCAGAATACATTAGGAAGTTTCTTCCTAAACTTAAAAATTCAATATCTTTTGATTTTGTTGGTCGATTTTGATGAAATAAACGCTAAGTGTTACTCGGGTTATCACTTAATATTTTTAAGTACTTAGATTTGCAATCCAATCTGTGGTTTATGCGTGATGCTCCCACAAACGCACAGACAAACAGATAAACAGACAAACAGACAAAAATTTAAAAAATTGCATTTTTGTGTTTTATACCTTTTTCCTGAGTTTTCTGTGTAATTTTCGTGGAAAAATATTCAATGTACAGACACGGTTAGTCTACGATTTTATTATATGTATAGATTTTAATGGGAGCATATGTATATACTCTTTATTTTCTTTAAGTAAAACAATTAATAAGTCCTCGATAAAGCTAAATCCCCTTTTCAAATGGAATTACACAATTTTGCAAGTTCTGATGTTAATATTACCTTAAAAACTTATCTGTTTGCGGATTTAATTAGTTTTAATCATAATTTTAAAGTTACTATTAATTACTCGTATTGAAACGAAACTTTAAAACTATGAAGAAACCTAATTAGATACGCAAACAGTTGGGTTCAATAGGTCTAGTCATTGTTTTGATTTTTAAGTTTCAATTCTCGTATTGAAACAGAAACCATATTGAAAAATGTTGTATGATGGCGGCCGGTGCCGTATGGTGCCGTAAAAGAATACTACCATCCCATCACTTCCCGTGGGTGTCGTAAGAGGCGACTAAGGGACTTGCCAGAGAATGGGCAGCAGCGTTCTCTGTGAAAGTCAACACCATACACTGCGATCCCCAACCCGCCTGCTTAGCGTGGCGATTATGGCAAACACCCCTTTTGGGGGAGGCCTATGTCCAGCAGTGGACGTCTTTCGGCTGTTATGATGATGATGAAACAGAAACTTAAAAATAAAGACGACGACTAGAAATATGCAGACAAAACAAAATATACTGAACCCCTGTAAATGAACAGACCAATATGGCTGCTAGGAAAGTTTTTAATAAATTCAGTCAAAGCTTCCCCTGACATAATCCCAGACTTTACAAACGTCAATCCCAGTGAAATGACACTCTTCTTTTTATACAAGTCCCCAATTTACTACGACCTTCCATTCAAGAAGAAATTTCAAGAATCCTCATAGATTTGACGAATGAAGAGCTCTTTAAAACTGGGCAGAACTGAAAATTTAATTTCCTCGAAGTTTGAATATAACTTTGATGAGATAAAATTGACATGTTCTGTTTAAAGATGCATGTGTATTTCTTTTACTTTTTGTGTGCCGTCATTTATCAGGCTTATTTCCTCATCTTACGCAGACAAAAAACCTTTAATATTAATTAAGATTATAAAGTTTAGTTGATTAATCTATGTGCATAATAAATACTACAGAGTTAACGCAACTACGCCCACCTCCACTTGAACCGTTTGCTATACAGATAAGTTTCAGATTAGATCAAATTTACATAAAATTAAACGAAGTTAACCAAAAAAAAAAACACGAAACGAAAAATTAAACGAAATTAACCAACTTTGAGGGAACAATTAAATTAAATAGAAAATGTTAGATGTAACTTGGACTATGAAGGAGTAACAATTTTGTATTTATCTGTGGAGACTTGTTATTAGCAATTTAGTTATTATTATTGTTATTATAATGATACTAGTCTGAAAGTCTTCCGAAAATAAATAAATAATAATAAATAAACTCTCAAAGGCCTACCATGAGATGAACCGATGACCTGGTTCAATGAATCCGCTGGTCGCGAGACTGGCTGAATGCGAACCGCACAGGACTAGTCAATGTGCTGACGTTTGGAGACCATGGAGGCAGGGTGTCTTTCAGCCGAAATGATTATGACGATACAGCTTTTTGAGCGAAAGTGAGTTTCAGACTCTTTCTCACTAAAACTCATCCGTGTTCCTCCAAATGCCCTTTCCAGGACCGATACAGCTAGAGACTGAAAAAATAATTATAAACTGTACAAGTTCCTGTGATATTACCTACAATGCCATAAGCAATGTGTATTATACTATGCTTCCAAAATAATAATAAAGTTCAATTTACTTTGACTGTTTTCTTAAATCCTAATTAACGTTGATTCACCTAAATTAAAGAACACATAACACTTGATCATGTTTCTCAAAGTAATTGAACTAATCAAGACATGAGAGCGGCGCGATTCAACCGAGCCATCGCAAACACCCTGCCACACGTCGTGACGTCATCAAATTGTTACAATTAACAAACTCCAAGCTATTTAATTACAGCATTCTCTCCCCCAGCATCTAATTATAAACCCTACCGCATTCATTATAAAGTATAAATTGCTTTGCGGATATGACAGCTGTTACGTAAAGTATACGTCGTACATTGAAAGGAAATTATTTTTCCGAATCGTTTCACACGCGTTTGAGTAGTGAAGGGACGTCGGTTTTAAGATCTCATTTAGTCATTTTTTTCTATCGATATTTGTAATTTTTGACAGTTAATTTTTTCCGAGATAAGGTTATTTCTATAAAAATTGAAAATTATGACTTTTGTATAAATGTTGTAAAGCAATGCTTACTAAAGCCGATCCAAGGATTGGTGACCATCTTTAAATATACCGAGACTTCAAAAAGCCATTGATCCAGGATGTCATTGGAAGATCATTGACTGGCGTTAATTGTATTCAGGAGCCCGAAAGACTAATAATCACTCTTGCTACTAGTTAGGGATATAAATTGCTTCCTAGTAACTTGGCTCATAGAGAAGCAGTCGCTTTATGTAGGAAAAATAGTATTCACGTCGTGGGATAAAACTGAGGCTGACGATAACGAAGCGTGTGCTTATTAAAACCAAAGGAAAACGTCCTTTTGAAGTCTAAAATAACCGTAATTATCGGAAATATTAATCCGCAAACACATTCGATGTTTTCTAAGAACATTGCGTAGGCTCGTAGCCATTCGCCGTTCTTGCTACGACACGGCGCGTAGCTAATTAGCTACGTCGTAGCAAAGCTACGATGTTCAATGCTCAAACACGATATAAATATTTTTTGTAATCAACCGTATCATGTGTGGTTTTCTGTGATTACAATGAAATAAGTAATGCTTTTAAGGGTTCGGTAACTTAATAGGAAAAAACTGGCCAAGTGCGAGTCGGACTCGCGTGCAAAGGGTTCCGAACGAATTTAATTTTTTTAACATGTTATGTTAACACTACAGACTTCTAATAGGTTTTCCTGTAATCTTTAGGTAAAGATCTATTATCTCCATTTTTTTCAAAATTTTAAGCTCATTAGTTTCGGAGATAAGGGGGGGGGGGGAACGGTCATTTTTCGTCTAATTTCTTGAATAACTTCAAAACCATTTATTTTAAAATTATGAAAAAAATATTATTAAAACTCTCACAGTAAGTCCTTTCATTTGATATGTCACACGATATTGTTAAAAAAACTTTTTTTTTTATTTTTCTCGTTTGACCCCCAAAAGTGACCCCCACACTAAAAATTTAATAATTTACGTAACGTGTCCGTGTTTGGGTCATAGAAGTCCATATGTGTACCAAATTTCAACAGAATCGGTCCAGTGGATCCGGAGAAAACAGGCTGTGACAGACGGACAGACAGACAGACAGACAGACAGACAGACACCCGAGTGATCCTATAAGGGTTCCTTTTTTTTCGGAACCCTAAAAAAGACGGAACCGTTGTAGGATCTATCTTCATTGTCAGGCCGTATGTTGGTCAATGTCGTCATCGCTATGCGCGTGGTCAACTGCGAAGTTGACCACTATTTCACCATGGTAAGCGATGTTATAGTCAATATTAATAATAGTGTTTTAAATGTTTGTATGTATGACTTTCAAAAAAGACATTTTAATAGGCAGTCTATTGATTCAACTTTACTTTTCCATTAATTCATCCAGTAAATTAATTATTTGATTTTGACTTTGTCGACGATGGATCACGTTTTTCCAGAAATTACCTATTCACTCTTAAGACTTTAGAAATGATGGTATAATTTGGAGCCTTTTTGTTTGCCTCAAGATCTTCAAGCTGTTTATACTCAATTCTCAAACAAAAAAGGCGTAAGAAGCCCGTTCTCAAGTTATTTCATGAAAGTGATATAAAAGTTGAAAGACGTCGAAATCGACTCTCATTATCACAACTTTGAAACTTCCATTTTCTTTGATGAATTACCCTATTACTTAAAATGAAGCCGATATTAAAGAAAGTTGAGAATCGATCGGAAAATGTAATTGAATACTTTAATCTTATGGATCTCTATTGGCAACTCTTCAATTTAACACTTGCTTTGTGTCATACAAATATGGAGCTTTTTGAGGTCGAAAATCTGAGTCTAGTGTTACTCAGTTACTGGGTTATGGAGATCAAATAGACACTCATGTCATAAAAAAACATGCGGGTCAGTCTTTGGGGACTGCCGATAGAAGTGAAAACTAAGTAACTTGTGAATCTACACTAATTTTATAAAGAGGAAAGATGTTTGTTTGAAATGAATAGGCTCCGAGACTACAAGACCGGTTTCAAAAATCCTTTCAGCAATGGATAGCTACATTATCAGGGAGTAACATAGGCTATATTTTATCCCCATACTCCCACAGGAACGGGAACTACGCGGGTGAAACCGCGTGACGTCCGCTAGTTGTGCAATATAGCTCATGGGAAGCGTGCGGTGATGATGACGCCAGATTTACGCTTTTTGTTTCTCCCAAAAAGTACACATATATACACAGTATACATATAGCTCATGGAAAGCGTTCGGTGACGATGACGCGAGTTCCATGATTTTTGTTCACCCAAAAAGTGCTCAACGCGCCTAAAGAAGTTTTCTCTTCAAAAAAACACATATACAGGGTGTTCCAGGAGTGCGCGATCTATTTAAGGGTGATGTTCTGTAGCTGTTATACAGTAAAGAAACAACAACAAAACAAAAAAAAATGAACTTTTCCAAAACCCGACCGAAGAGTTCTAAAAAAAAAACAATGTTTAAGCAGTCGGATGTTATTTTAGTTCAATCACAGATACGATGCCACCAACTGCATCAGACTGCTTGAAAAGTGCTTTTTGTTTTACTTTAAAGTCGTTTTTCGAAGTCGCGTTATTTGAAAAAGATCAATATTTTTTATTTTGGTTTTGCGACACGATAACATGATACTTTAGGGCACCATTTTCCTAACATTTTTGTTTGCTGAAGTACCCTCCCAACTAATATATGCTTAGAGGCAGTGGCGTGCCTAGGGTTTCAAAATAAGGCAAGCCCATTAAAATTTTAACCAATTTCAAAAAAAGAAAGTTCAGTTTTCGACTGAGTATGTACCTACATACTCAGTCGAAAACTGAACTTTCTTTAACCTTCGTATGTATCATTGCAATTTTCTCATAAACTGATATAGATGTCTCAATTCGTTGTTTACCAAAATTACCGAAAGAAACCATTGCACACAGGTGTTTATGGGAATTTGCGTGCCTTTTAATGGCGCCAGATATGTTATTTAAATCATTATAACCAGATGTATTCCAAACGGAATCTTCATTCGAAAAAAATATGCAGCAATACAACTTATTAGTGTGCGAACAGCCAACAATCCAACTAGTTTTATACACTGATCTATTAAATTTTCGTTTATGCGATTTACTAGTCTGAGAAAAACACAGATTAGGCGTCGGTTTTAATGAAGAAATTAACTGTTTTTTCTGAGCAAAGTTTAAAGATTTTACCTTATCTTCGCCAATCAAAACTTGAACGCATTTTAAATCCTCACAAGGTACAATTACCTCCATTGTTGTAGGTAAGTCACCAAAACAATTGTATCACTGAGAAAATCTAAGAAAACACACAAAAAACTTTAACAACATAACTTTTCAACTCTCAAGCAAATAAAACTGAAGTGAGTTGCACTCGGGTGTCAAGAACTACTTACGCAGAGTTGCAGTGTTGTCATTTAGGCAAAAAAAGTCGTCAGGTATATGAAAAATCTAGCTAGATGTCGCAATTTTTTTTATTTTTAAGATATTGCTTGAATATTTATTTTCGTTATTTTAAAAAGCTAGTTTTTTACTGTTGCTAAATCTTAAAGAAAGTCCCCAAACTCGTTAAAAATCTCCAAGATCTCACAACGTCGCTAAAACGGCAACACTGCAGAGTTGGCAAGGTGACAAGGTCACGCATTCGCGTGCAACTTCATACGCATGCACGGCTTAATCGTACATACTGATCGATTTGTAGACGCACAAGGTTTAGAACTCGTTATACGGCACATCGCTATAAGTGCGAAAGTGACGGAGATAGTATTTGAAAGCCCGGTTAAAGCCGGTACGTGTAAGCGAGATAGCTATATGTAGATGCTGCAAAAGCGAAACTCTGCGCGCGAACAATCGCGATGTGTAGTTATGTAGTAATGTGGCATAGGTAATACTTTGTGTTATTTTGATAAGAATTAAGCGCGCGAACTTTTAAATAGTTCGGGTTTGATATTGATTTTCTATCGAGCATTTTAGTAAGGCATGCCGGGCTTTTGGGCTTATATGAAGGTACCGCCACTGCTTAGAGGGTACTTCAACAAACAAAAATGCCACAATCGCAACTTTAAAAAAAAAACTTAATGGCGGCGTGGGGGCTATGCCACAAAGGTTCTAACCCCTTTCATGCTATTTTATTATCTTGTAGCGATATTTGATCCGCAAGAAAAAGTAATACAGCGACATCTATACCGCCAGAAACGAAGTACTTCAAAAGAACTCTGTATCGCGGTATTAGAGCTTTCCGTGCGATTTGAAAATATACCCAAATATCAAATATTGGGCAGTTGCCCACCGGATACAACAACCGTCGGTCGGAGGCTTGCGGGACTTTATACCCTGTTCCACATACCACTATAATCTCACGTTCTGAACGAAAATCTCCATGGCAAAGAATACTCATGAAAACACTATATTAAGCTATCATCATAACACTGCGTCATTCACATCATTTAACAATTCCGCATAATAGCAACGAGCGTACAATAATATCGGTAACATAATCGATTCAGACAATTAATCGATTTACGACATTCGAGTCCGATGCACGTCCCTACCGCGACGGCCCCGGGCAATAGTGTCGGAATGAACAATGTTTTATAGCATTTTTATGAGATTTTTATCCTATAAGTGGGATCGCATTTCGTGAAGGGGTATTTGAGAAATTCCCTTTTACATGTTGTGTATTTTTTTAAAGTCGCATTTTACGACTGGCAAGATTTTTATGACGGGTCGTATTTTAAATTCGGTGTGTCATTACCCAAAGAGACAAATGCGGAATGGCGGTAGGGATTCATGATGGTATTTCTCGTATTTTCAATAAGCGATTGGTATCGGTTTAGGAAGAGATGGTGTTTTATAATCGTGTAATGGCTTTTGGTATTGCAGTGTAATTTGAATTTTCTGGTAATCTTCGCAACTATGCAATTAAGTAAACAACTCAACCAATAGTCGTTAAAATGCGTTTTTGTCTTCACGTACTCATCTTAATTAATCATGGTTCCTCTAACTTATTATTTTATTTTTCTAAATTTTCTTTCACAAAAACTTTGCCCTGACAATTACGAACAATATCAAAAAGATTTATCTAATTTGAGTCAGTCGTTACGAACGTATTCGCTTAAATACATTCCGGAGATTATTTTTTATTTATATAGATATATAGATTAAGGACAAATAACATAGGATGCTACTAAATTCAAAACACAAATTAGTAGAATAAATATGAGCTCCAAATGTGAAGAGATTTTTACGTCATGCGGGCGTGTCCCTCATGGAGTTCCGCAAGGCAGTGTACTCGGACCACCCCTGTTTATAGTCTATATTAAGGAATTCCCTAAATCCATTAAACATCCCATGACACTGTTTGTGGATGACATTACGATAACTATCCCATGCCAAAGTAAGAATACATGTGA
The DNA here is from genome assembly GCA_947578705.1 of Lacanobia wlatinum. Lineage (NCBI taxonomy): Eukaryota > Metazoa > Arthropoda > Insecta > Lepidoptera > Noctuidae > Lacanobia > Lacanobia wlatinum. The sequence goes on from OX388037.1 coordinate 4,795,601, forward strand.
AACGAATATAAAAAATACATTAATTGAAGCGTAATATCAATAAAACTTTGATCATACACTTTAGCCAACGATCATCATTATTCTCTAATCTTGATATCAAAATTCAAAACTGATTAGTATGTTAAACACTTTCATTTATCAATCAATCTAACAAAAACATTCCCCATCGAAAGCGGAAAACACAAAATTCAATAACCATTTCCCTACCAAAGTAACAACCCATCTCCTCCAAACAGCACAAAAGAGAATCCAATCCTATAGTATTCGACTTACAAAAACAAACAAAAGTTACACTCGATAAATCTAAATAACATTAAAAATTCATACCTACCGACCGAGAAGATCCTTTCACGAAACACCAGAAACATTCTTCAATGTAACCTATTGAATTAATTTCGTTCTGTTGATTGTAAAATGAAAATGGTTATATCTGCATTGCAAATGTCGTAGAATGATGTGCCGATTCGGAAACGGTCGACATTCGAAACGCGAAACGTTAACAACGTTATCGAGAATACTGGGATCGAAAAATGTTGGGGATGTGTTATTGTGCAATTGTGAGAGGTTTGTAAATAGTTATGGTCAATTTGAGACCCTACATGATATCCATAGGCTCAAAAAAAAATTGTGAGACTAAGATCCCACAGCTGACAGTCCTCTCTAATTTTCTCAGTAGCAAAATGTGTGGTATGAAGAAGTGTTCTTATGTACTCTTAACATACGTATACCTGCTAGCTTAGGCCGAAGACTACTCTAGCCGTCATATTTTGTTAGTAAGAAAATAAGAGAGGTCTGGCAGCTCTGGGATCTCAGATCATGTCTTTCTATCAGCGAATACGATTGTCAAAATTGCAAAATATTAAGAATTGATCACATGACAATTCGATGGCGTTTGACAGTCACCGTAGCTTTGCTACTGCCGACAGATATTACTGGTTTAGAGATTTAAGTAGCTGCAGCAATCCCGTCTATCTAGACGGGATTGCTGCAGATCGAGGAGAAGATAGCAGAATGCATCAGATGGTTTCTTCGAGAATTAATGACATGAAGCTCAATCGAGAGAAATGGAAGGGAATCATTTGGTGGAGGTACAAAGTCCCCACTTTGAGCTCATGGAAAGGACACCTAAAGTCAAAAAAACTTAAAAACACTTCACAGTATAAAATAACCTTGCTTCGTTTGTGTTTTTGTTTTTTTTTTCTTTGTTTTTAACACCGACTTCCGAAATTAAGGTTATTTTATACACTTTGTAGTGTTTTGTTTGGAAGTCGGTTATATTTATTAGTAGTTAGTATAGTTTTTTATTTTTCACTTTTGAGTGGTGATACTTCGACGACGTCTTCGTCTTCACGGAAATTGAAACAAGCAAAAATGCTCAATAAAATAAAAACTACTGAGCCAAATTGAATTACATTTTTACGGAACCAAATGGCAAGTATCATAGAAATCGGATCAGAAACTTCGGAGCAATCGGTGTACATACATAAAAAAATAAAATCGATAGATGTTATTGAAGCAGTACGATTGGTGAAAAACTAAATAAAATTGGTGGAAAAAAACAGAGAAATTACATACTTTTGAAGTTTTCTCTATCCTTGTCATACAAAATGTCGTCTGTGCTGGATGGCTTCAATTCAATATGGAGGGGTGTGTGAGTGACGACACACGCAATTAGTGCTGTCTCTGTTCTGTATCACAGATTTTAAAACTCTGACAACACAGTTCTTCAAAACTGCATCTTGCCTGCTCTCTAGGTTTCGAAAAATGTAATAAAAAAAACTCCAGTCAAATACTCTTGAACCAGTTAAGTGCAAAAAATATTCAACTTCGCTCATCACTCTTCCAGCATCCTTGTACGAGACAATTAATTTTCCTATGATTATCGATGGCCGAAATTTTTAAACGTAACTTTATTTTGTCAGAAATTCGTATGCAATGGAGCGAACAATGAGTTTTATTGTGTTACAAGTAATGTTGTTGTTGTATGAAAGTTTCAGGCAAATAATTTACTTTTATTTGATTCCATGGACGGGAATCGAGGATTTTAAACGGGCCGCTCGTCATTCGGGGTAAGTTGTAATGAGGTCTGTACGGAATGGCATATGTAAGCATGTAGGTCATGGTTTATTGGCTATTAATTTATTTATGTTTACAAATGGACTATTAATGTAATAAGCTGTAGTGCATTTTCATTAATTTCCGTTGAAGTGGTGGAAAGCAGTGTAGTTTCCGTGATGCTTTTGTTATATACTTACACGGTATTTTGTTTTGTACTGGCCTATTTTGCCCTGTCATACCTGTTAACGCCGTAACATGGAAACATTATTTATTGGACAGAATGGAAGATGGTGGCAGTTTGCCACCCGTCTTTGACATGAATATTGAATAATAAAAAAATACTATCCTAACGTACGAGGCGTAGCTAATCAACAGCTATTTGTCCCATTTAAATTATCGACGCGTTATAATAATAATAACAAAATTAATTTAAAAAAAATGAACAAATAAATGTTTAGAATGGGGGTCAATTTTGGGGGTCAAAATAGAAAAAAAAAGTTTCCAAATTGAAATGAAAACATATGAAATGAAAGGCCTTTCTGTGAGGGTTTTAATTATATTTTTTCCACAATTTTAAAATAAATAGTTTTGAATGACCGATTCCTCCCTTATCTCTGATACTACTGAGTTTAAAACTTCGAAAAAAAAAATACAGTTAATAGTTTTATACATGTTAAAAAAATTAAATTGGTTTGGGACCCTTTGCATGCGAGTCCGACTCGCACTTGGCCAGTTTTTAAAACAAGGATTACGCATGTAAGTAACAAACAATCCAAGGACTGCTGTATATCAAGAAATTGCTTAAAATACAACGAGTTAATTCTCAAGTCAGAGTGTCGGAAGGGTGTTACGGTGAGGTCTTGCATCTTAATCCAATTTAGGCGACATATTGCTGCCGCAAGTAGCCCCGGGCAATGTCTACGAACTCCGTGGTGGGGTGCTCACTTTGCAAGGAAAATAAGGGATGTGTAGAGTGTGTGTGGATACTGGAGCTTAGAATTTAGCTGTGAATGGTGTGGGTAAAACGGGTTTTAACTGGTTTTAGTTTAACGTACAAAAAATCTACAAAAAAATATTTTGAGGTTAGTTTGCGAGGATGGATGAATGTATTTTTACTCTTTTACACAAAACTATTGAACGGATTTTGACGAGACTTACAATAATACAAGCTGTATCATTGTAAGTGCAAACGTGCTCCATCTTCGACCGCATCATCGCTTACCATCAGGTGAGATTGTGGTCAAACGTATGCCTATATATTATAGTAAAAAAAAAAGTCTCGTACATCATACTGGTACAGAGGCTATGGTTTACATAGGAGGCTACTCGTAATACCACGAATTAAGTACCATCATCATCATATCAGCCGAAAGACGTCCACTGCCACGACGACACACAAGACGGACACAGGCCTCCCCCAAGATTTGGGGGGGTTTGCCATAATCGCCACGCTTGGCAGGTGGTTTGTGATCGCAGTGTATGGTGTTGAGTTTTACAGAGAACGCTGCTGCCCATTCTCTGGCAAGTCCCTTTGTCGCCTCTTACGACACCCACGGGACGTGATGGGATGGTATTATTCTTTTACGGCCCCATACGGCACCGGCCGACATCATACGGCAGAAGAATGAATTAAGTATATTAAAGGAAATTAATGCTGAAAAAAGTAGGTACCTGCTGTTAGCATTATGTTGGCTACGAAGAAATAACGCTTTAATATGAAAACAGAGCTAAGATAAGCAAAGATATTTTTGTAGTCCTATTTTATTATCAAGTTATTGTTTTATCATATAACGCTTGATTAAGAAATAATTCTATGTTTATTCACGTGTTTATTAAACCCTGTTAGAAAACGCATAAAAATATCGAAGTAATTATTAAAGCCGGACGTTAACGTTACAGTTAAAATGCACCAGAATAAGCCTCCAGCAAACGCCAGGTTTGAGATCAGTTATTTTACATAGCCTCCTTCAGAGATTGGTTTATTTAGGCACACCATTGTCTATTCAGCGAATTTCCTATCTTTATTCATTGTTTTACGAGTTTACAATATTAATACGCAATGAATTTTGTTTCTATTGCAAATGATGATTTATTCGTAGAACTGTCTTCGTATAATGGGACTGAGTAGGGTCCTCTTTGAACGGAGCCTTCATTAGTCCTTTATAGTGGGCAGATGTCAGCAAAAATTGTGTTTGTGATTTTGTCGGTTTAATGTTTCCTTTTGATAGTTATTGGACTTTGAGGTGCTTGCTTGATGTTGCCTGTATTTTTAGGAAGCAGAGTGGGCGACAAAATTCAGAGCATCAATTGAATTAGTTAAATTAAGGACGGAATTTTAGATGTGTGGGGTAGACATCTGGGAGTTATTTTTTGCTTGACGGTCATTGATATATTCAAACCCAAGATTCACAGTCTCGAACAAATGCAGCTCTCAAAACTGTCATGTATCAAGTGTCATGTGTGAGTTGTGTGTAGTTATACTATTCACCATTTTTTTTTGCAAATTTAACCTTACACGGATCGCTTAAAGTTGTTTTTACAAAGCAGTGCAGTATGGCGAGTGATGCGCAATTTTTTTTTGCAAATTCAACCTTACACGGATCGTTTAAAGTTGTTTTTACAAAGCAATGCAGTGATGCTGAGTGTGTATCTTTGGTTTTTTATATATCAATGTTGACGGTAGCTTATTTCAATTTCCAAGATTGGATTTCAAAGTTTCAACAATTTTCACTTGATAAGGAGTTGAGGGTTGAGGACATACCTCAGTAGAGACAACTAAATATTAGCCTTTTTAAAATATTCCTTCCTCTTCTTTTGAAAAATCTGACGCGAATCCAAGTGCGAGACGGACTCACGCGCAAGGATATACATGTAATTTTAAAAAAATAAGTTTGTGTTCGCTTAAGAGGAAGTGCGGGCGGTTAGACTTTGTATGTAAAAAGTCATAATTCGAGGTTTGGCTGTCGACTGTTTTCTCCTCCAATATTGGACCAATTTAAAAAATATTTCCCAAAATGAATAAAAATGATGTAAACTGTGTACCCATGGTTTTATTTTTTCATAAATAGTTACCAAATTTGTACTCAGGGCTCTGTTGGCAGCAGTTTATCGGACAATGTTGAGCATTTTTTGAGGGTTCTAGTGCCTATGAGGTTAATATATCAACAAAACATAAAGACACAGTATATATCCTTCTTATTTAGTTTATGAAATATCTTAGAAATCGGTCCAATATTAGAGAAGGAAACGGGTGAGAGCCAAACCTCGAATTATGACTTTTTACATACAGTCTCTCTGTCCGCGTTTTCTCTTAAAAACGGGGTCCACATTACATACTAGCCTTTTCCCACGGTTCCACTCTTGTAGATTCTCTCAAAGGAACCATGCAATTAACCCTTACACTCGGCGATAGTCCAGCTTTCCTTCAATGACAGACTTTTCGAATTTGGTTTAGTACTTCCTAAGATTCTTATTATTTTCTATAATTTATTGAAAAATGAATGTGTTAGTTTTATAATTTTAACTAGCTGCCCGCGCAATTTCGTCTGCGTCACAATTTTCATTACTGCTCCGCTCCTATTGATCTTAGCGTGATGATATAGCCTATAGCCTTCCTCGATAAATGCTATCTAACACTGAAATAATTATTCAAATCGGACCAGTAGTTCCTGAGATTAGCGCGTTCAAGCAAACAAACAAACAAACTCTTCATTTTATATATTAGTATAGATGAATCTGATTTTTTTTTACTATTTATTTATAGAGTATGATTTCAAACACAATGTAAATTGTGCCTGAATAAATTGAATTGAAATGATTATTGCGAACAAACAATTTTAACACTTATTAGTTAACAAGGTTTATACTTCAACTAGCTTTTGCCCACGGCTTCGTACGCGTTTTTCTCTTTGTTTCCCGTTCCCATGGAAATTTCGAAAATCCTCTCTTAGTGCTACCCTATATAGTGTAGGGAAGCTACATGCTAAATTTCAGCTTTCTATGACAAGTAGTTTCAGCTGTGCGCTGTCTGTCAGTCAGTCAATCACCAGTTACGCAAGAGTTTTATATATATTAATAGATTTACCAAATTGCCATCACATACGACACACTAACCTACTAAACTACACCACAAACACACGACAGCTAAATATACCAACCTACTTATATCTACACTATCTATAATCCATAGTAAAACAACGAAGACGTATCTACTTAACTGATTAAACATCAACACTGAAGTGTTTCCGAATTAATTGTCGTGTTCTTTGCAAGGCTGTTGGGTAGGTATTAGCAATTCAAATATGGCGGAGGCTTGTCTTGTCCAAAGTTGTCGTGGCACGGATTTTGTGATGCGCTCGTGTTGATTGCTTGTTAGAACGTATTGTGGGGTGTTGGTATTGTGGGCAGGGGTCTTGCTTGCTTTTTGTTTTTTTTTTTGAGGTGGACTCTAACGTTGATCTGAATATGCTTTAGTGTGATGTCGATGGAACGACGCTTGGACTGGCTGGCAGTGGATGTATTTAGGCTGAAATGATTGTGATGTTAAAAATAAGACAGTTTTCTTACAATATTGATAATTTTATGTACACTTATTGCTGTTAGCATTACCGCTGCATGGTTTGAACTTTTTCAATTTGCAACACAATTTCCGCTTTTTAGTGTTTATCAAAATGTTATTATTCCCGACATGAAAAAATAAATACTTTCCTGTAAGTAACAAAACTTAAGAAAATTATAATTGCAATTCTTTACGAAACAAAACCGCGAGTTCATACACCCCGCCCCTTCTATCAAAGAATATAGGCGTTACGATGTTTTTCTAAGATATGTTAACTTACATTTGGTTAAAACCCCACAAAACCTGGCTACCAAACATTATATTATAGAAATCCAAAATAGATAGGAAACCTACTTCATCACCATCTGCCTAGCCTTTTCTCAACCACATTGGAGTCGGCTTCCATTCAAACCGAATTTTAATTATTATTTTAATTTTGTGTTTTTATATTTATTAATGTTAGGTTTTAATTTAATTGTAGTATTGGGACTTAGTGCCCTAATAAAGAAATATTATTATTATTCTCTTTATTTACATTGCTGTACATTCATAATTACATTTAGAAATATTTCTTAACATTAAAACAAAAAAAAGATATATAAAAATCAGTACTCCGCCGGTATCGAGAGCAGGGTCCAAGTGATTAGGATTCGGTGGTTAGGGCTCCAGAGAAAGGAACCTCCTCACAATACGAGCCGTATCGAGGATTACTGCCTTCTGTATCAGGCCCTTTATCCAACCGCGTAACGCCAGCTTCGACAGATTATTATTATTACATGGAGCGGCTGCCTACCAGACCTCCACCACTCTTTTAACTGGGCAACACGGTACTTCTTGGCAAGACTGGTGTCAGATTTCCTGGCATCTGACAATCCGTAACGATTGTCTACAAATGACGACTTCAAGTGCTATTCGAGACACGGAGAAGTCTTGGTATGTTAAGATCAGCCCATCCATGGAGCCACCATGGCAAGCGTAACTATTTAGCCGCGAGCTACTATGACCTTATGCTGCTAAAAACTATAAGTATAAAACCGACGATTACTATTTAATGCTGTGTAGGCGGACGCGATATGAAAGCGATGTTCCGTCTCCAATAATAACTTGAGTATGCCCAAAATAACTAAGCACCTGCTTCCCTTGAGGGTTGAAGAGGAAAGATGATGTTTAGCGATAAAAAATAACTTAGTTATATTTTTCCTGCTTAAAAGCCTGGTTGGCCTTCAACTTTGCAGACCTGCTGCTTGGGAGTCTCTACTTAAAAAAAATCTTAAACTCATTCATTCACTGACACACAGATCAAAGGATATTAGCTTCAAGTCGTACGGCAATGTATCACCGGTACATTCAGAACATCCCGCCCATACGCACATAACATTTTGGTAATGCTTTATTAGTGCGTACAGCTAAGGAGAAGAATTCCTTGCCGGAGTCTGTTTTTAGGGTTCCAAACAAAAAACGGAACCCTCATAGGATCACTCGGGTGTCTGTCTGTCCGTCTGTCACAGCCAGTTTTCTCCGGATCCACTGAATCGATTCTGTTGAAATTTCGTACACACATAGACTTCTGTGACCCAAACACGGACGCGTTACGCAAATAATTATTTTTTTAGTATGGGGGTCACTTTTGGGGGTCAAACTAGAAAAAAAAAAACAATATTGTGTGACATATCAAATGAAAGGGCTTACTGTGAGGGTTTTAATTATATTTTTTCATAGTTTTAAAATAAATGATTTCGAAGTTGTTCAAGAAATTACACGAAAAATGACCATTCCCCCCTAATCTCCGAAACTACTGAGCCTAAAATTTTGAAAATATGGGGATTATAGATCTTTACCTATAGATAGATTACAGGAAAACCTATAAGAAGTCTATAGTGTTAAAATAACACGTTAAAAAAAGATCGTTCGGAACCCTTTGCATGCTAGTCCGACTCGCACTTGGCCAGTTTCTACTGATTGCTAAAACTAAGTCAAGACTATATAGGTTACTTCTTGGCAAGCATCTTTGAGCACATCACTTCCCAACAGATGAGATAATATTTACAAAAAATGCTTGTTTGATACTTCATACATTGGTGTAAGAATTCCTTATAAGAAAAACGCGAGTAACATTCCCGTACCTAACCGGTATTCGAATCCAAGACCCTTACGATCACTCGTCCTATGACTCCTACGAGGCAGTCCTGATGTTGGATAATAGGTAGACTGTTATTTTAAACCGAAAAGCCTCCAAACACCACTTAAATCCGTCGATTGACAATCTTTGTCGGCACGGTTGGCGCAGTGGTTAAGCGACAGGCTGCTGCGCTGCGTGTCGTGGGTTCAAAAATCAAAAAATCAAAATCAAAAGGCATTTATTCAAACTAGGCTGAAAATCAGCACTTTTTGAACGTCAAAATTTACATGAAGACAGTCCCCCAAATCGCCCAGCCCGTCACCACTTCCTAGTGTTTTAGCTGGGAAGAAGAAGTGGCCAACAAACTCCCCAGCAACACAACTGTCTGTTAAGTTTAAAGAACTTGAACATTATTCAACATTTTATGATAGATGTCGATCATTAAATTAAATAAATGGATGGCACATGTCCGCTAGCATACTATTTTATCCCAAAAATTACATATGAAACAATGATAAAACTAATTACATATATAGGTAATTAAATAAGTAAACTCAAGCATACAATACTAATCAAAATGAGCCTCCAGGAATAAATGGCGTGCCCGCTTACATGTTCGTTTCACGCACAGAACAAATATTTGTATGGCCAACAGATAGTTGTTTCTGGTCTGGCTGTTTGTGCATGTGAATTTGTATGTTTGTAAACGCACCCACGATACATGAAAAATTTCTAATGTGGGGTAAAGTAAAAAAGAAAATCCTGTCTACCCATTGATATATAAAAAATCCAAGATGCACAGTCTCGAACAAATGCAACACTCGAAACTGTCGTCAAAAACTGACATGTGTCAAGTGTCATGTGTGAGTTGTGTGTAGCTATACTATAAACATTTTTTTTTGCGAATTCATCCTTACACGGATCGCTTAAAGTTGTTTTTACAAAGCAGTTCAGTATGGCGAGCGATGCTCAATTTTTTTTTGCAAATTCAACCTTACACGGATCGCTTAAAGTTGTTTTTACAAAGCAGTGCAGTATGGCGAGCGATGCGAGACTGTGTGAAACTAGCGCACAATTATACATTGTGCGCTTGTTTTTTGCGGACGTTTTTGAGATGCTGAGTGTGTATCTTGGGTTTTTATATATCAATGTGTCTACCTTTAAATTCAAGATACATGAAAATAAGTGCCCAAGAAAAACCAAGATTTATTTCAGGTTCACGACCGGTCTTAGGCTATTCTTTGGCCGAAGCAGGGTTTTATTCGTACGGTCGTACCCACGTACTTAGGACGAATATAATCATGGATTTAGATGCCCTTTTAGTTTTAGTACTTGGGATGGCTCTTCAACGCAGATAGGTTGGGTGGTTAGAAAGTCGTCTATCTGCAAAATGTAAAATAGAATACTGTTTTATTTTATTTATTTTCACATATCGTCGGGGATAGCGCAAATCCGCGAATCTACCATACGTAAAGTGTGCATATCTGCACTGCGTGTAGGTTTACAGGGGAAGGTTAAAAGTTTTTTTATTTTTATTTCAACGGCTTTTAACCTCATTTTTACATGGAGGGTATTATTCATGTGTTCTATTCTATGTATTGTTTACAGAAATCTATTAAAGTCTGTATTGTATATTAGTAGAAAACTATTTAAGTCTATACTATATTGTATGGCTACATTTGTCAGATACGCGGAATTATTCAATGCTAGTTCCGCGGATTTGCACTATCCCCGACGATATGGCTAAGATAATGAATAAACTAAGCCCCACAAAACCGTAGTAATGGTTTGACTATGGAGTCGGTGAGTCTCTACATGTATTTATATTTATAAATACAAATTAACGAAGAAGTGTCCTTCGTTAATTTGTACTTATAACTAATTATACACTGTAACACATTCCTAAATAATAACTTCTTAATTTTTTTTTATAACAATATTTATTCATTTCACTCCTTATGTCTGCCGGCAGACTGTTAAGTAGGTAAGGAATTAGTTTTTTTAGAGTTCTGTCACCAAAGTAATTGGTGACTCTGGGCACACTAAATCTGCCAGTAGCCATAGATCGTGAGTTATGGGTGTTGATTACATAAGTTAAGTTATGCTCTTGGGTACCACGGTGGTTAACTGCTAGTAAATATTTATGTTTGTAACTGATCGGTAGAATTTTATATATTTTAAATAGTTTCCTATAATCTCCTTTACAACTTGATGATGTATATTAGAAAAGATAGAATAGAACAAAAAAATACGTTGGTTGACCTTATCGCTATGCAGTGGGCGGTTTATCGCTGAACTCGATACTTTAAAGGCAACCTTTGGATGGATTTCGAAAAGACCAGGAGAGACAGTTTACAGGTAGTTTAGGAGTAAAATCAAATATATTTAATATCAACAATTCAGGTATTACGACAATGTCATCTCTTTAATCTCAAATGTGAGATGTTCTCGCTGTTTATGATAATGCCGTATCCCTCCCAATGTATTTTGTTTTTTACCATTATCCAATCATCATCTGCCTAGCCTTTTCCCAACTATATTGGGGTCGGCTTCCAGTCAAACCGGATTCAGCTGAATACCAGTGTTTTACGTGAAGCGGCTGCCTACCAGACCTCCACAACCCATTAACTGGGCAACACGGTACTTCTTGGTAAGACTGGAGTCAGACTTACTGGCTTCTGACAATCCGTAACGACTTCCAAAGATCTACAAATGACAGCCGGGACCAACGGCTTAACGTGCTTTCCGAGGCACGGAGGAAACTCGGTATGTTAAGATGGTCACCCATCCACAGACCAACCAACATTAACAACATTATCCAATATACTCGTAATATTAGTAAAGGAATAGAAATATCTCACCTAAAAACATAATTAAATCTTGTCTCGACCAGACTATTTTTCCCAACAGAACAATCTCAGCAGGCAACCTATTTTTGTTCGAATCTTCAGTTTACATTTGTTTTTTTTATAAAACGGAAATATTTTTATACTAAACCTCTTTTATATCTGCACCCTTTCAGGAAGATCTAGGTAAAATGGTCGTTTTAAATGGAAAGTCTTGGTTTACCCGCACTCGCACTTAACCTGTTTATTATTCAAACTTTTGAATGTATATTTTACTTTATAATGTAGTTTGCGGTGCGCCGTAGTTACAGTAGTAACTCGCTACAGTTTTGTAGGCTTGGCTACAGTTATGTGCTACGCCGTAGTAAGTGCTACGCCGTAGCAAAAGCAAAACTCGTGTGAAAAATGCTTTAGTTAAAAGTACATACGCCCACGTCAGTCACGTTTCGGACAAGTCACTGGTTAATCAGGTCAAAAAAAATGTTCGGTGGAAATAGTAGCCCAAGCTAGCACGTACGCATGCCTACGTTCAAAGCACATGCTAATATTTCTATCCCACACATTTTATTACTGAGAAAGCAGGTTGGAATCCTTTGGGATCTTGGACTAACACGTCCATCACGGCAGCTGCAGCTGCGTTATGGACATTCACATACAATCAGTAGTTAATCAGTGACGTCACTTATGAGACATAAAATCTAGAGACGGCAGTAAAAATCAAAATTCAGAATCCAAATGTGCGTTGTCGTTCTTCCGCCCTCGGCGGAGCGAAAATGAGTGTCAGTCCCTTTCTGACTAAAATCCGCCCGTGTTCCTCCAAATGCCCTTTGCGTTCCAGGGCCGCGGTGACTCTTTCGAACAAATTCCGCTACCCTGGCAGGCAGGTTTCTGGAGATGCACATACTACTATAACGCTTAAAAGCTTGTAATTATTTATAAAAATGTTATGCACTAGTAAAAAAAAATTCTACCAGTCCACCTTAGGATGGTGCATAGAAAATATTATGGCAGGTGCAAATTATAGGAAAGACAAAAAAGAGAGAAAAAAATACAATCATGAATACATAGATACACACATACACATAAATTCCCTAATCTCTTCAAAGTTAGAATGAACAGGCTCCTTTTAGGTAAGCTCGCTCTATTGTAGACTTTGTCTCTGTCATCTCTGACCTAGACTAGAGTCAAGAGCAAACCCATCACAAATAAAAAATAATGATAAATATAATTCACAACGTTATTAAGACAGAACGAAACCAACAAATTAACGTTGTGATGATTCTACTAACTTCTTGAATATGCTCACATGCCTTCACCTTAATTACCTTAACCACATTAATCACCTTAATTAATATTTATTCATCATTTTATTTTCGACCACGCCCAGGAATCGTGTCCAGTTACAGATGGATCGATTAGTTCATACTACCCGCAAACTTCGTGGATACTACATTTGGCCAAAATCTAAAGTCCTCGTTGCTATGGCTTATTCTAGCTTAGTAATTGGAGACTTGACTAAACCCTTCTCATAACTGGTACGAGTAAGTCTGATACGGTTCTATAGAATTATTATTATAGTCTATAGAGAATATTTTGAAATGTTTCCGTCGTTTGAGGAGTATTTGTGAGTGAAAAAGGATTAAGGATTTGAGAAGAGATAAAAGTTTCGTCATTTCGTCTTTGGCAGTAAGAAATTTTGAATTTTTAGCAAGTAAAGCAAGAGGTTGGGCAGTTTCTGTCATCGTGAAGACACCTAAGGCAAGCCGAGCTACTGGCATACGAGTATCTGTCTACTGTGTAACCTAGCCATTACACCCAGTTGGCCGCAAGACAGGTTCTATATTTTTTAAATTGAAAATTATCTTTGTTATTTATGCCACCACTATTGCAGATTCTGTAAGATTAAAATAATTCTTTATTAGATTATAATTTCTCATAGCATAGCATAGCATAGGCGGCCTTATAATGTTCCCACTGTTGGGACTCAGGCCTCCTCTCTAGGAGAGGGAATGGGCCGTAATCCACCACGCGGGCCCAATGCGCGTTGGTGAATGTCACATGTCTTCGAATTTTTGGTTCTAGGACAAGCCGGTTTCCTCACGATGTTTTCCTTCACCGTTATAATTTCTCGATAAATTATAAAATAATCGTTTTGTATACAATAAATCCCATCCAAATCCAATAATTTCCAATCTGTGTCTTATTAAGAAAAATATATTTACAATTTCACGCGATATTTAACAATCTTACGGCGTTTACAACTTTCAGATAACATTTATAAAGCAATTTACTCAAAGCAACGCATAAACTATATTTCTGATGCAAGTAATTATACGGAAGCATTTTTCATTGAAAACACTCATTCAACTTCGCAATAATATTGAACACAACATCTAAATAAAAAATATTAGAAAATAACCCCATTCAATTGCATCCTTTGACTCACAATAGCCAGACAGGTGTATAGTGTTTCTATAACATTTCAGTTTGGGAGCGCCGTCTGTTCCGACGCGAATAAATGCAGGTACATCGTGTTACGTTCTTCCATGTTAAGGTGGCGATACACGGGCTGTGTTGTGTTGGTGGAAAATGTGGAACATAGTATTGGAATATTGTAATAGGTTGAATGACGTTTGTCTAGAAAATAAATGTAATAATTGGTTATGGGATAATTGGTAATATTTGGAGCTAATTTTAAAAATATTTGAATATTATATTAGATTGCTACTTGATATTGTTAGACGGTTAAAATGGAATAATTTTTTTGTTCGGTATAAGCCCAAGGACAATACATTCTATTTAGTGTATAATATGGTTCTTTTGTTTATTATTCAAATTTAAATCTGTTAATGTAACGTGGAAAAAATCTTCTGCAGTTTTTTCTATTCTAAACCTTCCCATGAATAGATTTTACACAGTATTTCTTAAAGAAATTAAAAAGTTTAATTTAATAACAAATAAATACGTATAACTACTCATTTACACCTATGCAAATATACATAAGCTACACACAGAACAATACTTAACACAAACATCTAACACCGATGTTATGTTGAACCGTGTACGACAGCACTAAGTCAGTGCACGTATGCACAATTCAGTAGGTGTAAGCTCTCTTTGAATACGCGTCGAGTTTACTTGTTCTCTGGCTACTTAGACCGCGATGTGGCGACATTTCTTAGTCGTGGTTGGGTGTTGATGTTGGACTGTGTCGTGCTACCTTTGTGGAAACTTTTAAACCATCATGGCAGAACGATATGAGCCAATTCTGTAATACTACGTTTTGGGTAAGAACATTTATACTGTATACCAAGCTAAGGAGTGGAATTCCCTGCCAAAATCTGTATCCTGATAGCTACAACCTAGGAGTCTTTAAGTCAAGAGTGAATAGGTTACTTCTAGGCAAACGTGCTCCATCTTCGACCGCATCATCGCTTGTATCAGGTGAAATAGTAGTCAAAAGCATCAAGCAATCAAAACAATAGTAAAAACCCTAATCTCTTCAAAGTTAGAGTGCACAGGCTCCGTCTGGGTAAGCTCGCTCCATTGTAGACTTTGTCTCTGTCATCTCTGACCTAGACTAGAGTCAAGAGCAAACCCACTACAAATAAAAAAAAAACATTAAAATGAGAAAGTTTAAATATGTACTTTGAAGTTACATGGGTACATTGGCCAATTTTAAAACTTTTCAAATTTTTTGTGCGGTTCCAATTCTTGTCTATTGAGAACAAGAGACAAAACAACTTGTTTTGTGAACAAACCTTGGCTATCAACAAAAATAGAACTGGCGGCAGTACATCCTTAGGCTTTATTGCCCTATTATGATACCCACCGGCTCATCCTCAAACCTTGTAAATTTTCCAACAGATTAAATCCAATAAACTTAGAATACGGCTTGTCTACTCCAATCCTCAGTCCATTTGAAATTCATTACGAACGAGTGGTTTTCAAATACATAATCTGAAAATTATAATTTGAATTTCTCGGAAATCTATTTGTAACCTGTTTTGCTCAATAATTTATTTCTGAATTTATGTAATAATATGATGTTGCCATGTTGACTCATTATAATTTACCTACTGTGATGAAATCGAATAACTGTACGGTATTCAGTCACGTAATATGATACTTTCATTGAATGTGGAACACGGTATAAGGGATATAGTTGTATTGCTTTCGTATTGTTATTTTATTTACCATTGTTACTGACAATTACATACATATAACTGTAAATCTGATTCATAATTTGCTGTCGTGTTATGCGATCAAAAATGTTAGTACTCCACAACAGATTTTGGCTCCGTGGACCCGGTGGTCGTGGGTTCGATTCCCACGGGAAGCATACTTCGTAAAGTTGTTTCCAGTTTGGCTTGGACATTGCAGGTTTGAATCACTTGATTGTCTGATAAAAAGATGATTTCGTGCTTCGGCACGTATAAGCCGGTGGTCCCGGCCGCCAAATGGCGGTCGTCAAATAAACCATGTCAGAGGCCCTTGAGGCGGTTTAGAAACTCTGAAACTATAGGCCCCGTCACGAGAAACTATAAATTTTGTAAACACACATTCAATTGTTTCAAATGTTTGTTCCATGAGCCAGACACGTACCAGTACCACAAAACATTAGAAGAGAGCGCTTTGTAACGATAAAATATAACTCGACCAAATTGAATTGCTCGTTAGTATTGTATTACACGTATGTTTCTTTGAGTTGATTGAATTTGGTATTATTTGCTGTCGAAATGTAACTTAGTAGAAGTTCTTTGTTTACAAAATTTATAGCTTCTCGTGACGGGGGCTATAGGGTGTGTAGGGTCTGCCCACACAAATAATAATAATAAGAAGAAGATTTTTTTTACTTTTTGATGAGTTGATCTTTGTATAAATCCAGTAAGACCGACAGCCCAACATAAAATAGATGACAAAAAAAAATTCTTGTATAAATTTTGTCTTTGATATTATACACTTAATGCCTGAAAAGCTTTGGGCCATGATAAAAGTCAGGCAGTGTTTTGTATTTCTAACAATAGTAACAAACGTAACAAAACTAACGAACAACAGTATGCAAGCGTATAAAAACCTTTTAACTCGCAACAATATTAGGTTAAACTGTTACAAGCTTCGATGCGGAAAACAAACCTGTACCTTTTAGATTTTTTTCACCTATTAATTTTAACGTAAGTACCTGTTTTTTCACGAAGTTTTGAAAGACCCAACATAATCTGATTCACTGCGCTTAAGGCGAAACATCTTCAAGAAAGTTTACCTCAAAAACACTTTGAACATTATGCTCTTGCCAGAGCAAATAAGAGTGGCTATTTATTTAAACAGATTCGGACAACTTTTGGCAGATACTTATTCTTCCGCCACGTCAGTCGGATTACCGCTTTTTCACATGATACTCGTATTGCCCTCAAAAAAATTTGTGCGGTCGTTTTATAAAGATAAAAGAAGTCGAATGTAAAAGCTTGTTGGTTTAATGTAAAATGATTTTTGTTTTTTTTTTTATTTCGTGGTGATTTTAATAGCCGAACAGAACCTTTATTTGTTAACAGTATTTCAACCTACGTTGTTTCTTTTATTATTTTTCGATTTTACCAATTTTATTATAATTTTCTTTTGCAATGATGGTGCATATTTACAAATCGTAGTTTTAATCATCATGAAAACATTTTCAGAGGTATTTTTTTAAAGGATATGTTGCACTGATTTTTTGTTCGTGGACAGATATCAGTTCACAGATATAATTTATGAATATACCTAGGTATTGAAACATTATATTTTATGTATGTCTGTGAATGACTTTGGCTAAGATTTTTATATTACCAACTATGAAACGGCTAAAACTTTTCACATAAAATATTAGTAGGTTTCTTTGGTTTGGCGGAATGTAGACCATCTTGAATCATTTATGATCTACGATGTATAGAGTACTTACAATGTGGATAACAAATTATCTTGTATTCTTATAAATACATCTTACTCAGTTAAATAAATAACTGCTGACCATGCACGGTAGTTTGTACTAAAATTCACTGTGATTTTGATGTAAGACTTCTAGACGTTCCGTCAGCTTACATGCTATGCTATTGCCATTTTGTGTATAAGGAAGGATTTATTTGTAAGTATTTGTGTGTAAGGCATGGCTATATAAAAAACTCAAGATACACACTCAGCATCTCAAAGATAAGCACATAATGTATAATTGTGCGCAAGTTTCAAACAGTCTCGCATCGCTCGCCATACTGTACTGCTTTGTAAAAACAACTTTAAGCGATCCGTGTAAGGTTGAATTTGCAAAAAAAATTGCGCATCAATCGCCATAGTGCACTGCTTTGTAAAAACAACTTTAAGCGATCTGTGTAAGGTTGAATTTGCAAAAAAAATGTTTTTAGTATAACTACTCACACATGACACTTGATACATGTCAGTTTTTGACGACAGTTTCGAGTGTTGCATTTGTTCAAGACTGTGACTGTGACACTTATTCTACTTTTTTGTCGCAAGTCTGCTAGAAGAAACTTCTTTTTAAATAAACAGTACCTTAGTACTCTTTTTTCTGTATAAATTATACCTGTAAGTGTACAAAAATAAATAATGAACAAATTTCAACCACCAGTTCTCTGTTTTCCCCATCAAATTCCTGAGCCACCTTTTTCATGAATTGTGGCACAACTTATGAAAGGTTTTGGTCCGGCAGTAATCAGTGACAAGCCGTCATGATTGACTGACAGCAATCCCAATCAATTGCAGTGTCACCAAGGAAATATGAACTTCACCTACTGCGAACACTCCTAACGTATATTCCCTTTGCGACAATTATTTTTTTCCTACAATCTGACGTTTGACGGAGGCCCTATTAAAAGTTGTTGGCAACTTGAGTCCATTCGTAATAAGTCAAACGTGGGGAGAAGTGTGTCAAAGTTAATGATGGAATTCACAGACTTGCACGCCAGGAAAAAGTTATATCGTAATATTATTTGATAGGTTTCACGAAGTTTAAATTGGAAAAGGTATTTTTGTGGGTAAGATAGGTGTCGAGCAGAATTTGGTAGGTTACTTATAATTTACTAGCTATTTCTTGCGATTTTGCTCGTGTTTATAGGTACAGATTTTCGCAAAAAAGAAGCCTATAACCGTTTCCCGGGTCCCATACATATCTGTATAAAAAAATCAAAACCGGCTCAGTGATTTAGGCGTCAAAGCGCTACACAAACTAACTTTCGCAATTAAATAAATAAATAAAATAAAATATTTTTATTTCAGGTTATTGTTAGCAACAGATTTTTCTTTTGTGATATGTTAGTATTGGCTCTTAATTTATTTACCTAAAGCTACCCCCACCCAGTGCCTTTGGATGGGTCAGTCTGGTCTGCCAACAATCATTTTGAGTGTTCCAGCCGGCGCGCAGCACTACCACCAATCTGCAGATGGTGTCCGCGCAGCTGGTATCCGCGGTAAATGCTGGTGTGCAAGTTGATGCTGCTGATTTTGATTTTAAAAAAGCTTTCGACACTATCGACAATGAAATCTTATTAGCAGAAACTCGCAGGAAACGGTTGCAAGAAAAAAATGAAATGTAAAATGTGTGTATTTTGTAACAGTATGTGTAACGTATAGAATTAAGTTAAAGATAAATTTATGATAAACTAGTGGACGTCACGCGGTTTCACCTGCGTAGTTCCCGTTTCCGTGGGAGTACGGGGATAAAATATAGCTTATGTTACTCCCTGATAACATCCACATAGCCACACCATTGGGGGTCCACAACACAGTGTTTCAAGCTGAATGCATGGGCATTTCTCTGGCGGCATCAGCCATCCTAACCAGGGAAGTTAAGGACCACTCAATACGCATACTCTCGGACAGCATGGCTGTCCTGCAAGCTCTGAACAGCCACACGGTCAACTCTGGGCTGATTCTCGAGTGTCACCAACGACCTGTTGGTAGACATAATAAAGTAACCATTCAATGAATCAAGGGACACAGTGAGTCCCGAGGCAACGATGCAGCGGATGAACTCGCCAGAAGGGGTTCGAGTATGGCAGCGATGGGACCCGAACCCATCGTGCCTCTGCCTTTCGGGTACATACGCAATCTGGTAAGGAAACGCACCGGAGAAAAACATCACAAGCTATGGGTTGACCATGGTGAGTGTAGGCAGGCCAAAGAGGCACTTCCCTCTATAGATAGCCGATTCACTAAACAAGCCCTAAGACTGACTAAACAACAGTTGCGTACAGTCACAGCCGTAACAACTGGCCACGGGTCTTTTAATAAACACCTCTATGCTATAGGAGTCACTGACAGCCCGCTATGCAGAGCCTGCATGGAGGAGAATGAGACAGTAGCACACCTGCTTCTAAGCTGCCCGGTTGTCGCGGATTACAGGGCCAAGTACTTCGGTAACCCAGGTACCCTCAGTGAGATACCAAGGCGTTGCTGGCCTTCCTTGGGGAGCTGGGGTGGATCGAATGACACATTTGTCCCACCTGCACGCAAAATACGCGCTTAGTCGTGGAGTTGCGGAAACCAGCCCGATTTACATACATACATACATACATACTCCCTGATAATGTAGCTATCCATTGCTGAAAGAATTTTTCAAATCGGTCCAGTAGTTTCGGAGCCTACTCATTTCAAACAAACAAACAAACAAACAAATCTGTCCTCTTTATAATATTAGTGTAAATAAACAAATAAAATAAAATAAACTTGAACGGGAACGAAGCCGCGCTAGAACTGCTAGTAGAATATAAGTTAAGGTGTACCCAAACTCTTAAGTCGTAAGTCTTAATCCGAGGAACTATAATATTATCGAGCTCTAATACTTAAGTGATGGGTGATTTGACGACTGGATGCAAACGAACTGAACGAGAAAATGTTCTAGATGTTTTTATAACTTGCATATCCCGCGAACTCCAGTCGCCCCGGGTTGAAAAGTAGCCTATGGCGCAATGGTGTTTTTTTATTTTAGGTGTACAGAATTTTTTTCTTTTTTCTTCTCTCTTTTAGAGTACAGTCAATCTGAACAAGTAACAAAATGAGTTAAACTATGTATACTTAACACTTGTTTCAACCACATATTATGCATCAAAAAAAAAACTGCATACCACTCAAAAGAATAGAATAGAATACTTTTTATTATGTACACCATATAAGTTACATAAAAGATACATGAGGAAAATATAACATAGGGTGACACAATGGGCGGCCTTATCGCTAAAAGCGATGTTTTCAAGACAACCTTTGCATGGATTTTAAAGAGAAAAAGGAAAGACAGTACTGTGGGTAGTTTTAGGTGTACTATTTTAACATTTATACAAATAAATACATAATAGATAAATGTATCATCATCATCATATCAGCCGAAAGACGTCCACTGCTGGACATAGGCCTCCCCCAAGCGTGGCCACAACGACCGGTTCTGTGCGTCTCGCATTCATCGTCTACCCACGACCTTCACCAGGTCATCGGTCCACCTTGTGGGAGGCCTTCCAACGTTACGTCTTCCGATACGCGGTCGCCACTCCAGAAATTTTCGGATATACAATAATAATTTTGAAACAAAAGCAGAGAAAGAATGACACTAAAACACAACACACGTCGTTCGAATCACCCATATACCACAGCAAAAACGAATTCGGTCCAAACACGTCTACTCGTCCTAAATCAATAAAATAACATGATCAAACCTAAAAGAAAACAAACAAATCAGTTTTCTGACGAAAAACACTTATTTTTTAACGAATCGCCATTCGTAAGGATTGCTACGTAAATCATTGCGTTTTCAGTTTAAAAGAAGCAATCCCTTGGTCCCCGATTTTATTTTGGTCAAGGATTTTGGAATGTGGATTAGGAATTTAGGAGTTTGTACGTGATTAATTTGTTAGAGTGGACTAAAACATCTAGCTGATTTTTTTAACTGATATCAATCAATGAAATTTCTTTATTAAGGCACCAAGTCCCAATATTAAAATTACTATTTAAAATTGCTAATTAATCCTTACTAATATTATAAATGCGAAAGTAACTCTGTCTGTCTGTCTGTATATAGCGCTATCACGCCAAAACTACTGAACCGATTTAAATGAAATTTTGTGCAGAGATAGTCTAGAACCTGAGAAAGGACAAAGGCTACTTTTTATCCCGGGAGTATGTTCCCTAGGGACCACGCGAGCAAAGCCGCTGGCAGAAGCTAGTTAATTATAAAAAAAAAAAATTGCTCTCGTTTTCGTTTGCTCTTGACTCTAGTCTAGGTCAGAGATGACAGAGACAAAGTTGACAATGGAGCGCGCATACCCAGATAAAGCCTGTTAACTCCAAACTTGAAGAGATTAGGGTTGTAAGCGTCTATTTAGCCTTACATTTTAAATTAGTTCCATTGATGCAATAAATTATAAGGCTAAATAAAATCAGCTTCTTGAGCTTGCTGTAAAACCTTCATGTAACAAATTACTTAGGACCTCATAGTGTTCGTAATTTCCACTAATCGTTTATACTATTAATTTAGTTTGCATTTTATTGACAGACAGGACAGGGCTATTTAGAGGTAAGCGCCAAAATGTATTTTCTTTGTTAATTTTTCTTATCCGCATTACTTGAATCTACAAAAACCCAAGATACCAAAGGTTTACCTCCAAACCGAGTTTTTGTACACGAAGATTACGAAAAATTTCATGAATATTAAAAAAAAAGAAGCGTATTGGAGGCCGGGATTATGATTGAACGAACTTGATTAGTGATTGCTGATTCTGCGAAAATAAAATAAAATTTATTCGTGCTGAAAATTATATGGCGAAAATAAAGAGATGGGGTGTGCTGTGTTTCTGGATTCTAAAGACCGGGTTTAATGAAAGACTTCCAATAGAAAATGTACGTAACGTCGAAATTTTATTTGGGAATTTTCAGCTCCTTCAATTACTGAATGAATGGTTACAGAGTGAACGAGTAATGAAGCATTAGATTACTCTTGTGTTCGAATAAAAAATTGTTGTATCATCACTCGATTTTGGAATAACGTTTCCTATTTCTTCTTTAATTAATGCTGTCTTCATAGTATATTGATTGACGGAGGGAAAGATGGACGGATGAATGAAATTTAGGATGGGATGGTGGATTTTTTTACTACTATTGATAGGCACGCGTTTGACCACACTCTCAACTGATGGTAAGCGATGATGTGGTCGAAGATGGAGCACGCTTGCCTAGAAGTAACCTATTCACTCTTGAGTTAAGGCTTGTATACATGCCAATGACCTTGTGCATATAAACGGAGATAACTACTCCTTTACGCGCCACTCAGGTAGATACCTGCATTTTTAATGTATTATAACAAAAATAAAACATAATTTAAAAAAGTAACAAAACCAAGTTATTTTCGTTTGTATTCCAAAGCATTACATGTTTTTTTTAGACTTTTGTTAAAAAATGAAGGAGTAAAATGGTTTCATTTCAACGATTTGGAGGTGATTTGGTGATTTTTTTTCTTATTTTACCATACCGATACATAAATTCAGGCTAAATTAAGTTACGTATCATATCATGTAGATTACTACCCATTTTTTTCAGTTTTATGTAGTTTCTGGTCACATGTACTGTAGGTCGGAATGCGGTGGTAGAAAAACCAGTGGGTATGACTTGGCCTTTTACTGAAGGTTAACTTAAGTCAACACTCGATTACCAGTTACTAATGGTCAATTGTACTCAAAGGTAGAATGTAAATTGTTTTTGTATAAGCTATATCGCCGAACTTTGGGCAAAGGTCTCTCCGAAAGCATTCCAATAATATTTTTAATTGCAGCTTTAATAAAACCCTCATAAACGCCCCTGAGTCGTTACGTCAGCGTTTTTTTGACTATCCTTGGCGACCTTGCCCGTCCTCTGGCTCCCACTGCGTAACAACTCTGACACATCTGTCCGTGTAGAATGCATCAACATATGACGCGCCCAATCCCACTTCAGCCCTTTTTTTATTAATGGGAAATCATCAAATGACTCCTCCTGCTCTGGGCAGAGCAGAAGAGAGTGTCAGACTCTTACTGACTAAAAACCAACCGTGTTCCTCATTTTTTTCCTTTTTTTTCCCCTGTGGGGAAATCCTCATGGATATACTCCGTCTAGGAAGACGGATTATTATGTCGGACTCCGACCGACTAAAACCCCACAGTTCCTACCGTTACCATAAGTGGGGGGCCCGGGATACAATAAAATTCACGCGCGTCCCCGACTGGTAACCGTGTGTTGGGGTCGCGACCTACGTGGTATTGACTATTTGGATGGCTACTAAAACACTTAGTTTCACTGGTTAAAAACAGTTTATTTTAAGTATTTTAAGCTACGCTAAAATGATGGCTAATGATAGGCTGGCGAATGCACGCGGTTTGCTGTCCGAATATGCACTGGCTTCGTGGCGCACTAAGTGCGCCGGAATTGGATCGCTAGATCAGCAAAACCGTGTTCGATAGAAATTATTGCATCGAACATGCTCCCGAGGGGAGAATGAGATAAGCTTACAAAAGGGGTTGTTACATGAGCGTGGGTTTACATGCTAACGAAGGTTAGGACAATGTTTGATAAATGAATGAGTTACAAGGTGATACACAATAGACCTTATAAACTACAGCTATAATTATGCTCAAACGGTTGAGTCCTCCATCGAAAATACTGTTTGTCTTTTGGCAAGGGGAGACGTCGACGTATCTCGCCTTTTCAAACGTAAGCTAGACCACTGCTTAGAAAAACTAGATACACGCGCACTTTCACTTGCACTCGACCCCTTCCCCGATAGGGGTAGATTACACGCATTGTCACTTGCACTCGAACCCTTTCCCGATAGGGGTAGATTGCGCGCACTGACATTAGAACTTTTTTCTTGCTCAGATTGGTTTATACACACACTCACACTGGCTGGTACGCTCTCGGCACGTCCCTGGATGGGGGTACTGCCGGCTCGCTGACACCGTCTCCTCAGGAACCACAGGACCACTGCGATAGCTGCTGCCAATAGTCCGTATGATAAAGCATATTGGTGTATATCATGCGTCGTTGGGATTTCTGTCTGCTGAGCTGATTCCTTAATGGATTTAATTTGTTCACCGAGATGCTTTAGAGAATCGTTTAGGTGTACAGCGTCGTATTCGACTTCAAAGTCTTTAAAATTTGGGATAGATAGCGAATGGTTACTGCCCAAATGATTTATCGGAGTTAATTTTGTCTCGAGTACATTCGGTTTGAGATTGAGCGTATTCTCTAATTGCTGATAAGCGTAAAGTGTTACGTCTCGACCTTTAACAATACATTGCTTAGTAAGTTGAATGAGACCGGCCTTGCTGACTTGACGCATTTGTAGATCGTCGTCACATATGACTCTCAAAGAGTATGAGTCACAACAGAAATACAAATAGGTAGAAAGATCGTGTAACGGGATCCATTTGTTTTCACAGGTAGATTTTATCTTTCTGCATGTAGCTAGCTTCTCCTTTTCACAGAATTTTTCATCTGGACCTAAACTCCTGACAGGCCCCTGCAGACGACAAAGGTAAGTTTCTGCTTGATATTCACAACTTTGAAGATCACTGATGCTGGCTGGCAAATAAGCGTCTCTTCTTAGATTGATTGCAACATATTCTGATGCTTGTTTGATACTGATCATGCTTTTGTTAATCTGAAACGGCACTGGTATCAAATTGTATAGCTGGAACGTATCTCTGCTGATTAAAGGTAAAGTAATTTCAAATATGAAATATTCCTCCGTCATCCTTGCTTTGACTTTTAACAGTTTGTAGATCTTATATAGGTTAAACTGGATGTCATCTACGGGTAATGCTAGTTCTTTAGATATTTGACTAGACACGATTTGTAACTCCCCACGAAGCTGTTGCGGTGTCAAGAGATGCAGATTGATCTGACCGTGATAGATTTCAGTCATAGTGTCAAGAAAAGTATCTTGAATTCGCTTTAAATTTTGTATCATATTGATGGTCGCTAATGCTGCTAATGTGAAATCTTGACTAGTAGACATTACGTCGATTTCTTTCTGCAATGTGTTGGTCACGCTATCTAAGTAATTCAGATGCTTATTAATCATTTTATGCTGTTTTGCAATAGTCACCTCTGTTCTTTTTAATATATTATACTCCGCTTCTATGACCGATGTCTGGTTCCTGTACAGCTGACTTAGATGGTTTATATTACTATGTATGAGGTCAATGTCACTCTTGTACTTGTCTGCAAATTCCTGATCGAGTACTCCGAACAACGAGTTTGCAACTGAACCGACAGCGTTAATAAGCCCGCGTCGAGTTCGCAAGTGCACTCCGAAGTGCTGATTAAGCAACAGCTGATTGTAATATTGTAGCTCGTTGTACTCGTGTTGTATTTGCAGTGTGATGATTCGACAATGACTTAGCTCTTGAATTTTGCCGCATGTTTGCTCAAGATAATTCGAAAATTGTGTTACCGCTTTATCTCCTTGCCAGTAAGGAGACATATTGTAATAGGTCACGATTTTCCATTCATCACGAATGAGATGCATTTGTCCCAGCGGATCAAAATATAATGTTTGGCTGCTGTTGAATGCTGTAATTTTGAACGATGCTTCCGTGGATATTATAAAGCTCATGAAAAATAATAATGCTAATGCTACGCTAAACATTTTCGAACAGCTGTTAGACGACTTCCCCGCGTTCACGTTTGCTTCATTGCTTTGCGGCTTCAATGCTACGTTCTTTTCTGTGATAGGTAAAATCGACAGCTTTATGATTGGACGCTTAATATACCCATTTTTGGTTTTTAGTGTTACCACTCTAACAACTCCATCCTTTCCTGGGTGAATCTCTACCACTCGACCAACGGGCCATTTTCCTGAGGGCATATTGTCATCGTGAATAGTAACCATGTCCCCTATTTTTATATTATTTTGACCTTTTAACCACTTGCTGCGTACCGATAGCTGCGTAAGATACTCCGCCTTCCACCGTTTCCATATGTCTTGAAACGTTTTATTCACCAAATACCATCTTGTCCTCGCATCTTGTGCTGTTTCTATGACAGTTAGACCAGCACGGCTGGTGAGAAAATGCGCTGGCGTGAGAAAATCAATATCGTCAATATCCTCTGATATTGGACACAGTGGTCTCGTGTTAAGGCTTGCTTCGATTTGAGACAAAATAGTGCTGTATTCTTCGAATGTCAGGGCTTGGTCTCCTATTACTCTTTTCAGATGTTGCTTTAGACTCCTAATTGATCGCTCCCAGATTCCTCCAGCACTTGGCCAAGAAGGACAGTTCCAATGCCATTCTATGCTCATTTCAGCTATTTCTCTATAAAAGGTGTCGTTAAAGATACGCTCAAACTGTTGCTGCTCTTCCTGAAGTATTTTATTGGCACCTACAAAGTTCGTCCCATTGTCCGAATAGATGTGCTTCGGTGCTCCTCGTCGCGCTGCCATGCGACGTAATGCTGCTATAAATGCTGAACTGCTAAGGTCCGAGACTAATTCTATATGGACCGCTTTCGTAACCATGCAAATAAACAAGGCGATATATCCTTTAGACGTTTTGATACCTCTGCCTTTGTTTGATTTCACTCTTATAAACCCTGTATAGTCTACTCCAGTATGATAAAATGGTGGTGCTGGATTAGTTCGAAAATCAGGCAAGTTTCCCATTATTTGCTGTAGTTTTCTGGGCTCTTGTTTTTTGCAGGTCACGCAATTACGAAGCTGTTTCTTTGTCGCTCTGTTTCCTTTAATTATCCAGTATTGCTGTCTCAATAGAGACAAGGTAAGTCGAGCTCCTCCATGAAAGGTATGCTCATGTGCTTGCTGAATAAGAAGCTCCGTCAATCGCCCGCTGTATGGGATAATTATAGGATATTTCATATTGGCACTAATGCTTGCATTTTTAAGACGTCCTCCGACTCTTAATATTCCGCTTTGGTCTAAAAATGGGTTTAGATTTAGTAGCTTGCTTTCGGAACTAAGTTTCTTGTGCATTAGATTATCTACATCCGATGCAAATTCATTGCGCTGTATGTATTTAATTATGACTAATTTTGCTTTCCTTAGCTCCTGTAACGTGAGATACAACGGCCTTTGTTTACTTGTCGGTGCACGTGCACGTAATAACCATGCTACTATACGATTTATTTTCATAAATGAACTGTGGCGATGTAATAAATCTTCGATAATATTTTTTTCAGGATTGTTATGTTGAACGGTAATAACATTTTTTCGGATCTCTTCTTCAGTTGTGTACTCTGTTTGCTCTTGCTTCGGCTTGAAGTCGGGTGTCGATAACCTAAGCTGGACCTCGCCACCACAACTTATGATCTACTAATTGTGTAATTGATAGTCCTCTGCTTGCTGAATCAGCTGGATTTTCTTTTGTTGATACATAATGCCAGACATTAGGTGGTATTATGCTAATGATTTTCTTCACTCTATTCGCTACAAAAGGCTTCCAACGATCTGGACTGCCTTTTATCCAGCTAATAGTGACCTTTGAGTCACTCCAAGCATAGATTTCGTGATCTATGCCATCTATGCTAGTGACGATTTTTGCTAATAATCTGGATAATAACTCCGCTGAACATAGTTCCAATCTCGGCATAGATACTGTCTTGCTGTTTGGTACTAATCTTGTTTTTGCTGCAACTAGCACTACGGATGCTTTATTTCTTCTCACGATCCTGGCATATACGACACATGCAAATGATTTAAGTGATGAATCACAAAACCCGTGCAATTGGATAATGTCGTTGTGCCTGCTTTGTAACCATCGTGGAATTCTAATTTGGCTGATGCACTCCATGTCTTCAGATAGTTTTATCCACTCGTTCTTGATATCAGCTGGGACTTCATCACTCCACTGAATCTCGTTAAGCCAAACCTTCTGAAACAGTATTTTGAATTTTGTCGTAAGCGGTGCTAGCCAACCTAACGGATCAAATAGCCTTGATATTTCCGATAGAAGCATTCTCTTTGTAAGTTTCGTATTGTCTGCTGATGCTGCGGTATATTGGAAAGTAAATTCATCCGTGGTTGGATCCCATCTTAAACCTAACGTTTTTGCTGTGTTTTCTGTTTTAAAAATATGCGCTGATGCTTGACTATTCTGGTGAGATGGATTAATCTTTTCCAATAGCCTCTGCTCATTTGCTGACCACTTTCTCAGCAAAAATCCTCCGCTGCTTAGACACAAATTTAGTTCTGCTATGCTGCTTTTTCCTTCATCAATAGTATGAGCTCCTGATACTAAATCGTCCATATAAAAATCTTCACGTATAATTTTTGCTGCAGTGGGAAAGTTATGCTGCTCATCAGATGCTAATTGCCGAAGGGTCATCATGGCCAAAAAAGGTGCTGCTTTTGTACCATATGTAACTGTAGTTAACTGGTATGCTTTAATCGGTTGTCCTGTTTCAGCTCGCCAAAAGATTTGCTGTAATTTTTGATCTGCTTCGTTTACTAAAATCTGCCGATACATTTTTTCGATGTCGGCGGTGAATACATATTGATATTGTCTCCACTTGAGTAACAGTGTCTGCAGGTCTCGTTGCAAGTTAGGTCCTCTATGCATGACGTGATTAAGACTTGTACCCGAAGAGGTCTTTGCGGACGCATTAAATACGACACGTAACTTTGTAGTGGATGACTCTTCTCGCTGGACACTATGATGTGGTAAATAGCATTCCAATTGATTGCTGCTTATCGTTGCTTGTTTCATGTGTCCCAAATCCTCGTACTCCTTTAAAAATTGCTTATATTGCTGTGCTACATTTTCTTGCTTGCAAAGCCTTCTCTCTTGATTTCTAAATTGTGCTAGTGCTATCTCCTTCGACGATCCTAATTTTTCGCTGGCTTGCTGTTTCATTGGTAACCTTACTTCATACCGACCGCCTTCAAGTCGTTTTGTTGTTGTCAGGTAGTACTCAACACACTGTTGATCTTCTGCTGATTGCTCATCTTGCTCATGAATATCCTCGATTTGCCAAAATTGATGAATATCCGCTGTATTATTTAAGATGACGTTACAATGAAACTGTGGTTTTATACTGCCGCATAGTAACCATCCTAGCTGGCTTTGCTGAGCTAAAGGCGAAGATGAATCTGAACTTCTTATCAAACCATCTAACATAATAAGAGCGTAGGCGTCTGCCCCGAGTAGTAAGTCAACTGGACGACTTGTGTAGAACTCCGGATCCGCTAAGTTAATATGTTCTAAATACGACCAGGAAGGCTTTTCAAATGATCGATTAGGTAGGTTTTTAATAAGATTTTTCATAATCAATACATCGGTGTTAAATTTAAAGCTGGTATACATAGATTGACATGTAATGCTTAGTTTGCCCTTACAGTTGGCATCCTTTTCTCCGATTCCAAAAACAACTCCATCGAAATGCTGTCGTTTCAAACCTAACTGTTGAGCCGCTTTCTCGCTAATCAGTGATATTTGTGAGCCCTGATCGATAAGAGCTCTCAATACAAGCTGCGTGCTGTCTGCAGACGTCACTCTCACTAATGCTGTAGCTAGAAGAATCTCAGTGATATCTTGTTGAGATGCATGAACACCATTGTTTTTTCCTTGATTTACATTTTCCTCTTGCTTATTATAATTTGCTTTTTGCTTACTTGGACCGGACGTAGAATGAGGTTTTTGCTGCGTAAAACATTCATGCAATAAAGTATGGTGATTTTCCAAACATTTGCGACACCGTTTTGTCGATCGACATTTATTGCCGTTATGATTAAAAATGCAATTAGTACAATAATTATGTTGTTTGACGGTTTTAAGTTTCATTTCATTGGACATTTCCAGAAACTTTTCGCAGTTGTGTAAATTATGTTCAGCAAAACAAAGAGGGCATTTAACTTCCGACACGTGCATGGCTTTCGTAATAGGTTTTATTTGCTTGCTATAATTATCGTTTGATTTAGAATTATGATGTTTACGATTACTTGAAAATGATGTTGAAGGACCGGCTTGCTGATGAGATGACTGTGATTTTGATGTGACATCATGACGTCGACGAGATGTTTCCAAGCTAGTAAACTTGTTTTCTAAGAAGTCTAAAAATTCTTGAAGCACTGGTAGTTCTCTAACGTTCTTCAACGACTCTATGTACTCGGAATAGGATTCACTATCCAACTTCTGTGACAAAATGTGCACGAGTAGAGGGTCCCACGTGCTAGTATCCACACCTAAGTTTTTGATGGCGTAGAGGCTTTCTAACGTAACATCATGCAATTTTTTTATAGCTAAGTATGATTGCTGCTGTATGTTGGGAAGGTTCAGGAACACATTGACGTGAGATGTAAATATGAGCTTCTTGTTATCAAAGCGATGGTTTAGAATCTCCCAACAGACGATATAATTGTCAGTCCTGATAGGTAGGTGCTGTATCAAGCGCTCGGCTTCACCTTTTACCTTACCTTTAAGGAATTGCATTTTTTGTGCGTTTGATAATGCTGTGTTTTTGTGGATTGCCTCGCTAAATAAATCTTTAAATGACACCCACTGCTGATAGTTTCCCGTAAACACAGGAATTTCCATTTGTGGTGTTGACTTTTCCCGATAGGATGTTGACCACATTTTGGAGTTGATCGCTTTCTTCATGCTGTTGAAAGTCCGCTCGTGTCTATTGAAGAGGGACTCATAATCACTTGCTAGATCGTCCCCTGACTCGCCAATGATTTCCCAGTGTAGGTCGTCAATGGTAGTCCATCGGTGTTGCAGGATTCGAAGGGCATCTTCGAACTCCCATTTATTGGCAATTGTCTCAATATCAATGTTGCCGACAGCTCGGATAAATGCTTTAAAGTTGACTGACTGCTTATGAAGCATGTCGTCAAGCTTGCTATTGGTTCCCGTCGACTCAAAGGTCGGAGAGGCTGCTGCTGTTTCTTGCGGTTCCGGCTGACTCATCGAAGTTCCGGCCGCAAATTGCTGTGCTTGTTGAGGATACACTGACTGTTGACCTCGCTGAACCAACTCATTTTGACGTTGAATAATAAGTTTCTTTGCCGTCTCGTAAATTTCTTCCGTACGCTCAAATTCCGAGTTGACAAAATATTTATGATTGGTCTTTTCAAAAGGCAGAATTTTTTCATGATTTATCTGAAATTCTTCCCAGTATTTCTCAAGTAACTCGAGTTTACGCTTACAGTAATCAAATGTTTTACGCTCTACGCTATCCTTTTTAAAATTAGTCAGAAGTTTTCTCAAGCTCTCTGAAATCTCGATTTGATTGACATACAGACTCTCCATCCTGTTGCTGTTAAAATGAATAAAATGGAACGAGCTTACTTGAAAGAATTCTTGCTGTGGCTACCCTGACGAAGGTTGCTCCCCAAGTCAGTGGCGCGTTGGTGCTGCTTGTGTGAGCTATACACTCACTGCTGCTGAATACGTACACACGTATTCGGTAGAATATATTGAGCACTCCACTCAATACACTGCTGCTAAAGTCGTTACCACTACAGTCACTGCTAAGCTTCACTAATGGATGCTGTTTTCCAGAGTCACTGATAAAGTCACTTCACTTGCCGATAGTTCAGAAAAATCGCACTATATAAACGACACGCGAAGTTCTTGGCTCGAAGGACCAAAATGTTGGGGTCGCGACCTACGTGGTATTGACTATTTGGATGGCTACTAAAACACTTAGTTTCACTGGTTAAAACAGTTTATTTTAAGTATTTTAAGCTACGCTAAAATGATGGCTAATGATAGGCTGGCGAATGCACGCGGTTTGCTGTCCGAATATGCACTGGCTTCGTGGCGCACTAAGTGCGCCGGAATTGGATCGCTAGATCAGCAAAACCGTGTTCGATAGAAATTATTGCATCGAACACCGTGTTCCTCTTAGTGCCCTTTGCGTGCCAGGCCTGCGATGACTCTTTCGAACAAATTCCACAACATTCCACTTCAGCCTGGCAGAATAAAAAGGTCGCATGGTCATACCCTTCTGTATTCAAATCAAAGAACGAATCCTACCTACTGTAACACAAAAACACATGCCAAAAGTTCACTCAAACAGAACACATAAAACTTCACAACGTATTTACGCATGTATCACAAAGCTCTCCAGAATCCCTTATTTATCAGGATTGGCCAAGGAATTAATTAATGAGGCATCTACAAAGGTCGTTTGGGGACCCTGCGTTCCCTTTAGCCCTTTCGGACCTACAAGAATTCCACCCAAGAGAACTATAAAAGAGATATACCTTCTTTAGGAGAGTTTTAAAAGTAATTGACTTTCGAACCGCAGCGTTCCTTTTACGAAAACTGGATGGTTTGTGTCCTTTTGTCGTTATTAGTTTTTAAATCGGTGTATGTTTGGCAAAAGACATGAAAGTATTAAGTGTAGTGAAAATGCGTATATAAGAATTCTGTTTTCTTGTCTGGGGGCCCTTTTATATTTAACTAGTTGACCCGTGAAACTTCGGCTGCTCCGATCCTATTTTTCTTAGCGTAATACTACTCGTATATAATATAGCTTATAGCCTTTCTCGATAAATGGGCTATCTAACACCGAAAGAATTTTTCAAATCAGACCAGTAGTTCCTGAGATTAGTGCGTTCAAGCAAACAAACAAAGAAAAAAACTTTACAGCTTTATAAATATTATTACTAGTTGACTCGCGCAACTTTGTCTGCTCCGCTCCTGTTGGTTTTAGCGTGATGATATATGGCCTAAAGACTTCCTCGATAAATGAGCTATCTAACACTGAAATAATTTATCAAATTGGACCAGTAGTTCCTGAGATTAGCGCATTCAGGCAAACAAACAAACAAACTCTTCAGCTTTATAAATTAGTACTAGCTGACCCGCGCAATTTCGTCTGCGTCGCAATTTTCATTACTGCTCCGCTCCTATTGGTCTTAGCGTGATGTTATATAACCTATAGCCTTCCTCGATAAATGGGCTAAATAACACTGAAAAAATTTTTCAAATGGGACCAGTAATTCCTGAGATTAGCGCGTTCAAGCAAACAAAAAAACTCTTTAGCTTTATATATTAGTAGTTGACCCGCGCAACTTCGTCTTCTCCACTCCTATTGGTCTTAGCATAATGATATATAGCCTATAGCCTTCCTCGATAAATGGGCTATCTAAAACTGAAAGAATTTTTTAAATCGGACTAGTAAGAAGTTCCTGAGATTAGCGCGTTCAAGCAAACCAACAAACAAGCTTTATGTATTATTAGTATAGATTATTATATTATATATTACTAGTTGACCCGCGCAACTTCGTCTGCTCCGCTCCTATTGATCTTACTCAATTAATGGGCTATCTAACACTGAAAGAATTTTTCAAATCGGACCAGTAGTTCCTGAGATTAGCGCGTTCAAGCAAATGAACAAACAAGCTTTATATATTAGTAAAGTATAGATTAAGTAAATAGATTTTATTTCATTTGTTGTTCTAGCGGCAACGGAAATACACACTCTGAAAATGTCAACTGTCTAACTATAACGGGTCATGAGATACAGCCCGCTGACAGACAGACGGACTGACTGCCTTACGGATGGACGGACGGACAGTGAAGGCTTAGTAATAGGGTTCCCCTTTAGGTGCGGAACCCTAAAAAACCGTAAGAGGACGTCATACACTGACTAAGTTGGTGATGCAGCTCTTCAGAAAGGTCCATTTATGATGATTTAAGACACGTAGTAGGTGACGGGTATCGTTTCTGCTTACCCCCATGAGAAAACGCACGAGTTTATATTTAAGTCGATAAATATCTAGTTTTGTTTTTAGTATTTTGTTTATCGCTATTCTTTCTTGTCTATTTCAAAATATAAATTGTAATCGAATTTCGAATTTACGTCTATCAAAACAAGCGTTTCATTCATTTTTCTTTTATAAAAGTAATTGAAGCATATCAAACAGCTACTTATGTTATTAATAATGCTAACAGAGTTATTTATCGTTCCAATATAAAGTATTACATTATGAATACTCGCAGAGGGATATAAAAATGAGAATTGAAGTATTAAGTCTTAATGTGTTTAAACTAACACAATATACATCACGCCTCTAGTTCTGGAGGGGTACACAGAACTAGGTATGTATAATAAACTTCAGCTCACAATGATCAATAATTCATGGAATATTTTCCCCAAAGAGAGAAAGTGATGGGAGTCCAAGCACTGTCCTCTCCATTGCGCTTTGGGTGACTTTAAGCCTTCTGATGAGGCCCATTGTGAGCGTTACGGTTCCATAACTCATCATAACTGGTTCTTACGAATGTAGCAGCGAATGATGTTACTGTTGCTGAGTACTCAGTAAAACATTTATATTTGCCATTGACACACTAAGAAGAAAAACGTAGGCTAGTTCTTCGCAGAGATTTTAGTAATCAGTCTTTTAAAATTCACCAACATTTTCATAATTAAACACAAACACTTGGCACTTTTCTCATTAAACGTACTAGGTTAGCAGCTGTGTGAAGGTCAAATATAATTACAAAATGTTTAGCTGGAACACTAACAGAGTTTTGTAGCGCGCGCAAAGTTTGCAACTTTCCACTATGTGTTGAACTAGCGAAATTTAATTTATATCGTTGTAATTCATGAAGTCCTGGTAGTTATGGCAGGGAACATTAGCTTCCTGTTTATATCGCTTAAATTAATCTATTTAACCAACTCACACAGCTGTTTGGTGCATTTTAACCGAAATACTTCCCGCCTTATGTACCTTTACAAAATTTAACCATAAAATTAGTTTCAATGCTAATTAGTACATTCTAAATACAAATAAGGCCTAATATACAAGAAAATTGGTAAAATGTTAGCCTTTAAGACTCAACGAATGAAAGATTTTGGAAACATTATAGTTATGCTAAATGATGCAAAAGTTCCTATTTTAAATTTGTTCTTGTATCTCCTGCCTTCAAATGTGTTTACCAAATTATAGACTAAAGCAAATGTAACAACTCGTCTTTATAAACTAAACTATACTTAAAAATTACATCTTGAGTCGAAAGGCCTTCACACACAAGCACAAAGCGACACTGCTACACCACGATATATTCATTTCTTAATAGTTAGAAATGGGCGCCTCTCCATCAAATCGTAAACGTCAACAGTAAGACATGGGTCCCCCAATAAACGGTGTTTATCGAAACACCATACTTTGTGACAGTAAGTAAGCACCTACTTACTTCTGCAGACAGGAGCACGCTACTGTCAATCCTCTTGATACATTTTATGGGTCTCAAGGGCAAAGGGAATCACCAGAGAGCTTGGAAGCGCCGCCGTGCTGGCATGAAGCGTCTAGAGGTAGAGACATAGAGCCATCGAATCTCGGTTTGCAAAAATACTGCACGCCAAATTACCTTATTCTATCATGGGCCTCCTTCAAAATCAACATAGCTAAGAAGTGAAATTCCCTGCCGGAGTTTATGGTTTCTGTAAGCTACAACCTGGGGGTATTCAATACCAAATAGGTTACTTCTAGGCAAGCGTGCTCTATACGCTCGGGTGTCAACACTGCGAGGATTGACCGGTGGAGGGCTGCCCTGCTTGGGCGGAGCACTGCCGTGTTCTTGTCGAGGAGATCGGCGGCGGTGACCTCTCGCGTCCGGCCCTGGTTCCATCCATGATTCGGAGCGAGGAGGCATGGGAAGTGGTCACCTCCTTCTGCGAAGCAGTAACGCTAGCGCAGGAGGAGGCCTAATGCGTGAGAGAGGGAGAAACCTCACGCCCCAGCCGCCGCAACAGAAGAAGACGCTCCGGGCGTTGGGAGTCGCAGGGCGATTCCCAGCCAACGTAGGCGCGTGCCTGCGGACGGCGAGCATTGGGTGGCTCGCCGTCCGATCAGAACCAGGCCCGGGTCAACGGCGTGCTTTTTCACGCGCGCCTCAAAGAGCCGTCAGCAATAAAGACGGGGCTCGCTAGGGCCAGTGCCTGCCGGGGCTGCGAAATTTGTTCGAAAGAGTCACCGCGGCCCTGGAACGGAAAGGGCATTAGGAGAAACACGGATGGGTTTTAGTCAGTAAGAGTCTGACACTCCCTCCTGCTTCGCCCAGAGCGGGAGGAGTCATTTGATGATTTCCCATCCTAAAAAAAAGGCAAACATGCTCTATCGTCGACTATATTATCGCTCTCTATCAGGTGGGATTGTAGTAATATGCGAGACTATCAATTAAATATTAAATGAATGTTTCCAATATTTGTAAATATGTGAGTACCATGTACTTATTTAGAAAATAAATAAATCATCTGGCAATACTTTCTTCCTATAAGCAGTCTAGGTGCATGGTCCACACATATATTAACAAAATCTTTGTATTAGTACCAGATACTGTAAAACATTTATTTGAAAAGTGTAACTATGGAGTTTTTTGTCCGTTCATCTCCATAAGAATCTACCTTTTCGATTAGACAGTAGATTTACTTTATTATACACTGTGTCATTTTATTCGTTTTACAAAGGCCGCCCACTTAATGTACCCGACATAAACTACCTCTAGGCGCGATTCTTTAAATTAATATATTACGATAATAAGTACAATAAAAATAAATAATGCATTAGAATTATGAAACACACCGTTAATAATGTTCACGTATCAAAACAACGTCACCGTTCCATTCCGTGCCGTCTTTGGAACACAAGGATTGGTCTGCGCTCGCTCCTGGATGTTTCAAACTTCGTCATGCGTCATGAATTTTTTTTTTTTTTAATAATTAAAATGTTCATAAATATCAATTTTTTTTTACTAAATGTGTAGTAGTCATTGGATAGATGAAGTGGGCTGCCGTTGAAATGAATGAAATGATGACGTTCAAAAGTGCCGTATAAGGGCCTAATCGAAATTAACGTTTTGACTTTGACTTTGAATAATAGTAATAAAAATGTTTCCATACATCATTTGTGTCATCAAGGTAGGAAACAATGACGCCACCATGCCGCCTACAGCAGCGGCCGTCAAGGCGTATCTTTGTTCTGTGGGGATGACTTATTTCGTGCAGGGGATCACACGGTACGGTGACCACAGTCCATCACGTAATTTGTTTGGTCCCCCTGTAGCGACGGTACTAAAATTCACTTCCGTCCCTCTCTGGGTAGCCAGTCCCACTATGCCTTTGCTATGAGGCTAATATGTGTACATATTTCTAGCTACAGCCTCGTTGAATGAAAACAAACCGGCCTAGTGCGAGTCAAACTCGCAAACGAAGTGTTCCGTGCGTAAATTTTTATTATTTGTTGTTATAGTGCCAATAGAATTACACACTCTGAAAATTTCAACACTGACAGACAGACGGACGGACGGATGGATGGACGGACGACGGACAGCGGAGGCTTAGTAATAGGGTTCCATTGGCCTTTCGAGTATGGAACCCTAAAAATTAGGACTCGCACAAGACACAAATAAAATTAATTTATAACTAACTTAATAAGTAGGTAATAAAAACTAACGGAATTAAAATTTCGTGTCGTTTTCTTGATTGAACAAATGAGTTTTTCCATCTAAAAGTGTTTGATAGCAACCCAGACTTTGGCTTTGTGCTCGGTTCTTGCCCTCGATGACATGTGAACAAAAGTGACAAGTGAAATATTGGTGTGTTTTAGGTATATCTACCAGTACTTCGGGTCTAAAAAAGCCACTTTAGCAGAATCATGTTAGAATCATAATTTTAACCACACATCAATCTGTTAAATTCCATTTTCATCTTTATCGCTAACGCATCAGGTTCAACATTGATTGGGAAAATTTGACAGTGACGGGTAGCGTTATGTGCTTTCTGATTCTGCTAAAGTGGCGTTTTTAGACCCCCCAGATCAGCCCTATCAATCGAGTTTAAAATTACTAAGAAAAAATAAACGTGTAAAAGTGTTATTTTAAACCGACTTCAAAAAAGGAGGAGTCTCGAGTTCTCAATTCGATTGTTTTTTTATCTTCTCAAGAGCTGTTCTCATAGTTCATACTGCTAGAAGAAAAGAATCACTATACCTAGTTCTACAGTTCACTTACTTACTGTATAGATAACATAATTGAATTCAAGCCGAAGTTCGATATTTATTATTATACCCTCACAATATATAAGCGCCTGGTACATACAATGGTTCTCAGTAGGCTATTCACTTGAAGTACGAATCGTTAACGAGAAGTATTGGCGTATTAGCTAGACCTAAGCTGGTGGATTGGCTATAGTTGGCTAATATATGGGGTTTCGGATGACAATAATACTGTGGCTGGTCTTTTAGATACATTTTAAGATGTTCAATTCATGGAATTTGAGGGAAGAGGAAGTTAAAGTGAAGCGTTTTTTACTAAAAAAAAACCGTCGATAAAAATAAAATAAAAAATATAATTTCTTTTGTTTCTGTGTTTTCGCCAAATTTTATGAATGCAGGTTAACTTGTATTTGGACAATATGTCAGTCTGGGACAAGCCCACCACACATTCCCAGCCACTGCAACTCCTGAAAGCCAGGATCAACAGAGGCGACCACCAGAAAAACGCCGAGCCAATGAAGCTCGACGAGTCCCGGAGAAACGATATAACTGTCTTGGATCTCGCAACGAAATGAATCGAAAAAGTACAGCGGGGGAAAAAAGTAATTTCCATTTCCTTCCTTATCAAGCAGGAGGCTGAACAGAGCTAGGCCAATAAGCAACATGGGAAATATACAATGAGACCAACACTGAAATCGCTAAAAAAAAAATCAACTGCCATACATTTCTGTGCGCCAATCTCGACAAAATGTACTGAAAAGCTTATTTCTTCATCAAAAGACAAACACAACTCTTAGATTAAGATGAAAATTATTCTGTTCAGAGAAGATCAAACCTACTCCTTATAAAACGGTAAGTACAGCCAACAACCTCTTAATTAAATACATAAACATCACCATAATCTCAAAAACAGCTATTAAAAATCACTAACAAACCCTATAAACAACCAAAACAGCGGAAAACGGCCTTTCTTAAAAACTTTACAATTAAACCATTAAAAAATTTAATATATCATTACCGGTTCGAACGCTTTGCTATCAAAACTTTTTAACTCTTAAAGCCTGTATTTAATGCACAAGTTTTGTTCCACCAGATGGCAGCACTCTGGGAAGGGATGTCTGTCGATATATACGATGAAAATGTAGCATGTTTGGTGCGACCCCAGTTCCACAATAGACGAGGTCGGGGAAGGACGTACTGTCGTTTTGGAGCGTTCGAATATTCGCGAGTTCACGATTTTATTTTTCAGTTGTTGAAATGTTTTTTGTGTGTGTGTTCTGATGGATGGTTTGGATCCAGGTTTTTAAGGTAAGTCAGTTTCGATTTTTTATAAACGTTTATTATGCGTGTTTGAAAAAGTTTTCATGAAGTTTCGTGCGGTTTTTGATGATAGAAAAATAGTTTTGTGTCAATAATTTTATTATTTACCTTTTTACAATTTAAATGTACTAAGACAAATTTTAATATAGCCGGTATTTAAGATTTTATTGATTATTCAAGTTGACCTTTTAAAAACATGACAAGATAATTTACATTTTTCTTACTGTCGCTACTCTTCGTGATATCGTGCAATAAAAGATGTAGAAAACTATTAAGAGACGACTCTTTAAAGTAAGCAAACAAATGAGCATTATTAACATATTTTCAATGTAAGTAGTTGTACTGTCGTTTCTCGGTTTGCATTTATTTATTGTCCAACTTAATGCGTTATGTTAATGTGTTCGTACTTTAGCTTTAAATGCATACAAGACTTACCTCTTCGTTAACTTTGTTTTAAAGCTAGAAGAATTTATTAAAACAAAGATGTTGGTACTAATACATTAAGAGGTGACTTTTGAGGTACGTTACTAAAAACATCAACTAGGAATAATT
Organism: Lacanobia wlatinum; assembly: GCA_947578705.1. NCBI lineage: Eukaryota > Metazoa > Arthropoda > Insecta > Lepidoptera > Noctuidae > Lacanobia > Lacanobia wlatinum. The sequence continues at coordinate 4,836,019 of OX388037.1, forward strand.
AATTGCCAAGTTGTATTGATACCTTCACTCATTAGCACACTGTCAAAGTATTTTTATGACATTAAATTAAAATTATTCCATGGTGAATTAAGTATAAAAAATGAATGTACCTATATAAATATAATTTATGTATGTAAATCAATTATTTAAAAAATTTGATATATAAAACTCACGAAGGTCTTGTAAATTTATTTCTTCGTTTTCGCACAGTTAATTACGAAAAGTGTTTAGCACAGTCAATAACATTAGTTCTTACGTTAAAATTAAAACATAATACAAATTAATATATAACACGAAGTAAAAGTTATTTTTCCTATTCTCTAGCAATAAGAAAATAAGATATACATTAAAATAGGTTCTACTAGCTTCTGTTCGAGGCTTCGGCAGCGTGTAGGTCGCAAATAATCCCATTGAAACATTAATCCTTGGATAAAAATTATTGTCTGTATCCCAATCCAGGACGAATCTGTTCAGCTGAAGAAGACAGGAAAAGGCAACAAACTGACGGGATTACTTTTGCGTTTTTAATAATAGTATGCATTATTTTTTTATCAATGGTTACACATTTCGGGAGAATGAAGTCGCGGGCTTTGGAAGGCGTTTGAGGGTTCAAAGGCTATTTGGCGAGGCCTTATATCTACGTATCTTAGACATTATATAACTATCATGATTAATAGATTACACATAGATCTAGCACTAAATGTAATAATTAGCCTTTGATAATACTCGACTCCGCTAATCAAAGGGTCAAATTTCGCAATTGATAATGATGATTACGGATTAGGTACTGGAATTATTGCTGGGTTCTGTATATAAATGTATGTTATTATTAGTTCTATATTATATCCTTGACATTATAATTCGGGATTATCTGAATCCATCGCCATCAAGTCAAGTGATTTTAGCGCTGTGTATTTCAAGTAGATTTTTAGTAACTATTTGTATTTAAAAAGGGGCCCTCAAAAGTATGGGCAGCAATGGAATTTAAAATTTATTAAAAATATCATGAAGTTTGTTGCTTGAAAATTAACGATAAAAAATAAGCATTTAATTTCCTGTTAACTATTACTGTAATAATTTAATTGGAATTACAAACTCTTGACCTTAATAAATAGTGTCGAAACATCGCTGGCCACTGTAATGTCCCCAAGAGGCTGGTAGCATTGCGACGTTCTATGGCAATGTTTATCTTTTGACAAAGCATTTGTTACTAGGTCATAGATTTATGTACAAAGACAAACTATTTTCTCCACGTGAATGTCGCGAACTCTAGATGAAATTCCTGGTGCCGTGAGCTGCACCTTTTTTGTTAAATAGGTTCTAACATGAGTTAATATAATTTTAAGCTTCGTAACTTCGCACGGGTAGCAGAGCACAAGCTCCCATTCAGCATGTTTTTTTCTGTCATCTTCAACAATCATCGTCATATTTCAGAGAATTCACATAAACCCTTACTAAATTATACACATAAACCTTCCCCATCAGTCACTTCGTTCATGGGTGAAAATTGTATGAAAATCCGTTCGGTAGTTTTTGAGTTAATCGAGAACATACAGACAGACGAGGCGGGAGGACTTCATGCGGATGTTATTGCCATTTTAGTCATCTTTAAACGGTAGCCCACTTCATCTATCCAAGGACTACACACATTTAAAAAGTAAATTTAAGAAAATTTGAATTATTAAAAAAATATATATATTATTCATTATCAAGACACATGACGTAGTTTAAAAAATCCATAACCGAGCGCAGTCCGATCCTTATGTTCCAAGGACGGCGCGGAATGGAACTGTGACATTGTTTTGATACGTAAACATTATTAACGGGGGTGTTTCGTAATTCTAATGCATTTTTTATTTTTATTATACCTATTATCTTAATTATTTATTAAAAAAAAACAGGCCTAGTGGTAGTTTATGTCGGGTACATTAAGTGTGCCGCTTTGTAAGACGACGTATATACGACGTGTATAGCCACGGACTCCTCAAAAACACACATTATTACTTTGAAGAAACAAAATGTGTCAACTAACACTGGAAAAAGGCAATATCCCTAATGAAATTGTCCAAGCTCTTTGATAAGCCGAGATACAAATTAATGTCTCGTACACTCGTGTTACAGGCGAGCTGTTTTCATTAATTAAAACAATGCATTTTGTTTGTGGTGCAACACTGTTTTTTTAATCTTACATCAAAGAAGGAGGTAATGGGTATAATTTAAAAAAAAAACCAGGCAAGTGCGAGTCAGGCACGCACACGAAGGGTTCCTTACCACAAACCGAAAAAAAAAACTAGTTGCTTGTATGGGAGCCCCCTTTAATTTTATTATTAGTTGTTATAGCGGCAATAGAAAATGTAAACTTTCTATCTATTACGACTATTGAGATTGAGCCCGCTAACGGATAGACGGATAGACGGACGGACAGCGGAGGCTTAGTAATAGGGTTCTGTTGGGTACGGAACCCTAAAAGCATTATGAAATTTGATATTAGTCTCTTTTTTGTCAAGAAATACTAAAATTCTTAAAAACTCAAAAAATATTTTGTTTTCATGAGATATAAATAGGTATTTATTTTGAATCTTATTAGGTTTTTACATAAGAAATTTCTCTTTAGTCCGGGGTCTAGATTTGTATAAAATGATAATTTTTTTATAAATTGGTTATAGATAAGACTTTTATATATCAACTAGCTTCTGCCAGCGGCTTCGCCCGCGTGGTCCCTAGGGAACATACTCCCGAGATAAAAAGCCTATCTCCTTTCTCAGGCTCTAGACTATCTCTGCACCAAATTTCATTTAAATCGGTTCTGTAGTTTTGGCATGAAAGCGCGACAGACAGACAGAGTTATTTTCGCATTTATAATACTAGCTTCTGCTAGCGGCTTTGTCTGTGCGGCCCGAGATAAAGAGCCTATCTCTTTTCTCAGGCTCTAGACTATCTCTGCACTAAATTTCATTTAAATCGGTTCAGTAGTTTTGGCGTGAAAGCGCAACAGACAGACAGACAGACAGAGTTACTTTCGCATTTATAATATTAGTTAGGATTTTCATCGATTTAAACTTGATGAGGCCGGTAGATTGAATAGGCTCGCCCCCTTTTGGGAGAGACTAATATGTATCTGGGAAAATGTGATTGCACTGCCTCCGTGGGCGAGTGGTTTAGGCGTTTGCCTTGTGACCCGGTGGTCGTGGATTCGATTTCCACGGGACGCATAATTTGTAAAGTTGTTTCCAGTTTTGCTAGGACATTGCAGGCTTGAATCAACTGATTGTCTGATAAAAAGATGATTCTGTGCTTCGGAAGGCACGTCTATGCCGGTGGTCTCGGCCGTCAAATGGCGATCGTCAAATAAACCATGTCAGAGGCCCTTGAGGCGGTTTAGAAACTCTGACACTAGGGCCTGTGGTGTCGTTTAGACATTACTGCCCACAAGATAAGAAGAAGAAGACTAATTGTAGTAGCTTATAACCGTCACCAAGATGCCATTTACCTCTGTACCAAATCTATCAAAATCGGTTTAGGGATTTAGGTGTCAAAGCGTAACAAACAGACATAATTTATAATATTAGTTAGGATTGATTAGTGTAACGCCCAATTTACTACGGACGTCACGCGGTTTCACCCGCGTATTTCCCGTTCCCGTGGGAGTACGGGGATAAAATATAGCCTATGTTACTCCCTGATAATGTAGCTATCCATTGCTGAAAGAATTTTTCATATCGGTCCAGTAGCTTCGGAGCCTATTCATTTCGAACAAACAAACAAATCTTTCCTCTTTATAATATTAGTGTAGATTTGAAACTCACTCGTCAGTCTAGTAACTCTGAGTCACACTAGTATTAATGAATTTGCATTGAAAACGGTTGCAGCCAATTATAAGTTATACATGTCTTGAAAGATTTCGTATTTGACTATCTAATTTGGTAAACTAAGTTATATATATATATATATCTACTGCTCGAATGATTGGAAAGGAAAACGTCATTATCATGCTTTTATTGTAAGGTATGAAGGATGATTATCCAAAATTATTATTTTTAGGGTTGCGTACCAAAATGGTAAAAAGGAACCGTTATGGTGTGACTAAGTCTGTCCGTCTGTCACAGCTGGTTATTTCAAGAACAACTACTGCTATCAACTTGAAATTTGGTATGGTTTTAAAAGACGTTTGCTCAACTATTTTGCAAAAAATAAAAGAAATAAAAATGTTCATTTTTATTGCAACAGCAACTGAAAGGGGTTCTTAAAAATTCAAAGTGGGGCTACTAGGGCATGTGCGGCATCATATGAAGGAATGCTATTTGCGTATTCTAAAAAAATTTTCTTTTTTTTTCGCCTAGGACGAAATTTTTGAAATTTTTACAGTTGGGGAACTGTGAAAAATTTTAAAATTTTCACCCCCCCGTTTATTCTGTTACAGGATGTATGTACCTGAACGAAGCAAGTTAATAAAAACCTTGTAAAACTGGCCTGTTTTCTTTTGCCATTGTTATCTAGATCTTTAATAGATTGGTGTCGATGCACCTAAAATAGGCTGCAATGGGGCGTCCATGTTGACCAACCGTTGAGAATCGTCTAGATGAAAGTAGGGTGCCAATGTAGTTTTAACCTTAATTGTACTGAACGGCTTAGTAGAGCAGCTGTGCTTAGTTTAGCTTATCTATAGAGTTTATTTTTAATTGTATTTAAAAGAAAAAGGGATATTATAAATTGCATATCAAATATATAATCGCCTATCAATACATACTCATCATTTATATTCTTTTTTACATCAAATAACTTACTTCACTACAAATAAACTAAATGTTTAATAAAACTCAAACTGCAGATAATTCGAAATCATACATCAATATGACATTACTTTTTTCCTCATAATGCAATACAGTTACATTTATTTTTGTACAAAAATACTACATACATAGCATAAATACTGACTGCACAGCAAATTTTCCATATTTATGGACAACACCCCGACTCGGATAGGTTAGGTTAGGTTTTTTTTTAAAACCACCCAGAACTATGGTGAGTCGCAGTACAGTTGTGTCGTGCATTAAGATTATTAGCTGTACATTGATGATAAATTTTGCTTTAGGAAAAATCGCTGTATGCTGCGAAAATAAATTGTAGTGTGTTTAGTGATATTTTGAGTTGAATATTTTGCTGTGCAATCAGTAATTTTAATGGGAATTCGGAATCTTATTGCATAGAAAAAGTATATTTTTTGATTTGCGTTTAAATACTACCCAAAGAAAAATAACAAAACAGAATAAATATACTTTTTGTGCAACGCACGGACGAATCTCGGTAAGTTAAAATCGTCACTCATCCACAGATCAACTTCGGCAAGCATCGTCCCGTGCGGTTGTTATTATTTAGATTACTTACATTGAATATAAATAACTCGCTTTTGCCCACACACCGTAGGTACGCGCATGTCTCGTTTCCCGACCGTCCGTTTTATCCCGTTTTGTCCGTTTTTTCCCGTTCCTCGAAGAATTTCGGGAAATCCTCTCTCAGTGCTCTTCTACGGAGTACAGGGAAACTACATAGCAAATTTCAGCTTTCTACAACCAGCAGTTAAGGCTGAGCGTTATGTCAGTCACTCACTGAATCAGTCACTCCCATTCCATAGTAACCAATTTTGATCACATAAACTTCAATCTTACAATGTTGCCAACTGATAAACCAACAAAAACAGTGATTTTTATTGTTGTTTACTCCACTAAAAACCCTTATACGGTTCGCTATCACAAAAAGGTAATCTTAAATAAAGAATGTAAGAGAAACTTATACTAATACATTTTTTTTCCTTGAAATAGTTCCAAGTTTTTATCCTTTGTGGGATAAATAATGCCTCGGGAGATACAACAGTGTCCTTTCAACCCAGTTATATCAAAGACCCTGAACTGGAGAAGAAAACTAATAATATCATTATTAGAGAAAACTAACATTACTCTATCTCTGTATTTCAAAGCTTTGTTAAAGGAATCCCCCTTTTACGAGGTTTACGAGTTCCAATGTTGATGAAAAATACATAGGAGATGAAAAATTACGCATTAAAATTAAAAGTTATAGTTTAAACAGGTTTAAATTATCATAAAATGATGTCGTTTTGGTTAGCGCAGCACTTACGAATGGTTTGGCTATTTTTATTGGTCGTAACTGGGGCCTGGGGGGAAGAGCTAGGGTCTGGTAGGCAGCCGCTCCACGTAAAACACTGGTATTCAGCTGAATCCGATTTGACTGGAAGCCGACCCCAATATAGTTGGGAAAGGCCTTCCTATCTAAAGCTTGTATATACTCTACTTGAAGATTTTAATAAAAAAATCCGGTGATAAGAATGACGTTGCTTCTTTGATTTTTTTTATGTACTCTATTACCACGTTTTTGAGGTAATCTATTTAAAAGCAATAATTTTATTGTACATAGAAAGTTTCGACACTACCAAGAAACACTAGAAACATATTTTCCACGAACTAATGTCAGTTAACACAATCTAGAATCTGCTCCATTTGTTCATTGACATCAAAATTGCAATTCTATTTCCTCCTATCAAACGGCATAATTTTCTTTGTAAATTCTCAACTGACGTTGCCAACCCTATTGATTACATAAACGACACGAGCCATTCGTCCAATTCTATTATGAGTACCAATGCACATCAGACACACGACACTACAAAACTCGAAACGAAGTCAATTAAATATCCCAAACTGCATTTGTCAGGAGAATCGAAAAATCTGCGAATCTACGCCCTATTCTAAAGCGTGCTATAGAAAAATTCGCGATTCTCCGCCCCTTTCAAAGCGTGCTATAGAAAAAAAGCGGACCCCTGCTAAGCTATTTTCACACAAGACGTCAACAATTCTCGCTCGCTAATCTCGCCTTGTAAAAAGAATGTCGAAGGGTCTTTACCCTAAAATCCCTTTTATTTTATTAACGAGGAAGTTGGGGATATAAGGACACTGTAGTTATTCGATTTGGAATCTTAGGTAGGCTATTGTTTTTGGGATTGGTTTTTTTTGAGCGCGTATTTTTATTATGTTGTTGGAATATGGTCTTTGGGTTTCTGGTTTATTTTAGGTGATAATAAAAAGAGCGTATTAAAAATAGGTTTGATGGTTTCCTTAAATATCAAAAGATTTGGTGCTTTATTTTTTAAAAAACTTAACAAAATTACTTTTTCGCTCGCATTTGACTACAATTTCACTTGATAGAAAGTGACGATGTGGCGATGGACCACATTTGCCTATATGTAACCTATTCACTCTTGACTTACCTAAAAACCACAAGGTTGAGTTTGATTTTATAATTATTTATAGTTCAATATTAATTTGTGAAGAGATTATTATTTGGTACATGTCGACGACTTTGGCTCTTGTTAGTAAGAATCAGGGATGTTATGGGGCTCCGTAACCGTAATCGTATCCGTTACACAAGTTTCGAATAGTTTCGGATAAGGGGGGAGTCTAAATAAAACGACATATTTCGATAGGTTTTTGTTTCAACGCTCGAGCGCTACGTGAATCTTGCAGTTTGTTTGTTATTTCTTGTCATAACATAATCTCTTTCATAACTAGCAAGGTTTTTATTTAAGAGTTGATTTTTATTACATACAATTTGTGTTTATATTTTACTTCAATCTACTATCCGTAACCGCAACTATCCGAAACTAACGGATAATCCGAAATAATGACATATCCGTAACCGTATCCGAAACCGTCATAATTTTATTCCTATATCCATATCTCTATCCAGATCCGAAATCACACAACAACACCCCTAACATCCCTACTAAGAATTAAACTTAAAACTAATTTAGAATTACCTTCCAACTGCACCCAAGATCACATACAAACCTATAAATAGACAGCTGAACCTTTTCAAGCTATTAATATTTATCAAGGACTGTTAATTTACTTATGCTAACTCTTGCTATCCCAAAGGGATGATAAGTCTTAGTAATAATTGCTACAAACGATCTTAGGGGATAATCTTGTAATCACCATGCTTTGAAGCCGGGTTGGTGACCGAACTATGTTGGTATGATATGAGTAACTGTATACTGTGAACTCCTTGGCTGCTGATCACTGGCAGACAAGTTAGTCGCTGCAACTTTAGAAGCGTCTGATAGAAATATATGAGACTAGTTGACCCGCGCAACTTCGTCTGCTCCGCTCCTACTGGTATTAGCGTAATGTTATATAGCCTATAGCCTTCCTCGATAAATGGGCTATCTAACACTGCAAGAACTTTTCAAATCGGACTAGCAGTTCCTGAGATTAGCGCGTTTAGCAAACAAACGAACAAACTCTTCAGCTTATGCAGCTTATTATTAAGTATTTTTTGTTTTTAAATTAGTTATGTATTAGCTTCCTTCTAAGGCTTTAATAAGTATTCGTATAATCATATTTTTTATTTATTTACTACAATCCTTAAGAACCACGGGTGAGGTTCCCAGGTGCTACAATACCTAGTTTAGACTGTCTATCTTATCTACACTAATATTATAAACGTGAAAGTAGCTTTGTTTTTTACGCTTTCAGTTCCACATCATAGAATCGTATTTGATGAATTTTGATTAAAGAAATAGATGGGAACCCCGGAAACGGTTAAAGGCTACTTTTTTAGCGAAACTAAAACTTCAACGCAAGTGAAGCTGCGGGCAAAGGGTCATAAATATAATGACATTTGCGTTATTGCTGTGATATTTAAATACACACAATAATAAAAAGGTTTCTCAAAAAACTAAACAAAAAAAGGAAAAGATTTAACACAGTGGGATAATAACTACTGGTAATTAATATGTATAATACTTCAATAACAAATTAACATTGATTCCACGAACTTGATAAAACAAAATAAACTAAATGAAATATATAACCGATAACATCAATTAATTCCCACATTTATAGTTACAAATCCACCTCAGGTTTACAAAATATCCGAAACATTTCAATACACGCGACAACGTGAAATGTTCGTACAATATCGGAACATAATAATTACTGGTTACCAAGTACGGAACGATGCGTCAGTGGGTAAAACGAAAAAAAAATAGTTGATGCCCATTCTTGTGTCCGTTTATACCCGATTACACCCTTCAGGTCGCTTGCATGAAGCTTTGGGTGTAAAAAAAAAATATTAGTTGGGTATGTATAGTAACGGTTTTACATATACGAGGTCCTTGTTTTTATATTCTATTGTTATATTTAATTTAAGGATATAATAATAAATAAACAAAGTATGTGCCCGACCCAGTTCTCGAAAAAGACCATGTCACGTTGTACTGGGATCGGTTTATCATCACTGATAGGACTATTGTCGCCAATAAGCCTGACATAGTGGTGATAGACCGATTAGCGCGCCGCACAATAATAATCGAAGTTACTATCCCACGTGACGAGAATCTCGTGGAACCTGAGAAAGAGAAACAAACTGAGTATGTCGACTTAGCACACGAGGTTCTCGACATGTGGAATGTGGACTCGGCTGTCATTGTTCCGATTGTCGTTACGGCCAATGGCCTGATGGCCAAAAGCTTCGACGACCACCTGTCGACGCTGGCGTTACGGAGTTGGGTAAAGGGCCTGACCCAGACCCCTATACAGAAAGCAGTACTCCTCGATACGGCTCGTATTGTGAGAAGTTTCCTTCCTCTGGAGCCCTAACCACCGGTAGCTTGGGCGCAGCTCCCAACACCGGCGGACTACTATTTTATTATTTTTTATATTTTTAAATGCGTTTTTTTTAAGATTTATTTAAAAATGTAATTTTTATGTGTGTTAAAATAAATAAACGAAATAGCTGGCTGGAATACAGCCAAAGAAAATATTGGTATTATTTAAATTTCTTGAACATTAAAAGTACTTAAGAAAATATTGTATGATACTCAATTAATTAATGCGATGGTCTAGAATCACGGTCATCGAAATGTGAAATTAAATTAGAAATAATAATAATAATAATATAATAATAATATCTTTATTTCTCCCACAAAACAAGACTTTATACGATAAAAATTAATTAACATACTAAAATCAATTTCAGTCAAGTGTATGTGCGGAGCTGGTGTCTATTATAGGTATAAGCCTGTATTACAGATCACCAGGTCCTCACCCCACGAAAATAAGGTATAATATAACATAGGACTTAATTAGAGACACGTATAAAAGAATGTAACTGAGACAAGATATTAATTTAGTATCTAAAAGCTAATTCGCCTCTTAGCGTGAGGGATTGTATGTTAAAGGTGTGGTGTGTATAACAATATGTGTTGTGTGAGGGTGTGTGTTAGATGTGTGTATGTGTGTATTTACCTAGTTTTCTACTTTTGTTAGTCTATATCAATTAAGTAGGTCCTCTGTGGAACTATAGTCCAAATTTTGCAACCAGTCTCTAACTTCCACCTTACATTTGTTTTTTGGATGAGGGTAAATTGACAAGAACCTGTTAATTTTATTGTACAGATTACAACCTTGGTAGCTAAAGAAACGGTGTGCAAAACTGGTTTTAAATGGTGGTTTACTGCAGACTATGTCTTTTCTACGCTTTTTTTCAATCAACTTGGGTTCGTATGACAATAAGGAATGTTGTTTGGTAACAGTATGCAGAATATAAAGTTGACGAACCGTTAGGACTTTACTCTGCTTATATACATCAATGGTGGGGTGGTAAAACGGTAGAAAAATACTTACTTTTAAAACAGCTCTCTGAGCTCTTTCAATTTTCAGCATTATAGTTTTTGCTGCTCCACCCCAGGCAGAAATGCAGTAACTAAGTTGAGATTGTCCAAGAGCGAGGTACACAGTTTTTATTAAATCTTTTTTAGCCACTTTTCGTAAATTTTTAAAAATATATATTAGTTTACGTGTTCTTGCTGCTAACTGATCAATGTGTTCCTGGAAGCTTAATCTTTTGTCAATTATAATACCCAAATACTTTATTTTATCTGTCCTTTCAATATGAGAACATGAGCAGCTGAGATCATTGTAATCGGCACATATATGGGATATTATTTTATGTTGAGTAATGTCAGTCTCTGCATTTCTCAAAGAGAAAGGAACGTATTTTGTCTTACCCACGTTAAGAGTGAGTATATTGTCTCTCAACCATTTTGTTACCGCATAAAAGCCTTTTTGTGCGTTTGAGAACACTTCGCCCCAGGTTTCCCCGCTGAAGAGTAGTACTGTGTCATCAGCGAAAGTCACGATTTTGGCTTTAGGAAGGTCTAGTTGACAGAGATCGTTGATGTAGGTAAGAAATAACGTCGGGCCTAAAATGCTTCCCTGCGGCACTCCGAAATGAACTGACACATCGTCACTTTTATGGTTTTCTATTTTTACACACTGAGTTCTGTCTGTCAAATAACTTTCGAACAATTTCAACTGGAGGTCCCGAATACCCAGACATTCAAGTTTTTTTAGTAAGATTGGAATAGAGACGGTGTCGAATGTTTTGGCAAGATCTAAAAATATTGCAATAGTTTTCTTTTTACTGTCGAGATTAGTTACTATAAAATTTATTAATTCATGAACTGCATCAGATGTTGACTTTTTGGATCTAAAACCAAACTGTGCCGGAGATAATAGTTTGTTATTTTCAAGATAATTAACTAACCTCTTATTCATAACGCGCTCTAGGATCTTTGATAACGTTGGAAGAATGGAAATGGGTCTATAGTTTTCGACACAGTCTCTATCCCCACTCTTGTGAATCGGATAAATTCTTGACTGTTTAAGTGCTACAGGGAACACTCCAGTCGAAACCGACAAATTACAGATATAGGTTATAGGTTTTATTAATATATCTTTATTATCTTTTATAATTCCTGCGGAAATCAGATCCAGCCCTACTGCGCTGTCGCTTTTTAAATTTGTTATTAACGTTCCAATCTCATTTTCGTCAATAGGTAGAAAAGCGAATGAATTAGGGCATGATTTTATGATTTTTGGTTGTTCTTGAATATTTGTGTTTAATAATATGTTTTCAGCTAATGATTGACCAACAGTTGCAAAATATTTGTTGATACTGTTAATAGATTTTAAGGGGTTTTTTGTGTTTATTAGTTCAGATGGGGTATCTTTTGATTTTACTGTATATGTAATCTCTTTTATAGCTTTCCATAATTTCTTGTTGTCTTTATTTGCGCTTTGTAACTTTAGTTTTTCGTATTCTTCTTTTAGTTTTTTTAATAAGTAGGAGCAAAAATGTCTGTATCTCTTATAAGTAATTTGAAGTATATCGATTTTAGGATCTTTTTTTAGTTTATCTCGGTTTTTTAAACATTTTAATATGCCAGATGTTATCCATGGCTTTAAAAGCCTTTTCCGTGATGAGGTTTTAATTTCTTGAGTATTACTAATAATTAATGTTCGAAGTGTATTAATAAAAAAGTCAGTTGCCGCGTTAGCATCTGTTATCGTGTATAAATGACCAAAATCCACAACGGTTAAGTCTTTCGATAAATTTGTGTTGTCTACTCGATTTATTAACTTCACCGTTTTATGTCTGTGTCTAGTTTTAATGCAAAGAGCGACACTATTGTGATCTGTGACTGAAGAATGGAGTACAAGACTCTGAGCTGATAATTTCGTTTTCAGCATCACATGATCAAGGCAGGTTTTACTGTGGGTTGGGAGTGTATGTGCCGGCAGAATCCCGTGAAAAGCTAACATGTTTAAATATGTGGACGAATCTGCATTTGTATTATTTTCGCAAATATCAATATTTATGTCTCCCAGTACTATAATATTTTGCAGACTAGAGTACCTCATTAACAAGTTATTTAACGATTGAATAAAGTTATTGACATTTTTGTATCCAGGAGGCCGATAAATGGCCAAAACTACAGTATTGCTGTCAGGTATTACGGCTTCGCAATTTGCCTCTGATAATTGTGGTTCTTCAGTCGATATAAGTAACTCACTCCTACAGTACACTACAACTCCTTCGTTTTGCGTGTGGTTATTAGTGGTAGCAGAATGATAATAACCATGTAAACTTGGAATATTTGGATTGGATGGCAACCAACACTCAGTTAATACAATATAATCCCAACTCACGCCACTCTGGACGATTAAAGGAAGCAGTCCGGCAATGTTACGTTTTATACTCCTAATATTCTGTTGAAGCAATTTAAAGCCTTTGCTTGAGTCTGGAATCATTGTCTGACAGTCTTCTACATCACAGGAAGCGGATTCAGCGATATTAAATGAATCAATTTCATTTTGAATTAGATTTAACTCATTGAATTATAAAACTTGTTTTTATCAGCAGGATTAAAGAAGCGAGGTAATGCAATTGTAAGCAAAGAGAGACATAAATGGAGAGGGTTAATTTTCAAGTTTGTGATAGTTAGTAAATTGGCAAAACCTATTAGTAGACTTAGATAATAATGAGATATATGTTGTATGTTAACAGTGTTTATGTAAGTGTAGATGTAATTTCGTCTGCGGAGTAGTAGGAGGAATGATGTGCGAGTGAGTTTGTTTAGTGTGCGAGGCGTAGCAACAAACATATTCATGTATTTCTTAAAGTTACATATTTTAAAAAGTGTTTTAAGGTAATAAGGGCAGTTACAAGAGTAATTATTATACTGACATGCAGATAAGGTTAAAAATAGAGTAAAACAAAACTTATCTAGTCAGAAACGACTTTTAAGATTTACCAGAGTTTCTTCACTGTCAATGCATACTCGTTGATCGGTTTTGTTTCGTCTGAGGTATACTTTTCCATAGGAAGTCCAACAGCTGTCATAATTGTTCCCTTTTGCAAATACTCTGGCCAAGTAGTGAAGTCGTTTAGCTTTCTTAGTTAATGATTCGGCAATATAGATTGGTGCAGCAGGCCCACGCATTTTCAGAGAAGTCGTATTCAGCCGTTGATCTGCGGGCTTTTCCTTATTGTATATTAAGGTCGATTTTATAAGACTTTCTTTAGTGTAAGTTGAGTTAAAGTCGACTATTATGGGGCCATTAGCCTTATCTTTTATTTTCATGCGGTACACATCGCGGATATCCGAATCATTTATTGGTGTATTGATGATTGCGCCAATATTTTTTGTTAATTCTATTAGGCTCTTCTTTGTTTCAGATTCCAGTTTGGGTATGTTACGCAACTCGACTGAGCATGTACGTGATTTTTTTTCGAGTTGTTCCAATTGTGCCTCTAGTGTCTTTATGTGGTTTTTACTGTTACTATTTTCCCGCTGGAGCTGCTTCATGTCTGACAAAATATCATCGTATTTATCGGATAAGAGATTCATTGAAATTTTTATCTCCTCATTTTGTTTGACTATTGCATCCATCGTAGATTTAAGCGTATCAAATTTCGCTTCTTGTTTGCTTTGCAAATCTTCAAACATATTCTTTAGTTCTGGCAACGTAATACTAGAGAAATCTGATGGGTCATCTAGCCTCCGTTTGAACCTTCTAGCTTTGTTAAAATCTGGATTTTCTTGGGTTGTCGACGTATGTAATGCTGAGTCGGACCCATAATGCACTGGGGTAGTGATTTGACTAGCATTTTTTGGTGGTGTTCTACTGATGGACATTTTGCAGTTCAGCAGAAAAATTTATAACTCCAAAACAAAAAAAGAAAAAAATTAAAAAGAAACAATGTCACTACTTGTCCACAAATCGCCAGTTTGCTTTGGCTCGAGTTCGAACATCTCACTTAGAAAGTTATGATATGGTCAACGATAGAACACGCTTAGAAGTAACCAATTCAATCTTGACTTAAGGCTGCTCTCCAGAGAAACGCTTAAAAACAGCGTGTAGATGAAGCAACTTTTCGTCGGAATTTACTGAGAAATTACATCTGAAAAAATAGAAAGTAATTTACATGACATGATACGTAATTTGGTTTAACCAGAATTTATGTATCGGTATCACATAATAAGAAAAAAAATCACAAAATCGCTCCAAATCGTTGAGATGAAACCATTTTACTCCTTCATTTTTTAACAAAAGCCTAAAAAAATATCTACTGCTTTGCAATATAAACGAAAATAATTTGGTTTTGTTACTTTTTTAAATTAAAAATGCGGGTAGCAGAGTGGTGCGTAGAGGAATAGTTAGCTCCGTTTACATGCACAAGGTCATTGGCATGTATACAAGCCTATATACCGCCAGGTTCAGAAAACACACATAAATCTACTGTAAAGAAATGGACCATAACAGAGATTGGCCATCGAGTTTGTATCAGTGTTTCTTCTCAGGCTAGTCAGCTAGGAAACACCGGGTCACTCCCGTTTGGTAACGCTACATACTAAGGCTACATATTTGTTTTGTTTGTAGATATTACGGACTGACTGAGCACACCTTAAAATACAGTCAGAGTAAAATTTTCTGGTGTGCTGTATTTATTTAATATTCATTTTATTTTCTACGTTTTAAAACTACCCTATTGATGATGAGTTACATTTTTTATTTTTGTAAGCCATGTCACAATTAGACAAATAGGAAAAAATAAACAAAGTTAGCTTATTGTAAATTGTACTAGCGTAGATTGTTGATTTTTTTTTGCTTAGTTTACTTTGGGTTTGTTTTGCTTAACTACTTAATTCATTTCAAACAATATTTACACTCCGTAAAATTAGGCTTGACATACTGACTGTACCTGGTGCATGCAATATAGCGCTATAGGTATATTGTGTAGCGTAACCACACAGGTGCGTTACCAAATGGGAGTGACCCGCAACACCAGCGTCACTTTGCTTAAAATTACCAAAAAACCGGTCAAGAGCGAGTCGGACTCGCGCGCAAAGGGTTGTGAACAAAATTAATTTTTTTAACATGTTATTTTAACACTATAGACTTCTTAAAGATTTTTCTGTAATCTATACGTAAAGATCTATTACCTCAATTTTGTTCAAAATTTTAGGCTCGGTAGTTTCGGAGATAAGGGGAAAATTATGAAAAAAATATAATTTAAACCCTCACAGTAAGCCCTTTCATTTGATATGTCACACGATATTGTTCAATAACCTTTTTTTTTTAATTTTCTAGTTGACCCCCAAAAGTGGCACCCATACAAAAAATTTAATCATTTACGTTATACGTCAGCATTTGGGTTACAGAAGTTCATTTGTGTAATAAATTCCAACAGAATCGGTCCAGTGGATCTGGAAAAAACTGGCTGTGACAGACGGACAGATAGACAGACACCCGAGTGATCCTATAAGGGTTCCGTTTTTTGTTCGGAACCCTAAATTATCATTTATCATGATAACTTAGAGAGTAACTTGCAATTTAATTGTTAATTATACCTGAACTAAAATAAATGCTCCTTATATTAACACACTTAATTACTTTAAAATATCCATATTAAAAAGACTGTGGTAACAAAGATTTCATTAAACAAACTTTCATACTTTCTGTAAGCACTAAGCGATTTTTTAAAACTTAACTCTCCTTGAATATTAAAACAATGGTTACTCTGCTAGTTTAACTTATTAAAGTTAAAGAAAAAAAGTTACCAGTTGGTTTTCTGATTAAATCACTGTTGGTGAAGTAAAATTTTATTTTACTGTAGTTGTTCAATTGAGATATGGGTGTAAGTAAATAAACTTGACTTTTTGAAATGTTGTTTTATTACTTTGACATACGGTTTAAATTGACATGATTTACGACACTCAATAGGTATAGAATATGACAGCGTAGGAGTGTGTTTGATTTAATTTCTTAGAATTTGTGGTGGATTTTATCGCTCCATTTTTCCTCTTGTATAAGTATGAAATAAGAAAATTAATTAAAATTTTTGCGGTAAGTCTTAGATCTTTTCATCAAACTAATTAAATGTCGCTTAAAACAGTTTTTAATCAAATTATTATTTTCTCATTTCTAAGATGAGGTTTATACATGTCTCATTCAGGTTTCATCTGAAAGATTTGGGAAGACCGTGAATTTATAAATATAACTAAGCTGTGGACTCATATTGTATTGTATTGCAACATGTGATTAACTAGTGACTTAGACAATTGTTTCATATTATTCTATCCTGAGGAACTGGCAGCAAGTTCGTCATGCTCCCTTAGATTTCACTGCTTGCAGTAGCGTCGGAGGTCGGGTTACTTTTCCCTCAAATATGGCGAGGGGGGTAGTGGCTGATCTTTGCGTTATGCTCGTGAACGGGTGCTGTTTGTGGTGAATAGTTGTCTTGTTAGCCATAGTTTGTTTTTTTTTATGTTACAATGATTAACTGCTTTTTTTTTAATTTGGTGGCCCTAGTTTATCACTTGTGGCGTCGAGTCACAGATATATTGTTAGATCCTACCCCTGCACGTGTAGGCGGGCACGCCCATTATGTCTGGAGGCATACCTATTAAGTTTGGTTTACTTTGTTTTTATGCTTGAGTTATTTATTTATTCATTCATTCAGTTGTCTGATTATAATGGCGTAATGGAGTGTGCTAGCTTACAATTGGCAAATGATTTAGTTTTTAGGTTGTACGTGTTCCAGCGCCTGCCGGTGTTGCGGAATCTGTTCGAAAGAGTCGCCGCGGCCCTGGTACACAAAGGGCATTGGGAGGAACACGGATGGGTTTTAGTCAGTAAGAGTCTGACACTCCCTTCTGCTTCACCCAGAGCGGGAGGAGTCATTTGATGAAAAAAAGGTTGTACGTGTTACCTAAAGTCTATTATTTTCTTTGTAATAAAGCTTTGCATACTATTGTATAAATGCGAGTTCTTCTAACTCAACAGACAGATGTGTTGCTGGGGAATTTGTTCGCCACTTCTTCTCCACAGCTAAAACACTAGGAAGTAGTGACGGGCGGGCGTTTTGGGGGACTGTCTATTTGTAAACGTTGACGTTCAAAAAGTGTTGGTACTCAGCCTAATTTGAATAAATGACTTTTGATTTGATTTTGATTGTCAAGGTTCAAATGTAGATAATTAGGCTAAGCATACAAATAGACAACCTACAACGTGGAAAAGAATAAACGCAATACCTCTTAAGGGGTTATTGTGCTCATATGAACAACATTTAAGGGACCAACAACGAAATCGTGAAAATCGCAATGCTTAGAGTTTCCTTGCGTGATCGATTCAGGAATGATGATATCCGCAAGAGAACCAGGTTACCCGAAGCCCGAAGTATTGTAGCGGCATCAATGCCACTACAAGAAAAACCAACGGAGCAAATCAATATCGCAACAAAAAGAACCGCGATGCCATCTATTCAACTAGCAGCGAACTACTACGTCGAAATCCTACATCGCGCAAGCAAGTTACCGTGCGATTTGAACATATGACATATCAGTCCGAATATCAACTATCGGGTAGTTGCCCGCCAGACACAAGAACCGTCAGGTCGGAGGAACCTCCCTTTTCAATGGAAGTTTGCTGGACTCTACTCTCTGTTTTGCAAAACCCGTAAAGTATCACCAAACTGAAGTGACAGTGGGCAGGGCACATTGCTCGCAGAATAGACGGTCAACGGGGCCGTAAAGTTCTTGAGTGGCGACCGCGTATCGGAAGACGCAGCGTTGGAAGGCCTCCCTCAAGATGAACCGATGACCTGGTGAGGGTCGCGAGTAGTCGATGGATGCGTGACGCGCAGGACCGGTTGTTGTATAAGCGACACTTGGGGAAGGCCTATGTCCAGCAAAGGAAGTCTTTCAGCAGAAATGATGATGATCAGAAACAGAACATCATACTTAACGATGTCTCCTTCTGAAATACAATGTATTCTATATCTATTGATTATTTATTGAATATATCTATACTACATGGGCTGCCCCCCCCCCCCCCCCCCGGAAAAAGGAAGACGAACTTAAAAAGTTCGCAAACAACGACTGGATGAGAACAGCCCAGGATAGGAAAAAAAGGAGCGAGATGGAGGAGGCCTATACTCGTCGAGAGGCCCTTAGTTAAAATTATGTAAAAAAAAACTGGCCAAGTGCGTGTCGGACTCGCGTGCAAAGGGTTCCGAACGAACTTATTTTTTTTACACATTTTATTTTAACACTACAGACTTCTAATAGGTTTTTCTGTAATATTTAGGTAAAGATCTATTATCTCCATTTTTTCAAAATTTTAGACTCAGTAGTTTCTGAGATAAGGGGGGGGGAATGGTCATTTTGCGTATAATTTCTTGAATAACTTGAAAACCATTTATTTTAAAATCATGAAAAAATATAATTAAAACCCTCACGGTAAACCCTTTCATTTAATATGTCACACGATATAGTTCAAAATATTTTTTTTAAATTTTCTAGTTTGACCCCCAAAAGTGACCCATATACTAAAAATTTAACGATTTACGTAACGCGTCCGTGTTTGGGTCATAGAAGTCCATATGTGTACCAAATTTCAACAGAAGCGGTCCAGTGGATCCGGAGAAAACTGGCTGTGACAGACGGACAGACAGACAGACAGACGGACACCCGAGTGATCCTATAAGGGTTCCTTTTTTTTCGGAACCCTAAAAAAGCACTGTGTTATTATACTAAGGAATTAAAGAGGCTTAAATAAATAAATAAATAAATATCTATGTTCAATGAATCAATCAACTCAGCCTATCGCAGTGCGCTCCTGATCTCCCTTCACAGTTCAAACATTCATCAGCTCGAGCAGATTTTATCAATGATTGACGTAATTTCAAAGCGTTTGTGAAGCTTGTTTTAGTGAGGTCAACGCAATTAGCGCCCGTGGACACTGGTTGGCTAATATTTATCTTACCTAAATAGTAATGGTGGTAGTGTAGTATTGGTAGGCTACTGTCACCGTCAAATTGTATTTTTAGGAATTAAGTTACTATTATCTATTATTAGAAATAAACTTAATTAAAAAACTCTTAACTAACTAAACCTAATAATAATAAACTAAAATGTCATCATCATATAAGCCGAAAGACATCCACTGCTGGACATAGGCCTCCCCCAAGCGTCGCCACAACGACCGGTTCTGTGCGTCTCGCATCCATCGGCTACCCGCGACCTTCACCAGGTCATCGGTCCACCAAAATGTGCGGAAACTAAAATATGCCATCGAAAAATTCCTTTCATCGCTGGCCACTGGTAATGTGCCCAAAAGGCTGGCAGCATTGCCATGTAGTTTTGACAGATCTTTAAACAAGTTATGAGCACTCGGACCCCACGACTCAAGAGTTTCAACCCCAAGCGGCTCGAAAATATTACTACCAACGAGGTTAATATATTTCCGCCGCTCGAGGTTTTCTGCAGACGCAGCGGCAGCGCCAGCATAGCACAAAGAGCCATGAAGAAGGAATTAAGTTTGTGATTAAGTTGGTATTATTTTTAGGGTTCCGAACGTCCATAAAACTTTAAATTTAAAAAAATAAAAATAAAAGACAAATAAAAATCTAAAAAAAAAAAAATAAAAAAGTCTTTATTAAAAATATAAGTAATCAGAATATCTGACAACACTTGTGAACTTGTCTGTATCCGGTGAGACAGGCAGCTGACCCCGATTTGAAAAATGGCTTTTCTTTTATCTGAAATTTCTTTGAGAATTATATCAAACACGTGCAATCTAAAAATTGGCCTCAAGGCCGAAATTCTTTTCTGAACACTTTTACACAAAATCCGTTTATCAAAGGTAGTCGGTACGCTTTACAAACCTACATACATTTTTCCCTGTTCCGTAACATGCATGTGACACTTAACTTTTATGTTTTCCTGTTCGATCGTGTTCAGGGTAATCAAAGCACTGAATACCTGTAGGAAACGAAGAAATACATACGGTAACAACTCTTTTTTTATTGGAACAGACAAGATATATTTATTGAGACACGGGAAGCGACGCGTGTACTTTCAACTGTGATAAATCTGCAATGACACGCTCAAAAGATAAACGAACGGTTGACACTGGAAAAGTTTTTTTTTATTTGTTTATTTAAACTTTATATACAGTAGTGGTACATGGGCGGACTTAATGCAACAAGGCATTCTCTACTAGTCAACCTTTGGGTTAAAAAGACTACACTGTGGTAGTTGTACAATAAAAAAATAAAAATAAATGGAATCTTTTGGGGAACATTATACAAATAATATATTTAATACTAATAAAATACATATATAAGCTAAAATAATAAACTAATAAATATGATGTTTTATAATAATCCTTCTGATCAAGAGAACTCACAATAATCAGCCTTCTTGATGTCAAGGGGTAGCACATTCCAGAGTTTAATGGTGGAAATAAGAGTTAGACAAGAACCCGGTACGGTGAGAAGGAATATGAAGAATTAAGTTTTTGGACACTCGGAGGTTAAGACTGTGAGAACTGCCCAACACTTAAAAATATTGTTTTAGATAATCAGGAGCACAAGGATCGTTCAAAATAGTGAAGAGCATGTAGAGGGATCTGAGGGATCTCCTTTGACGGATAGGCAACCATTTAAGCTGAGAACGGAAGGGTTTTTAGCCGATACTTGACCATGATCTCACTTGATAGAAAGGGAATACAAAACGGTCCTATTCTCTCTTCCTATGATGGTTTTTGTTTTATATATGGTATAGTCACACAGTTGCTTTGCACGAGGTCCCATTTAGCGTTTTCCATAAAACCATACCGCCACCCCATCACGCCCAATTGCGTATACACATCCATCATTATACGTACGTGCACAATACACTATCATACTCTCTCTCACATACACACACAACACACACATGACACCTTCCACTACACACTCACACTTCACACACTAACAAACACACCATCACTCACACACACATACACACACACACAACACACGCATTTTAATTTTGTTTTATATTTTGATTTTAGTTTATAAGTACCAACACACGCATTTTAATTTTGTTTATATTTCGATTTTGGTCTATAAGTACCCTTTCTTGTATTCTCATCTCACAATAGTTCCACAATTATTGTTATAATCCTATTCTCGGCAAGGAGGGCCAGGAATCCATAGCACAGGGTATCCTAGTTTGGATTCCTGTCTCCCACAAACCTTTGTACCTCCTTTATAACCTAAAATTTTGTAAATTGTAATTTTGTACTTTGTGGGAGAAAATAATAAAATCTTATCTTATCTTACCTATCTTATTTAATATAAACTGACAATGTGACAAAATCGTCAAAAACTGAAATAATTGTAACAATTTCGGGACAGGTTTTGTTTATTAGGAACTTGTCTCACCGCCGGCGATCAGCGAGTAGCAAGTAAAGCTTCAAACTCGAAACAGTTGACGATCAGCGAGTAGCGAGTAAAAAGTTTCGATAGTTTGGACGCTCGGCTTTCAGCGAGTGCTTTAGTGCGACGGGCTTTACGGGTAGAAATTACCGCAGTTTGGTTTTTCTGATCGCCAAGCCAGCATCGCCGAGCGAGTGTCGCTGAGCGAGTACAGTCTTTAATAGCTCTTGTCGCTGTGTTCAAAAAGAGGTAAGAGCCGCTCGCCGGCAGTGTGAACAGCCAGCTATCGACTATGAATGTATGTCGCTCTATTACTCACACGAGATCTATATCTGTTGTCCCTTTCCTAAGCGATCAAATGGTCAATAGCTATTCTTTTCCTCGCCGGCGGTGAGACAAGTGCTTTAAAGCAAAGAATGTATCAAATAAACTTACGATATTGTCCAATTGTCAGATCGTCGCTTGTCACCTGTGACCTGTCGGTTTTATTAAATGGCCCCAGAAAGTTTGAAACTGTCTGTGGGCTCAGAAATACACAAATGTAGAGGAGAAGTTCTAAGTACCAACGAATAGTCGGGATTTTTTATTTTTTTATTCGATAACAATTTACATTATGTCTGAAATCATTCCTAAAAATAATACATATTAAAAATAACAATTTCCATTTAAACATACTTTTAACAATAATCTGATGTAAACTCAATTAAATAATAGAAATAATTATGTATTGGTCAAATGGTCATTTAAAAATAATAATTACAGATTCATACAAAACAACATAAAACAATAAATTCAACGTCAACTCAGTCAATGTAAACGTAAATGTAAATTTTAATATCAACACAGGCAATGTCAATGAAATTATAATGTTTTTAAGTCTATAGTTAACTTGTTAAATAACAGCACTGCTTGATATTGTGAACTGAGCTTCACAATATTAAATAGAGGACTTATTTTATTCTTCAAATCATTCCTACGTGTGTTCTCTCTAACTAGTCTTTCTTCATGTGTCTCATATTCATGTAGATACTTTTTCAGATTAATCAGGAGCACTAAAACGTAAAGACTGGGAACTGTAAGGATTGTTAAGTCTATGAAATGTGGATATGAAACAAAAGCAGATGATATCCTGACTAGTCGGATTTCCCCGAAAAAGTTTCCAAATTCCTCGTTTAATTGCTAAAACCGCTTTAATATAACGAAACGTATAATAAACTGGGATGCATTAAAAAAGAGTGCGCTCAACATTTTCACAAAACTCCCCTAACTTCACCAAAACATGTACACTCGCCGCGAAAACTAATTTACGTAATAAATTTAATTCTGTCACCCTTATCTTGGAGAGCAAAACTTTTTTACTGATAAAAAATGAAATTAAAAACGATAAATCTTGTTGCTAACGTCACATCTTGTTGGAGCAAATAATGTCAAGTTAGCATGTCAGTCGAGTCGTTACTTTTGGCGATAAGCTTATTTTTATTGAATGAAAAATATTCGAGTCTGAATTTTTTGTTTGGAGAAAGTTAATTTGATTTGGAGCCGTGAATTAAGACTGTTGCTACCCAGTAATATCCATGTAAGTATAGGGACAGTCTTTTCTGCAAAATTTTTGTGAACTTTCTTACATAATTATTAAGGTTGTTGATCAATTTATGATGGTTTGGTCATTTCATTGTGAGAGACCAAATCTGATTTGAACGCGGTTGATCTGGAAAACTTTTTGACAAATTAAACCGTGATTAAATTTGATCATAATAATTTAGTTTTTCATTTAATACTTTACGCACACTGATGTACAGAGGGAGACTTAATGCCTTAGGCATTTTCTACTAGTCAACCTTTGGGTGATGCAGAGAATAATAGTGTTAGCTGAATCATTGTTATATTATAAATCTATGTTATGACAATTATAATCTCCATAATCTCACTTCTGATTTTGACTGTACCATACCTACAATTAATAATAATACCTTCGTATTAATGAATTGCGTTTTGCTAACAGCTGTGACAGTATCTCCGGTATTAACAAGTTAATTACATTATAATAATTAATTAATTAATAATGACTATGTTAAATTTAACGCAGATATGAAAATCGAAACAAAAACAACACTTGTTTATTAAATTCACAGGTTCCGTTTTGAAATTAATAATACCATTCCCCGTAATTTTAAAACAAGAAGCGAAAACTGATTCATACAAACAATGCATTGAATGGTACTCGGACAGACAACATGGTTCAGATCTGATTACTTTCCCTTTGAATCGGGAAACAAGGTAAATTCTCAATTGGGAAAAAATTCAAATTAAACAATCGAACAAACACGGCCAATCAAAAACGCAATACGTTTTCAACTTAACCCGTCCGCTGCGACCGCAAAAACATTCCAGCGTCGAACTCTTTGAAATTCAAAAGAGCCAAAAACAAAAGAGCTAATTTGTCCATTCGAACAAAAACGGAAGGCTGACGAGGGGGAAAAAAACAACAGAAATCTTTTCCATTCTTCATTCGAGGAAGTGACAAATGCCCTGAGACGGGGAATGGCAAATGGCGCGAAATTAAAGCCTAATTTTTAAAAGTTGTGAAAAAAATGTGTTTTTTTTTCCCTTGCCGTGAATCGCGTTGATCTTAATTAGCCACTCGGAGTGCTAATTCATCGTTTATACTCCGTTATGTTAATGTTAAACGCTTAAGTGTAAGATTGGGGTGTAAAGATGTGACCCCAGCTTTGTATTATGGTCGACATTAAAGTTTATGAGTCTTAAGATAGATGGTACGCGAGTGCCCTCTAAAATCAGGTGTGATTTTGATGAGAGCTTATATTTTACTACGTTCCAACGGCCATTGGGGATGATAGAATACATAAACAGTTTATTACTGAAGCTTTAAAAATAATTGTTTGTAGTAAATCATTTTGACGTATCTTCAAATTGGTTTTGACGGGATATTGATTAGTAGCCCTATTGGGAGCGCTATTTTTCATTCTAACATTCAAGAGTGATTGAAGTGAGTGAGGGGCTCGTGGCTCTATAATAACAGCCACACGAGCCGATCTTCAAAGTTAAGCAACGCTTGTCGAAGTCAGTCCATCAGTAGTTACCGACCATCCATTAGATACCACGGTGAGTGTGTGAGTGAGTGAGATCTGGGTACCATTTTTTTTAAAGAATGCAGGAGGTAGTGTCAGACGTATACTGACTAAAACCCATCCATGTTCCTCCTAGTGCCCTTTGCGTTCCAGGGTCGCGGTGACTCTTTCGAACAAAGTCCGCAGCCCCAGCAGGCACTGGCCCTAGCGGGCCCCGCCTTTAATGCTGACAGCTCTTTGAGGCGCGCGTGGAACACAGCGCGCCGTTAACCCGGGCCTGGTGGGCTACTCTCTAAGCCCGAAGTCCGTAGTTTCGGGCTTAGTTGCGGGCGTATTCTACTCCGTATCACCTTCGAACTTACGATTAGTTCAAAACCCGAACTATGAATGAATTACAACACGATTTGGCAGCAACTATCAAATCGTGTTGTCATAAATTCTCAGTGGCTAGGAGATACGAAGTAGAATACGCCCGCAACTAAGCCCGAAACTTAAGCTACGGGCTTACAGAGTAAACCCCCAGGTTCTGATCAGACGGCGAACCAACCAATGCCCGCCGTCCGCAGACCTACCCTACTCCCCTACGGCGTCCGACGGTGCCTACGGTGGCCGAGAATCCCCACACTACTACTAATACTATGATGTCTAAAAGTCATCATAATTCTGGGTGAGAGGGAGACGGAGCCACAAAGGACGTATAGCACTATCCCTTTTATACAACAAAATCATGGGAGCATTAACACGTTATGGTAAAGGCACCTGATAGTCAGTGCCCCATTAAATCCTGCGTGCATCTTAGCTTAGAAGCAAATGCCAATAATTGGAAAAAACCGGCCAAGTGCGAGTCAACTCAAACACGAAGGGTTCCGTACCATAAACGTATTTTTTTATCGCTTCTTGTTATAGCGGCAATAGAAATACACAATCAGTGAAAATTTCAACTGTCTACCTATTACGGTTCCTGAGATTCAGCCCGCTGACAGACAGACGAGCGGAAGAACGGATGAACAGCAGAGGCTTAGAATTAGGGTTCCATTACTTACCTTTCAGATACGGAACCCTAAAAAGGTTAGGAAGATTGATATCTTGATTCAAGACTGATTGTAAATTTTGATGGCTTATCTCATACACATATTAATCTCTCCAGCAAGTCTTCAATGTTCGTGAAGAAACTCCACCACAATAATTCATTGGTGCTAGATTTTAACTTACGACCTCAATTGTTAAAGTCATTAATCAACGTCTCTGCCTTCAGGACATTGTCGCTGAAGTTTGAATAGTTTTACTTTGTCTGATATCGCTTAATGTCCTACTATTTTTTTTACGTCAATCATAGTAAAAAGTTAAGCGAATAATATTTTTTAACTGACTTCCAAAAAAGGAGGAGGTCCTCAATTCGGCGGGTATTTTTTTTGTTATTATTTATGTACACCGATTACTCCGAGGTTTCTGATCCGATTCCTGTGATTCTTTTTTAGTTCGATGCAGTATGATTGCCATTTGGTCTCATAAAAATTTGATTCGATTTGGTTCAGGAGTTTTTATTTTATGAGCATTTTTGCTTATTTCCATTTCTGTGTTGACGAAGACGTCGTCCAAGTATCACCACTTAAAAGTGAAAAAAAAAACTTTTTACAAAAAATATAACCGACTTCCAGAAATAATCAAATAACCTTAATTTCGGAAGTCAGTGTTAAAAAACAAAGAATCAATACCAAAAACACCGACTTCCGAAATTAAGGTTATTTTATTCTTTGTAGTGTTTTGTGTGGAAGTCGGTTATATTTTTTTGTAAAAAGTTTTTGTCTTTTTTTAAAAGATGATAATGTCCTTGACTGTTCGCAAACAAACTTAAACCGCTCAGGGGTAATTTAAAAAAGTTTATTTGTATATTGTTCCTGCGAAACTAAAAATTGTAAGATTACCTAGAGAGTTTTAGGTGATTATAACTTTTTTGCTTGTGTAAATATATTGCTACTCGCTTCTGACTGCGATTTCACACACGTGAATATCGAAAATTGTGCCAAAGGAAAATAGTCTTGAAAAAAAAGAAAGAAAAAGCGTTTATTTGCGCCAAGTATGACGCATATCAAAAAAATAAAAATTAAATAAAACAAAATTACATTTTATAAAATTATTCTATAACAAATCCAGTATTTAATTTACCTGTGTGCCTCGTGTCATCCAAGTCATTTAATATGCTTACAATGTGGTTAATGATGGAACACGCTTGCCTAGACGTTCTCTATTCACTGCGGGTCATCATTATCATCATCATCATATCAGCCGAAAGACGTCCACTGCTGAACATAGGCCTCCCCCAAAAGGGGGGGTTTACCATAATCGCCACGCTTGGTAGGCGGGTTGGCGATCGCAGTGTATGGTGTTGATTTTTACAGAGAATGCTGCTGTTCATTCTCTGGCGAGTCCCTTAGTCGCCTCTTACGACACCCACGGGAAGTGATGGGATGGCATTATTCTTTTACGGTACTACACACACGTACGGCTTCACTCCGGGTGCTGTCAGGAAACATAAACTCCGGCAATGAATGTTCCATAAGCACAATGAATTAAAATGTTTCGTGAGTATTATCAATAAACCAATTCGTCAGACCGAAAACTGTTCCATTTTATAAAGACCAAAATAAAACCTCTGTACAATTTCATACAATACTGGCTAACGTAAATCCAAGGTCAAGTGAAATGGGGTCGTTTGTAGTCCACAGTAATAGCCCCAAAATGGGGTAAGTTGCATTCTTGGAAAAATTGTATTACGCCTCGGAATTTAGAGGGTTAGGCTGCGGCATTTTGTGGCGGCATTATTGTCTACCGTTGATTGTAATTTTGCCTTGTTTTTGGTGAGAACATCTATTTTATTAAAAAATAGGGCTCGAGGTATGTTTTTTGCTTTGCAGATTAAAGTTTACTCTTTACAATAATTGGGTTTACAATTTTTCTAAAGTTTTTTCTTCTTTTAAACGACTAGCCCAGAAGAAGAATAATGTTTTGCATAAGTATGTATGTTGGTCTGTATCTATGTTTTTGGCACGCCTTATAACTTAACGCCTGGATAGATTTTAACAAATGAGGTATCATTAGATATGTCGCTATATCACGAAAAAAAAACAAAATGCTGGTTGCCATTACCTAATGGCAACCGCCACTTTTTTTTTAAAATACTCCTTCATTTGCCTAAATAAAGGGGTATTTAACTTCTTTGACTTGCATAAAAATTATAAGTAAAACATCGTAACGCATCTTTCCACGTTTTAAATTTTGTTACGTTTTTATACAATAATAGTCTTAACAATCAATTATACATCTACAATACCACCTAAGCCTTAAAATACTCTCGAGAAAGAATGGTACAACTTTGCCCTTTAGTCAAGCACCACAATTTATTGTTTCATTTCGTTCAGACCCAATTAGAACCTAATTGGTTAACGACACTCAACTATTCACAGACTAAAATTGTATACAAATAAATAATTCCAATTTATACACTCGCCATACCAGTTAGTTCAATCTGTATTTGAATTCTGCTAAAAATAAAATGGATTGTACTGCTCGAATGACTTCAATTTAGATTGATGTTTGGACGCTTGAATATAAATTCAATTAACTGACCAATTAATTGATTAACACTGGCTGTTAAATCTAGTCGTTTATTTTTTATTTATGTTGAGAGGTGCCACTGTTTACCCTGGCTGTTAGAGGTGTTTAATTTTGACACTATTTGCAAAATTGTGAATTAATTCTTGTATTCGCCACTTTTATTCTTTATTTAGGAAGCGATGCGTGGTTTAAATTATTTTGCAGGCATCGTCCCACTATTGATCGAATCAGGAATGATGATATCCGCAAGAGAACCAAGGTTACCAGCATAGCTCGAGGGATCACCAAACTAAAGTTGCAGTGAGTAGGGCACATTGCTTGCAGAACAGATGGTCGATGGAGCCGAAAAGTTCTGGAGTGGCGACCGCGTACCGTAAGACGCAACGTTGGAAGACCTCCCACAAGGTGGACCGATGACCTGGTGAAGGTCGCGAGTAGCCGATGGATGCGAGACGCGCAGGACTGGTCGTTGTGGCGACGCTTGGGGGAGGCCTGTGTTCAGCAGTGGACGTCTTTCGGCTGATATGATGATGATGTCCCACTATTTGACCTTATAGTTCTGTGGGGCAAAATGCGTATTTTTGAGGACCATTGGCTTTTGCTTCGAAGTCGCAAGCTGTCAAAAATACCTCTAAATTTCTTATTGCCGGTGTATTTCGTCGACATCTCATTGTGTACAGTTAGGTGGAGTGAACGACCGGTGAGCTGTCATTCCATTTTGTATGGTTTGACAGCTCATTTGTGGTTCCCATCGCCTAAGTTTTCACTTCGACATGTTTACAGAATCGCTCTGCTGTTTGACAAGATTTGGACATTGACTGTCGCTCATATAACATTGTGACTTGAGTTTGGACGTTTTTAGGGTTTCGAACATCCGTAAAAAACCGAACCCTTATAGGATCATTCGGGTGTCTGTCTGTCTATCACAGCCAGTTTTCTCCGGATATAATAGACCGATTCAGTTGAAATTTGGTACACATATGGATTTCTGTGACCCAAACACAAATTACGCATACGTTGATAAATAAATTTGTAGAACGGGGGTCACTTTTGGGGGTCAAACTTTTTAGGAACAGTTTTTCAAACTGTATCATGTGGCATATCAAATAAAAGGGCTTACTGTGAGAATTTTAATTATATTTTTTCACAATTTTAAAATAAATAGTTTTGAAATTATTCACGAAATTAGACCAAACCACTCCGAAACTACTGAGCCTAAAATTTTGAAAAAAAAAAATGCAGATAATAATTCTATACCTAAATATTACAGGAAACACTATAAGAAGTCTGTAGTGTTAAAATAACATGTTACAAAAATGAGATTGGTTCGGAACCCTTTGTACGCGAGTCCGGCTCGCACTTGGCCAGTTGTTTGAATTTTACTGGAGTTCTGTTCCGTTTTTCTAATCTTCATAATTTTTTTAACCTTTAACTTTTATCAAGGATAATTATAATTATCATGTAATTGTCTTTTGGTTACTGACAAAAAGGGAAACTTACTCCACCAGTTGGCGCAACGTAGGAGAGAGGTCCTCTTCATTGAAAAACTGATTTTAACATTAACACGTCAACTTAACAAATGTCAGAAAACAAGCGGTTTGATGGGTGTTTAGGACGGACACCTCAGTCCACCTGGTGCCCGACATTTCAGAAAGCCCTCATTAATTCAAAAGATTTATTTCATTTAGGTATTACCAAAAATATGTGCGCCTATTGATCAAAAACGTATTATTGGAACGAAGTTCCTTATCGCGCGTTGTGAAAGGGGGCTAGACGGAAAAAAATCTCACGCAAAGTTGTAACGACACTTTTTGCTATAGTTGTAAGCCGTGCGCGTGTTTCTCTGTCTGTCTCTCTCTCTCTCATAGAAAGCAAGCCAGTTATTTTCGTTTCGTTTTTCTATTTCTGTTTACATTATATTTGTAAGGTAGGTAGGGTAGGCAGGGTAGGCAGGGTAGGCAGGGTCGGTAGGGTGGACAGGGTAGGTGGGTAGGCAGGGTAGGCAGGGTAGGCAGGGTAGGCAGGGTAGGCAGGGTAGGCAGAGTAGGCAGGGTAGGCAGGGTAGGCAGGGTAGGCAGGGTAGGCAGGGTAGGCACGGTAGGCAGGGTAGGCACGGTAGGCAGGGTAGGCAGGGTAGGCTGGGTAGGCAGGGTAGGTAGGGTAGGCAGGGTAGGCAGGGTAGGCAGGGTTTTCATTTCTGCTCCGCTCCTATTGGTCTTAGCGTGGTGATATATAGCCTATAGCCTTCCTCGATAAATGGGCTGTCTAACACTGAAAGAATTTTTGAAATCGGACCAGGAGTTCCTGAGATTAGCGCATTCAAGCAAACAAACAAACAAACTCTTCAGCTTTATATATTAGTATAGATTATATTTGTTAATAATAAAAAAAAAATATTTATTTATTTTTTATTTATTTTTTATTTATTTATTTATTATAACCAACTTGCACTTACAGTTTATAACCACACAAACAAGTTATTGGTCAGTACAAAAACAAACAAATAACACAATAGAAAAATAGAAATTATAAATGTCATGAAATCATAGGTAATAAAATTATCAAAAAACAATAAAAAATAAACAATAATATTAAATCAAAAGTCAAAAGAAAAACAATTTTTAAAAATGAAACTGAATGAGAATAAAATTAGAAAAGAAATTAAATTAATCAAAAATAATATGGAAAAATAGAAATTATCAATGTCAAATTATAATGAAATTATCAATGTATACAGTATAGAGTAATATTAAATAAAATATAAAAAAACAAAAGTAAACAATTATTAAAAAGTCAAACAAAATAAGAATCAATATTAAATTAGTCACAAGAGATAGTACTAGAGGCAGCAATGGACTCTAGGTAACGAGTAGCCGTGCTCAGAAATCTCAGCTCAGCAGTTGCAAAGATATCCAACGTAACGTCAAATAATAAAATGTTGTTTATAAGAGTAAGAGCTACATACAAAGGACTGGTCTTAAGGGATTTTGAACCAATTTGAGGCACTGAAAATAGAGGACGTTGCCGAGGGCGAAGTGTATGACGGATAGGAAGAGGTATATTAAAAAGAATGTGCTGTAAAAGCGAGGAGTTAAAGTGGGAACCACGAATAAATATTATAACTTTTAAAAAAATCCGGGTGTCCCTTGACACCTCTAAAGTTTTTTTGGTTCGCAACTTCTGCTTGACTTATATACCCGTCCGCTTATAGTTTTTGTCACCATCCGTTGTATCAAAATCCTGAAATATAATCACTTATTGCCTAATTACCGCGATGCTTCCCGGATTTGTACATTCAGATATGAACTATTGTCGTATACAAATATATCTCAGGAATTCTCGATCACCGAACATGAAACAATTTCCTGTAGTCGACAAATGAAAATCTAAGAATAAACTTGGTTTTCGATTATTATTCCGGGATCAATTGCTGGGCCTGAAGGCACCACATTGATAGCGATTTTGGTAATTTCTACCGAATAACATCGATACGCTTAGCAAACTGTCAAAATTCGACGCTAGGTTCGCCAAAAACTACGACAAAGTTTAGTAATTTGACATTGGCTAGCGATGTCATTCGCTGGCTTTGAATGTAGAGACTAGCAAATATCGGTATTTTTAACCGACTTCCAAAAAAAGGAGGTGGTTCTCAATTCGGTGGGTTATTTTTTTATGTATGTACACCGATTACTCCGAGGTTTCTGATCCGATTTCTGTGATTCTTTTTTAGTTCGATGCAGCATACTTGCCATTTGGTCCCGTAATTTGATTCAGTTTGGTTCAGTAGTTTTAATTTTATGAGCATTTCTGCTTATTTCAATTTCTGCGTTAACGAATCACCACCTAAAAGTGAAAAATAAAAAAACTTTTTTCAAAAAAATATAACCGACTTCCAAACAAAACACTACAAAGAATAAAATAACCTTAATTTCGGAAGTCGGTGTTAAAAAACAAAGAAACAAAAGCAAAAGCACAGACTTCCGAAATTAAGGTTATTTTATTCTTTGTAGTGTTTTGTTTGGAAGTTGGTTATATTTTTTTTGTAAAAAGATTTTTCAAATCGTTAGGACTTATCGACCGAATTCGGTGGGTAAACGATCGGTAACTATGTCTAGATGGCAGACTTGGTCAATTCTAAATAGATTGCTGTGGGAGCATCGAGCGTGAAAATTTTAACAAGGGAATGGCTATGCCCAGCGGTGGGCGCAGTAAGATTGTGGATTATGATTATTGTGACTGTCGTCACCCTGGTTAAGGGACACGCGCCACCCAATGCACAATTATGGAGGTATGCGGAACAGAAAGTAAAGTCCCGCACACCTCTATTGTAAAGGGAGGATCCTCCTACCAGACAGTTGTTGTGTCTGGCGGGCAACTGCCCGATAGTGGATATTCGAGGTGATGTTTATGTTCAAATCGCACGGTAAACTCTGCTTGTGCGATGCAGGATTTCAACCTAGTAGTTCGCTGCTAGTTGGATAGATGGCGTCGCGGTTCTTTTTGTTGCGATGTAGATTTGCTCCGTTGTTTTTTTTTTCTTGTGGCGGCATTGATGCCGCTATACAATTACAGCTTAGTGACCCAGAGACTAAAAAGTCGAAGAAGTTTTGTTGGATGCGTGAGTCCATTCACCGGTAACACTACCTCGGAAAGATGCGACCTTTGGCGAGAGTTGCTCAAACCTCCCGAATATTTTATCGAGCCTTCGGAAAGCCTGTCTCCTGGCCACGCCTTGTAGTGGTCGACCTGGAAAACTCTGAATAAACGCCGTACTCGGGTCGCCGTACTCAGTAAGGATAACCTTTTTAGGTGGGGATTCTCGGATGGCTCCGATCTTCGGTGTTTGTGTGGCGTCTCTCCGCAGTCCATGACCCATCTTTCGTCTTGCGCCGCATGCTCTATCATCTGTACATGTGAAGACCTTATGGCTGCGTCAGCGAATGCTGAATACTGGGCCAAACATAACGTTTAATTATTTTTTTTCATCGACACGCTAAGACGAAGAAGGGATAAATACAATTTGTGTGGCAAAATTATTGAATATACAGTTCGCAAATAAACTAAACATACAACAAACTGAAATATTTATAAGTTAACTTTAGTATCAAAAACTCGTCCTCGGCGCTGTCAGCTGATAATGTGCCCAAGAGACTGACTGCCTATAATTTTAGTTATTTTTGTCAATATGCTATCGAAATAATGCTCATGAATAGTTGTAAGTACTTTTTAAGTAGTTGGACTCATAGTGAAAATTTTTGACTTTTGATCATAGTTTTATTTGACCGATCGTGTGCCAGAACCCATACTCAGATAATCTTATCATTTACTAGTTTTTGCTCGCGATTTCGTGCGCGCATATGCCGTTTTTTCCAGTGCCCGTAGTAATTCCGGTAAATCCTCTCTTAAAGTGCAAATTTCAGTTGTCTATGACCAGTAGTTTTGACTGTGCGATAGTTTTCACTAACCGTTATCGCATTAATCCACCCTTTTCAGACATAATCACCTTTCATACAGTTGCTCCATCGTTTATTTTTTTATTTATAGTTTTCATGTAACAAACGACAAATGAAAATTCTAGGTGTGTGGTTTTCCTTTCCTCTTAAATCCTTACTTACTAATATTATAGATGTGAAAGTAACTCAATCTGTCTATCTGTCGCGCTTTCACACCAAAACTACTGTACCGATTTGGTACACAAATAGTCTAGAGCCTGAAAAAGGACATAGACTACTTTTTATCCCGGGAGTATGTTCCCTAGGGACCAGGCGGACAAATCCGACTTCTTTCCTATCTTAAAAACATTATTTATAGAAAAAACACAGTTCTGCAGCCCAAAAAAATCATCTAAATTTAATTATTCCAATTCGACCATTAATAGGCAGTTTCCACTTTAATAGCCGCAAGTCTAAACAGTTTTCCCCAGTTGACGTTTTAAATTAACACCAGGACGCGAACATGGTCTATTTTTCATTAATTCACAGTTCCCTGTGATAATTTATCGTTCCCAGCACCATTCCTTTTTTATTTAATTTTTCTTGAGGACTTGCACCGAGATAATTAATATTTAGTACTCCTAGAGCTTTCTAAGCTGTCTTGGTGAGGGAATTTTATGGAAATCCGATGTATTTTCCACTTAGACATTTTTAGTGCAAGAGATTTATGTTAGTTCATTTGAATAGAAAAAAATCCTTGAATTACTTTACTACATTTTTAAGTGGCGTTTTTTCATTAAAATTTTTATAAAATTCTTTTACGCTGCAAGAAAAATAAAAATGGGTCACAGGCGGCAAAATTGCAAGTTTTTGAAATATACCGTAGTTTACAGTAACATAAACAAAAATATTTAGAACAAGACGCGTTCTAAATAATTTTGCTGCTATTTAAATTGCTTTGGTTATGCATAATAAGTCTATCCCATTGAGAAAAATACTGACAACCTGTAGTGGCATCAATGCGTCCACAATACAAATAAAGAAGCAAAATACGGCAAAAAAAGAACCACAACACCATCTATCCCGCCAGCAGCGAACTAATAACGAAATCCTGCATCGTGGTATCAGTTTCCCATGCGATTTGAACATATAAAACAGTCCAAATATCGACTATCAGACAGTTGCCTACCGGACACACCAACCGTCCGGGGTCGGAGGATCCTTCCTTTTCAATGGAGGTTTGCCGGACTTTACACCCTGTTCCGCATACTCTCTACAAATTGATATATAAATATTATATAGATACAGAAAATGTGTCATAATATCTGTAAAAATGTTTTTGTTTTCATCTTCGAATACAAAAGTTCATTGGCACAATAAATACTGCATGCATGAAAGCGTGACAGATAGACAGACAGAGTTACTTTTGTATTTATAATATTAGTAAGGATTGTTATAGCGGCAATAGAAATACACAATCTGTGAGAATGTCAAATGTCTACCTATTACGGTTCTTGAGATACAGCCCGCTGACAAATAAACGGACGGACGGAAGGACGGACGGACGGAAGGACGGACGGACGGACAGCGGAGACTTAGTAATAGGGTTCCGTTGGTTATCCTCTGGGTACGGAACTTTAAAAACTATCTTCAACGTCCAACCCATCTTCAAACTTCAGATTTATAATACAAAGATTATTTTCCTAACAACCGGCGACTGAGAACGTTTTTCTTTTCTTTCTTTTTTATCTCAGCTCCTTTCCGCTGCGTTGACTTAGGCACCCGGACTACACTAGATTCTGATTAAAACAGGTTTTTAATTAAAACAACCCCTCAAGTTAGCAGTATCGGTTGGGTTGAAGTTCTAAGTGAAAAAGTTTAAGAGATACCTGGGAGTCCCGGAGTTTGTACAAAATGATTTGATGAAGTGTATTTTTTTGGGCTCTTACGGATAAGTTGTATTTGGTTTGAAGCATATTTTATCTTTTTTTTTTTTTTTTTTAAGGATGGGAAATCATCAAATGACTCCTCCCGCTCTGGGTGAAGCAGAAGGGAGTGTCAGACTCTTACTGACTAAAACCCATCCGTGTTCCTCCTAATGCCCTTTGCGTTCCAGGGCCGCGGCGACTCTCTCGAACAAATCCCGCAACCCCGGCAGGCACTGGCCCTAGCGGGCCCCGTCCTTTATGCTGACAGCTCCTTGAGGCGCGCGTGGAACACAGCGCGCCGTCGACCCGGGCCTGGTTCTGATCAGACGGCGAGTCACCCAATGCTCGCCGTCCGCAGGCCCGCGCCTACGGTGGCCGAGAATCGCCCTGCGACTCCCGACGCCCGGGGCGTCTTCTTCTGTTGCGGCGGCTGGGGCGTGAGGTTTCCCTCTCTCTCACGCGTTCGGCCTCCTCCTTTGCTAGCATTACTGCTTCGCAGAAGGAGGTGATCGCTTCCCATGCCTCCTCGCTGCGGACCATGGATTGGACAAGGGCCGGACGCGAGAGGTCGCCGCCGCCAATCGCCTCGACGAGGACGCGGCGGTGTTCCGCCCAAGCAGGGCAGACCTCCACCGTATGCTCCACCGTGTCCTCCGGGCGATCCTCACAGTGTTGACACCCGGGCGTAACCTCCCGCCGAATTCGAAACAGGTACCTCCCAAAACAGCCGTGCCCGGTGAGTACCTGCGTCAGGCGGAAGGTGAGGACGCCGTGGCGCCGCTCTAGCCACTCCTCAAAGAGGGGACTTATCGCCGCAATTGTGGCGTGCCCAAGCATATTTTATCTTAGGGGTGTGATTTTGTTCAGATTAAAAATGTTTTATGTTGTTAACCTTAATAGAGATAGAAATGTCTGTAGATTGTAATTACTGTAGTACTTATTTCGTGTCAAATATAATCTGTCAATATTTTTGTTGTTTTGTGCCCATTCAGGCCTGATAATTTTCTGTCTGAATAAACACAATTGGCTTGACACGGTGGTAATAGTTTACTTAGGTCTATTAAATGTCATACGGACTATAGGGAGCTATACTGGCTTCTACTAGCAGCTTCTACTGCGTGAATGTCGAAATTCCTTCCTAGGGAAGATACCGTTGCGGAATTTGTTTGAAAGAGTCACCGCAGTCCTGGAATGCAAAGGGCATTTGGAGAAATACTGATGGGTTTTAGTCAGTAAGAGTCTGATATTTAACGCTCACGCTCTGCCCAGAGCAGACGGAATTATTTCATGATTTCCCATCGTTATAAAAAAGGAAGATACTTGTAAGAAGCATTCTATGACCCGATCCGGTTGTACCGAATTTCATCTAAGTCCAATCAGGGAACCGAAAAGTTAAAAAACAGACAGACATAGTGACTTTTGCATTAATAATAGGTAGCAATTATGGACAGTGTCAATTAGTCATTTTAATCATTATTATCATCATACCAGCCGAAAGACGTATACTGCTGGACATAGGCCTCCAAGTGTCGCCACGCGCCGATCCTGTGCGTCTCGTATCCGTCGGCGACTTTTACCAGGTCATCGGTCCACCTTGTGAGAAGCTTTTCAAAGCTGCGTCCTCCAGTACGCGGCGTCATTTTAATATTATAATTATTTCCAACAGGTGATAGTGGTAGCAAAAGTTTCTAAATAAAAGAAGAAACTAATTTTAAGAATTTTTCATCGTACGACTTTGTCAGATCGAGACTAGACAAAAGTAATAAACTCATAAACAATACAGCACAAACCATTTATGCTAAAATTAACTAATTAACATATATTTTTATTTTATTACCTATAAGAATTTTATTCAAGCTAAAAAGTTATATAAATCCAAATTATATACATATGAATATACAAAAACAAATACACTCAGGCGTCGAAGAATTCCACCGCATCGCTGTCATCCGGAAACGTGCCCAGAAGACTGGCAGCATTGCCACTAATTAACATTGAAAAACGCAAGCAATGACAGAATTTTTATGACATAAAATCAAACGCGATTCGCAGTTTTCATTATCGTTTTACTTCAATCGATTACCAATGTTCCAAAACCAATGAAAATGTCGCGATTTCAATGCTATATTTTATACCAAACGATCCGAGAATCATCTCGTATTAAACTATTCCGAGGTCCAAACTCTAACGGTCGAGGGTGAGTAACAGCGGCCATCAAATGTAAAATTATTCGGGTCTAAGTGCAGACCTCTATAAAACTGGACTTGTATGATTTTGGCATACGTGGAGGTTAGAACATAGAATGGTAGTGAATAGAGAAGGAACTGGAATACATAGGTACCTGTGTTATTTTTATTATTGACAAGCGGATGTCACGCGGTTTCACCCGCGTAGTTCCCGTTCCCATAGGAGTACGGGGATAAAATATAGCCTATGTTACTCCCTGATAGCGTAGCTTCTATTGCTGAAAGAATTTTCCAAATGGTTCCAGTAGTTTTTAAGTTTATTTGTTACATACTAAAATACAAATCTTTCCTCTTTATAATATTAGTATAGGCTAGCTAAAATTTGATGTTTTTGAAGCTATTCAAGAAAATAGATCAAAAATTACCATTCCCCCCTTATCTCCGAAACTACTGAGCCTAAAATCTTGAAAAAAATACAGATTACAGGAAAACCTATAAGAAGTCTGTAGTGCAAAAACAACGTGTTAAAAAAATGAAATTGGTTCGGAACCCTTTGCACGCGAGTCCGACTCGCACTTGGCCAGTTTTTTCATTAATGATCCGCTGCTTTTGATCGTAGCGTGATGTTATGTAGCTTATAGCCTTCCTCAATAAATATGCTATATAAAAGTAAAATAATTTTTAAATTCGAACCAGTACTTCCTAAGATTTGCGTGCTCTGTTATTTTTGCTTTATAATATTAGAATAGGTTTGCTCGCGATGGAACACGCTTGCATAGAAGTATCCTATTAATTTTTGACTAAAATAGTCTGCGTTTCTAGCTACAACCTGGTGGTCGTAGATATCAGGAAACACAGCAAGGAATTTCACGCTAAGCTCCCATAGGCACAATGAAAATTCCGTGCGTATTGGTGGGATCCACCGTATACCGGTGGCACCGTTTGAAATATGGATCAGTTCAGTTGCAATTCTTTAGTAGTATCTGGAACATACGAAGTATATTATTGAACTAAATATTTTGATAACTGTTAAATAATAAACATGAATACTTTTTAGTAAAGTACCCAAAACGATACATTTAAATAGTTCAATTTTTGTATCTATGGCGCTAGTGTGTTTTTACTCCATGATTCTGTATTGTCATTGTAATACTTTACCGTTGAATAAACGTTAAAATTTTCATCTCAACATACTTCTTTATCGAAGGAAAAATTACTAGGTAGTTACTAGGGAATCGAATGAGAAAACAAACTAGTAGTACCTTAGCCAGGAGAAAATTACCGGAGCGCGCAAATGCACATCGAATTTTACTTCAAATAAACTTGTTTTATAAAACTTCGAACTCCATCATCTAAATTAAACCATTCGGCAATAATGGTGTTCCCATCTCGCTCCAACCTTCTTTCTTTCGGATCATAAAATTCTTCTTCATTTTGGGGTCAGAACAAAATGATTAAATTTCACGTTTCATCTAACCCCTAAATTACAGGCTCAAACTTGGAAAAAGTGTCTAAATACCCCAAAGTTTGGTTGAAACCCTCCGGCAGTTATGACTGTTCCAAAAGTCTTATTTACGTTGTTAATTTATTTAGGGAAGTGAATATATTAAAAGTCTAAAGGATATTAATGTTCGGAGTTTAAGATAATGATATTATTATTGTTGTAAGGGATTTTAGTTGGTCTTCCTTTTTTGTTTCATTGGTTTTGGGTTCTAGTGAATTTATGGCATTCAGAAGTTTGTAAGTTGAAGGTATTAAAGTAAATTTACTTGCCGAGTTTGATATTATTTCGCTGGTAAGTTTTGTTGCATTATAGCTTTGTGATTTACCGGGCAAAATCAACCAGTTGATCAGTATTACATGCTACTTCCGTGAAGAAGTTTTTAACAGAGTTATGTGCAAGGCATTCTTCACTTGCTAATTATTGATTGTTGTTGAGATGAACTGTCAAAAATCCAACCTTTTTTAACTCGGCGATTTAGGCTGTGCATTGTTTGTAAGTCAATGTGTGGATGGTTGAAATTAGGTCTGAAAATCATTGACATGGTTCGCCACGTGTTTAAACGCCTTTCTAAAGTACTATACTTTGTATCCTCCCACCTTGACCCAACCTTAAGATCTCGGACCCTCGAGTCCCTCAAATTCATTTCCCTTGTTATCCGGAGCTGGTAAAGTAGCAGTTGACCACATGGGAGATGTGGCTATTGAGCCATTACCCTAACTGATGGATGCGAATTATTAATGTGAGCTGCTGCCAATGATGGGTGGTTAGTTGTCGAATAGTAGTTCAGGTTTGGAGTGGATATAGAGTAGCGGGATTCGGGAGGTCGCAGAGCATCTATTAGGTATATCTGATAGTGATAAACTCTTGTATTTGTGCTTATTATTCGGGCCATATACGTTAAATTAATTTAATCAAACAGGCTCGTTCAAACTGTTTGATCAAATAGAAATATAGCCATTTTGACGACTCATTTTTGATCGAATTTTTCCACAGATATTCATGTCAGTTTGATAAAACTGTATGAGACCGCCTGTTTGATCAAATTACTTGAACGTGTAAGGGCCGCATAAGGCACGTTTTTGTGATACTTGTACTTTCTTTTGTAGGTTTGATAGCTCAAGTTGATTATTAGATTAGAGATAGCTGTGGGCCAGTATATCACAAGACGAACCTTAATAAAGCTAGACGGAGTCACGGCGGTCCAAACAGAAGATGGTGGGACGCCTTGGATGGCTTCCCAGTGAATTGAATTAAAAAATTCCAACAAAGACACAAATGGGGGAGACATTTCAGTCTAATAAAAAATGAATAGAATGAGATATTTTTTAATGAAAATAAAACGACGAAGTATTCATAATAGGCTCATTCCACAAGCAGTACATATTAAATTTCATGTTTGAGTCATAAATGACTTTTCTACACTCATATCCAAAAAACTGGCCACGTGCGAGTCAGACTCGCGTGCAAAGGGTTCCGAACGAATTAATTTCTTTTAACATGTTATTTTAATATTATAGACTTGTCATAGATTTTCTTGTAATCTATAGGTCAAAATCTATTTTCTCCATTTTTTCTCAAAATTTTAGGCTTAGTAGTTTCGGAGATAAGGGGGGAGAATGGTCATTTTTCGTCCAATTTCTTAATTAACTTCAAAATCATTTATTTTAAAATTATGAAAAAAATATAATTAAATCTCTCACGGTTAG
Organism: Lacanobia wlatinum; assembly: GCA_947578705.1. Taxonomy (NCBI): domain Eukaryota; kingdom Metazoa; phylum Arthropoda; class Insecta; order Lepidoptera; family Noctuidae; genus Lacanobia; species Lacanobia wlatinum. The sequence continues at coordinate 4,877,604 of OX388037.1, forward strand.
TTCTTTTATTTGAAATGTCACACGATATTATTCAAAAAACTTTTATTTTAATTTTCTTGTTTGACCCCCAAAAGTGACCCCAATACCAAAAATTTAATCATTTACGTAACACGTCCGTGTTTGGGTCACAGAAGTCCATATGTGTACCAAATTTCAACAGAATCGATCCAGTGAATCCGGAGAAAAATGGCTGTGACAGACGGACAGACAGATACCCGAGTGATCCTACAAGGGTTCCGTTTTTTGTTCGGAACCCTAAAAACAAAATTAATTAATTTAACAAAACAGTGCTACCCAAGTCTTTAATTAATTTAATGGCAGCCGTCATGCCGTCTACTACAGTCGCGATAATATCAATTTAAGGGGCCATACCGACTTGGACCTAAGCCGCTCTTAATGTGTCAGATGTGGTTTTGGCGTAATACTCAAGACGGTGATATAAGGCAATGGGTAGACAATGGAGGGTTCTACGCCTTAATAGGTTCGGCTTGAGACTGTAAGGGTTTTGAGTCCAAGTAGGTCGCTAATAAAGGGTTGTTGTGTGTTGAGCTGTATGTATGTACATATATTTTGAATATCTGCAGCTCAACAGTTGCAACTGAAATGTTATGTGTTTTAGCTTACAGTTTCATGCTATTGTACATACATTGTATACATTGTTTTTCGTCCGCTTTGAATTCATTTTAACCATTTCGTTAAACCAAACTTGCAGGTTCCATTCATTACCTTTGAAAGCTGTTGTGATCAATAACTGATTTGTAAAAATACAATCTATACTTCTATACTAATATATAAAGCTGAAGAGTTTGTTTGTTTGTTTGCTTGCGCGCTAATCTCAGGAACTACTGGTCCGATTTGAAAAATTGTTTCATTGTTAGATAGCCTATTTATCGAGGAAGGCTATTGGCTATATCTATACGCTAAGACCAATAGGAGCGGAGCAGACGAAGTTGCGCAGGTCACCTAGTATTGAGATATAACGTACCTACTTAGGTACGGCTTACTTTCTTAGTCGCTGAATTTATCTGAATTATTTATTTTGATATCTGTAGCTATAAAAATGTTACAGATTAAAAAGCGATAATGTTGTCATCTTCCCCCAATTCAACAAATGAATAACTTGCTTAGCCACCCAAAAACGAATAACTCCCAAGTTCCAACAAGGTTTTAATAATTCCATCACCAATATTTTTACCTTCCTATTCCATTACCAAAAGTTGAGCGTACTTCATAATTTACAAATGAAAGGGTCCTAATTAATTAGCGATTGCAATCCCACTAAGTTGTTTCAATGAAATATTACCCTATTAGAGTAATGACTTATTTCGTACAGTTCGGCTGAATCGAGGGATATTTTAATTAAATTATGTCTTCTGTAATTGCGGTGTGTTTATAATTTATTAGATTACTGAATATTGTTCCTTGATTTTAAGCAGCCCATTTTCACCCATATGGGCATATTTTGTCGCCGAAAAATAGATGAAAATATTTAAGTTACTGGTTAACAACTTAACTCAAACGATTGTGGTATATTGGCCTTGTTTTATTTCTTCAAAATGAAACCAAATTTTTAAGAATTCTACTCGTAAATTTGGATAATTTGGATAGATATACATTCTTAAGTACTGCGTGTCTGTGAAAAACTGTGTAAGTCGGTACTGAACCCAAGATTCCCATTACGCATGAATAATAAACCGTCCTTCCAAGAAAATCAGCAAGATAAATCAATACAGTTCCACCCCCACCTTTAAATCTTTGTACTCAAAATAAATCACTTAATACGACACTCCAAAAATCCCACCTCACATTATTATTCGTAGGGCAAATACGAATTCGATCCTGTCCCATCTCTTTAGTCTGTCTCGACATTGTATTAAACGTACTCCAAACACATTTGCCTTTTTCGTCGAGGAAATTGGTTCCTCGGCTTATCTCGAAGAAAAACCTATTTCGTATGGCACTCTTGGTTTATGCGTGTAAGTAATTTAATGTAACTTTTAGAAGGGAATTCGTCACACGCTGAATTTTTTAAGTCTCCTTCGAATTGTAAATTGAGAAGCTATTTTCGAAGTTCGAATTCGGCGGTGTAGTTTTTATTACTCCTAAAAGTTTTGTGTGCGATTGTACTTTCTATAGATTGTATTTTATATGGTTCGCTTTAGAAAATTTTATACTGTCATAAAATATGACGTGGTAATTCTTAGAAATGTCCTTTTATACTTTAGATACCTATCACACCGTGGTACGTTTGCTTGATATTTCAATATTCTATAAACATCGTGGACACTAAGTAACGCGTCATTTCTACCTAAACTTTATGACTTGTGTCGAAAGATGAAAGAGAAAACTCATAAATACCGACATAAAAGTACGTTTGCCTTTACTAGATAAACAGGTTGACTTGCTCATATAAAAGTGAATGTGTACTTAAATTATATTAAGAAAAAGACGCTGTTTAGACTGGTAGTAAATTATATTGCTTATACAGCAGATATAGCAGTATCCTTGTCACTAACAACATCGGTTTAGATCTGTAAATAAAAAAAATGTTTTAACGAAACACGATTTTAAGGGAAAATTTATAGTATGTATAATGTGAAAATAATGTACCTGGTCACATCTAAGTAATATTTTTAATGTCTGTTTTTGTGAGGAGAAATAAATCATCAGTATTATTAAATAATTATAGGGAAGGTAGTGATTGAATAAAAATCAATGACGTCTCGTATATATAAGAATTCACTGCCGGAGTCTGTGTTTTCTGATAGCTACAACCTGGGAGTATTTAAATCAAGAGTGAAAAGGTTACTTCTACGCAAGCGTGCTCCATCTTCGACCACATCATCGCTTACCATCAGGTGAGATAGTGGTCAAACGCGTGCCTGTTAATAGTAAAAAAAGTTAATTAATTTTCAACTGTAGCTTGAGCTTGAAAGTAGATCTTATAAAAATTATACAAAAGAGTCATTTCAGTCCATCCTTCATATTAATATTACACTTGCCTTATTCAACTTTTATAAACCACACAAATATCCTACAGTTGAAAACACGACCAACTTCGGAAATAACTTTAGAAATAAAGTGCATATATCGTTTTTATTGCCATTAAATTCCGACGGCTTATAGGTTTTTATAGGAACTAGATTCTCCTGCGGATTCTGTTTGCGTTTGAGTGGAAGTCTCTCAGAGAATGAAGTCCTATTTTACAGCTCAGTTATTTAAGTCCTGTGATCTTGCAAGTTTATTGCGTTCGTTTGAAGTTTGAGTAAGACCTAGTTACTGCTAATGAAATATTTTTTATCTACCAAATATGTTAAAACCGAACAAAAATTCAGGACAAAACCTTTAATATCTTGTCATTTTATAATGATTTAAAATGTTCGATTTTTATTCTGACCTAGTTTTGTATGGCTGAAGGTGTTCTTATAATATTTTCATAATTGCATACCCATAAACAGTGTATGATTGTGGGTCTATAAATTCAACAGCTAACCAACCTTGTAAGCAGTACCTTCTTTGGATGGAAAAATGAATTTTATTCAAACCCTTACAAGGTTTTTGTACAAAAAACCTAACTCTTAACTCTTTGAGATCAAACTAAGCAATTTAACAATTATTTTATGAAATTATGACCCTAATACTGAAATAGAAATAGCAAAAAAAACTTTGGATCTTTCGCCTCAAACGAAACTACTTGATTCATATTCATTAGAAAAAAATCTCATAGCTACGCATCTCCGCAATTGCATCCTTTTATGAATGACCTTTTCATCCCAAAATACCTCCACGTTACTTTTTTCTTCAGACTGACTATAATAAAACGTGCTTTAACCGGGGTCTGCTCATATTACTACGCTCCGATATTAATCCCTTCGCTTGTTTTCAAACCTAGGGGTGTTTTCGTACAACCCAAGGAGATAGGTACATAGACGACTGTTTTCGTACATCCCTTACAATAAACAGAGACAACCCTATTACCATTTTATATAGAGACATGTGCGATGTGCGTAGGTGAGTACAGTCACAAACATAATAGCGTCACGTAGTTTCAAAACATCGAATAACAAACATAAATATAACGTCTTCTTACACGTACCGAATATAACATACTTGATCTCGTATAACGTTTGCTGTAGGTAGGTTTTTATTTTTTATTGGCAAATAAACTTGAACATTTTTCATCACTGCGAAAATAACGCTCTGAATGTCAACTGAGTGCGAATGGCTCTAAAAATGGTTATGCGAAAATGAAAGAAATATAAACGAACAAACAACATTCTATTGATAATGTCAAGCTATGTGACCTTGGGTAGGCTTATAAGCGACTTATAAAAGCATCAAAGAGGTTTCACTTGCTTTGTGTTCGTTTGACTGAAAAAGGGTTTTAATATCGGACTCGTACCTACATGTTTGTAATAGATAGGTTCCAAACAATATAACCACTGATAAAAATATTGGTTTCAATCTTCTTCTATTCAAACCCAGCTTTCAAATTGCTTAGACGATATGAGAATTTTATGTTATCCTTTATAACCTCGATAAATCTAGTTCAATCCCATAAAAATTCAATATTCAGCAGCTGACGCCGTAACCAAGTATTGATCTAAACTTTCTAATACCACCGTCTACTAGAACGTGCCTACAACCTCAATCAAATCGAGAATCAAAGCGTTGGCCCGATTGCTCAATCATTTGCTTCAGTCGGAATCCTTTAGCTGTGAACTAAATACAAAGCATACATCAGACTCCTCAATAGGTCTCAGGCGTACAACCAGCCTAGTTATGTAGGCTATAAGCACAGACACATAGAAGTAAGCCTTCCCTGGAGCGACTATGTCACGCCCCAAAACAGTATGTGGAAACTAACAAATCACATTTCCACATTGTATTAAATAAAACGGGGAGAAACGTGGCTAGGAAAGTAGCGATTACGGTTCGTTTAGATAGGAGTCTGGGGAGTAGGCTGGACTATATTGCGCTTTGTGTTGTTCTAAGTAAAGGTACAATATACTAAAAGAATATACTAGGAAATAGGGTTAAAGTCACGTAGAATTATTTTTCCGCCGTATAGTCGGTAGTACACGATTAGCGTCCGTTCCCACTATGATGAACAGTCTATTTAAACGGAAGACTAAGGTTGCCTGCTTGTCGGTCTTCTACAGATTGTACTTCGGTGAGTGTGCCCAAGAACTCCACGACCTCATCCTACCGGCCCCCTTCTACCATCGGACATCCAGACGCACTGCATCTTACCATCCCTACCTTGTTGCTATTCCACCAATTCGCACTAAGCGCTTCCAAACGTCTTTTATAATGCGCACAGCAAAAGAGTGGAACTCTCTGCCTGCGTCTGTGTTTCCAAACGCTTACAACTCTAATCTCTTCAAAGTTAGAGTGCACAGGCTCCTTCTGGGTAAGCTCGCTCCATCGTAGACTTTGTCTCTGTCATCTCTGACTTAGACTAGAGTCAAGAGCAAACCCATCACAAATAAAAAAAAAGACGGCAGCTGGACGTGCGCGTTTACATTTGGACGAACTTTAATAAATTGTACAGCCACTGGCATATTGGTCTCTTTAGGCACTTATCTCACCGCTGGCGAGGAAGCGGTGAGATAAGTGCCTATATATGTAATTAGCTATTTATGTAATTAGTTTTATCATTGTTTCATATTTAATTTTTGGGATAATATAGTATGCTAGCGGACATGTGCCATCCATTTATTTAATTTAATGATCGATATCTATCATAAAATGTTGAATAATGTTATACAAATTCAAGTTCTTTAAACTTAACAGACAGTTGTGTTGCTGGGGAGTTTGTTGGCCACTTCCTCTTCCCAGCTAAAACACTAGGAAGTGGTGACGGGCTGGGCGATTTGGGGGACTGTCTTCATGTAAATTTTGACGTGCAAAAAGTGATGATTTTCAGCCTAGTTTGAATAAATGCCTTTTGATTTTGATTTGATTTTAGATCTCTTGTGAGTAAAAGAGACACATACATTCTTAGTCGAGTTGAGCGCAGCGACAAGAGCTATCAAAGATTGTATTCGCTCAGCGACACTCGCTCGGCGATGCTCGCTTGGCGGTCAGAACTCACTAAACAGCGGTAATTTCTACCAATAGCCGAGCGTCAAAACTATCGAAACTTTTCACTCGCTACTCGCTGCTCGCCAACTCGTTTCGAGTTTGAAGCTTTACTCGCTATTTGTTGATCGCCGGCGGTGAGACAAGTGCCTTAGATGGACCGGGAAAACAGACGGTCCGTCTTATTGGAAACGGGCACTTAACCGTTCTGTACTAGCAAAGACCATAATTCCCCAAAATCAAAAATTCTCTCTTTATCGTACCTGAAAACTACATTACCGATATCTCCACTAGTCCGGTTAAGTAGTAACCACCCTTCTAGAGGTGAACTACGAGTGGTCAATATAAAAAAAAAAAAAAAAACCGATATCTCCGGTAAAAAAACTCATCCCGCTAATAAAAGCACGAGAAGAACCTTTCAAGCGACTAATAACCGGAATCACATCTCTGATTTCATTCCTGTGATAGCATTCATGAATTACAAGCGGATTTCGTTCACTCTATTAGGTCCCTACCTCGCTCATTTCCCGGCCCCAAAGCAGAACTAGCAAGCGCCGTAACTTGTGTTATATATTGACAATGTAGCTGTGAAATCGTGCTTACTACGTACAAGCTACTGATTGGAACTAAAATAAGCGTGCGAATGTGCGAGCAGGGGATTGTGGGAACTTCATATTTGTATTGTCAGGCAATGAGGCTGGTGTTTGTTGTGCTGTATCTCTTGTTGATTAGGAGAGACGGTAATAAGGGTAGGTTCTGTTTGCTGACCTAAAGCTGGAAGATTTGTGTGTTGACGTTAATCGTTTTTATTAGTCTTCTGGTTCCCGTTACTAACTTCTTTTTTTTTTCGGATTTGACATCATCATCATCATAACAGCCCAAGACGTCCACTGCTGGACATAGGCCTCCCCCAAAGTGGGTGGGGGGGGGGGGGGTTGCCATAATCGCTAACGCTTGGCAGGCGGGTTGGCGATCGCAGTGTATGGTGTTGCGTTTTACAGAGAACGCTGCTGCCCATTCTCTGGTGAGTCCCTTAGTCGCCTCTTACGACACCCACGGGAAGTGATGGGATGATATTATTCTTTTACGGCACCATACGGCACCGGCCGACACCATACCATTTGAAATCATCACATTTTAATGACTATCCGTTTTGGGGGGATCGAAAGGGAGTGTCAGACTCTCACTGACTAAAACCCATCCGTGCATTCCTCTCAATGCCGTTTGCGTTCCGGGATCGCAGTGACTCTTACAAACCAATTCCGCAACCCTGGCAGTTCCTGTTACCATGGGGCGGCTTTTCTTACCATGTGGTGCCATGTAGTTTTGTGACTGTCCAATATTGAGACCGAGGCTTTTCATGTCTCTTTGAACATTTGCCTTCCACGTGGTTTGAGGTCTTCCTCTAAATCTCTTTTTAGTAACTTGCTTTCATCTTGTAGATAATATTATAGAGAACTCACTTGATTCAAGACAAAATGGCATTCCATAAGTCATAACGATAATTCAATATTAGAATGGGTCCTTGAAAACTATTGTGAATGTTTCTAGTTTTTATCAAATGAAAAACCTTAGTAATTCTTTAAACTTGAACTGAAACTAATATTCTTTAATATTTCAAAGGAGAAAGAAGAATTACTTGCACTAGAAATTGCACTAAAAAGTTACAACACATCGTCTAAATAGACGAAATTCGTCAAAAGACGTTTTTCAACAGAATAAAAATGAAAGAAAGCGCTAGCTTTTATCGGCTGTTTTTTTCCGCGCAGGTTGTAAGAATCGGGAAGTAAATGGATTGCTACTACGCTTACAGACGACGAGGTAGCTAGCTGTCACAATATCTCTATCTGGCAATAAGTTACACATGGCTCCAAATCGTTTTAAAAGATTTCGAACATCAAGATCTTCGATGTACGGAATAGAAAAATGGAAGCCGTTGATCCCAAAAATACATCGAGAAATAGCTCAGAATATTTTATTGGTATGGAAAGTAATGGAAGATAACGTTGATTTAAACGTAAATCAATTTTTATACACTATTTTTTTATTTACGATAGCAGTTTTTTCTTCACAGCTAACTACGTCTACTACCGGTTACATACATTTTAACTCAAAAAATTGCTCGCTTTCAGGTAGTGGCTGTGGGAACGAGAACTTTTAGTTTGTCATGTGACAACTGTATTTTTTTTAATATAACTTTGTCCGGTAAAAAGGGTGGCAATTTAATCACATTTAGGGGTCAAACTTGGCCAAATATCAAGCAAAACAGGGGTTTGGACAAGAAAACAGATGCCTCTGTCTAGCAGTGAGACACTAACATTATTCTAGTAAGAAATAATAAAAAAATAACTATAAAATTGAGAGATATTCAAGACATTCCACCGCATCGCAATAATCTCATAGGTAGGTTAATATTGATTGTAGTGCCAAGAAGGACTAGGAATTAGACAGGAATTTTGAAAGCCATTAGTCCTATGGCATCTAAGACGTTGACTGTCGTTGTGATGGCCGGTGACGTTTAATTGAAATCCGTAGGATTGTTGTGGTGGGCCCATTGCCAGTGCAAACATAATTAGGTCAGTTGGGGTCAATCGCAAGAGTATATTACGAACCAGTTACCTACATATAATGGTGCATTTAATAGATACACATGGTAGGCTTTCCTGAGGCTCCGTTTCTGGGGCCTATCCCATAGAGACCATGCATATTGACCGTGCATATTGCACTCGTCGATAGTTTAGTTTCCATCCGTGATTTCATTTCAAAGATTACTCCTACAAGCAAACAATTTTTTTTCCCATCGACCACAGTGTAGTGTTTTTAGTGAAATTACTTTCTTGTTGGATGGACAGCAAGCAGATGACCAATTAATAGCATTGTTATTCTATGAAAAAAAAAACTAGTCAAGTGCAAGTCAGGCTCGCATACGAAAGGTTCTGTGCCTTAAATCACGGTTCTTGTTCGGTGTTAGTTAAACTTGTTGAAATAGCGGCATTAGAAATACACAATCCGTGATCAATGACAGACAGGCGAACGTACGGACTGTAGAGGCCTTATAGGGTTCTGTTGAAAACATTTTGGGTACGGAAGCCACAATATAGTTTTGATTAACATCAGCAGTTGGTGTCGATGAAATTCATTAATTTTAAGTCTGAAGTTAGTCTTATGTGCTCGAAGGTTAAAATCATGGTTAGTGTAAACAAAGCAAAGAACGACTAAGAAACAAATGCTGTAGCTTTTATTCAAAATCTTCTTATTCCACTTTATGGCCACAACATTATTCAAGTCACACTCAACGTTTATGAAAATACAGTTCGGCTCATAAAGCATAAAGAGAAACTTTCTAAAGAAATATAAACACATAAAAACATTTGTTAACGCGAAAAAAGCTTTGCAAAACAAGTAAAAATGCGCTAAAGAAAGGACAAAATTAAAGTTAGCACAAGTTGGTTCCATTGTTGTCTCCAACTTCCTTTCAGTAGTTCTAGAGAATGTGTCGAACTATGTTTGCAGGCTTGTTTGTCTCTTAGTATTTAGAAACTTCAGTATTAACGGTTCTTTGGCCTTTGATAGAGATGCTATGTTTTGAGTTTCTTTCTTTAGAAGATTGTTCATTATGGTTTGGTTCGATTTTGGTTGAACGGATGATTTTTCAGCGGGTTTCGTTTATGTAGTTATTCTTATTTTTTTAGGATTCCGTACCTAAAAAGGAAAAAACAGAACCCTCATAAGATCACTTTGTTGTCCGTCCTTCCGTCTGTCTGTGTTATAGTTGTTCCGGGTCTGGCTGTTTGTGTATGTGAGTTGGTATGTTTGTAAACGCACCCACGATACAGGAGAAATTCCTAAAGTGTGGGGCAACGTTTTTTTTTTAAAAAAAAACATTTAGGCTAAATTTTGCTATCAATTCTTTGAATGTTTATTAGAGGATGATCGTTTTACTTTACTGATGATCCAATAGCGTTTTTACAGAATCGGAATAGTAAATTTCTCAAAATTGCTTAAAATTCGCTAAATATTGTATTTTATAATAAAATAAAAATGTTAAATACCCTAGTTTTAACGTATCAAAATAATATGACAACAGTTAAAGAAAATTATTGTACTTAGCTAGCAATACAGCCAAAGTGCAACGTAACAGTAAACCTATATGGTACTGCATACGTTATGTACTCTAACATTCGGTAATACAGAAAAGTACGAATACAATTTTACTGCACTAAGTTGCCGAATGCAGAAAGCGCTTTCGAAGTACGCGGGGAGAGAAAAGTAGGCTAGTCCCGAAGCTTTTACAACAAAGAACTTAAGAAACAATTTAGTTACTTTTTTCATACCAAAGTTTTTGATGCAAGTTGGTCCCTTGCTACTTTGTTCCACGTTCCGAAAAGAGGTCAAGATGAAATGGTCGCTTTGAATTAGGTAGTGAACTTTGGAATTTTATTGGCATTTTTTAATTTGAGATGTTTTCTTGGTAGGTCTTCAGGAAAAGCCTCGGGCGAAGTGTAATTACTTTCAGGACTGACAGAATAGTTGGTAACTATGATAATTTTAAGATATTTTCCTTTCCCTTTTGTCTAGAATTGGTTATCTTAACTTTTCCAATATTCCTGCCAACAATTTAATTACTAAGGTTGATTGAAATATTAAAATAAGAATTTGTAAAAAAAAAAAATGCAAAAAATAATTGTTGCTTAGTTTTTCTGAGGGCATGCTTGCTTGCCTGCAAACAAACCTCATTTGGTTTGTTTTAATTACAAAGATTTAAATTTGGTTTGTATCTAGAAGGTAGTCTCTAAAAATATATAAAAATCTTTCACTTATACAAAGTCTACTGAAGTCCAATGATGGTCCAAAAATGGCGGCAAAAAGCAAAGCCGTTGTAAAAACAGCATCTCCAAAAAGACACTGACACAAAAAAATCCTCATCCATCTTAAAAAACTCAATACAAAACATTACATAGTAAACGTGTACGCAAAAGATCCAATTTACAAGTCCGTGTTAAATAAAAGGCAAACTCAACCCCAATCGGATTATCGAATGCGAGTGATTAATCCAATTACTTCACGGGAAGAAAGAGCTCCCAAACTTCATTTTGTTTCGTTAGAATCGAATCAAATCAACATTTTCGAAATACGAACGACTGGGGTTCGGTGCTGGGGTTTGTGTAAACGGGCGATTTTGGGCTGCGATTTTTTCAACGATTTTTTAGCAAAACTAGCTTTTGATTTATTGCGTGTGTTTTACTAACATAGTTCTTTAGTACTTATTAACACAGATATGGATTTTCATTATGACTAAAAATACAAAAAAATCTTTCACTTATACAAAGTCCAGTGAAGTCCAATGATGGTCCAAAAATGGCGGCAAAAAGCAAAGCCGCTGTAAAAATCAAGTGTAAAGCAAATCAAGAAAAACAGCATCTCCAAAACGACACCGACAAAAAAAAATCCTCATCCATCTTAAAAAACTCAATACAAAACATTACATAATAAACGTGCTCGCAAAAGATCCAATTTACAAGTCCGTGTTAAATAAAAGGCAAACTCAACCCCAATCGGATTATCGAATGCGAGTGATTAATCCAATTACTTCACGGGAAGAAAGAGCTCCCAAACTTCATTTTGTTTCGTTAGAATCGAATCAAATCAACATTTTCGAAATACGAACGACTGGGGTTCGGTCTTGGAGTTTGTGTAAACGGGCGATTTTGGGCTGCGATTTTTTCAACGATTTTTTTAGCAAAACTAACTTTTGATTTCTTGCGTGTGTTTTACTAACATAGGTCTTTAGTACTTATTAACACAGATATGGATTTTCATTATGACTAAAAATACAATAAAATCTTTTACTTATACAAAGTCGAGTGAAGTCCAATGATGGTCCAAAAATGGCGGCAAAAAGCAAAGCCGCTGTAAAAATCAAGTGTAAAGCAAATCAAGAAAAACAGCATCTCCAAAACGACACCGACACAAAAAAATCATCATCCATCTTAACAAACTCAATACAAAACATTACATAATAAACGTGCACGCAAAAGACCCAATTTACAAGTCCGTGTTAAATAAAAGGCAAACTCAAACCCAATCGGATTATCGAATGCGAGTGATTAATCCAATTACTTCACGGGAAGAAAGAGCTCCCAAACTTCATTTTGTTTCGTTAGAATCGAATCAAATCAACATTTTCGAAATACGAATGACTGGGGTTCGGTCCTGGGGTTTGTGTAAACGGGCGATTTTGGGCTGCGATTTTTTCAGCGATTTTTTGGCAAAAAATTATAAACTAGCTTTTGATTTATTGCGTGTGTTTTACTAACATAGTTCTTAACTACTTATTAACACAGATATGGATGTTTACTATGATTTAAAATGAAGTTATTACATAATATAGTTTGCCTGGTATCGAGGTAAAACTTCGAAAAACGATTTTACGGGAACATATTACCGAAATAAAAAAGTATCATGTCGTGTAACAAAACAATCGCAATACCGAAGGGAATTATTTATTGTACTCATTATTATGAACAACTTTTACTATGAGACCAACCAAGAAATCGCGAAAAAATCAGCTGTTCACTACATTTTGTCTGTTATTACACGTTGAATATCCAGGTTATGCTTGACCCGTATGTCAAACGTCCAAATCTGTTCAGCCGTTGAGGAGTGATTGATTAACAAATACACAAACATAGAACAATTCTGGGTTTCACGTTTGTTGCATAGTAGATTGAATTTGATTTTGCAGCAGAATTGGTTTCTGGACAATATAGTCATTTTTGTAGGTGGTTTAATGCACTATTTCAAGTAGTAAACTAATGGGCACGGAAGTATTGAGTTGCTGTACATCACAATAGAAATCTTAGTATGATCTTTTAAAATCTAATTTCCATAATCGCAAATTATCTTTATTTCCAGCTTTGCTCGATACTGCAAAACATAAAATTTCTGCTCTTTTCCCAAGTTAGTAGTTAGGGGTAAGCACAACACGTTTTCTTCTACCTGTTAACCTTTAGGCTACCAGTTACTCCAAAATAAAATCTGGCATTTAAAAGCAATAGCCCAAAATGCTAGTATATTGCCGATTTATCGCAAGTGTACACCTGTCCCCCAACTTACGTACAAAGTCTCTATACGAATCAGAAAAATCCTTTCCGCCCGATCGGGCGTTGTTTTCCCCTCGATTTCCATTCACTCCTAGAGTCCGGAACGCGGATCCGGATTTGTGCGCAGTCGTACAAATGATTTTTATAGAATTTTAAACTTATCTCACTTCTCCTTGTTGGATCCGACTAAAATTTAGTGCTGCAAAAATTGAGTTTTTGTTCTATTTTTGGAGCTGACGGCTGTTTTGTTCGTGTGCGTTTGGCAGCGGGGAAAAAATCTCTTTTCACGCACACATTTTTAGTAACAGCAGATATATTTTATGCCAGGCCATTAGCTATGAATCCTATGATTTAGCATCTTGTTGCCACATTATTTTTTCTTGATCTGAACAGTCTTATAAATCACTGCCTTTACGTAGAAAAAACTGGCCAAGTGCGAGTCGGACTCGCGTGCAAAGGGTTCCGAATGAATTTAATTTTTTTAACATGTTATTTTAACACCACAGACTTCTAATAGGTTTTCCTGTAATCTACAACAACGACATACAACTATTATCTCCATGTTTTTCAAAATTTTATAATTTACGTAACGCGTTTAGTTTCGGAGATAAGGGGGGGATGGTCATTTTTCGTCTAATTTTTTGAATAACTTCAAAACCATTTATTTGAAAATTATGAGAAAAAATATAATTAAAACCCTCACAGTAAGCCTTTTCATTTGATACATCACACGATATTGTTCAAAAAACTTTTTTTTTAATTTTCTAGTTTGACCCCCAAAAGTGACGCCCATACTAAAAATTTAATTATTTACGTAACGCGTCCGTGTTTGGGTCATAGAAATCCATATGTGTACCAAATTTCAACAGAATCGGTTCAGTGGATCCGGAGAAAACTGGCTATGACAGAAGGACAGACAGACACCCGAGTGATCCTATAAGGGTTCCTTTTTTTCGGAACCCTAAAAATCTGGTTTACATCGGTACCTTTTGGTAATTTTGGTAGTCAAAAAAGAGCTGAAAGCAGCCAATAGAATTATACTTAATATAAAACGGAAAGAGCCTTCAGCTATGAATAATACAGCAATAAATACGCAATTAACTTTTTCTGCTCTCTTCCATAATTGATTGGACATGAAGATAACGAGATTCAGCGCTCCATTTTCTTGTAAACCAGAATCAAAAGATTTTCCTCGTCCAAAGAACTGTTCTGCTGTAAAAAACTGCTTCATCTACATATTTTATTGTGACTGTGAAATTGAAAGAGAAATGTGGAAAATTGTATCAAGTGATTCTGGATTTGCAACATTTATTATCATCTGTGGTTTCTGCAGCTGTGTCGTTGTCAGGTGTAATAAATACTGGTATCTGACGGTCCACTCTACAAATTTTTAAGCAATGTTCATTGTTCGTATTCAAATTGTTGCATATTAGAAAATCAAAACTTTTCTGAGCAAATTTCAAAATAAAAAAAAAATCAACAAAGTTTAAAATAACGATGGTCATTTGATCAAAAGTTCAGCTGACCAAAGTCTGGAATATCAATGTTTATATTATTTATTACACTATTGACCAAATCGTTTAATAACAATACCCCGACTCAGACTACCCCGACTCAGACTACCCCGACTCGGATAGGTTAGTTACATTTTTATTTGTTAACTAAAGTTCTACTTGCAACTTGCTTGGTTGTTAGTTAACAACTTAAATAAAATAGAAACTTGTTTTTTAAAAGTTTTCACACATTTTGTTAACTACAGTCGCTAGCGAGTATAGATTTATAAAACTCATGGTAGACATACAGGTTGTTGTTTATGATAGAATATGAAACTAAACAGTATGAGTTAAGAAAGATAGTTTTTATGGATAAAAATGATATTTTCATATAGACATTTTTTATATTTTTCCTCTAGCTTATCGACTTGGTCTGACCACCATTATGTCATTATGTTTAGTTAAAGTTTAGGAGAAATTTAGAAAATAATTCAACTATTTACAATTCACTTTGCGACCCGCAGCTTCGCTCGTGTTACTGTAGATTTTCGATGATTTAGGCGTAAAAGCTTAACAAACAAAAAAACTCATTACGCATTGTTATCATTGGTTAGGACCTATGTATTTTTTATTTGTGATGGGTTTGCTCTTGACTCTAGTCTAGGTCATAAGTGACAGAGACAACGTCGACGATGGAGTGAGCTTACCCAGAAAAAGCCTGCTCACTTTAACTTTAAAGAGATTAGGGCTAAATATATTCGGAAAACAGACGCAGGTACAGAATTCCACTGCTTTGCTGTGCGCATTATGAAATAAGTTTGCTTTTGTATTTCTAACACTAAACCTCACAAGAGAAACAAAATCCGAAGATATCTAAAACATCCGCAAAACTTCTGCCAATACATCTCACGATACACAGCGTATTTTCCCTCACTTCGTGCCCATCCACTGTGTACAAGACGCATTCCAACTTTAAATTTACTTTATACATAGTACCCGTTCCACTGCATACGTACTCTGTTGAATAAAAAACTTAGTTCCCTATTCGCGGGTTTTGCTCCTGTTTCCAAACAAATATTTGTTTAGTAATAGGCATCGGAAAGATATAGGTTTGAGTTGGGCTCTCCGCACTTTTAAGTTTGTTAGAAAGTTTTTACATTGTGGTTCTATTATGAAAAAGGATTTACTTTAAGATAGTTAGCGGTTTTTGTAGTTTTTAGGGTTCCGAATAAAAAACGGAACCCTTATAGGATCACTCGGGTGTCTGTCTGTCTGTCCGTTTGTCACAGCCAGTTACCTCCGGATTTACTGAACCGATTCTGTTGAAATTTGATACACATATGGATTTCTGTGACCCAAACACGGACGCGTTACGTAAATTATAAAATTTTTAGTGTGGGGTCAGAAAATTTCAAAAAAAATTTTTTGAAAAATGTCATGGACATATATTCAAATGAAAGGGCTTACTGTGAGGGTTTTTAACTATTTCTTTTTTTCATAATTTTAAAATAAATGGTTTTGAACTTATTCAAGAAATTAGACGAAAAATTACCCTTATGTCTGAAACTACTTAGCCTAATATTTTGGAAAAAAAATGGAGATAACGTGTTAAAAAAAATTAAATGCATTCGGAACACTTCGCACGCGAGTCCGAGTCGCACTTGGCCAGTTTTTTTTGTATTAAATTACTTTATTTTTTTTATGAGAAATCATCAAATGACTGAGGAGTCATTTGATGACGTTTCGCGCAGAGCAGAGGTGCTCTGCGCGAAACGTAAGAGAGTGTCAGACTCTTACTGACTAAAACCCATCCGTGTTCCTCTTAATGCCCTTTGCGTTCCAGGGCCGCGGTGACTTTCGAAAAAATTTTGCAAATTTACCTGGCAGGTAAAACGTCTTGTAATAGATATTTGCGTTAGAATTAATAGTTTATTTTTAATAAGTTGAGCGTGCTTCATTGTTGACCACATCAATGCTTTGCATCATGGTAAAATAAGAGCCTATAAAATTATAAAAAATAACAGTAATAAAATATTAAAAGTATTAGATTTACTATCTCCGTCATGCCTTAGAATTTTTATACCAGGGGGCTACTCTCTAAGTCCGAAGTCCGTAGTTTCGGGCTTAGTTGCGTGCATATTCTACCCCGTATCACCTACGGACTTACGATTTTTCCCGAACCCGAACTGAATGACAAAACGTTGTCATTAATTCTTAGTGGTTAGGTGATACGGAGTAAAATACATCCGCAACTAAGCCCGAAAATATGGACTTCGGGCTTAGAGAGTAGCCCCCAGATTCCAGGTAATAATTTCTACTTCTTTGATAGTGGCAAAGCAAAATGTAAAGGCATTACTACCACCACATTACAGACTAGACATATACCTAATCATTAACTAGGGTAATAGGATCATTTGTTAATATAGTAATCCGGCTATTAATCGTAGGTTTAACTATTACAGACCACACTAAACTTTACATCAGTCACAAACTAAGTAATTTACAGTACTTAGGATTACAGAACCTTAACCGTTACGGCCGTCTTCGAACCCAAATTTATCAAGAACCTTCCTCCAGTAAATCCCCAAAATGATGTTCGACATTTCCTTGAAAATGTGAACCAAAATTGGATTCAGTTTTCATACATCAACGGTGGATCCCGAAATTTAATTTCCCCCTTAAACACAAAAATTATAACATAATAAATTCCATTCACAAAAAGGCGAGGGTAAGCCCTGAAATCCCTTCCGTGGATCAGTTGTAACAATACGGGTGTTTCCGTAAGGACACGGAAGGTGGGGCAGACGTTCCTGCGAATATCTTTGTGCGAAACAATATTCGTGCTTCGTCTCTTATTGTTTTCGTATTTTGAAATGTCAGCGTTCGGACGGTTAAATGTTGCTAGTGGTTCTTAGATATCAAGTTATTGTTAGTCCATATCTACAAGCTTCATATTATTCTTTACTTGCTCCAAATAATATTTACAAACGGTTTGTCTATCGTGTTTTGTTTGTGTAATAGTCTTTGAATGATTTATTTATACTTTATGTCCATTAGTGGTACTACGATGGGCTCAATGCAACAAGGTGTACTCTACCCGTAAAATTTATTGACACTATTTTTAGGGTATCCGTACCCAAACGGTACCAATGTAACCCTATTACTAAGCCTCCGCTGTCCGTCTGTCCGTCTGTCTGTCAGCGGGTTTAATTTCAAGAACAAAAGAAAAAGTAAAAGAAAAAAAAATAGAAAAAGTGTATCAGAATATTTTTAAGCCGCTGACGGCAAGACATAGCGCTCATTTTATTAATTTTGACATCGTTTGTTAACTTATGTTCTACAAATAAAAATGTTTGAGTTTGAATTTGAACCGTAACAGGAAGACAGTTGAAATTTACACAGATTGTGTATTTCTATTTCCGCTATCACAACAAAATATAATAAAAAAATAAGGTTTTTGGTAAGGAACCCTTCGTGTGCGCGTCCGACTACCTATCAAAATAAAATCTTTATGAAAAAATTATGTATGCGCAAATTATTTAAAATTCGAGGTCTCTTGTAAATATAAACATTCAGATTTAAAATGGAGGAAGGGTTCAGAGAATTTTAATAAAAGCTTTGATCTCCTGATTTTTGATGTTTCATTTTAAAATATTAATAATTGGAAAAATGATATCCTTCCGCTGTAAATGCTTTTTCAAAGTATCCATCATATTATTGGCCGCTTTAGTATGTTGGAGCATACAACTTTTAATTCCATGAACGTTAAAAACATTTTGCGAAACCGAATTAATAAACGTTAAAAACGTATGTTGATATTGCGGCAGTATTTCGCGGATACTCGTTTATAGAGAAATCTTTATTCATTTTTAAATTAAATAAAAACAAAGAGATCAAAATGCTACCTACGTCAAATTTTTATCAACTGCTGATACAAGTATAAGAGATCGGTAGGGTAGCGGAATTTGTTCAAAAGAGTTACCTACGGTTAGAACACGGATGGGTTTTAGTCAGTAAGAGTCTGACACTCCCTTCCGCTTCGCCCAGATTGGATGGAGTCATTTGATAATTCGCCATCTTAAAAAAAAAGATTTATTGCGACTGCTGTCGTTTTAATGTCAACCTCTCATTAACGGGATGATTTTGAATTTTTGGATATATAAGACTACCCAAAATAATCGAAATGAAGGCGAACACACAACTTAAAAACTCATTCTTTAGCTGAAACTGATTCAATTATCCATTCCCCTCTTAAAAAGCAAAGAAACACAAATCAAGCTGCAAATTAAACGTGATAAAAAGAGCCTCAATATTCCTATAAAACAGCCGATTCTTTACAGGAGCTGTTTGAAAATTCTCTCTATATGCTAATAAATAAATTAACCTCGGCAAGAATTGATTCGACGTCTGGGTAATGTCGCGACGAACAAAAAGCTGATGGAGAATGGAAAAGCAATTATCGGTTGAGTCTTCCCTCACAGGGTTTTCAATAAACGCGTTGACTTTCGTAAATAAACTAACTGTATAGATTTTTTTCTCCTCTAAGTCAGGTAAAGGATTCTCAATATTGGTTTTGGCTTAAGATACTTCGATTGTAACGAAATTGTCACCTTCAAGTAAAAGTTTCTTACCTTTGTCATCGATTTTAACATCTAATTTAGGCCTTATTTAGTTAGCAGTTATTCTCACTTTGTTGTCTGTTTCAGGTTAATTACGATCATCTAAAGTATTTCTTGATTTAAATTCTCTAGCGTTTGGTAGAATGGATTGGAATTTTATTTGTTAATTGCTCTGTTAATATAAACTTTGTGATCTATCTTTTTAATTTATATCTATTTTCGTTTTGGGAGCATCTTTACTTACTATGATTTAGTGAGCATTGTCATGTGCATCTCAACGAATGACATTAATTTAGTAGTCAACATTGCTATGATTATCAGCCATTAGTCTGCCAAGTTCACTCCTTTGACTATTTTATTGGTGAATACGTACTTCCATTT
The DNA here is from genome assembly GCA_947578705.1 of Lacanobia wlatinum. Classification (NCBI taxonomy): domain Eukaryota; kingdom Metazoa; phylum Arthropoda; class Insecta; order Lepidoptera; family Noctuidae; genus Lacanobia; species Lacanobia wlatinum. Next base: position 4,897,284 of record OX388037.1, read on the forward strand.
ATTCTCATCCCTGATTCACGATCAGACTCAACTATCGAGTGATAAAAATCCTGCAATACGGTGTAGCCATTAAACCTGACGGAACTTTTCTTCATCTATAAGAGTTCGCCTTTTAGAAAAAGCTAAAAACAAAACATTTGGAAATAATTTAAGTGCCATCATCTGCCTAGCAATTTCCCTTTTCCCAACTATATTGGGGCCGGCTTCCAGTCAAATTGTATTCAGCTGAATACCAGTTTTTACGTGGAGGGACTGCCTACTAGACCTCCGTAACAAAATGACTGAGTAACACAGTACTTCTTGGCAAGAGTATTTTTTTTTATTTGTGATGGGTTTGCTCTTGACTCTAATCTAGGTCAGAGATGAAAGAGACAAAGTCTACGATGGAGCGAGCTTTCCCAGAAGGAGCCTGTTCACTTTAACTTTGAAGAGATTAGGGTTGTAAGCGTTTGGAAACACGGAGGCAGGCAGAGAGTTCCACTCCTTTGCTGTGCGCATTATAAAAGACGTTTGGAAACGCTTAGTGGGAATTGGTGGAATAGCAACAAGGTAGGGATGGTAAGATGCAGTGCGTCTGGATGTCCGATGGTAGAACGGGGCCGGTGGGATTTTCTGGCTTTTGACTTTCCGTAACGACTGCCACATATGTACAAATGACAGCCGAGACCAACGGCTTAACTTGCTTTCCGAGGCACGCAGTAGTCTCGGTATGTTAAGATTGTCACTCATCCACAGACCAACTTTGGCAAGCATTGCTTACCTTGAAGATCAACCCGTGCGGCTGTTAGTATTTAGCCACGAGCTCAATCGTTCATTCAATCATTTAAGTGCCAGCGACTGTAAATTCTCGACATTTCCATATTCACTCAGTAAAAGTTGATTAACCAGTCTCCAGATCTCATAGTCATCCAAAGACCAGGACAAAAAGTATCTTCTGTGAGCGGAAAAATATATTTGACCTTCAATTAAAACTTTCACGCTTCAAGCTAGGGCTTAATTAAGGAGCAAAGAAAAGGTTCAAAGAAGCAAATACTCCTAACCTTTAAACAGTGCCGTGGGGAGCATTTCAAAGTATAAAAGGCGTTTTAAAGAGAGTCATTAATCAAAACAGTGAGGAAAATGTGTCCAGTCTCGCGAACTGTGAGCCTTCTCTTGATTTCTGTTTCGGGCTTTAATCTTGAGAGGGCTTTGCTAAAAGAGTGCGCTCGGCGTGAGTCAACGGACCCAAGATATTCGAGTTTCTTTTTCTTAGGCCAAGTTTGAGCTAAATCTTGTGAAATGTATTCCATGAAATTTTTAGAGTGATTTAAAAAATGAGCAGATAGTTTACACTGATGACATAAACCACAATATTGTTAAGATACAAACTGGGAATCAAGACAAATAACAAGGGACTTTCAAGTGCATTTTATGTGACATTTCTTGTTTTTCCTCTGTACCTTTGAAGTCCATACTTTTCGTCCTTTAAATAATCGTTATTTTTGATATAATGCCATTTTGCTCAAAGGCTCTAATTAGAGTAACGAGAGACCAGTCGACATGTTTACGCTTAGAGAAGGCCTATATCAAACAGTGAACTCTGGCTGAAATTTAAACATGGGGCAATTTTAGTCGTCTTACAAAGACGGCCCACTTATTGTACGCGACATAAACTACCTCTAGGCGCAATTTTTTTAAATAATAATTAAAATGATTGCACTTACAATAAAAATAAATAATGCACTAGAATTATGAAACACCCTGTTAATAATGTTTACGTATCAAAACAATTTCGCCGTTCTATTCCGCGCCATTCTTGAAACACAAGACTTGGACTGCACTCGCTCCTGCATGTTTCAAACTACGCCGTGAATATATTTTTTTTTTATTACTTAAATATCACCATGTATATAATGATGATGAAGACTGGGAACTTACCTTGTATTTACCTAGTAAGTTCAAAACATAGGATTAACGTAATCCACAGAGATAGCTGAAAAAATACTACTTTCCTTCTTATTTTTTTCTGGGATCGGCTTTAAACATGGGTTTTAAAACAGGAAAATGATACCATTTTATCTCAGTACTCGAATTACTCAACACCCATTATTTCGAAGGCTTCTACCGTTAATGTTGTACTCACAGCACCAGATTTAAGAGTTTCGCTTACAATACGGGTTTAAACTGGCAAGATCCCTGAAAAAACATCTGAGAATTCTTCATGAAGATTTTCATTCAGTAAGAGTTCCGTAGGATTTTTACTAAAAGAAAAAAATATATCTTAAGATGAGGACCGTTTGTGTTTAAAGTCGTTATTCAAGCGGACCTGATTTTTTTTTTTTTGATTTCTGCGTTTGTTGAAAAGGTTTTAATCTGATTTTTAAAGGATTCTTAAGTTTTAATGCGATACGGGTGGATAAAGTTCGTCGTGGAATGCGAGAAGTGATCTTTTCGGTGTTCATTATAGAACTGTGCCGACACAAAAACTAATCCGTTATTTTGTACTTCAGTATTTTCAGTGGATTTAAAACTAGACCTTTACAAATCCACTAAAACATTTAATGAAATCTGAGAATTTTATTTATCAAGAATTATTTGTGCTTTGATAACTTGTATAGTATGTTGTATACCAAGATGAGTAACTACATAAATGAATTAAAAAAAAAAGAAAAAAAAAAGAATTCGTAAAACTAAAATCATACATTATTGCATACTGCGATTATTTTCGTGGTATAGAGATATCCAGAACACGAACTGATATTGAATTTCAACATAGAAATCTCAGGACCAACCTTACTTAATACTTGTACAAAAATAGCGAAGAAAAAATTATTCATACAGATTTACCCCCATTTGGTTGCCCACGCAATAACCAATACCATTGATTTTATTATACACTCCCAAAAATATATTAACAAGGAGAAATTTCCCATTATGAAACTGAAATTAAATTGCCATTCGACGTGTTTTATGCACCCGCCCCAATTAATAGAGTTGATACGAAAACTTTTTTATTGGTACTATTTTTATTGAAAAGTTTAAATTGGGAAATATTATTTTATAATTTCTCGAATTTGGTGCAGATGTAGCTAACAATGGTTTTGAGTTTGATTTGATAATATTACGAACACACTTTATAGGAGCTATGAATTTAAAAATGTGAATGAATGGAGAGAGAGGTCAAGAGTCCAGAGAAAATATCAATAGATTTTTAACATTTCTAGAATATTTTTTTTTTTAAACGAAGGCAGTGTTAAAAACACGAAGATACCAAACCAAAACGGCGACTTCCAAAATATATAGTAAAAAGGCCTCTTTATTTCATGCAAACCTACAAAAAAAATTGTAGGATACATACAAAATATATAAAATCACACAATTTTACAAACTAAAATATAGCACACAAATTTGTCCTCAGCGCTGTCAGCTGGTAATGTGCCCAAGAGACTGGCAGCAGTGCCACGTTGAATGGCAATGCTTAGCCTCTAACCTCTGGCCAAGGTAAAAGCCAGCCCTTGGGTCACGAAAAATGTCAACCAGCCTATTGCGATACTAACTACTTTCACGATATCTCTTGCCATTATTACGTCTCAACCATTACGTTACCGCCGGTTTTATTAATAATTCACTATACCTAACGTATAGGTAAATTAATTATCGTGTTACTAATGTTCCGTTAATTAATCTAATAAGCGAAATGTAATTTGGTATGGGAGCTTCCGACAATAGGTTTGAGATCATATTAACTCAATTTGAAGAAGGGACGTTAACATTCAAAGTCAACAGTGTGTTATTTTGTCTACGTAATTGAAAGGGTATATACGAAATTTAATCTGTTTCTAATTGATGCCTGAGTATATTTTTGAATATGGTTCACTCTTTTGTTTATTTAAGACTAGTGGACGTCACGCGGTTTCACCCGCATAGTTTCCGTTCCCGTGGGAGTCCGGGGATAATATATAGCCTATGTTACTCCCTAGTAATGTAGCTATCCAATGCTAAAAGAATTTTTCAAATCGGTCCAGTAGTTACGGAGCTTATTCAATTCAAACAAACAAACAAATCTTTCCTCTTTATAATATTAGTATAGACTAGCTTTAACCCGTGACTTCTTACGCGTATACCCCGTTTTTTCTCGTTCCCGTAAGAATTTTGGGAAATCCTCTCTTAGTGCTCCCCTACGTAGTGTATAGACGCTACATGCCAAATTTCAGCTTTCTACGACCAGTAGTTTCGGCTGTGCGTTGTCTGTCAGTCACTCAATCAGTCAGTAACGGAAGAATTTTATATATATAAATGGGTTTACTCTTTACTCTAGTCTAGGTCAGAGGTGACAGAGACAAAGTTGACGATGGAGTGAGCTTACCTAGAAGAAGCCTGTTCTTTTTTCATTTGTGATTGGTTTGCTCTTGACTCTAGTCTAGGTCAAAGATGACAGACACAAAGTCTACGATGGAGCGAGCTTACCCAGAAGGAGCCTGTTCACTCTAACTTTGAAGAGATTAGGGTTGTATGCGTTTGGAAACACAGACGCAGGCAGAGAGTTCCACTCCTTTGCTGTGCGCATTATAAAAGACGTTTGGAAACGCTTAGTGCGAATTGGTGGAATAGTAACAAGGTAGGGATGGTAAGATGCAGTGCGTCTGGATGTCCGATGGTAGAAGGGGGCCGGTGGAATGAGGTCGTGGAGTTCTTGGGCACACTCACCGAAGTACAATCTGTAGAAGACCGACAAGCAGGCAACCTTACGGCGATGAGCCAAGCTGTGTAGCTTGGTATCCACCAGTTTTTCGTCACCGATGAAAAACTGTTCTGTTCACTTTAACTTTAAAGAGATTAGGTTTGAATGTGTTCGGACACACAAACGCAGGTAGAGAGTTCCACTCCTTTGCTGTGCGCATTATAAAAGACGGTTGGAAACGCGAATTGTTGGAATAGCAACAAGGTAGGGATGGTAACTTGCAGTGCGTTTAGATGTCCGATGGTATAACGGGCGTGGCGGGATGAGGTCGTGGAGGACTTTACCTATTCTTCCTAAAAAAGATGGCATTTAGCTTTCGCCCACATAGACTTTGGTGTTATCTTTAGTAGTTATCTCTAAAAGCTAAAATTTCAAGATAGTTCTAATTATAAACCATGAATTAATAAATACAGTCGTATTTATTGAATTAAGTTAATTAGTTTATAAGTAATGCGTGGGAAAACTGTGCTGGAGTTACATCTGTAGTAGCTATTTCACAAACAACCAATTCAAATTTCAAAGGGGTTCGAACATTGTTCTACGAGCGCTGGCATAGCCACCCGTCGTCATAGTGATTTTCTTTCAAAATCGCTCTACACGATGGAACATGTTTATCCCTATCACTTCAGATCTAGACTACACTCAAGAGCAAAAACAACTAAAAAAATGACACATTTTATTAGCGATGTCGATTGTCAAAAGTTCTAAATGTTTGGGAAAACGAAATGTATAAGATTTGCTTTACCCAATGTCAAAAGCAGTGATTGTGACATAGTATTGAACAGGGAAAAACTAGAATTTGTCGATAAAGCGGTTTTCCTGGGAATTACGCTTGACCCAAGGCTACAATGGGGCCCTCATATAACATCTCTTTCTGGACGGCTAAGTTCAGCAGCTTATGCTGTTAGGAAAATTCGCCAATTAACGGATGTCGATACCGCGAGACTGGTCTATTTTAGTTACTTTCACAGTATCATGTCTTACGGTATTTTACTATGGGGACGGGCTGCAGACATTGAGTCTATTTTTATTCTGCAGAAAAGAGCCATCAAAGCGATATACAATCTCCGCCGGCGCGATTCTCTAAGGGAACTGTTTAAGAATATTAACATCATGACGGTACCTTGTCAATACATTTACGAAAACATCATGTATGTCAGAAAGAATTTACATCTTTTTAGTAAAAGAGGCGACAGACATAATTATGGTACTAGAAATAGGGATCAATTAGTTCAACCAGGTTTCAGACTGGCTAAAGTTGCCTCATCTTTTATGGGGTACTGTTTAAAATGTTATATTAAGATACCTCCCCATATATTAGAACTTAATGAGACAAAATTTAAATCTTATATTAAACGCACACTATGCAGGCAAGCATATTATAAGTTGGGGGATTATATTGAAGATAAAAATGCTTGGCTGAATGCTGGTCCGGCTCCACAGCCACTAGGCACAAAACTAGCGCACAAAATAATCTGTTAGCATTTGGAAACATTGTTGGACCGGCTGAAGATTGTAAAAAAAAAAACAATATTTGCATTGTATAGACTCAATTTTATTTAGCAATATATAATTTCATCCATTTTAACGGCACATGTGTGAGTACTGTGTACCTTAAACTTAAGCTATAGCTATCAGTTTTAGGTTTGTTTTTGACTTGAATGTACCCTGGCGGTTGGGAGGGTCATGCTCACACAAAAGTCTGACTGATGGTGGCGTATGCGTTGGATCATTTGGCTCCCTTCAAAATGGTTGAGCCGAATGGTGCTAGCGCATGCGTCATGTTCGTGAACGGGCGCTGTCAATTGGGACTGGTCATTTCTCAGTTGCCATGGTTTATTTTAAATATTTCTTTGAATTGTTCCTTTTTTTCCCGGACGCTTTTATCCTGCTCGTCTTTTACATCGCTCTCACATGTTTGTATAATTTCAACTTGATGTAAACAAAAATTTGTTACAATTTATTATTTTTTAAAAGAGTGTCCGTGGAGTTTCTTGCACGTTCTTCTCCAAAGAGATCTACGCTTTGGAACGTGCAAATAGCTTCATCTTGTTGGACTGACCGACCTTGACAATTCAAAAGTGCCTGTTAATGGTTTATTTGAAACATACGATTTGATTTGATTTGATTCTTTCTTTCTTTTTCTTTTTTAAAAAGCACGAAAAGATTGACCAGAGGCTCTAGACAAGTGACATTCTATCAGCGGTCGCGCGACGTAGGCGACAGTCGAAACGTCAAAAAAGTATGGGATTGACACACGCTGTCGAAATGTCACGGGATCAATCCCTTACAGTCATATTGGCATTTCGACAATCGTTATCGCTGATAGAATGGCACTTTGTCTGGAGCCTCAGTCGAGATTTCGGTAGCGCATTATAATTTTAATTAAATTAATTTAATTTATTTATCAAATTCGGACAACAATATAGCCCATTTTGTTAGTAAAATATCTTATAACTAGTGTTAGTAGTAGAATTATCAATCCCATACATTTTGTGTAAAGTGCGATTCCTACAGCAATATTGCTGATAGAATGGCACTTTGTCTAGAGCCTCAGGTGAGATTTCGGTAGAGAATGATCAATCCCATACATTTTGTACGTTTCCACAGTCGTTGTTACTGATAGAATGGCACGTTGTCTAGAGCCTCAGGTGAGATTCCGGTAGCGCATTATCAGTCCTGCACTTTTTGTACGTTTCCACAATCGTTATTGCTGATAGAATGGCACGTTATCTAGAGCCTCAGGTGAGATTCCGGTAGCGCATTATCAGTCCCGTACTTTTTGTACGTTTCCACAATCGTTATTGCTGATAGAATGGCACATTGTCTAGAGCCTCAGGTGAGATTCCGGTAGCGCATTATCAATCCCATACATTTTGTACGTTTCCACAGTCGTTATTGCTGATAGAATGGTACTTTGTCTAGAGCCTCAGGTGAGATTCCGGTAGCGCATTATCAATCCCAATCATTTTGTACGTTTCCACAGTCGTTATTGCTGATAGAATGGTACTTTGTCATGAGTCTCTAGAAAAGTAATATTCTGTTAACGTTAGCGTGGCGAAAACGATTGTCAAAACGTCAAAAATGTATGAGATTGACAAACGCTGTCGAAATGTCACGTGATCAATCCCTTATAGTGCGTGTGCTCCGAAATGTGAATTCGAAATATATCGGACAGTGCGTTAACGTCATAAATTGACGCCAGATTGAGAATAGTGTTTGCGCTCGTTTACAACAATCATTATTGCAAATATTACAATGAAAAATTGCTCTTAGTCTGATGCACACACGCCCGTTTGATATACTACTATATACGTCACACTTGTCTCACCAGTACTATATGGTGGCACACCAGTACAATATGGCGTCGGATTCATGACGCCTGTTTTATATTTCGGAACACACACAATATTTTGGCATCGACAGCCGGATTCGTTGAAGGTGGCGGGCAGCGGATGGATGCGGACTGCTCAAGACTGGGATGGTCGGCGCGATGGAGGCTTACGTTCAGCAGAGGATGGCATTTAGCTGATATGATGAACCGCATTTGCACTTCAACAGAATCGCAATTTGTGTAGAGCTTCAAGAGCACTTTATGACTAAAAGCGGTCTTTAAGATACCGATGCCATCAAGTCACCTATAAATTAAGCTATAGATAGGAACTCCTTGTTCAATTACTAATGCAAATCTTATCACAACAATACAGTTGATATATTGTCCTTGGAATTTAATTATAGACGCGACGCGATTGCGCTGTACGCCTATTATAGGCGTAAGTTATTACAGGATGTTACAGAACTGCCTGGTCGTAATATTAACGTTCTGTATTTGGTATATAGTAAGGAAAGAAAAATAAACCGGTCAAGTGCGAGTCGGATTCGCGCACGAAGGGTTCCGTACGATAAACTGAAATATTTTTTTTTTATATGAGCCCCCTTTAGTTTTACATATTTTTTATATTTTTAATTTAATAATAGCGGCAACAAAAATATACATCATCATCATCATATCAGCCGAAAGACGTCCACTGCTGGATATAGGCCTGTACCCCCCCTTTTGGTGGACCAAAAGGGGGGATTTTCCATAATCGCTACGCTTGGCAGGCGGGTTGGCGATCGCAGTGTATGGTGTTGCGTTTTATAGGGAACGCTGCTGCCCATTCTCTGGTCTGTTAGTCGCCTCTTACGACACCAACGGGATGTGATGGTATGATATTATTCGTTTACGGTAGCATACGGTAACGGCCGACACCATACGGCGGAATAGAAATATACACTCTGTGAAAAATAAACTGTCTGCCTATTACGGTTCTTAAAGCACAGCCCGCAAACAGGGAGACAGATGTAAGAACGGACGGGTAGCGGAGGTAGCAATAGGGTTCCGTTGGTTACCCTCCGGGTTCGGAACCCTACAATGTAACGACATTTTTCAAAAAATTTGACCAAAAGAAACAAATTACATTTCAAGCAGCTTCAAGCAGTTAGTGGCATTTATTCTAGTTCAATCACAGATTTGATGCGGTGATGCTATCAATTGTATCAGACTGCAGTGCTGGAAAAGTTACTTTATACGAGACTAGCTTTTGCCTGCAACTTCGTACGCGAATATACTGTTTTTTCCCGTTCCCTTAGAAACTTAGGAAAATCCTGTCTTAGTGCTCCAGCCAAATTTCAGTTTTCTACGACCAGTAGTTTCGGCTGTGCGTTGTCTGTCTGTCACTCAGTAACGAAATAATTTTATATTTTAGGATTGATACAGAACGTAATCCTGAAATAAGGGCACTGGCTTTTGATACACCCTGTATGTAACTTGGTTCAGATAATGATGCTCGTATTGGTGTATATTTGAATTAACAGTACTAGTTATATAATATAGTGCGTAAGATGGGTATAATTATCATAATTATAAGGAGAATGCTTCCGGGAAGGTCTTTTCTTGATGGTGTTAATTAAAGACGATGTTATGTTGATACAGGAAGGAAGATGGTGTAATGATGCCAGTTATTCATTGCATATAATATATACTAATATAATATTAAAAACTGGCCAAGTGTGAGTCGGACCCGCGTGCAAAGGGTTCCGAACGAATTAAATTTTTTCTAACATGTTATTTTAACACTACAGACTTCTAATAAGTTTTTCTTTAATCTTAATTTTTTTCAAAATTTTAGACTGTAGTTTCGGAGATAATGGGGTTATGGTCATTTTTCGTCTAATTTCTTGAATAACTTCAAAACCATTTAACCAATTTTGAAAATTCTTTTATCAATAGTAAGTCACATTATTTGTGAGGGTCATACAAAGGCTATATAGTAACCCAAAAAATACCGGCCAACGAGTTGACACGGGTGCTGAACTAGTATTTCAATAATATCGGTTGGTTATATTGTTATCAGATGAATATTTTTTATTGATTAAAGGGAAAAGTATCGTTTCACACGTAATAGCACATACATGCTGATAAGAGTTAAAGGCAAGTTTAGACATTCCGTCGGCATTATTTCTCTTTCATCTGTATACTTTTGATAAAATTATCGTTAATTGGGCTACGAAACAATTTATATCCTGAATAAAAAAAGAACAAATATTGTATCGGAACCTAGAATAAAATCAGCATTAATTATGGTAGGCGCCAAATAGATGTGAAAAAAAATCTGTCCTGAAATGACTTCTATCGTGATCCTCTACGCTCTCTAGTAATGTGAAACGGGTCATAATGTATTGTTCGGGTATCTTTGAAGGGATTTTAGAGGAAGGTCAATGTACTTTATTGAAAGTTTATCTGGGGCATACCATTGTCTACACAGGAGTATTTTAGACAAAGTTATAATTTTCCACACTATAGGTTCCTATACCAGAAGTCTGTAATTTCTCATCCTATTGCTCTTACTTACGGCCACACAAATTAAAGGATAGTATACCACATAAATAGACCAAACTTAGTACATAAATACGAAGCTTACGTAAACCCTATACTTAATTGCTATACTTGAGTTAGCTAACACTGATACTCAAGTTTGAACCTAAGTTAGTATCTGAAGTTTGTTGACAAGACTAGTCTCTAACATATTATTATGGTCTTAGACTGTTGACCTAATTCGAGTTCTTACTTCTAATGTAATTGATTACTATTTTGGACAAGATAACCTCATGTTTCGGAGTTTCTGGCAGTAAAACAAATAATTAAAAATTATTAATATTCAACATCATCGTCACTATCCTCTTCGGAAAATATTTATTTTTGATACGGTTTTGTTTTACCTTTTTCTCACACACAGTGATTGATGATCTGATCGAAAATAGACTACTAGGTTGTAACTAGTAATGCAAGGAATAGGCTAGTTTCCACCATCAATAAATTACAAATCTATTAAGTCCGTCAGTTAGAGTATTGAAAAATAATGGACACGTATTTTTTGTTTTTGTAAATCAATGTTTATCGACAAAGATAAAATGCATCAAAAATCGGGAGAGGGGGCTGGTGACATCACGTCGCTAGTAAAATTATACTATTGTAGTGACGTCACGCGAGTTTTCAACGTACTGTATTTTCGTAATTTTTTGTTTACGTGAAAAATGAAAAAATACGTGTCCAATATTTTTTGGAAATCTATCTGACGGACTAATTCATTTTTTTGCAGTAAAATACCCTATTCCACTAATTAGCTGTACGCACAATAAAATACAGAATGTATTCCGTAATAGTTTTGTGCGTGCGAGTGGGATGTCCATCATTGTGCGACTAATATGCCTCGCTATCTGCCATTTGTGTTTATCTAAACCATGCTAGGGCATTAAATAAAGTAAATATCATTATTTGTTATATACATATGTACACATCTACTATACTAAAATTATAAAGGTATAATGTTTGTTTGTTGAGTGGTTGGTTGAAAATGCTTATCTCAGGAACTACTGGTTCGAATTCTACTGAATCGAAGGAAAAAGGTCCAACGGGATAAAAAACTGACGAAGTATGATATAAACCCAAAGGACATACGAACTAAATCCTGTTAAAAATTACTAAAGCCATTAATTAATCTAGGCATATATATACTTACTCAAGCGTGTGGTTTTGACTTGGTAAAGATAATTATAACCACCAATTTCTAACCGAAAGCAAACATGGCTAAAAGTAATTAACTAGGTATTACACACGTTATATGAAAGGTTAGGTTAGGGGTATTAGGATGAACGAGGGCTACATTGTAAAGGAGTATTAGTGTACGTATGAAAATGATGCTTCTGTGATAACAACTCTAAAATTGTATTAGGACATAGGTTGATAATTATTATAGACTTTTTTTTTTACTATATATAGGCATACGTTTGACCACAATCTCACCTGATGGTTAGCGATGATGCGGTCGAAGATGGAGCACGTTTGCCTAGAAGCAACCTATTCACTCTTGTCTTAAAGACTCCCAGGTTGTAGCTATCTGGAAACACAGACTCTGGCAGGGAATTCCACTCCTTAGCTGTACGCACTATGAATGTGTTCCCAAAACGTTTAGACTACTAGCTTTCGCCCGCGACTTCGTACGCGTAAATCCCATTTTTCCCGTTCCCGTAGGAATTTCGAGAAATCCTCTCTTAGTGCTCCCTACGAAGTGTAAGGAAGTTACATGCTAAATTTCAGCTTTCTACGACCAGTAGTTTCGGCTGTGCGTTGATCGATCAGTCAGTCAGTTTCTGCTATACAAGTATATTGATAATAGAAGATAGATATCCGTGACAATCTAAGACGTCAGATTTGACACGAACTCGACGACATCATTCCACCGGCCCCATCTACCATCGGACATCTAGACCCACTGCAATTTACCATCCCTATCTTCTTGCACCACCAATTCGCACTAAGCGTTTCCAAACGTATTTTATAACGCGCATAGCAAGAGAGAGGAACCCTCTGCGTTCCCGAATGCATACAACCCTGATCTCTTCAAAGTTATAGTTAATAGGCTTTGCTGGATAAGCTCGCTCCATCGTCGACTTTGTCATCTCTGACCTAGCCAAGAGCAAACTCACATCAATTTAAAAAAAGACAGCTGAGTAGAGAGGGATAGAATATCGTTTTACCACTGAGTGCGAAAGAGATTTATTTTCATGATTATTTCCTACTTACTGAAGCAATGTTGTATTCTACTTTCAAATCAGACATCTAAGATTGTCACGAATATAAGTTTTAAAATTTTGAATTTGATGTTCACGTCACAATAAAACGTCAAGTTGACATCTGTCAGAATCGTTTTTAAATCAACTACATGAATTCATCGTCGTAAAACATTGATATATAAAAAACCCAAGATACACACTCAGCATCTCAAAAACGTCCGCAAAAAACGAGCGCAAAATGCATAATTGTGCGCTAGTTTCAAACAATCTCGCATCGCTCGCCATACTGCACTGCTTTGTAAAAACAACTTTAAACGATCCGTGTAAGGTTGAATTTTCAAAAAAAATGCGCATCACTCGCCATACTGCACTGCTTTGTAAAAACAACTTTAAGCGATGCGTGTAAGGTTGAATTTGCAAAAAAAATGTTTATAGTATAACTACATACAACTCACACATGACACTTGATACATGTCAGTTTTAGACGACAGTTTCGAGTGTTGCATTTGTTCGAGATTGTTTATCTTGGGTTTTTATATATCAATGTCGTAAAATCAATTATTTCGAGGTGACGACATATTTTAAAGATCAAATATTTGTCACCAAGCACATCGCCAATTTTGCTTACAAAACTCAAAAATATTATATTCATCATTTAGTAAATTTAATTATATTTTACTTTAACTGTTGCCGGAAACATCTATGCTATCGGAAATAATAATTCTGAGAACTGACAGATAATGAAAATTTTCTGACAATACTCCTTCAGTATTATTGTACCGGAATTAATTCCATTAGCTATAATTCCTTTCAATGGTAGCGTAATAGAACCATCTAAAGGTGCGTCCATACTGAAAGCAATCGCGCGGGAATAGTATTCAGCCACTTGACGAACTTCACCGGACTTCACTTTATTCGTTCGTCGTAAGTCCAGGTTCATATTTATTTATTTATTTAGGGAAAACAAACAACAAAAAAACAAACAAATTCATAGCACTCAGTCAGCTTTAATGGCACCTAAAAAAATGTGTTATTCTATCACAGTGATGTGGCAATGGTGATTGTTGACAAACGCCGTCGAAGTTTCACATTTAATAATGGAATAGGACATTTTATAGAGTCTATAGTTCAGTCAAACTGTAAAAAGTTTACCCGAAGTGCTATTCTGTAAACATCTCACCGTGAAGTGAACATGAAATGAATTGACAATTCACTTCATGCTCTCTCCACTTAAGTTTACATGGTGCGACGTTGATACAATTTTTATAATTATTATCTATTTATAAAATGATAACATTATTATTATTACAATAGACCGGCTATTTAGTTTTGCACCTTCATAAGAAGTAGACTTAACAAAAGCTCGCAGCGTGGTCTCATCCTTACAAAAACATACATACACATAAATACTGAAGCCTGATTCTATTTACGTAATTCAGGATACACGTAAACATGTTTTGGCAACATAAAGTTAATAAATTACTCATGTTCGGTGACGTACCCCTGTCCGTATAGTTCCGACTCCAAATTGTAAGGATCACTTATGAAGAGGCACAAAGACTTTTGTGGACTTTCGTACTGTTCAAATTGATATGTATTTGTAAGAAGACTTTCGTTTCTTGCGACGAGTCGCATTTTTTCCTGTTAGATAATCGAAAAGTAATTTCGTTATTACGTAATCTATAATTTTAGAGCAACAAGATATATTGAATTCATTTAATTTGTTTAGCAGATGCAACAAGCGAATGTTCCATGTAAAGATAAATTCAAGGAATTGAAAGGGAGAAAATATAACATTTTGTGTAGTGAAATTATACTCATTTTTTCCAGAAAATTGTTGAAAATCGTCGTTTAACAAACGTGGGAAGTTATTATTGCAGTTCTCTGCTCCATAACGGTCTCACCTGCGGCTCGGACACCTATTTAATTCTGCCTGGGTTGCAATAACAAAATTGGCCCTTAATAGATTCGCTTAAACATGTACTGTAGTTTTCTGGCGTTTGAACACTGAAGTACAGCTTTTATTTTTTTTTCATCATGCATTATTCTCCTCATCTAGAGTCTCTAGATATAACATAACATAATCGGGCCCAATATATTCAATATCAAAACCTCGATATTAATAGGGAAATTCCATTTATCTAATATCAAATATTTATGCCGACTTTGGTAATAAGCTCGTGGATAGAGAATCTGATCTACCCACAAATTTCTCTAGGGGCTTTATAGATAAAGGTGAACCGATATTGGAACACAAAACATGTGTATGATATTATTATAGATTTTGTAAATTATAATACAGGCTGTTTAATATATTGCTTTATTATTAGCGTGACATTTACGATAAGGTGAGATATAATATAACGTAATATTTTACAATCTGCCTTCCATGTATGATTAGAATCTGCTAGGGTTGTGGAATTTGTTCGATAGAGTCACTGCGGAGCCACAGTGTCTCAAGACGAAAGTCTATGATCAGTGCGTGTTGCCAGTGATGACATACGGAACTGAAACGTGGTCGCTTACAATGGGCCTCATAAGAACGCTCAAAGTCACTCAAAGGGCAATGGAGAGGGCAATGCTTGGAGTTTCCTTGCGTGATCGAATCAGGAATGATATTGTCCGCAAGAGAACCAAGGTTACCGACATAGCCCGAAGGATCGCTAAACTAAAGTGGCAGTGGGCAGGGCACATTGCTCGCAGAACAGATGGTCGATGGGGCCGAAAAGTTCTGGAGTGGCGACCGCGTACCGGAAGACGTAACGTTGCAAGGCCTCCCACAAGGTGGACCGATGACCTAGTGAAGGTCGCGGGTAGCCGATGGATGCGAGACGCACAGGACCGGTCGTTGTGGCGACGCTTGGGGGAGGCCTATGTCCAGCAGTGGACGTCTTTCGGCTGATATGATGATGATGATGATGACTGCGGTTCTGGAACGCAAAGAGCATTTGGAGGAACACGGATGGGTTTTAGTCAATAAGAGTCTGATCAAGAATAGAAGGAGTCATTTGATGCTTTAGAATAGAAATAATTGTCTCAAACACATCACTACAGCAACAAACGCAAAGTAAAAGGGATAAATATTTAAATAAAACTAGTTGACCCGCGAAACTTCGTCTGCTCCGATCCTATTTGTCTTAGCGTGATGATATATAGCCTATAGCCTTCCTCGATAAATGGGCTATCTAATACTGAAAGATTTTTTAAATCGGACCAGTTATTCCTGAGATTAGAGCGTTCAAGCAAACAAATAAACAAACGAACTTTTCAGCTTTATATATTAGTATAGAAGTATAGATATAGAATACTTTTTTGTACTCCTCAAATTTAACAGAGGACAAACACTTCCAAAACCAAGTTCCACAGTATTATCATATTTCGCTTATATATATAGCCTATAGCCTTCCTCGATACATTCATCGAGCCCATTGGCTATGTAACACTGATAGAATTTTTCAAATCGGTTATTGAGATTAGCGCGTTCAAGCAAACAAACAAACTCTTCATCAGCTTTATATATTAGTATAGATAGCTAGTATTGTGCGTGCCAATACCATCATAACTCCGTTGTGAAAAAGGGATAGTGCTTCCTGTATAGCTCCATCTCTCTCTCACAGCGGAATCATGAATTACGTCATAGTAGTGGGGCAATATCTTTGTGACATTAAATACCTACTATCGGTTTAGGAATGAGCATCCCTCCACCCTTATCCCGACTCCCGCGGCTTGGAATCCGTTTGAGATTGAAATTATTAGGGAACATCGATAATAAATAGGGGAGTAAAATCGAAAACTTTACCATACCTAATAACTTCCCTGTCAGGATCCGTAAGCCCCATTCGGGACAAAATCGCCCCAACCGTCAGAATCCGTAAGTCCCTTTTGAGACCCGCCGACTCGCGAGGTGTAAACGTTACTGGAGTGTGTCTTGCGGATTATTTTCGTTTATTTTTTTTTATTATTTCTCCAGTTAGTAAACAAAATTAAGGTCCTTCAGAGGTTTCTTTAATTACCACGTGTGGTGATCAAAAATTAGACAAGATTTCATTCCGAGAGAATATTGACATAAGGAAACCCTCTGGAGAACCAAATTTTCCAAAAAAGCCCCAAGATTTATCCGTCTTAATTGGCAATGGTCAGGGCACATTGCTTGCAAAACGCATCATGGCTGATGGGGCCGAGAGGTTCTAGAATGGCCACCGCTTACTGGAAAACACAATGTTAGTAGGCTTCCAACAAGGTGAACAAATGACCTGGTGGAGCTCTTGGGAATCTGCTGGACGGGAGAATAACATAATCTGTCGATTTAGCAACGCTTGTAGGTATCCTATGCAAAGCTGTGTGGGCCAAATGATAATGATGATAACTCTACACAAAGCCGTCTTTCACATGTTGTTTTTGCTGATGACACAAAAACCTTTTTCCGTCCATCCGTCCGTCCGTCCGACCGTTTGTCAGCGGGCTGTGTCCCAAGAATCTTCCACAGAGTATGTATTTCTATTGCCGCTAAAATAACAAATTATGAAAATTAAAGGGAAAAAAAACACGCTTCTTGTACAGGAACAAGAAGCATGTTTTTTTTCGGTTTATGGTACGGAACCCTGCGTGCGAGAATCCTACTCGCACTTGGCCGGTTTTAAAATGCCCTCAAATCTAAACTCCTGCTGAAACCTTAGAAACAAAGCGTAAAACACACGATCCACATTTTAATTTTAAAAGTTGTACCGTGACGTCACCATTTTAATAAAATAATGTACAGAATTAATTTCAGCAAAATGTTTATTTAATTAAACTTAGTCAGGGAACACCTGCCTCTGTTTAAAACATCTATTACGGCTTTAATCGTTCTTATTGGTGTGACATATTGCATATAAAGCGTCTTCAAGTACTTTGCTTTGTTTTTCTTTGTCTAGTTTTCTGCAAATATAAATCTTGTGTCCAACATTTCCACCGAACGTCACAAACGGAGTTATTTCTTAAAGGAAAACAAGCTTTTAACCACGACTTTGTACGTGCATATTCCGTTTTTTCCCGTTTCCATTGGAATTTCGGGAAATCCTATCTTAGTGCTTCCTTACACCCCCAGGGAACCTACATGCCAAATTACAGCTTTCTACGACCATTAGTTTCGGCTCCGCGTTGTCAGTCAGTCAGTCAGTAATGGAAGAATTTTATTTATATTGATGATGTCGTGAACAATGTCAACATCTGTCTGATGTTGACAGGTAAACATTCATAAAACCAAATTTCATAGATATAAAATAAACCAATAGAAAGCTGGATTTAGAAGTTATCAGGCAAGTCGTCTTTCATCATTTATTTTGTGGTACTTGGTCACTAAATCGGGTCTTAAAAATAAGCCGAAAATGATGACACGAAAACAAATAAAAAGGGTTAAAAAAATATCCTTTTTTTCTTACGTTAAAAGCAAGATGCTGGTCTGAAATGACGTATTTTATCACGCTTATAATCTTACTAGAATGATTAGGATTCGGCTTAGTTTGAATCTCATTAACTTACCAAGTCTTTCAAAATTATGTAACTACCATGCCATGTCATGTCATGTGGGTCTGTGTACTCTTCAATGTTACAAAACATTGCAAAAATATGCAAAAAAAAATCTACCATACCATAGCAGAAACCATCACCACAATATTCCCATCTAGAGCTCCACAGTCCACGTAAAACGGTATTCTTCCGCCAAATATGAATTCGACAACACACAACAGCACACAGCTTCTACGGAATAAAAGATTCAATCTAATACTGTCATAAGAATCAAAACGTACCCTTCTCATATCTTTCCGAACACAAATATTATCGAAATTATTCGGGCGACGGAATAATGCGTTGAAAGTAATCAATTCTTCGCATTACCATAACATCTAAACTTTCCACGCATCTCGTTTATTTGCTGAAATAATTGATTTGATTTGGGTTTTAAATAGAAAGATGAAAACCGTTGGTTGTATCACCATGTGTAGACAAAAATGTCATCATATCATGTCAGCCGAAAGACGTCTACTGCTGGACATAAGCCTTCCCCAAGTGTCGCCACAACGACCGGTCCTGTGCGTCTCGCATCCATGGGCTTTCTGCGACCCTCACCAGGTCATCGGTTGCGTCTTCCGGTATGTGGTCCATTTGTTCTGCGTTCAGAAATGTGCCCTGCCCAATCAATAAAAGTGATATCACCTAATAAAGATGAAACTATCGCTGTAAGCGATAATACGGCCCTAAAAATATCCAATTAAATAAGTTTGCGTAATAGAGTTGTGAACGATTTTTGGTGTGCAATAAATTATCTGTTCTTATTCTGTCATCATCCTCATTTATTCATAAGTTTTTTTAAGTTTTAGTGTCACTGGCTGGGCACATATTATTACGTTTTCTACAGCATTGTTGATGAAAGCGTATTGGCTAGTTTGGCTTCATGTTGTGGGGCACAAACTTACAGTATTTTATTTTTATGACATCTAGGTACCATTCCATGAAGACAGTCCTTATCACAAAGAGAAGACCTGTGGCAACATAGATAAACTGATTATCCATACTTTATCATGCTCCGCGCATACACCATGTAATAGAATAAAAGCAAAAACTGAAAATTTAGCATTACAATAATAATTTACATTTAATTCAAGTAACAACATAGTGTTAGTAACAATATATTTAAAAACTATGTTTTGAAAACATTAACAAACACAAAAACCAAAATAGTTTGCGGCATCACTGCTGCAAGGTGACAGGCTTAGCTGATATCCTGGAGCAGTGGTTCACAAACGCACAATCTAGCCTGCCTGCTATCATGGACAGGATGCTGTTGGTGGTGCCCCGCACCCTACTGACCAGAGATGCGCACCGCTACCGCATTACAGTGTAAAAGCAGTCAACGTGAGCTTCAGCAAACATCCACGACGCGCTGCTGTATCAGGGCAACCCCATCAGCACCCTGAAAGCGTTATTGTACTGGACTCGAAGAACACCATTTTTTATAATGGGACCAACCCCGAAATCTCGAAAATAGAATTGGCTATTCAGTACATTTTGTCGAGTTATGCGCAAATATATTATATGGGGCAGTCTATTTTTTTTTTGGAAAAAACAACTGAGTGGTTACAACAACTCAAACAGTCTTACTTCCATAAATAAAAAAGAAAATAATCCAACCATCGACCTACAATCTAGCTATGACCTAGCCCCATTCCACTGTCAAGGCATTGCTTTGAAACGGAGTGCGGGCAGCACAAACACAGACCTATAGTTCGACCTACCTAGATATCTAGGCATCTCTCTCAGATATTCAAGGAATGACAAGCGTGCCTATTTTATTGCTTGCCTACGCAATGAGAGAAATGGGTGATGAATTGAATTCATTCTATAATAAATAGAGTAAAACAGTGGCTTTACGTGTCTGTTTGTGTATACATTATACACCGTGTTACAGAATAAACAAATACCTGAAAGGGGTAATTGGCCTCATCATAATGAACAACTTTTCTTATGGCACCAATACTGAAATCGCCAGAAAAAAACTGGCCAAGTGCGAGTCGGTCTTGCGTGCAACGGGTTGCGAACCAATTTCATTTTTTAACATGTTATTTTAACAATACAGACTTCTTATAGGTTTTCATGTAAAAATTAGGTATAGACCTATTATTTGCATTATTTTTTAAATTTTAGGCTCAGTAGTTGCGGAGTTGGGGGGTAATGGTAATTTTTGGAATAATTTCTTGAAAACTTCAAAACTATTAATCTTAAAATTATGAATAAAAATATAATTTAAGTTGTTCTTAATCCCTCCCCCCCCTTTTAAGTTCATGGTCACACATAGCGAGTGAGGTGGTCACATGTCTGGAATTTGTATTTCCTACGCCTCCGCTGTTATTTCTGATTCTGACTTTCAGGAGTTGCAGTGGTTGGAAATGGGTGGAAGACTTGACCCAAAAAGAAATAAAAATGTCGCCATGTTTTGGTTCTAGGACATTCCAGTTTCTTCACTATGTTTTCAATCGCAATTCGAGTGCTGTATGTACGGTTCTATTTTTTCTCAAATAGGTACATACTTAATTTTTACGCCTCACTTTTAGAACTTATTTTTTTATTTACTAAATTTTATGCTTATAATTTGATATCAAGTACTAGGAATGCTTCGCTGAAACACGGGGGTTAGGTAGGAGTAAAGATATGAATAGTTGGTTGTACTAATTTAAGTGCTTTCTCGTTCGTTTACTAAATAAAAGAACAAAATTCTGAGAATCACTCAACAAGCAGAAATGACGGCAACATTTTGCAATGTAATGTTTTTCTGCATCAAAGTTTTGTTTACGTGCTTATAAAGGCTTTGACTCGATTTTTCTGTTACCGTGCCATTTGTTTTTCATCCTGTTTCGTTGTAATGAAAATAGTAACAAATGCACCAAACCTTCAAATAAAATAAAAAATATCACCCAAGTGCGAGTCGGACTCTCACACGAAGGGTTCCGTACAATAAAACGAAAAAAAACCGGTAAAATACGAGTCGAAGTCACAAGAAGGATTCGTTACCATAAAAACCAAAAACAACACGTTTCTTGTATTGCCTCCTTATTTTTTTTTTTGATGGGTTTGCTTTGACTTTAGTCTAGGTCAGAGATGACCGAGACAAAGTCTACGATGGAGCGAGCTTACCCAGAAGGAGCCTGTGCACTCTAACTTTGAAGAGATTAGAGTTGTAAGCGTTTGAAAACACAGACGCAGGCAGAGAGTTCCACTCCTTTGCTGTGCGCATTATAAAATACGTTTGGAAACGCTTAGTGCGAATTGGTGGAATAGCAACAAGGTAGGGATGGTAAGATGCAGTGCGTCTGGATGTACGATCGTAGAAGGGGGCCGGTGGGATGAGGTCGTGTAGTTACCGAAGTACAATCTGTAGAAGACCGACAAGCAGGCAACCTTACGGCGATGAGCCAAGCTATGTAGCTTGGCATCCACCAGTTTTACGTCACCGATGAGCCTCTTAGCTCTGCGTTCCACCGAGTCAAGCGCGGCAAGCTGATACTTAGCTGAGCCATCCCAAAGGTGGCTACAATACTCCATGCAGGATTGGTGCTTTGTATAGGGTTAAAAGCTGACCAGGCCTGAAGTATCGCTTCACCCTATTTAGAATGCCCAGCTTTTTTACCGCGGTTGATATTTGTTGTTATAGCGGCAACAGAAATGCGCACTCTATGAAAATTTCAATTGTCTACCTGTTACTTTTCTTGAGATACAGCCCGCTGACAGACGGGCGGACGGACAGTGAAGCTTAGTAATAGGGTTCCGTCCAGGTAGGTACGGAACCCTAAAAAGTAGGCGGGGAAAATAAGAATAAATTAAATAAACAAAAATGAATTTGACATCCTCGTATTTTTCAGAACGATCGCATTCGCAAGCTGTAAAATCACCTCTAATTTTCTTTTATTTTGACTTATTATGTAGATACTCGCTTAGATAATATTGCAACTTGAATTTGAACGTTTTTTAAGAACGAGATAAATGGCTTTCTGTTATAAGATGACAGCTATAATTTGAAATTCGAACAATAAAACTCAGCAGAAAAACATTTTTTTTTACTTAACAAGTCACTTCTCTCACTCACTCAACTGACACCCACACAGTACAGACCTAAAATTTTAAGTTCGGTACATACCTGCGGACACAGAACGGATCAACACGGAACCGCAATCGCTTTGAGCGCTGTTTACTTTGTGTTTCACCTATGCATACCTAGCGCTTCAAAAAACAGACGCGGTCGAAAAATTCAGGTCATACAGAATGCATGAATGAAGGAATTGTCTTTTGAATTGTGAGTTTGGAATGGGAACGTCGGTATTTCCTTTTTTTTTGTTTTTTTTGTGTGCATTTGTAGATTGAAATCATGCTGTAGAAATGGATGTAGATGGGTCCTTCGATTACTGTTCGTGGAATACATATAGTCCTCTTTTGTCCACAACGCATCAGAATTAGACGAAAGTATTCACAGCTCACAGAGCCACATTAGTAGTAGTAGGAATCTGTACAGGAACTGGCGACGTGGTAGGTCCAAACGGAGATGGCATGATGAGTTGGACTCATACCTCAACGATAATTCAAATATTGTAATCGACCGAGAAGAAAAGAATAATGGAATCGAGGTCTAAGCTCTGCAGGGGGAAAAACCAGGTTTAAATATAATCACAACATCGCTCTACAACGCCTGTCACCAAAATATCATCATTGTCATTAACCGACTTCCAAAAAGGAGGAGGTTCTTAATTCGGCGGGTATTTTTTTATTGTTTTATGTATGTAGAACGACTAATTCGAGGTTTCTGATCCGATTTGTGTTATAATTTTTTTAAGTATATTTTTTGCCATTTAGCCCCGTAAAAAATTAATTTAGTTTGGCTCAGTAGTTTTTATTTTATTAGCATTTTTGCTTACTTTAATTTCTGCGTAGACGAAGATGTCGTCTAAGTATTACCACTTATAAATGAAGAATAAAAAACTTTTTTACGAAAAAATATAGCCGACTTCAAAAAAAAAACACTACGAAGTATAAAACAACTTTAATTTCGTAAGTTGGTGTTAAAAAACGAAGATACAAAACCAAAAACACCGACTTCTGAAATTATTTTATACTTTGTATTGTTTTTTTTTGGAAGTCAGTTATATTTTTTCAGAATTCATATTAAGCTTGTAGTAATATTCTCTTTGTCATTTAGAAGAAAGAGAGCCGCTTGGGAACGCTCCTGTCCTCTAAATGTAATCTCTTAGTCACCTTCACAACACACCAGCTAGTAGGGAAGGTAACTAATCTCTGCCGAGAGCACACAGAAACAAAGGCGCCCCAAAGATAAATCTTCCTGCAATTTCATAAAGCAAGCTTGGTGCAAGTTCACACCACCGTTATATAATAGACTGTCTGCAAGCACTCAAGCCCGCCCCAGCAATTCTCAAAGCGTTCAGAATCTGAAAACTATTCACATATTATTACTAATTCTGTGCACACACCGGCTGTCGTTTATTTAAATGTACTCCGCGAGCAAGTCAGGCGTGTGACTTAATTCCGGAATTCTGTACCACGCTTTACAGTGTCGAGCGTGTTCTTACACCAAGAATTTTTAAAGGAATGTTGGCAGAAAATCCATTTTGATGATGAAACTAACAATCAAATCGTCAAACTTAGTTACTTGGTTGGACGATATCGTCACGTTGTGGTTAAAGATAGAGTTTTGACTTGAATAACATACATCATCACGCACGCATTTTAGACTGAACACGTCAAATGCTGGATACAAGCCTCGCCCAAATGATCCTATAGTTTCCGGGGTCGACGCCATTCATAGAGCAGAAATTCTTATCTGATCCTAGCTGCGATGTGTTTCTTGTACGTATAGTATATCGCAGTTGGTAGTGCGAGAGAGCCTTGAGAGCAATTGTGCTTTTTCTTTCGAAAAGCTTATGTTTTTGAAAACAACACAAATGGCTGCTGATGTCAAATTTTTGGATTGGCTCTTAAAAGAACCGTTTGGGTTGAGTCTTGAGAAAGACCGGTGCCATATTTCTGGACCACCCAGACCTAATCAACTGTCTTGAAGAAGAAGAAGAAAAAGAAGAGCAGAAATTATGACTCCAAGCCACGACCGCCTCTTTCATGACTATCTGCGTTTCATTTTTCTCTTCCATTTACGACAGATTTTTCGATAATAAGGTAACTTTACCCTCAGGAATAAATATGACATCTTGACAGCATTAGATTTTAAAATTATGTCAAACTGACAAAATATTTTATAGCTGCGATAAAAAAATTCTGTCTTTCGAAAAAATGTCTTAATGTGTAGTCAAAACATTGGACCGATTACACTGTTTTACATAATAATGACACGTTCCGTTTATACAACTTTTTTAGGAGTGGACCTTTTGTATTTATCTTTTTTGTGAGATTCAAGTGAATAAGCGGCTTCTGTACGACTCCATTGTATTGGCCTATTAGAGGGTCATTTTGGAAATTGGAATTTTATAGGCTTATACGAAAATGGTATCTTTTAGAACTTTTCTTGAACACGTTATTTGATATTTCTCCTTCCTTATCTAGTTCTCTTCAATGCTCTTCCTTGGAAGGCAAATCGTCACATGCAATCGTATTATCGTAGATGGCTTTACTAGCACTGCAGTCGAGTGAAGCGTATGTATATTCAAGAACGTTGGATAGAATTGAATACAAAGAAAGTAATCCCAGAAATACTTTGAGGCTAGGAAGTTGTTGCGGAATTTGTTCGAAAGAGTCACCGCAGTCCTAGAACGCAATAGTCTCTAGGAGAAACCCAGATGGGTTTTAGTCAGTAAAAGTCTGACACTCCCTTCTGCTCCGCCCAGAGCGGGAGGAGTCATTTGACGATGTCAGAAGACAAACCTCAAACCTTTCATGAATGCAGTTCAATAGAACTGCACTAAAACAAACCTGATATATTAATTTAATCAGAGAAAAAAAGAAAGTGACGTAAATACTAATTAGTAGTGCTATTCTGAAAAAATATCTTAATGAAAGCTTAGGTGAAGCAAGTATGAAGTGAGTCGTCAATCCCTAGTTGATCCTAGAAATCCTGCTGGATTTAGGCACTTGTCTCACCGCCGGCGATCAGCGAGTAGCGAGTAAAGCTTCAACCTCGAAACGAGTTGGCGAGCAGCGAGTAGCGAGTGAAATGTTTCGATAGTTTTGACGCTCGGCTTTCAGCGAGTGCTTTTGTGCGACGGGCTTTTACTCGCCATACTCGCTCCGGCCCACACTATAAGTAGAAATGACCGCTGTTTGGTGAGTTCTGACCGCCAAGTGAGCATCGCCGAGCGATTGTCGCTGAGCGAGTAAATATTTGATAGCTCTAGTCGCTGCGATCAGCTCTCTAGTTGCTCTCGCCGGCAGTGTGAACCGCCAGCTATCGACTATGAATGTTTGGTCTCTTTTACTCACACGAGATCTATATCTTTTGTGCCTTTCCTCAGTCGATAGCTACTCACTTCCTCGCCGGCGGTGAGACAAGTGCCTTACGACCCTCTTTACCAAAGTTAACAAGGTAAGATTTTACAGCCGGTCTATCGCTAAAGCTATTTTTATTTATTTTATTTATTACTGCAGAATAGACTGGCAGGTTAGCAGACACAGGGCAAATTTTAGTAGTCAAACGTAATATTTCCAATATTCGCCGAACGGAGTAAATCTCAGGAGAGGCTTGGTAAAGTTTCGAGTAACATAATTATCGATAGTGATTTCAAAGTAAATTCAAATTCAGGTTCGAAGAACTAGTCATTGGACTTTGAAGAGCTTCAATCAGAGATAGGCTAAAACATACTGAT
Source organism: Lacanobia wlatinum (assembly GCA_947578705.1). Lineage (NCBI taxonomy): Eukaryota > Metazoa > Arthropoda > Insecta > Lepidoptera > Noctuidae > Lacanobia > Lacanobia wlatinum. The sequence continues at coordinate 4,923,471 of OX388037.1, forward strand.
ATTGTTGAATCTAGTTTCATCGAGGAGTAACTAGCTCGGACATAATTCAGCTATCCCGCTCTCTCTATTGTTGTTTTGTGTTCTGCCAGCAGCTACGCCGGCATGGAAGTTGAAAATTGTCCCAAGGGAAGATAATCCTGGAATGAAAAGTATCCTATTCCTGGACATGATTTGCTCGTGCCTGTGTGAGAAGTTTCATTCACGAGAAATAGTAACAAACTGCCAGACAAATAGAGTTACTTTCGGATTTATTATATAAGGATTTATAATACTACTAGCTGACTCGGCAAGCGTTGTTTTGCCATATAAATTAACATAAAAATATATTCTACGACCTATTCCCAGACCTAACAAATATACACAAGAAATTTTATAAAAATCGGTCGAGCCGTTTCGGTGTAGTTCGATAACAAACACCGTGACACGAGATTTTTGTAATATTAGGTTTATTAGTATGAAGACAGGTAAGACATGATTTACAAACTTATTTAACTTGTTTGGCTAGATAATTTGAATGGGCTAAACCTGCAACTGAATTTGGGACTGAAATACAGCTAACTTAAGAACTTGCAAGGTATTTCTGTTAAAAGGCTATTACCGTTTATCTTCAAGTGGACTTCCTCCACTTACTCAACAAAGAATCCACTGCAAAATAATAACACACCAACAACACGACAGAACTCTACACAATACACACGACCAAGCCGCAACTTTCGCTATCCAATACCGTTTTCACAGCGCAATCTTCACATAAATCGAGTATAAAAAGCGTAATGGAGCGTTAAGTATAAATACGACACGTTTCGCCTACAAACGTATCGGGATACGGCGAATTTTATATCGTATTTGGAAGTTTGAGTAACTTTATGACAGAAATGGTAAGGAATGTCTGTATTTAAGTATAATACTTATTTATTTTTTGTATTGAATGACAAGTGAATGATTATGTTCATTATTTATAAATTTACGTAGAGCTGGGTGCTTCTATCCTGTTGAGGATGCATTTGTTCACTTAAAAAGGGGCTGGAAAAGCCTACTGCGTTTGATTGTCAGGCCTGGATAATTTATTTATAATTAATTTTAATTATAAATAAATTTATTAATTCCAGGTAAAAAAAAAATATATATATAAATCAATAATTTACCAGGCTAAAAAAAATCAAGATTCTCAGCATTAAAAATGAGTCAGGCCGTCATATATGACGATCCACAGCAGACTGAGTATTATTTTTGATGTAAATCATTTTTAATATAATGTCTAACATACTCATTATGTATACTATTATATCAACTCAAGATATTCCAGGTAATTGCTGGATATAGGCATCTCCGAGATTGCACCGCAACATCTTCCGCGTTCTGAATTCCAGTCTATCCCAGCCACTGTTTTCCATCTGCTGGGCCATCTTACACAAAGCCAGCCGAATGACTTGCACTTAAGAAGCCAATTTGACTGTGTTTTTTGCGTAAAATGGCCAACTTTGTCTTTCTTATTCTCAAAAACCGAAATATTTTGACAACTTTGACTCAATGGGTAGTTGAGAATAGTTATTAGTATTGAAGATAGCGGCCTCACTTTTCGCATTTTTCATCCATTTGTAAAAAGCCAAAATTCCGAAGTATGTTTCTTATGAAAAGCGCGACGACACTTTTTCGTGCTCGTGGATTGAACTACTGTTTTAACTAAATGAAATGAAAAATATATCATAATATTCCTTATATTGTAAAATGTGGATAACGTTGTGAGTTACACATACACTATTAACTTTAGATACTTAGGATTATTAATTAAGAAACTTTTGTGTAACTGTTTGTTTTCCCAAAGAAATAAATAAATAGTGGTTACGTATTTAGCGGCCGATATATTTCGTATATATTGAAATAAGAATGGAATATCCGTTAAAAATTCCATTCAAATCCATAAAAAATACTGAAAACACTCAGAATTAACTGTTTTCTCCTTAGTACATTAATATTATTACGTAGCATTTATCCCAAAATAAACATAAACCATAGTTTATAAACTATGGTTTATTTTGGGATAAATAAAATTTTAAAAAAGAAAATTTTATAAATATTCACTAAATAAATTAATAATAAACTAAAATAAACGTATTTGCAGCTGCCTAATTTCTACACAATGCGACGAGTCAGCAGTTTTGTGAGTGAAAACGTAATTCTGTGATAGAGCTCTTAAATAAAAAAAAACAAATATTTACTAACTTTCCCTAAATTAAACATCTATCTAATATAAATTATATCCACAAAAAGAATACACTTGATCCACCAAAAACCTGCACACTAAAATGCTTTTAAAGCGTAATCTCCCGAGTTTCCCCGTAACAAAGAGGATTGGCGGCTTAGTGAAACAGCTTTGACCGTGTGGTACTACGCTCAACGTTTGGGACAAAACTCGGTTTCCTTTAATAATTACATATTTTAATGTTGGGACTGAGTTGGTTATTTGAGCACGATGTGCATTTAAAAATCAAAAGCGGATAAGGGATGATGGTTAATATCCGTCTGTATTGTTTGTGGATAATTATGGTCCTTGCAAAGTAACGTTAGCTGGGTTAAATCATTATGTACAGTCACGAGTATAAATACTTTACACTTACGTAAGATTCAAGTTGTGATTTTCTCTTAAAGTGAGAGTACCTGTATAATATTACGAGCATAAGAAGGCATAATTAAATAGACAGAAGAAAATATTGAAAAGGAAAACAATAGTTTAAAACATTTGCCATGCTTTGACAGACAGAATGGTACTGGTGAGAAAGACAATTATGACTTCGACTACAAAACAAAAGACTGAACAGAGTTTAATAAAGAAGACAACGAAAATAAAATAACACTGGCAATTTAAATTAAAAAAATAAAACAAATACTTACACAGAAAGGTGAAAGCAAAATAAAATTTATAAAACCAAGCGCAAAAGACATAAAAACCTCATTACCATTATCGATCCTCTCTCCCTCGATTTAAAATTCAAAATTAAACTCACACCTGACCAAACGCTTAAGCCATTAATCCTAATTCTTCTCACGTAATGACAAAGACCTAACCTTGGGATCTAGGAATCTGCGGAACGTGGGCATCCCGAACATTCGCCTTATTAACGAGGACCCTTTCGCCACACAGACTGATATTGCCTGCTTCAGTAGTATATAGTTATATAATAGGTCGATTGTGATTTTAGATTCGTTTTGTTCTTTGTTTCAAGTTTAAAGCGGTTCGAACTTTTTTCTGAGTTCTGGCATAGCCCTCCCCTACCGCCATTTTAAGTTTTTTTTCATAGTTGCGGCGCACGATCGAACATGCATACTTATATGAGAAGAGGATACCTAAAAAAGCAAAAAATGTTAGCAGTATGGTGCCCTAAAGTGTCACGTTGCCGAGATATTTGAAGTCACCATATGAGAATAATGAAAATCTTTAAAAATGAACTTACACGCCCTTATATGCAGTAGATTGTGTTCAAATAATATTTCTAGGCTTGATTAAACCATTTATATAAATTAAACACTATTCTTTTTTGCGTAGTTCTTAATAAAGTGGTTTCCACGTATTTTTATTTTCTTCCAAAAAAATATTGAATCAAGCTGGGAACTATAATCTGACTGCATATAAGCACATAATAAAGTAATTTTTAATGATAATCATGATGTCACATGGTGACCTAAAATATATCGGCAACGTGACACTTTAGGGCACCATGTTTGTAACATTTTTCAATATTCAGATAAGTTTTAGGCACTTGTCCCACCGCTGATGATCATCGAGAAGCGAGTAAAGCCTAGAATTAGATACGAGTTGGCGAGCAGCGAGAAGTGAGTGTGTACTTCCGATAGTTAAGTGGCTCGGCTATATGCAAGTGCTATTGTGCAAAGGGCGATTACTCGCACCACTCGCTCCGGCTCCCACTATAGGTAGAAATGACCGCTAGTTGGTAAGTTCTGACTGCCAAGCGAGCATCGCCATGCGAGTATCGCTAAGCGAGTATTATTTATTTGATAGATTTGAGCGAGTAATATCGTTTACTCAGCGAGAAAATAGTCGATAGCTAATCGCATCCTCGTCGGAGGTGATACAAGTGCTTTAAGACTGAAAAAAAAAAATGGCTGTTTGACATATAAAAAACCCGTTAGACTGCCAGTAAATTACTTCCCAGGTAAAAGTTATCTGAGTATTGAAATAATACCCTTGAACGCTTTATTTGTTTAGATGTGTACACATATGACGATAAAATGCATTATAATAATACCACTGAATGAAATGAATATTAATTTGACTGTCAAATAGAACGTCAAACAAATGAAAATCAATTTTCATAGAACGTCAAACATATTAAAATCAATTTTCGAATTGTTAGTTTATCATCAATTATTTGATCATTAGCCATTGCTTTCACAACATCAAAACAAACTATTGTTAAAATGACCTACATCGTATTGTAAATGTTACCTGGTGTTTTAATAATGCATTTTTGGTCAATATTTACCTCTAAACTATCACACTAGACACTATTCAATCACTATTCGATATGGACTCAGTTCATGAGTCTTCCTCAGACCGATGACATCATTTATTCAAAGTTATATCTCTAAAGTGCCAATGCAGCATTAGTACACTTCGAATTCTTTTCAGTGAGTAATGCAAAACTAGCATGAAGATTTTATCTCCCGAAGTGTACTGGAGCCCCTAACTGGGTCAACAGACGTATCGGAACGTATCCCGAAAGTATTTTCAGCTTAAAACTTATAATGTACTCGTACGTAAGAAGTCGCGATACAAATGGTAGCTGCCGAATGTACTGTACCAACCAATTTCTCTCTATGGACACTCACATTTTGTTGGAAAAGAGTAGCTATAACTACAAATTGTTTTTATTCTGTACGATGTGTATCCTGGACAGCTTTCAACTCTATATAAAGCGCAAGTCCGATCCTGCATGGAGTATTGTAGCCACCTTTGGGATGGCTCAGCTAAGTATCAGCTTGCCGCGCTTGACTCGGTGGAACGCAGAGCTAAGAGGCTCATCGGTGACGAAAAACTGGTGGATACTAAGCTACATAGCTTGGCTCATCGCCGTAAGGTTGCCTGCTTGTCGGTCTTCTACAGATTGTACTTCGGTGAGTGTGCCCAAGAACTCCACGACCTCATTCCACCGGCCCCCTTCTACCATCGGACATCCAGACGCACTGCATCTTACCATCCCTACCTTGTTACTATTCCACCAATTCGCACTAAGCGTTTCCAAACGTCTTTTATAATGCGCACAGCAAAGGAGTGGAACTCTCTGCCTGCGTCTGTGTTTCCAAACGCTTACAACCCTAATCTCTTCAAAGTTAGAGTGAACAGGCTCCTTCTGGGTAAGCTCGCTCCATCGTAGACTTTGCCTCTGTCATCTCTGACCTAGACTAGAGTCAAGAGCAAACCCATCACAAATAAAAAAAAAAATGTTTGTCGTAAAGTAAATAAAATATGTTTATTTTACGATAATTCTTCACCGGAAATTTCTTTTTGATAATTTGTTCCCCGCACTGGTTTCTTGTGAATTTCTTAAGATGATAAAAGTAGAAGTAGCAACAGTAGTGTTTTTTCCTTTGATTCGGAAAGCGTGAAAGAAAATTTTAAGTAAATAAATAAATAAGACTTATTTCTGAGAAAATAATTGATGGTAAAGATTATTTTCTTTTTAATCCGGCGAAAGAAAAAAAATTTCAGCAAGTATACTTATACTTGCTGATTTTTTTTTTCTTTCAGTGTTCTATTGATCTACTTTTAAAGATTGAATATACTTATTCAGCGCACTTCAGATTTATTTGTGACTCTGAGGTGAAAACATTGCATACATTTTGGGTACATTGCACCCATAATTGGAGCATTCAGCTCTGTTACCACTTTTCCCACAGCCTTATATATGTTTAAGCTTTTTTCATAAAGTGTCCCATAAAGTTTTACAAAAAAAAGAAAAAGAAACCGGTCAAGAGCGAGTCGGACTCGCGCTTCGAGGGTATCGCACCATCATATAAAACGTGAAAAGTTTTTAAATTTCCAATCAGCGCCATATCTTTTGATCTTTTGTTGATGATTTCTAAAAAAGTGTGTTATTTAGAGACATGGTTTTATTTTTCCTGTAATCTTTACATAAACTTCTATCACATGGAATAATTTCAGATTTATCTTTATGCAAACTTCGGAGATAAGGAGGAGGGGAATGGTCAAAATTTTTATATTTTTCGTCAAAAGTCGAAAACCAAGCGGCCTAATGGAGAATGTGCAAATAGCGTTCTTTTATATGATACCCACATGCCCCACTTTCAATTTTTAAGAAACCCTTTCAGTTTCTGTTGAAAAAACATAGATACATTTTTATTTGCTTTCTTATTTGCAAAATAGTAGAGCTAACATCAACTAAAACTATTCGAAATTTCAAGTTGATAGCATTAGTAGTTCTTTAGATATCCAGCTGTGACAGACGGACATACTTAGGCACACTATAAGTGGTTCCTTTTTACCCTAAAAAGTCAATACCTTTTGAACTGCCGATACAATAACCATTTTCAAACCTGATTTGTCAGATCCGTCACTTTCGAAAACAACAGAACATCTTTAACAGATTCTAAAGACCAAGATTAACAATTCCTTCAATGAATCAAAAGACATCTTTCATCGACATTTAAATTAACCCTTTTCACAACACCCGAATAAAAAAATCAGTAAATAGCTTAACAAAACTCTGTCAATCCTTACTCAAATATATATTAGGTATCCCTCACGAAAACTTTTTAAGTGTGGAAAAGAAAAGAATCTAAGGGATGGTGCAAACTTTGACAGTTTAAGTAGCCGGTCAGCTTGAGATAAGGCCCACTGGATGTGGCCTGGGCGAAGATAGTAGTTGAGTTATGAAGGGTCAAGTCTGACAAGGATGCTCGAAGAACACAAAATGGCCTCCTGATTATTTTTTTCGAAGAAAATTTTTGCGTTGTTTGTGGTTGGTGCTGACGTTTAGAGAGATAATGAATCTGCTGATTGGTGTTTACGCTGAGCATAGTAGGGGTGAATGGGCCTGTTTCTCATGTAATTTTGAGCTTTTTATTTTTTTCAATTTTTTATTTTATTTTTGAATTTTATTTGTATATTTTTATAATAATGAAATGTGGCGTCTGTTTGGGAGAAATCAATTATTATTCTTTCTTTTTACGTAACTGTTGAACTAAATTTATAATCTGTAGAATAAAAAAAAATAAGATAATTCAATACTGAGTACCTTTATTTATGTCCCAACGATTTTTTATTCACGAAAACTGAAAAAGAATCAAACAATTTCAAGAGTTCTTTACTTTCATTGGTTTTTTTTTTTCAATAATTTAAATTAACCTATACTTAAATATATAAATCTAAACTTAAAGAACATAATGCATGAATTTGAAAACACACAAAACAGAAACCAGTACACCTGTCAGAACTTCAGTCAGCGAATCAAGATTTGCCCAAGTTACCCACAGGCTCTTCCAGGCACTTTACTCATATCAGTGGTAACGCCTACTTAATTATGTACTAACCCCAACTTTACTTTTATCGTGAGATAAAACCCGGTTTGTCCCGCTCCGTGACTTATTTAAAAGGGTTCTCGATGAAATTTTGCACCGTTTCAGCCCAGAACGGTTTTTTTACTCGCCCAAAGTTCTGTCTCCGGGGCGAAAATGGATTACTAAATTATGCTTGTTTAAATTGTTGTGAATCTCGGTGTTTGTGGGTCAAGGATCGGGAATTATTTTGTTTTGTAGGTAGTGTAACGAAAAGGGCTTATTGAACAGTTTTGACACTTTTCTTATCGATGTCATCTTTGGTGTGTTAAAGATAAAGCTAAGACGAAGGATCAAGATTTTGTCGCATGCATTTGAGTTGAATCCTAACTTTAGTCGAACGTCTTTTCGAGTCAGAATTTCTTACTTAAAAAAAAAACAATTGTTTAGTTTGAGTAAAATTTGGTTAATCACCAATCTTCAGGGTGCTACCAAATTTTACTTTCGAGGTCTAAAACCCGCTTCGACACTAAAAGTAACGTTTTTTTTGTTGAGTATCGAAGCCTAAGTATGATCCGATTTTGGATCTAAAAAATAAATATAAGTAAGCCAATTTTATCGTTGATATATAAAAATTTTACACATCTTTTACCTTTGAGCAAATAATATTTAATAATATTTTGGGCAAATAATATGGGAACACATTCATAGCGCGTACATCTAAGGAGTGGAATTCCCTGCCAGAGTCTGTGTTTCCAGATAGTTACAACCTGGGAGTCTTTAAGACAAGAGTGAATAGGTTACTTCTAGGCAAACGTGCTCCATCTTCGACCGCATCATCGCTTACCATCAGGTGAGTTAGTGGCCAAACGAATGCTTATCGATAGAGTAAAAAATAAAAAATCTCAAAACTATTTAAAGTCAACACGAAATCATTAAAAATTTATTTTCGTAAAACTGATACCTTTCCCATTTCCGCTGTGAGACAAAGCACCTGCAATACGTACCTTAAAATAAAGTCACAAACATACACACAAACATTATATTACCATGCCTTATAATCACAAACGGTATCAAACCGTCGTCGTCATGCTAATTACGTCATTAGAAAGCAAGGCTTGTAATTTCAAAAATGCCAAGCTTTTCATATAAAAATTGATTTATGGAGGCTTTTATTAACGCAATTTGATTTTTTTCCGTAAGTATGGGCTTGCGTGGAGCTATGTGCTGGCTGGATTTAAAATTATATGGTGATTGTTTTTTTCATTCAGTCCGTTACTGTGGGGTTGCATTTTGCAGATAATGATATCGGTTTTGTGCTAGTTTAAAAAATGTATAATCATTAGGGTATTAAGGTACACATTACCAGTGGCCAGCGATGCGGAGGAATTTATCGACGCCATATTTTAGATTATTTTCAGTTTTTTTTTTTTTTAATTTAGCTGTATATATATTTTTAGTTAGAAGGAATGAAATAATACATTTAGTGTTAACTTCTCTAAAATAAAAAACAATATTGAATAACAAGATAATATGTTAGATACAAATGACTAGACTAGTAATCACGGCAGTATGTACAAACGCAAATAAAAACAAAATATATTACTGGGCAAAAGTGCCCAGAACACTGGCAGCATTGCCGCGTTGAATGGCAATGCTGATTCTTTGGCCGAAGAAAAGCCCAGCCCTCTGGTCACGTGAACAGTCGACAAGTTGTTTGCTGATGTCCTTAAAGATTCGATGCGCACTCGGACCCCATGAGCCTGTTTCAACGCCAAAAGGCTCAAATATATAAATATATGTTAGTATTTTACAGTCTTCAAACAATTCAAACACATATTCTAACACATAATACGTAGTATAAGTAGTGAGTACCCAATTCCAATTAAACCAATTCTACTGATTCAAAAAAGTATGAAAAAGACAAAATAAGTTTTTTTGACGAATTGCTATTGACATGCGAATGCGAACTTAGCTTAAAAAATACTTTTTACAAAAGAAGGAAGTTGAAAGTTGGTTGTACGTTTTTGTAAAAAGTGTTTTTACAAAAACGTACAACCGTTTAGTGTTACCCACTTAACAAAACTGCTGGAAAATCGCAGAAAAGCAAAATACTCAATTTCGTTTACTTGGATGACAAAAAAACGTCATCCAAGTAAACGAATTCCAGCTATTTTGATTTAAAAGCCAAACTTCCAAACCGCTTTTGAAAATATTTCTATGGGACCAATCGAAAAGAATATTCTTTCAGATAAAACAAGTTTTTTTCAATTCGGTTCATAAATGACGGAGTTATCTATACTTACTATATAAAGCTGAAGAGTTTGTTTGTTTGCTTGAATGCGCTAATCTTAGTAAATACTGGTCCAATTTGAAAAATTCTTTCGGTGTTTGATAGCCTATTTATCGAGGCTATAGGCTATATATCATCACGCTAAGACAAATAGGAGCGGAGCAGTAATGAAAATTGTGACGCAGACGAAGTTGCACGGGTCAGCTAGTAAGTTAATAAACATAAAAAACCTACCGAATTGAGAACCTCCTCCTTTTTTTGAAATCGGTTAAAAATTTGTATAATTGGCACTCAGAGTGCTAATTCTATTTTCAAACTACGTTCAATCTGTCAAAAATGTATAAAAAAATAAGACTTTTTTGACAGTTTGCGACTGACATGTGAATGCGAAAGCGATGCGAAGCGATGCGAAAAAATATATATCATGCCGTAAACGTGCAATTTAATACCACCATAAATAGTGTCGCAGTGTTACGTGGATTCATCACAATGAAAAAAAGAATTAGATAATATACATATTTTCAACAAAAACAGAAATTTCAATGCTGTGGTAGGTAAAAACGTAACTTAATATGCTATAGTCAGGTTGTGTTAGTAAAATATTCACAAAAGTCGAAACAAATAAATGAATAAACTCGAGTCAATAGCCAACCAACAGTGAATTTTGACATTACGACGACCTCACGCTATACTAGCGCCTCTAGCAGTAAATTCAAACGCGATAGCCCTCATTGGCCCTGTGGTTGTTAAGGCTTGTATACATGCCAATGACCTTGCGCATACAAACGGAGCTAACTACTTCTCTATGTGCCACTCCGCTACCCGCGTTTTAAATTTATTATAAAAAATTAACACATAATTAAAAAAAGTAATACAAACAAATTATTTTCGTTTGTATTGCCAAGCAGTAAATATTTTTTTTAGACTTTTGTTAAAAAATTAAGGAGTAAAATGGTTTCATCTCAACGATTTGGTGTTTTTTTTCTTATTATGTAATACCGATACATACATTCTGACAACCAAATAACGTATCATATTATGTAGATTACTACATATTTTTTTCAGATGTCATTTCTCAGAAAATGCCGACGAAAAGTTGCTTCATCTGCACGCTGTTTTTAAGCATTTCTCGAGAGAGCAGCAAGTACACTCATCTAGACATACATGTGCATCGAGAACGAGCAACGATTATAAATTCTATTAATCCTAATGCAAAACACATAATTATATTTAGCCTCATTAACGTGTAAATAAATAACTTATTTACTAAAGCTGTGGTGACACAACTGATTAATTTGTGTCATGGAATTTTGATTAAAATTCGACCACAATTAGTAGAAAATTGATAGTATTTAAAGGTTTAGGTTTCACAACAATGCCAACATTGCTATTATGTTGTTATTCGAAGTTAATTAATGTTATGGTTTGGTACAAATCAGAGAGCTTAACTGTTGATGTCTGCTCTTTGCATTTTCACGCCTTTATAATTCATCATCATCATTATATCAGCCGAAAGAAGTCCACTGCTGGGCATAGGCCTTCCCCAAAGGGTTGCCATAATCGCCACGCTTGACAGGCGGGATCACAGTGTATGGTGTTGCGTTCTACAGAGAACGCTGCTGCCCATTCTCTGGTGGATCCCTTAGTCACCTCTTACGACACCCACGCGAAGTGATGGGATGGTATTACTCTTTTACGGTACCACACGGCACCGGCCGATACCATACGGCATATGGCCTTTATGACTGAACGGATTTAAATGAAGCTTAGCACACGGGTAGAACATGTCCTGGAATAGAACACAGGATCCTTTTAAGGGTACCGTACCCAGAGGGAAACCAACGGAACCCTATTAATAAGCCTCCGCTGTCCATCCTTCCGTCCATCTGTCAGTCAGCGGGTTGTATCTTAAGAACCGTTATAGGTAGACAGTTGAAATTTTCACAGATTGTGTATTTCTTTTGCCGCTACAACAACAAATAATAAAATTAATGTTTATGTTACGGAACCCTTCGTGAGCGAGTCCGACTCGCACTTGGCCGTTTTTATCCCCAGAGTTAATTTACATGGCAGGCAAATTTCATGAATTAAAAATTGTCCACCTAACCTACGCATGGGTTATTAACGTTGTATGACATAATATTTTTTGTTTCAAATTTGATCCTAAAAACTAATAAAAAAGTTTAGCAACGACTCACAACAAAAAAAGGTGCCCGCGTTCAATTTTGGACTTTTTTATCACAGATTCCTAAAACAGGATATGAAGGCTAAAGCATTGAACGGGTTCATGTAAAGCAATGAAAAAATATAAATACAAAACCTATACAAAATGGTTTCATGTTTAGCAACGCAGATCCATTTTATTGCTATAAAAATTGTAAAGTTATTGATATTGCAGTTTTATAAAATTTTATAGCTGGATAAAGCACACAGCACAGTTTTGTTCTCAATTTAGTATAATAAACCTACTTCTAAGTACCTACTTCACTTTGTAGTCTGTTAAGGCGGAGATATCCGATAGTAGATGATTTTAAAATGAGCATCACGTCTAAACGGCTAGTCGTAATTTTTTGGAAAAATTATATGTTACATTAAACTATATTTTTAACAATTTTGTATATGAAAATTTGAAGTTTTATTCGTTCAACATAGTGTAATTAATTTATAAAGTCTAACACGGACATAAAAACGACAATCGGATCAAAACCGCCAGGCGTATTTTAATGGAATTAACAGTATCTCAAAGACAATTTTACTATCTACATTTTGATATACGGATGTTTTTTTTTTAAGTTTTAGTTAACGTAGTTACAAAAATCTATTGAATTTTGGGTCGGGCGGTTGTTACACTCAAGGTTGCTGGCATAAGGATTCGCCTTAAGCTAGGGCTATTATTTAATAAATAAATATTTGAAAAATTAATAAATTTTTCATTCCACCATCGGACTAAAAAACGTACAGCGATGCGTCGGGTACAAGGAGTGGTACAAGGATTTCCCTGTCTTAGTCGATATTTCTGATCTAAGGTACACATTATCGCTTATCATGAGGCGAGATTGTGGTTAAACACAAGTCCATTCATATATAAAAAACCCAACCATTCGAATTTATATTTTTCGTAATACTGGGACTCATAATATTCGTAACTAGCTTTTACCCGCGACTTAGTACGCGCATATCCCGTTTTTATTCCCGTTCCCGTAAGAATTTCGGGAAATCCTCGCTTAGTTCTCCCCTACACACCCCAAGGAACCTACACACCAAATTTGAGCTTTGTACACGCAGTAACGGAAGAATTATATATATTAGGATAACTTTTCAATCTATAAATTGACGCAATATAATTATCGTAAAACATAGAAAACGAATAAAAAGCTTCAAATAACTAAAATATTTTGAAGAATATACAACATTAAACATAGATAGAAAAAAAGTTTTACGAGAAAACGTGAATGTATAAAAATGAATTCGTTTAATATCAGCCTATTTATAATATTATTACCTTTTTAAACGAGATATGGCGACTCTCTTTATTGCTACATATTAAATGTTTTCTTCACTTAGCTCTTTGTGTTGAAAATTCGCAACATTTTTTTTTGCAGTAAATAAAATCTTATGTGGTTTTATTTGGATATTTTTTAAAGATTATAGGGTTCCGTCATTAATATATAAAAAATTGTGTGTAGTTATACTAAAAAACATTATTATTGCAAATTCTACCTTACACGGATCGCTTAAAGTTGTTTTTACAAAGCAGTTCAGTATGGCGAGTGATGCGCAATTTTTTTTTGCAAATTCAGCCTTACACGGATCGCTTAAAGTTGTTTTTACAAAGCAGTGCAGTATGGCGAGCGATGCGAGACTGTTTGAAACTTGCGCACAATTATACATATTGCGCTTGTTTTTTGCGGACGTTTTTGAGATGCTGAGTGTGTATCTTGGGTTTTTTATATATCAATGGGTTCCGCACCCAAAGGGTAACCAACGGAACCCTATTACTAAGCCTCCGCTGTCCGTCCATCTGTCTGTCTACGGGCTGTGTCTCAAGACCAGTAATAAGTAGGCAGTTCAAATTTTCACAGATGGTGTATTTCTATTGCCGCTATATCAAATATGAGGTTAATGGTATGGATGCCGACTCGCACTTGGCCGTATATTTCTATTTAAACTGAGTTAATCTGAACTGAGAACTCGCTATAATTTACAAAAAAAAGGATTTTTATATTTAACACATTTTTAAAACTCGCGTCTAGATCCAAAATACGTATTTTCATACAAACTGTAGATAAAAATAAGCTCATGTATTATGAATCTCCCTTCTTGATTATATTTGGGTTCAATTTCATGCACTATTTGATATACGCGTCTGTTATTCCGGATCAACTGTATTCTAGGCCTTCCAATCTATTTGCAATTTCAACCGCGGCCTTCCAAAGATTTGTTGATTTCGGCCCGTTTTGTGGGTCCAAGTAAATAAGATTTATTCTGTTGTGACGTATCTCCTTGCTCGTTTTGTTGGAGAAGAGATAGAGCTTCTTACAATGAAATATGAAAATATTGTGGAAGTTGTTTTTGGAAGTATTTGTTCTCTGTTTAATTTTAAGTGCAAAAAAGTATATCTAAAATCTATACTTAATATTTAAAGCTGAAGAGTTTGTTTGTTTGTTTGAACGCGCTAATCTCAGCAACTACTGCCAGTCGATTCTGTAAACATGTCGAAGTGATGGCATGGGTGAAGTGAGCGCGAAGTAAGCTGTCATTCCATCTTAATTATATGGATTGACAACTCACTTCGTGATCAATTCACCCAAGCGTTCACTTCGACATGTGTACAGAATCGACCGGCTGGTCCGATTTGAAAAAATCTTTCAGTGTTAGGTAGTCCATTTATCGAGGAAGGCTTTATATCATCACGGTTAGACCAACAGGAGCGGAACAGACGAAGTTGCGCGGGTCAACTACTTTGTAATAAAAATAATACTATAGTGTTTGCTGCGTCTTTGTTCGTATGGCCTGTTCTTCAGGAACCGTGCATTTTTATGAAATTAAAAGGAGGTTTCAATCAACAGCGATTCTACTTAAGCTTTGACAGCAAAAACCCAAATAAAAAAATGTAGTGTAGGTATTAAGCATTAATTACTGCTGCAATACAATTTAATCAACAATTTCCTTTGCAGTAGCTTATAACTTCACGGCAATCTGGCCTTCTCAGTTACCAGCAGCATTGAAGCTTAGCAACCCAGGGGAATGCTTGCGAACGAACAAGTAGCGAATTTAATCACAAGACGAGTTTCTTTTGTTTTTAATAGGCGAGCGTCTCACGATTCTACTAGAAGAAAGCATTTTAATTGAAGAGACTTGAGAATCAATTGTGTTGAGTCGGAGTCGGTTATTTTAAGTAGATATTATTGCTTTAATTGGTTTCATAAAATATGTTTTGAATAGAATTTTATGAGTAGTTAAGCTCCTTGTGTAAGGATTTATTTGTCTGGTGAAGTTCTGTTGTTGTAGCTATTTGTATTTTAAATCATAATAATATAAATAATAAAAGCCTTTATACGCAGATCTTTTTAACTTACATGCTATTTTTATAAAACAGTAGTGTTCTTAAATCTAATTTACACAGCATAGGGTAAAACCAGGATAGTTGCCCCAGAGGTATAGTAGCCTCGATTTTAATTACTCTAGTTTCGCGAATGAATTACGTGTTATTTTATTTATCAATCGAGAGACCCTACAACTACCATTAAGTTTACCACGTTGCATGTGTCTGTGCGATTGCAGGGGAAGGTAATGTGTGATCAAAGTTTTTGTGGGATAAAAGCCCTTTTTCTCGGCGGGGCATCAATCCTATATGTAATTTATACGGATAAAGCAACTATCCCATATACGTGATAGTTGTCACAAAATTAAGAGGTCCGCAAAAATCGCCTTTAATCTGGAATTATCAAAGAGAATGTTTTTTACTTTCACAAATTGGAAGATTATATACCAAAGTACCTACCCATTTTAAAAATTAAGTATTTTGCTTTTTGTACTGAGAGATATAAAGCAATTTCAAAAAGTGTGGCAACTATCCGGCTTTTACCCTAGTGTTTTAAGTATATGCACTTAAATGTGTCAACCACGAGGATACTAGATCCCATGACACAGGGTATCCCAGTGTTGGGTCTAGGGTTACTTAATTGCACATAAAGTTTTTCAATTAAATCTAATTAATTGCCATTCAACGCGGCAATGCTGCCAGTGTTCTGGGCAATTAACCACTGACCACTGCCCAATGATTTATTTTGTTTTTATATATAATTTCGTGTTAATGAGTGTATATAGTTAATAGATTACTTTAGTCACGGTATGATTTGAATTTATAAATTAAAATTAAATCTTGGTGACTTTAGACTTATATTGTGCTTACTATGTCTGAATAAATTCTTTGTATCTTTATAAGTATAGTTTTTTTAAATTTTGAAATGTGCTGATAAAAAGACGGGCTGCCTAATTTATTTTTATTCCATTTTAAATCTTACTAGCGACCCGCTCCGGCTTCGTAATAACACCGTAATAGTTCAGCAATATTGTGTAAACTAGCTTCTGCCAGCGGCTTCACTCGCATGATCCCTAGGGAACATACTCCCGGAATATATATATAACCCATGTGTTGTTCCAGAGTGTAATCTAGCTCTGTGTCAAATTTCATGAAGATCTTTTCAGGAGTTCTGACGTTAAAGAGTAACAAATCGAAAAGAGAAAGATATCCATGCTCACAAACTTTCGCAAATCAAATCAAATCAAATCAAATCAAATCTGTTTATTTGCCAGAATGTAGTACAGTGTAGGTTGATACAAGATCTTAAAACTATATTGGGCCCTTACATTCTACCATTACATATGGTGTGCAAATATTTTATTTTATGTTAGTTTTTAATTAGTAATACAAAAAAGAACACAGACAGCAACAGTTCTCATGCATATGGAATTACAAAAAAAATAATATATCTATTAATGTCAAAATTATACCTTAGATGTCGGTTCACAAGATAAAATGTCAGATTAAGAAAATATAAATAATTGTAATTGTAATGTCATAATTATTATAATAATGTCAAAGAAAATTTTAACATTTATCAATTACTAGAAAGTATGTACCAATATTATTAATTCATGTTTCCTTCTCCGCGATATGACATATATTCGTTAATATTATAAAAGCTTTTTTCTTTTAACCATTGCGTTAACTTATTTTTAAACATGGTCAAAGGTAGATCTTTAAAAGCGTCTGGTAATTTGTTATATACCTTTACAGCATTAATGTACGAGTTCCTCTTATACAATTCAAGCCTGCACTGCGGTAAACAGAGCTCATGTTTAAATTTATTTTTATTTCTAGGAGCTACAATTCGTTTTGTTACATCTTTGTGTTTAGTAAAATATTCCGGATGTTGTTGTACAAATAGGCATAATTCTCTAATGTACATACACGGTAATGGCAGAATATTGAACTTTTTAAACAAGGGCTTACAACTATCTGTATACCAGGCTCCACAGATTGCACGTACACATTTTTTTTGTACTTTGAACGCTTTTGTAATATCCACCGAATTACCCCACAATAAGAGACCATAAGCGAGTACGGACGAAACGTATCCATGATATGCACAAAGAGCAGCTTCTGTTGATACCGTGACTCTTAACCTTTTTATTGCGTAGACAAATCTGTCAAGTTTATCGCACACGTAATCGACGTGTGTTTTCCAGTCGCAATTCTGATCCAATATTATACCCAGAAATTTGGTACTTGCAACTTGTTCGATGATAGTATCATTATATTTAACATTTAACGTCAATGGCTTTCTTTTATGGGTTTGGAATTGTATCATTTTTGTTTTATTCATATTAGTTTGTAAGTTGTTTGAATTTAACCAGTGTATTATGTTTTCTATTGCTTTGTTTATGTCTTGTTCATATGTGTCTGCCTTATCACATTTCACAATGAGAGTTGTGTCATCGGCAAACAAGATTGTGTTATGGCAAGTGATATTTGGCAGATCATTAATGTATATAAGGAATAAGAAAGGTCCCAATACACTGCCCTGTGGCACACCAAAATTATTTCGTCGATAGTCACTTCTATGTATAACCTTATTGTTATTATGTATTTTAGAGATTTCCACACATTGTTCTCTGTCATTTAGGTACTCCCTCAACCAGTCGTTCGCTTTACCTCTTATTCCATATTTTTCTAATTTGTGTAAGAGCAACTTGTGGTCTACAAAATCGAATGCCTTACTCATGTCTAGAAAAATCGCAGCAATTGGTACGCCATCATTTATAGCCTGGCTGACAATTTTGATTAAGTTGAAACACGCCAATGAAGTGGTACTATTCTGTTTAAACCCAAATTGTTCATCTTTAAGTATCCGAAGACTTGTTGTAAAATCTTGAAGCCTTTTCAGCATAACTTTCTCAAATATTTTTGACATGATTGGTATCAGCGTCAGTGGTCTATAATTATTCATGTCAGTTTTTTCTCCTTTCTTAAAAAGTGGCTTAATTATTGATTTTTTCAATATGTGTGGAAAGGTCCCTTCCTCAAATGATAAGTTTATTAAATAACTCAGTGGTTGACATATGTATGGTGCGCTCAATTTAATTACATTGGTTGTTATATCATCTACTCCTGCTACGTTTGTGTTATTATGATTTTTAACTGTTCGAAATATTTCTATCGCATCAGTAGGTTTAAGGAAAATTGTATGTTCGTTACCAATGTCGATAGTTTTTTTTATGTCGTCTGTATTATATTTGAAATTCTTGCTATTGGTCAATTGAATATAAAACTCATTAAATATGTCACTTATCTCCTTCATAAGTCCGATTATTGTTGATTATTCTGTCAATTTGTGTTATCTTAGTAATGTCCCCAATGTTTTCGTTAATCACTGCCCATGTGGCTTTACATTTATTTTTATTACTGTCAATATATTTCTTATTTTGTAGCTGTCTTGATTTATATATGCACTTTTTGAGTATATAGCTGTATGATTTGTACTGTTTATCTGTTTTCTTCCGGTTTGTTTTATTGTATTGTTGGGTGAGATAGAGATACCGCTTTCTTATACAAGATCTTCTTATGCCCTTCGTCAACCATTTGTGGTTCCCTTTTTTATTTGACTTCTTTATTGTGTTTACTGGGAAACACAAATTGAAAAATAATTTAAAAAGATCATGAAATTCGGTAAACGCTTCTTGCAAGGTTTGTTTTTCATATACGTTTGAAAAGGTAAGACATGATATATAAGTGTAGAACTTGTCCATGTTTTCTTTACTAAAATCTCTAACCTTTTCATACCAACTGTGTTTTTCGGATGCCTTAGTAGTTTTCAGCGATAGCGTTTGTCCTGTTTCGTGGTCAGACAAAGCAAGGTGATGTACCTCCGCTTTAACTTGCTTGATGTTGCTTGCTAACTGATCAAGACACGATAATTGTCTCGTTGGTGTTGTAATATGCAATTTGAATCGCATAATATTTATTAGTAATTAGTATATTAGTAGGATTACATATCGCAAAAACCCCACCAAAATCTGTTGCATGGATTAGAAGAAGCGTAGACACGGACAGTGGTAGATGACACATGGCCCCAGAGTTATGAATGTACTAGCTTTTGCCCACGGTAAGATCAAAATCAGCTCAGCAATTTAGGCGTGAAAGTGCAACAGAACTCAAGTTGGCATTTATAATATTAGTCAGGATTAGGATGAAAACGAAGCAAAAGAAGTTTT
The DNA here is from genome assembly GCA_947578705.1 of Lacanobia wlatinum. NCBI lineage: Eukaryota > Metazoa > Arthropoda > Insecta > Lepidoptera > Noctuidae > Lacanobia > Lacanobia wlatinum. The sequence continues at coordinate 4,943,077 of OX388037.1, forward strand.
AAACACTCCTTTTGCTAGAGGGATGGATTGTTAAAGTTTTTGCCTTCACCAGGGCGGGAAGTCGCGATATATTTACCGATCGCCTGCTGACCGAATTCGGTAAGGCCACCCGAGGCTCTAGACAAACTGCCATTCTATTAACGATTGCGATTGTCGAAATGTCAAAATACAAGGGACTGCTCACGTGACATTTCGACAGCGTTTGTCAATGCCAAACATTTTTTGACGTTTTGATAATCGCCTTCGCTACGCTTCTGCTGTCAGAATGTCTCTTGTCTAGAGCCTCCGTAGTTAAGCAGTCAATCTCGAACGCGATACACGATCAAAATCAATGATCAGCAGTGCTATTCTGTTAATAACTATTTCGATATCAAGCTTCACCCGAGTGACAGAGCTCACTAAGTGAGCTTTATCACACACAATATAAGGTCTTATATAAATACGAATTTAATATTCACCTCGGGTTCCGCTGTCGAGTCACAAAAATATTGTTACAGAATTGCACTACTGATCCGTGGATCACATTCGAGATTGACTGTGTAAGGGTGGCATTGGGACTTAACAACCGAATTCGGTCGGTAACTTTGTCAAGATTTCCCACTCTAGTAAGTAGTTTTTCTCATGAGAAAAAGGTGACAGTACTTTAGTGAAGTACTGTCACCTTTTTGTGTACGATTCAAATAATTTCATAATAACTATCGTATTTCATTTGAAAGTGTAAACAAAAATTAAAAGATAATTTTCGTTTTACACTTCCACTGTTCTCGTTAAGTTGAACTTGCATATGCATTTCATCATTCCATTCACTCCCAACTGCAATAAAAGCACCAGTGCAGTTATTATTGAAGAGAATTTCAACAAGTTTATAGTTTCAAATCGACGTAAAACTGAATTCGGTTCTGGAGAAGAGTTTATGTCTTCATAAAACATGTGTTTTTCTGATGCAGATAGATACTTCCGTAGCAATAAAGGAAAGCAATAAAACTAGGCTTCCATTGAATCTGTTCAAGTTTATGCATACGTTTTGAGTCATATTTTATTTTCCACTGTGGGGAAGTGAGATTTTTTAAATAGATGTGTGTGGTGTGGTGATAGTGTTTGTGTGGTGTGTGGTGTGTGTGATGATGTTTTTTGAATGATGTTTTTTTTTTAAATGTCGTGTCGTTGTGCCTGTTAGTTATAATTCTTCCGGTTGAATTTATGTCACGTTGTCCAATCTCAAAAAGCTTAGTCAAGTATGTGGGAGAACATCATCATCATCAGGTTCCCTGCTTGTCGGTCTTCTAGAGATTGTACTTCGGTGAGTGTGTCCAAGAACTCCACGACCTCATCCCACCGGCCCCCTTCTACCATCGGACATCCAGACGCACTGCAAGTTACCATCATTACCTTGTTGCTATTCTACCAACTTGCAATAAGCGTTTCAAAACGTATTTTATTGTGCGCACAGCAAAGTAGCTAAGGAACTCGAAGACGCAGGTAGAGGAACTTTCTACCTGCGTATTTGTTTCCGAACGCTCTCTTTAAAGTCAGAGTGAACAGGCTCCTTCTGAGTAAGCTCGCTCCATCATAGACTTTGTCGCTGTCATCTCTGACCTAGACTAGAGTCAAGAGAAAACCCATCTCAAATTAAAAAAAATCAGCCGAAAGACGTCCACTGCCGGACATAGGCCTCCCCCAAGTGTCGCCACAAGAACCGGTCCTGTGCGCCTTGCATCCATCGTGTTCCTGGGAATTGAACCCAGTCCGTCCCCTAATCCAAATGTAGTTTGATGTAGTTTGAGACAATGAATTGATAAAATATCCATCTTTTAAGTTTGAGTAACGGGATACTACGTACCGGTAAATGTACAACGTTTCGTGTTATTTTATTCCAATAGAAACTCAGTTATCAGGCCTAGCCGATCCCATTCAAGTAAACCCTTCATCTGTGTGTGTCCTTAAGGACGAACTGACAAATTTCTCGCATCTTTACGACAAAAACAATAGCAGCGACCAGTGGCCCTTCAAGGGTGACGTGACAGATTTGACACGCGAGAATTTGACAGTTTGTCCTTAAGGACAGTGAAATAGATGAAGGGCTAGAGTCGGCCTCCATTCTAGCCAACTGCCTGCCTGATCTTCAACTACTCAAAACAAAATTGGTGCCAGATTTTAAGCTACTTTCTGCGGGTCTAAAACGGCCACTTTAGCAGAATCAGAAAGCACATCACGCTGCCCGTCACTGTCAAATTTTCCCAATCAACGTTGAACCTAATGCGTTAGCGATTAAGATGAAAATTAAATTTGATAATTGTTGTGTGATTAATGTTAAGATTCTAATATGATTCTCCTAAAGTGGCCTTTTTAGCCCCCTCGATTATTTACCCGTAACAACTGTCAAAAATGAACCATTTATAGACATCCAAAATACATACATACCAGCAAATGACATCAATGTCCTCATATGATCCACAATAAAATATTCCATTTGCGCCATTTAAAAGAAATATAAAACCCTCAACAATATCCATTAAAACTATTAAAAGCAGACCAGGGCCATCACCACAACATTTGAGTTAAAAGATACATAATTTGCCTGAACCGCATTCAGGACAGAAATACTAGAGGCATACAAATTAATACATGCACGTAAAACTCGACATTTAATGGTTTTAATGTGAACTTTTATATTTAAAAACGTACTTCTGGTATGAAAAGCTTTGGAGCGTAAAACTACTCCGGTTGAGGGTCCCGTACCATTAAAATATTCAGCCACGGAATTTGGTTTAGGAATTGCGACGCTCAACGTTAGCTTTTTGATGCTTTTTAAGATGTCTCGGCGAAATGTGATCTTGTAATGGTTTTGGTGAGGCTAAATGTATGAGAATAATATGAGTGGTAAAAAGAGGGAAAAGCTTGAGTACAATATTATAAGCTGTTTTTGTAGTTTATCTTTTTTTTTAGGATGGGAAATCATCAAATTACTTCTCTCTCTGGGCGGAATAGAAGGGAGTGTCAGACTCTCTCTGACTAAAATCCATCCGTGTTCCTCCTAATGCCCTGTGTGTTCCAGGGCCGCGGTGACTCTTTCGAACAAATTCCGCTAAGTAGTTTATCCATAGGATTGTGATATTCATTTTATAACAGTGTGAGTATGTCAGGAACATGTCAGGATTATAGCGGATGCCATTTTATAATTTCTGCTTAACCGTGACAAAAATGAGTAAGTTTACAACATAGTTTTCTGAAAACTTTTTTTTTCTTTATCTTCTAGAGTCATGTATACACCTATACATGACTCTAGAAGATAAAGAAAAAAAAGTTTTACATTTAATATTAATAATTTAATATTTTAGCAGTACCTGCCTAGGTACTGCTAAAATATTCGTCAGAATAATAAATATTGCTGTCTCACTTTAAATAGACAATTTAATCAAAAGAGCCTTCATGTTCATCCATAATAATACTACCATGAGTGAGTGACTGACAGATAACACACATCCGAAACTACTAGTCGTAAAAAGCTGAAATTTGGCATGGACGTTCCCTGAGAACTGTAGAGAAGCACTATGAGAAGATTTTCCGAAATTATAACGGGAACGGGGAAAAACGGGATATGCGCGTACGAAGTTAAGCGAACAAAAGTTATGTAGTCCAATGAAGAAACAGTCGAACTTGAATTAATTTCCAACTGTTATGAATATAAATATTAAAGCCGTATTCATTCAGCGAGTACTTAATACGAAACTAAAAACAGTGCGTTGAAGGTACCTACCTACTCACGATAAAACAGAAAATGTTTCTGTTCCACCAAAAAAATACGGTAATTATGTGCACTCGACTCAACGAGCGTATGCAGTTTTTTTATCAACAAAAAAACCTTACTTTTTGTGTTACTTTCATCCGGTTGTTCGCAGAATGTGGGTTACCCGTTTTGCATACGCTGTTAAGAAAGCTTTAAATAAATGTGTAATGTAAGTTTGGCTTTTAGGATCTCTTCTTGCGCATTAGTTATGCTGTGGTTAACGCTATTGTGAGGTTAAGTTGAACAATTTCTATCCTTTCTTTCTACGTATGAATCTATTTTCTTCTGTTTTTTTTGCCCATCGTCATAATCATTAATCCTCACGATCGAATTTTGGTCACGGTGGCCTTGGGATTGGCTGCTCTCCTTGCATGGTCCTAAGAGACAGCAATCCGACTCGATTAGGGAGTGATCAGGCGCTAGAACAACGGGATCAGGTAGTGATCAGGCGCAAGAACAACGGGTTTATGTGTTTTAGAGGCACGGGGGTGCCACAACACCAACTTCTCTCATCACTGTCCATCATCCACAGCCTGACTTCGCCCAATGCTGGTTAATGCTTAACCTTTCGTTTCTTGTACAAATCCCCACGCTCCTGTGCCAGCCTCATCCAGGTTCTTCCTGCGATGGCAACAATGTCATCCATCCATCTCGCCGCCAGTCGACCAATAATTCTTCTACTAGTCCTTGGACGCCACTCGGTCACTGCCTTACTCCACCTATCATCACCGCGCCTTGCCAAGTGTCCTGCCCAGTTCCATTTTAGCTCCGCAATTCGTTTTCCGATGTCGAAAACCTTCGTACGTCTTCGGATCTCGACGTTTGGGACTCGGTCCATTAGTCATATGCCAAGCATGGAACCCTCCATAGCTCTCTGTGTAACTCTCAGCCTGTACACAGTCTCCTGCGTAAGCGTCCATGTCTCGGCACCGTAAATCATGGTAAGAAAAACACACTCATAGTTGTCTTCAAATCTTGTGTGTTTAAATGATACATCTTTGTCTTTTCCACTTGCAGCCAGTTTGCATGCAAGTTGCATTATAACAATCGCTCAATCATGCCTCTTAACGTTAAGGCTTGCATGCGAAACGCTTGAAGGTTGACACGTGGCCTACGATTGTTCACTATGCACACATTCTTCAGAATTCTCGTTTTGGTGCCAAATGAAAGGTTGCCTCTAATTAAGGAAGCAGTTTTCCATTTATTAGTAACTTTAGGCTTCTGAATTGCCTAAAACCATTACACTACCTGCTACGGCTTACCACTGGTACTATTATAACCAGCAGTGCTCGTTCCTTATAAGCTAGTATGAAGACTGTTTACGTTGTGTTGTGATTACAGCACTAAATCCATAGAATTAGACGTTGTAGCGCTATATGGACCAGCTGTAGGCGTTTATGGGATGATATGACGATATAAATTAATTCAGAGCCTGTTAAGAGGCAACCCTTGAAGTATGTTATAGTTATGTGTTTGAGGCCCTCTAGTGTTAATAGTTTAGGTGCCTTTTAGGACGTTTATAGTATAGAGGTTACCGTATTATAATTGAATTAGCTTTTGCCTACGATTTTGTACGCGCATTTCCCATTTTTTTCCGTTCCCGTAGGAATTTCAGGATCTCTCTCTTTGTGCTTTCCTATGCAATGTAGGGAAACTACATGCCACATGTGTAGATCTCTGTGTGCCAAATATTTTTTTTTTCTTTCTGTCTAAATATCAGCTTTCTACGACCAGTAGTTTCAGCTGTGCGTTGTCTGTCAGGCACTCACTCACTCACTCAGTAACGGAAAAATTTGTATATTAGGATATTAAAGATGATGACGAAACAAAATTGAGGTACTAGTTGGTCAATTAGTTAGTCAACGCTCAGCACTAGCTGAGCAATGAACATAAGGGCTTAGCGTTACGCGTGAGGTAGAATCAAACCACATATCCTAGTTGCCGCAACTGAAGAATATGTCCCAGGCGTTGCGAGTCGCAGGTCGATTCCGAACTCGAAATCTCTAAATAGAAGTGGCACTAAGCTCAATCGGGCATATCGTAATCAATCGATTGTAATAGACTAGATCGCGAAATGGGACTGCATAACCCTTTGGGGAATAATAAATAACATAAAAATAAAAAAGATTTTTATTTCTTGCAAAACAAAAAAAAGCAAAGTGTGTAAAACTACACTTAATCCTATTTCAGTACACAGTGATTTAAAACTGAATATTGGGGAGTATAGGCTTAATTTTTTTTAAACCGTATTGAGCACAACAGTAAAATGACTGACGCAAAGCGTAAAATAATGGAAGCAGAAGACAACCCCGGCTTCTGCTCCCATTATTTTACGCTTACGTTGATAGCTATCTTGCTATTAGTACCACCCCCGCAAAATAACATCTATTTGATCCTGCTAACTTTCCTAACCAAGCATTAGACGAACCTAAAATTGTGTTAATTCACTAATAATGACTCCGTCTAGACTAAAATTCTAAATCAAAATATTATATAACACAGGCTAATGGCTTGTTAACAATCACTTAGCGCAAATAATCTATCAATAATTATGCCCTTACCAAAACTAGAGATCAAATATAAATGGTTTTTCACGTGGTTTCAGACTTTGGGGCCAATGCGACAGGAAACGTGTGTGGATAAAAAGTTTACGCGCTTCAGCAAAATTGTCGCTTACCGTCAGGGCCCCAAGTCTGCTATTACAATAGTGTCAGAATGGTCTATCAATGATTTCATAATGGTTGATTTTGACAAGATTCTATGCCATTTCTTTCAATGGAGTGTCGGTGGTTGACCACTGGTTATAAAAGCGTCATTATGACTTTCCAGTGGTCAACTGACACCATAGACCATTTTGACACTATTGTAATAGCAGACTTGGGGCCCTGTGGTTACGAAAGAAACAATATTTTGCGTACAGTATTATTATAATAGCATTAGTTTATATAAGCCTCACCCCACCTACGTAATATTTGTAGAATATGCGGTACAGAGAGTAAAGTCCCGCAAACCTCCATTGAAAAGGGAGGATCCTTCGACCGGACGGATTTTGTGTCCAGTGGGCAACTGCCTGAAAGTTTTTCTTGTGGCGGCACTGATGCCGCTACAAACACCTAGTAAATCCAATATTTTAAAGACAATTCATTATTTAAAATTGAAACATTCATGTACTTGAAATTGTTGTCGTTTATTTCGTTGAAATGTTAACATGAAAGATACTGCCATTATTGTATGTTACGGATGTTAGATCATGACAAAATCTAGGCTAATCTCTGACATGTGATGCTGTGATCAAAAATTCTTCTGTACTTACCACTAAGACACACCAAACATTACCAACTAAACTCCGCACTGCCATCAAAAGCCTATAGATTATCAACTACAAACCTGTCAGTTACTCCTGAAACCTTGGTACAAAGGCTCAAGCTTAGCAGTGTACCAACTTTGTTGGTGTTGACATCGTTCGAAGTTCTGCTTACTCTGCGAAGCCTACCGTTGTGAACTCAAACTAAAACTCGGCAATTAAAATGTTCTTACGTTGAATGAAAATCTTTTATGCTGGTGATGGATTTGCTGAGGCATTTCATAATGATTCAGATTCAAATTCGGATTCAGATAACTTTATTTGCTCAAATAACATTTCATCATTTGTACATACATACGATTATAACAAATGCATGCAAGATGATAAAGTACATGGAGTTGTGCTAACATGTTTACCATATTGTCATGGTGTGCAAATATTAATATGTTTAAAAACATTGAGTAAGTAATAATGAAAATTCTGACACAATAAATAAATTAAATTTGAATGATTCATCACATAATTAATTCATATAGAAATAAATAGTTATTTACATAAAAATATCAAAAGTATCATTAATAAAATAAAAAAAAAACATTTTAGTCAAAAAACCATTATCAAAATCATTATTACATTACAAAAAAGAAAAGAACATGTCCATTTAAAATGATTCCATTAAAAAATTATTTACATCATAATGACATTGTTAATTGCAGCTACTTATTGAGAAACAAACGATAAATGTACTGTATGAAAAATTATTATATGGCCAGAAAGAGAAGAGATGAATGTTTTAGCTTTCAATCAGATCAGAAAAACAAAGGTTACAGTCGAAACTTATCATTTAATAAAACATGGTGATTGTAATTCTAATTTATATTTTTTTTAATTTTATTTTTAATTTGCTGTCAACAATTTTACATTTTAACCTGAATCGGGTTTTTTCCTAGATAGGAAAATAATAATTTTATTTAGTAGTCCGTTATATTTTCAAAAAAATATTGGACACGTATTTTTGCCATTTCAAATAGATGAAAATTTATAAAAATAAAGTGCATCAAAGTTCAAGAGTGGGGGATGGTGATCATCTTACTATGTTTAACTTGTTAAAGTGCAAAAAGAAGAAATACGTGTCCAAAATTTTTTGGGAATCTATCTGACGGACTAATTAGTTTTTTTTTTCTGAAAGTACCTAATTGCTGACTTATCAAACTACAAAGATGATAAAAAGCAGATGGTCATTGTATAAAGAGGCAACTTTCCCAAAAAAAAAACCATACAAAGTTATCGTCAAGACTGAAATAAGTATGGTACCGTTTTTTTGGGATTTTTTATGACTTTCTTGAAAAGAGGGCAAATAGTTTTAATTAAAATATGATCAAGTCTTTCCGTTACAATACGCGCCATGAAAGATGAGACTTGACACACCACTTAAAGTTTATTATTTTGTAATAAATGTCATAATGTTGTTAATCTAAATGTCATCGAAAAATTCCTGAATAGATATACAAATTATGGATTACTATTTTGTCACGACTGTATCTGCGCAAGCTTTCCACTACTGACGCTCGTCAAGTCTCATTTTTCTTGGCACGTATTGTACCTGTAAACATATTTTCAATGAATCCTTAAACATCGTCTTGAGGAAAAGCAAGAGTTAATTCAGTTTAATACTGTCGTAACAGTAAAACTCTGACGGAATTGGCCAACAATCTGACTCCGACTAAAGTAGAGCAATTTTGAATTTATTAATATTTACCCACACAGATTTTAGTAGTGCTTACTTTTTTATGAATATTTTTGTAAGGTAAGTGTACACTGTGGGGTGTTACTGAGTAACTGTTTTGCTGTTTGAGCATCTAATTTTACATGTAATATTTATTTTTGTTTAGTTTCTCATTTGGAGTAACACGTTCGCCTTTTTGCTCAATGAATAAATAAATAGTATTAATTAGAATCCTGATTAACAGTAATTGTAGTAATCATCATCATATCGGCCAAAAGACGTCCACTGCTGGACATAGGCCTTCCCCAAAGGGGGTAATTGTAGTAATATTCTCGGTAAATAACAAAAGAAAGAAAACATGTTTACTTGGCACACGCAATATAGGACCAAATAGAGCCTTAATTTTAATACAACTACAATCACATTGTGGGCCTCACGACTGCGCTAATTTAGCAAAATGCCACACAACTGGTAGTTGCCTATAAATGGTTTTCAACTAAACCTTAATATCATCTAAATGACGTGTAATTAAATGTAAAAGTACATACGTGAAACAATATTCCATTTAATGAAGAGCACGTGTAAAATTAAGTTGCTTGTAACAAAACATCGAGTAGCTCAAGATCAAATACAAGCAAGTGTGCACTCACCTTTACGTTGATGATGTTATGAAAAATATTCTTTGATAAAAACGTTACGTAAATATAATGAAGTTTATTCTGATTTCTTTTCATACTCACGACGATGATTAAATTCCGTTCTAGGAAAGTAAGAAGTTGTCATCTCGCTCGACTTTTATAAGTCAAACAAAGTAAAAAAAGTTTTTGCGGTGCTCTGGTTTTATGAAACCTCTATTTGACGTTAATTATATTTGAAAAGTAGATTTTATTAATTTGTGAGTTGATTGGTATACTGCGCAGAAAATTTTGAATAAAACGTTCCTTAGAGAACCGTTTATTAAGAGCTTTTTCAGATGATATTTTTTATTCTTTGACTCGCGTTTTACCTCAATCTCACCTGATGTATATTTATAAATGATAAATGAAATTTATTTTGTAAATAGGTTCTTCTTCTTCTTCTTTACGAGTCGATGGTTAACTTCTTAGATTTTTTGGGCCCAGTAGGTGGCTACGTTGATTGCAGCTTCGGTAGCATTCATTAAATCCCCCAAAGTACAGGTGTATGAGCACTTGGGGCACTCCAACGTGTGGCTCATGTTCTGAATAGGAGCACCGCACTCACATTGAGTATCCGACGGTCTATGAATCCCCATTGCAAATAGGTTACAAGTAACTCTTTTACACGTCAATATTTTTTGTCATATTAATCTTGTTGAGGCCGGTGTTTTCTAGCTGACTACCGCGAGAAGAAACACCGAAATACTTGTAACCTATTACCCTTGGACGACGTCTTCGTCTACGCGGAAATTGAAATTAGCAACAATGCTCATAAAATAACAACTACTGAGCCAAACTGAATTAAATTTTTACGGGACCAAATAGCAAGTATGCCACAACGAACTAAAAAATAATCATAAAAATCGGATCAGAAACCTGTTTTAGCAGCAAGCGTCTGCCCACAACTTCGCTCGCGTAGTTGGCACCTGGCAATAAAGCAGTTTTCCACTTGTGAAAGAATATTTGTAATCAGATCAGTATTGCCAGATATTACTCTTATTTGATTGCAAGGCAAGACCTCCCTTCTCCACTTTTACCTCTCTGTGTGCAGGAGGGCTACTCTCTAACGAAATCCGTAGTTTCGGGCTTAGTTGCGGGCGGGTGTATTCTACTCCGTATCACCTACAGACTTACGATTAGTCCCGAACCCAAACTGAGAATGAATGACAACACGATTTCACAGTAACTGTCAAATCGTGTTATCATTAGTTCTCAGTGGTTAGGTGATACGGAGTAGAAAATGCCCGCCCGCAACTAAGCCCGAAACTACGGATTTCGTTAGAGAGTAGCCCCCCAGAACTGAGCGTTTTCGTACGGATCCAACCCTAATCTCTTCAAAGTTTTTTATTTTTTTATTTTACTGTTAATAGGCATACGTTTCACCACTATCTCACCTGATGTGGTCGAAGATGGAGCACGTGTACCTAGAAGTAACCTATTCACTCTTGTCTTAAAGACTCCCTTAAAGGTTGTCATCATCATCATATCAGCCGAAAGACGTCCACTGCTGGACAGAGGCCTACCCCTAAACGGGGGGGGGGTTGCCATAATCGCCACGCTTGGCAGGCGGGTTAGCGATCGCAGTGTATGATATTGATTTTTACAGAGAACGCTGCTGCCCATTCTCCGGCGAGTCCCTTAGTCGCCTCTTACGACACCCACGGGAAATAATGGGATGGTATTATTCTTTTACGGCACCATACGGCACCGGCCGACACCATACGGCAAACCGACACCATACGGCAAACCGACTTCAAGACTCCCAGGTTGTAGCTATCTGGAAACACAGACTCTGGCAGGGAATTCCACTCCTTAGCTGTACACACTATGAATGTTTTCCCAAAACGTTTTGTGAGTGTGGGGATGTCCACCATGTACCGGTGACGCATCGCCGTTCGTCCTGTGGTCCGATGATGGAACGGGCTTGGCGGAATTTAAAAAGTTAGAGGGAAGAGGCTTCTTGGTAAGCTCACACCATCGTCACCCAGAGTCGACAGAGACCAAGTCTAGGTCAGAATTTAAATTAGAATCAAGAGCAAACCCAGATCAAAATTTAAAAAAAAAACCTGACGAAGACCAGTCTTTAGAGTCCAGCTCATTCCACGACTTGTAATAAAGTTGAGAGATTACAAACCAATTTTCACTTGAACATTTATTTCACAGAAAATCTAATTTCATCCAGCTTATGAATACCAAGAAGAAATGTCTTTAGAACAATCCTATTTGAATCTAGATCTTCAATACAGGTATAGATACCATTAGTTTTTACAGCATCTATAAACCCAAAGGTGTACTATTTTCTTTACAATTCTGTATCAAATTGTTATTGTTCAGACATTGCTATTTACCCCATTGTCCTTGTTACACAGTTATCCACTATTCTTATCCAAATTTGCATCTTGTGAGTCCAGAAACAAGGTTGAAATTCGATCGGCTGCACGGGTTCTTAGGTGTTAGAGTGGTCTAGTAGTACAAAGAATATGAAAAAATCTTCGTCTTTGAACTTAGAAAAGATGTCTGGTTTTATTTTAAGAGCTGTTTTTATTCTATCCGGCACGAGCGGCCAATTTCCCGTGTATCTTTTGTACATAAAATTTCTTATTGTTGATCTACGAATGAATATTTAAATATTTATTCGCTGAACAAGAATAAGAATTGGATTTTTGATCGTACTTCAACAGATATTATAACATTGGAGAAATTGTACAGAGTAGTATGTATGTTGTAATATTTACTATTTTTTAAATTTAATGTTATAAATGTGAAAGTGAGTTTTTTTTGCGCTTTACGCCTAAATTGCTGGACCGATTTTGATGGATTTTGGTACAGACATACTCTGGAGACGGTTATAGGCTGGCATACTTTTTTAAAAAAAAATCTGCATTAACGAGAGCAAAACCGTGAGCAAAAGCTTGTTTACCAATAACTTAGACCTTATTAGTGCAATGATTGAATTCAATTATGAAACCACTAATTTCTAATCAGTCATGACCTGATTATGCTTAAATGTGATTGACATCAGGATGATCAGATTTGCTTTCCTAATGTCAAGTAGCGTTAAAACTGGTATATAGATTGTAGGGATATTATACAATTGGGAACTTGGACAAATCCCCAACAGAATTATTTCCCTATGCTCCTTGCTGCGCCTTTGGTAATGTATAACAAAACTAATTCAACATAGGACACAAAATCATTAAGTATACCTACTTTATATATACTTAAAATTACTATAAAATATTTTGATTGTTTGCCTTCTCATCCTGTGCTGTATTTCAGCTACATAAAAATGTTTCGCTCACATTTATATCTATGAACTAACATATATTTTATTTAAATCAAAAAAATCAAAACACCAAAAGGACCATTACATTATTCTTCGCAATGAAAATTCAAAACAGTACAGCCAATTATTGAAAGTAAAGCTTATGGTCGAACACCATACGATGACAAAGAACGAACGAGTTAAAATAACCACTGAATTTGAGGTAGAATACCGGAATACCAGAATGGTGTACGTTGACACAAAGGTGGGAATTTGTGGGTGCATACGGCTACAGAATGTTAGCGGGCACGTGGCGATTATCTTGCTAAGGAGTATCCTCTGAAATTCTAAGTGGGTACGCAAACTTATCAGGTATAAACTGCACTAGAATTCCTGAGACTTGGGTTATGTTATGTTGTTAATGTTAACGTTCTTGTTCGCTATTGAGTTCAGAATTTTGACGTGATTATTATGAACTGATTTTGGTGAATTTGAGGCGTCTTTTATTACCGACATAGCCCGAAAGAACGCTCAATTGAAGAGGTAGTGAGCAGGGCACATTGTTTGCAGAACAGATGGTTGCTGGGGCTGGAAAGTTCTGGAATGACGACCGCCTACCGGAAGACATTAGAAAGGCTCCCACAAGACAGACCGATGATGATGATGTCTTTTATTACCTGATTCTTGATTATCCTATTTTAAGACATTTGAAAAGAGATACCTACTTTTTATTTGATGAACGTTCCAAAACAAAGCAAAATTGAACATATAATAAAAGTAAACTAGTAGATAAAATAGTACACTTAAAGAAACATCTTGTTCACCCACACAATGTGTCCAAAACAGAGTAGTTTCAGAAAATCGATGACCCTCTGAAAGTTTGTCGGCAATACCAAGTTCCTAGACCAATTCTAGCCTCCAGAGTTTTCTAATCAAAATTATTGGCACGTTTTTGGCACAGTTTTGGGTCAAGTGGGGTTGTAGAAGACCGTAACATGTTTTGGTACATATCAAATTCACTTGAAGTTTACGGGTTTCAAAGCACGGATTGAAAATTAGTAGTCGCGTTGGTACATCAAAGGAAGAGGTAATTCTGTGTTGCTGTGAGCTTATACGGAAATTTGTGGTGCTTGCAGAAGAAAATAGAACATGAATTTATCATTTTAAAAGTAGGAGATTTTTTTCATGTAGGTATCGGTAACTGGCTCATAAAAACTGAGTGTCAAAATCAAAATGACAAAACTCCGAATAGAGTCCTGACTACCCAGCTATAAGAAACTAACCTAACTTTGTAAAATAAAATGAATATTTACAACAAATTCCCTCCAAAATATTCCACGTCAGCTTAAACGAGGCGTCGGAATACCCAAAATTGGACTCGTGACTACGGCACATTGAATTTACTAGTCTTTTTCAGTCGAAATATAGGTTCTAAAGAAAATACTGTCGAAGTCTTGAATGAAGAGGGTTAAACTTGCGGGTGACGTCTTTTTAATGGTGAGCTGTCTTTAGAGTCGAACGGTTCGAGATATGGGTCGGTAACACCGTGTTTAAAGACTACTAACAAAAAAGATATTGGTGAACAGGATAAAAATGTTAATGAAAAGAAAAATACTAATGTGCAGGTTAATGAACATGAAAGTTATTTGTATAAAAGTAACGCGGAAATTCAGAACATAATTAAAATCAAAACATTATAAATTACACTCCAAGTGACACGACTGTTGATACTAATAAAATGTATGTAACAAATCCCAGCATCCAGAATAACTTGTTCAAATTAATTTTGCGTTTACTTAAGTTTTAAAATCTGCAGATAAAAGTGAAAATCTTTAAGAAGAATTTGTATGTAACTGTTTTCACCCCAAAAAAAAACATCGCAGATAGAAGATAGAACTATCATATAATGATGATGATGACGTGATGGTGATCCAGCTAATTTCGGCCAAGGCGATTGCTTCAGCTCAGGTATAGTTATCGTTCGTGAGCTTGCATGTGGCTTATTTATCAAACAATACTGATAACTTGACAGAAGCTGCAAATCTTTAGCTAGCATTTGATACCACTATTGCAGTATCATAAAGCTATATGAAATGAAATAAATTCTTATAGAAAAAACTTTTGAAACCTTCTGTGACTCGCACACTGGGATAATTTTCCTTTCAAATGTTTCCAACTCTGTCCACACTATGTGCCACAGCTCCAAACTACTATCAAATTTATTCCGTCTATTACAACCGAGCCCAAGTTCCTCATAGAACTTTCTTTTTCTATTTTTTCACCAACCTTATTCTTTGTGAATACAATGAGCTAATGTATAGTTCTGTTAAAGTTTCTAGTATATGTACAAGTTTCAGAAACTTGACTTTGGTTAGCCTAGACGATTGTTTTCTTTGTTCAAAATGTGACCTTTTTCCTTTTGTTACTTTAAAGGTTCTTTTGTTGTTATATCTTTAACGTTATCTTCATGATTCATTTATAAGAAGACTATCCGATCGGATCAACGTTTTAGTTTGATATTTCGAAATACCGTTCGGCTTACGGATTGTAGCCTGGAAAGCTTATGATTTCGGGCTTTGGTTGAAATAACCGCGAATATTTGAAACATCTCTGTGTAACTTAAATCTATGTAATTACAAATTTTTCTATTGTGTTGTCCTAACAACACAATACAACAGACTTAGCAAAAAACTACTATCTTTTTCTGTCTGCCTTTCAAAAATTAATTAGGATTATTTCTTGTAGACTCAACAAAAACAGGCACTTTAAAAAGTCTTTGTATTTTTTTTTAAACAATTACCAAAAACATATTTTAAAACAAAAGCGAAAATATTTATACAATCCAACGAAAATGATCTCAACAAAAATGGAATTCTAGCAAGATAGTCTATTAGCAGAGTAAATAGTCCCAACAATTTGAGTGTAAAAGATATCTTTTGAATTAAAACGTCTCTAGAGTTTTACTAATTTCAATAAACAATTCAAAATCTAGGGTCCTTGATGCCTCTTGAAATAATTTAGTTGTCAGTTAATTGTAGTCGCTTTTTAATCTTAAATCTCTTATATACAATCGTTCCTGGAATTCAATTATGTAAAGTTGAACTTTGGGACAGCGTTTGAGGGATTTCATTTTTACTTTTGTATGTGTATTTCGTTCTATGGCATGCTATTTAAAACTCATTTTTGAGTTCAGCTTGCTTTTGTGCTACATGCGAAATAATGAGATCATCATTATCTGCTTAGACTTTTCCCAAGTATATGGGGTCGGCTTCCGGGGAAAACCGGATTCAGCTGAATACCAGTGTTTTACGTCCAAAACCCAAAAATTTTTGCCAAAACTTTCGGTCACATTTTCTAAATTAATGAGACAACATAACATAACATCATTAATGCGCGTGTCAACGATGAGATGTGCAGTAAAAGCACTAATTTTACTGACTAACAGACAACGCACAACAGGAAATGTATGGGAGCACTAAGAGAGGATTTCCTAAAATTCCTACAAGAACAAGAAAAAACAGGATATGCGCGGATGAAGTCGAAGGCAAAAGCTAGTTCTTCTTTTCGTCTCGATTGACTCATATCAAATTTTATCCGACCAGTATTGAAAAGCCTGTGCAGCTCTACCATTCAACACCAACAACAACAGCACAACAAAGACAGCAACAACAACTAATAACTACACAAAACAACGACACTACTGTACTAACAACTTACAACAACAACAACTAACAACTTATGTCTGAAATAAAGATATTTTATTTATTTTTATTTTTAAATCTTTGACGTGGTTGTGCATGTCGGGCAATTAATTAGAACACTAGCACTCGGTAACGCAGTCTCCTTTCACCACGATGACTTAAACTCAAACTCGACAAAAAGCAAGTTAATCAATCAATCCATCAAATTATTCATTCATTCATACAAATAGTCCATTTGTTAGTCACAAAAATATCTTGCAAACTATGTTAGTAAACACATCACAAAAGAGTACACCTAAACCTTTCGCTCGAATTCAGCCTAGATTGCATCGCTATTCGACCAGAATCCGAACGAAAGCCTTCATGACGGCCGAGTCATACTTCTAATGATATCTTTTGTTCCCACTAGTACCACCAAACTGTACGAACGGCCTTTGTTCCCACTAGTACCACCGAACTGATGTTCAGTTCGGTGGTACCACTAAGTAAATGGTGGTACTATAGAGAACGAAATTTCCCGCTAGTACCACCGGTGGTACAGTTTGGTGGTACTAGTGGGAACAAAAGTCTTATTTAAACTTCAAACCAACGGCTAATTTCCAACTTCATACTCTTCTACACAATTGTATAAGTTTTAATTAAACTAAGTAAATAATATATTATTTCTTTATCTTTCAGGTATATGCCAACGCAAGATGTTTTAATATACGGGCAGAAGTTTTGTCGTTTGAAGGTAACAAGCAAATTATATTGTAAGCCGAGTTTATGTTAGTTTGGTCTGGCTCGGGAACCCAGATGTTGAGAACTTTCTTGAGGTTTTAGTATTTAAGTACGTTACCTAGGTAGGCATTTATTTTATTCTGTTTTTTTCTAACTTTCCGATTTTGTTTTCTAGAATCTAATGGTTATGGAATACAGTTTTTGATAAATGAGTATGAACAATTATTTTGTAAATAAAATTGGTAAATCGCAACACTTTTACGTGTCAATCTTTTTTGGTAATTTTTAAAGTAGATGACGCAGTTCTGTTCAAACTGTTTGATTTTCATTTTTTTTTTTAACTTTTTATAGATCATTATTATAATTTTTTTTGTGGAAAATGCCCTTTATTTCGTTGCACCTTGTGGCAATGTGAAGATTTTATAAAAAAAACACAAAGCAACGTACCCTAAGGTATGGGCACAACAGCTCACCAATTAGCCAAGTCACAACTACCTCAATCCAATTGTCCTCAAACGTACAAGGTTGCCTTAAGTCCCGGAATCGGATAGACTTATACAAATCCGTTGAGACGATATTCCTTTAGACAATTAGCTATGCCTCGTGAACAAATTGCGAGTGTTGAGAAATAGAGATACAGAATCCATTTTGTCTGTAGTAGGTATATTTGTCTATATACTTAGGATTATTATCTACTAGCTTCTGCCAGCGGCTTCGCCCGCGTGGTCCCTAGGGAACATACTCCCGGGAGCCTCTCAGGCTCTAGACTATCTCTGTACCAAATTTCATTTAAATCGGTTCCGTAGTTTTGGCGTGAAAGCGCGACAGACAGACAGAGGTACTTTCGCATTTATAATATTAGTAAGGATAAGGATATGTTTAGACGATACGGAATTCAATAATTATTCTAATGAATACACAGATACCTTTAATACTCCTTTTGGGTTCGTTGTGAATTTTTTCATTGGACATTTGATATTGGGAGGTGGAACGACTGAATTTGACCTAAAATCTTTTTTTTTTATTTACGCAACACGTCCGTGTTTTGGTCACACAAATCCATTTGCATATCAAATTTCAACAGAATTGGTCTAGTAGATCCAGAGGAAACTGGCTGTGATAGACGGACAGACAGACAGACACCCGAGTAAGCCTATAAAGGTACCGTTTTTTGCGAATGTTTAGAACTCTAAAAACTGGCCAAGTGCGAGTCGGACTCGCGTGCAAAGGGTTCCGAACGAATTTATATCGCCTCGTTGTGACTCTTCGATGCCGGAGATCACAGTTCACATTAAAGAGGTCCGAAGAGTATTGTGCAGTCTAGATGTGAATAAGGCCAGCGGGTCAGATGGCATTACAGCGAGAGTGTTGAGGCAATGTGCACCTGAACTGTCTCCTGTGTTGGAACGCCTGTACCGCCTCTCTCTTGAAAAAAAACGGTGCTGAAATCATGGAAGCTTGCGAATGTGCAACCGGTGCCCAAAAAGGGAGACGCCACTACCTTCATCCTTTGCAAGGTTATGGAAAGGGTTCTTAACAGTAAGTTGCTGACCTACCTTGAAGACAATGATCTCAGTGACCGTCAATATGGCTTTCGCCGGGGACGGTCAACTGGCGATCTTCTTGTGTATATCACGCACTGCTGGGGCGAGGCCATCGAGAGACACGGCGAAGCATTTGCCGTGTCGCTCGACATATCGAAGGCCTTTGACAGGGTTTGGCACGCAGGTCTACTGAGCAAGCTTCCTGCTTATGGCATCCCAGCTGGTTTTTGTAGCTGGATATCAGACTTCCTGAGTGAACGGTCGATCCGAGTAGTCGTTGACGGCTGCTCCTCTGAAATCATGGCTATTGATGCCGGAGTTCCTCAGGGGTCTGTTCTCTCTGCAACTCTTTTCCTGCTGCACATCAATGACCTACTTCAGCCTGGTCTTGTTGGGTACGCAGAGGACAGTATGGTTTCAGAGAGATACTTGTCCAGCGCAACAACCAGCGGGGATGAAGTTCGTTCCTTGAGAGAGGCCATGGTAGAGCGGACAAATTTGACCTTAAGCCTTGTAACTCCTACTTTTTGGGGTGCATCTGTTCCTGTGACTGATCGGCTCGAGCTCCTAGGCATGGAGTTGACAGCCAGTCTCAACTTCAGCGCCACCATCGAGTACAAAGCCCAAACCGCGGCCAAAAAGCTGCGCATCCTAAATAGGGTGAAGCGATACTTCAGGCCTGGACAGCTTTTAACCCTATATAAAGCGCAAGTCCGATCCTGCATGGAGTATTGTAGCCACCTTTGGGATGGCTCAGCTAAGTATCAGCTTGCCGCGCTTGACTCGGTGGAACGCAGAGCTAAGAGGCTCATCGGTGACGTAAAACTGGTGGATGCCAAGCTGCATAGCTTGGCTCATCACCGTAAGGTTGCCTGCTTGTCGGTCTTCTACAGATTGTACTTCGGTGAGTGTGCCCAAGAACTCCACGACCTCATCCCACCGGCCCCCTTCTACCATCGGACATCCAGACGCACTGCATCTTACCATCCGTACCTTGTTGCTATTCCACCAACTCGCACTAAGCGTTTCCAAACGTCTTTTATAATGCGTACAGCAAAGGAGTGGAACTCTTTAGACTAGAGTCAAGAGCAAACCCATCACAAATAAAAAAAAATATCATGTTATTTTGACACTACAGACTTCTAATAGGTTTTCCTGTAATCTTTAGGTAGAGATCTATTATCTCCATTTTTTTCAAAATTTTAGGCTCAGTAGTTTCGGAGATAAGGGGGGAATGGTCATTTTTCGTCTAATTTCTTGAATAACTTCTAAATCATTTATTTTAAAATTATGAAAAAAATGTAATTAAAACCCTCACAGTAAGCCCTTTCATTTGATACGTTACATGATATAATAACTTTTTTTTTTCTAGTTTGACCCCCAAAAGTGACCTCCATACTAAAAATTTAATAGTTTACGTAACGCGTCCGTGTTTGGTATGTTTTAGTTTTAAGTTTCCTTTTGTATTTAATTTTTGGTGTACAATAAAGTATATAATAAATAAATAAATAAATTTGGGTCATAGAAATCCATATGTGTACCAAATTTCAACAGAATCGGTCCAGTGGGTCCGGAGAAAACTGGCTGTGATAGACGGACAGACAGACAGACACCCGAGTGATCCTATAAGGGTTCCTTTGTTTTTTTGGAACCCTAAAAATGAGTAGAATTGGCACTCTGGTCAAATTCAATGCTCTGAAAACATAGACGTGTCTTTTCACAGACAAAAAGTCTGTTACAGTTATCTCCTACTTTCCGAGGGGCACCTGTATCTCTTATCGCCTAGACCTTTTGGGCATGGAGTTGACGTCTAACCTCAACTTCGGCTCAACAATCGAGTCAAAAGTACAGATTGCAGTCAAGAAGCATTTTAAATAAAGTGAAGTGATACTTCACATCTGGACAGCTTCTGAGTCTGAGTCTGAAGTTTAGCTAAAGTTTCACGACACGGCACATCAGCGTAGGTTTGCTTGCCTGTCAGTCTTCTACAAACTGTACTTCGGAGAATATTTGCAGGAACTCCACGAACTGATCCCACCATCGCCCTTTTACTACCGGAATACCAGACGTACTGCAGGGTACTATCCGCACTTGGTTGATATCCCGACTAGTAGTACTCAGCGCTTCGCTTCCACATTTATTTAGCGCACAGCCAAAATGTGGAACTCTCCGCCAGCGCCTCCCGTGCCTTCCACATATAACCCATCTGCCTTCAAAGCAAGAGTGAACAGGCAACTTCTGGGTACGCTCACTCCGTCATAGACCTCATCCATTGCTTTCCATCAGGCGTGATCGAGGTCAAGAGCAAGCCCATTCCTCAATAAAAAAACTAGCCAAGTGCGAGTCAGACTCGCGTGTAAAGGGTTCCAAACGAATTTCTTTTTTTTACATGTTATTTTAAAACTATAGACTTCTTATAGGTTTTACTGTAATCTATAGGTAAAGATTTATTATCTCCATTTTTTCTAAATTTTAGGCTCAGTAGTTTCGGAGATAGGGGGTGAAGTATGGTCATTTTTCGTCTAATTTCTTGAATAACTTCAAAACCATTTATTTTAAAATTATGAAAAAAATATCATTAAAATCCTCTCAGTAAGCCTTTTCATTTGTTATGTCACAAAATATTGTTCAAAAAACTTAATTCTTTAATTTTCTAGGTTTACCTCCAAAAGTGACACCCATCTAAGAAAATAATAATTTACGTAACGCGTTCGTGTTTGGGTCACAGGAGTCCATATGTGCACTAAATTTCAACAAAATCGGTCCAGTGGGTCCGGAGAAAACTGGCTGTGACAGACGGATAGACAGACAGACACCCGAGTGATACCATAAGGGTTTCGTTTTTTGTTCGGAACCCTAAAAATAAAAAAAGCTTCAGGTACTTGTTATTTAATATGTTCTAGCGAAAACAAACTACAAAAGTATTAATTAATCACTCATTAAATCTCACTCCACTGTATTTGCTATCCAGAACACACGAAGAAGTAAACACATTAAATATATTCCATAAATAATAATTTATTATTCCGTACTAATCTATATCTTGTTTCAGTGTTCGATTAGATTAATGTTAAGCTCGCTATGGGTTATTATTCCCAAGTCAGAATAGATAAATTGTCTGTATTACTTTGAATGTGTTTGTTAGTAATGTAGGTTATAATCTTTGAATGCTAGATTTGTTGCTGTAGAACTAAATTATGATAACTTTTTTGGAGTATACAGTATCATTGGTGATGGAGTGCGTTCCATCAAATACTCTACAGCTAATTTGAAATGAATTTGACCCCGGGGAACTTAAGGTCCAAATTGGTTTGTAATCGAACTTTTTTATAGTTGTTTGGAAGTTTTCTACCTCACAACCAAAATTGATAAATGAAAATATCTGTAAGTTCATGAACGAATTAATCCCTTGAATAGGTAATTAATAAAAAAAAACCCGATATGTGTATTTTTTTGATTAATTACCTATTCGATGGATGTGTCGGAAATTAAGCGTAATAAAGTTTACATAACTTAATATTACGAAAACTTCTTGAAACTTGAATTAACGAGAATTCGATCACTCAAATTGGCCCCTAAGTTATCGAGGTCGTAATCGTTGCAAATTAGCTCTAGAACATCTCATTCGAAGAAACGCCCTTAATTACCAATCACCCTGTATAGTTAAAAAACTATTTTTATGGACATTACAATCACAATTTAATTGTTTGGTAGAATGCCTTTTAAAATTATTTCCACATTCATTAACCTTAATTCGAACCGGGTGTGCTTCGCATTTTGATTCCTCGCAATGTTATTATTATTGAATTATTTTCAGCCTGATATGTCCCAGCAGGGCAAAAGCCTCCCTGGCTTATTTTCATTTCAGTGTTAAAAGATTGCATTTCGATGCAAATGGGCAAACGTTGTGATGACAGACGTGGGTAATAGACGCCCGAGTAAAGGGAAAGTCATTATGGAGCCGAGAAACTGCAATGACAAAAGCTCACGTGGTTCAAGCGAAGCTTTTCAACCAATTTTCTAAAAAAAAAAAAAAAAATACCATAGTATTTAGTAACAAATTATTCTGAGAAATAACTCACGCATTTTGTTTCGTCGGTTTACGCCACACTAATAGTGGAGTAGGAGCCAGTTTTCAGGCCAGGGTTGCGGAATTTATTCGAAAGTGTCTATGCGGATGGGTTTTAGTCAGTAAGAGTGTGACACTCCCTTCTGCTCTGCCCAGTGCGGAAGAAGGCATTTGATGATTTCCCATACTTAAAAAAAAACTGGCCAAGTGCGTATCGGACTCGCGTGCCAAGGGTTCCGAACGAATTTTTTCTTTAACATGTTATTTTAACACTACAGACTTCTAATAGGTTTTCCTGTAATCTTTAGGAAAAAGATCTATTAACTCCATTTTTTTCAAAATTTTAGTCTCAGTGGTTTCGGAGATAAGGTGAGGAATGGTCATTTTTCATCTAATTTCTTGAATAACTCCAAAACCATTTATTTTAAAATTAAGAAAAAAATATAATTAAAATCTCAAAGTAAGCCCTTTCATTTGATGTGTCACACGATATTGTTCAAAAAACTTTTTTTTTTTCATTTTCTAGATTGACCTAAAGAGAAAAAGAAAAGTGACCAATAAACCAAAAATTTGATGATTTACGTAACGACAACGTAACCAAATTTCAACAGAATCGATCCGGTGGATCCGGAGAAAACTGGCTGTGACAGACGGACAGACAGACAGACACCCGAGTGATCCTATAAGGGTTCCGAAAATCAAAAAAGAGTGTGTTGAAACATATGAATGTAAGCCTGATAAATCTCTGCTTCAATTTTCTACTCTTTTAAAACAAACCCGTGCTATCAGCAAAAACAAAAGAATCCAGTAACCCTTACTTAAGTTAGATTACCAACCCCTTCAATCCTTTCAAATAGGGACGGTTCTAGTCAAAAAACGTCTTAAAAATAAAGCTGGCTGTAGATAATTGTTCACCTGTGTCCCTTAAGCGATACTCCTCCGATTTCGCCTGCGACTTGCGCCAAAGACATTACGCCAGACCCAACAAATTGCGTTATAGCTAAATTAGATTTCCTCTGAGCCCCTGGGGTCTATGTAATCCGTATAAAGCCATGTTCTAACAGACCATGAGTGGATTCCGGTTTGCAAATTCATCGGTGAGAATGTAAGTCTTCTTTCAGGAAGCCAGAAAAATTCGGTAACATTTATACATTTTGCTTTATCATGTGACGCAAGAGACCGATATAGCCCGAAGGACCGCCAAACTAAAGTGGCAGTGGGCATTGCTCGCAGAACAGATGGTCGATGAGGTCGAAAAGTTCTGGAGTGGCGACCGAGTACCGGAAGATGCAACGTTGGAAGGCATCCCACAAGGTGGACCGATGACCTGGTGAAGATCGCGGGTAGCCGATAGATGCGAGACACACAGGACCGGTCGTTGTGGCGACGCTTGGGGGAGGCCCATGTCCAGCAGTGGACGTCTTTCGGCTGATATGATGATGATGTGACACAGTAACTGCGGAGATCAGATAGGCAGGCACTCTTTGAAAAATACATACCAAAATACTTGTAATATGTAGTTGTGTTTATTTATTTTAACTATATACACTTTCGTATCCATTTTACTTAAATATATTTTAACTAGGTGCCGCCCGCGGTTTCGCGCTCGTAATAGTCAGATATTATCCCAAGGGAACATACGACCGGTATAAAAAAGTGTCTACTGTCCTAATCATCAATAATCAATCAGGACATGGTGGCTCTTGTGCCAAGCTTAATCCAAATATTTTAGCCGTTAAGATATGAACAGATAACTAAGAAACAAATTAACGTTCGCATTTTATATTAACTAGCTCTTCCCCGCAACTTCGTACGCGCATTTCCCGTTCTCGTAGTAATTTCGGAAAATCTTCCCAAGTAACCTACATGCCAAATTTTAGCTTTCTACGACCTGTTGTTTCGTCAGTCTAGGATTAGGATGCACATGTCATTTTTTCTTCACATTCCTTGATTGACTGGAAGAATATACATAAGATATTTAGGAGACAGTCATGCACTGTTCTGCACTTAGCTACACACCTCGCGACCATCCATAGCACGCAAACATAGCTCGCATCCATAGCAAGCATCCACAGCACGCATCCTACCATATAAAAAACGTAACTAAGTTGAACCAGCTTCCACCAGTGCTACGCTATGTGGACCGATGAATATGATTGGTGGATATCAAACGCATCCATTGCAACGTAGCATAGCACATCTCTGATGGAAAAGCACCCTAAGGCCGTCTTAGTACCTTTGTATAGCATGGAATTTTAATAAATTAGTAAAATACTGCATCAATTTTTACTGTAAGCCGACTCCAATATATTTGGGAAAAAGCTAGCCAAATGATGATTAACATATTATATTCCATGCCCACAGTGACCGACGGAATGAAATAATTCAATATTCAACGGACAAATTGGAGTATTGGATTCGTTTTCAATTCCAGTTAAATACGATAGTGTGGTTATGGTCCAAATTTAGAACAATACTGCAGATGACAGATATTATAATAATGTGGCTGAATATGTTAAATATGTAAAATAAGTTATAATATCATTTGTGTTTTCATAATTGGAAAAACACGAGGTGGAAAGAAGGATGAATATGAAACAAGTGTGGGTCGGACTCGCGTGCAAAGGGTTCCGAACGAATTTCATTTTTTTAACATGTTATTTTAACACTACAGACTTCTTATAGGTTCTCCTGTAATCTTTAAGTAAAGATCTATTATCTCCATTTTTATTTTCAAAATTTTAGGCTCAGTAGTTTTGGAGAATAACTTGAAAACCATTTATTTTAAAATTATGAAAAAAACTATAATAAAATCCTCACAGTAAGCCCTTTCATCTGATTTGTCACACGATATTGTTCAAAAAGCTTCTAGTTTGACCCCAAAAGTGACCCCCATTCTAAAAAATTAATAATTTACGTAACGCTTTCATGTTTGGGTTGTAGAATCGCATATGTGTACCAAATTTCCACAGAATCGGTCCAGTGGATCCGGAGAAAACTGGCTGTGACACACGTACAGACAGACAGACAGACACCCGAGTGATAAGGGTTCCGTTGTTTGTTCGGAACCTTAATAAATTTTAATCGATGTCGAGTTTGAGAGAGAAAAATATAGAAGAGAAAAGAAGGATAAAAAAACGTTTTGAACTAACCCAAGAAACTTGAGACAACAGCTGAAAGGGATTCTGTTTCTAGAATTTAGCTCCAAATTACAATAAAGGCAGTGAACCACTAATATCTTCAAAGCCAAATAGGGTACAAAATCTAGAACGAGATAATTACATTTTGGATAAAATAAAATGAAACTCGTTCACTCATTTTAACTAACTCACACTTAAATGTAACAACATACCAAAGCAATTTGCAAATTTCAAGTTGTGACGTAACAGTTCACATAAATTTTGTTGTTGTGTCTAAACAAGGCAATTCTGCGTTCTGACATTAATTTAAACGCATTCATAACCATTTTACTTAGACCTCCCGAATTTGGCTAAGATATAATTAATGCTTAAACTAACTGCGCGGGTAAACCGACTTCACGCATTGTTTGTTGTTTGACTTATTTTCTTCTAAAGTGTGGGAAGTGTTTAAACAGGTTCCAGCTATTCTGTTTCACTCTAGAGTGTGTTTGTGATACTAACAGCCTTCTCAATGGGAATATTTACACTTCCTCAAAGTATGGAGAAATTCCCGTTTTATTTCAACAGCTTCACTATGTAGATTTTACTGCTAAAACAGTTTCTAGTCTAAATAAAATTTCTGACGTATTTCCCTCAAGATTAGTTAATCAACAACGTTATATAAATACGACTTGAATCCAAGATCATTGTTTACTTATCCCAAAACGAAATCGTTAATTTCTGAATCACGAGCCTGTTTACTCAGAAACCCTTCTACCCAAAGTTATTCGAACGAGTGGATTCTATTCCAAAATAAACATTCGCCAATTATCTTCGCAAACTAGACGTCAACGTGACTTTATTTTGACATTTGAAACGTAGCTGGAGTAATACGAAAACCGTGTCTCCTGGTGTGGGCTAAATAAATATGGTCTAGCTAAATTCCGCCTGAGTTTAGAACTTCAGGATGATTTTAATTCGTGGCAGCTCTCACGAGATATTTGTCTGCGGTTTTTGCTTATACTATATTCGTCTTGATTAGTGTGAAATTGTTTTGAGTTATTCTGAGTTTGGAAGTTAATTAATGTGGTTGGGGAAGGTTGGTTTGAGA
This sequence comes from Lacanobia wlatinum, assembly GCA_947578705.1. Lineage (NCBI taxonomy): Eukaryota > Metazoa > Arthropoda > Insecta > Lepidoptera > Noctuidae > Lacanobia > Lacanobia wlatinum. Next base: position 4,970,100 of record OX388037.1, read on the forward strand.
TTTATTATTTCTATTTGGTGAATGAATTGTACTGTTAGTGCTTTTAATTAGGCGCAGTTGAGTGGATTTGTAGGAAACAAGATTGAAGATTGAATTGAAGAAGACCTTGCAAACACGTAGATAGCTGAGAATTGGAGCATACTAAACATTCTGATGTAAACTTGGCAAAAAAAAAGAATCAATCCATTAAATTTATGAATCAATTGTTTTTTATTCTTTAAAGAAACATTAAAGCAATATATGTATTTTTGTAACTAGACTAAAAATAATTGCTCGCAACCTGCGAAACTGAAGCTTAAAATCGAAATCATGAATTTCACGTGTTAGTGTCAAACGCTTCACGGTTTGTGCTCTTTACAGTTCAATGCTAATCTCTAGTAAGCTGTAAAATGTACAGCGGTTTGATAAATTGATGGTGTTTTTGAATAGATTTCCTCAATGCAATGGTATTCCGTATGCGGATAAAAATTGCTAAGTCTTTGGTTTCGATAACACTAAGTATTTTTGAGTTTCCTCATTAAACAATGTGTATACGGAAATAGCTAAATGGATTACTTCCATTATGGATAGAATAAAATACTGGAAAATAGAGGTGTTACTTTACATTTGCATCAGTGCATTCCCGTCTTTAAGCCTTAATGATTGTGTCCTTCTTTTGGGGAAAAAATCCGCCGTTTATTTATCCTTATCTATATTCTATTTTTATTATAATTTTTCTTTTTATCTTTTCACTATGTGTTTACTGCTGTTGTATTGTGTCTGTCAAATGAGATTTTAAATTATATTCTATTCATTCTTTTAACAAATTAACATGTAATGTTACGTTCTTGAATACTTTTATTTATTTCAACTTCATCTACTGCACCCTCTACTCTTGGATACTATCCAGCTCCATATTTCTCATCCCTACCTTCATGAACATTCGCTGTTGGTACTTAGCCGTTACAGACGACATTTATGACTGGACCAGCTGATACCTTGAGAACGGAATGTGAGCTCGGTACACTAACCGACATAGTAAAATAACTCATGTCATAACTATGCTAACTACTCAGCCAGTGTCTTGGAAATTAGTATGAATTTTGGAGAGATGGGAGTTTTATTATAACAGGCTCCTTGTAAGACTTATTTACAGAAGGATTTTGTGTTATGTAATTCGTTGTATTTTGTTGTACTTGTTTGTTTAATTTTTTAATTCTTTGTTGTTTTTATTGAATTGGCATGTTAATTATTTCTAATATTTAATCATTAATTCGAATACCTAGATTGTTGACTTTCTGTACGTGTTGGTAGATTTATTGTAAGTGCAGAGAGTAATTGAATTTAAATAAATAATAATAATAATAAAATACAACAGCTACTTTAAACGTAATTTTTTGTTTTATTTTCAAATTAAAATGTCACTGTAAATTTGCAGATTCCGAAAGAATGTAATACATCTTCATTATATTATAATTTCTCTATACAACCTGTAACAGAATATACGCAATACCTCTTAAGGGGTTATTGTACTCATCATTATGAACAACTTTTACTATGGGACTAATCCCGAAATCGCGAAATAAAAATCAGCTGTTCAGCACAATTTGTCGAGTTATGCGCACATAAATTTATGGGGGAGTCGATTTTTTTTTCGCGATTTCATTGTTGGTCCCATAGTGGAAGTTGTTAATATGTGTACAATGACCCCTTAAGAAGTATTGCGTTTATTCTGTTACAGGTTGTATATTATGAAATATCCCATCCAAGTTCAATAGTTTATATCCGTTTGCTGTTGGTTAAGAGTATTTTTTTTATTTGTTCATGTTTCTGTACTGTTCTCTTCTTATCGTGTGGGCAGTAAGGTCTAACGACCCCACACACCCTAGTGTCAGAGTTTCTAAACCGCCTCAAGGGCCTCTGACATAGTTATTTGACGACCGCCATTTGGCGGCCGGTACCACCGGCTTATACGTGCCTTCCGAAGCACGGAATCATCTTTTTATCAGACAATCAGGTGATTCAAGCCTGCAATGTCCTAACCAAACTGGAAAACTACTTTACAAAGTATGCTTCCCGTGAGAATCGAACCCACGACCACCGGGTCACCAGGCAGACGCCTAAACCACTCGACCACGGAGGCAGTTACTGTTGCGAGTCCGACTCGCACTTGGCCAATTTTGATTATTATGATTGCCTCGTTCGAGTAGTACTTATGCAGCTATTCGGAGATAGTGAAGTTTATTAATGCTTTGTAAAATAGCTTTCAATTTGAATAGGATTTTTCTGGCAAGCCTAGAATATTCACAGTGTCGGATTGAAGTACATTTTTTTAAAATTTAAAAGTTGATTTATTTATCCTTTCTAGAATTTTAGCCGTGTACAGATCCGTATCATTTTCCACGAAATAAAATTGAGCTACCAACATATTTTTTGTAACAACAAACTGGATCACCAATTTATAGAATACATCGGAACGTTTGCCTTTCAAATATTTAACCTAAAAATGTTAACATGGTAAAAAAGTTATTTTATTAAACTAAATTCAATACAAAAGGGTGTTTGCCTGCCAGAACAAATAATAAACTGAATAACAGAACTCTTCATAATTAACGAAACTTTAACGATGTTGGCAATGGACTCGACTGAAAAAAAAGGATAAAAAACCTATTTGAATTGGTCTATGCAAATTCTCTTGGGGAAATTTACCTTCCTTTTATTCCCATAGCTTTCGTTTAACTTTAAACATTATCAAGAAGAGAATAAAGTTGATTTTGATTTGCGCAAGATGATGGCTTAGTAATGTTTGCATAAATTGTGCGATTAGCCCTGTTGAGTAATAGTTATCCTGGTTAAGATAGGTGACAGTTTACGTCGCATAGTTATTTTAGTTCTAGCTCGTTGCATAGTTTTGTCTAAAAGCGGCAGTTTGAATTCCAACGCTAAAATCTTCTGCAGTAGTTTCAATTTAATAAATGGTTTCGGGACAGTCAAATCAACTGAAAATTTGGCTTAAGGTTACTATTTATAGCCTGTTTCGTATACTCGTCAGTTTCTTAGCAATTTAGCAGATCATATAACACATACGATCAGTTTGGTTTGACCAGCATGCGTGTGATTTTGGCTCTTGAGAATGGCCGGGGTTGTTTATTTATAAAACATTTTTTAAACTTTGGAGTTGTGTGGTTAAAATAAGTTGGACTTACTTATTTTCTAGGAATTGGCAATTTCATTAGCAACGTTAATAGCAGTTATTTTAAAACAATAAGTTTGTAGCTATACAGGGCTATTTCTAAAACACCAACAACCTCTTAGGCAGTGAAAGTACACATACAACCCGGAAAAAATATCAGCTGTTTCATACAAAATGCAATGTTTAGCCAATGAAAATGTATGAAACAGCTGATATTTTTTCCGGGTTGTTCTCAAAGTAAAAGTTGTTTATAATCATGTGTACTTTCACTGCCTAAGAGGTTGTTAGTGTTTTACAAATAACCCTGTATAGTCCACATTTTAAAACTGCAACTGCATCTTACTAATGTCACTATACATGAGTAAACAAATGATGATAATTATTACCTACCTTATTAAATTCTACGTAGGAAATAATTAAAAGAAATTGACATTCAGGCTCAAAAGAGCTATTATATAGAACTTTTTTAACTATACTGGCTAAGTTGAGCTTTTTAATAAAGTTGAGCAGCTGAATTATAAGGACTGAGTATAGCTTCAAAGTTACACTTTTAATCGGACAAGTGTATGCACATAGATCAGTGGAGTTTTCTTTATGAGATTTTGGTGATTGGTTCCTCAATTTGTTATCATCATCATCATCTATATCCCGACTTCCCTCACCGCTGGACATAGGCCTCTCTGTTTCCTTTATTAATCTATGTATACTTATATAAAACAGTAATGTTAGTGACACCATTTATAACTCAAGAATGGCTTCACCGATTTTGAAGATCTTTGGTTTGTTCAATTTGTCTTTGCCCCAAATATCAGAATCATAATTTAAGTATCAGAAAACATTTGAAAACTTAAGGAAACAAAAATATGTACAACTAGTGGACGTCACGCGGTTTCACCCGCGTAGTTCCCGTTCCTGTGGGAGTACGGGAATAAAATATAGCCTATGTAATGTCCCTGATAATGTAGCTATCCAATGCTGAAAGAATTTTTCAAATCGGTCTAGTAGTTTCGGAGCCTATTCATTTCAAACAAACAAATATTTCCTCTTTATAATATTAGTGTAGATAATCCTTGTCTCATACAATATTAACGCCATTTCTGATAAATGACAAAAACTATTACATATTTGAGTTAGTCACTAATTTTGTGCCAGCAGTTGCGGTTATACAAAATTTAAATTTATTGGTAACTAGCCTCTCCCCAAACTCCTGTACTTATCTCATTCAGGTTTTATCCACGATGGCAACAACGCCACCTGTGCACCTTGCCGCTGGAGGACCAACACATCTTCTTTCGTTCCTTGAACGCTACTGTGAAAGTTTGAAAGCAATTATTTCGAGGACTTGATATATGAATTTCAGCCATCGGCACTTCATTAGTTGAGCACAGCCCACTCTCTCACGGAGGGAAGGTTCTAGTCCCAGTAGTGGACACCTTAATTTGAGTACCTACCCGTAGTATTTTTTTAAATTTGCAACCTACGTAGTAAATTTATATATGGCGAAACAGATTTAAAACAATCTGCTATTCAACGCACATTTCCGTGGTATGAAAATGAAAACATAATGTATAGGGCGGATGTTTTTTTTAAGGTTGATTCTATGGTAGGATTCCTATCCTACTATGAATTAATTAATAATATTATAAATGTGAAAGTTTGTGAGGATGGATAAATATTTGTTACTCTTTCACGTCAGAACGCCTGAAAGGATCTTCATGAAATTTAGCACAGAGGTAGATTATAGTCTGAAATAACACATTGGATATATTTTTTTAACTTTTTATCCCGGGACTGTGTTCCCTAGGGATCACGCCGAAACCGCTGGCAGAAGCTAGTTGTTCATTATAATAAGAACAATAACCACGTTTCAAATTTTTCGTTAATCTGTTATACCCTAAACACAATAGGAACGTGCGAGTATCATGTTGAAACAAGTAGAATATTTCAACAATGGCCTTTTGGGGGATGATGGAACATGATTGATTGTGAGGCCTGTAAGTAATTTGCTTTCCCTAATTAACTGTCATGTACCTACGTGTTAGTGAGGAATATGATCTTTCTTTTGTGTTTTTTCTAGCGAAGAAACACCGCTAGATTGTTTTGAATTATAACTTTAACAAATGGGAGAACCGTTTCACTGATTTTGAAATCAGTGCATGAGCACGGCTCCTAAACTCATCATCAATACAATATTTATTTTCCATATTCCCATCGATACCATCCTATCAATCTCATCCTGAACCCCTGAAATCGAAAAGAAGCGAAAGATTTTAAAAATTCACTTCCAATATCTACGAAAGAACAAAAAAAATGCGCTGTACCTTTAGGCGAAAAACTCCGTACCGGTTCAGAGCGGTTGTATCAAGTAAATTCCGGATCATTCCAGAACTCTAGCCCATATTTTGTGCGCAGCGTGCCGACATCGCTTGGCAGTAGCGAAATTTAATTCCCAAGCTTCTTGTGCTTAGTTCAAAGCGTATGTAGCATTGTAGACGTAAGATGTGTAGTGTGCACGGTCTTAGAGAAATAGGTCACTTATATTTCGAGGGTATTTGGATACAATACACTTGGCCAGTAATTTTGTCTACCTGCCATCTTGGTAATTCTCAAGGGCTCTTTGAAATGCTAGGCATAGAAATTTGTCATAGTTCTACTTGGATTATTTATGAGATAACAAACACTGGTCTCAAAAATGGCAAGAGGTTTGTTTGACCTTAAGATTCACTCTGAAGGTCAGTAAAATGTCACTTGGAGAAAATCAAGGAAATTGTTACTTAGCTAATGGTTTTGGACAGGACCCAGTTGCGCAATCTCTAGATTACTATACATTAATGGACGTCTTGGAAGACATAGGCATGAAGGTACAATATTGGTTGTTTGGAAGAGAAATTATATCTAGCAACTGTGTTCTGGGATCTGTTTCTTATAGTGATGTAACTTTAAACGAGGAGGTGGTAAATACAAAAGTAACAAGAAAACACAAAAAGGCAAAAGCATTTTTGCTTCAGAAAAATCTTTAAGCGTAGTAACAACACACCTGCTGAAAAATACGCAACCAAAATTCAGCAACGGACAAGATTTTTACAGTTCATCAGCCAAAAATTGTATCGCAGCATATAACATTTTTGCCAGCAAGGGGCAATGCCTTAAAGCATTCCAACTGCAGATACAATTAAAATACTTATCGAGCATAATAATAAAATAAAAGCCATTAATAAAACATTAAACCATTTAACAACACACGATACTGTTATTCGCGACCACGGAACATGGGCTACATTTTATTCAGGAAAATGTATGGATCCCTTGAGAATACAGAAAGGTCGCTTCGGATACCCACTAGAGACGCTGTGAACCAAATACTGCAGCCAACAAACCTAGCCCGAAGTGTTTTGAAGAATACTAAATTGTTTTTGAACTTTCCCTTAAGTTAATTAGTGGAAAAACGGCGGCATGAAAAGTTGATGCTGAGGAAAAGATGAATGTTAATATTCATGAAATAAAGAAAGAAGCGGATAAATATTTTTCTGAAGAATTTAACGGGCTATTAAACCTTTTTATTAAAGAAAGTGTTTAAAGGCGGCTGCCACAGTCTGATGCGATACGATGCGACAATTTGGGAACGATGCGCTGAAACTCACTGTCAAATTTGTTCTGACGAGCCATTTTGGAAAAATATATTAAAAATGATTCACCGTCGCGTCGCACTAGTCTGTCTTTAGGCGGTCACTTGTCAGCTTACAGTCAGATGCTTTCTAGACAAGACCTTGTAGTAGATAGGTATTATTTTCATAGCAAGAGCGACTTAAAAGAACTTAATAAATAATGTTTCTACAAGGTTAACAAGACAGTAGCCATCCCCTAGGTATTACGACTGGAGTCAAGGCTGTCTGTATCAGGTTTATACGAAAAAAATATTATTTCATACAAAAAATATTATTCATACAATATGTAACAGAATAAACGCAATACCTCTTAAGGGGTTATTGTACTCATTATTATGAACAAATTTCAAATGGGACCAACACTGATGTCGTGAAAAAAAGACGACTGATATATTTATGTGGGCTAACTCGATCATGTGTACTGAAAAGCTGATTTTTTGGGTTCTCATGACCCCACAAGTATTACGTTTATCCTCTTTCACGTTTTATACTTATTTATTGACTATAATAACACTTAAATGGTAATTAAAAATAAACTCCGTCCAAAGCAAAGCTTAAAATATGGCGTCAAAACATTCTTCCGCATCGCTATCGATTAAAATAAATAAAAATCAATTGGATGCTCATTTTCGACTTCACGTAAAAATTATTGTTAGAAGCTTCTTAAGAAAAAAGCAATCAGTTTATGCATGATAATGAAAAAACCCAACTCAAGGTTACTCCTTACATTTTGATGCACCTCCCCTGATTATGCTCTGGCCTTGTTTTACGCCGCGTTGCGAAATATATCAGCATTTCCCCAAAAAATGGAATACTTCCACTTTTTACACCTGCGTCCAAATTGCCAATTCTGTCTTTTTCTACCACCCTACAACAGACCGAGATAGAAAATTATTTATGTCACTGATATAGCTAGGAAAATTTTAAACGACCAAGGACTTTTTTTGTTTCATTTAAGTACAACAATAAAAAATAATACGGTCTACATTTTTTAGTTCTGTTACGATTTTGTAATGTAAGAAAAACATTATAATATAATGCGCCTTATTACAGTCTCGGAGTTAAAATGGAGGAAAGTAAAATAGGTTAGTCTGGCTCTCGGGGAGAATGGTCTAACATTAGTTGTTATTTGTAATTATTGTAACTGCTGACCTAGCTTTTAGAAGTATAGATTTTTATTGCAAAGTGAAAATTTTATAAGAATTTTCTTGGTTTGCAACAATACTCTTTTTACGCGACTCACAACTCACAAAATTACGTTCATTTGGCTTCACCCTTACGACCTAAAGAGTCAAAGTTGAATAGTTTCATATAGATATGTTTAATGTAAACACTTTTAAACTTTCTACCTGGCTTTTCTCAACTATGTTGTGGTCAGCTTCCAGCCCAGCCGAATGCAGCTGAAAACCAGTATTATATATGGTCATTATCATCATTATCATATCAGCCGAAAGACGATCACTGCTGGACATAGGTCTCCCCCAAGCGTCGCCACAACGACCGGTCCTGCGCGTCTCGCATCCATCGGCTATTCGCGACCTTCACTAGGTCATCGGTCCACCTTGCAATGTGCCCTGCCCACTGCCACTTTAATTTGGCGACCCTTCGGGCTATGTCGATAACCTTGGTTTTCTTGCGGATATCATAATACATTGTGCAACTGTCTTATTGCCTATCTAAACTCCAAAATTCAGTAAGTGGGTAACACAGTAACCCTCGGCAGGAGCGGTGGAGTGATGAATGAGAATGAAGGCACCCATCCACCTACTGACCTCGGAAGTGTTGTTTAACCTGGAAGACCAAACCGTGTGGCTACTAATATATGTATCTCGTGCTGATTGTCCTATCCAAAACAAATGGATGAATATTGTGATGGGTGTTGACTAACATAGGACAACACAATAGGACCTATAACAAAATTGTAATTTTAATAATTTAATTTATTGATTTCTCTATAATTGTAATTTTAATAATTTTATTTAGTGATTTCTCTATTCTTTACAATTTTATGCATTGATTTTATAAACTGATAAATAATAAAAACATTTAGCTACAAAACTCGCACGCTATCGCGGCACATTAAATTGACCTCACCATTTGCGTATAATATGACAACGTTCTAAGTATGGTTAAGGTTTTCGTTGACCGTAATACTCTGTTATTCTCGACACAATAACCCTTTAAACCGGAACACAGCAATGCTACCAAGCGACTGAAAAACGTTGCTGATACCACAGATTACTTCCTCGGACCAACTTTATAGAAGTAGCCACTCTGGTACTCTAATTTCTTGTGAACACTATGTTGGTACATATGGTAGGCGCCAGATAAATATGCAATAATGGTCATGGACCCACAAAATTGTATTGACTTTCTTAATATCAAAAATAAAGATAAAGCTGTCCTGAATCGACTTATATAGTGATCCTTTGCGTTCTCTATTTAAGAAAAACGGTTCGGGTATCTACGAAGGGATATTAAGGCAAGTCAATGTACTTCATTGCAAGTTTATCTGACGCCTACCTTACTTAGTAGGACCATTCATCCTCGAATACATAATTTTCTTCAGGCTTATTTATAAAAATAATATAATCACATACAGGATGCACTTCGTAATCAACAGATTCTACCTCTATACAATTTGAATGACGAATTCGCTAATAATAATCATTATCTGAAGTAGTAACATGCTTAGATTTTTTCATTTATGAAAAGGCTGCTTATGGTTAACCAAAACGAAATAAAACAAGCTATGTTTAGGTCAGTAAAGGAGAGAAAAACAAATGCAATCTTAAAGTAAAAATATATCTTTAAGATTTTTAAAAAACTAAGAAAGAAAACTTGTTTATTTGGCACACATAGGGAAAAATCAAAATCAAAAGGCATTTATTCAATCTAGGCTGAAAATCAGCACTTTTTGAACGTCAAAATTTACATGAAGACAGTCCCCCAAATCGCCCAGCCCGTCACCACTTCCTAGTGTTTTAGCTGGGAAGAAGAAGTGCCCAACAAACTCCCCAGCAACACAACTGTCTGTTAAGTTTACAGAACTTGAATTTATATAATATTATTATTCAACATTTTATGATAGATATCGAACATTAAATTAAATAATTGGATGGCACATGTCAGCTAGCACACTATTATCCCAACAATTAAATATGAAACAATGATAAAACTAATTACGTATATAGGTAATTAAATAAGAAAACTCAAGCATACAATACTAATCAAAATGAGCCTCCAGGGATAAATGGCGTGCCCGCTTACATGTGCAACAATAGTATTTAACCCCAAGCTATGACCCAAAGTCACAAGTGATGAACTAGGGCCATCGCAGATAATGAATACAATTTTAAAATTATAACAATAATAAACCACGGGCAAACACAATGTAGGTATAAAAGTAAGGAAGCTAAATTTTATTAAAATAAAACAATAATATTTTGTGTCCCACGGCTGCGCCAAAATATTGCATACCATTCATTTTCCAAGAACCTGGCACAAAATTATGAAAATAATTTCGCTTTAAATGGTTATACTTTTCTTCATACTTCCATCTTAAATATCACTTATAAGGATTGCTTTTACACCCATGCGTAACGTTTTTACAGGTTTTTTTTTTATACTACACAGGAACCCTAAAATTAATGATCGTTCGGTGCATTTGGTATTGCGAGAAACGTCGCGAGTTACGAGGATATTGGTTATTTCCCTCTAAAAGGCTTTTGCCCGTTTTCGCTAACACTACTTTCCAAGTTGCAAATTTTACATTCTACAATTTTGATCTTAAGTGTTAACATCATTGGCGCTATAGAAACCGAGCTAATCGCGAAAATCCGATTTTTGTGTATGACGCAGATACGAGATTTTGATACGAAGTCAAAGTCAAAACATTTATTTTAATTAGGCCATAAAACGGCATTTTTGAACATCACCATTTAAAATTATACATTAAAATAATAAAGTGACTCTATGTTTACAATCTTTGATGTACAAAATTAATTAAATATATGTAAGGAACATGCACCCGTAGATACGTTTTTTTTTTAAATACTACTACTATGTAAAAAGTATTCCCAGCAGAGGGAAACTTATTCATTTTCTCAATAAGTACATAGTACTCCCATATTTACAAATATTGAAACCATTAATTAAATATAAAACTACTACATAACTAATGAAATAAAGTTAGAAATAAAGTTAATACATTAAATCAACTAGTTTGATTTTGTCTACACCCTTAATTGTCCTACTTGGAGCAGGACCAGCACATTTCTAAGCAATCTTATCCTAAATGAAATCTTCTAATTTGTAATATGCTTGTTTACAAAGTGTGCTTTTGACAGACGTTTTAAATTTTCTTTCATTTAGTTCTAATATGTTACAAGGTGTTTTGTTGTAACATTTAACATAGTCACGAAAGATGTGTGTACTTTAGCTAATTTATAAAATGCTTGATATAATTTATCTTTACTTTACTTAATTTTTCTATACAAACTTAGAACGCCGAAATGAAGTTGACTACAAGTTTCCAGCTTATTATCTCTTATTCCGAGGTTAATCCATTTTTTATGGTTAATTGACTGAACTAACATATTTATACTGTACTACTTGTGAAAAGGGACATTAATAAAAAAAGATTACATTTTGTCCAAGAAAACGAAATTACATCAATTATGAAAAACTTTAACATACTCGTAAATAGCATCAACAATCATCACAACAATAAAACAAGTCAATATTGTTATTTTCCCAATACAAAAAAAACCCACAATATATTTCCTTCCGTTTGAAGAACAACATAATGCCCATTGTCTTATCTTCCTTTATATTAAAAGAAAAGTCTTTATTCTGAATAAAAACCTTCCTCTTTTAATAACGGTACAATATTCTTATCTCCTTTGCACTCCGGTGTAATACGAAACCCAAGGCTTATTCTTCAGAAAATTCCCGCCCAGGGACAGTCTGGAACGGCACAGTTTAAGGCTAAATTCAAAAAAATATAACCAATAAGAACAAACTTGGAGCATTCATAAAAATTCTGTTGGCATTTGTGCGCTTTTAAAAAGGACTTGAAATAAATGGTATTTTCATCGTTCCGTATTGTAAAGGCTGTTTTTCGCTCGGACGAAGTAATAGGAGTTTCAAATTTGCACCTGACTCTTTCTTTTTTGTTCGTCTGTCTCTTTCAGCCATGTGCAAATGAGTGCAATTTTACTTTGTAGTTTTTGTTTCTCAAATTTTTGAACCTTCCGTGTAAATATTAAACGAATAACGCTCTGTGTTTGATACTCATGGCAGCTTAAAATTTAATTTATATTTGAAAAGGACACCCTAAAGCAAAATAAAACAGACCCTAGCTATACTACCTTAAATTAGTTTGGCAGAAACATACTAAATAATAAATGAAGAGGGTAATAAACCTACAATGACAAAATAATAAAATACAGCGCTCTTTAGTGTAGCAGTAAACGGAAATATATTGGTGCTGAAAATTCACACAGTTACAGCCTCTAGAGACCAATTTAAATTGTACCAAACTATAAACTAACTGAATATAATAAATGTCAAATATATTTCTGGAGTGTGCTAATCTTCAAATCCCACCTAGGACTCTTAACTTACACGGACTAAGTAAGCTTTGGAACCCTTCAAATCCCAATTTGTAGGTAAGTACCGTCAAACTAATTTCTCTGAGATATTTGTCTCCTCCTACGTCTTATGAAGTAATAGGAACTTTGGGCTTGACAATATGCGGTGTGTCAGCTGTGAATAAAGTATTTCCTCTTCTCGTTTTATTTCTTTGGCGTTTGGTTCTGTTACTTTTGTTCTTACAAATAGTGGTTGCTAGAATTTTAACAAATAAATTGACTATTGCATCTTCTACTAATACATCATCATGTTTGAATATCATCATCATCCACAGCCCAACTTCGCCCACAGCTGAGCATACGAGTAGGTCTTTCTTTTCTTGTGCCAATACCCACGTTCCTGTGCCAGCTTCATCCAGGTTCTACCCGCGATGGCAACAACTTTGTCCACCCGTCTCGCCACAGCCAGGCCGACTAACACTTCTTCTAGTACTCGGACGCCACTCGATCACTGCTTTACTCCACCTGCCATCACCGCGCCTTGCCAGGATGATGACGATCACGAATCACGAACTTCTGTAAATAAAGAAATAACAACTCTTAAATACACCCGAAAAAATATTTAAACCGAGCCTACGTATTGCACTAGCTTAACAACCAAAACGTTAAATCATTCCAACAGAACCGTTGAGCCGAGTAATCCTTGCTATATGAGTGCTTGAGAATCCACTGTGTCATTGAAATTTCGCTTTTATGCTTATGTTTATAAGAGCTCGGCTTGCACACGTTAGATTCATGGTTATGAAATGCCTTGTGCTATTTTGCTTCGGTGAGAGGTTACGGATTAAATTCCATGTTGGCGCAAGTTTTTGGAGATTTTGGTGTTCAATTTATACCAGAAACTGTTTTACAAATCACTGAAACTGTTATATGGTTTAACAGTTCTGTGGGGTATTCAGTCTAGGTGGACACAGAAATATGCTGAAAATTTAAAACCGTTTTGAATGACGTATATTGGGATGGCTTCACTACAATATTGATTGATGAATCACTATTTGATCGACAGGCTAACGGATAGAGCGATGGACGTTGGAGAGTGGTAAATGGGGAAAGGTGTAAGCGTCAACAAATTTGTAGGTAAAATCTAAAATATGTAGCCAGATTACAAAGAAGGTTGGCCAAAACGTACCTGGCAACGAAACTATAGTGTCCCTATATGCTATATATATGAAAAATATCCTTATTTTTTAAGGTCACAAAAAACATAAGAAATATCTTTTTAAGTAGCCACAAAAAAAAGTTATCCTTATTTTAGTTTTTGTTTATATTTCTAAATTATTTTCGAATAATAGTTTCAGAACGCACCTATTGACGATTCATTTCGCGTATGAAATGACTTGTTATTCAAAGACTATGAATATTTATTTTTTTCTGAATAGTTGTTTTGTTCTGAACTGTTATTCAATTAAATTAGTATTTACACACCATATCACTACTACCCTGATTTATTATGCATTGGATCTTTGTCATAAAAGATAATTAAGTGAAAGCGTTTAGTTCAATTACGTACAATGAAACGTCATTTTTCATCGACAAGTTACAGAACCTGTGGTAATGACCACAGGTTCTGTAACTTGTCGATGACAAAGCGCACCAACGCTTTGACAGATGCCCTATTTTTTGGGAAATTCTTTAAGAGAAATCGCAACAAATAGAAACTAGATCGCTAATTACCCTCCTTGCTTATCGCTAAGTATACTTGTAAGCTACACAACAGTCGGATAAAAGGTAGTTGTCGATTCTAACCTCAACAGTGTAATTGACACTTTTACAAGAAAATGTGGCTATTTAGAAATGATTTTCAAACGGGATGATGTTTCCAACATAAGAACAAACCAATCTAAATGAAGCTTATTTTGGGACATGAAAAATAAAAGTAAGGTCCAGCTCCTATAGAAATTTGGCCATTGTTCTTTGTGAACTAGAAAGATAGAAAAACAAAAATCACACCAGTAGCAATATTTAAAAATAAAAAGATTGTTCATATCTGCTCCAATTTAATTTTTCTTTAGTAGTTAGTTTTGTAGCCAAAACTAACTACGGGTGTGTAAATGAAAAATATGGCGGTAACTGTAAAACAAAAACAGTTTCTGTTTAGCTGCCAAGTCGTAGCTTTGTCTACTTGGCCAAGATACGGATATTCGACCTTGTTTAGTTCAGTGGGTCAATGTTTTTATTCACTACCCGATATAGCCCTATAAACACCATTAAGAAAAAACGTACTACGGTATTTTCGACTTTTAAAATTAAATTTTGTAATAAGGAATTTGTTTAAGGTTTTTGTTTGGCATCCAAAACAGATTATAGAATAAGGCAAATCAGAAATCTTTGAGAAGCCGTTTCTTCTTAATCTATATTCAAAGTCAATATTTACAATTAAATTACACGAACGAGCTACAAAACTATAAATACGAACAAAAAGTAAAATCTTACGTCATACAAATCCTACCTCACGATATCCAAGTCGTCCACGTTATTTGAACATATGCAACAGCCCGTCAACAACCAACGGCTTGCTGTTCCACTAGTTGCCCACCCGACACGATACCCACCTGGTCAGACAATCCTGTTTTTTCAATGAAGGTTGCGGAACTTTCCACTCTGTTTTGCATATTCTATACTAGCTTCTGCCAGCGGCTTCGCCCGCGTGGTCCCTAGGGAACATACTCCCGGAATAAAAGTAGCCTATGTCCTTTCTCAGGCTCTATACTATGTCTGTACCAAATTTCATTTAAATCGGTTCTGTAGCCTTGGCGTGAAAGCGAGACAGACAGACAGACAGAGTTACTTTCGCATTTATAATATTAGTAAGGATTGGTGACCCTAACCTGGTATATATACTTAACACACGACACGAGACTCCTTTATGAACCCTAATATTTCTGGTAATTTCGACATTCCCTTTATCTGCCTCTCCACTCTACTCTGCACTCACTATTTTCCTCTGAGGCGGCTATCATTCATTAATACTGCACATGGAACCTTATTCCTATTTACTTTTATTAAATCTTCTGCTTAATTGAAAACTCTCTCAAAGAAGTGATTCTTCTCCGCTTCCTCTCTTACTTCGGGCAGCACAAGATGAGTTGCCGTAGTAAAGCTGTGCTGTTTCGCAGATTACCGCCTGTACAGAACAATCGTAATGTCTGGATACGGAGCCGAGCCACGGCATTTTTTATTAATCAAAATACTGGTTGTATTAAATTGAGTGCATCCCGTGTGTTGCCTGGGGATTTTATAACTTTATTCCTTTATTTTTATTAAGCCAGGAGTTACTGGTTTTATATTTTTCATGAGTGATTTATTTTGCGACGTGCCGTTCATGGAATACAAATAGGTGGTCGTTTAAAACATTACGTATTTTGTTTACAGTACATCTGTGGTTCGGTATGAAATAATGGTATTTGCGTTATTTTAAAGGAATGACTGTGAACTATTTATTCATCTTTTACAACAGAATTTGTGTGAAGGAATGACTGAGATGCTTCTTTTAAAACAGAATTTGGTTCTACAAGCAACGTTTTTGTTTCAGTTTGAGTAGAATATGTAGCTGTGGGTATGTTTTTTTTTTCAAGGTGTATGAAAAAATTAAGAAGAACTAGCAACTTTCTCTCAAGCTTTGAAGTCTTTAACATCAAATACAGATTTAATATATCCATAATTATTTTTACAATCAAAAAGACAATTATGAGCAATACTCCACAGTCATTCACATTTTTCATAAGATGCGCGTCATGTTAACACAATTTACTCCGAAAAGGGACAAAGAAAAAAATTGCGCCAAATAAATAACAAGGAACCCGAGGAACACAAAAAAAAAAACGCTGCAATATTCAAAAGCTGGTATAAAAACATCAGAATAACGCTTGTAATATGATTAACATAATCTCGCAGCGGTGACTCACAAACTCTAAGATACATCCTGTATACGAGTAAGAGAAAATGATATATCGTAAAAGTTTCACAAAACACATCACGCTGTATAATGTCCTTATTTTCTGTTTTTGCATTTTCGTTTGTAACTTTTAATACATTATGTTTGTTCTTCATGCGAGACCTTTGGATTTCTTTAGTTTCATTCACTGTTTTGTTATTTGATATAGTTTTTTGTAGATCTTTTTCCTTATTCCATGAACAAACTGTTTTGATAACTTCGATTAAGTTTTGAGAGATCTCTTGACAGTTTTCGACATGGGAGCTAACTTCCTCGTTATTTGTAAAGTTATCATGACCTGTTCACATTAGTCGTTCATTTTATCAATCTGACTTAAGATACATCGTGATCAGTCTAAAGCCGGGTATCCCTTAGAGGCAAACTCGGGTCGAGCAGCCTCGACTTGAAGTAAACAATCTCAGCTCAGGATCATCTCGAGGCGAGTCGCCTCAGCTTGATTCGCAACGTGCGCAGTTTAAAGCCAAAACGCGATGGCACCAGACGCGCGTCGAGTAGCAGCTACTTTAGTAGCAATAACCATAAGTAAAAAAAGAGGAAGCAGCAAAACACGGTGACGCTCATATAATGTTATCAGTGTAACAGCAGTTTCGTTGTCCATTGCGATTCGAGGCCACATGCCCGTCTCCATCAAATGTATGGCTCGGACTGAGGCTCATTTGACCATTCGAAAAAAACCGACAATATATGGCTCTGCTCGCGGCAACAAATTTGCCTTGTGTCGCGGCGTGCCTCAGGTTGAGTCACCATCTCATCTTGCGCGGCCTCAGAGCGAGGCAGCCGGTCAACCCGGGGCTGCATCTAGTGGATACGCGGCTTTAGAGAGGGATTGTCAAACTCAATCACGTGGGCCTAGTGCGGGTTAGTAGATGTCCCAAGTCTCAGATTTTTTTAGGTTTAGGACACAGTTGATGAACAATTTATACCTATAAAGTAAACACTACAATATATTTATAATTACATCGGGACCGTTACGTATCGGCTACCACCAGCTGCTTTACTGTAAATATGACCTGAATTTTATTAAAAACATGCTAAATAGTAGACCGTTCATACATAAAGGAAAATACCAATGTTAGGTACATCATTATGCGCAGATGGCCTCACTTATGTATAATGCATGTTTCTCTAGGCGACGCAGGCATACAGAGAATACTTTGTCAGGCTTCATAAATATTATGAAAATGAATACTTATTCTCTGAGCTGAAAGCCAGTTGACGATACTTACTGCGGTGACTGAATTCGGTTTAACCGAATTGATTCATCGAATCGGGCTGTATAATGTAATTAAGTAGGTCACCAAATACGGCAACCATATTCGTTAAAGTTGTCGGTTTACCGGATTCGAAAACTGGTCTCAAAAAAACTCATAAACTTGTTTACACACTAGTCGGTGACAAATACGGGCTGTGGCCGTATACGGTTAGCCGAAAACCCGTTTACACTTCGATGACCGAATACGGGCTCCAACTTAATCGATCAAAATTACCTAATGTAAATGAAGAATTACGAATGGCCGAAGTCGGGCTGCGGGTGATGATGAAGCTGTAAGTACCGATATTTGAATGAATCATCATTATGATAAGAAAGTCCAAACCAGCCAATTATTTAATAGAAACTTATAATAAGTTCTTTTTTGTGATGATTGAATTAAACAGCAAACCATTTGGCAGTTCTCACATACATAACTCATGCGAAAAGCCAGTGAAACGTGGTCCCTTAGAAACAGTTTGAAACCCAAAAAATAAATTCGTTCGAAGAATAAAAATCTTCAATTGAAAAGCGATGTGATTTTCGTCATATGCCTTTTTGAAACCAAAACAATGACAACGATTCTGAAGGCATTCAACCGCCTAATTGGATCAAAAAGCCCAAAATCTCCACAAAAAGGTTTTTGGCTTCACACATTCTTTGTTCTCTTCAGTAACAAAACGGCCTAGCTTAGCAAAAACCGGTTTTATTCCTCCTTTTTACTGACGCTTCAATTTCTACCACTTACGGTTCCACTTCGGGAATAACCGAATAACACACGTTTCCCGTTTCACTGTTATATTTCTTGAGAAACTTTTTGGGATATTATTTTTCAATATCACGTGTATTGAGTTGGTAAGTTTTCTGTTATAATATTTGAATTTTGCTATATTGTTTTCTCATAAATGAGTCAGCGTTGCTTAGGGCTATTGATACATTATAGGTTTCGTTTTCATGGGGACTTTGGTTTGGGTAGGAGAGTTAAAATAATAAAAGTTGTATTGAAAAAATAATGATATTTGATCCATTGCTAAATTGAATGATAATAGCGTATGTATTGACACCAGTTTTGTGGATCAGTTGGAAATAATATCGCAAATGTGTATGCAGTTATCTACACTACTATTATAAAGAAGAAAGATTTGTTTGTTTGTTTGAATTGAATAAGCTCCGAAACTACTGGACCGTTTTGAAAAAATCTTTTAGCATTTGATAGCTACATTATCAGGGAGTAACATAGGCTATATATACTCCCACGGGAACGGGAACTATGCGGGTTCAACCGCGTGACGTACACTAGTTCATAATATTCTTGGAAAAACAAAGTTTTAAGTTGGTAAAAGTAAGTCTTATTTTCTAAAAGGCATCATCGTTTTCATCATCTTTATTTCAAAACTTTCACATTGTCATAAATTAGCTCAAGTTGAAAAATTGGTTTGAAACTTCACTTTGCATAAATACCTTGTAAAACTTTCGAACCACATTATACTCAAAGTAAATCCATGAACACACCCGCGGAGTGTATTACACCATCTCGCATGTTTACCACATTCAGCGTATACGTTACATAATCTTATCCCAAAGTGTAACTGTAGCCTTAACTTTTAGTTCTGGATTTATTTCACAAAGTTTGGAAAAAAGTGTTGAATAGGGATCCGTAATGGCAAACTCAGACGGCGAGTGAGTGGTGTTAAAATTAAATGTGATATGTGAAAGGAAAGTTGAGCTAGGGAGGTTCTTTGTGGTTATGTTATGTTTGTTTAATAAATTGGTGTGTTAGGAAAAATAGATGGGACAGAAAGAAAGAAAAAAACGTGTTGCGCCAGGAAGATGATGATGTGTGTTAGGAAAAATAAGACGAGATTGAAAATACAGGTTAAAATGGCTCAAATGAAATGATAGGTTTAAATACAACAACAACAAAAAAGGAATGACTGCAACAACTATGTTGCAGTCAACTTTCAGTTATTATATAGGCATACGTTTGACCATAATCTCACCTGATGGTAAGCGATGATGCTACCTGGATCCAGCTGAGTATCAATATTTTTAAGCGACTTCAAAAAAGGAGGCGGTTCTCAATTCGGTTGTATTTTTTTTATGTGTGTTACCTCATAACTCCGTCATTTATAAACCGATTTGAAAAATTCTTCTTTCATGTGAAAGGGTATACTTTCCGACTGATCTCATTTAAATTTCATCCAAATCGGATTAGCAGTTTGGCTTTTGAATCAAAATAGCTGGAATTCGTTAACTTAGATGGCGTATTTGTTTTGTCATCCAAGTAAACGAAATTGCGTATTTTGCTTTCCTGCGACTTTTCAGTAGTTTTATTAGGTGGGGGTACCACTAAAAAGTGAAAAATTAAAAAAAATACAACCGACTTCCATATAAAAAAAAAACCTTAAATTTCGGAAATCGTTTTTTTTTTAAATTTAAGTTATTTTATACCTTGTAGTTTTTTTTTTAATTTGGAAGTCGTCTGTATTTTTTTTTGTAAAAGGTTTTTATACATGGAGCAACCCCTTGGCAAGACCAGTGTCATTTCTGTTGCAAATTTCGATTGAGTCTATAATATTTGTTTTGTCAGGTATAGTGTAGCTCATTCGACTCACACTGCACTGTCTGAGCAAGGCCACTCGAATCTGGATGGTGCTTTCTTCAAAAGGTCACCTCTGACATCAATCTACTCGTGTGACTTAAAAAAAACCGGCCTCATCTAGTTTACATTAAGTTTGGCACCTAATAAAGTTATTATAAAGAAAAAAAGTTTAAACTGGCCAAAACAGGTTGAGGTGTAAAAATATTATTTTTATCCTGTTTTCGAAATAAATGTCATGTATCAATGAAAATAAAGGCCAAAACGGCATAAATTATTTTTTTTGATATAAAATTAAGTATGTTTATTTATTCAGATTTCGTCGCTGCATGTAAACAATAACAAACCAAAAGTTAATTATGATTATTATTTAAAAAAGTTATATATTATATAATAATACTAAGTTACACTGATCGAATTTATAATGGCATGAATTTGGTTCGTATCGAATTAATTTCATTAGTTCATACTAAATCGCTTTCACGTAATGCACAGCTAAATATAATATTAAACATTTGCAGATCAACCATGCGGAATCGTTTGAAATTGCATTATCACAATATCTTTAATGTATTTATTAACCTACACCGATACATTGGGACAAATACATACATTTGAATTAATAATATTACCATGAAAATTAAATCTGGTTGAATACAAATTTGCTATTTGTGTCACTATTAATTACTCAACTCGTTGCTGCATTTTATAAAAGTGAGGTTCCCTTCTGATAGAATTGTAATGGAAGAAAAGTAGTCCACTCTTCTTAATTATGATTGTTCTACCACCACTGTCGTACTGAACACAGCATTCAAAATTTTGTTCGTACAAAATTTTGAACGTCAAATCTTTTATACTATTCGTACCACAAAATTAAGGCGCTTTCATTGTTTTTACTGTACTTAATATGGTTCATGCTCGGTGGAGATCGTAACAGTCCACAGCTGTTAAACACACAAGTCCCTATAATTTTGTTGGGAAAAGCCCCACCGCAATATTTCTAACCACTATAACTTGGAATCCATAGCCTACAATGGTGACCTGAATATGCCAATGAAATAAAAATCGATGCTTCCCGGAGAAACGCGTCAACTGCCTTGGATGTCAACAATGAAAATTTATCAGAAAATAATAGCGGAGAAGTAAGAAAATAATAGATTCCACTTTTCTTCCTTATGAAGCAAGCGAGACACAGATGCAAAATATATTTTTTTCCAAAGCAGAGGACCATCCAGCACACCATTCATCATGATCATCATCGTAACAGCCGGAAGACGTCCACTGCTGGACATAGGCGTCCCCCAAAGGGAGGGAGTTTGCCATAATCGCTACGCTTGGTAGGCGGGTTGGCGCTCGCAGTGTTTGGTGTTGCGTTGTACAGAGAACGCTGCTGCCCATTCTCTGGTGAGTCCTTTAGTCGCCTCTTACGACACCCACGGGAAGTGATGGGACGGTATTATTCTTTTACGGCACCATACAACTCCGGCCGACACCACCGGCAGCACACCATTATGATTAATAAAAAAAGGAAGTCCAAGCAAGAAAGATAATTATGTTCGTTTAGCATAAGTTTGAGTAAGCACATAACCATACTGATTGATAAACTAATTCTGTATTGATGGGTAACAAACAGACAATAAATCGATCTTCATAACTATGGATTCTGGGAAGCAATATTGGTAAAATTACTAATATAATGACCATTAGAGGTAACATGAAAGAGAAGATTTAGTAGCTACAGTAATATAATATTGTTATGAAAATGTCAGATACGAAATTATTCTTACTCATTTGTTATGAAGACATCTTTGACAAATTAATTAAGGATTAATACCGACGGTAACTATAATGTTAAATTAAGTAAGCTTTGACTGATATTATAAGATTGAAATGACTTGGAAATATGATAGGGAGAATGAGAAAAATAAAGTTTGTTTGGGACTCGCACAAGACAAACAAAAAAAAAGGATTCATAACTAATAATATAAAAGACGTGTGTGTGGCCAAAAAGGATCCTCTCTAATATTAAAAAAAAAAAAATAATAACACAGTGCTGGCATCCTGATAGGGACCGCTGTAATGCAGTAGAAAATTTTAATACTTACAAGCTTGACCTCATAACACTAAAGTAAGACAAACCAAATTCAAATAAACTGTAACTGAAAACAACAATAAAGACCAGCTGGCTCTTCGTACATAAATATCAATACAACATACGAACAGTGATAAGTAGCCACTTGGCAACCAACACACAGCACATAAACTATGGAAGCGATATAGATTTCTGGTGCCAAGACCACCAATTATGTTGACATTCGTCCATTATCTACTTAAACACAACGGAATACCGTTTCTGAAGTCCTGAAACCAACTGTGAAAGCAGAGAATATGGAAGCAGGTAACGTGCTACTCAAATATTGTAATAATATACTTTGATTGATTCTAAAAAACCTGGTGAACCTAATATAAGTTGAGCTATAAATAATGTTCAATATAGTTTAAGGATACAATTTGATATTAATCGGTGATGAGAGTGTTGCAGAAGAGGAACATTAAATAAAGAGAAAATCCATCCGAAGATTTAAAAGGATAGCACAAGAGAGACATGAGTTGCAGAAAGCAAATGGTGCAACAACTTTTATAAGTGCTTTGAAAGAAAATATACTTGGAGCCAACTAAAAATATGAATTTGAAGATAAATTTTAAAACGCGTAGTCTGTACCCCACCTTTGCAGTTGAGAAAGCGAGAAACACATAACTCTACTTGACGGAACACTAACAAACGCAATTTTTCATCTCTCATCTTATTTTCCTCGTTACATTATTCTTTTAAACGTATATTAAAACTGGATGTGACAAGAGCATAGGTTTGCTTGGGGTCGTTAGGACTTAAAATTAAATTAGATGGATTGAAAGTGCTTGGTTTCTTTCCTTTTTTTTCTTGTACTGCTTTACTGGCTAGTCTTTGAGTGGCTTTTAATCCTGCTAAAGAATGTAGTATTATCAATTATATCTTAATTATGAATTTGGAGTCTATCTTACCAATGGTGATCATGAGATCCAGTAACCGAATCGTTAAAGTCAGCTAAGCAGTTGTTTTTTTGTATTGGTAAGATACTGGTATTTAGATGTATCTGGTTAGACTGGAGCCGAACCCAATATAACGGAAAAAAAACTGGGCAGGTTAGGTGCAGGTGCAGTTCAAGATGAATTTCGAAATCCAAAAACTCTTTTTTTTTGTCATCCCTTGCAGAAGATTTCTTTGTGTCCAACTACGACCAGCACTTTCTTCATAAAAGAATCAATTCCTCTTTACCTACTTCCTCAGACCACATCAGCCAATTTGCCAGATGATCCATTATTAATACCCAATCTGTTCCGCAAGGTGGCGCTCTCCTCATTAACATAAATCATGTTGAGACTTGATACCGCGGCTTCACGCCAGTTTATGAACTGTATTGTGCTGTGGCACTGACGTGTAAATTAACTCGGCTTTGCATGGGCATTAAAAGGATCTTGTTTTAATACCTTCAGGTATTAATAATATCTTCTTCCATTTGAGAGGTAAAAATAGAACCTCTCAAGGTTTTGGAGTTTGAAGGCTAGACACTGTCAGAATCAAGGTTTGTGAATTTTTGTTCGATACGATATTATTGAACGGTCCGAATCTATCGTTGTTAATAAAGAAAGAAAACAAAACTTTAGCGAGCTAAGTGACATCTCAGATGACAATAATGAGAGACTAATAATGAGATTTTAAATTATTTATACGTTTGTATTTGGCCACAATCCCAGCTGACAGACAACGATAATGTGATCGAGAATGGAGAACGCTTGCGTGTAAGTAACCTTTTCGCTCTTGAAGACCTCCATGTTGTAGTTATAGTAATCATAAGTGCGCAGGATTCTCCAGAAAGTTCAAATTGATAAATTATGAAACTGGCGATTAAGGCTTGTATACATGCCAATGACCTTGTGCATATAAACGGAACTAACTATTCCTCTACGCGCCACTCCGCTACCCGCATTTTTTATTTTTTATTGAAAAAATAATACGTATTTTTAAAAAATAACAACACTAAATTATTTTATTTTGTATTGCAAAGCAGTAGATATTTTTTTTTAGACTTTTGTTAAGAAATGAAGGAGCAAAATGGTTTCATCTCAATGATTTGGAGGTGATTTGGTGATTTTTTTTTCTTATTATATGATACCGATACATAAATTCTGGCTAAACCAAATTACGTATCATATCATGTAGATTACTACCTATTTTCAAACGTAGTTTCTCAGTTAATGCCGACAAAAAGTTGCTTCATCTGCACGCTGTTTTTAAGCATTTCTCCAGAGAGCAGCCTTAAAGGGAGTTAATTATTAGAGATAATAATATTGTGTATCGTTTTATGACAGTTTTCAAGGATAAAATATTATAACTTAAGAGTATTAAATAAGACATAAAAACCATCTTTCAATAAAAGTCCATCACATTAAGAAGCATAAAAGCCCTACATCAAAGGCAATTCAAGTGAAATGTCGTCTAGATATTGGCATATTGGCTTAATGAAGTAGTACCTAAAGTAATTGCAAGGCATCAATCGCGTTTTCTCAGAATATGTTCGCAAAGGAAGTAAGTAAAGTGCTTTTCGAAGTATTATTCTTGAGGTTCTGTTCCCTGTCGTAGAACTCAGAGAAATTGTGAAACACCCTTATGGAATTTGCCTTTGATCGAAAATCCGTTTACACTAGAAAGTTCTCGTTGTTTTATACTCGTACATTTTTTTCAGGAAATAAATGCTTTACTTATATTATAAAACTGAAGAGTTTGGTTGAACGCGCTAATCACAGGAACTACTGGTTCGCATCGAAATATTATTTAAGCTCGAAAAAGATCTCAGCTGTTTCTTACAAAATGCAATATTTACTCGAAGAAAACGTATGAAACAATAGATTTTTTTTTTGAGTTTTCAGGGTTGGCCTCAACGTAAAAGTTGCTTATGATCATTTATACTTTCACTCCCTGAGGTTGTTAGTGTTTTACAAATCAACAGTTTCAAGAGATTTGAGACAGTAAATGCAAAAACTAAGTATGTATAAATTAAGTATGTGGGCATTTTTTTAATAGTTACATTCAAAAATTCATAAGTCGTTTACTCAAATTAGGCTGAGAGCCAGAGCTTTTGCTATCGAAATCTTGTCTATGCCTATCTACTTTAAAGATAAGAGAGGTATCATCCGCAAAACAATACTACGTCACCGATACCCATTAAGAAAAATGGTTAATCGTTTATGTACACGAATAGTTTTTGCCCGCGACTTCGTACGCGCATATTCCGTTTTTTCCCGTTCCCGTAGGAATTTTGGGAAATCCTCTCTTAGTGCTCCCCTACACTCTCCAAGAAACCTATATGCCAAATTTCAGCTTTCTACGACTAGTAGTTTCGGCTGTGCGTTGTCTGCCACTTAGTCACTCAATCAGTCAGTAACGGAAGAATTTTATATATGTTGATTAATGATGATTGATAAATTCGCGTTTAACAACAATCTCACCTGATGAAAAGAGATGCAGTGGTCAACTCCTCTAAACACAGACACACGAGCTCCTCTAAACACAGACACACGAGCTCCTTTAAACACAGACACACGAGCTCCTCTAAACACAGACACACGAGCTCCTCTAAACACAGACACACGAGCTCCTATAACACTGACACATGAGCTCCTCTAAATACAGACACACGAGCTCCTCTTAATACAGACACACGAGCTTCTCTAAACACAGACACACGAGCTCCTCTAAACACAGACACACGAGCTCCTCTTAACACAGACACACGAGCTTCCCTAAACACAGACACACGAGCTCTTCTAAATACAGACACACGAGCTCCTCTAAACACAGGCACACGAGCTCCTCTATACACAGACACACGAGCTCCTTTAAACACAGACACACGAGCTCGTCTAAATACAGACAAACGAGCTCCTCTAAACACAGGCACACGAGCTCCTCTAAACACAGACACACGAGCTCCTTTAAACACAGACATACGAGCTCCATTAAACACAGACACACGAACTCCTCAAAACACAGGCACACGAGCTCCTCCAAACACAGATACACGAGCTCCTCCAAACACAGATACACGAGCTCCTCTAAACACAGACACACGAGCTCCTCTAAACACAGGCAAACGAGTTCCTCTAAACACAGGCACACGAGCTCCTCTAAACGCAGACACACGAGATCCTTTAAACACAGACACACAATATTAAGCAGAAAATTTTCTTCCTGCTCATAAATGGTGTTACGTATGCTGTAATCGCACTAGCTTTCAGAAGTCCGATGCTCAGCTAATACCCGCTCAAGTCTCCCGAGCGTCAATCATTTTTATGCATTTTGATAGTCTGTCCTCGTCGTGTCTATCACTCATGCCCAAGCCGCCTAGGGCGAAATGATGTAACTTTTGTTCCGTAGGGAGCATGAGATATTGAATGACTTGTATTTACTCACTGCAATCGAAATGATTCGCATATAGTACAGTACACATTTGGTAGTAATATCTAGAATCGATTTAGAGACTTTCAGATGTTCTTTATTTGTTTCATTAATAGATATACTTAAGGCGGATATAATTTTATGAATTAGTCCATAAAAATGATCTTGATTAGATCATTATCCTGTTTTTTCCTATTTTATTCAGCAATAGCTTTTGCCCGAGATTTCGTACGTGAATCGTTTCTGTTTGAATTTCGGGAAATGCTCTTTTATTGCTCCCTTATACTCCCCAAATTTCGGTTTTCCGTTGTCTATCAGTCACTCAGTCACTTAGTAACAGAAGAATTTTATATATTGATGATTGGCTCATCATGTTTACCTCTTCCTCACCTTTATTTACCATCTTTAGGTGAGCATTGCCGTAACGTGTTTAAATTGTGTGCAATATTAATGAAGCAATACTCCATCTTCAACCACATCATCGTTTACCATCAGATGAGATAGTGGTCAAACGCGAGCCTATCAATACAAAAAAAATATTTATAAATACTCAAAGTTTTCTAAAAATATTTCGTTAATTTCGATACAATGCAGTTGATGGCATCACATCTGTGATTGAACTAAAATAAACGTCACCATCTGCTTCAGACTTAAACAGTGACTTATTTGAACATTTTAAGTCGTTTCTAGCAGTCAAATTTTTAATACGAGTCAATTTTATACAATATTCAATGTAAAATCACAACATTCTTCTTCGTAGAAGCAAGTAGACCAATAAATCCTTAGATAGATAGACTAGTTAGCTGCTCCAATGCTTCAGCAGCACGTATCTCATGAATATCAATAAAAAAATAAATTGAGCAGCCGCTTGCTTCAAAGCATCTTTTTCTTATAACTCACGCTTGAAAATATGCTTGAAAAGGACTGTGATTACACTTCATTGAGCAATTTTGCAAAGGCAAAAGTTTTAGATAGAATTATTTTTTTGCTAAAGATGTTATTGACCAAAAATTCTGAAGTTTCTTGCTGATCAACGATTCGGACAATTTTATTATTGTAACAGATAGTTCAGACATTCTCTCTTCGTTCACTACACTCAATAAATCTGCTTAGTCTTTTTTCAACTACATATATTGGGGTTGGTTTTTAGTCCAACCGAATACAACTGAGAACCAAAATTTAACATTGATCGACTGTCCACACAATATCCCTCCCCCAACAGGACTAGAAATATATTTTCTGGCTTCTAACGACTACTAACTCGATGTTTAAGAAATTCCATGTTTATTATGTATACAATATGTATTCTTACTTACATCAAAAACACTAATATCTCACATTAAGAACACGCCACTGGTAAATGGTTGACATCCCTCCCACATGCACAAAATGTTTGGGGAACACATTCATTGTACGTACAGCTAAGGAGTGGAATTCCTTGCGGGAGTCTGTGGTTCCTGATAGCTACAACCTGGGAGTCTTTAAGTCAAGAGTGAATGAGTTACTTTTAGGCAAGCATGCTCCATCTTCGACCGCCTCATCGATTACCATTAGGTTAAATAATGGTCAAACTTGTGCTTATCAATACTAAAATAAACCTCTCCTAATTTATAGAATTTATTTTGGCCTTATTAATATACAGTTCAGTATTATTAGTACGCCGTAAGCAAGACATAACACTATTTTGGAAGAGGATATAGATATATAATCGTATTTGGCTGTTCAATCATGCGACATTAATCGCTTCATCCGACACCCATCGGTAATGATAGCGCAGTCTATTCTTAGAGGTCTATCTTAATACAGGATATGGATAACAAAACACCTTGATTGGAAACCGTGGTTCCATTTTGATAGAGCCCAGTGAACAACTAATGGACCGTCCACACTATGCAACTTTCATAAACATCAATAGATGTTTTTTTGTTCAACAAACTCTGTGCAGACAAATGTTCGGTCATCATCTTTCTGCCCTTATCCCATGTTACTTGGGGTCGATGTAACACGTTTTTTTCTTCCATTATGTCCTATCAGCCGTCACGCTATCACTAACTCCCTTTTTTTCATATCGCTCCTCACACAATTTATCCATCTTTTCTTTGGCCTTCCTCTCCCTCTCCGTCCATCCACATTAATATTCATGACTCTTTTAGTTACAAGCGTTTCATCCCTCCTCTTCACATGACCGTACTAAGACAAGCGATCCCCTTTTAAATTTTCCGTCACTGGGGCACTTTTAAACTCATCATTTCCGTCCACTGCTGAACGTAAGCCAAAGACCCCCAAAGAGCGCCAACCATCCCGGTCTTGAGCAGACCGCATCCATCCGCTGCCAGCCACCTTATTTCATTCATCGATCCATCGTGCCGCAGGGCATCCCACACTACGTATGCCAATACGCGGTCGCCACTCTAACACAGGTCTGCTCCATCGACTGTCTGTCCGTCTGCAGACAAAAACTTTTAAACTACCTGCCAATAAATGTTTGATGTGATAGATTATTTTTATTCAGAGTTCAAAGTCTGTGCAGACAAAAGTCTGTATCGTGTGGACCCACTTTGAGGTAGTTCTTAATAACCAGTGAAAAAGAGGAGGCAAAGAAAGTTTGTCTGATTACAGAAAATCTTCATTTCAGTAAAAAATAAAGTATAACGGCAATCAAATCATCATCATTATATCAGCCGAAAGACGTCCACTACTAGATATGGTCAAGTGTCGCCACAACAACCAGTCCTGTGCGTCTCGCATCTATCAGCTACCCGTGATCCTCACCAGGTCATCGGCCTACCTTCTTGGTGGCCGCGACAATCGAATGATTATGATAATGTTTATGGTATGTCAATAGACAGACAATTCAACACCAAAACAACTGGGTTTAGAAGTATGCAATTTTGTATCTGCAAGTTGTTTATACAATGAAAGAGATAAAGATCTAGTACAAACAATTCATCAAGGAGATAAAAATGACGACGTAATCTAAGGAAGAAAACTCAATGTGTTATGTAAACGTTACGATGAACATAATCGTTTTATAGTTTGAAAGGTAACCGCTGCCCATCCTAATGACATAACACCCTTGGTTGCCTTTTATTAGATCCAGGGGACGAGAAGCCTATTCATTGCCGTAACGGCACGGCACATGTGATTATGGTTATAAAGCCATGTCATAAAGATTTGCAATGGCTTAGTGGATTTGGTGGCGTTTTATTTTACAAGAAAATGCCCCTGGTTTACTTCTTCGTGTCGACTGACCATTTACTAACATGTTTTTGCTGTTGTTAATTCTTATTATAGCGGTTTTATCAAGTATTCCTCAGTAACAAGCTCGGTAATAAGCTCGCCCTTTTTATGTGAGACAACACATGACTGGAGAAATGTGAATTACCTAAAAGAACACTTGTGCGTAACCCTTTGGGGACTACAAGCGTTATGTTTACTTATTCCACCTTGACATATCCGTATTGCTTCTACAACTCATGTTTCCCCAGCCGCTTTTACGTCACCTTTGAACGTCAGAACAGTCAAAGCTATCGCCGATTCAATATTCTTTTCCCGAAAAACATTTCTCTGATGTTTTCCTACACCTACATTTTAGACCCTACTCTCGTATATCCAAAAGGATCATTACTATCGTGCAAAATGCTACTGTAACGAAAACTTTACTAACCTTTTAGAAAGCGTGGAAATACATGTAAAAATTCTCTCTAGCCTTTAGCACGTCATGCTACTCTAGAGCTAATATATGAGTCTGCCTTAAGTTTATTTTAGTAGAAAAATTCTCTAAGTAACGGTGTGTGAAAATTGCTTTGAGATTCAACGCCAAAAACTCTGATTTTATTTTTGGAATGTGAAATGATATTGGTGTAAAGTAGGGATTTCGTTTTCGGGTTAAAGTTGTAAAAGATTTTTGTTGTCATAAAAATAAAAGAGATCGTATTACCAGCTTAGTCGTTCTTTTAGTCAGTAATTTAGTGAAATACCCTTCTAGAAAAATATTCTAATAAATACCTGAAAGAAACATTCTTTGAGCCAATATCAGGAAACAGAAAGCCTTGTCAATGAAAACTAACATACAAACAGACTCACTCCGCAGGCTCTATTTGCGTTATGTACGTCTTCTAATATACAATACATAGAATAACTTTATTTCAAGAACCAGGATTTACAAATAACCTTCCCTTATTATATTTTTCTTAATTCCCTAGTCCCTGGCGAAATTAAAATAAATTATGTACCGCTGTATTAAACTTAGAAACGTGTACTTTTTAAATGGAACAAATTTTTTTTACGGCACTTTCCAGCCATGTATTTTTAACTGATCAAGGATAAATAGTGATAAATCTCTACTAAGAATCAGGTACAAGATAGTCTAGTAACAATTTTCTAAATAAATTTCTTGTCAATGATTAGGCACATTATTCTGGTTGCTTTTTTTTTACTTGTGATGATTTTGCTCTTGACTCTAGTCTAGGTGAGAGGTGACAGAGACAAAGACGACGATGGAGTGAGCTTACCCAGAACAAACTTGTTCACTCTAACTTTGAAGAGATTAGTATGCTTCTGTATATAAAAAAATAAGCAACTCAAAACGTAAAGACATAAGAAAGCTTTGGCATTTAAAAGATGACCGGACTCAACTGTCGGCACTCGTTTCCGAAAATGACGCATGTACATCATTCATGGTATTCAGGGCCCTAATTTCCGATTTAGGGTGGTGTTATAAGAGTTAGGAACCCTAATTAGGGTGACCGGAGCGGCCCGGTCTAGTTAGCTCCCTAACTCCCTTACTACCGGGCAGTGTAATAGCGTTTAGGGAGTTAGAGAACAGTGTTGCCAACACCAATTTAACAAATTCCCCGAAAATGCAAGTCGAATTCCCCAATTTGGGGACATTAAATCTACTGATTCCCAACAAATTCGATATTTAGAATAATATCAGAAGAATAAAATCGATATTTAGAATCACCACATTTTACCCACATCTTGCCAACCCCCAATTAATCCCAAATCAACTTGAGATTCTCCGCAGTTTGGGGAATTCCCCACACGTTGGCAACGCTGGTCACTTCACAACTGAGTTGGGGCCGAATCGACCGGCTAGTGTAATAAGCGGCTCCCTAGTTAGGGGCCACGCCCACCCATGCCACCGGGCCCTGAACACCGTGTAGTGTAATAAGCGCTGAACTGCAGTGCGATTTTGTAAACATCTCACCTTGTAAGCTTAGACGAAGTTAACACGAAGTGAGATGTCAAACCACATAAACGAGATCGAATGACAATAGGGTAGATGACAAAATCAATGACAAATCTAATTAGTCCGTCAGATATGTAGATTTCCAACGAATATTGAACACGTATTTTTTCTTTTTCACCCTAAACACAAAATTAAGACGATACCGTGCTTCGAAAACTCGTGTGACGTCACATTTCAGTACATTTTTTACCTAGTAGTGACGTCACCAGACCCCACTCCTTTTTTTATGTGCTTTATCTTTGTAAATTTTTATTGAATTGATGACACAAAAAATACGTGTCTAATATTTTTCGAGAATCTAACTGACAGACTTAATCAATCAATCAATATAATATAAAATTCTTCCGTTACTGATTGAGTGACTGACTGACTGACAGACAACGCACAGCCGAAACGACCGGTGGTAGAAAGCTGAAATTTGGCATGTAGATTCCTTAGCAAGTGTAGGGGAGCACTAATAAGGAATTTCCCAAAATTCCTACGGGAACGGGAAAAAACGGTTTATGCGCGTACGAAGTCGTGGGCCAAAGCTAGTAAGATCCTATTTTACTCAGGAATCATCCCTATTCGCTTCATGCCTTCCAGACAGAATAGACCTGCTCATTGATCCATACATGCTCACCTAAGGATACTTAAAACTCAACGAAGGCCATACATCTTATCCCGAAACACGTGTTTAGTTTAATTAAGTATAAAGATTTTCGTTACAACGTTTCTGATTCAGAGTTAACGAACCAAATTCTATGGAAATGGAAACTTCTCTTTGAAGGTTTAAAATGTATTTAAAATTTGCTTTTCAGCATTCTTGAAAGCTTAAAGGAGATCAACGGATTTGGATCCTACATCTTTATTAAGTCTTGATAACATATTCAGCATTTATACGAATAACTGCTTTTATTTATCTTTTTTTGTTTCTCTCATCATTTAAAGATTGATGAATAAAATCTTGATCAATCCTAAAATATGTGCTTCCGTTACTGATGACTGACTGACTGATTGAGTGACTGAGTGACTGACAAACAACGCATAGCCAAAACGTTTTTGTTGGTTGTTGAAAGCTGAAATTTGGCATTACAGTTCCTTGGGGAGTGTCTGGGAGCACATAGAGGATTTCCAAAAATTCCTACGGTGATGGAAAAAACGGCATGTGCGCGTACAAAGACGCGGGTAAAAGCTAGTTTTTCTGTAAAATACTACTACTAACACTACGCCTAGACATGGTCCCATCATTTGGGGTCGGCTCTCCTAGTCATTCTTCGCCAGGACATTCTGTTCCGGGGTCGTCGCAGATGTGACATTTGCGCCCTTCATGTCTTTTTTTCTGTAAAATAATAATATAGAATATGCATTTTTATAAACAACTCTTTTTTAAATCAAAATTCTATGGGTACAGTGGTGGTTTTATCACTGATAGCAATAATCCTCGGATGGACTGAAAGAATTTAAAATAAAAAGGTGATAGGAGCGTAGGTATGCTGTGCAAACTTACCCCTCCCCCCCCCCGTAATTGGAAACGAGGCAGTCTCATGCACGCAATGTATTCTACCAATCAAAGGATAGCACAGACGAGGTTTTCAGACGGCACTAAGTCAGGTCTAACGAACCAAACAGTATGGAAATGTAGCCTGCCTTTGAGGCCTCGTTTACACATTTTGAAAACAAAACGAGTTTTAAGTCGCTGTATTCCATTTTCCTTGAGATTTAGGCTTTCGTTCCCATTCAAGGGTTCCGTATCCAATGAGTAAACAACAGAACCCTTTACTAAGCCTCCGCTGTCCATCTGTCCGTCCGTCCATTCGTCTGTCTGTCAGCAGGCTGTATCTTAAGAAACGTAATAGGAAGAATTTCACAGATTCTATTGTATTGCTGCTATAACAACAAATAATCCATACCCCTATTTAATATTATAAATGCGGAAATAACTCTGTCTGTCTGTCTGTCGCGCTTTCCTGCTGAACTACTGAACCGATTTAAATGAAATTTGGTACACAGATAGTCTAGAGCCTGTAAAAGGACATAGACTACTTTTTACCCCGGAAGAATGTTCCTTATGGACCACGCGGGCGAAGCCGCTGGTAGAAGCTATTAAATATTAAATTTAATTAAAAGTAACAGGGGGCTCCAATATAAAAACTTTTTTTTCGGTTTATGGCACGGAACCCTTTGTGTGCAAGTCTGACTCGCACTTGGTCGGTTTTTGTTAAATTATCGTTTTTGTTTCCATGTTATTGCAGCAGTTTTGGTGCCAGAAACGACTTTTTTATTGGATAAGTATTTTGGTAGGTGTCCCGTTGTGATCAAGTTTATTTATTCCTGTTTGGTATGATTTGGGTGTTGACTGTACATTATTATAATTTGAGGTTTTTGGGTCTTGGGATTAGTAGCAAAGTAACCTACTTTATTCATTTTAATCTTCAATTGGGTCACTGTGGGCGGTGTACTTACTAAGCCAGGAACTAAGGAACTTTTAAGAAATCAGTAAGAAACCGTCACACAAAAAGTATCAAGTAAGAAGGAAAATCTATTCCAAAAATATGTATGTAATTCAATAGGCTCTAATTCTCAGATTATATCCTTGGTTATCCATTTGGAAACACCCCAACAAAAAAAGATTTCGTTATTATAGCGTATGATATTATTTTTTCGTAGAACAACTACTTAGAAATGACAGCAATAAATTACTTTACGTTACACATCAGTGGAGGGATACCATCGGTCTGAGGTCGAGACAAATTATACAAAACGAGATGATAATAAGAGGTCAAGGTTGGGGAGAATGAAAGACGAAGAGACAATTGTAAGAAAAATGAAGACTTTTTTTCTGTAATTATTTTCGCCAGAATGATTTCTGTTCGCACAAAAGAATTCGTTGGATTTATGGAGAAGGTTTTGGGTGCTTAGGATCTGTCTGGATGGTTTGAAGGAGAATATTGGCTTGAGAGCGAAGTTATTCCTTTTTTTGTTCTCTAATTCGTTTACGGGTAAAATCTTTTTCAAAATAAAACCCTTATGTGGTAAACTTTTGAACACTGAGAGCACCATTATTTTTGTGCAACCGCACGTGCTGATGTCTCAGTATTTTTTTTTAAACTAACAGACTAATAGTTCCATAAAAATATATATTTTCCACCAAAATGTTTCATCACGCAGATATTAATTAAGCATACCAAACTGAAAGGATTAAAGATCACTAAAACTTTTAATTTAAACAGTAAAATAAACTTTTCTACAGATTATAAAACGTAATGCCGTTGTATTTAATATTTAAAACTAGAATTTATATTTAGAGTTCCGCGAGCAACCGCAGAATATAAATTTTTAACGTGTTAAGAAGTGTGATAAATAGCAGCACTTGGCACCTGGTGCTAGACATAAACTATCCGTACCACGTGGATGCTACGAGTTTCCAGCATTCACCACAGTTACGTACATATTATACCTTGGTGCTGGTGTAAAGTGTAGGAACCTGTGCTCTTGTCTTCAAAGGAGACTTTAGTAT
The DNA here is from genome assembly GCA_947578705.1 of Lacanobia wlatinum. Taxonomy (NCBI): domain Eukaryota; kingdom Metazoa; phylum Arthropoda; class Insecta; order Lepidoptera; family Noctuidae; genus Lacanobia; species Lacanobia wlatinum. The sequence goes on from OX388037.1 coordinate 5,005,643, forward strand.
AAAATTAATCTTGTGTACCTACAATTTTGTAAAAGTAAAAAAAAAGAGATGTCCCCAAGTCCGAGCCATCTGTAAAGCAACTATCTCATACTAAGTAAGTCTATTTTTTGGCATTGTAATACTCTGTTGAATTCACGTATTAATATGATGTATAATAATGATAATATAATGTCCTAATAATTAATGTGGCGACCGCGTACCGGAAGACGCAACGTTGGAAGGCCTCCCGCAAGGTGGACCGATGACCTGGCGAAGGTCGCGGGTAGCCGATGGATGCGAGATGCGCAGGACCGGTCGTTGTGGCGACGCGTGTGAAGCCTATGTCCAGCAGTGGACGTCTTTCGGCTGATATATGATGATGAATATCCCAATAATTAGTCTTTATACAAACGTAACTACTATCTCAATTATTATGCTTCTGAAAAATAATAAAACAAACAGTTATAGTATTGGTTCTAATGCTCTTCCCCAACTTATATCAAACACAGATCTATTCAAAATTTGACCACACTAACCTAGACATGTGGACTGTGGGCATTGCACGTTACCGCACGGAGTTCCGACTGAAACTCCGTAATTTGTTCCAGTCTTGTTCCGACATGGAATCCTGCAATAGCGTAGTAACATAGCGAAATCATTTAACAGTTCTTTCTGTTGTTATCCCAGTTAGATACTCTAATCCAGTCGATTGGCAAAGTTTTAGTGCAGTGAAAATGGAAGGCACCCCATTTTCACTGCAGGATCGATTTTGTTTTGATAGTTTTACATTTTGTGGAGATAATCTACACCATCATTAGATAATGTAAAAAGGAAAACTTGTGATCTGTGGGTCGTCTTAGGGGCGAAGTTAAAATTGTTATTTTTTGTTTGTTAACAGTATTTTTTTTACAAATACTGACCCAATTACGACCACAGTGTTCACTGATAAAAAAAAATCCGCCAAGTAAGAGTCGAACTCGCACACGAAGGGTTCCATACTATAAACCATAATTATTATAATTGTTTTTATAGCGGCAATAGAAATACACAATCTGTGAAAATGTAAACTGTGTACCTGGTTCCTGAGATACAGCCCGCTGACAGACAGACGGACGGGCGGACGGACGGATGGACGGACGGACGGACAGCGGAGGCTTAGTAATAGGGTTCCGTTGGTTACCTTTTGGGTACGGAACCCTAAAAACTATACCCTATTTTTGATTTCTCGACGATATTAAGGAAAGTAGATTCGTTTTGATAGTTTGCGACTGTTACGCGAATGCGAATGCTCCGTAAAATTCTCTATAAATTTCTCTATAATAGGCTTTTGATAGGAGCAAAAATTAGAAGTATCAATATCAAATCCTGTGAAACACTATGCAACGAGTCCTCAGTATTACTGCGATTTCATATTCCACTCTGATGTAATAACTGCGACTCAGCAAGCGCCACAGAAATGCAGATGCAAGTGCCAATCGCAGTCTGGGATAACTGACAGTCTATTAAGTTCCGGCTGTGACAAGAAATCTGTACATAGTAGGTACGGTTACGGATGCCCGGCTCCGATAACTGGTGACGTATCATTTCTTTTACTATTGGCAGAAATTTAAATTATGGTTTGTGGTGTGGGCTCAGTCTTGTCGATGACTTCTTCATTTAGGGATTATTTTTCGATAGTCAGATATTTTTAAGTGAAGAATAAATATGACGTATGGACGTATTTTTTTATATAGCTGTCAAACTGCCGTTTTACAATCTTTTCTCTGCTCATAATCACGAACTCAAAAAGTTGCGCTTGCGTCCCAGTGGGGCAGTTTAATTTTAAAAGTTTTTTTTTAAATAAATAAAACCAACATTAAAATTGACTAAACAAATAAGCTTAACCAAACCGTAAGTAGGCCACAAAAACCGTCTCGAAAAACACAATGCCTATAAATAGAAGGCGAAAATCTTCTTAATAAACTAAAACAACTGAGTTAGAAAGTTTACGATGTTTTGATAAACAAAACTGTCAGTCCGCATCAGTTGACAAAAAACAAACAAACAAGACATTGTGGTGTCTACGGCGCTCGATAAATTGGGGAGGGAGTCTGAGCGGTAAACATTGACACTCTTCGACTTGAAGATGTAGGGGAGATGTGGGAACTTTGAATAAAGGTTTTGGGGTTAGGATTGGCTTAGCTTCTTGGTTTCTTTGTTTTGAGAAGTTAGCTTTTAAATTGAGAATCCTAACATACATGTTCTTTATTCGTAGGTAGATGTCTTACTGGGGAGTTTACTAGGTTACTTATTCATCATATCAGCCAAAAGACGTCCACTGCTGGACATAGACCTCCCCCAAGCGTCACCACAACGACCGGTCCTGTGCGTCTCGCATCCATCGGCTACCCGCGACATTCACCAGGTCAACGATCCACCTTGAGGCCTTCCAACATTGCATCTTCCGGTACGCGGTCGCCACTCCAGAACTTTTCGGCCCCATCGACCATTTATTCTGCGAGCAATGTGCCTTGCCCACTGCCACTTTAGTTTGTCGATCCTTCGGGCTATGTCGGTAACCTTGTTTCCCTTGTTACTTATTCATCTCAGCTAAATCATTATGATGTGACGTTGTACAGGAACTTCTTACGTAATTCTTTATTTTATAAATATAATTCCAAAAGTCCTTCCGTTACTCAGTGACTGAATAAGTGAGTGATTGACAGACAACGCACAGCTGAAACTACTGGTCGTAGAAAACTGTTTGGGTTGTATGTTCCTTGGAGAATGTAAGTGAGCGCTAAGAGAGGATTTCACGAAATTCCTACGGGAACGGAGAAAAACGGGATATACGGGTACGAAGTCGCGGGCAAAAACTAGTTCTAGTGTAAAGGGGTCACAAATTTAGTGTCTCGTTAGGTAATTAACGTTTGTTACTAACGTATAAACAGAAACCAACGTGTTCTCCCTGGAGAAAAAACTATTAATTCTTATGAAAAATTGTTAATTGTTATTAGAATAGAGTACTCTTTAAAAAAAACATAGATGAAGAAAACATCATGTTAGAGTTTTGATTTGAGTACTGTTAACTTATACTGCTGCTAAACTAAACTGCTAATAATTCCTTATTTTTCTTTTTCACTATTTCAATTTTGATATTTACTCAAATTAAACTCTGCTAAACCTCTGCATCAGGTTCATATTTGGCTTACGCAAGTATGACCACGTTTCTGAATTTCTTACTAAGCTCAAATGCCTTCATATTCGCTTTCGCCGGAACTCAAAGATGCTTTCTTTACTTTTTAATGTGTTCTTTAATCCTTCTGCTCCTTTTCATCTGAAAGAACGCTTTCAGTTCCTCGGTGACACACATTCTAGATCCTTGAGATCTTCGGAAAATCTAAAGTTAAGTATTCGTATGCATTCTACTTCCTTCGTTGACAAATCTTTCACTATACAAACAGCTCGTTTGTGGAATGCGTTACCCATAGATGTGAGGCGTGCTCAAACGCTACCAGCGTTTAAAAAAATGGTGAAGGAGCATTACTTTGCACTCTAATTTTTCCGCTCCTTTCTCAATTATATATTTGATATTTATTAGTATATTAATTGGTATTGTATTTACGTATTTTATATTATTATGTATAATTAGTATTATTCGTTTAGTCCATCCAAAGGTTGTCTGTAAGAGATTGCCTTGTGCGATAAGACCGCCCATTGTACATTTGTTTTATAGAATGTTTACTCTGTTTTAAATATGAGGTGTACAATAAAGTATATAATAAATAAATAAGTAGTATTTATCTAACAAAACCAGTTACAAAGCCCTATCACAATTGTCGCATGCATTCACTCCCCGCCATTTAAATCCACAATACAAGTGAATACTTCATCATTTGAACACTCAATATGTATAATTAATTACCTCCTGGGTGGTACGGGCGATCTGTTAGGATTAGTTTCCCAACAGTTTGTCAATGTCAGATGCAAGTTACGAACTAAGTTGAACTAGTATCGTGGTGATTGCTGACGTCAAACGTAATACTCGTCATCGTCGTATATAGGGCACTTGAATTGTTGATGTTTTAGACTAATTAGTGTGATTTGTGATGTGGAATGCTTGGCTCGGATTCGGGAACTTTGTCATGGCCTCATTGCTGCTTTTGAAGGGTTCAGAAAAAAAAAGAAATAGGGCTAGCGCACATTTGGCGGAGTACAGCGTAGAGCATTTTTTACTGTCGAAACTATTATCGACTTTGTCCTCATTGAAATTAAAATCAAAATCAATTAGCACAACAATTAATTCCTGTTGAGCATCGATGCGATTACAGACGAAAAATAGCGCGCATGAACGCGACTGCGCGAGCATGCGCGCTACTCTGCACGCATCCGCTTCAGGTCGTACAGTTTCCGACTCAAGGAAAAATTGCAGAAAAAATGACGACGGTGTGTCGGGTACGCGCAGCCTAGCCAGCGTATACTCGCGCAACCGCGCGCTTTCTCGACTAGAAATTCACCTCATGTGTCATACGTTCATAAAACTTCGCTTACATGCTCTATGCTACGCTGCGCCATATGTGCACCGGCCCATAGATCACTTCGTTGTCCTTTCATCTGTCTGTCTGTCAAGACCATTTCTTCAGGAACGTGTGGAGCTATCAAGTTTAAATAATTTTATTTAAGGATGTTGATTGTTCATTATGATAAGAACATGTTCATTGATACAGCTTTGTTTTCATTGTAGAGATAAAGCTGAAATATCTTATCACCAAAATGTCTATTTTAAATCAGAACAAAGAGATTCATCTTGACGACTAGTATTGGTACTAGTTGAGTACTTTCCCAGACAAGCTACTACTTTTTTGATTATACAGTCAAGTATTTTAGTAATTTCGTTTTGCTATGTTTAATTTTTAAGAAACCTGAACTATTACAAAACAAATTATTCTCTAGCAATCACAAAACACCGTATTTTAATATTTCTACATTTCTCGTAAAATGAAAACTATCTTCAAGTATGATCTTCAGTTTTCTTTTCATTTCAAAGAAACATAAAACTGTTTATCGTTTCATATTTTAAAAGCTACGCAACAATATTTCTCGTAAAACCAAGTTCCAACAGCTGTAGTTTTTATTAACTTCGAATTCTCACTTTCTTTAGCTTATTCATCAAAATTTAATTCCTTTGTATTAACTTATTTACAGTTAACTAAATTCTGAGTAAAATATAACTTAAGCTGAAATTATTAAGTAACACCGAAGTCTATTTTAGTTACAAAGTCATTCGAGAAAATTTCGAATAAAGGCAAAAATGCTTTTTTGTGCCGGTCCTATATAAAAGTTAATATAAGAGCAAAAAATAATCAGTCTTTTTGTGAAACTTCCGCTTATTTTGATAAAATTCCCGTAAGCGCAAATATTAACGTAACTACTTCAATTTCAACTTATAACATAAAAGCATTATTTATCAAAATCAGGGCGGCCAAATCGCCTTACAAATTAATATTACATACTTAATATCTATTTTCCGAACCGAAAAGCACAAAATGTTGCCTTTTCAGGCATTTAAGTACTCCACTACGAAACAAAACACGAATTATATCCCAAAACACAATACATTGCCTCTTTTCATCAGAATAATATAATAAGTCCGATGCCGAAAGCGCAATGAATATCAAAAGTATTGGAAATTTCTCGAAGCCCTTCATTTTAATAACACCCATTTGAGGGCTCGTTCGACCCAAAAGGATTTTGTTTATAGCCCATTAATGAATTTCGTTCAAGAATCATTGCGAACAGACCTTTCATACCTTAATTTGTAAAGGTATTGGATATTAAGCGGTGATCGTCTTTTGTATGCCGAGCCCGTATTGTTTGTGGTAAGCGGATCCATAGCTAAGTTTTGCCAAAGCAAACGACTTTTCGGGACAAACGTATTACGTGGAAACGGGATTTGAATTTTTGTAGATAGTTTTATTGTTTTATGTGCATAGAGAAATAGATGCAGGATAAATAAAGTGGATTTTATTTATTTATTTATTTAATACTTTACGCACATAGATGTACAGAGGCGGACTTAATGCCTTAGGCATTTTCTACCAGGCAACCTTTCTCAGTCAGTCAGGATTTTTACTGTTATTTTCTAGGAATTGAGCCTGTTATTCGAGACACTATAATAAAAAAGTGTAGGCGTTTTAGTGAAATATGGATCAGAATCAACTGCAAAAAATGAGGCAGATACCCAAAGCCTTTATTTGAAAATTGTGTTTATAAATAACCTACTTAATCAATTAACCACTGCTGCAGGGTATCAGCTGGGCCTGTCACCTTGCAGCAGTGATGTCGCAAACTATTTCGGTTCTTAATTCTTAGTCTTTGTTCGTGTTTTAGTAACACATGTAGTTTGAAAGTATATTGTAACTAACACTTTGAGTCTTGTTACTTGTAATAAATGTTTAAGTACATAAATGATGACCCGCGCAACTTCATCTGCACTGCTCCTATTGGTCTTAGCGTGATGATATATAGCTTATTGCCTTCCTTGATAAATAGGCTATCTAAAACTGAAAGAATTTTTCAAATCGGACCAGTGGTTCCAGAGATTAGCGCTTTCAAGCAAACAAACTCTTCAGCTTTATTGATTAGTACTAGATTACCCGCGCAACTTCGTCTGCGTCACAATTTTCATTACTGTTCCGCTCCTGTTGGTCTTAGCGTGATGATATATAGCCTATAGCCTTCCTCGATAAATGGGCTATCTAATACTGAAAGAATTTTGCAAATCAGACCAGTAGTTCCTGAGACTAGCGCGTTCAAGAAAACAAACTCTTCAGCTAGGTATTAGTTTAGATGTATCCAAAATCAAAAGATAAAAGTATTTACACCAATCTCCTACGTAATCACACAATATATTCACAACCGGCATCTGACGAAAACCATCAGCCAAATCCGATTCCCATTCACAAAAAAAATCCCTATCGAAAGCTCACATCTAATGGAATATGATGCAGTGATTCCGGAGTTTCCCTCCACGTCAAAACCACGCCATGATGGATGATCGCTCCATTCATAATGTTATTAGTTCAATTGTAACGTGAGGGTAGATGAATTAATTTGTGGAGTTCGTTTATATGGATGATATGATCGTTTTCAGGAAACATTTTTATTTGATTTATGTTTTAAAGTTTTAGCTCGTTCTAGTGGTTTCTGTCTTTTTAACCGACTATAAAAAAGGAGGTTCTCAATTCGGCCGCGTCATTGATATATAAAAAACCCAAGATATACACTCAGCATCTCAAAAACATCCGCAAAAAATAAGCGCAATATGTATAATTATGCGCAAGTTTCAAACAATCTCGCATCGCTCGCCATAATGCACTGCTTTGTAAAAACAACTTTAAGTGATCCGTGTAAGGTTGAATTTGCAAAAAAAAATTGTTTATAGTACTACACACAAATCACACATGATACTTGATACATGTCAGTTTTTGACGACAGTTTCGAGTGTTGCATTTGTTCGAGACTGTGCATCTTGGGTTTTTTTATATATCAATGGGCCGCGTATATTTTTTTTTGTGTCCGCGGATAACTTCGTCGTTTATTAATCGATTTCTATGAATCTTTTTTTATATGATAGGGTATGCTGCCAAGGTGGTCCCATTGCGACTACGTCAGGATCTGATGATGGAAACCCTGAGAAATTGAGGGCAACTCTCGAAAATTGTAGGCACGCATCTAGTAAAAACTTGATATTCCTGTGTATATCGGGTATACTAGGATACTTTAAAAGTGGCACCAGTGACGGAAAAGTTGAAAGGGAGCCGCTTGTCTTGGTATGGTCATGTGAAGAGGAGGGATGAAATGCATGTAACTAAAATGGTTATGAATATAAATGTGAATGGATAGAGAGCGAGAGGCCAAAGAAAAGATGGATGATAGAACAAATTATCAATAAAGATACAGTTCGTATTAAGTTTCGTTATTTATAACAATTTGTACCATATTGAATTGCATTCAACAATTACGCCCATTTATTTTGAATTGTCTGATTCCGGGTGGCAAATTTTTTTCTCGTATCTACACTAATATTATAAAGAGGAATGTTTTTTTGAAATGAATAGGCTCCGAAACTACTGGACCGATTTGAAAAATTCTTTCAGCAATGGATAGCTACATTATCAGGGAGTAACATAGGCTATATTTTATCCCCATACTCCCACGGGAACGGGAACTACGCGGGTGAAACCGCGTGACGTCCACTAGTGATAAAATAAAACACAACCTTTTTTTAATTCGATGGCCTGTCCTTTTTCGACGATTTCTTAATAAATAAATTTTAACTGAAATCAGTTTTATGTTTTTACTATTTGATCCGCGCAACTTCGTCTGCTCCTATTGGTCTTAGCTTGATGAAGCCTTCCTCGATAAATGACCTATCTAACACTGAAAGAATTTTTCAAATCGGACCAGTAGTTCCTGAGATTAGGGCGTTCAAGCAAACAAACAAACTCTTCAGCTTTATTTATTAAGTATAGATTAGTAGGTATAGATTGAATTTTCAAACGAGGTGAAAAGCTCGTCAGCTTATTTTTGTTTATCCAATAACGTTTAAGAAATAGGTCAACTTACGGTTTGGATATAATAAGGTACTCGTCCAAGTATCTCTTGTACACTATTACCCTCTTATACCTGACCTCGAGCGTTATTAAAACATCTTCGAAGCAACTTTCTTGCTTACCGAGAAAGGATGACATATTTATTTAAAAAAAAAAAAAGAAACTGATGGTTGGTTGGTCTATGTTGCTGTGAGTTTGTGTCTATGCTGAATAAATGTTTTCTATTCTATTCTATTCTACTATTATTAGTACTAATTTTGTTGAAGTGTTGTCTGGGGGTACATATTTGAATATCGAAGATTAAAATACCTATTTTTCTGTTTCCTTATTTTTATCTTCCTATGTAGTGTGTGTACATAAATTGTTAAATAAATAAATAAATATCGAACGACCATAAAACCTAAAATTAAATAACGAAAGTTTATATTGTCGAATAATTAAATAACCTACGTCCAATATATGTAAAATCTAAATATCTATAAAAGTTACATCGAAAGATCAAAATATCGAAACACAGAGTATCGAATGTCCTAAATATTTGAACATCGAAAATTAAAGTACCTACATGTAAAAATGGATTAATTTTCAACATTTAATACATTCATTATTTATATTCACGTTAAAATACCGAACAATTTTGATATAAGTAGTATGAGTGGAAAAAAGTTGCTTCGCTATAGGAAGTGCAACCCCTTCGCCCTTGTGTAACAAAGGATAGGCACCCATGCCAGAGGGAAGGGAGGGCAACCCCCGCCCACTGTAACAGATTACAGTGGACGGGTGTTGCCCTCCATTCGCGCGTCTGGATTTTTATATACGCTCTAGGGGTAACAGTTAAAAGACTACGTAAAGTCGGGGTGCCCCGATTCGCTTTTGGAACAATTTCGACATATTTTATCCATGAAAATCAGTGTGCAACTTCGTACGCGCATATCCCGTTTCTTCCTCTTTCCGTAGGAATTTCGGGAAATCCTCTCTTAGTGCTCCGCTACACACCCTAATAAACGTACATGCCAAAATTCAGCTTTCTACGACCAATAGTTTCGGCTGTCAGACACTCAGTCACTCAATCACTCAGTAATGGAAGAAATTTATACATGGCGGCATTCATTTAGAAAACTGTCTCCAACAAACTTGTCAAGTCCAATCATCTGACCGTTAACTTTCCTTTTATGGTAATATAATGAAACGAAGCCAGCCTGACTGCGGAACTTTCTTAATATAATATTCCAAAAGTCAAACAGTGGCGGGTTTGCCGTGTATAATTTTAGGCAACGATAGCTATGCCCTTTCCAGTAGGTTATTTGTTAAGTTCTGCATAAACTTCATATTTGGTTTGTGGAGTCAACATTAACGGTGGAATAAGGGTATCATTATTGGCAACGAAATTTTATTGACCTTTCACGTCCTATTTTTCAACAGGCAATATTTCGTATTCAATCTCTTTCTGTGGTTCTTTGTACAGTTTTCGATGAAAATTGGAAACTCTTCAATCAATTTCATACAATTCAGTGATTTACTCAAAACAAAGGCTTGCATAATTAACGGATCTATTAAATATTGCCTTAATTAACGTCTGTTGTAAAAATAACTTTATTATTTTATCAGAAATGCCAGTCGGTGGCTGAAATCAATAAGTAATTTGGTACCTATTGTTGAAATATTCTGTCTTGAAGTACTCTTCAACTAATTGTACCTTTTTGAGAACCAATCTTCAGCTTATTGCCTCTCGTCTGGCTATTTTGTAAAGGTAAATACCTAATTAAAGTCAAGCTTTTCAACTTCTTTATCCGAGTCAATTATTTAAATAGGATATTAAACTAAAAGATTTTCAAACTCACAGCTTTGTATCATTTTTTTTTATTATATTGCTGTTTTATTGCAATGCGTGACTTATGAAAGTCGCAGACGTTTTTTTTTATATTTTGTATCACCCTAGATCACAAACTTGACAGATATTAGACGTAAAAGAATTACTCATCTTAAAAATAACCAAACTGATCGCATATTTAGAAAGTTAAAAGTAGCCTGAACTGAAACAAAACAACAACAAAAGCATATTGGCTTGAAAAAAACTAAACAGGACACTTTTCCGAATCAGCTTTTTGCTATCAAACAACAGATTTTCCTTTGTGTATCCAAAACAAATTACATTTACATATAGCCGATAACAACATTCAGTCAGAACCATGGCCGGCCTCATCGATAACCCCCGGAAGCCCTCCAAACCCATTATGGTTTTATAACCTTTGTTATAAACATTGAACAAACAAGGTCACAAATGTCGCTTCTAATAAATCAAAGGAAGAAGGGGGAATTGATGAATTTTATTACAGCATTTTAACTTTCAATTTCTTAGTCGACTTGTTCACTTCGACGGATTTGGGAATCGTTTTTTTGTAGTTTGAAAAATGGTTACCAGTCGTCGGTAGCTATTTTTATTTCAAGCACCAGTTTTAAAACTTCGTCAAGAATATACGATTCTTTTATTTAAGATACTTATTCTGCTGAAAAAGATTTTAAAGTACTTGAGGCGTTGCAGGTATTCAGTGAACGAGTCCGAGAATGACCTTGTATTTTTGTAGTGCTCAAAACTTGCAATAATATAAATTACTAGTTGACCCGCGCAACTTCGTCTACGTCACAATTTTCATTACTGCTCCGCTCCTATTGGCCGTGGCATGATGATATATATATAGCCTATAGCCTTCCTCGTTAAATGGGCAGTAGCTCCTGAGATTAGCGCGTTCAAGCAAGCAAACAAACAAACAAACTCTACAGCTTTATATATTAGTATAGAAAATATAGATAATAGTAATTTATTTTCATAAACAACAGGTTTTATAATTATTTTGTGGAGACCTTCTTTTAAGTATTTCTGTAGCAGAAATACCAAACAATAGTTATTAAGTCCGTGACTGACGATAATTTTTCGTTCTACCATAACAATACAAATTTCACTATTCATTGCACCTCATTCATAAAACTGAACTCTACTGTTAACAGCCCGGATCTGCCTTTCCGCTGTCTTCTCTAAATAGAACCACGGATCTAATTTGTTGTAAGATCCTTGCAAGTTCAATCAATCACGGTGACAAAGCACTGACTCTGTCGACACTGGCGAAGTTTTGCCGATTTTAGTCGATTAGCCAGTTTTGGGAAGCGCAAATGGTTAAGCGGGTCGCTTGACGGATTGTTACTTAAGGAGCAGTGCTATTGTGCCGTTTTAGAATTTGTTTTCTTGTTAAAAATATTTGCCTGTTTTAATTTTCATTTTGTTATTTCTAAGGAAGAGTATCGTTGTTGTAAATCATATGGACTCTTGTTTTCATCTTACATCTTAATACATTATTTGCCTCTTCAAGATAGGTCATCATATCAGCCAATTGCCATTCACTGATGAACGTTAGCTTCCCCCAAAGAGCGCCAAACATCCCGGTCTTGAGTAATCCGCATCCATCGGCTGCCAGCCACTTTTTTCAAGTCATCGGTGCATCCTGCCGCAGGGCGTCTCAGACTACAACACTCTAACACATGTTTGCTTCATCGACCGTCTGTCCGATAGGTATACTTATTTAAGTGTCAACAACACAGAAAAAAAAAAAAACGATGGAAGTCAAAGTTCCAACAATCAATTAGTTTTCACAATGACAATGCAATCCAGGAGCGTCTTGTTGCTGGACAACGCAGCTGGAAATCCTGGCAGTATTGTTCAGTTTACATAAAGTTTTAATTTATCGTCTGGTTCTAAAATCTGGTCTATAAATAGCTGCAAAGTTGGCAATTACCCATCCACTTATTTTTGTTATCTGCCGCAGCGATATATAATATCAATTTCTTGTTAATGTGGAATACATTTTTAAAGGAAATACTAATAACTTACACTAAAAAGTACACTGAGCCTTTAGGTTATGGGTGCAGACAATCGACCAGTCTGCTTAGCCTTATCCCAAGTATCTTGCGATTGGCTTCTAGTCTAATCGGATGAAACTGACTACCACTATTATACACGGAGCGACTGCTATCTGACTTCCACAACCCAATAGCTAGATAATACGGTGCCCTTTGGCAGGCATGGTATCAGTTTTTTTGGCTTCTGACTGTCCGTTATCCGTATACGTAGCATAAAATGAAAAACAGAATACACATTTTGTTTAAACAGAAAGTAAAGATACATCAAGCAATAAATAACGCGACACAGGAATTGATTCATCAGCCATTTTAAATGCAAACAAATCCACTAGAGACAGAACGAGAATTAATGACAGTCCTATTCAAATAGATAACGAAAATATAAATACAACAGACGAACTCGAAGTTGTAGAACGATCAATTTGTTCTCACAATCATGTGCAATCGAGAAGCATTGGCGTTGAAACTCGACGGCGGTATTGTTCACTCGACTATTGTACGAAGTTGTCTCTGTGTGCGCAAAGGGAAGTTTTAGTTGGTCCTCGTAGTTCTAACGCCTTATCTATAGGACGTATGAGTTTATGGTCTATATTCAGGTGGTTTTGTGGATAATGGGTAATCGTAATTATTGCTTCGTTTAGTTGTTAATTTTCTATTTTTTGCATTTTTTGTGTGTGTAAATAAACTTTATTCTTTTTTTGTTTATTTTCTTGTATCTAAAGTTCCATTGAAGTGACGTGTATTTCTTTTAAATTTTGACCCAAAACAATTTTTCTCTGATGTTCTTTTCATTTAAACAAGAGTTGGTTATAAAAAACTTCGTTGCTACGAGAAAACCTGCTGTTGCAGCCTGATGTTGTTGTAAATTATTATTTACTTTTCACTTACATTTTATCAGCATGTTTACGACTTGAAGCGCAACATAATAACTTAATCAACTCTAATAATTTAAAGACTACGACCATTATATTTCATCTTAAACAAAATTTCTCGCCAAACTTTAAAGATAATTGAAATACACAGTACACAGAGCGTAATAAAAACAAAAAGCCGAAGTTTGTAGAATTACTCAACGTTTCCAGCCAGGCTTATACAGATGTTGAGAGCTTACCCTTAACCCTTCCAGTTGACGAATTGTACGAGTTAAGATTAAGACAACTGCCTCCCCATGCTAAGCAGCGAGACAAATTCGCACCAACTAAGATATTCTTGGCTGTAATTAAAGGATGAAACTCAAAATGTATGTCGTTAAATTTGAATGTCTTCATTTTGTTGCTGACTTACAGACCCTCGTTGGATGTAAATATAAAGGCTGGGCTTGCCTCGGTTCCTTGTGTTTTCATTGCCCCGAAATCATCTAGTAAGGCTTTTTCATCTCTACAATTTATTAGGGTTTCTGGATAGCACGGTAGGAATGAGAAGTGGATGGTATTTATTATAAGAACCTTTTTGGAACCTTATTTTTTGGTTTTTTATTTCTGAGTGTTTGCTTAGGTCCTTGGGAAATTCAATCATAATATTTCTGTTTTGTAAATTCATACACAATTTTCCCTCAATCACAAAGGCGAATTAGTTTAAGATTTACTTTTTTTCTCTGATTTTAAATAAATTCAACACGTTTTTCATCAGACCCCTTTTTCAAGAAAACAAAACAAAAACCGACCGATACTTTTCAAACAGAGGCAACAGACCGTTTCGTCTTAGAGTTAAACATTCTTAGCAGGTTATTCACAAGTGTAGTTAACGTGCTAACGCGACTTGAATACCTGCTTGTTTCCGTACAATTCATGCACAATTTACACTGGCTGTCGCAGAAATAAGCAAAATTAATGTAAATGCTAACAAGGATGGAACATGTGCACGTAATTTAAGTTTGGAGTGTTTTTTGAGAGAATTTTAAAATGAATGTGAAATGCGAAGTGCTGGAGTTGAAGAGCATTTGATGTCCGAGTGTGAAACTGTCTCTGAGAGTTTTTTTATGGAAATGTGAAACTTTGGTGCCAGGATGAATAATTTAACGAAGACACAGACGTACAGAGTTAGGTTAAAATAGACTGAAGCTTCTGGTGGAAATAATAATAGTAGTGGTTACCAAAGCATCTACTATTATGATTGTTTTAGGTACCGAAGCATTTGCAGGATTGTTCAAAAAAGGTTTCGCGACACGAGAACGCAAAGAGCATTTGAAGGAACACAGGCGGATTTTATTCAGTAAGAATCTGTCCTGGTGAGAGTCGCGGGTAGTCGATGGATGCGAGATGAACAGGACCGGTTGTTGTGGCGACACTTGGGGGAGGCCTATCTCCAGCAGTCGACGTCTTTCGGCTGATATGATAATGATGTCTGACACTCTCTCCGACTTCGCTCAAAACGAGAGGAGTAATTAGATGATTTCCCATCCACATATAAAGTTAACTAAGCACAACTAGACCAGATAATTTCAACAAGACTCAGTTGATAAAAACCCAAGTTCAATTTATTAACAAAAATTCATTAAACTCATAATCCCAACAAACTCCAATAAAACAGAATCAGTATCAACAACACGGTAAAACTTCGAGACGAAAACTCCAATTTGAACGTTGAAATACAAAATTTCGAACAGATTTACACAACACTCAGATACAAATACATTTGCGCCACAGTAGCCATTTATCTCTGCTATTAGCTAACTAGTTTCGGAGTTACTAGCGAGCGTACAGACGAATTGCGAACGTACAAAGTTGGTCTGCCATTCTCCAATATCGTTAATTGAGTTGCTTCAGTATTAGTAAAGGAATATTGAGTGGCAAAAAGGTAGAGCTTTGGTTTAACAAAATGTAATTCTAAAGTGGTTTTGAAAACTTAATTGGGGTTTGTATCTTTGGTAGTGAAATGTAGCTTTTGTTGTAAGCATAATTTGTAAATAGTAGTAAAGAACAATGAATTCAAATGAAAGACGATAATTTAAGGTTAATAGAGGCTCTGTTCAGTAGTAGAGGTTTTTCAGTTGAAATGACGATAAATTTAGATTGCAAATAGATAAGCGATACACTGATGGCGTTAACATTAAGTCGGTCACGAAATACAGCGACAGTATTCGTTTAAGTTGTTAGTTTACCAGATTCGGAAAACGGTCTACGACCGAATATGGGCTGTGGTCGATTATGGCGAACCGGAAACCCGTTTACACTCGCCGGTGACCGAATCCAGGCTGCAACCGAATCGGTCAAAACGGCCTAATGTAAATGAGCCGTTACGGTTACGATACGTGATAATGCTTCTCCTGTCGAAGGTCTGCTGAAAAAAATCTTCTCTTAACAAAATATCACCTATGTGCTCCTCTCTATCTGTATTCGTTCTTTTCTCTTTGTGCACATTTATAAATAATTTTATAACTAACTAGCTATTACCCGCGCGTATAGCCTGATTTTTCCCATTCTCATAGAAACGCGAAATCGTCTCTAATTGGTCCCCTACACTCCCCAAGGAACCTTCATGCCTTTCAGCTTTCTACGATCAGTAGCTTCGGCTGTGTCAATGACTAAACTAACATATTGACTTCCATCAAGTCAAAGTCAAGATCAAATCACGGAGACAAGAGGTGCTTATCGTCGAAACTCTGGAAAGTCATAAGTTCGTATCTGAAACTACAATAGCTCCGTTTTTGTGCCTCCCAATCTATTCCCAGAACCTGATATGAAACTTTACTAGGGCATAATATATTGCTCGAGTTCTAGAAGAGGACTTTCAACTGAATATGTTTTCTTTGACTCGCGGACCCTATTCTCTCGTTTCAGGATTCCGTTACCAAATGGTAACTTTTTTAGTCTTTTGGGCTCACTTCCAGTGGTCAGCGATGCGGAAGATTTTTTTAAGTCCTTATTTTAGTTAGGATTTTTTATTTTAAATGTATACAGTTTGTTTTAATAAATGTATTGTTTTTTAACTGCAAAAAGATAATAAGTAACCAACGGAACCAATTTGCTTGGCCTCCGCTGTCCGTGCGTCCGTCCGTCCGTTAGCGGGCTGTATCTCATGAACCGTAATAGGTAAACAGTTGCAATGTTCACAGAGTATGTATTTCTATTGCCGTTAAACGACAAATAATAAAAATTAAATTAATTAAATTAAAGGGAGATAAAATACCTACAGGAAACGTGTTTTTTCAGTTTATGGTACAGAACCTTTCGTCTGAGAGTCCGACTCGCACTTTGCCGATTGTTTTGTTGTTTGGTGGAATATTTTAATTAATTGGTTGCTATTTTGTTTATTGCAGGTACCTACATAAGGGAGGTTATAGCATGGTACTGTCTTCAACGTCTGCATAAGGTACGTTACAATTCACTCTATTGTTTTATCATTAATTTCTTGTGCACACCCGAAATTGTTTAAGGCTGACTAAATACGCCTCCTTCTTACATGTTTCTATGTTATTCGTCTTAAATGTAGTCACCCTCTTTTAACCGACTTCAAAAAAAGGAGGAGGTTCTTAATTTGTTTTTTTTTTTTATTGTTACCTCATAACTCCGTTATTTATCAATTGATTTGAAAAAATTTTGTTTTATCTGTTAGGATATACTTTCCGATTGCTCCTGTATAATTTTTATCAAAATCGGTTAAGAAGTTTGGCTTTTAAATCAAAATAATTGCTGGAATTCGTTTACTTGGATGACGGTTTTTTGTCATCTAAGTAAACGAAATTGCGTATTTTGCTTTCATGCGAATTTCCAGTGTTGTTGTTAGGTGTTGGGTATCACTAATAAGTAAAAAAAAATATATAACCGAATTCCAAATAAAAAAAACCACTACAAAGTAAAAAACAACTTTAATTTGGGAAGTCGGTGTTAAAATACAAAGAAACTACCAAAAACACCGACTTCCGAAATTAAAGATTTTTTTTACTTTGTAGTGGTTTTTTTTATTTGGAAGTCGGTTGTATGTTTTCGCCACGCCATATTGTTTTTGATCTTCTTCTTATCCCAATCTGCGTTAAAATCACTCATACAACATGAAACAGAACAAACGTAACACCTCTCAAGGATGACCCCTTGAGAGGTGGTGTACTCATCATTATGAACAACTTTTACTATGGGATCAACTTCAAAAACGCGAAAAAAAAAATCAGCGGTGCCGTACATTTTGTCGAGTTATGCGCACCAAAATTTATGGGGCCGTAGTTTTTTTTTGCGATTACCGAGAATTTCAAAAGGTTTTTTTATGAACAGTATATCAAATTTTGTTTTTGTCTACGAAAAGAAGCGCTATATATAGATTTATGTACAAATGTAAATTCTCTTACAATAGTTTTCAGTAAATTCATTCCTACAATTTAATTCAAAGCACAGTTTTAAATACAGTATTTCACTGTTTCCTCCTTTTACAAAATGCTGTGCAAACAAAAAGTTAAACAGTACTCTTTATTCTTTCTCTGTTTCTGTACTTTTGCTTACGAGTGGACTACCTTAATTTTGAAGCTAATTAGTTGTTGTCTCTTAGGAAATGTTTGTAGAAAACGTCTGTTTATTCTGGACATTGAGAGGGTGACGTTTCATTCATTGGTGATCTTTCAGGAAACGAAAGAATGCCTATTCATGAATGTTAACAATTTTCAATACCTCTCTTTAAGTATGAGCCAACGTTACCGTAACGGGGACCACGGACCTCTTGGTTGCTTTTGGATGTATTTTAAAATTTTGTTCGTCGGATTAACATAATTTCTAAACTAAAACAAATATGGGTTTTTTTCTTTATATTCTGGTAAAAAGTCTCATTTACAAAGTCTGTGTAGGCCAACCATGAAATCGCAGAAAATTTTTAAAGTAAATGTAGGTAGATACTAAACAAATTTTTAATTTTTGAGTCGTTTCAGTACTAAAAATTTTTCATATAGACTGGTATCATCATCATAAAAGACAAGTCAGTATGTATACAAGATTCCTTAAATGTGTGAATCTATAGTAGTTGGTTTTAAGACTCCATTTTGCTCGCAGCAGTATTCGAATTTTACATACATTTATTCCTGTATGAGCAAGCAGGTTTCTGAGTCGCCTCGGAAGCTTTGTTCAGCAAAATCGCTTTTGGTTTACAAATTGACTGAAAATCGGCGAGTTTGTGATGAAAATATTAGGTCAAACTATTTGATGCGTCAAGATGTCTTGAGAAAGCATGCATTCTATGTAAAAGTAGAGGGTTCCAGCCAGCAGCAAGCTGGTATCAAATTGTATTCTTAAGATAACGCTAACTTACTGTACAAAAAACAAGAGAGGCGGTTTAAACTAGCGACCCCACCGGTTTCCACCGATGTAACTTACGAACCTTGAACTCACAATTATGAACACAACAATCCGAAAATCCAAAATCGGTCTTGCCATTTGTGATGCTTCGTAACACGTGTGATGAAGTAATATAATATAAAACTTATTAAAATTAATAAATTTTACATTATTTTACTTCATTCATGGGTGTCCAGTTGAATATTAGTTATAAATTTTTAAAGACATCCGATTAAGCTTAAACTTGTAATTTATATTAAAAACATATATCTATATTCCAGGATATAGCTGTCGGTATATTTTAAGCCTACTTATACTTATTTAAATATTTCCTGTTCACTTAATTTCTCCCGCAAGCCCACATTGTTGTGTTCTTCCTACAATTCTGTCTAAAACCTACTGATTTCAAGCTCGCCTAACGCTGTTTTAAAATCAAGCTTCAGTCCCTTTATTTTCCAAATCACTTTTAATGTTCTACAAAATACACAGACAATTGAAAAAAAATTGCTTTGTTAGTTATTTGCCAAACATTACCTTCATTTATTTTAGGTTTTTGTTAGGTATTAAAAATAGAACTGCATATTTTTACAAAAAATCCAATTAAACTATTGTAGTGGTAGCCTTATTAAATAATTTAGGTAAGAAGGCAATGCATTTTTTCATCTATACATATAATAAAATCGTAGACTAACCGTGTCTGTACATTGAATATTTTTGCATGAAAATTACACAGAAAACTCAGGAAAAAGGTACAAAACACAAAAATGCAATTTTTGAAATTTTTGTCTGTTTGTCTGTTTATCTGTTTGTCTGTGCGTTTGTGGGAGCATCACGCATAAACCACAGATTGGATTGCAAATCTAAGTAATTAAAAATATTAAGTGATAACCCGAGTAACATTTAGCGTTTATTTCATCAAAATCGACCCACAAAATCAAAAGATATTGATTTTTTAAGTTTAGGAAGAAACTTCCTAATGTATTCTGATGAGTCAGAGCGCCATCTATTGAGAAAAAATAAAATGCACGAAAGCATTCAAAATTGTTGAGTTATTTGTGAAACTTTTAATACGTGGCAAAATAAGAGTGATCATTTTATACCTTTTCGTTATTGATCGATACAATCGATCCACAAAATCAAAATATATTGAATTTTTAGTTTAGTAAGAATCTTCCTAATGTATTCTGATCAGTCAGAGCGCCATCTATTGAGGAACCAAAAAATGCATGAAAGCGTGAATGTTACACCAAAACACATTGATTGAGTTATTCGTGAAACTTTTAATACGTAGACGTAGCAAAATAAAAGTAAACATTTTAATACCTTATCGTTATTTATCGTTATATACGTTCTTAACGTCTTCTGCTGCCAAATATTTTGTCAGTTTACATGGTCGATAGATGACGTTGCACTGATGACGCGTTTTTCTGAACTGTGGTGTTAAGATTTTCCACTGGAGAATGATCTCACACAATTTTTAAACACAGTCGTAGTTCGTGGGAATTTCGGTTTGGTCTCTGAAAGGTCTTAAACTGTTAGGGACCAAAATTGCTTAAATCTCTGAGTTGTGCTGATTTCGTTTAAAGTGCATTTATCGTAGAGTCTTAAACTGATTTAGTTTTGCGAAGTACTGGACGGTTCGACTTGCGGATCAGGCCTGTAGGGTTCCGTACCAAAGGTGCTGTGCTGATGGGACCCTACTGCTAAGCCTCCGCGATTGATTCCGTTTAGAGCGAAGCAACGAACGGTTCGATTTGCGAAACAAGGCTATTAATAATAAGGTACCGTACCAAAGGTGGTCACGGTGACGGGAGCGATCGATTTTGGGGGGCTACTCTCTAAGTCCAAAGTCCGTAGTTTCGGGCTTAGTTGTGGACGTATTCTACTCCGTATCACCTACAGACTTACGATTAGTCCCGAACCAGAACTAAGAATGAATGACAACACGATTTCACAGTAACTGTCAAATCGCGTTATCATTAGTTCTCAGTGGTTAGGTGATACGGAGTAGAATATATATATTTATTTTTACTGTAGATAGGCATACGTTTGACCACTATCTCACCTGATGGTATGCGATGATGCGGTCGAAGACGGAGCACGTTTGCCTAGAAGCAACCTATTCACTTTTGTCTTAAAGACTCCCAAGTTGCCCGCAACTAAGTTTTTAATTCGTGCTAAGTATCAGACGGTTCGATTTGTGAGCCAAGGCAAATTATAGGGTTGCGTGCCAAAGTTGCTAATGGGACCCTATTATTTAAGCGTTCGCATACGATCTTGATTCGTGCGAACCAAGTCGATTTTTAGGGTTCCGTACCAAGGTTGCTAACGGAACCCTATGTATTAATAAGCCACCGCTGTCCGTCTTCCTTCAGTTTATTAACCGACTTCAAAAAAAGGAGGAGGTTATCAATTCGACTGTATTTTTTTTTATATTTGTTACCTCATATTAACCGGCTGGATGAACCGATTTTCATGATTCTTTTTTTTATTTGAAAGCTGGTGCTTCCCGTGTGGTCCTATTGCCACCACGTCAGGATCTGATGATGGAAACCCTGAGAAATCGAGGGCAACTCTCGAAAATTGTAGGCACGTATTTGGTAAAAACTTGATATTCGTGTGTATATCGGGTGATACTACAAAAGAATGAAAGTTTGGATCAGACCTGATGATGGAGACGACAGAGAGTCAAGGGAACTCCACATCGGTATGTAGGAACTACCAAGTGTTTGGGCTTATTTCATTCGTATTGACGAGACCTTTACACCGAAAGCACTTAGTAAGTTTTATTTTCATAACATAACATCACGCCGGTACGCTGTGAATGGGTATGCAGGTGCTAAAAACGGAAAAATAAAAAACAATTTTACAAAAAATGTAACCGACTTCCAAAACAAAACACTACAAAGTATAAAATAACTTTAATTTCGGAAGTCGGTGTCAAAAAGCGAAAAAACTAAAAACACGTTTTATTTCTGTCTCGCTGATATAAAAATGTCTTCTAGAAAAAGGTCGAATCTTTCACAATATAGCAAAATTCTCAAAGTCGGGTTTGTTCGAACACTATTCTAACTAACTCGAGAACGGCTCGACCGATTTTCATAGTTTTTGTGTTTTATTCGGGACGAAGACTAATTCCTTCGTCCGGAAAAGCATAATAAGAATTAAAATACAAAAAAAAATGAGTATGTAGGTAGGGTAGGTAGGCAGGTAGGTAGGGTAGGTAGACAGGTAGGTAGGGAAGGTAGGCAGGTAGGTAGGGTAGGTAGGCAGGTAGGTAGGGTAGGTAGGTGAGGTAGGGTAGCTATGGTAGGTTGGCATGGTAGGTAAGTAGGTAGGTAGGGTAGGTAGGTTAGGGTCGGTAGGTAGAGTAGCCAGTTGACGGGAGCGAAGCCGCGCGGGTCAGCTAGTTATTAATAAATTCACGTTCAATTTTTGTACCTGATAAACTAAAGTTAAGGCCACTTCAGTCCTTGAATCTAATATTCTTAGATTGGACAAGTAAAGAAGCCTCAAGAAAACTCATGAACTTGAGAGGCTATAATGAAAAATTCTCTTCATAAAACAGGAAAAAAATGTCATTGCCAAAATTATGAAACAATTCCCCACTTTACTGTGGGTTTCAAAAGAAGAAATTCCAAACGTCCAAGTTTTTATTGTCATAATTGGACCCCAGATTACTCTCTTTCGACAAAAAAAAATAAAGAAAAACGTGAAACGATTAAAGATTATTAAAAGAAAACCAGTGTTATGGATTATTTCACGTTTATTAATTTCATTTGAAGTTTCTGAGCATTTTTGAGTTTGTGTTGCGAAACTTGGAAGGCCCTGATTTGATTCTGAGGGTGGCAGATTTGAGAAGGATCAAAAGTTTGTAAGAAATGCTTGGAGTATTAAATACGTTAAATTATCTTCTGCTTTTCACATTTGCGAACATTTCCTTCTCAGTTTTAAAAAGGTATGTTTACGCTTAGTCTCATAACTTGTTAATGTTAAGATTTTGTTCAAAACACTTTTTGCAGACTTCAATAAATTCACCCCTTTCGCACTTCAACCCGACTTTTATTATCTTCGTAGTTCTCATAAATATCATAAACAAGACCTCCATAAAAAGTCCTAAGTTAGGTCGCCAACAATACCTAAAAACATAACTCGCATTTTGAATATTTTTCTGTTCAATATAAATCATATTTTGCTTGGGAACATTCATAAAACCGGCGGAAAAACAAAGCTACAGATTTATACGAATTTGTTTCGGATAGAATGCTGTGTGACTCGATATAATAGCCTTGTTTACGTTAGCACTGTGAATGTTAGTGCAAATCGAGTTATAGCTGGTAATAAGTTTACGAGAAAAAAAAATATTCGTGTCGAGTGATGTCGTAAAATACGCGAGTATATTTTGTTTACTATAACTCGTGCCTCGGGTGTAAATTGTTGAATAGAAGTTTGTTTTGAGTTGGAAACTTGCGAAGTGTCTTGATCATGTTTAGTTATAGCGATAATGTTGTTACAAACACGTACGGCTCAGGGGTTTTGAGATTAAACAAATAGGTATATGAGCATTTATTATTTAAAGAAAATAATTTTGGTCTCCTTTATAGCACGAGACTTAAACTTAAACTAGGACAATGACGGTGCCCAATCCTTTGGGAATGCAGGCGTGATATTATGTTAGGCAATTTAAAAAGAACTAGAGAATACTGGCCAAGTGTGGATCCATCCACCCATCACATCATTATCATCATATCAGCCGAAAGACGTTCACTGCTGTATACGCCTCCCCACACGTGTTGGTTCAACAACTTACCGGTTCTGTGCATCTCGCATCCATCGGCTACCCTCACCAGGTCATCGGTCTATCTTGTGGGAGGCCTTCCAACACTGCGTCTTCCGGTACGCGGTCGCCACTCCAGAACTTTTCGGCCCCATCGACCATCTGTTCTGCGAGCAATGTGCCCTTCCTCACAAATTAAAATGTATTGCATTAGTTTAGCCATTATGTCTCAGGACGTTTTATTGTTTTTTGCATTAGTCATATTTCTCTTAAATAAAATTCAGAAACATCAGTGAAGTAAGGATAGTAATAAGCTATTTACGACCATCAAAGGATCGATAACAAAGTCAGAAAGAATCCAGAGACCGTTGCAATATTCAAGAGGATTATGTAAAAATCATTTCTCTTTGAGTCGGATTTGTGAGGGAGAGGTAGGTAGGTACTCACTGCGTGGAATTGTAGATAGTGCACTAGTAAATATTGCGACATGTCTTTCTGATTTGAGTTTTTTGCACTCTCTTAGCGTACAGTTGACTATGTGACTTTAAAGAATCTTTCCTTTGAAGTCACATACAAGATATTCTCTCTTTTTACGGTTCCGTATCCGAAGAGTAACCAGCGGAACCCTATTACCAAGCCTCTGATGTCAGTCCGTCCGTCCATTCGTCCGTCTGTCTGTCAGCGGGCTATATCTCATGAACCTTAATATATTTATTCAAAAAAGGTTTACAACCGTTTCTGTATATAGTGTTTCTTAGGATAAGTAACATAAGCCTCATTCTTTCACAGTCACCAATTACAGGTCAACCAACATTGACAAAATTAGCAACAACACATAATTTTAAAATTGGTATACAATTACAACATAATTAAAACGCATAATAAAATGCAGACATAAGATATAAATTGCACTTAAGTATCTACAATGAGTTCCAATAAAAATGTACAGATCCCTTCATGCCCGAGTCCAACTCGCACTTGATCGGTTTTTTTGTCACTCAGGTTGGCAGGAAGACATCTTAACTTTGTTGTAACCTAAACATATTTTACTTTTTCATTTATTTCGGACGTTCTTGTTCCATATATCTTTGTTAGTAATACAGCTTAAGGTAATTCGAATTTCCTTGAAACTAATTCATATACTTTCCTGCAGCATCAGACTCGTAGTTATGCATACGGGTTCAATACTCCAGGAAAACTCCATCTGGCCTATCCCCAATCACCTTCAGGATGCCACTAGCACTCCCACGAATCCTGCATAGTACTAGCAATCTGTGTAGCTTATGAAGAGCGCGCCTTCCAGTTTAACCGGATACAGCTGAATGTCAGTATTTTGATTGATGGAGCGATTTTCTATCTGACCTCCAAAATTCAGTACCATGGTAACATGATATCGCTTGGTAAGACTAGTTGATAGAATTTTACCAAAGGAGATGTTTCAAAATGGGCCAGGTCAATGTACACTACCTCATAAAAAAGATAAAACTGCGTAGAATTTGGGAAAAATATAGTCAATTCATTTAAATGTTTACTGTTGTGGTAGTTAATTGATAATTCAATAAGGCGTCTCACCGATTTAGTTATTCTGTGCTTAAAAACAATAACAGTAAATCATAGATCATAGAAAAAAAACTTTCAGCTGTCATAACAATGTCACTTCAGTCACTTTCGTCTCGTTGCCGGTGAATATACATGTCAGAAATAAATGTCAAACGTCATTAATCAATCAAAATGACAGTTTACCGCCATGACGGTGCTGGACGGACCACACACCACGGGTTTTTGTTATGTGTTGCAATTTCAAGTGTAATTTCTTGTGTTTTGCCAGCAAACAAAGCCATTTTAAGGAAATTGTACAGTTGAGAACCGTTTTAAACGTATTTTTCTATTTTTAAGTATAGTGTACAAGGACCTGGCCCAGGCTCCATACATTTTGGAACATTTTCTTTTACTATTGACAGCTGGGATCAACATTACAATTCGCTTTCCGGTACATGGATGAGTCTCAGGATGAAATGGATGATCACCCATCCACGGGCTAACTTCGGCAAGCGTTGCCTTTTTCTCTTTAGGTTGGGACTACATCGAATGACTCCTTCCACTCTGGGCAAAGCAGAAGGTAGTGTCAGACTCTCAGGCGAATCACACACTGCCCCGCTATAAGCTGCGGGGTGCGTGGCGACGTAAGCATCGCACTGCGTGTGAATGCGTTTTCTGTGTTACACTACACATGTTTTCAATGCAAAAAGAGATACTTTCAAGCAACGTAAGAACACGCACTCCCGCGCTACGCTGCGTAATGCGGTGCAGTGCGCGCCCTACTGACTAAAACCTACCCGTATTCCTCCAAAATGCCCTTTGCGTTCCAGGGACGCGGTGACTCTGACGAACAAATTCCGCAACCCAAGCGTTTCCTTATCCAACAGAACTATCGATCTGATCTTGCGGCTGTTATTATTTAGCCAGGAGCTTTTCGAAAAAGTTTAACATATGATCTAAAATCCCCAATATACGGTCTGAAATACCCAACTCATTATCTGCTAGGTGAGCAGCGCTCCTGTTCTGCGAAACTAAAGGGCTTTGCCCTAAACCAAAATGCTCACAGGCCGAAATTATTATTATCTCGCCAACATCGTTAGCCATTTCTTACACCGCGGGGAGTCTCCAATAACCTTGACCAAGGCAATTTGTTCTCTATAAGTTATTGCTTTGTGTAACTAAGTTATAAAATATGAGGATTAATAGAAGGTCGTTAGTATAAGGGGAGATCAGTGTTAAATCTATGTTTTTATAGTTAACCCGCAAAATGCTGTGGGCCATCCTTATGAATTTTTGAATTAGTTTCAAACCTATTTTCGATGTATATCGTATGCTGTGACGGAACTACATGGACATGACGTCATGTCGAGATGCACCCACTATACCACCGGTTACGGACGGCGAACTTATGAACTAAAATGTGCGATAGCAGATGTTTCACATCTGCTATCGCACATTTTAGGCTTCCCGGGACGGCAATTTTTTTTTGGACTAATAATTTTACCTTAGACATGACGTAGTTATGATCTAACAACATCATCATCTACCTATATAGCCTTTTCCCAACTATATTAGGTTCAGCTCCCAGTCAAACCGGATCAGCTGAATACCAGTGTTATTGTACCAACGGCTTAACGTGCTATCCGAGACACGGAGGAAACTCGGTATGTTAAGATGGTCACCCATCCACAGACCAAACTTGGCAAGTGTTGCTTAACCTTGAAGATCTATCGATGCGGTTGATATTATTTAACCATGAGCTCCTCTAAACACAAAATCAAAAGTCATTTATCCAAATTAGGCTGAGTACCAGCACTTTTTGAATGTCAACGTTTACAAATAGACAGTCCCCCAAAACGCCCGCCCGTCACCACTTCCTAGTGTTTTAGCTGGGGAGAAGAAGTGGCCAACAAACTCCCCAGCAACACATCTGTCTGTTGAGTTAGAAGAAGAAGAACTCTATTCTAACAACATTTTCATACTGAAAGTGACGAGTCTATCGTAGTCAACTGCAGAAGTTTCGAAGCCAATGAAGTGTAAGATGAAGACAGAAGCTGCGCTATATTAATGCGCACATTTAATTTATGAGTAACTAGTGGACGTCACGCGGTTTCACCCGCGTAGTTCCCGTTCCCGTGGGAATACGGGGATAATATATAGCCTATGTTACTCCCTGATAATGTAGCTATCCAATGCTAAAAGAATTTTTCAAATCGGTCCAGTAGTTTCGGAGCCTATTCAATTCAAACAAACATACAAACAAATCTTTCCTCTTTATAATATTAGTGTAGATAAAATAGGATAACTCTTCAATTCAGTTTTTTACATGTCAAACAAAACCTCATCTCTTTGTGCAATAATACTCGTCGAGGCGATCGGCGGCAGTGACGTCTCACGTCCGGCCCTGGTTCAATCCATGGTCTGAAGCGAGGTGGCAATGGAAGCGGTCACCTCTTTCTGCGAAGCGGTAATCCTAGCGAAGGAGGAGGCCGAATGCGTGAGAGAGAGAAAAACCTCATGCCCCGGCCGCCGCAATAGAAGAAGACGCCCCGGTCGTCGGGAGTCGCAGGGCGATTCCCGGCCATCGTAGACGCGGGCCTGCCGACGGCGAGCATTGGGTGGCTCGCCGTCCGATCAGAACCAGGCCCGGGTCGACGGCGCACTGTGTTGCACGCACACCTCATAGAGCTGCCAGCACAGAAAACGGGACCCGTTAGGGGCAGTGCCTGCCGGGGTTGCAGAATTTGTTCGAAAGAGTCACCGCAGCCCTGAAACGCAAAGGGCATTAGGAGGAACACGGACGGGTTTTATTCAGTAAGAGTCTGACGCTCCCTTCTGTTCCACCCAGAACAGGAGGAGTCATTTGATGATTTCCCATCCTTAAGAAAAATAATAATAATACTCGTACCTGAATTTTAAGAGACATTAGCGAGGTCACCGCTAGCAATTTCGACGTGGCAAAATTCTGGTCGAAACTCACTCTAACTATAGAAATAATGTTAGGAATGCAAAAATGAATTTATTTGTTGTTAGGGTTCCGTACCCAAAGGATACCAACGGAACCCTATTACTACTTTCTAATATCATTTTTTTTTCTAAACTGAACAGTTTGCGCGAGAGACACTTCCAAAGTGGTAAAATGTGTCCCCCCCTGTAACTTCTAAAATAAGAGAATGATAAAACTAAAAAAATATATGATGTAGGTACATTACCATGCAAACTTCCACAGAAAATTGGTTTGAACGAGATCTAGTAAGCAGTTTTTTTTAATGTGTCATAAATCGTAAATCGCAATTTACCTTTCATTCAATCAACTCAAATATAAAAAAAAAACATTTAATTTCATAAACATAAACCTTATGCATAAACCGTGAACCATTATTTTCTAATAATAAATCTGTAATCGGTGCCTAAGTAAATAATAATTATAAAGTTACAACGAACTACAAGATCTTGTATTTTATGTTACTTGCTGCTACGGAACCCTTCATGGGCAAGTCCAACTCGCATTTGGCTCTTTTTTATATTTATAGGCACACGTTTGACCACTATCTCACCTGATGATAAGCGATGATGCGGTCGAAGATGGAGCACGCTTGCCTACCTATGGAAACATAAAACATTCAATAACCCAGTAATTACTGGCAGACAATAAAATTGTGTTTTCTCGTCACGCACCGATTACCAGATTTCTGTAAAACTTCCAGAACATTCTCCGTCAAAGTCGTTTATCCGTGTTTAGGAGTACTAAACGATGTTATATTTTAGTTCTTTTGAAGAATACTGTTTATCTAAATTGTTTATTGACTTAGATATTATTTGATTTTGGTATAAAAGAGGTATTTTACGTTTAGTTTTGTTTCGACAGTGGTATTAAAATAAGCCATTGTCAGATAACATTTTTTTTTCATAATGTTCGAGTAATAGCGCAGATGACTTTTCTATGTTCTATGTTTTTATTCCTCGACCGAAAATATAGGTTTTGGTACCTATCCTTTTAAGGATACGTAACGGGTAACCGTCCGTCCATTGTCAGTGGGATGTATCTTTAATAGGTAGACAGTTGAAATTTTCACAGATTGTGTATTTTTATTGCCGTTATAACAACAATTAATAAAAATGCGATGATACGGATCCCTTCATACGCGAGTCCGACTCGCACTTGGCCGGGTATTTTAAGAGTATTGGTTTTGAAACGTTTTTGCTTTTCAAACTCATCGAGTCAAAATAAAGTCATTTAATTTAGAAAAAAAAAACTAAATTCGAAATCACAGCCACCTGAAAGAAAGCTATTTATAAAGATACTACTTTAAACATTTATTGCTAAGGTACTGAGGAAATTCCCAGAAATCCCAAACACGAAAGGATAATTAAAAAAGATCGTTTTACATCTAAACTCGAGGCGCGTTCCTAAATTTACCCAAATCTGGACAATCCGACCGAGAGTGCCTCCCGCGAAAACCATCACCTATAATTTTAAATGTAAAGTATCTCAATATTAGACATTCTGTAGCAAAGACGCTTCAGCCCTAAATATATTTCCGAAAACACCGTTCCAACCGAAATAAGACTTTGTTTTTCGAACGTTAAGGTTCAATTTAAGTATCGATGTTAAGGGGTTGAGAAGAGCGGGTGATTATGTAAATAATGCTGTAATGACGTCATCATGGGTCATGTCGTTTGCCTTGATGCGGGGAAGCGATATAATAAAATCTGAAATGTGTTCGTTCTGGAATTTCAAGTGACAGACATTAATATTGTAGAACAGCGTTGATTCTATAAGAACTGATAAGGCAAGTTTACTGGACAATGTCTAGGGATTTAGTGAAGAAAATTGCCTCCTAAATGTCAGTCATTGTTGATAATGGGTGGCATTAAAGTCTTCGACTTTGTAAAGGGACCTTAACTTTTATTTCACAGTTTTGGGAATGAGAGAAAAATACACTTTGCAGTAAGAATGTAATTACGGGGCTAATTTTGTAGGAGAGAGTAGGTTTTAAATTCAATGAGCTTGGAAATGGTTGTCAGTTAATATGCTGCTGAAAAACTTAGTCAGAAATGTGCAAATACGACTGCAGAACGCAGAAAAAATATTTTTTACTATTGGTAGGCACACGTTTGACCACTATCTCACCTGATGGTAAGCGATGATGCGGGCGAAGATAGAGCGCGCTTGCCTAGAAGTAACCTATTCAGTCTTGACTTAACCTGTAATATACGTTGGGCACAAGATCGTGCCATGGGGCTTCAACTGAAATTGACGCATAATGGCATGGCGCATGCCATAACAAATCACGCGGTTTAAACTTCGTTTTTTTAGGGTTCCGAAAAAAAAGGAACCCTTATAGGATCACTCGGGTGTCTGTCTGTCCGTCTGTCACAGCCAGTTTTCTCCGGATCCACTGGACCGATTCTGTTGAAATTTAGTACACATATGGACTTCTATAACCCAAATATGGACGCGTTACGTAAATTATAAAATTTTTAGTATGGGGGTCACTTTTGGGGGTCAAACTAGAAAATTAAAAAAAAAAGTTTGTTGAACAATATCGTGTGATATATCAAATGAAAGGGCTTACTGTGAGGGTTTAAATTATATTTTTTTCATAGTTTTAAAATAAATGATTTAGAAGTTATTCAAGAAATTAGACGAAAAATGACCATTCCCCCCCTTATCTCCGAAACCAATGAGCCTAAAATTTTAAAAAAAATGGAGATACTAGATCTTTACCTAAAGATTACAGGAAAACCTATTAGAAGTCTGTAGTGTTAACGAATTTTATTTTTTTACATGTGTAAAAAAATAAAATTCGTTCGGAACCCTTTGCACGCGAGTCCGACTCGCACTTGGCCAGTTTTTTTATAAAACGCTGTGTTTAATATCCTATGGCCCCCGATTGACCAAAAAACATGGCAGACCCCGATCTTTTGACAATAAAACTATTCAATTGTTATTGCGTCGCGACGGCTATTTAAAGACTCCTAGGTTATAGTTATCAGGAAACACAGACTCTGGCAGGAAGTTCCACTCCTTAGCTGTACGTATAATGAATAGGCTGAACTTGTGTTTTGAACTACATTGCTCGCAGCTACGTGTCTTGCAAAGATCAATCAATCACTGTGACCTTTTGAAACCGTTTAAGGAATGTAGGTCTATTTTTATGAAAATGGGTACTATTTCGGTGAGCCGATTAAATATTTATATAAGACGGCAAAGTAAACTCCCTTAAGTGGTTTCGGTTATTTTTAGAATGGGTATTTATTATATTATCATGATCGCCTTTCATGTCGTACTTTAAACCTCATAATTGGGGAAATTTGTTATACATTAAATATACTATGGATATGATAATGAAGCAAAAGGAGTGAATGCTGTACGCAAATAAGCAATAACATTTCAACCCTCAAAAACTCACTAATTTACTATTTTGATCGTGGCTATTACTACTACTACTATTTACTACTATTTTTTATTAATACCAAATAATTTTCAATATTACGAACATGTGAAGTGATTTGAGAAATGGTTCTATGAAAAAATACTTTAGTTGTTCACAAACTAAAAACGTTTAAATTGCACCTGTGTGGGTTGACATGTTATTGCTTTTTTTGTGTCTTAAGTATTGTAGCAGGAGGAGCTTTTTAGTTTCAGCGTACGTCAATGGGAAAAACGCATGAGTTTATCAATGTACTTTTGTTTTACTCCTCATTAGAGGACAACGAACATATTTTTTCTTTATTATTTAACACCTATTACTCTGTCTTCAAAGTATGAGTGAACTGGCATCTTCTGGGCACGCTCCCACCGTCATAGACATCATCCATTGCTTTCTATCAGTTGTGATTGAAGTCAAGAGCAAGCCCATTCCTCATAAAAAAAACCGGTCAAGAGCGAGTCGGACTCTCGTTCCCAACGATTTTTTTTAACATGTCTTAGAGATCAGGGGCTCAATTGATTTTTTAAAAAGAAAACACGAAATAACCTAAAAGTTATTATTTAATTAAATCAGAAAACAATTATCAATAGCAAAAAATTGTTAGACCGAAATTTAAATACTACTTAAAGAACAACCGTCGCATCCGAGCGCCCAAACAAAAGTAACCGAGAAACTGGGACGCGCCGCTCAGATCACGTTATCCCTTCCACTAGCTGCATCATCGTGATGGCCCCGCCCTCTCAGCAGACAAATCTTCTAAGACATGTTATTTTAACACTATAGACTTCTAATAGGTTTTCCTGTAATCTATAAGTAAAAATCTACTATTTCCATTTTTTTCAAAATTTTAGGCTCAGTAGTTTCGGAGACAAGGGGGAGAATGGTCATTTTTCGTCTAATCTCTTGAATAACTACAAAACCATTTACTTTTTAAATTATAAAAATAATATAATTAAAACCCTCACAGTGAGCCCTTTCATTTGATATGTCACACGATATCGTTCAAAAAACTTTTTTTTTATTTTCTAGTTTGACCCTCAAAAGAAACTCCAGTACTAAAACTTTAATCATTTACATAACGCGTCCGTGTTTGAGTCACAGAAGTCCAAACTGTGTACCAAATTTCAACAGAATCGGTCCAGTGGATTTGGAGAACACTGGCTGTGGCAGACGGACAGACAGACAGACACACAGACACCCGAGTGATCCTATAAGAGTTCCGTTTTTTGTTCGGAACCCTAAAAAGCTGTAAGTTGACTTTCAAATCTCATTTACTGAATTTTCAATTTCACTTCCTCACGTTCCAATCTCACTTTTTCACTCCCAATTTATCGCCGCAACAAGATTAATTAAAAAATCATCATTCATGGTTGATGTTTTATTAATTCGATATAATGGTAGCGTCGAGTCAACAGTAGCGTCCATACAATGAATCATCAAAAGCTATGATTGATGTATCCCATAAATAAATTATCTTTTCAACTTGCTCCTGTTTAGTCGTGTCGTTACGGGTGATGTTTTTGGGCTTTTGAATTTTGGTAGTGATACCTACTGAAAATTTATTACAACCCTAATCTCTTCAATAACTTTCCTTGTGTGTGCGTGAACAGGCTCCTTCTGGGTAAGCTCGCTCCATCGTAGACTTTATCTCTGTCATTTCTGACCTAGACTAGAGTCAAGAGCAAAGCCATCACAAATAAAAAAAATATTGCGTGTCAATTTTCTATTTTTAGGGTTCCGTACCTAAAAGTAAAAAAAAACTAAACCCTTATCACTTTGTTGTCCGTTCGTTTGTCCGTCTGTCTGTCAAGACCCTTCATCTCGGGAACGCGTGGAGGTATCGAGATGTAATCAAAACCATCTACTCAGGTCTACAGTCCCTTGAAGCTGTGAAAAATTAGACTTCTAAGTTAGTGGTAAAAAATATACGGCCGTTTATGCCGCAAAAACCGTATATTTCCACACTATCAAAAGAATCAAAATGTATAGGGTATTTTCCGTTGACCTAGAACTATGAAATTTGGCAAGTAATACCGTCATATACTGCAAGCATAAGGAAAAATCTAATCATTAGTAATTAATTAAAAAAAATAGTCTTTATTTAAAAGGAAAAGCTCGGAAAAAACTGCGAGACTCGATTCCTGAACTACTTATAATTATCCTACAAATTTGTACGGACCCCTTAGTGGGCGAGTTTGACTCGCATTTGTCTGGTTATTTTTTCTATGATACTGTTTGCTAATTACTAGTGTAATGCTGTTTTTTGGATATTCAAGATTGAATAAAAAAAATATTATTTTAAAATAAATACACACTAGCTGAAACATTGGCTAATTGGTACTTTGATACATTCGCGGTGTTTTTTTTTATCTTCAGCTTTTCCCACAATATGTCTGCTTTTTATCGGATTAAATAGCCAATGACAATCAGTGATATCGGATCAGTATATTGTAGCATTGTCCTCACATATAGAAGCAATGAAAGATAATGTTAACAAGCTTATTGTAATATTAGCGTGTATAGACAGACAGACAGACAAAAAAAAATGCTCTTTTTGTGTTCTATGCCTTTTTTTGATCAACCCTACTCGATTTTTGGTAATTTTGTTTCATGTACAGAAATCATGGTCTCTACTGTTTTATTATATGTATAGATAATACATCACATGGTTTAAAAGAGTGTCCGTGGAGTTTCTTGCACGTTCTTCTCCATAGAGATCTACGCTTTGGAACGTGCAAATAGCTTCATGTTTTTGACTGACCGACTCAAAAGTGCCTGTATATGCTTTATTTGAAATATACGATTTGAGTTGAGTACCTACTTCCAGAGACCACCTATATATACTACAAACAATCCAAAAACCATTTTACTTTTTTACAACTACATAGTTTTGATTAGATTCTTGGCCAGTATTTAAGGAACTTAGGGACCTCCCTAAGATCACCAATAATGTTTGCAATAGCAACACCGCACAATATGTATAACAGTTCCAAAAATCAAATAACCTAAACTGGTAACTAGCTATCTTTAACCAAACAAACCTGCCACAGGCTAAACCAAAACTTTTTCATAAAAAAAACACTTCTAAATGCCATACATCATAGTACTTTGACGTTTACAACGCACTCATGGCGCCAATTTCTACAATACGAGTTCAGTTATCGTCCCGTGGGGAGTAAACCACAACTTGTTACGAATAAAACCGCCATCAAGAACCGAACATCTGGTATAAAGGGCTGAACAATGAAAATTTTGTGAGTTGTTAAAAATATGGTCGCCAAGTGAGAATAAGCCACAAATTTTCTTCCTTTGGGGTTTTGTAATAAGACATAAGGTGGGAGAGAGTGAAAAGAAAGTTGGGACAAGGCCGTATTAAAAAAGTCAGATCTTACTGTGTACCAAGTTCTTCGAGAGATCTCGGTAACTACACAGCTCCTTAAATTAAAGCTCCTGTTTTGCACAACACTCTTCAGTTGCCAAATTAGATTTGCTTTATTATTGTCTTTGCTACTCAACAGTGTGGCTTGGCTAGTTATTACCCAACAAATTAAAATATTTATTTTGTGCTTAAGTACAATTTAGTCTCGCCGTATGGTGTCGGCCGGTCCCGTATGATGCCGTAAAAGAATAATACCATCCCATCACTTCCCGTGGGTGTCGTAAGAGGCGGCTAAGGGACTCGCCAGAGAATGGGCAGCAGCGTTCTCTGTAAAATGCAGCACCATACACTGCGATCGCCAACCCGCCTGCAAAGCGTGGCGATAATGGCAATGAAAATTTATTCACTACGGCCGGTATACGCCAGGTATCCATGTAGGTAGGTGCCATTATAATAATTGCCTTTTGCTACACAAACTTGCCCGACACACTGCTGTGCGCCTAAAGATAAGACTGCGTTTCCACCAAAGATATGCGAAGATGCGTAGAGATGCGCTTGCGCTGAGCGAGGCTAGGTAAATGAAGCGATTCTATTGGTTCTTAACGAACACATCCCTCGCTACACATCCTCGCAGATCTCTAGTGGAAACGCACCCTTAGGGTGGGAGTGAGTGAGAACTGACATCAAGGATTGGTGTGTATTTTGACCCATGCTAAGTTCTCTATAACGGCTTTGCTTATTAAAGTGAATGCCAACCTATAAGAATACCAAGTGCTTCGAAAGAACTCGGTACTTAGCTCAAATTAAATCTCCTGTTTTGCACAACAGTGTGGCTTGGCTAGTTTTTACCCAACAAATTGCAATATTTGTACTAAAGTACAATTTAGTCACTACGGCCGGTATACACCAAGTAACCAGATAGGCAGGTGCCATTACAATTATTGCGTTTTGCTTCGCAAACTTATATAGGAAGTCATGGCTAGATAATAACAGCCGCACGGGTCGATCTTCAAGGTTAAGCAACGCTTGCCAAGGTTGGTCTGTGGATGGGTGACCATCTTAACATACCGAGTTTCCTCCGTGCTTCGGAAAGCACGTTAAGCCGTTGGTGCCGGCTGTCATTCGTAGATCTTTGGCGGTCGTTACGGATAGTCAGAAGCCAGTAAATCTGACTCCAGTCTTGCCATGAAGTACCGTGTTACCCAGTTAATGGGTTGTGGAGGTCTGGTAGGCAGCCACTCCATGTAAAATACTGGTATTCAGCTAGATCTCGCTTGACTGGAAGCCGACCCCAATGTAGTTGGGAAAAGGCTAGGCAGATGATGCTTCGCAAACTTGCCCAACACACTATTGTGCGCCTCACAATAAGACTGGTGGAAAACCAGAGATGTGCGAGGATGCGTAGCGAGGGATGTTCGTTAACCTATCGGGCTCCGTAAGTCCCTCTCGGGACCAAATCGTCCCCAACCGTCTGAACCCGTTCATCCCTGTTGGGTCAAGCCAACTCGCGTGATTTAAACGTTATTGGCATGCGTCTTTATTTATTTATTACGCGGTTTATTTTCCCCGAGAGGGACTTACGGAACCTGACAGGAATCCACTAGAATCGCTTGCGCTAAGCGAGGCAGTTAGCCATTTACTGTTGAGTTTACCTCTAAACAGCAGTACGTACTTGTAAAATCAGAAGCCTTGATTTCCAAAGACAGTTCCTATGGAGCCAGTGTGTCTGGCTTTTATGGATATTTCTCAGAACTCAATGTTCAATAAATTACGATTTCATTACTGTCACTCTGTTGAGACAGAATTTAATAAAATAGCTACGGAATTTATCCAATTTTCATATAATTCGTAAAGTACTTGGTAACCGTTTGCCGAGAGCTAATTTCTTATATTATAACGCTTTAAATACTTAATTCGAAATCGATTTTGTACAGAAACGAATTAATCTTCGTTACTCTTGGTAGCCATTTTTTCTGTGTAATTAGCTATAATAGATGTTCATGAAACTTTGCGACGAATACTAATTACTGTACGAAAGGTTTGCGGAAAAAGGATGGGTCATTCACACTCTTGTTTGGGTACAATCTTAGGTCTTAAGGCTGAACAAATTTAGATGATAAGGGTTCGAAAAAAAAGTGATGTATGGGAGCTGGCATCGGTACCGGTCGCCATTTTGTTTTTTTTTAGAATCGCGGCGGACGATGAAACATGTATTTGGGTATAGAACACTCAAAAAGAAACAAAAAATGTTAGTAACATGGTGCCCTAAAGTGTTACGTTAAACGAACAATGAAAATCATTAAAAATTAACACGTACTTATATACGTTGAACAGTGGATTGCTAAACGCCGAATTCATTGCAGATCAATGTTATTGATCAATTTGTGACAGTACAGTACAGAAAAAGTATTTTTATGCAAAACTAAAACAAAGCATTGAAATGTTGATAGAATCATGTTCCACCTTTTATTACTAGAAGAATCGAGCGGAACCTTTCTTCAATTTAATTTAACATAGAATTGCACCAAAAAGAAAACTCGGAAAACTACACAGCTATAGTTCCATTACTTTTTTTCATTTAGCAATTACTGGACCCATCCGAACAAACTTGACAATGTATTAAAAAATTAAACGTTGTTGCCTGAAACACTGTTACATACAGACAATGGTATACAAAACAAAGTCACAATACCCCATCCCTTAAGTAGGTGCCTTCCCAAGTAATTTTCTCACTGAAAGATAAACTTAGTGTTGTCATCGCTTTATTTCTTTTCATTGTATTTGAACCCTTTGTAAAGGGTGTGACAGTAAGTCCATTGTTACCTTTGTGTAAGGTTTATGATGTGCAACTTCTGTCGGCTGACGCTCCTCTGTATTGCTTTGTATTGTCCAAATTAAATTTCGGTCTGTGTCAAAGGATTTCACTCTACAAGATCAGATCTGTTTTATTAAAAAAAACAACTTTGAGTGAACGGCTCGGAAATTTTACAAACGCTCGCAAACATCCTAGGTAGCCTTAAATGAAAA
Organism: Lacanobia wlatinum; assembly: GCA_947578705.1. Taxonomy (NCBI): domain Eukaryota; kingdom Metazoa; phylum Arthropoda; class Insecta; order Lepidoptera; family Noctuidae; genus Lacanobia; species Lacanobia wlatinum. Next base: position 5,043,541 of record OX388037.1, read on the forward strand.
AGATTTAAAAAAATGTGTTGTATAATCTATTTTTACGTTCTAAATGAACTGGAAAACGATTTTTTCATTCGATTTTCATAACAATCAACGAACAGAATTTCCATTTTAAAAGGATTTTTGGAACAAATCTAGATTTAGTCAGAGTTGGATTCTGAAAATCCATTATGAATTTAGGAACGAAATTGTCGAACATTTTTTGTCCAAATCAATTTAGTTTTTATTACTGTCTTCTTCAATCGGTGTTTTCTGTACCTAACAAAAAAGGTAATCCATAAAACTGTTTAAATTTGTCTCATAAAAGACACAATTTAAAGTTTACTCTTCAATTGACTGCGATAAAACTAAAGTTGAACGAAAAAGTAAAGAAATTAAATTGTTTTTTCTATCTTGAGACACCTTTCAACTTTTAACGTCTGACATTTTCATAATTAATAAACAAATTTTTCAAAGAATAAATTGAAAATGGTTTTGAAGCTGATAAAGTGGCCATCGTTTATTTTTCTCTATTTCTCAAGTCCATCCAATGATTGGCGATTTCTTGTCGGTAAAGCAATCTTTTTCAGTGAAATAATTTCTTTATTTAGAGCTGCCGAAGACATGGGCATTGTGATAATGTGGTACCATTATCACAGAAATTATTTGTACATCGTCATGTGCTTTAGTGACTACTTACATTATGCACAAGAGTATTTTAAAACAAAATAATTCTGCGAGCAGCTTCACCTGTGTGAAAATTATCGCAAAAGTACATACTTTTAGGAAAAAGGTATTCTATGTCTTATTCTAAGACATATTCTACCTGCTCTACATCGGTTTTGGTTTGGAAGAGGTAACCAACGTACAAACATATAGACAAAGTAACTATTGCATTAACAAAATTAGTATAGAGCATGTCCTAAAACAAGCTATGTAACAATCTATTCCTTAGCCAAAATACAAGTTAGTGCTGGTCCAAATTCAATTGTATTGAACGATTGCTTTGTATTCTCCCCAAGTGTGTAACAGTTTTAGCTCGGTCAGTGCGGTTAGCAGGAATGTTGGTATGTCCACTAGCGCACCACTCACCGGTTGTCGTCCTTCAATGTGTCTTTATTCAAATTCTCTTGGGTTCTCTTTACCGTTGTGATTCGAAATATTCACAAGAATGATTGATTTTGTTTGGTTGTTTTGTTTTATCTACACTAATATTATAAACAGGAAAGATTTGTTTGTTTGTTTGAAATGAATAGGCTCCGAAACTACTGGACCGATTTGAAAAATTCTTTCAGCAATGGATAGCTACATTATCAGGGAGTAACATAGGCTATATTTTATCCCCGTACTCCCACGGGAACGGGAACTACGCGGGTGAAACCGCGTGACGTCCACTAGTCATTAATATTCGTCACGTTTGTGAAGATCAACTAGTTATTTTTAACAAAACTATTCTGTTTTCCACCAAGAGTCAAGTAAAACAAATAAGGTCCACTAGCGTACTGCTCAATGATCGAGACTTAACATTTTTTTATTCAAATTCTCTTGGGTTTTCTTCACCGTTGTGGGTCGGATTATTCAGACGTTTGATCATTTTTGCTAAGTTTTGTTTTATCATGGTTTTGACATCGATATTTGTTACATCTGTGAAGTTCCATCTCTGACCTACCTATCAACTATGAAAAGATATCTCAAAATAGAGCATAATAATACTCATGAAAACAGACAGATTGCCCAAGCATTTAAATTCGTTGAAAACCCTAAACTTCAGTTGACAAAGGATCGAGGTTAGATGTTGATTACAATCTGTCTGGTCAACTCGTATCTGTAGGGATCGACGGCTCATTTGTATCCAATCAAGGTCCAGTGATGAAACTATTTAATGGTTCTTTGAATTATGTATTTAGACAGTTATAGGTTTTTTATAGTTAATGATTAATACTCAGTAGTCAGCTGACTCAAACTTGATGGCCAACAACAAAAGTAAAAGATTGATGTACGCTAAGAGTTACCATATTATAGGCATTTTGTCACTGTTGGCTGTCCCACTGTTGGGCAATGGTGTCCGCTTAGCCTTCCATCCGTCACGATTTGATGTCTTCTCTAATCTCTCGAAATAGCTTTGTCGTTACACCAGCGCCTCCAAGAAATCTCTTCCGTCCTTCCCTTTGTCTGCGTTTAACTGTGAAAATACTTTTAAAAACATTTTTAAGAAAGGGGAACCAGCTTGTCAACCATTTCAGAACAAAGAAATTTCTTCAATCAGAACATCAAAGCTACATCGCAAAATATTTTCTTAAATCATAAGCACGTATTACATACCCCATTCCTCATAAGAATCTGAACGCCGCTTTACAAAATTCTCGTCACAAAAATAAGTACGTCACACGCATTCTAAAATTTAACTTCCATAATTCATAACCCTTTACAGAACATGTATTTAAGCAACGCTATCTACCTATCACAACGTTACGTTGTAAGAAGGGATGATCTGTAAGGCAGATACAGTAACTGCGTTCCCCATTAAGCTAAATGGCGTCCCTTCAGAAACAAAAGAGAACTTTCGAATGTGCGAATAAACTCAAGTTTCGACCGTAGCTTGAATAGGAACGCAACACAAAAGGTGAAATGTTTCGAGTGACTTGCCGGTGATGTATTAGCTATGGAGGTACTCATTTTGTGCTCAGAAAGTTTAAGAATGGTATAAAGTTTGGCTGTTTTTGAATTTTCTTGGAGTTTTTGTCTTTTGTTTGATCTTGACGGCTAAGTTAATTACTTACTGAAGAGGCTTAGGTAAGTAGGTACCTATGTTTATTACGGTGTAGGAATGGATCTTCAGGAGGAAAATGGGTCTTTCCAGGTATGTCCTTCGGTCTCCTTCGTCTATCAGACACCGAGACCGAAGGACATTGTTCTTAATCGGTGGTCCGCGGAGCAATTGTGGTCCCTGGCAGCACCCGAAGTGGTCCTCGAAGCCATCTTAAATCCGATATTTTCACACAGCAAAATAAATTGAACTTTCGAATCTAAGGGTCAGGAAAGGAAGAAGTGATCAAAATACGATACGATACCTAAACGATAAATTTTAGACACTAACAGGTTTTCAGAGCCAAAAGGCAATCTTTTTCTCAAAGATTCAAAAAAAGAGAAAATGCTGCTCGCGGTTGCGTAGATTTGTTTTCATCGACATTTCTTCATTATGTGAGCAGGGATTTTCGGCAATTTTGAACATTTTAAACTAAGCCCTGAAATCGGTCAGATGTCAGTGCCGACATGTTTGACTTTGAGCAACGCTGCAACTAATTCAGAAGTTAGTAGGTAAAGGAGTATGCAGTCACAAAAAAATCTGTACTACGTGTATTTCCTCCAAATAGTTGGTGGTCCATGGCAAGACAAAAATATTGTGGAATAGTCCCTTATGACTAAAAGTTTAAGAACTGGCCTATCTATAAGACATATATAATAACACTACCTCAGACAGATATGATCTTTGGCTGGAGAAACTTAAAACTTCTGATCATTTCATCGAGCCGTCGGAGAGCTTTACCGTGGTTGATCTGGAAAACTTTAATGAGATCCACTCCAGAGGTCACGGTTCTGGTACGGTTCTGATTTTCCCGTAGCCCATAGCAGAACTTTCAGCTTGCGCTGCGGCAAGATGAAAATTGGTGTTTTTGTAATTTTGCAATTGACACGCTACTAAACACTAGAGTGTTTATAGTTCGACAACTGTATTGTTTAAGACTAAAGGGTTTTCTATGAATAGTCTTCGTAGCCTTAGTAATTGTCGTAGCTTGCATAATGCAGTGTGCAAGCTATCAAAGGAGTAAAACATAATTTTCCAGTATCATAAAATATTTAATAAATACATGTTTATTTCTATTTAAACTTTACAGACAGATGCTGGGGAGGTGGTTTGAGTTGTTTACGTATTTTCTTCAACCCAACAAAAAAATACTAGGAAGTGGTGATGGGCAAACTTTTTGAGGACTGTCTTTGTGAAAACATTTGACGTTCAAAATGTGCTAAAAATAATGTGATTACACAGTAGGTAAAATTGTTTATGGGAGGTATTATATTTAAATATAGCTGTATTTCTTTAAACCATGAACAAGAAAGTATCGTGCGTTTTATCCACCGCGTTTTCCTCACAGGAAACTGAGAAACAAAAATATAGGCGAGATGTATCAGTTGTTTTCTTTTGCTCAACTTATAAAAGTAACAACAGAAAAGACTTCTAAGGCAAGCTTTGCTGCTTCTGGGAAAAATAAAAGAGGAACCTTACCTTATATTTACTTTTATGCTTGAACATTTCATGGAAGAAAAGCTAACGCTTATTTACAGGTAAAAAGCGTAGGTAAACTAAGTGGTTACCATTTTTTTACTATTGACGACACGTTTGATTATTATTATCTCACCCGATGGTAGGTGATGATGTGGTTAAAGATTGAGCATGCTTGCTTAGAAGTAACCTATTTACTCTTGATATAAAGACTCCCAGGTTGTAGTTATCAGGAAAAACAGACTTTGGCAGGGAACTCCAATCCTTAAATGTACGCACAATGAATGTGTTATCCACTCCACTCGATTTGTTGCTATTGCATTTCTCGTAAAAATAAGTTTAGGTAATGTATTTTAAGTTGCGCTTAAGCTTCCCTCCAGGAAGGGAAGTCTCGACATACTTACCGATCGCCTATCGACTGAATTCGGTAAAATCACCTGTACACATTCAATCTTGAACGCATTCCACGGTCAACATTGTAATGACATGGACACAATGGTATGATCCATGGATCGCGTTCGAAATTAACTGTGGCCATAAAACTTAACGACCAAATTCTTATCTATGTCGAGACTGCAGGCCCTGGTACAGGAAAGGGTTTATTGAAAATCTTTAATCTCAGAACCAGATTTGCCAGTACGTTTTACATGGGCACTGTCTTTTTCACAGCAACTGGGCTGTGAAAAAGACGTGACTGTCTTTTATTGAAAATCTTTAACCTCAGAACCAGATTTGCCAGTACGTTTTACATGGGCACTGTCTTTTTCAAAGCAACTGGGCTGTGAAAAAGACAGTCACGTCTTTTTCAAAGCCCAATTGCTATGTAACACGATATTCTATAACCTGACTACTACCTGTGACGTCTGTCAAAGATCTACGAATGACATCCAGGACCAACGGCTTAACCTTCCTTCCGAGGTGGAGTCTCGGTATGTATTGTATGATCACCCATCCATGGATCAACCTTGGCAAGCGATGTTTAGAGAAGATCTCGTAGATCGACGCGTGTGGTTGTTCTTATTTAGCTCGTTAAGCTTAAAGTTTAATTGTGTTAGTCCTACCTAGAACATTCCAAATTTTGGCGCTTTACATTTACTTTGAAGATTTCATGTTATTTGTTACATCTTATGTAGGTATATGTTACGGCTAATAACCGAAGTGCGGCTACACCTAGTTTTAGCCGGGTACAACTAGGTGCAGCCGGCCACATGCGGTTAAACTTATATATACCCCTACTTGTGAAGACAAGTAGGCACATCTAATCGCATGTGGCCGGCTACACCTAGTTGTACCCGGCTAAAACTAGGTCCAGCCGCACGTGTATTCTATTTATCATCAGCTAGAACTAGCCTATATTCTTTGCAAATAAAAACATTATATTCCATTCTATTTGTTCGTTTCTGCTATTTTTAACAAACGGATTGTGGCTTTGACTTTCAACCTACATGAATATTGATATTCAAAAACAAAACAATGCCTTCTACAGAGCTGTATAATACAGAGCACAGAGCTTCCAATCAGTAAAATTCTCGAGAGCGCCGCAGTAAAAACTCGAATACTGGGAATTTCAGAAACTGAAATGAAGCCAGTTTCTGTTTGTTCCCTCGATTGTTGGAAAAAACCTATTGTTATTAGGATTTTTGAAATTTCGGTTTGGACTATTGAACAAAGTTTTTGATTTGCTTATTCTTTATTTTGTAGGACAAACAATACAACTCGGATGCTCATATTTCTTTTGAAATAATTATGAAGGTATTTTCGTTCAACATATGCTGTGATAATTATAATTCTCTTTGCTCTCGAACAGGTCTTTTTATTGTTTTAGTTTTTTTATTCTCTTCATTTAGTAGTTGGCCTTTGATGCAAACGAACAGTTTTTCATTATTTTCACGTTAGTGAAAGCGTGACATATTTATACTTATATATCTACATCTACACTAATATTATAAAGAGGAAAGATTTGTTTGTTTGAAATGAAGAGGCTCCGAAACTACTGGACCGATTTGAAAAATTCTTCCAGCAGTGGATAGCTACATCATCAGGGAGTAACATAGGCTATATTTTATCCCCGTACTCCCACGGGAACGGGAACTACGCGTGTGAAACCGCGTGACGTCCACTAGTTAAAAATAACGAGATTGTTTGTTTGTTTGATCGCGCTAATCTCGGGAACTGCTTATGGCTTCGAATTGAAAAATTCGTCTAGTGTTGGATAGCCCATTTGTCGAGAAAGGCAATAGGCTATATAACATCATTGGCTCCGACCAATAGAAGAGGAGCATTAGTGAAAAATGTGAAGCAGACGCAGTACGCGGGTTAGCTGGTTGAAGAATAAAATGACACGTAGGAAGAATATCTCCTTCTTGTTATCGTGTGGGCAGTAAAGTCTAACGACCCCACACATCCTAGTGTCAGAGTTTCTAAACCGCCTCAAGGGCCTCTAACATGGTTTATTTGACGACCGCCACTTGGCGGCCGGGACCACTGGCTTATACGTGCCAGCAAGACCGTGACTTTGATGAAACATACACTTTTGAACTGACGTATTTATATCATCATCATTATTTATGTTTCACATTTACTTCTTTCATTTTATTTTATAAGACAACCTAGAACAATCTAATCTTGGCAATGTGACCAAGACTTGCCAAGATCCTTATCAGTACCTCAAGAGAACCTACTAAGATTACAATCTGTCGCAGTTGGAAAACTTCTGTGTTTGCAAACCAACCTAAGTTTTATCATGAGCATAAATATTTTTTTCTTTATGAATACGAGGAGACTTTTCGTCTCGGTAGACTTAGTTATTTGGAATGTTCTTGTTATGGGCTCGTGTCACTGAGTTAGGACCCTTGCAACCTGCGTAAAGTCAACACAAGCGCCAATCTTGTAACTTGTGTTACCAACTTTCTGTAACCATTTTTATGCGCATGGATTGTGTATGTATCCAAATAAAATTATTAAGATTTGTTTTTGAAACACAACAATGTATATTTCTCTTAATACTTAACTAATTTTACACATACTTATTTGGAACAAAAACTCGTAACTGAAAAAAAAATACTCGTCTTGGTTCAAAACTTTCCTCCGACTCACTTTCGACTCGAAGTGTGCTCAAAAAACTGATGGCATTGCCAAATTAATTGGCAATGCCTCTGCCCAAGGTAAATTTAGCCTTTGGGTCACAAAAATTGTCAACTACAGTAAATTAATATCATCATCATCATCATCATACCAGCCGCTGGACGTCCACTGCTGGAATTAATATATTTGATCCTAATTATAAAACACATAAGCCTGTAAATGAGTCTTTCGACACCTGAAAACAATACTAACTATGACTAACACTGGTTATGCATTTATTTTGAGCCTCAATAAAACAGCCTATTCAAATCAAACATCATCAGTTTATCTCACTAACAATAATAATTATTATGTCCTAACAGTAACACTCAAATAGATTGATTTGACGGTTTTAACGCACTAAACTAAAATTGAAACTAAACAAATCCTTTTATCTGCCAGTGGAGTTAAAAGATTTTATCGGCTTGTCATTTTATAATATCCATTAATACTGTTGGTGCAAACAAATTCTGAAATCACAAACAAATGAAATAATGGAAATATGGTAGGCGATAAACTTGCAATAAAGTACATTGACCTTTCCCTAATATCCCTTCGTAGATACCCGAACAATAAATGATGACCCGTTTTTAGGGTTCCCAACAAAAAACGGAACCCTTATAGGATCACTCGGGTGTCTGTCTGTCTGTCCGTCTGTCACAGCAAGTTTTCTCCGGATCCACTGAACAGATTATGTTGTAATTTGGTACACATACAGACTTCTGTGACCCAAACACGGACACGTTACATAAATTATTAAATTTTTAGTATGGGGGTGAATTAATGAATATAGCCTTTTATTCAGATCAATGTTACAATTACATATTATAAAAAGAACAATACATCAAAAAACTTAAATTTAAATCTTAATCTAGTCTTTTATTTGAATTTTACTTACTCTTTGCAGATCTGTTTGCCAGTCGGCAAAGGCCTCCTCCAATCTTTTCCACTCATATTTTACTTGAGCCACCCTGTTCCATGTGACGCCTGCCACTTGTCTTATGTCATCGTCCTATATTTTTTGTGGTCTACCTCTTTTTCTTTTACCTTCTCTCCTAGAAACAGGGGTGTGTGAGGTGTTTGACATATCAAATTAAAGGGCTTACTGTGAGGTTTTTTTTATATAATTGGTTTTGAAGTTATTCAAGAAATTAGACGAAAAAAAACCATTCCCGTATCTCCGAAAATACAGACAGTTAAATTTTGAAAAAAAATGGAGATAATAGATCTTTACCTTACAGATTACAGGAAAACATATAAGAAGTCTATAGTGTAAAAATAGGGAACACCCAAATACTCTGAAATATTTAATTCTGGATTTCGATATTCCGATTTTCAAAAGTCCGAATTTCATAATACCTAAGAATTATAATATCTATTATTATAAATCACGAAACTTATTTGACCGAAAGTCATAAATGCGATTTTTTTGTTTTCCGACTTTCATACGTTCGAAGAATCAAATGCTCGATGGGTTTTCGGTCCGAAAAACGACATTCCGATATTCAATACTTCTAATAAACTGCTAAAATTAAGATTTTGATTTGGGTTCAATCAGTATAATATTCAGTTAGTTACATATTATAATATCCAAAGATATTTTAACTATTTTCAAAATAAATACGTTTAAAAGACCTACTGTTTAATATGCCTAACGAATATTTTTAGCATTTTGAAACTTAAATTTAAATATCGTCTGAAACAGTCAATAAGTTTTGCTACAAAAGACGAATCGCTGTAAAACCGACTCCACGTGGTCTTGTCTGCCCTACCCCTAGAGAGTAATTTAAACCCGCGTAGGCGCGGAGGGGCGAGGCGGCCCGCGAGCTGAGGAGCAGGTGTTTTAATGCCCACCGCCGCGGCTAAGCGAAGCCGAAGCTGCGGTGGTGAGCGTTAAAACCATCTGCGACGATAAGTTCGAGGGGGACCGCCGGAGCCGTGACAGAAACCATGCCTGCTGTATATTGTATGCTTGCTTGCATGCTTGCTTGCATGCTGCATGCTTGCTTGCATGCTGCATGCTTGCTTGCATGCTGCATGCTTGCTTGCATGCAGCTTGCATCTGTCATTAGTTTTTTAATTCTACCTCCTCATACTAAAAATAATAAAATACTTTGTTCTGAAGAGCAATTGTGTTTATTTGTCTTGCTATTTAGTTTTACAGGCGTTTTTATTTCGGAATTAATAGGTATTTTAATAATCTGAATTCGTATTTTTGATGTTTCGAATTATCATTAAGTCGGACTTTTTGTTATTCGACCTATTGAAACTCGGTATTTTAAGAATAGTAATTATAAACAATAGGAATATTGATATGTCGGAGTTATAAAAAAGGATTAATGATAAATCGGAGTTGTTATATTAAGAATTTTGAACCATTCGGAATTATGAAAATCGGTATTTTGAAATTCGTATTTGTGACTGTCGGAATAAAGTTTTTCGTATTAATGTAGTGTACCTGTAAAAATAACATGTTAAAAATTGAAATTCGTTTGGAACCTTTTGCACGCGAGTCCGACTTGCACTTGGTCAATATTTTCATTACAAGAGAACGTAAAGGATCACGATAGAAGTCGATTCAGGACAGCTTTATGTCTTTATTTTGTATTTGATATTAAGAAAGTAAATAAATGTATGTGGGACAATTACCGTTACTGTACTGTACTGTACTGTACCTGGCACCTAAAATAGTGAACTGCAATGAGTACTCTATAGTCATTCAAATCTTTATAGCTTTGTTTTTAATTTTTTTTTGTTCCATCTGTGGTCTAAGATTCTCTTTTCTCTCTCTCCCTCTATCTTTAATGATTGGTGACATTTGGAACGTTCATTGAGAAAGCCTTATATGACCACTGCTAGGACACTGGCCTTCTTCCTTTGAGATAGCGGCAGTACTGCCGAACTAGTCTTTTAAGTGTCAAATACAAGCCATCAGCCTTCAAAGCTCAGTACATAGGAATATTCTGGGCACGCCCGCTCCATCATAAAGCTTATTGAGTTATAAATTTTATAATGCATACTGTATATAACATACGTCGCTGACCATCTATAAAAAATGTTTTAGTTTTTACCAATTAGTGCGTTGTTGTTGTCTATGCCTGTCTCCCGAAAACATATTACACGACGAAAACGATTACAGCGTTTACGTTATTGGTGTTAAACAAAGTTTAATTAGAAATCTTATTCAATCTTCTTATTTTTGCACTCACAACAATAGACTTCATCGGTTACATCTGTCTGTTTTGTGCGAGTCCCAAATAAATATTTTTCTTTCTTTCTTTCAATCCTGAATAAAAAAATATTAATTTCCCCGTTTTGGTTTACACACACAACAATTGTCAAACAGCTTGTCTGTTCTGAGAAAATCTCACCGTGTACACTTAGAGTGAGCATGAAGTGAACTGTTATTCCACTTTGTTCGTATGGATTGACAGTTCACTTCATGTTCTCTTCACCTAAGAGCCGGCGCTATGACGTAGCGCATAGCATTTTTCACTGTGAAACTATTATCGACATTCTCCTCATTTAAATAATATCTGAAATCAACTAACATACTACACTACATAACTAACAACATCTGAAGAGCATCGAAGCGACTAAATGCGAATGGTAGCACGCAGTAACGCGACTGCGCGAGCATGCGCGCTACTACGTGCACATCCGCTTCCGATCGTACACGTTCGGAATCTGAAAAAAATGCAAAATTAATGACGACGGTGTGTCGAGTAAGCGCAGTCTAGCGCATACTTGCGCATCCACGCGCATTCTCGAGTAGAAATTTGCCTACTGTGTCACTCTCTGCGCTGCGCTCCGCTATATGTGCGCCGGTCTTAAGTTTACAGAATCGGACTGCTGAACTCAAAAGAAGGTCTGCTTTTTAAGTCAGCGCAACATATTTTCTTCTCATTCCCTAATTATCTATATTAACCTAGATATAGCCATTTTAAATAAATATGGCTATGGGCTGCCCTCTCCCGAGTTTTTGTTTTACTTGACATAGTTTTGCTCTTGACTCTAGTCTAGGTGAGAGGTGACAGAGACAATGTCGACGATGGAGTGAGCTAACCCAGAAGAAGCTTATTCACTCTAACTTTGAAGAGATTAGGATTTGAATGGCAGATGTATGTGCGTGACTTTGACATCATAGTCTATGTCGGTGTTCTCTTTCTTATTTAAGTGTAATTCCTACCCCAAAAAGCTAGTGGCTTGTCTTGAAGTAAGATGTAAACACTTTTAAAAAGCCCCCTCAAACAAATCAGCTGCTTTATTTCTCACGAACACTTAAATTAACCGGCAAAGCGATTCAATAGTACTCGAACTGAAACTTATACAACATTTTGCAATTATTCAGGAACAGCGAACAGAACTCCTTTGCACTCACGAGTCTCTGGTAGGGTGGTCTGATAAAATATGAACGCATTGTCTTAGTACATTACTTTGCTTCCTTTCATGAGAGAAACACACTTATAACGAGTCTGTGAGCACAAGAAATGAAATGGTTTCATTTATCGTGGACAGAACTGTTTTTATTTTGTGTCAAAAGTGGTGTCCAATATAAAGAAAAACATTAAAATTGTATAAAATAGGTTGCGACACTTTTCAAATCAAAACAGTCATCCACAATGTCCCAACTTTTACTTTCCTAGTATTTTATTAGCTAGGTACAAGTGACGCAACAAAATCTCCCAAAGAAACCAGAAACTAACTACTTTTGACGACTTTTCCCTATGTAATTGTTTGCTTAGGTGTTGATTATCAATATGCAGTATACAGCCTATCATAGTCCAATGCTGTACATAGGCATCTGCTTGATGTCCACCAGTAGACAGTCAAGCGCCGAATCAGAAGTTGTGAAAATCCACTCCTCCCCCTTCGACATCATGGTCCAGCCACATTTTTAAGCCTTCAAGAGGTTCTATGTAAAGCGAAATCGTATCAGCTACTCCAAAAATGTGTAGGATTGGCACAATGTTATGTCATGTTGTGGTCAAGTATCTATGTTTATATGTTTAACAATACCTGAAGTCTTCATTGATTCACAGTATTCTCTATGTGTTTGTCTGAAATCTCAATGTACAAAGAAATCCAGGAAGAAAGCGAAAATGTTTCTCAAGATTAATTAAGTTCAGGTGGCATACGATATTTTTTGCTGACCCCGCAGGAAATTGGCGTAGCGTGATAAAGTGGGTCAATTTTCATATTTTAGGGAGGTTGTGTATAATAGATATTTCCTACCTTTTCATTTCACAGATGTTTTGCTTCTTCTTTTTAATTTTTAAATACGGCTGAGATTGAATATTTTAAATGAAGTCTGTTAATTTGGTCTGTTTTATATAAATACAAAATGAATCGATAATTGTTTATTCAGAATAATAAAACTATTTGAATTACATTGGACATTTTGAACTCATTTAATATGTAGATTTATAATGTAAATATATTTTTCGCAGTTCATAAACAATGTTTGATCAGGAGATTCATTTGCTTTAGACTTTTTAGATTTGATTGGACCGTATTGTAGTAAGGTAATATTGTAATACCTACAACAATAAGAAACAGTCTATACAACCACAATTCATCTCCAAAATTTTCTGCTCGTGACAAAAGACGGAGTTTCTAGTAATAACACAACTGAAGACATTCGTCGACAGCGGCTGATTAAGTCCTGTACAGTCGCTGGCAGCAGTGATTAATGAAACGGGACGTACATTGAAGGACAGATGTGTTAATTAGATTAACACATCCAGACGTTGTCAGTTCGAGATTTCTGCGCGACTGTACTGAGCCCGGGATAAAATATGTTGTATTAATTCTTAGGTGGAATCAAGAATGAATGGCTCTTTCGTCGGGACCAAATTAAGTAATCTGATGTGCTGTGTTGTATGTGATAAATTGATGTTGGGTGCGGAAATGGCGTGTCCTGCGACCTTGGCTGTTAGATTGAATTATTGTATTAATGGGAATATTATTTCTGAACATTAAGTGATGGATATATTTATTTGGTGCACCGTTAGATCTATAAATCTATTACTTATGGCACAAGAAGTTATTCAAGTAATTAAGCATTTTTTGGTCCTGCTTTAAAATCATTCTGTCATTGGTTTATTGCAAATACTATAAGTTTATAATAAATCGCGTGGGATTGTAAAATTTTACTTTTCAGTACTGGTACAGGGATGAGATTTACTGTACCTACTTGAAATGATCTGATCACAGTATATAGAAGTTTATAACCTTATAAGATGTACTAACAGTGTTTTCAATAATCCGGGGACAATTTCACATAATCTATAACGAAATTTCACGCTGTTTGCTTATTCTAAAAACATTATTAATCTCAAATTAACCATAAAATTTACTTCATAAAGTCAAACGTTCAAATTACCGAGTGGTTTGACCGAGATTACTGAAGTAGCTACAACATCGTAGCTACGGCGTAGCACTGGCGCTACGGCGTAGCAACCGCGTAGCCAAAACATTTACCTTACCGGCTACAATTACCAATTTCCGCTCCAATGACCGACTTTAAAGGAATACCATTTACATAAATTATCTTAAAAATATCTTGCCTTTCAGGCAACGAAACGCCATTAAAAACAAGCAAATTAATCTTTAAACCAACACGAGTGTTTGAAAGCCGATATTGATGACGTTAATTCTCAACACTAAAGGAGATATACGATCTTCATAAAATAACAAACGCCTATTTTATTACGCCGCCAATACAAAGAGTGGCAGTTAAGTCGTTCTAATAGCCTGTAATTCGTTTAACTGCTGACGGCGTGGTTGCTAAATAGCGTGATGGTTGGTGAAAGGAAAATTTACTGTGGTGGAGATAATTGTTGTTTGTACGTGCTGACCTGACTACCAATTCTACTAATTTTAAACAACGTTCACATTTGCATGTCAGTCGCAAACTGTCAAAAAAGCCTTAATTTTCATACATTTTTGACAGATTGCGACTAAGATGCGAATGTGAACGTTACTTGAAAATAATTAGTATTGGCACTCTGGTGAATGTAGCTGGTAGGATTATTTAGAACGAAAAATGAATTTTATATTGGTAAGGATTTAAGAAATTAATTGTAGAAAAAATCACATAGTGATATTTAATTTTATATTCGCTTTTAAGTCAATCTAAAATTTTGGGAGTGAAAATTACGCAGAAAATTAAGGTCTTATTTAATTTAACTGAAGATGTAAAAATGAAAAAAAAAACATAATTATACCATATTATTATTTACGATAACTCATAAAAAAGAAAACTTATGAAAGAAAACTACAACATTTTCGTTTGGCCGTCGCTCGCCTTTCGCCTAGAGGTTTTATTAAATAGGCTCTAGATGGCCAGATATCATACAAAGAAATCAGCATTCCACAGCTTTGCATGCTTTGCTTTGCTTTGCTTTGCTTTGCATGTTCTCTGTCCTTGTGGAACAGCCTCTCTCTATCATTCGGTGATCCCAGTCTTCTTCTATTTCGCCAAACCGTAGCTTCAATTTCTTCTGCTCTAAAACGATATCAAAGCTCACCCAATTAGCACATCAATGAACACGATACCTATTATTATCGGTCATTAATTCAGACCGTCTATTGTTCAAGTTTGCGTCATGTCATTATCTAGGACTTAGGTAATACAAACTAGTCTAGAATTCTCCCTAGAGAGAAATAGATAGTATCTTTTGGTGGCTCGTTAACGGTAAAATAGATTTCTGAATGGGTGTAATTCTGGTAACACTGGGTCTATCTCGCCGGATGTATTATGGGACGTAATTACGTTGGTATTTGCATTTACACTATAATTAAGGCTGTATTAGTATAAGTGGTAGTTTTGATGGAAATAAATAGGCTTACTAAATTATAGGAGGTACATAAGTCTTTACAGAGTTATATTCTTATAAATAAAAATGAATCACCGAAATGTGTGTATGCGCACAACTTCGTAACGACGGACGTTTGTATTGTTTGTAATTGTTAGGTAAGTATGAAGGAAAATTTTGGAAAACAACCCTATCCTACTAATTTTCTTTTTTTTTTCTTTTTCCATTTGCCATTCAGCTTGAATTAAGTTTGTTTGACATCTTGGAAGCAGTTTTTGAGATTTCATCTCTTTAATTAGAATAGCTTCAGATTGAAGCAAGTCTTGTGCTTCTCAACCGGAATACGCTATGATCAGTAGTCATGAGTGCTTTCGCTAATTGGTTTTTGTGACAATTCAGCCTTTGTTTGTAGGTATCGCAGGACCTGTCTATTTGCTCCTTCACCCTGGGCATTTCAGAGTATTCATGTACTTCTGTATTCTTACAAACCATGTTGCACTGATTAATGTCTTTAACGCTTTATTTTGGAAGCGCTGAAGAATTTCGATATTGGAATGGCTTGCCGATCCCTAGAGTTCGATAGCGTATGTCCAAACTGGTTTGATTACGCTTTTGTAGATTAGAAGTTTATTTTCCAAGCTGAGTCTGGATTGTCTGCCTATGAGCCAGTACAACTTTCTGAGCTTTATGTTTATTGATCTTTTTTTTTTTATTTGTGATGGGTTTGCTCTTGACTCTAGTCTAGGTCAGAGATGACCGAGACAAAGTCTACGATGAAGCGAGCTTACCCAGAAGGCGCCTGTTCACTCTAACTTTGAAGTGATTAGGGTTGTAAGCGTTTGGAAACACAGACGCAGGTATAAAGTTCCACTCCTTTGCTGTGCGCATCATAAAAGACGTTTGGAAACGCTTACTGCGAATTGGTGGAATAGTAACAAGGTAGGAATGGTGGATTCCGGTGGGATGAGGTCGTGGAGTTCTTGGGCACACTCACCGAAGTACAATCTGTAGAAGACCGACAAGCAGGCAACCTTACGGCAATGAGCCAAGCTATGAAGCTTGGCATCCACCAGTTTTACGTCACCGATGAGCCTCTTAGCTCTGCGTTCCACCGAGTCAAGCGCGGCAAGCTGATCTCTCTTAATGATCAGCCTTAATGTGGTCTCTCTAACACTGTAATAATTTTATAAATGCGAAAGTTTGTGTGGATGGATGGATGTTTGTTTGTTACTCTTTCACCTCAGAACGCTTCAAAGGATCTTCATAAAATTGGCACAGACGTAGATTATAGTCTGGAATAATACATAGGCTACTTTTTATCCCGGAATATGTTCCCTAGGGATCACACGGGCGAAGCCGCTGTCAGAAGCTAGTATATTATATCTGGGCGATGCCGGGGCGGGAATCTGGAAGTGCTCATGAATAATTTTACCATGGGATCACCGTTAAATTATACATGGTGATTTTTTGAAGTGGGCAATGGTGGTCAAATTTAAAACTATGAGAAATAGTACACCAAACTTACTACATATACGGCAAAAAGAGAGAAAAATATATTAAATTCTAATGAACTGAATTATATTTAAAAATGGCTTTGATTCATACATTTCGAGCATTGATTTATCAAAAATCCATTGATTCGCATTTGAAAAATTTCACGAATTCAGGTAAATTAAAATTCATCCTGGAATCAAACAAAATCACTTATTTAGTCACACATTGATTGATAGGATTTTTTCAGGAAACAACAAAATAAAAATAATGAAATCGGTATTTTGAATTTACTTTACTAGGCACTTAAGTCTTCTCTTTCTTCTCCAAACGTTCGTACCATAAAAATAAGTTAATACCGAATCGTGTTAAAAAGTTTAATCAGATTTAATTTTCAAGAGTCGACATTTTATAACATACTGAATTTGTTTATTATCAGGCAGATTTACCCATAAGCTTCACATAAAAGCTGAAAATTTCTCAAACCAATGAAATTCAGTAAACTTTACTTTAATGGACCTTAGTCAGAATCTAATCAGTCTGTGTTTCCTGATAGCTACAACCTGGATTTTTATGTCAAGATAGTGGTCAAACGCGTGGTCAATAGTTAAAAAAAAAACAAAATAAAAGCCTTTAAAGATAGACCATTTACAGATATCAGACAATAAATTCAATATTCACGCAAGCGTAGCCGCTGGTAGAAGCTAGTAATAAATCTAAATAAAACCATGTTACATATTATGTCCTTTAATAAAAAAATACTAACCATAATTTTTTTCTTTAATTCCAGATAGTCCACACCTTTCCATCGGTAAGTCCTTTTATTAGTAGATAGTTTATTACATAAGTTTGAAATGTTACATTTGCGGAAGAAATGCACAATGATCACCTACGTTAGTCATAGGATGAATAGTGGATATCGGCTCCGCTTGCCGCTACTAAAAGACCGGATAAGTGCGAGTCGGACTCGCCCGCTGAGGTTTTTTCACAGCTTCAAAGGACTGCAGACCTGTATATGGTTTTAATTTAAACTCGATACCTCCACGCGTTCCCGTGATAAAGGGTCTCGACAGACAGACGGACAAACAACAAAGTGATCTTATAAGTTTCCGTTTTTTCCTTTCGAGGTACGGAACCCTAAAAATCAAAAACTATTCCGTTACTGATAACTGACAGACAACGCACAGCCTAACTAACTGATCGTTGAAAGGTCAAAAAAGGTCAAATTCGGCATGTAGGTTCCTTGGGGAGTACTAAGAGAGGATCTCTACTGGAGCGACAAAAAATGTGATATGAAGTCGCGGGAAGCTAGGAGAATATACTATTTGAAAAAAACTTGTTATTTTCGAGTCCGGGTTTAATTTGGTTACAGTTAAGGTTGCCTCGTTACCTAGTAGTTAATGCCAATGGAGCTCTGGGTCCTGAAAGCGCAGGTGTATTGTAAGTTGTGAGTCGTACGTAATTAAACTATCTTTTTAGGGTTCCGAACAAAAAACGGAACCCTTATAGGATCACTCGGGTGTCTGTCTGTCTGTCCGTCTGTCACAGCCAGTTTTCTCCGGATCCACTGGACCGATTCTGTTGAAATTTGGTACACGTATGGACTTCTGTGACCCAAATACGGATGCGTTAAGTAAATTATTAAATTTTAGTATGAAGGTCACTTTTGGGGATCAAACTAGAATATTAAAAAGAAAAGTTTTTTGAACAATATTGTGTGATATGTCAAATGAAAGGGAGGGTTTAATATATTTTTTTTATAATTTTAAAATGAATGGTTATGAAGTTATTCGAGAAATTAGACGAAAAATGACCATTCCCCGCTCAGTAATTTCGGAAATAAGGGATGTTTCCGAAACTACTGAGCCTAAAATTAAAAAAAAATTGGTATAATAGATCATTACCTATAAATTACAGGAAAACCTATAAGAAGTCTATAGTTTTAAAATAACATGTTAAAAAAATGAAATTCGTTCGGAACCCTTTGCACGCGAGTCCGACTCGCACTTGGCCAGTTTTTTTCTAGTCCATATTGTGTCCTAGTACTAGGCAAAGCCCTCCATGAAGCCCTTCCAAGAGCTCTCGCAGTACGCATCCAGGTCATCTCGCCATCCCTTTCTTGGCGGACCTCGGCGGCGCCGTCCATTTTCAGGTAAACCCTGTGTGAAGACTTTTGTTTCAATTTAGTTGCACACACCCACACGCACTAAACGTTTTGGGAACACATTTATAGTGCGTACAGCTAAGGAGTGGAATTCCCTGCCAGAGTCTGTGTTTCCAGATAGCTACAACCTGGGAGTCTTTAAGACAAGAGTGAATAGGTTGCTTCTAGGCAAACGTGCTCCATCTTCGACCACATCATCGCTTACCATCAGGTGAGATTGTGGTCAAACATATGCCTATACATAGTTAAAAAAAAAAAAGTTGATTATTTTATTTACTAAATATGTACCTAGCACGTCTTATTCACTATTGGCATAATGTGTGTTTTCATAATTATACTTTTTTACTCTTATTAGGTGTATATACTTATTTCCTTTACAGATACATGTGTGATACACGTGTGTGAATAATGAAGACACAGTAATTTTCCTTATTTACTCAGAACGTGGATTATTTCTTTTTTTTTTGTCTTATTTAATACCCTCTTATATCTCTCTAACTAATTAGAGTTAGTTCTTTACTATAATTAGTATGATATAATATAATAATATGTTTCGACACGTGTAGAATTAGAGAGAGATCTTCATCCAGACACAAACAATTTTCACCTTTTTATAAAGGAGACGATTCATGGTCCCTAGAAATTTAACCCAGGTCCGGCGCAAACGTTTTGTAATCATATTATAGAGTAAAAAGAGTACTAAAATAATATACTGTCGCCATCGCTATAAATCTAGTGGCTAACAGTATTTGTTTGATTATAGAAGTTTATAAGTAGGGTTTCTTTGTCAAGCCCTATATCGCCTAAACGACTTGATTGATTTTAACAAATGAGCTGGGTTAATTTTGTACCTTTTCTAGGGATCCGTACCTCAAAAGGAAAAACGAAATCCTTATATGATCACTTTTTGTCAGTCCGTCTGTCTGTCAAGACCCTTTATCTCGGGAACGCGTGGAGGTATCGAGTTGAAATGAAAAACCATATACTTAGATCTACAGTCCCTTGAAGCTGTGAAAAATTAGAACTTCTGAGTTAACGTAAAAATAGATACGGCCGTTTATGCCCCAAAAAACTTATATTTAAACACTCTCAAGGGTATCAAAATTTATAGGGTATTTTCCGTTGCCCTAGAACTATGAAATTTGGCAATAGTAGTTAGTAGTATCGTCATACTACAGGTACAGGGAAAAGTCTGAAAACTATACATTTGTAATGAAATCATAAAAAAGGTCTTTTTAAAGTTTTTTTTTTTTCAACCTTGAACCTTGACATTTATTTAAATAAGCAATAAATCCTTACTAATACATATGAATATACAAAAAACAAATACACTCAGGCGTCGAAGAATTCCTCCGCATCGCTGTCATCCGGAAACGTGCCCAGAAGACTGGCAGCATTGCCACGTTGAATGGCAATACTAATTCTTTGAGCAAAGAACGAGCCAGCCCTCTGGTCACGCAAAGTGTCGATCAGTCGGCGAGAAATATCCTTAAAAAGGAGACGCGCACTCGGACCCCATGACCCTAGTGTTTCGACCCCAAACGGCTCAAAACTGTAATTACCAATAAGGTTACAGTATTTGCGCCGCTTGAGGGCCTCAGCAGTCGCAGCAGCAGCGAATAAAGTAATACGTACCTACCTACAAATTTGTACGGAAACCTCGGTGGGTGAGGCCGTCTCGCACTAGTTCGGTTTTTTTATTTGAAATAGTTTTGCTTTTGAGTTTAGTCTAGGTCAGAGATGACAGGTGGGGAAGCTACAGATGGACCCACAAGGAGCCTGTTCACTCTAACTTTGACAAAATTAGGGTTGTAAGCGTTTGGAAACACAGACGCAGGCAGAGACCTTCTCCTTTAGATTCATTTATACTAATCTTGTAAAAGTGCAAGTAACTCTAGCTGTTATCTCTTAATAGCTACGTTTTAATAGCAGGCACACGGTGAAAACATGACCTGGAATAGGGAATAGGATTTTTAATCCCAGGAGTATGTTCCCTTAAGAGGGGTCACGTCGGTAATTCTCGGGCCTTTTTCCATACAAACGCATTCTGCTGTTTCCTAGGATAATGCTGCTAGATCAATGATTTTTTTCCAAAAAATCTAGATCGAATTAATACGTCCTCTATCATATTTTTTCCAAAACATAATTACTTAAATAATTATGACAATCCAAAAACCCGGAAAAACAGCCCGTTTTACCGCCATGTTCAGACGATTGTGAGACAAATTTGATAAGTTTTTAACAAAATAGAAAATATTAAAAGCATAGATATAGTCTTCTTCTAAATTTTGATATATTACATTTTTATATCAGTCCAGTTTTGAAGAAGAAAACAGCGGAATTCAAAACGTCTTTTGGTCAAGGTATTTATAGGTAAAATCAGCCTAAGCTGCAGTTGTCGCTTTCGCACTTTACTTGGTATGGCGTAGCGCGACTGCATCGGCAATATTTTCTTCAAATACCTGATTTACCGACTGGGAGAGCTGGACCCTGTTTAATGTAACTGATAATGCGAGAAAATTGTCAAAATTTGAAATTGTTGCAATATCGCGAAAGATGTTGTTTAATAAAGCAGAAGATGTATGAAATAAACTTACAAAATTATCGAAATGTCAGATTTTCCATTATCACTTGTCGGTTTTATTAAATTAGCCCCTGCTAGAATCTAGTTTATTTTTATTAGTATCAGCAACAACTTGTAACTTCTGAAACCGTCTTTACGATATAAATCTTAGATAAAACATCTATACAACTCTAATTGCCGGTACTGTCTTAAAATTAATTTATTAAAGACGTCCTACATTTTGTATAATCACGTCAGTCTGAATCCCTATTCAATAATTTATTCACCTTATCTCTCATTCAATTACGTTACTCTCAAATGGAATTGAACAGTCAATCTAAATGAAAGCACAGTAATCAAGTTAAGGCAAGTATTCTTTTTGTCTAAGTATTTTGGAACAGATATACCTACCTAATATTTTGCTGTACTCTCTATACCCGATAAAATTCAAGTTGTTAGCTTTTATTCTCTAGCTTTTTCCCGTACGCGCGTATCCCGTTTTTCCCGTACCCGTAGGAATTTCGGGAAATCCTCTCTTAGTGCTCCACCTAAACTCCCCAAGGAACCTACGTGCCGAATTTCAGCTTTCTATGACCAGTAGTTTCGGTCAATCACTCTATCAATTCAGAAACGGAAGAATTTTATATATTAGGATTGTCTCCAGAAATAGTTGGGAAACAGGTTGAAAGAAAAAAAAAGGTAAGAAATAAAAATGTTTATTTGGGGCTTGCACAAGACAAAAAAACAAAAAAAAAAAAAATTAAAAACAGTAAGAAATCATCCATCAATCAATAATATATATATATAACATTCTTTCGGTACTGAATTGACTGAGTCCGTGACTAACAGACAAAACACAGCTGAAACTTCTGGTTGCAGAAATCTGAAATTTGGTATGTAGTTTCCTTGGGCAGGTTAGGGGAGCACTAAGAGAGAATTTTCAGAAATTCTTACGGGAACGGGAAGAAACGACGAGACATGCACGTACGAAGTCGTGGGAAAAAGCTACTTTTAAATAAAAGTACTTTAAGTATACGAGTAGGATACGCAAAAATATCACTAGTAGTTCATCCACATCTGATTAGTCTTGAGTCATCCCCAATACAGACGGGAAAAAGGCCACGAAGATGATGGTGAACTACAGAAATATTTTAGTAGACCACTCGTATACTAATTATGCTTTTATTTTAAATCGTCGCATTTGTTTCTCTTCACCACAAAATCCTAGACTTATTGCCAAAGAAAACTCAAAGACCGTATTTGTCAGAAACAGCAGTGGAACAGTGTTGCCTACAAAAATATTCTCCCATATTTTCAGACCAAATATATTATTCATATTTTTCGCCTACAAAACTGTCTTTTAGTAAACAACTGGATCTAGATTTATGTCCAAATTATTTCCGAAAAAAATAAACCTCTTTTTCTAGCGCTAAATAACGTTGTACCACTGGAACGATTGTAATTGAATGATGAATGAATATAGAGTAAAAAAATGTATTGACTTTTTGTTACAAAGTTTTGAATAACATACCATGTTGTAATCAAAAAAATAAAATGAAAAAATGGAATGAAATTTTTTTATGTTATGTTTCAGCCTGTACCACATCTGGGCAAAGGTCTCCCCCTAGTCGAATCATGTTATTACTTATTATTTTCATATTTATCTTTTAATGATGTATAATAATAAAAGCCTTTATTAACAATTATAAAATATTTTACAGTTTTTAGTTTTTTTTTATGACATCGGTTAAGACTGTTTTGCCTTAGCATAGGTTTACCCCAAATTCTTCCACAAATTCCGATCGTGATCTTTTCTTCTTCACATTGCACCTTAATGATGTATATAAATATTTTATTTAGACGTCTCTTAAATTAAAATATATATATATTAACAGGCTTTCGTTTTTCTTCTGAATATTATGTCAAAATTAAAAGACGTAATATATCACCGTTTTGTACCGTTTTCCATATTTCTGAAATATTACTTTTAACCACATAACGCAAGCTATGGAAACCAGCCATAGATAGAATTGAATACAAAATATTACACGACTAAAAATGGAGTTTTGGGAAATCCGATATAAATACATCTTTTAATATGGGTATGAAAGCTACCTGCACATTGTGGTCTTCTTTAATTCCGCGAAAAGCTTAATATAAATGTAACGTATATATTTTTTGCTCAGAGATTCAACGAACACATGGGAATCAGATTTTCATAATATAATATCACATATATTCCGTGAAGGGTTTGGTAGAGTTGTAGCTATTAGTGAACCCACATTTCGTTAATTCTGTTTAGTTTAAGTCTCAAGTTTGCAGTAGGTGGACGAGCTATATGGCATCAAACGGGTACAAACACACAGCTGTCTACTACTAAGAAAGTCCAGAAGAAAAACAAAAATGTACACTGGCGAGCTGGGAATCGAACCAAGTACCTAATGCTTAGCAGTAACAAGTGTTACTGCTAAGCTCAATGCCTAGGTAGGCAACTGCCTACCTAGGCATTGAGCCGTTGATAATTTAATTAAGGTTCCAAAGACGCATTACTTATGGCAACGCTTCTATAGACACACAATATAATGGTAACAGCTTTATGAGTTTTGTGTCGCAGTAAAAGCGATTTTTTTTTAATTCTAACAATTTAATGATGATAATTATTAACCTACTTAATGGCGAGAATGAAAGATATCAAGATGATGTATTCTTTCGTGCCTACTAAATTGTTCGCAGTAGGTATCTATAGACATGGCAGTAAGATTAAATAAAACAAAAGCGATCTTTATAACTGTATTGAAATCGGCAGTATTTTATTTATAAAATTATCTTTTGCCCGCGTCAATCAGTCAGTAATGGAAGAATTTTATATATTACTAGCTGACCGGGCAAACGTTGTTTTGACAAATAAAAAAAGTAGCCTACCACCTATTCTCATACCTTTTTATGGATGGGAAATCACCATATGACTCCTCCCGCTCTGGGTGAAGCAGAAGGGAGTGTCAGACCTTTACTGATGTGACTGTTCCTAAAATACCCTAGGCTGATAAAATTTTCGTTTTTCCTAGAATTATCCTAATCGTTAATTTCGGTCCCATTCGTAAATGGGAAGGCCGCGCCCCACCCCGCGCGTCCTCGTAGAATTCGGCCCAGACTGGACTTCTCCCGCCGTTTATGAAGTGAATTCCAAAAGTATGAAATAATCCAACGCCTTATCACACTGATAGGACAGAGTATGGATTGATATACATAGTGAATAGACTTAGGAATTCATAGTTATGAAATATAATAGAAGTGGTTTTAGAAAGTAACAATTTAACAAAGGGAAAACCAATTTTTATATTTTAATTAATAATAAATCATGTGAGAAACCCTTACGCTAGCGTAACTGGTTTAAGGTCAATAGTTACTCACACGATACCTCACTTCCGTACCCATGGCACTTTAGAGCAACACTTCCTTAAGTGACACAAGCGGCTTTTCAGCGGCAAAGCGTCGACAACACGTTCATATGGAACGTGGTCCCTAGCAGTCCTCTCGAACTGAAAAACGTGACGAGGCGGCATTACAGCGGCAGAGCGTCAGCATCAAGCTCATAATGGAGACTTGGTCCCTAACAGTGCATTGACTGTATAATATAGATATGTGTGGTCAACCCAACCCCAGGAAGCGCACTCCTCGTACAACAAGTACATCTGTAAGGCACAGTGTTCGTATCTGACCGAATCAGTAGTCGTATCTGACCGAATCAGTGGTCATATCAGACCAATTCAGTGGTCGCAGGTAGAAAATATAAATTCAAGAATTAGTACAAATACAAATAGATACTTCAATCGAGAGTTATAAACTCAAGAAGTAAATAGAGCTGAGAACTTCAACTCTATCAAAACCTATAGACAGCCCTTAAAGCGCCCACCCGTCACTACTTCCTAGTGTTTGCGCTAGGGGAGAAGAAGTAGCGGAACAAACTCCCCAGCAACACGTATCTGTCTGTTTTGTTATGAAATTATAGACGTTAATGTCACTGTGTATAATTAAGCACACTATCAGCCTAGGATAAGTCAGAACAATAAAGAACTCACCCCAACAGCTCCAACACACATTCTCACACTCACACACACGTATTAAACACTAAATTAATCTAACTTATATTTAACTTAATAAATAATACTGGCTATCCTAAGGGTTACAACGGACCACACGTCTGCTATTTTATCTAACACCAGCCTATAGCTTATGGCGTATAGCCATCTCCGAGACATAGCCTCCGGCCTAACTCAAACCTAACTCGGTTAACCAGTACCGTTCACCCTGAAGCCCTAATACCGAGTGACGCCAACGCCTTCAGCGTCGAGCCTTGCGATTTCCAACAGATGTGGCTACCTGGTAAGACCTCAACCGAGCGCAAGTCGGTCCCGCACACGAAGGGTTCCGCACCATAAACTCTAATTTGTATTATTTGCTACTTTACCAGCAAAGTGGATACATAATCCGTGAAACCTGCAACTGTCCAGCATTGTGGCCCTTGAGACAGCTTTCACCGACCGACAGACGGACGGACGGACGGCCGAGGTCTAGTGACAGGCTACGCGCTTCACTCGCCGAGCATGGAACCCCAATATGTTTGGCGACTCACTGTCGGACCCTTTTTTGTGTAATTTCTTAATTGTTTTAAGAATTCGCTTGAGTTTTTTCTAAGGTGATTTATCGCAAACAGATGAGTGAGAGCGCTTTCAGATACTTATAGATTCTTTTTTGGTTGACGCCTATTCAAGGTAGAATTTATGATTTTTCTAAGTGTCTCACAACATGTGAACCGTTTCGAAATAAAATAAATATTTTGTATTATTAGGAGTGTCATACTGTCACACTGACTAAAACCCATCCGTGTTCCTCCTAATGCCCTTTGCGTTCCAGGGCAGCGGTGACTCTTTCGAACAGATTCCGTAACCCCGGCAGGCACTGGACCTAGCGGGCCCCGTCTACTTTGCTGACATCTCTTTGAGCGCGCGTGGAACACAGCGCGCCGTTGACCCGGGCCTGGTCTTGATCGGATGACGAGCCACCCAACGCTCGCCGTCCGCAGATGGACCTATTCTACGCCACCGTAGAATAGGTACCTGGTACTTACTGAATATACACAAAAAAGTTCATGAAAATCGGTCGAGCCGTTTCGGAGGAGTTCGATTATAAACACCGTGACACGAGATTTTTATATATTAGAAGATGGTGATTGATTTCATGAAGCAGATCCTCAAAACCCTGTTTAAGAAAACTAGCAGAATAATCAACACACTGTCCTAATAATAGTTTTTATAACAAACTCAAACGTCGATCAAATTTTAATATTAAATCAAACGCCCACGTTCACTGGCACCCCATCCAATATAATATGAACGAAATAGCGTCGAGCACTGAAACGAGGAGAAATTGAGACAGATTTCAAGAAGTAAAATCATTTAAGGCGAGCGTCGAGAACGGAAATCCGTCATACAGTGGGAAACTCACAAAAGTATATAATTAGATTTTTAGGGGTTGACGTCACGACATTTTTTTTTATTGCAAACGAAATTCGCTCCTTTTCAAACGTGAGATGTTGTTTTCACTTAGAAATTGTGTATGCTTATTTTCTTTCTGCTTGAGAATACAGTCTGTACCGAGTGTTTTTTGAAGTGAATCAATATGGCTTAGGAGAAATTACTTTTTGTTCACCTTGATGGTTAGGAGTGGGTTTATTATTGTCAGAGTTAGAATTTTAGATATAAGAACGTTAATTGTTATCAACAACAATTTTATTATGTTTGTATTTGAATTTAATTTTTACATTTCGATTATTCGAGATGTTTAGACTACCTTCATAATAGGTAATATTGTTGGCATTTAACATCACTACTTTCTCAGTGTAATTTTTTTTGATTTTAGAACGTTGATCAGTTTCATCAACAACAGTTCGGTTTTGTTTGCTTTCTAATTGAATTACCTGATTCTGATCTTTCGAGATGTTTCGATTACCTTCAGATTTCAGTGTTAGATTTTTAGATATGAGAACGTAGATTTTTATCAACAACAATTCTATTTTGTATGTCTTTTAATTTAATTTTGTCATTGTGATTTTTCGAGATGTTTCAATTACCTCCAGAATAGGTATTATCACTATTTATATTCGAAATTTGATTACTATCACCAACAGTTCCATTATGTTTGCCTTCAAATTGAATTTTCTGATTCTGATCTTTCGACATCTTTCCTTACCTTCAGAATAATATTGTTTGTTGCCATTTCATATCACTTACAACGAGGCCTACTAATTGGACTAAAGCAACAACAAAGTCTAATCCAGACTCGATTATATTAAGATTAAGCCTGGATCTTCGTAAAACAGAGGTCAAACATAACATCTCGTATCTCAGACACAAAATGTGGTGCTTTCATTATTTCGTTAATTGTGTCGTGTAGTCCCACTAATGGGCAACCGTCTGGTTTTGTGGGGCAGTGACATAATACTTGGAGCTAGTCCAAATCTTTCTACTAGCGACGTTTTGTACGACATCTATGCTGTAATAAATCAAGTTAATTTAAAATAGCTAAGCAAAGAAATGAATTTTAAATTGTATTACGAGGATTTTGGATCTAAACTTGTTTAAGTGATTATAATCTTGAGAATGGTTGTTTATAGCTTTGATTTAATATAATAAATATGGAGGCCTTATTTTGGCACTTGAAATGATAAGCTGTTTATGAGGATCGAGAATGTTCAGGAGCATTTGAAATTCAACATTTATTTTCTATAAGTTTATTTATAAATAATATCACGCCTGTTTTCTTCGAAGGATTAGGTAGAAGTGCATTTATACAGCCTGGACTTAAAAAATAATAACATAAAAAAAATACAATGCGGTAGGTAATCAGTCCACAAAACCACCTTAACCCATAGCCTCTCGTATTTTATTTCCATGTTCTGCAATAGTCCTGCACCAACCGGGGATTGTCCTTGGGTATACTTTCAAACTACATACAGTGATAATCAGAGAGGAGCTCGTGGCGAGAGAGAGTAGCTTGTGGCTAGATAATAACAGCCGCACGGGTTGGTCTTCGAGGTTAAACAACGCTTGCCAAGGTTGATCTGTGGATGGGTGACCATTTTAACTTCCGAGTTTCCTCCGTGCCTCAGAAAGCACATTAAATCGTCGTTTGGTAGTCGTTACGTACAGTCAGAAGCTAGTAAATCTAACTCCAGTCTTCCAGTGGTGTTACCCAGTTAATGATTGTGGAGGTCTGGTAGACAGCCGCTTCACGTATAATACTGGTATTCGGCTTAATCCGGTTTGACTGGAAGCCTACCTCAATACAGTTGGGAAAAGGCTATTCAGATGATGATACAGGGGTAATGGTCGGCTGTTGCCACATTTTATTTGAAATGTCTAACGGAGCCTCTGGGGGTTCGGTCTCTCTTACGCCAACGAAAAGACCGGGACCACAGGGTCCCGAGATTGTCAATAGTCCCAAGTAATAGGAAATGACCTTATTGATATCAACCAAGTACAAATCCATACCCCAGGCAGCTTATGAAAAAATTCAGACAGCAAAACTCAATACCATTTTAGCCGACAAGGGATTTAGACGCAGGGTCTCATCATGCTCAGTAGTAGCGTTTGTGACCACTAGACCCACAAATCTTTATCAAACAATTTAACCATTTTTCTTTAACTGTTTAATACACACAGTCATCATCTGCCTAGCCTTTTCCCAACTATATTGGAGTAGGCTTCCAGTCTCGTCGGATTCAGCTGAATACCAGTATTTTACATGGAGTGGCTGCCTACCAGACCTCCAAAACTCGTTAACTGGGACACGGTACTCCTTGGCAAGACTAGTGTCAGATTTTCTGGCTTCTGATGATCTGTATCGACTGTCAAAGGTCTACAAATGATAGCCGGTACCAACAGCTTAGCGTGCTTTCCGAGCCACGGAGAAGTGTCGGTTCACTCATCCACAGACCAACCTCGGAAAAGTTGCTTAACCTTGAAATCGACCAGGGCAGCTTTTTTTATTTTATTTGTGATGGGTTTGCTCTTGACTCTAGTCTAGGTCAGAGATGACAGAGAAAAAGTCTACGATGGAGCGAGCTTACCCAAAAGGAGCCTGAGCACTCTAAATTTGAAGAGATTAGGGTTGTAAGCGTTTGGAAACACAGACGCAGGCAGAGAGTTCCACTCTTTTGCTGTACGCATTATAAAAGACATTTGGAAACGCTTAGTGCGAATTGGTGGAATAGCAACAAGCTAGGGATGATAAGATGTAGTGCGTCTGGATGTCCAATGGTAGATGGGGGCCTGTGGGATGAGGTCGTGGAGTTCTTGGGCACACTCACCGAAGTACAATCTGTAGAAGACCGACAAGCAGGCAACCTTACGGCGATGAGCCAAGCTAAGTAGCTTAGCATCCACCAGTTTTACGTCACCAATGAGCCTCTTAGCTCTGCGGTCCACCGAGTCAGGCGCGGCAAGCTGATACTTAGCTGAGCCATCCCAAAGGTGGCTACAATACTCCATGCAGGATCGGACTTGTGCTTTGTATAGGGTCAAAAGCTGTCTAGGCCTAAAGTATCGCTTCATTCTATTTAGGATGCCCAGCTTTTTGGCCGTGGGTTGGACTTTGTACTCGATGGTCGCGCCGAAGTTGAGACTCGGAGGAGCTCGAGCCGATCAGACACAGGAACAGATGCACCCCGAAAAGTAGGAGTTTGGTAAAAACGACTCCTTTTTGCAGCTGTTATTATGTCGCCATAAGCTCCTCTTTAGAGAGTTTAATACATACAGTGCGATAGTTATAATATACGTTCATAAGTAACCAGTTTTTAAAAGAAAAAACCATTTTGAAAACCTGATGCTTATTATAATAATATCACTCACACATTAGCCTCTTTATCTCCGTCTCAATGATCCTTTTTCAGACAAGTGCCTACGAACACGTTCATTCCTACAAAAATCTCAACAATTCTCCTCGCCTAATTTCCGTCGAGTATTAGAACGGGAGGGCACTTACTGAGAGAGAAAAAAGATATTGCTAAGGAAAATGGCAGGTCATAAATAAGGGCAAGTGGCACACTTCGCGCTTCGAAATCTGTCGGTACTATGACACAATACACATAGGCTCAGAAGGTCAGCTCTTTACAAAGAGCAAAAACGTACGCACACATTGACACGCTTCTCGTACAGCGAATGCAAGCGTACTCGTGATTGTCATTTGTTTGAGATCGCCGAATGTACGCGTCTATGTGTGCGTTCGCCTGTTTTCACTCGTTGCATGGATCGGAACTTCTGTTCTTTTTTATCTCGTGACTAGGGGCTAAGGTTGAGTGTATGATTGCGGATATGAAAAATGGAAGCTTAGGACTTTTTTGTGTGTGTGTTCGATGCAGGCGTGTGCTGTTCGAGACTATTTTCTTACAAGATCCGCGATTTTCTCGTCTCATTTTTTGTGAGATCTAGAGTTTTATTTCTTTGGCACAAAATATGCTGTGCTAAGTTTCGTTTTGGTCCTAAAACATGGTTGAAATTGTAGAAGATCAAGGTCCCTTTAAATTTACATTACAAACTGAGGTCAAAATGCAGATTTTTGTTCTTTTTTTTTAATAATGCCTTTTACATTTTTATTGTTTTTCAAACTAAAACTGTCTAAAGAAGTCTTAACATAAACCAAAAAAAAGTAGGAGTTTTTGGCTAAACTAACCATTTGGTGTGTCAAAACAGACCAAATAAAAACGGAATAATGTCACAAATAACACCAAGACTTTACCAACAGCCACAAAACATTATGGCCATACAAACTTCTTATATTTGCCTGGCACTTACTAAAAACAACTATGAAACCAAGTCGAAGGCCTAAGGCTGCATTCACACCAAACGCTTAAGCAGCCTTTGCTGACTTTGAGCATCAAGTTCAAAATTTACACCGGGCCGTCGTAGTCCTAAATGATTTTGATTATATATATTTCGATAGAATTATTTTATTGCTTAAACAAAAATTGTGTATGTGGTGTTAGCCTAGAAGTAATTGTTACACTTATTAATGTAGGCAACAATTAAACTAAATGTAAATGTGTTTTGTAAACAATTGTTGGCTAACTAAAAATAAATAAATCAACAAATAGAAAGGCATCGAATCCGAACCCTCTGATCACAACTGTGTGTCAGACAACACTGCCCATTGGCACTATTCTGTAAAATTTAGCTGAAGTGGACATGCAGTGAGCGGTCAATCCGTACATTCCGTACAGTCAAGATCAAGTATCAGTTTACAGAGCATATGTTTTATGTTTGCACTAACACGGAGTAAAGTCCTTTACTACGAAAGTTAGGTTAGACAAAGTACACCTTATTTCGTTTTACCTAACTTTCATAGTCCGATACGATGGCAATCCGGTAATAAGCTAGTACAGGATCAATGGCTTTACATGCATTCTGAGCTACGGGCTTATCACACCTCCAAACTCCGTCTGCTCCTGGTAAATTCTGAACTAATGAATAAAAAAATTTAAGCCTACATTTGGGAATCAAACACATGATCACCACGAGATCAGTTTAGTGTATATTTGGTGTGAACACGGCCTTAGTACAGTCATATTTATTTCGCTCCCACTACAAACGTCACATTGTTTTGAGGGAAATCTCACTTATACAAAAAAGGGGAATATAATAAACAGTACCATAAACATCTTCAAGTGTCTCTCAAACCTTTGAGAGAAATATATTTCTTTGTTGGCGAAAAATAGATAAAATAACGTCTTAGTTTGTTCTTGTCGTTGATAACGTTCAAGTTTTGCGAAGAACTGTTTAGTATGGTTTTATAACTATTGTGTACAGGGTTGAGTATTGCGTCTAGACTACTTTCATTATTTATTGATAATTTGTTTTGGTTGTAAGTGGGGTAGGCTATGGTGAAAAAATAGGGTCCTTGACTTGTTAGGGTTCTGAACAAAAAACGGAACCCTTACAGGATCACTCGGGTGTCTGTCTGTCTGTCTGTCCATCTGTCTGTCTGTCTGTCTGTCTGTCTGTCTGTCTGTCTGTCTGTCCGTCTGTCACAGCCAGTTTTCTCCGGATCCACTGGACCGATTCTATTGAAATTTGCAACACATATGGCCTTCTGTGACCCAAATATGGACGCGTTACGTAAATGATTAAATTTTTAGTATGGGGGTCACTTTTTTTTAAATATCTTATGACATATCAAATGAAAGGGCTTACTGTGAGGGTTTTAATTGTACTAACTGTACTGTTTTAATAACATCTATGAAATAAGTATTCATTCATTGTAGTAAAATACCCTATTGTAAATTTTTCACTCGTTCATCTCCATTGGAATCTCTTCTTACAACTAAACTTTAATTTAACGTTTTAGGAATACTTTCATTGTACATACAGTCCAGGAGTGAAATTTTCTGCTTGTGTGTTTCCCGGAATGTTAAATCCTGGGGCTCTTTAAGTCTAGAGTGAAAAAGTTACTTCTAGAAAAACGTGCTCCATCATCGCCTTTTATCAAGTATAAAAAAAACTTAACGGTACGCTTATTCGAGTCTTACATAATTAAAACCTTAAACTTGAAAGTTTTAAAACAGTCTTTTTACAGATCCTAAATTTTTGTGTCATTAAAACAAAGGATTTAATGGCACAAAATCCTTTTAATCCAATCCTTAAAGGCAAAGCTCAAAGAAGATTGATTTCCTTGTACATTCAATCATTTTTCATAACCTCATCTGCAAGAATTCAATCTTTCCTTTTGATCTCGGTCCCAATATAAAAGGTAGAGCCCTTAACTTCAAAACAGTGTACTTACCTATGTTGATTTATGAGTCAAAATAATGAGCGTACTATGAGGAAAAAAAGTCTCAAAGAGACGGTACTGAATTATGTTTTGACTTACCAGTGCCAGATAGTTACGACGATCCAAAATTAATTAAAAATTACTTTTGAGAAACCGTCAATACGACATATTGTTGATTTATAAGCCCGTAAAAAATCTACTGTCTTCGAAATTTATTTTTAAAAGACAAGAATTCAAATTCCAGTTGGACATATTATATGAGGAGTGAACATAACACAGACAAAAATAATTAGTAAAATAATTCACTTCCACTATTTCACTCGATAGAAACAACTCTAAAACTATCTATTAATTCGACCCACGTGATACTAAAAACATTTGGATGCTTCCCGAAAGAAGTTACGGCATAAAAACAGGGTTTCGCAACCCCTACAGGCTACATACATATTCTGGTTCAATCCAGGACGAACAACAAAGAGCCTAGAGCAAAGTTCTACACGAGAATTGCAATCGACACCGCTCGCGTCGGAATGGTTGAAAATCGATTCTGCCGTTGACACTTTTTAATTTGAATTTTTCTTTTTGGGGTCCAAAAAAATTTGACTGTTTCGTTGAAACACCGTGAAACGAACAAACCTTTTTGATTTGTCGTTTATTTGAGGATAGTTGCTATACGCTGTTTCAGTTCAGTCTATGAAAATAAATGTGACAAAACCTGTACAAATCCTTTACTTCGCGTGGGTCCGTTTTGATAGCGACGTGTAATAGGACCTTTGAGATTTGAGCTTTGTATTGTTGATCCATCGTTCTACTATTGGAAATGTCTACACAACACAATCACAGCCAATATTGCACACAATATGTTCAAAGCCAGTGGTACTGTACACTGTAAGTTAAGATACAATTGAAGTGGGTAGTAATCCATTAACTTTAGAGTGCGTCATATAGGAACAGTCACTGACAGGAGTAACAACAATGTGTCTGTCTTGGCTTTGATTATAATTTGTCTTATTAACATTAGCAAGTAAATCTGATATTTTAGAACCAACAGCATCACTAATAACAGCGCTTAAATTGTAATAAATATTTATAACATTTTCAAAGTTTCCTCTTGCATTCTTTCGCTTTGTTGTCCTGCTTTCTCGAGGAGGTCGTTAGCTGTATCCCGCATATTTTTTCTTGAGATTAAATTTTTCAGTGAGCCTCAACAGCTCAATTTTGTGCGAAATTATTACTCGAGCTTCATTTTCCGGGTTCATTACTTGATCTTACTGTGAAAGTTTTATGCTAAAGTATGAAGTATTCCAATTCCGGTGTAATAATGGGCACGTAACATCTTGTTCTTATTATTATTTTTGGAACAGATAGAGCAATATGGAGCTTCAATATAAAAGTTGTTGATTGAAGTATTGCTTATGAATTCTGTTTTATAAGATAGTGACACGTGTTGGCTCTTCTATCTTTGAAACTATAATCGTAGTTTTGGTAACGTCAACATTTTCAAACAAACAAAAATACTCAGAAATCGATGAAAACACAAACCTTTTTATCATCAACAGGAAAAGTCTTAAAAGCACCTAAACAGTAGTACAGGAAAAGTGTTTGAAATTGATAGTGTGAAAGCACCCATTTGATTGTTTTTCCCTTAAAATAGCAAAGCAAGAACAAATAAACACGGCACAACAGCATGAAATGAGCCCAATAGATTACAATCTCTTGGCATACAAACAGCCATGTAAACTTGTTTTCTATCCATTAATATTGTAACAACTTATGCGGATAACAACATAGCAGTACTATCTGTTTTTTCCACTCCTTGATCAACGAGAAAAACTCGACTTACAACCTCGATAATATCAATCCTTTTTTATTGGAACATTACAATATTTCCATCCTTATATTTTATGATTATTTTTAGGTATAACTTTTTCATATAAAATGTTATTGCTCTTGTAATCACATCGCAATGATTGAAAGCTATTTGTTGGAAACGGAGTGATGTAAAGAGATTAACTACAAAAGTTTTGCTATTAATAACTTTATGGCTTTCATTAATGTTATTCGCTTTTAGCAGTATTTTTGCACTAACTTTAACGACGTAATGGCTAATAGATTTATTAGTGACAACGACTTACTATGTTATTTATGAGTGTGATTTTCGATGTAAAATATGTCTATAAATAAGGTGGAGGGAAAGGTTCAGGGAAAAATATTTTTGTCGCGAAGTTTACGTAACTTTATGGAGTATTTTGGGTTACGTTTGCTTTGGTATGCTTGACAAACTATTACCTACTTTATTTAAAACTTATGGCATGTTTACCACTAAACCAAAATATGGTTAACGCATCTGGCAAACAAATTAATTTTATTAATATTTATATCCTGTACTGTCCTACTGCTGACCAAAGGCCTCCCTTCACTCCTGTCAATTTATTTATTTATTAAAACTTTATGCACAAGTAAAAATACACTGTACAAAGGCGAACTTAATGCCTTAGGCATTTTCTACCAGTCGACCTTAGGGTGGTGCTGAGAAAATACGGCAGGTGCAAATTATAGGAAAGAAAAAGCAGAGACATAAAGAAAAATACAACCATAAATACATACATCATCATCATAACAGCCGAAGACGTCCACTGCTGGACATAGGCCTCCCCCAAAGGGGGGGGGGGTTGTCATAATTGTCACGCTTGGCAGGCGGGTTGGCGATCGCAGTGTATGGTGTAGCGTTTTACAGAGAACGCTGCTACCCATTCTCTGGTGAGTCCCTTAGTCGCCTATTACGACATCCACGGCACATACATACACATAAATAAAATTCACAACGTTATTAAGAAAGAACGACACCAACGAATTAACGCTGTGATGATTCTACCAACTTCTTGCGAATGTGCTCCCGTGCCTTCACCAACCTTGTGCAATTTTAGGTCAGTCCTTTCAGAATGAATCCAGCTGGTCTCGTCATCTCTTTCTGCACCTGCCACTTTCTCGTTTCCTTGCGTTTGGGATCCACTGCGTGGTAATTTTTGATCATTGCTCCTCCGACATTTGGCCAAATTCATTTAATTTTGAATCATCTACACTAATATTATAAAGAAGAAAGATTTGTTTATTTGAATTGAATAGGCTCCGAAACTACTGGACCGATTTGAAAAATTCTTTTAGTGTTGGATAGCTTCATTATTAGGGAGAAACAAAGGCTATATATTATCCCCGTACTCCCGCGGGAACTACGCGGGTGAAACCGCGTGACGTCCATTAGTCATCAATATATATAAAATTCTTCCGATACTGACTGATTGAGTGACTGACAGACAAAGCACAGCCGAAACTACTGGTCGTAGAAAGCTGAAATTTGGCATGTAGGTTTCTTGGGAAGTGTAAGAGAGCACTAACACTTACGGGAACAGGAAAAAACGGGATATGCGCGTACAAAGTCGCGGGCAAAAGCTAGTTTTAAATTAAAAATAAAATGAAAAAGAGTGAATGATAGCGTGACGGTTGACAGTGGAAAATGAAAGTTATAAACGTTTTGCGCTGATGCCAAGTAATGAGAAAGTGTTTTTTCAGATATTGTAAACTAGGTTCAAATAGTACATAATTGATTCGCTCAATAGGCCAAAGTGCAGTATGTATATTCAACTTGTAATAGAATAAACGCAACACCTAAACAGAGGTCATTATAATCATCATTATGAAGTACTTTTAGTTTGGGAACAATAGAAAAATCGAGGAAAAAATTCGACTGCCCCATACATTGGGGTTGATCCCATCATCTACACTAATATTATAAAGAGGAAAGATTTGTTTGTTTGTTTGTATGTTTGTTTGAAATGAATAGGCTCCGAAACTACTGGACCGATTTGAAAAATTCTTTCAGCAATTGATAGCTACATTATCAGGGAGTAACATAAGCTATGTTTTATCCCCGTACTCCCACGGCAACGGGAATTACGCGGGTGAAATTGCGTGACGTCCACTAGTAGAAGTATAAAATTAGAATTTGGTCCCAAATATCAAGATTTTGCGATAGGGTTGACCCAGAAGCCTATGACGAGATGAGTTGGACTCCTATGAATAGAATTTGGATTGATAAAGACAGAGAAAAATGGAATGAATGAATTTCTATGAATGAATGAATGCGTGCTTTTCTCTGCAGTTCAACTATAATCTCATAATTTTGAAAAAAAAACACCAAACTATTTATCACTACATCAGGCTGTTAATAAAAACATGTGACTTGGTCTTATCTACAGTAGCTTCATCTGTTTTTGGTTTAAGGTGTGACGTCACAGCTACCGAACCGATATTTCATTCTCGCCACACCGTCACGTCACTTATTTAAATTCTTATTCACTCTCGATACAACACAGGTTTTCTGGTATCAGAACGCTGCTCGGCTTTTACCTACTACCTTTATTTCGCCAGTGTTATAAATCTTGACTTGACTCGGTACCTATTTATATTTAACAGTGGTTGCCCAAGAGATTTGATTTTAGCCTTTTAGCAATCTGCATTCCTTATCCATAGCATACATGCTTTAATTAATCAAGTCCCAATTTTTAAAATTCAAGTTTTCTCTTCATGCACAAACACTATTGAATGGCTTTATTCATTCAGCCTCACACTTTTACTAATATTCTCAAAACCACCATCTGATCCTATATTCTTACATTAATTCTTCTCCAGAAATCCAGAAATCTTTAGCTTCACCACCCAAGTCGAAAACACTCCATCTCAAACTGTTGAATAATGTAAACAATTTGTACCATCTTGATAGCCAAAATACCTATGTCACGCTTAAAAGTGACGCGATAAACGCCGAAATACAGGGTTTTGAAGCTTCCACGGACAAACCATTAATATTAATAAAGCTAAGAAATGTTCCCTTCTGTATTCCATCAAATAGCTGAACAGGTGATACTCGTGTTAGCGTTTCCGGGGTAAAATTTTGTTTTATTACATTTTGGCGTTATTTTAGACTGTATTTTTTGTTGATACGCTCCATAGTAGAGATATCTACACCCTGTTTGTAAAATTTAAACTTTAACCAACATAATTTCTTTAATGTATGTATATGTCGCAGAATATGGAATGCATCGATTGTCGAAAATGTATTTTATTTTCGGTTTAATTTCACTTTTTCCTCTGGTAATGCTACCGTCATAAGATAAAAGGATGTATTGGCACAAAATGAAGTAACTGATTTTCGACCTTAAAGTATTTTCTATTTTTCGGAAATTTCGAAAACTTCGTTTTGTGTAATACGTCCTTTTTTCTTAAGACGGCAGAATGCTTGAGCGAATTAAGTCGATACTCCATGACAGTTCATGTTTATCATTTTTGACACATTCAAATTGAGCGTGGGTTGACGAAAGGTTGGTTGGACGTAATGACCAACCTCACTACATGTCATATTGGTTCAACTTAGTCAGATATTATAACATGCATCGTTTGATACTTTTATCCTAAACTGTGGGGCACAGTAAAGATTTGTGTACTGAATAGTGCCTGTGTATTATTTCACGTCCGAGTCCACGTTCTACCATGACTGATCAA
The DNA here is from genome assembly GCA_947578705.1 of Lacanobia wlatinum. Classification (NCBI taxonomy): domain Eukaryota; kingdom Metazoa; phylum Arthropoda; class Insecta; order Lepidoptera; family Noctuidae; genus Lacanobia; species Lacanobia wlatinum. The sequence continues at coordinate 5,082,339 of OX388037.1, forward strand.
CATCCTGACGAAAGAATTAACAAGGTCGCCGAGTTCTGTATACTAGTGCTGTGTACCTCTTGTGTGAGAATTATTATTGTCATTGTGATTTTGAATGTGAATTATAATTTGATAAGCAATTGGTTTTTCTATTGCGCAATAATCAACAATGTAGAACCGATATCATGGCTGATGTAACCTAGAGAGATGTACTATCTCCGATATATAATATGACATTTAGACACTGTCGCCTGGCTTCTTCTCAATTTTTTTTAAATTTGGTAAAATTATATTTTGTTTGTTATTTCTTACAGGCTGTTATGAGGAATATAAACGAGTATATTTTCTTCTACCTTGGCTATAATAATCATTGGAACAAATATCCAACATCTTTTAGTCTCTTTTTTAAAAACCTCATCTTTCTACTCTTATTCCAATTTATTTGGGGTCTCAATTCCATCAAAAATCCCACAAAAAGATTTTGTCAACTGAACTTTTCACTGCAAACGAGTTCTCAATGAAAAAACTTCAAAGCTGAAATACGTCATTCAATCAATCATGGCCGACGCAACGGTTGCTACTGACATACAGTTTGCTAACAGGTAACAAATTGTTGCAGCACAAAAATATTGCCACCTGTATTTTGTAAAGGGATTTTATTTTAATGCGCTAGTTTTATGTGTGTTTTGGATTGTCGTTTTTGCCTATGCAGAATCTAAGGTTGTAGAAGCAGTGGGTTGGATTAGTTAGTTAGAAAATTGTCAGACCTGCCCTACCCAGTATGGAGTAAAAGAAAATGCAAATTTGTTATCTATATCTATACTAATATATAAAGCTGAAGAGTTTGTTTGTTTGTTTGCTTGAACGAGCTAATCTCAGGAACTACTGGTCCGATTTGAAAAATTCTTTCAGTGTTAGATAGCCCATTTTCCGAGGAAGGCTATAGGCTATATATCATCACGCTAAGGCCAATAGGAGCGGAGCAGTAACAAAAATTGTGACGCAGACGAAGTTGCGCTGGTCAACTAGTTTCTAGATAAAAATACAACACAAAATGTTAAATGCAATTTCAGACCATACAATAAAAAAATTAGTCAGAAATAATCAGAACTGAATAGCTGTAATAACAACCAGTAAAGTTTTAATTATAATTCCGTTTCTATTTAATACGCCATTCATTCTGAACCACATCCACCAACTGTGATGCCAGTGATAATTAATATTTAATTAAATAATAATCGACATTGCATTCACAAAACATTCGAACTAACAGATACATCAATAATTTCGACATGATAGCAAAAAAGCTGTTGACGTGAACGCGTGCACCCATTATTTCCGAAAACAAAATAAACTTTTGTATGAACGAACAAAAACAGTAAAACGTCGACTCATGAATGTGGACGAATGGAACGGAGTAGTAAAATTGTACCGGGAGCAAATTTTTCGCGCGGCCAACCGCAAGGGATGCGGGGAATGGATAGTGAACTTGTGTTCGTGTGTGTACCGATATTCATAGTATTGACACAAATCTTCTTAATTCAATTTGGGATCTAAATGACGTAATATCTTTTGAAAGTGGGACGTTTAAATTATCTTTCGTGTATAGTGACCGCTTTGAAGTCCAGCGCTCGGGTTATGAGGTTGATGAACTAGATGTGATCGAATTAGTTGTGGGTTCCAACTATGAATATGAATCTCATAGGTAATATAATGGATTTAGATGTATTTTATATATACGTAATATGTTTTGCTCTTATAAATAACAAAACGGTGGCTTTGATGATAATGATCAAATCCTAATGAATCGTAGAAACCTATACTGCATCGTAATTCCATAGGCTAGTTTTATGCTAGAATATTTACGATTCTTTTGAGATAGAACATTACTTCGCTCTCATGTTCTATCTATCTCCTGTAATATATGTCTCATAAGATTGGCCGGGGAAATAACTAGAATCAAAATATAACTCCGCAAGTATTTGTAAGAGCTCTAAAAATAATAACCATTGTTTTACATTAAGATTAAGGACACACAAGCCGTTGTCCTTAACACACACCCGAATAATATTCCTGAAAACAAAATAACACCTACAGGTAGCCTGAAAACTGATCGCGAAACTGTAGTGGATGTAAAACTTTTACTGCCCTCCACGTAACTCAGTTATACGGATATACCACAAAATAATTCGATTGTCTCGACCCGTGCGTCGACAGGGGTGAATGTTACGTTAAAGCTGAATATCTTTGTGACCTGTGTGAGGGAATTTTAAGTTATACCATGTACTTTGATGCTTTTGTTAGGAATGGAGACGTAGAAAATGATTGTGAAGAATGAAATGAAATTTGAAATTTTGTTATATCAATGTAAAATGTACGTGGGGATGTAGTACCATTATTTGGCTGTGCACGATTGGATCCACAATGATCTTACTGTTTTTGTGTATTGAGTATTGAAATACCAATGTGCAACGTGATTATTGTTTCAGTGTATTTTGCAGTGGTTGTAGAGAGGAAATTCTGCATTCGGTGAATAATAATTTATGGTTAAGTTTTCAATAACATCCACAGGCACGTGAATATTATTTTGGATATATTATTTCAGCAAAACGACGTCCAATGCTAGACTAAGAGCTCCCCCAAGTATCCTTGAAAAATAATAATTAGCATATTCTGTAGTTATTAGTTCTTATCAGATAGAACTGATATGTATAATCCCTTTTGAAATATTTACTGTCCTACCATCCATCCATCAACTTGCATTGAGTATCCAAACCCTCAGAAAATTACTATCTTATTCATATTTTCAACTTTAAATTGAACCGTAGCTGCCGCTAAGTTTATTTTCCCTAACTATCATACTGCTACTATATATTATTTTGTAAGGTATATATCTATGGGCCAAAGTAGCCTGAAAATAAAGAGTTTTATTATTATTTATTATATTATTAACTTTCAACTACGGAACTCCTAGTGCATACTTGAGAAAAACTTCAACGACTTTTAAAGTTTCTTCAACCCATTTAAGAAAAAAAACTGTATTTATATTCTGCTTTTTAAAACAAGCAGGGATATAAAAGTCATTTTGCATGTACATCCCCCGTAAATCACTGAACTAGCTTTAATGGGAGTTTTAAATTGCAATACTTCTTTCTTAGTGACCAAGGAAGATTCTTTGACGTGATTCTTTTCCCAGATTTGTCAGGAAATTAGTTTGCTTTAATGCTTTACTTTTAGTAGATTCTGTTGTTATAGTTTTATCTCAAACTTCTCAAATTAGTCTTGAAGGGCAATGTTAAACTTAATCAGTCTTTAATTTTCCTACAATTGCAGCTCAGGTTTTTGTTTTTATAAGATAGACTGGGCCTCAAGCCACCAAACAGGTACAATGCGGGATATCACATGTCAAAGAAATTTTATTTAAGGTACTACAAGTTTTTTAGCGATGTTTTTCTTTCCCGTTACTAAGGATAAGCTTTTTTGATCTCTCTGCTTAACATGATTTGTTTTCCTCGGTCTCATCAGAAGGCTTAAAGATGCTCAAAGGACAATGGAGAGAGCAATGCTTGGAGTTTGTTTGCGTGATCGAATCAGGAATAATGATATCTGAAAGAGAACCAAGGTTACCAACATAATCCGAAAGATCTCATCAGAAGGCTTAAAGACGCTCAAAGGGAAATGGAGAGAGCAATGCTTGGAGTTTATTTGCGTGATCGAATCAGGAATAATGATATCCGAAAGAGAACCAAGGTTACCAACATAATCCGAAAGATCGCCAAAGTGAAGTGGCAGTGAGCAGGGCACATTGCTCGCAGAACAGATAGTCGATCGAAAATTTTTGGAGTGGCGATCGCGTGATGGAAGACGCAGCGTTGGAAGGCCTCCCACAAGGTGGACTGATGACCTGGTGAGGGTCGCGGGTAGCCGACACTTGGGGGAGGCCTATATATGCAACAGTGAACGTCTTTCAGTGATATGATGATGAGAAGATTTGTTACAAGATGGTAGAAATACTGATGTGCTTGCTTCAAAATGTTATTAAGCGCATGATAAAGTATAATTTTCCAGTAATTTGGCAGCAACTCTTAACTGCGAAATCAGCTCGCGATCTCCCCCAACTCTTGCTTCCTTAGTAACAATTTAGATGATAAACCTGCCAACCAGAACTTTTCCTCATTCATATTTCAACATAGAAACGGCATTCTGAGGTGGTTCATAAATAAAAGGGGTAGTCAAATAACACACGTCAAACCATCCATCTTTACGTACAGTGGCGGCGCAAGACTAAAATTTGATGTGGGCAAGATTGGAATTTTGCGAGGCCCATTAGGTTCTACCTAAGAATAGAGTGATTTTTGAGGTTTTCAGAGATTGGATTCTACGATTGAGGGTGAGAAGCTGCGAACTCAATCGCTTATTGTGCAAACTATTAAATATTGGGTGAATGTTGGAAAATTCAAGAAAGAACTTAACTAAAAGAAGCTTTGATGCAAGAGCGATCGTAGTGAGCTTCTATATACGAGTAAATCATAGTGCCTATCCTGCCGTGGTTAGTATTTTTACAAAAGTTACTGAAGTAAACTTTAACAAAAAACGAATTCAAATAGCAAGAGCAACCAAAGCGAGCTCAAATAAATTTGGAAATAGACACGGAAAAGTTAGACTTTTTTGATGGCCTTAGCTACGTTTTTTTAAGTTGAAAAAAAAGCCAAAACTGCGAGGCCCCTGGGACCACGAGGCCGTAGGCGGTGGCCCACGTTGTCCACGCCTTGCGCCGCCTCTGTTTACGTATGAGACAAAACCAATAAACTAGAGTACCTATTCTATCAGCAGATGAAACTGTGCTATAGGAAATATGTTTCGAAGTCTGTTTATGTTTTTACGATGTTTCTTCGGGTTGAAGTGATCAAAGTTATTTATGTTTTCAACGGTAAAAAATGTGCATAGAAGCGATGCTGAATATCTATCTAGACATTTTAGTTTTGTTATCTTGTTCGGACATAATCCATTGATACAAGCGCAATTCATGCTTGTATCAATGGATCCTACCCGAACAACCAACGTCGATGATTCTATTTAAGACACTAGGAACTTTTAAACTTTAACGTATAATAAACTAGCTTCTGCCAGCGGCTTCGCCCGCATGGTCCCTAGGGAACATACATCCGGGATAAAAAGTAGCCTATGTCCTTTCTCAAGTTATCTGTGTACCAAATTTCATTTAAATCGATTCAGTAGTTTTGGCGTGAAAGCGCGACAGACAGACAGAGTTACTTTCGCATTTATAATATTTAATTAAGGATAAATCTGAAGGCCAATTCTCGTACCTAAAAAAAACCTGCCAAGTGCGAGTCGTACTCGCGCATGGGGGCTCCGTACCTTCGTATTTTTACTATTTGTTGATAAAGCGGCAACAGAAATACACACTCTGTGAAAATTTCAACTGTCTACCTATTACGGTTCATGAGATACAGTCCGCTGACAGACAGATGGACGGATGGACAGACAAACGGACGGGCGGCGGAGGCTTAGTAATAGGGTTCCGTTGGTTACCTTTTGGGTACGGAACCCTAAAAACGTTCAAATATTTGTTTTTGGTATGACAATAGCCGTCTTTACCCTTTCTCTGATATATTTTTATTAGAACCGAAAAAATAAACTATAGATCCTTTTGATTAGTAAACAAAGCTAAGGATCACGATAGATGTCGGTTTAGGACGGCTTTACGTCTTTATTTCCGTTTCGTAAGTTAGTTTTGACCAAAAATGTAAATGTCAATGACCGATATCCCCAAGCTACAATGTAAGACTTCTTTTGGTTAAGCTGACTCCAACGTCGACTTAGTCTCTGTTACCTCTGCAGAACCTAGACTAGAGTCAAGAGCAAACTCGTCACAAATAAAAAACCTTTAGCACCAAGTAACATTGCTGCTTATATCGCTATAGGCTAGTAAAATAGATACTGCTCAAAAGGTTAGGAACTAGGAATAACAGACAGCCCACTCTGCAGAGCCTGCATGGAGGAGGACGAGACAGCAGTACATCTGCTTATAAACTGCCCAGTAGTCCCTTATTACAAGGCTAAGTACTTCGGAAACCCAGGTACCCCCTGGTACCTGGGTTTCCGAAGTACTTAGGTGAGTACTACGGTGAGATAGTAAGTAACACCAAAGCGTTGCTGGCCTTCCTTGGGAAGCTGGGATGAATCGAATGACACAAAAATTGCTGCTCGAAAATTGGAAACTATTTTTGCGTGATACTTTTCGTACCTTTTCAATTTACAGAAGAATAAACTGTTACTTTTATTCGAAAACTTGTGAAAAACGGGACTTGAAAAGAGCGGATATTTCAGCAGTCCGCTGTTTTAAAAAAACCTTGTACACTTGCAATATCCGTTTTATTGTGACGTATTCGTAAAAAACTTTCTTTTTATTACAGAGAGGTGATGACAAAACGTGCCTGATATTGATTGCGACGAACACTCTTGATATTTTTATAAACGTACGTTTCACCTACAATGTGAAAAACCTATATTGTTCATGTTGTTAAAATAAAAAAATAAATAACTCTGTCAATATACATGTATACTTATGTTTGACAATTTAGCAGTCAGATGTCCCTCCATTATTTAACACTAGCTTTTGTCCGCGATTTTGTCTATGTATATCCCGTTTTTCCCGTTCCCGTAAGAATTTCGAGAAATCCTCTCTTAATGCTTTCCTTCACTACTCAAGAAACCTACATGCTAAATTTCAGCTTTCTACGTCCAGTAGTTTCGGTTGTACGTTGTCTTTCAGTCACTCAGTAACAAAAGATTTTTTTTATTAGGATTGTTTTCATTTGAAATTCAGCGGCTATTTTTTATCATAAAGAAGCTTTACGAGTAATATTTTCAAGTTTCTTATCTCCTGTTCTCTAAGTTGTAGTAACTATTACATTAGAATTTAACTCAAATATTTACTTGAATTCAGTAGCCGATGAATGCGAGACGCACATGACCGGTTGTTGTGGCGACGCTTGGGGGAGGCCTGATGATGATTCACTTAAACAATGTACCAATTTTTAACCGACTTCCAAAAAAGGAGGAGGTTTTTAATTCAGTGGGTATTTTTTTATGTATGTACACCGATTACTCCGAGGTTTCTGATAAAATTTCTGTAATTCTTTTTTGGTTCGATGCGGTATACTTGTCATTTGGTCCCGTAAAAATTTCATTCAGTTTGGTTCAGTAATTTTTATTTTATGTCAATTTTTGCTTATTTCAATTTTGGCGTAGACGAAAACGTTGTCCAAGTATCACCACTTAAAAGTGAAAAATAAAAAACTTTACAAAAAAATATAACCGACTTCCAAACAAAACACTGCAAAGTATAAAATAACCTTAATTTCGGAAGTCGGTGTTAGAAAACAAAGACACAAAATAAAAAAACACCGACTTCCGAAATTAAGGTTATTTTATACTCTGTAGTGTTTTGTTTGGAAGTCAGTTACATTTTTTTGTAAAAAGTTTTTATACACAAGAGTACCGATTTAAGTGCAGGAATTATTTGTTTGTTAAAATTAAGAATTACGTTCAAAGATTTGACTCATCTTTACAATCGATCCTGCTTGGTTTCATATATCGAATAGATCTAGACAAAGACAGGCAGCTATTCCAGACAAAGATCTCAAATCTGAGTACGTAAGCCATTCGAGTTCAGTTCTGCTTATCCCATAAGACGTGAGACAGGAATATATTCAAACGATGTCTAGACGATGAAGGTTCCAATTGTCTCCGAACTGTCGATGCATTTCACGACAATCGATCATCCGTCGACATCGAATCGACATTCATGATGCATCGAACGTTAGGACATCAAAACAAAATCCAAGCTAGCTGAAGTTTTCCTTCTAAGTTTACTCTTTAAAGTAGAATATTCACTGTTTTATTTTTGCTGCACGTGAAGTTCATGTTTGTGAGTTGTTAATCCGTAAAGTTAATATATTTCAGGATTCATTTAATGGAAGTAGGAGTTTGCTTGCAGTATTAAAAAAATAGATTTTATTGAAAATGCGTATCGAAATATAAAAACACGTTTCTGTAATCTGCTTAAAATTTATGCATACGACCCTAATAAATTACTTTTGAAGATTAAAAATATTTTATTGGGCCACGGAATTGTGACATAAAACGTGGTTGGATTGAGCTCTTAGCAAGTCATTTTCCTGGAAAAGCGTTTTCCTTATGTATTAACAGTAATACAGATACAGTTACCTACATATATATTTGAATAATAAAAGATTTCCTCTCATAAATAAATAATAAAAAAAACAACCAAACGTATTCGAGACCAATTCCAATAAAATTAAAATCGTACCAGAGACGTAAATTCCGTAATGGCTCAATATAAACTTTAAAAACTCGTAAAAAACTCCAGTTAAAAGCATTAAATTGACTGGTTGCGATAAAAATGTGAAATAACTATTTGCAGTACAGGTAATGGGTGATGGTAACACTGCAGTTCCACCATCACAGGCTCACAATGGTTTGGCAATTACATCGTTTGAACGTTGCAGCGATCGCCTCTATTCGTGCTGCGTTTAGTTTGGGGATAGTTGGTTGTTATGTAGCTTGTGATTTGTTGAACTTGGTAGACATTGAATTAAGTATTTGATATATTATAAATATATCTATACCTAGATTGTGTAAAATGTTCAATAGCTGCAGTGATTTAGTGGATATACACCAGGACAGTATTAATAAAATTATTAAGGTAATTATAAATAATTCACTCACAAAAACTTGAATCATCACGCACGATTAATTCATTTAATGTGCTTACTTTCATTTTGCATTTCGTTATTTTATTTTATATTTCTTTATTTAAATACAATGATATTAACTAAAAATTTTTTTTATTTAATAATTAATTTAATTTATGATTGTGTTTTCATGTTTATTTTGTTTTATTTTCATTCGAATGTCTTAACTAACCTAATATTAAGATCAATACTAACATAAATCGTTGTTCAAATTATTCATTTTGTAACTTAGCCGTTTACTGTACATGCGGTGTTAGCCTATAAGTGATTGTTACACTTGTAAATGTATCTCTATCAATTGTTATGTATTTTTAAGGTGTAAACAATTGTTGGCTAACCTAATAACTAAATAAATAAATATACATAAAACTATACCATTACTGGTGACTGACTGAGTGGCTAAGTGACTGACAGACAACGTACGGCCGAAACTACTGGTCGTAGAAGCTGAAATTTGACATGTAGTTTCCTTGGGGAGTGTAATGGGGCACTTAGAAGGGATTTTCCGAAATTCCTACGGGAACGGGAAGAAACGGGATATGCGCGTACGAAGTCGCGGGCTAAAGTTAGTACAATATGTATTACTGAGTGGCTAAGTAACTGACAGACAACGCACAGCCGAAATTATTGATCGCAGAAAACTGAAATTTGGCATGTAGCTTCCCTACACTTCGTTGGGTAACTGCCTCCGTGGTCTAGGTTTAGGCGTCTGCCTTGTGACTCGGTGGTCGTGGGTTCGATTCCCGCGGGAAGAAACATACTTTGTAAAGTTGTTTTCCAGTTTGGCTAGAATATTGCAGGCTTGAATCACCTGATTGTCTGATAAAAAAATGATTCCGTGCTTCGGAAGGTACGTATAAGCCGGTGGTCCCGGACGTCAAATGGCGGTCGTCAAATAAACCATGTCAGAGGTCCTTGAGGCGGTTTAGAAACTCTGACACTAGGGTGTGTGGGGTCGTTAGACCTTACTGCCCACACAATAAGAAGAAGAAGACTTCGTAGGGGAGCATAAAGAGAGGATTTCCCAAAATTCTTACGGGAACGAGAAAAACGGGATATATTACGCGCGTACGAAGTCGCGGGCAAAAACTAGGCATCTGCCGGTGTATTTTATTAACTTCTCACTGAGTAAACTTAAGTGGAGTGAGTATGAAGAGAACTGTCATTCCATCTTGTTTCTATGAATGTGCAGCTCACTTTATATTCACTTCAGCTAAGCTTACATGGTTACGAGGTTCACAGAATCACACTGCTGAACGGTTTGAAGCTGTTCCCAAAAGTACACCCACGTAAAATGGGGTTTTATACATAACTATCTAGTTAGTAATGCTAGAGTGGAAACCGCGTTAGCCGTCGCAACAGAAGAAGACGCCCCGGGCGTCGGGAGTCGCAGGGCGATTCTCGGCCACCGTAGGCGCGGGTCTGTGGACGGCGAGCATTGGGTGGTTCGCCGTCCGATCAGAACCAGGCCTGGGTCGACGGCGCGCTGTGTTCCACGCGCGCCTCAAAGAGCTGTCAGCATAGAAGATGGGGCCCGCTAGGGCCAGTGCCTGCCGGGGTTGCGGAAACTGTTTGAAAGAGATACCGCGGCCCTGGAACGCAAAGGGCATTGGGAGGCACACGGATGGGTTTTAGTCAGTAAGAGTCTGACACTCCCTCCTGCTTCAACCAGAGCGGGAGGAGTCATTTGATGATTTCCCATCCTTAAAAAAAAAAGAGTGGAAACCGCGTATGGGCAAACGTATTGTGGGACGCCCTGTGGCACGATGGATCGATGATTTAAGGAAGGTAGCGGATGGATGCGGACTGCTCAAGACCAGGATGATTGGCACTCTTTGGAGGAGGCTTACGTTCAGCAGTGGACGGAAATTGGCTGAAATGATGATAATGATCTAGTTAATAAATCAATATACAAATCAATCAATATAAATATACTGAGTGACTGACAGACAATGCACAGCCGCATCTACTGATCCTAAAAAGCAAGGATTTCCCGAAATTCCTACGGGAAATGGGAAAAAACGGGATATGCTCGTACGAAGTCGCGGGCAACAGCTAATATAATATAGCACATAACACGGGGCAGCCTTCTAACGGGCACAAATCTTAACAGTGGGCTGCTTCTGAGAAATTCCAGATGTGTAGAATAACTCAAGAATATTTTGGCTGACTCAAAAATCAAACCCTTGACCTCATGCTCAGTACTAGCGCTTGCTACAACAATACGATCAAGGCAGTCTATTGGAGAACATTTTCGCTAACGTTAAATCTTTATTAAATAAACTTGGCCAAGTGCGAGTCGGACTCGCGTGCAAAGGGTTCCGAACCAATTTATTTTTTTTTACTTGTTATTTTAACAGTACAGACTTCTCACGTCTTTAAGAATAGAACTATTATCTGCATTTTTTTCAAAATTTTTGTAGTTTCGGAGATAAGGGAGAAGAATAGTAATTTTTGGTCTAATTTCTTGAATAACTTCAAAAAAAAATTTTAATTATGAAAAAATAAAATTAAGACTCTCACAATGAGCCGTCTGGTTCGATTGCCACACGATACAGTTTAGAAAACTTTTAATTTCTAGTTTGACCGCCAAAAGTGACCCCACACTAAAAATGTATATTCCGTGTTCGGGTCACAAAAGTCCATTTGTGTACCAAATTTCAACTGAATCGGTCTAGTAGATCCGGAGAAAACTGGCTGTGACAGACGGACAAAAAGACACCCGAGTGATTCTGTAAGGGTTCCGTTTCTTACGGATGTTCGGAACTTTAAAAACACATCTGGAATAAACAAAACGGCTCATCAAAACGCTTTATCAAAATTTATTAGCAAAACACAAACTCAAGACTCGTCAACTTGACTCTCACATTTTCATAAAAATGATTGACAAGCAAGTAATCTCCAATAAAGATTTGACACACATCGACCAATCCATCTATCATCCCACATCACTTCACGAGGCCTTGTTCACGTCACAAAGGATTCCTCAACGCCTAAACAGAGCTCGAATCGAACAATTGGAACCAGGGACCGGACAACCCCGCTTAAGAGTTAAGCCTTTTGATAGGGTAAGCCGTACATGAGGTAACTCATATCGCAGTGTTACCTTTTGATCGAGTTACATCTCCGAAACCCAGCGAAACGGTTACCACCTTTATTATGGTAAGCACGTGAAGGGGTTAACCCCTTCAATGGCTTAAGCCTTTGAAGAGGTTACCTTTACGAAAAGCTTTTATTCGGGTAACCCTGAATTACCTAATACACTTGAGCTGCATGTAGGTGCGGGATACTTGCACCCGATCGGCGCCTCATTGCCGTACTATTTTTATTGAGTTTTTACGAATTTGACAACAAGTGATGAAAGTCGACAGATAAGCGAGCTAATAATTAGGATGAGTAACACAGGTTAGTGATTATTATTTAAAGTACTGAGTTAGGTACCTTAATGTTAATATTGTGATGTGTAATTATATTTGTTATTTAAAATTATTGTTATTATGTTAAGTTACCTACAACTGAATTACTTAGCCTTTTAAGTACCTACTTATTTATTTATTTAGTAACATATATTTTTATTATTATTAGGATTGATTGTGTTTCAGGTGACGCTAGCGATACTGATGATGATAATGTACAATTTCAAGAATATAGTCAGCCGCTTTTTACAGAGAATCAAGACGAATTCCCGAGTACGATTACTAGCACAGGCGGCTATGATATGTATGAATAGTTAAACTTTAAACTGTGTACTCGTAGGTATAGCATATTTGGTTCGATGCAAACTCTGGCGGTTGTGAAAAAAGTGGCGACAGACGCGGCGCGCGCGCAATGTTTTTATTTTAATAAAAACACCGTGTTTATGCACGTTAAATCATGCGCCGCTACTTTGAAAAAAAAAACAAAATGGCAGCGAGGGTGCTATGCCAGCTCCCATAGGAAAACTAACCAAGTGCGAGTCAGACTCGCGTGCAAAGGGTTCCGTACGAATTTCATTTTTGTAACATGTTATTTTAACACTATAGACTATTTATTGGTCTTTCTGTAATCTATAGACAAAAATCTATTATCTCCAATTCTCCACTTTTTCAAAATTTTAGGCTCTGTAGTTTCGGAGATAAGTGGGAGAATGGTAATTTTTCGTCTAATTTCTTGAATAACTTCAAGACCATTTATTTTAAAATTATGAAAAAAATATAATTAAAACCCTCGCAGTAAGCCCTTTCATTTGATATGTCACACGATTGCACGCGAGTCCGACTCGCACTTGGTTAGTTTTCCTATGGGAGCTGGCATAGCACCCTCGCTGCCATTTTGTTTTTTTTTTCAAAGTAGCGGCGCATGATTTAACGTGCATAAACACGGTGCCATTTTAGTCGTCTTACAAAGGCAGTCCACTTAATGTACCCGACAAAAACTACCTCTAGGCTCGATTATTTTTTTTAAATATGATTTGTTTAATAAGATTTATTAAAATTTGTTACACTAATCAGTCTTTCACTTATTTTGTCACTAGAGTGAAATCACATTTGTCAATAATGGTGAATGAATGATGACGAATCATAGCTGATTTAAATAGAGTTAAGTAAGTATAACACACTAAAAAAAACACTAAACACTACATAGATTGACTTGGCATGAAAACACAATGTATCTCACAAGTAATACATACAGCGGGATTGCCAAGTCAATCTTTTTATTTAAAACATAAAAGATTTTTAACATTGATACGGCCACGGTAACGGTGCGGTGGCAGGTGCTAAGAATCCCCTGGCTATGGCAGGGTACCAATCTCGAAAAATTGACCTGGCGACGTACAACGGACGCTCTCTGCGGCTGAACGAGCACTTCGCTGAATTGGAAGTAGAGTTAAGTCGTATTAACTAGCACATCTTGGGACTATCGGAGATCCGAAGACGGGGAGAAGATATGACCCTCTATAGTGGCCACTTGCTCTATTTCCGAGAAGGACACCAACTATCCCAAGGTGGCGTTGGGTTTATGGTCCACAAGTCACTCAGGGGTAACATTGTGGAGTGCGGCAATGTGTCGGCAAGGGCTTGATACCTTTTACTTAAGATATCAGAAAAGTACTCTTTAAAGATTATTCAAGTGTATGCCCCAACATCCGCACACCCTGACGAAGAAGTTGAGGCCACGTAAGAAGACATAGTGAAAGCTATGCCTCGTACCAAAACATTCTACACTGTTGTCTTGGGTGACTTCAACGCTAAAGTGGGAGTACAAGAGAGTGGTGAGTCGAGAGTAGGTCCATTTGGCTATGGGCGCAGAAATCACAGGGGGCGAATGCTGGTAAACTTCCTTGAGACTCAGGGGCTTTTTCTGATTAACTCTTTTTTCCAGAAGAATCCTCAAAGGAAGTGGACCTGGCGAAACCCCGATAACGTGACAAAGAATGAGATCGACTTCGTTATGTCTGATAAGCGCCATATATTAAGAGATGTCTCTGTGATTAACAGGGTCAACACCGGAAGTGATCACCGACTGGTTAAAGGCATTCTGAATATTAATGTTAAAATCGAAAGAGTGCGCCTAACGAGGTCGACCGTCAGACCAACGCTGCCCCAGGTCGAAGCTGGTTGCGAAAGCTTCCAGTTGGACCTACAGAACCGATTTGCCATGTTGGAAACCACTGAGGACATTAACGATGCCACCGAAAGCCTGCTTACGTATCATCCGCGAGGTGGGTAATAAACACTTTCGACCAATGAGTTATAGACGTAAATCAGTACTCACTAGCGAGACTCTGGAATTGATGAGGAAACGACGAGAACTCCCGAATGCCACACCGTCTGAGCGTCAGTTACTTAACAGGGAGATCAAGAAGCTAATCAGACGCGACACTCGGAGTCGAATCGGAAGAGAATCGGACCCGAGACATCGAGCAAGCCATAGCGCGGAATTAGGGCTCGAAGGTATTTGCCAAGCCCCATAACTCCCGTTGTCACCTGCCGAAATTCAAAACGTCACAGGGCTCCACCGTCACCTCGAAGCCAGAGATACTCGCTGAAGTCGAAAAGTTCTACGGAGACTTGTATGCTCAAAAAACACCTCAGGCCCACGGCGCGGATGATCCACGGGCCAGGCTTACACGCCATCTCAAAGACGAGCTACTCCACATTCACATGGGTGAGATTAGGATAGCTCTCGGACAACTTCATAACAACAAAGCTCCGGGGGATGACGGGATAACCACAAAGCTGCTCAAGGCAGGAGGAACACCTGTCTTGACAGAGCTTGTAAAGCTCTTCAATTCCGTCGTCCACACTGGCATAACACCGGAGGAACGGCACAGCAGCGTGGTGGTATTATTCTTCAAGAAGAGCGATAACACGCTCCACAAGAACTACCGCCCCATTTCACTCCTGAGCCACGTCTACAAGCTGTTTTCGAGAGTTATCTCGAATCGTCTCGCACAAAAGTTCGATGACTTCCAACCGTCGGAGCAGGCCGGGTTTCGAAAAGGCTACAGCAACGTAGAACACATACTCATATCTCACTAGATCACACTACAATTCAGGCAAATAATTCAAAAGACCGAGGAATATAATCAACCTCTGTGCCCAGCGTATGTGGACTACGAGAAAGCCTTCGACACCGTCGAGACCTGGGCTGTCCTGGAGTCCATGCAGAGATGTCTTATCGACTACCACTACGTAGAGGTGATGAGATGTCTGTACAAGGCCGCAACAATTACCGTCCAAGTACAAGAACAGAACACAAAACCAATCCAACTGCGTCGAGGTGTAAGACAGAGAGACGTCATCTCTCCGAAACTGTTGACGAACGCGTTGGAGGACGTTTTCAAGATGCTTGATTGGAAAGGATGGGGCATAAATATCAACGGTCAGTATATCTCACACCTCCGATTTGCGTATGACATTGAAATCAAGGCGGAATCTTTGCAGAAGAATACATAAATATCTAGGCCAAATTATACAACTGGGCGGCACAACTTTGAGAAGGAGGCGACCAGAAGAATTCGCTTGGGCTGGGCGGCATTCGGGAAGCTGCGTGATATCTTTGAATCGTCGATCCCACAATCCTTTAATACTGGGTCTATAACCAGTGCGTCCTACCCGTAATAGCTTACGGAGCCGAAACGTGGACAACACTCGCCATAGGCCTGATCCACAAATTCAAGGTTGCTCAGCGTGCAATAGAGAGCAATGCAATGTTTCTCTGGTGGATAGAATTCGCAACGATGTCATTCGCCAGAGAACTAAAGTTACTGACATTGCGCGTAGGATCAGCATGCTGAAGTGCAAGTGGGCCGGCCATGTCTGCAGACGGACAGAAGGTCGATGGAGCAGACATGTGTTAGAGTGGAGACCGCATATGGGCAAACGTAGCGTGGGACGCCCTGCGGCACGATGGATCGATGATTTAAAGAAGGTGGCTGGCAGCGGATCGATGCAGACTGCTCAAGACCGGGATAGTTGGCGCTCTTTGGGGGAGGCTTACATTCAGCAGTGGACGGATAATGGCTGAAATGATGATGACAACATACACTTAGGTAAACAAAAACACTGCTAAATTTATTAAAGTTACTTCCGTAGTTCCGTCCGTGTTCCGAATTAAATGACGAATGATGAGAATAAACAAGAATAGACACGAAAAAGAAACATTACCTACAATGTTTAGCCTGTGCGACAAGGAAAATTGAACTGTAAGATCATACGGACAATGATTATTATTCCATGTTTACAAGTCGCTCGGTACATGCAACAATGGCGCGCGCCGGGCGAAAAGATGTCACATGCGGTCGTGGTTATGCAATTTTCAAACTAATGTCGATTTCGAAGAGTGCATATTACGATGTGTTGGGTTCGAATGGCTTACCCTGTTACAGAGTTACAGGGTATTGAAAGGGTAAGCCGTTCGGAAGGGGTTACACAACACCCGTTCGAGAGTGTAACACGTATCAAAGGGTTTATTTTTGAAGCGCTTAAAAAAACCCGTTCAAAAACCCTTTCAACGAGTACCCGGCCGGTCCCTGATTGGAACATACGAAATCAAATTGCTCGTCTACTATCCAATCTAAACGGGTCTGCACTAGTGGTTACAGCTAGGTGAATGGATTGATCCGTACTCAGCAATTTTCCCACAATTCCCTGTCAGTGACTTTGTCATTTCACATGTAGTGGCTGCTAACACAAAATTTTAAGGGTGTCTCGGGATTTTGCTATGGCATCTTTGAAACTTTTATGATACCTTGAAACTATAACTAGGTGACCTGTGCAACTGCGTCAGCGTCATAGTTTTGATTAATGCTTCGCTCCTATTAGTCGTAGCGTGATGTTATGTAGACGGGGCCCGCTGGGGCAGTGCCTGCCGGGGTTGCGGAATTTATTCGAAAGAGTGAGAGAGACACTCCCTTCTGCTTCACCCAGAGCGAGAGGAGTCATTTGATGATTTCTCATCCATAAAAAAAGGCGTGATGTTATATAGCTTGCAGTCTTCCTCTATAAATAGGCTATTTAACATTACAATAATGTTTCAATGTTTCAATTAGAATCAGTAGCGTTTTATGATTAGGCCAATTTGTTTTTTTTTAGGGTTCCGTAACTGAAAAGGAAAATATGGTACCCTTATAAGATCACTTTGTTATCCATCCATCTGTCTGTCAAAACCCTTTATCTCGGGAACGCGTGGAGGTATCGAGTTGAAATTAAAACCAAAGTTCTTAGTTAACGTAAAAAACAGATACGGCCGTTTATGCGGAAAAAACGTATATTTCGGCACTCTCAAGGGAATTAAAATGTATAGCGTATTTCCCGTTGACTTAGAAGTATGAAATTTGGCAATTCATACCATCTTATATTATAAGTATAGGAAAAATTCTGAAACTAGAATTTTGTAATTAAATCATAAAAAAAATCTTTATTTAAAGTAATATGCACCTACAAATTTGTACGGAATCCTCGGTGGGCAAGTCTGACTCGCACTTGGCCGGTTTTTTTTTAATATTGTTCAAACTATTTTTCAATATAAGCAGTCCTACATTGAATATGTTTACGTACCTAATCAAAACTACAAACTTAACACGCCTTACTGTGCTCGAACTTCATCGGTACTTAGGAACGGAATACGGCAATGAATTTGCCGGAATCCAGCAATGCAATTGAAAGAAGTATAATGGCACTGCCCCAGAAGCGGTCGGGTCCAAGGAATTTTCCACTCATCAACTATCTTTTATTTTTACGTCGACGCAAAATTGTGAAACTCTATTTATAGAAGCATTAATTACTGTCTTTTGATGTTCATTAAGCCCATCTCCGTATTTAAAAGCTTTACTTAATGTTTTAAGATGATTTCAGTATCTAGTAATAATTGTTAGTTTAAATCTTATATTAAGTTCTTTTTTTGCATGCTGAAAATTATTAGGCAAAATATGTGTAATTGTTTTTAATTAAGACCATTAATGTACTACATTTTATGCTAACAAATGATATTCTATTCCTAATTTGCAATGTATTCATTGTTTTAATTCCAAGAAAAACTACAGGAAAAATTCTTTTACCGAGGAAAAGGATTTTTTCTTTCATAGCAGGAGAATTTGATTAGTCGAAAACAGTTGGGGCCATGTGCCACATAATAAATTGGTCTTGAGATTGTAATAGTACAAGCAATAACGATTTGCTTCCTCTGTTTTTGGGGTGACATGGTAACCCATTTCCTGAATTGGTTTTACGATTTGAGGGAGATTATGACGTCACATTAAACGTACTCTTCCGTAAATACAAGCTTTGATTCAGAATAGAACCCAACAGGGGTTCTATTGAAGATGGATAAAATAGGATTATGAATGACACGATCTACATAATTAGCCTCATTTCTTTATGAGTGAGTCCCCCGTTGCCATTTTGTATTTTTTTTTCAAACAGATACGATTTGACTTGCATATATGGGTAGAGGACACATAAACAAACAAAAAAAACTTGAGAGGTGTCAAGGTACACCCGGATGGAACGAAGTTCCTTTCGATTAATTAGTGAAGGAATTGTAATAAAATTTTATTTTTTTTAAGTTATAATAATATTTTTTTTATTATTAACAGAAATAGAAAGACGAAACGAAAATAACTGGCTTGTTTTCTATGAGAGAGAGAGAGACAGACAGAGAAACACGCGCACGCCGCACGGCTTACAACTATTGCAAAAAGTGTCGTTACAACTTTTCGTATGAATTTTTTCCGTCTAGCCCCCTATCACAAAGCGCGATAAGGAACTTCGTTCCAAAATGTAAGCAAAATGGTGCCCTAAAGTATTACGTTGGCGAAATAATTGAAGGGAATAAGATTCACTGAACTAGCTCTATTCTGTCTCCTGCTGGATAAGGAGGGAAATGGAAATTATTATTTTTTTCCTACTCCTCCGCTGTACTTTTCTAATTAATTTCGTTGCGAGATCCAAGACAGTTGAATCGTTTCTCCGGGACTCATCGAGCTTCATTGGCTCGGCGTTTTTCTGGTGGTCGCCACTGTTGATACTGGCTTTCAGGAGTTGCAGTGGTTGGGAATGTGTGGCGAGCTTACTGTACTTTACAGTGAATACGGTATAAACTCTATTTAGGCAACTCCTAAATCTTTAAAGTGATCGAAGGAGTTAGGGCATTGAATAAGCGTTTTCCTTATGACTTTAAGGCTTGGTAATACAATAGCAAAGTATAAAAACAATCAACATTAGCTTTTTATGAGTTCAATGAACTTCGTAACATTATGATCAAAGCAATGTTTTGCGAGTGTAACATTTTATTATTTTGAAAACAAAATATTATAGCCACGCCACAAACCCCAAAACAAAGGAAAACATCAAAGGCAAAAATAAGATAAGCGGAAAAAACATGTATTGTTTTTTTACTATTGATAGGCTCGCGTTTGACCACTATCTCACCTGATGGTAATTTTGTTTGACAACTTATTATATTCCACGCGAATACACAATAAATTAGAACCAGCCTAGCTTAGTGAGACAAAACTTTTTTTTAAAACATCTGTTGGCAATAGGTATCTAAATTTATTACAGTCTAGAGTGAACAGGTTACTTCAAGTAAGCTTGCTACATCGTTTACCACATTAAGCTTCCCATCAGGTCAGATGGCTGTCAAATCTCTAACTAATCCAACGCTAGCAGGGCTTCTGCTCTTCCTTCAGGGAGTTCAGGTAAGATTTTGTATCTAATTTAAGTATCTACTTTTACCGTATGGTGTCGGCCGGTGCCGTATGGTGCCGTAAAAGAATAATACCATCCTATCACTTCCCATGGGTGTCGTAAGAGGCGACTAAGGGACTCGCCAGAGAATGGGCAGCAGCGTTCTCTGTAAAACTCAACGCCATACTCTGCGATCGCCAACCCGCCTGCCAAGCGTGGCGATTATGGCAAGCCCCCAATCTTGGGGGAGGCCTGTGTCCAGCAGTGGACGTCTTCCGGCTGATATGATGATGATGATCTACTTATAGCGGCACTTAATCAGCCAGTTCTGTCTATCTCTAAAGACTCATAGTCGAAGCTCCAAAGTCTTGAGCATCGACGCCGAGTTGCTAGCCTGTCGGTTTTCTACCAGTTGTATTTTGGAGAATGTGCGACGGAATTGCATAGTTAATTCCACCAAGCCCGTTCCATCATCGGCCCACAAGGCGAACGGCGATGCGCCATCGGTATATGGTAGATATCCCACCCACATGCACAAAACGTTTTGTCATAGTGCGCACAGCTAAGGATCGGAACTCCCTACTGGAGTCTGTGTTTCCTGATAGCTACAACCTGGGAGCCTTTAAGTCAAGAGTGAATAGATTACTTCTAGGCAAGCGTACTCCATCTTCGACCACATCATCGCTTACCATCAGGTGAGGTAGTGGTCAAACGCGTGCCTATGAATCATAAAAAAAAAATTGCCATCTTCCTGCTCCTATCCCATGTTACTTGGGGTCGGTCGGCACAACACGTTTTTTCACCCGTCCTGTCCTATCTGCTGTCACACTCTCCTTTAAAGACTACAAGATTAAAAAGAAAACCTACGCAGAGAGAATTTGTTAAAGCTTGTTTTCCTTTGTTTAGGCACATAAGTAACTTGTGTTTAAAAAATTGGAGGCAGTATTGCTCATAATTTTCTGAGATGGAAGAACTTAATAGGTAGGTTGACTGGCGAGATAAATTATTTACATAGCTTTTACAGAACTGTGTCGGGGTTGGCAACCTGTGTAACCGTATGCAGCTCAATACCAGTGTTTAACAGTGTGTGTTTTTTTTCTGTCTCTTAAGATACAGGTATAACCTAGCCTAGAGACAGGGTGACGTAAATTGTCAACAGATATACCATGTACCTACACGTCAACATGTTTTACCATAAAATGTAGTTACATAACTTTGTATAACTTGCTTGTATCTAGCTTTAAGTTTTGTTTTCTTCATCTGTACCATCTTGATCAATATACAATTTATTTATTTATTTAACATGGAGTAACTTGCAATCTGCGGATCTAAAAAGGCTACTTTAGCAGAATCAGAAAGCACATCAAGCTACCCGTCACTGTTAAATTTTCCCAATCAATCTTGAACCTAATGCGTGAACAATAAAGATGAAAATGAAATTTGACAGATTGTTGTGTGGTTAACATTATGATTCTGCTAAAGTGGCCTTTTTGGACCCGCTGAACTCCAAAATCCAGTAACATGATACTCAAGACTAGTTTTGAGACATTTTGTATTCACTTTGAACAGAGTTTTTTTACTAGAGAGAGATATAATATTTTTAAGAGAGTAAGAACAAAAACCTATCAGAAATTCTGGATAAAATAAACACATAATTTCTAAATAGGCATTTGTTATCATCACTACATATTATAAAACAAAGTCCTCCGCCGTGTCTGTCTGTCCGTCTGTTTGTTCGCGATAAACTCAAAAACTACTGCACCGATTTTCATACTGTTTTCGCCAATAAATAGAGTGGTTCTCGAGGAAGGTTCCAGTATATAATTTGTAAAGTTTGTGTAAACATTGGCTAAAATATAATGAGATTTGTTGAAAGTGTCGGAAAAAAATAAGCCGTCTGGGAGCTGATTACTTTTGATCGCGATAACCGACATCCACGCGGGTGAAGCCGCTGGAATTAGCTAGTAAGCTATAAAATACTAGCCATGTAAGATAAAAAAAGAGTTTTCAGAAAAACTTGCACGAAATTTTGTTTACCGTTTTAACTTAAAATCCTGCCAAAAATCTAGCTTTTATCCTCACTACAGTAGAAATAAAACATCAGCACCAAAATAAATTGAATAAAACCCACGTCAAACAGCTAGTTTGAAAACAACGTGCAAAATTTATTCATGAGTAACCACCGTTGGAACTTGCACTCAAAGTACTGAATCTGAATGTCGCGGAAGGTACTACGTGATGGTTCCGTTTCACTGTTGACACTTCCGATGGTACCATTGTCGAGGAACTCACGCGTTGAGAAACGGGGTGAAAAGAAATCGAGAAGCCTTGGGTATATTGACTATTTAGTAAAAAACACAATAGTCCACCTATTTAGGTGGACTATTGTGGACTAGAGTAGCATACTCTTTTATATTATTAGTACATACTAATTAATTTTTCTTTTTATTTCAGGCATCTAGGGCCCATAAAATAAAATCCATAAACAAAAAACTATAAATAAATAAATTAATACATATTATAATTGTTTAAAACTATAAACTACTGCACACGAAATGACGGCGTCGTGTTTCGCTGATTGGTGTCGCGCAGCTGGCCGCGGAAACATCGACACACGTCCCTTCGGCCAAAACTGTGCTTTGAGGAACATCTCAAGATAATGAGTTGGAATCCGCATCACAACCGACTTGAAGTTTGTGTTGTGACGCGACTCCAACTACACCATACACCACCACCACAATCACCACCACCATTATGTACACAATATTACATATTGTGGCACATGGGCGGGCTTTTTGCTAGAAACGATCTTTTAAAGACTAGGTTAGGAATAATCTTGCCCGCTAGGGCCAGTGCCTGCCAGGGTTGCGGAATTTGTTCGAAAGAGTGACCACGGCCTGGAACGCAAAGGGCATTCAGAGAAACACAGAAGGGTTTTAGTCAGTAAGATTCTGACTATCCTTTTCACTTCCAGAGAGGAAGGAGTCATTTGATGATATCCCATCCTCTAAAAGAAAACTAAGCAGATTTTTCCCAATTATATTTAGGTTGGCTCAAAGTCAAAGTTAAATGATTTATTTCTACTAGACCAATAAAGGCACTTTTGAACGTCAAATGAAAATAAAATATGGTGACTCTAGTCGTCCGTTCACAAAAAGTAGATTCTTATGGAGAAGAACGGACAAGAAACTCCATAGTGACTCTTTTCAAAAATAAGCTTTACAATATTTACATACATTAATCAGTTGATTACATGTGAGGACGATGCTCCCAATAAAACACTTATATACTACTAATAGGTACAATAAAGAAATGCCAGCAGAGGTTAAATTAATAAGTTTGATAGTAAGGGGACATAGTACTCACATACGTACAAATTTTGCGACTATTGATTTATATGATGTGTGAGTTAAATTAAATATAAAAATCAGTAAATACACCTGTATACATAGTACACAAACATAGCAATCAGTTTCACTATGTCTACTACACCCAAGATTGTCCTATGGAACAGGACTAGCATGTTTCCAAGCATTCTTATTTTGAATATAATCATCTAATTTGTAATATGCTTGTTCACAAAATGTTTTTTACACACGTTTTAAATTTTCTTTCATTTAATTCTAATATGTCAGAAGGAATTTTGTTGTAACATTTAATACAGTACCCCATGAAAGATGTTCGTTCTTTGGATAATCTAAAAAATGGTTGGTCTAGTTTATTTCTATTTCTAGTATTAAAATTAAAAACGCTCTTTCAGTATAATCGGGTGGTCGTTACGGATAGTCCCTGAGTTGACTGAACTGACTATTCGTAACGACTAGCTACTGCCAAAGATATTGAAAGGATAGCAAGGACCAACTGCTCATCGAACCTTCTGAGGCATTCATGAGGGAAGGGGAGGGTCACCCATACATTGGCCGATACCGGCAATAAACTGTCTATTTAGTCACGAAATTTTAAACATCATAAACTGAAAATGGTGTTGTTGATGCTGTTTAATAATTGCGTACGACAAATAAGTACGGCCTCATACGTTAAAAAGTCACTGTTAACGTACCAACGTAATTCTAAAATACTGTGAGAAATATTGTTTGTGTTGCTTTTAACTCGCTTGCGTGATAATTAGGAACATTTTGGTAGAATTACAGTAATGGAAATTTATGGCCAGTGTGTAATTTGTACATGACATTGTTAATTATGCGAAGTGATATATGAGACTGGCCTAATGTACCTACGTATAACATTTAGGCTTGAATTACTACAGTACTAATTTACCTAAAAAAAATTGGCTAAATAATATCTGAGGGAACACGCGTTTTAGAAAAGGTTCAGTGTTTTTAACTTGTGTGTACAAAGCTTAATTTGTATGTAAATGTGTCGTTACATACATAAAGTAAATAACAAAAAATGTGGTTGAGGTATGCTGTGGTATTTTTATGAAAATAAAATGAAAGCTGGTATTTGATAATTCTATCTTTCTTTTTTCTGCGATCTGCATTGACGTAAGAGTATTAATATTCCATAATAACTAATAATAAACCATACTACTACTACCACTACATCACTACTACTACTACCACTACTACTACTATTCCATAATAAATGCGATATTTACTTTGTTTGTTTTTAATTATTCATTATTCAATGGCTGAACAGATGAAACTTGGCACATGAGTAGTTCCATCCTCCCGTTCCATCATCGGACCACAAGACGTACGGCAATGCACCACCGGTACATGGTGAACATCCCACCCACACGCACAAAACATTTTGGGAACACATTCATTGTGCGTACAGCTAAGGAGTGGAATTCCCTGCCTGAGTCGGTGTTTTCTGATAGCTACAACCTCCCAGGTTGTAGCTATCAGAAAACACCGTCTTTAAGTCAAGAGTGAATAGGTCACTTCTAGGCAAGAGTGCTCCATCTTCGACTGCATCATTGCTTACCATCAGGTGAGATAGTGGTCAAACGTACCTATGCCTGTAAATAGTAAAAAAATGCGATACTTATGTCACTTTTTACTTTATTTAACAATGAAAATGTAAGCTGGATTGGCCAAGATCGTTACGCAGTAGGCACTTGAAGACGGATATCACAACTGAGGCAGGACTAAAAAACGCTGGCGTGACCATTTAGACCCATTCCTGACGGATTGGTCGGAGAAGGCAACATATATAGTTGACTGGAAAAAATGGTACAGACCAGCTTTGCTCCGTAGTTGGACAACTTTGGTTAGCATAAAAATGTTACCAGGATTTTTGTAAAACATAAAATTGTTTAAAAGTGTGTCCGTGGAGATTTTTACATGTTTTCTGCAAAAAAGATCTGCTTGGAACGTGCTAATTATCGTCATATTTTTGACTGACCGACCTTGACAATCCCGGGAATTTTTCCTTGGGACAGTTCTAGACATTCACGCGGGCAAAGATGTTGACAGAAGCTATGTAAGGCGCCAGATAATAGTGCAATAACGGACCACATCCATATTTTATTGCCTTTCATAATATGAAAAACAAAAAAAAAAAAGACATGAAGCTGTTCCGAAACGACTTCTATCTAGAAGTAACACGGTTCATAATACATTGTTCAGGGTATCTACCAAGGAATATGAGTGAAAGGTCAATGTACTTTATTACAAGTTCATCTGGCGCAGAATATTTAATATTAATATTACATTACATTAATTATACAGTATTATTATTACAGTTATTATATTACATTGATTACCTTTAAATATTTTAGCATTAAAAATTGATTATAGAATAATTAGATTTTATTTAAATAATTTAAAAAAATACTACAATATTTTTTTTAAATTATTTAAATAAAATCAAATTGAATGAATAGTAAAAAAAACAAATTTCACTCACATTCAAGTCACACTCGTCTAATCTCGTAGTACCCGCCACATTGAGTGTTGCTCGAATTAGAGACACTCATATTTCCACTTTTCCTCGACACTCCCTTCCTGTTGGACTTCAGCGCCGCCTGCTGAAACTTTCAGAAAATTAAACCGTTTTTCAGGCGACGACTACGTTTTTCATACTCCTTCAGCGCTATGTCGAGAGCAAACGACAGAGTACCCAAACCTTTTTATAATTACTCGTGAGTAATTTTTGCTGGAATAAGATGTGGGTTTTGAGTTGTTAGGAGTTGGAATATGTAGTAAGGTTTTATTTGTTTTGGTTTGTGCTATTTTTGGTTGTAAAACAATACTAAAATGTCTAGAAAAAGTGATTATCTATCAGTGATAGATTTTGTCGGTGATGATAAATTGAAATTTTGGTAGCAAAGCTGCACTTTTTGACAATCCATACCACTCAGAGAATTTATATTTCAAATATTAGGTAGTATTAATGACGTGCATCATTTAACTTGCCTTATTGGTTAGTTACACTGGACATCATGTGTCACATCTCTTTTTTTTTAAAGATTTAATGAAAGCTTAATCATCAAATCTCTGCACAGAGCCGAAGGGAGTTCCAGACTCTAACTGACTAAAATTCATCCGTGTTCCTCCTAATGCACTTTGCGTTCCAGGGCTGGAATGACGCTTTCGAACAAATTCCGCAACACATCTTGTAACTGAATTTTTAAGACGGTTATCGCCAAATGATTAAGCTGATGTGACTGTTCCTAAGTAACCCTAGGCTGATAAAATTTTCGTTTTTCCTATAATTATCCTAATCGTTAATTTCGGTCCCATTCGTAAATGGGAAGGCCGCGCCCCACCCCGCGCGGCCTCGTAGAATTCGGCCCAGACTGGACTTCTCCCGCCGTTTATGAAGTGAATTCCAAAAGTATGAAATAATCCAACGCCGTATCACACTGATAGGACAGAGTATGGATTGATATACATAGTGAATAGACTTAGGAATTCATAGTTATGAAATATAATAGAAGTGGTTTTAGAAAGTAACAATTTAACAAAGGGAAAACCAATTATCATATTTTAATTAATAATAAATCATGTGAGAAACCCTTACGCTAGCGTAACTGGTTTAAGGTCAATAGTTACTCACACGATACCTCACTTCCGTACCCATGGCACTTTAGAGTAACACTTCCTTAAGTGACACAAGCGGCTTTTCAGCGGCAAAGCGTCGACAACACGTTCATATGGAACGTGGTCCCTAGCAGTCCTCTCGAACTGAGAAACGTGACGAGGCGGCATTACAGCGGCAGAGCGTCAGCATCAAGCTCATAATGGAGACTTGGTCCCTAACAGTGCATTGACTGTATAATATAGATATGTGTGGTCAACCCAACCCCAGGAAGCGCACTCCTCGTACAACAAGTACATCTGTAAGGCACAGTGTTCGTATCTGACCGAATCAGTAGTCGTATCTGACCGAATCAGTGGTCGTATCAGACCAATTCAGTGGTCGCAGGTAGAGAATATAAATTCAAGAATTAGTACAATTACAAATAGATACTTCAATAGAGAGTTATATACTCAAGAAGTAAATAGAGCTGAGAACTTCAACTCTTTCAAAACCTATAGACAGCCCTTAAAGCGCCCACCCGTCACTACTTCCTAGTGTTTCAGCTAGAGGAGAAGAAGTAGCGGAACAAACTCCCCAGCAACACGTATCTGTCTGTTTTGTTATGAAATTATAGACGTTAATGTCACTGTGTATAATTAAGCACATTATCAGCCTAGGATAAGTCAGAACAATAAAGAACTCACCCCAACAACTCCAACACACATTCACACACACACACGTATTAAACACTAAATTAATCTAACTTATATTTAACTTAATAAATAATAACGACTATCCTAAGGGTTACAACGGACCACACGTCTGCTAGTTTATCTAACATCAGCCTATAGCTTATGGCGTATAGCCATATCCGAGACATAGCCTCCGGCCTAATTCAACCCTAACTCGGTTAACTAGATCCGTACACTATCAAGCCCTAACACCGAGTGACGCCAACGCCTTCAGCGTCGAGCCTTGCGATTTCCAACAGATGTGGCTACCTGGTAAGACCTCAACCGAGCGCGAGTCGGTCCCGCACACGAAGGGTTCCGCACCATAAACGTCAATTCGTACCTTGACGGACGGCCGAGGTCCAGTGCCAGGCTACGCGCTTCACTCGCCGAGCATGGAACCCCAATATGTTTGGCGACTCACTGTCGGACCCTTTTTTGTGTAATTTCTTAATTGTTTTAAGAATTCGCTTGGGTTTTTTTTCTAAGGTGATTTATCGCAAACAGATGAGTGAGAGTGTTTTTAGAAATCAGATATTTACTCTCTTATTTGGTCCTGGCTATTCAAGTATAATTTATGACTCTTCTAAGTGTCTCACAACGTGTGAACCGTTTCGAAATAAAATAAATATTTTGTATTATTAGGACCGCATACTGTCACATTCCCCCCTCTGAAAATCAGACGCGTGACGCAGTATAGCGGATGAGCTTTCAAAATAGGATTAACTTCGGCTTCTCATAAAACTAATATGGACCCATACTCATCTAGTATGTCTAATAAGTAACATAATAACTTTCTAGTTGGAACTCGTTTCCAATTAGCTGCAATGTCTGCTATAATTTCTTAATGTTTTATGAACATATCCTCAATTGGTTCATAATAAACTCAACCTATATCAACTCTTACCTCCCTAAACTCTCTCGGCGCATTTTAATTATTTAAAATTCAGAAGACCTGGTTGCTTGTGGTTTAGGTATTCACACCAGAATCTTATCTCATCTTGAATCGACACATTACTGTTGTATTTCAACTTATTTTCTTTCGTAATACCTATTATTTTCAAATTGAAATAATAAATATCCAAGACCTTTGTGTGATTTAGTTATATATTACACGGTGGAGTCTTATTTAACCGATATTCAATGCATAAATTGCTACGATTAAACTTATATTCTTGAATAATAACTATTCATGTTACTTTGATATAAAACCTCACAAGACTTAAATTCTGTGTATATAGTTTATTTAGACACAGCAAAGTCTTGTCTAATCTGCATTCAGTGGTTCTATTCGAACTTATTCTCTTGACTAATGCCTACTTCTGGAAACACTGTAATAACAAGTTTCAGGTAATTTATGTGTTTATGGTTTAGTTTCACACATTAGTCTCATGTAATCTCCAGTCAAATCGGTGTATAATTGCCATAATCGAACTTATTTATTCTGAAATACTCTTCATTTTCCAATAGAAGACTGCGCATGCTTATAGTTTAATTTTACGTACCAGAGTCTCATTTAAGAGTATTTGTGTTATCGTCCACACTACCTACGGTGCTAGCAAACTCAGCCTATCGCAGTGTCGCTGGACAGAGGCCCTTCCTGAAGCGCCCCGGTGCTGAGTCAGCATCGACAGCTGCTCGTACTCGTATCCAGGTACAGCTGAAATAGTTCGCACATAGACATATTAGAATTTGTTCCATTAAATGAAATAGCCTTGAGAGGTTCTGAAATCGAATAGGTTTTACAGAGTTATATTAGATCAATACCATGAGAATATGGCAGTTTGTAATCCATTAAGACTTTCAATACTATGTAGGAATCTATAGCTACTCTAGATTTTCTAAAGTAAATGTTAGCTTTCTCAACAAGGGCTAAGGCAATTAGAACAATGCCCCCCTCAGACTGTATCACTAGTGACCAGATAGCTCATTGGTATATTAATTTGAAGTCATAGCTTGTCATATGCCTAGACATTGATTTTATTGACATGAAAAAGGTCATGTCACGCAGTAACATTACTGTTATAATAACTGAAATACTTAGCTTCGCAAAAGGAGCCAACACGCTACAGCTACTGAAGTCGGTGTCAGCCAATAACATGAAGCTATGGGTCAGGCGCAACTCACGAACCGTAGGTTTAGGTATCCTGTTGTCGCAGCCTAGTGATGAATTACATATCCTGGAATTTGAAATAAGACCACACAAGTATCTATTCAAATATCATCATCATCTGCCTAGCCTTTTCCCCTCTATATTGGGGTCTGCCTCCAGCCAAACCAGATCCAGCTGAATACCAGTATTTATCTATTCAAATATGTACATCACAATAATGACACACTGTCAAGTTTTTGATATTAAGATTATCCTACTATGACAATAGCTAATGTACCAACGATTACCGT
This sequence comes from Lacanobia wlatinum, assembly GCA_947578705.1. Taxonomy (NCBI): domain Eukaryota; kingdom Metazoa; phylum Arthropoda; class Insecta; order Lepidoptera; family Noctuidae; genus Lacanobia; species Lacanobia wlatinum. The sequence goes on from OX388037.1 coordinate 5,112,414, forward strand.
ACCGAGTTTCTGTTTTTGGTGATTTAATTTTGCTATTATGAAAGTACTCTTTATGTTCACCTTATTAGACCTTAGGTATTAAATATATAACACTCATCTATAACTAAGGATACGTCTTATGCTCAGTTCACTTATCACACAGTTATATAAAACTTAACCACGCAACCACACTTAATTTGCACAAACTCTCTGATCTTTAATTCGGATGTATACTTAGCTCACTTTATACAGCTATACAAATCTCACAAACTGTCAGACACACAAATCATTATTGGGAGTCGAACCCATCATCATATTAGTTCTGTGATTCTGTCAATAAAACTATTACCTACATCGATTCAAAAACTTAACTAATCTCCTACTTAGCAGAGCAGTAACTGAAGCATAAAATCAGTTGTACTATTATTACGTAAACATCAAAAACCACTACACGGCCTCTTCCGGGGTATCAGTTATTTTGCCGCTATTGTCTAGTTGTTTCCTTGTTCTAAGGGTTTGGTATTTTTTGTGGCCAAGCCCTTTTAGTTAATTCTTCAAGTTTGTGCAATATTATTTTCAACAAACACGTGTTCTATTGTTCCCCGAATTACGCAAGGGATGCCCTTTTTTTAAAAGGTTAAATATTACTTTTCTATTTTAAAATGAATAGAATGTTGTTAATTACGGTATCGTGTCCGGCTGTCAAGCCAAAACTTCAGACTTAATGTGTTCCTAAGTAACCCGATGCTATGCGCAAGATTGGACATAAATATAATATTTTGTTATTAAAATATAATTGTGTAGCTGATACGTCGGGAATCGAACCCGCCATTATCAATACAGTAATTCAAACAGACAGACATACAAGCCATAAACTACTTATAAATACCTCCGTACTTATTGGACGTCAAACAAAGATTAGCATAGAACACAAAATCTTATTATAAGTGCGGGAATTTGACCCACAAGCCGTGACAAAGGAATCCTATTACTCTTCGGCCATCAAAACCAGCTAAAATTGAACCTTTATTGCTTGTTAATCCTAGCATATACTTAGACAGATAAATCATACGATATTTGAAGTCGCAAGATAACGTGTTAATTTTCAAGCTTGATAATCCTAGCACACACTTAAACAAATAAATCAACAAATTAATCATTCGGGAATCGAACCCGCTAAATGTAGTCGACTCATTCAACTAACATAATCAACCGTTAACTATTTAAGTAGTTAACACTAGTTGATATAATCGCGTTGTAACCCATGTTGTCTTTGAGAGCTAATAAAGCCATAAATTAATACGTTGCGTAAATGTAGTAAGTAGCCGCTTCTTTCATGCCTAATCGATTATTATGGAACCTTAGAACTACGCCGTGTTAATTTTGTTGTAAACTAATATTGTAGCTGTTGTAACTGAGTTCGTCTGTATCGATTTACCAAACAAACAATAAATAAATACGTTTTGTTAAAGTCTTAGCCGTTATAACTATTGTTGTCCCTAACATAAAATTACGTTGTGTTGTCTTTGTAGTAACCCATAAATGTTCTTTCTCGTTGCACTGACGTGAATCAGTACATTTAATGACAAGAATCCTGGTCACGCAGCACCAAATGTGACTGTTCCTAAGTAACCCTAGGCTGATAAAATTTTCGTTTTTCCTATAATTATCCTAATCGTTAATTTCGGTCCCATTCGTAAATGGGAAGGCCGCGCCCCACCCCGCGCGGCCTCGTAGAATTCGGCCCAGACTGGACTTCTCCCGCCGTTTATGAAGTGAATTCCAAAAGTATGAAATAATCCAACGCCGTATCACACTGATAGGACAGAGTATGGATTGATATACATAGTGAATAGACTTAGGAATTCATAGTTATGAAATATAATAGAAGTGGTTTTAGAAAGTAACAATTTAACAAAGGGAAAACCAATTATCATATTTTAATTAATAATAAATCATGTGAGAAACCCTTACGCTAGCGTAACTGGTTTAAGGTCAATAGTTACTCACACGATACCTCACTTCCGTACCCATGGCACTTTAGAGTAACACTTCCTTAAGTGACACAAGCGGCTTTTCAGCGGCAAAGCGTCGACAACACGTTCATATGGAACGTGGTCCCTAGCAGTCCTCTCGAACTGAGAAACGTGACGAGGCGGCATTACAGCGGCAGAGCGTCAGCATCAAGCTCATAATGGAGACTTGGTCCCTAACAGTGCATTGACTGTATAATATAGATATGTGTGGTCAACCCAACCCCAGGAAGCGCACTCCTCGTACAACAAGTACATCTGTAAGGCACAGTGTTCGTATCTGACCGAATCAGTAGTCGTATCTGACCGAATCAGTGGTCGTATCAGACCAATTCAGTGGTCGCAGGTAGAGAATATAAATTCAAGAATTAGTACAATTACAAATAGATACTTCAATAGAGAGTTATATACTCAAGAAGTAAATAGAGCTGAGAACTTCAACTCTTTCAAAACCTATAGACAGCCCTTAAAGCGCCCACCCGTCACTACTTCCTAGTGTTTCAGCTAGAGGAGAAGAAGTAGCGGAACAAACTCCCCAGCAACACGTATCTGTCTGTTTTGTTATGAAATTATAGACGTTAATGTCACTGTGTATAATTAAGCACATTATCAGCCTAGGATAAGTCAGAACAATAAAGAACTCACCCCAACAACTCCAACACACATTCACACACACACACGTATTAAACACTAAATTAATCTAACTTATATTTAACTTAATAAATAATAACGACTATCCTAAGGGTTACAACGGACCACACGTCTGCTAGTTTATCTAACATCAGCCTATAGCTTATGGCGTATAGCCATATCCGAGACATAGCCTCCGGCCTAATTCAACCCTAACTCGGTTAACTAGATCCGTACACTATCAAGCCCTAACACCGAGTGACGCCAACGCCTTCAGCGTCGAGCCTTGCGATTTCCAACAGATGTGGCTACCTGGTAAGACCTCAACCGAGCGCGAGTCGGTCCCGCACACGAAGGGTTCCGCACCATAAACGTCAATTCGTACCTTGACGGACGGCCGAGGTCCAGTGCCAGGCTACGCGCTTCACTCGCCGAGCATGGAACCCCAATATGTTTGGCGACTCACTGTCGGACCCTTTTTTGTGTAATTTCTTAATTGTTTTAAGAATTCGCTTGGGTTTTTTTTCTAAGGTGATTTATCGCAAACAGATGAGTGAGAGTGTTTTTAGAAATCAGATATTTACTCTCTTATTTGGTCCTGGCTATTCAAGTATAATTTATGACTCTTCTAAGTGTCTCACAACGTGTGAACCGTTTCGAAATAAAATAAATATTTTGTATTATTAGGACCGCATACTGTCACACTGACATATGCATTCACACGTTTGGCTTGGATGGCATTTCACGATTTTACGTTTAATTCTCCCAGAGATGGGGGAATTATATTTTTTTTTTAGTTTACCCCTTTATTTGTGTACTGAACTAAGAGCAAGAAACCTGAGTGCTAATTCTACTTATTTTTAAGCAATTTTTTAACAGACGCAAGCGGACAGATTGCGACTGACATGCAAATCCGAACTTTGCATAAAAAAGTGCAAGTTGGACTCGCCTACTGAGGGTTCCATACGTTTGTAGGTATATAGTACTTTAAATAAAGACTACTTTTTTATGATTTAATTACCAATGTAAAGTTTCTGATTTTTCCCTAGGTCATCGGAAAATACCCTTTAAAATTTGATTCCCTTGACAGTGCCGAAATATACGTTTTTTAGCGGCATAAACGGCCGTATCTTGTTTTTATGTTAACTTAGAAGTTTTATTTTTTCACAGCTTTAAGGGACTGTAGACTTGGAACTCAACTCGATACTTCCACGTGTTCCCGAGATAAAGGGTTTTGACAGACAGACGGACGGACAACAACGTGATCCTATAAGGGTTCCGTTTTTTCCTTTTGAGGTACGGAACCCTAAAATTTGTAGAATTGACAGTCTGTTATCAATCTTTTAAGTTTTTAAATCTGTTATCTGACTTCCGAACTTTTTTGGATTAATGGCGACTTCAAAACTTCGTGATACATTTCCTTTCTTTAATAAAACGTTCCTGCCTGATTTATATTAAGTTTATAAACACTAATAAATAAAAAGTTGCCCCATTGACTTGTGACTTGCAGTGCAGTAAGCAAGAAAATCGAAAAGTTTTCTTTTATTTCTTCCGCTGTACATTTCGCTTGTTTCACATAGAACATGATAAATTCTTGTTTTGTTTTCACTGAAGTCTGTATGAGCTTGCACCGTTTGCACTCAATCTTTTTTTAAGGAGAAATAGGTAATATGCATGCGATTTTTTTTATTTACAACATTAAATACTTATTAGCTATGACGTCAAAGTCCATGACGCCTATTCAGCTGCCATATAAAACAGCGTTTTCGCGAGAGGAACAGATATATTTGTTAAAAATAATTAGATCTCGTTAATTTTTTAGACCATTTTTAGGGTACCGTAGCCAAATGGCAAAAAACGGAACCCTTATGTATTTGTCATGTCTGTTTGTCCGTCCGTATGTCACAGCCACTTTTTTCCGAAACTATAAGAACTATACTGTTGAAACTTAGAAAGCAGATGTATTCTATGAACCGCATTAAGATTTTTACACAAAAACAGAAAAAAAAAATTTTGGGGTTTCCTCATAATTAGAACTGATACTCAATTTTTTTTTTATTAAACCATCATTTTGTTTTCACTGTTAGTTATATATTTTCACAGAAATTGTATTGATAATTAATATTTTTTTATGCATATTCCCTATTCTTGTATTTTAAGGAGCATTCGCATTTGCATCGCCGTCACCGACAGTTAGAACACCAGCTCTGAATTCCTACATTTTGACAAGTATTTGACACTGAGTATATAGAGATAATATTGCCATTTTAATTTAGAAGCTTTTTCAGCTCAGAAATCGGCTTTTGGTTCGAATTTATTTAGCCAGTTTTTAAAGTTTCGTGCTCGAAGCGTAACCAACGAATCCCTATTAATCAGCCCCCGCTGTCCGTTTGTCCGTCCGCCCGTCCATCTGTTTGTCTATCAGCGGGTTGTATCTCAAGAACCGTAGTAGGTAGACAGTTGAAATGTTCATAGAGTGTGTATTTCTATTGCCACTATTTATATAAAAAAAAACAAAAATTAAAAGGGACTTCCTAAAAAGTCGTTTCTTTTAACGTGTTTTATTTTTTCGGTTTATGGTACGGAACCCTTCGTGTGAGAGTGCAACTCGCACTTGGTAGGATTTTTATTAAATATAGCATAAAAAAACTTGGAATCATGCTGTCATTAGTTTATCGTGATTCTCAATGCAAAGTTTATTGTACGGGTTCCTTTGTACAATGTATAACAGAAGAAACAAAAACTAGAAAAACGGTCATCGTATTCATCATTACGACACCAGTTCCACGGAACCAGTAGCTAAACTCGTTTGAAAATAATCCGTTTTATAAACGTAAACTAAGAAAATAATCCGTTTTATAAACGTAAATTAAGAAATAACCGGCAGAGTGTGAGGCACACGAAGGGTTCCGTACCATAAACCTTAATTTTTAACCGACGAAAAAACGGAGAGGGTTTTCAAGTCGACGCATAACTTTTTACAAAATAGTCCGATTTTGACATTTATTGTTTTTGGATACAAAGGAGGTTATACCTCGAAAGTGGTCCCATATAATTTTGTAAAAAAATCCACATAGGGGTGATTTATTGTTCACTCACAGATTTTAATGCTGAGTTAATGTTGTGCAGTTTTAATGTTGTGTAGCATTTTATGTAGGCCTACCCATGTTAGTAGTAATTAGCAGATTATAGCCACAAAAAAATATAAAATACTAGTGGACGTCACGCGGTTTCACCCGCGTAGTTCCCGTTCCCGTGGGAGTACGGGGATAAATATAGCCTATGTTACTCCCTGATAATGTAGCTATCCATTGCTGAAAGAATTTTTCAAATCGGTCCAGAAGTTTCGGAGCATATTCATTTCAAACAAACAAATCTTTCCTCTTTATAATATAAAAACATAATAATAATATAAAATAATAATAACAATAATAAACCACATGTTCCAGAGCGATGAGAGGTGGGTATACAGAGCTTGGGAGCGACCTGAACAAAGTGTGACAGACGAGTGCCGCCCGGATGATGCTGCCACGAGTACATTTTGGCGAAACATCTGGTCGGTGCCCGTCTGCCATGCCAAGGGTGGCTGGATGCGCGACGTCGAGCGCGTGTGTGAAGCTATACCACAAATGGATGAAATTACGATCACTCCACTAGATGTAGCCAGAGCAGTCCGTCCATTACCAAACTGGAAGTCTCCGGGACCGGACGGGCTGCATAACTTCTGGCTTAAATGGTATAGCAGCTTACACGCGCTTCTGGCATCTCAATTCCAGTCTTCCTTAGAGTCTGGGTCGCTACCACAGTTTCTAACAACTGGCGTTACCCACCTGCTCCATAAAACCAGTAGTCCCGCAGTATGGATTAAACGGGGAATATTTCAGGGCGACAGTTTGAGTCCGCTTTGGTTTTGCTTAGCACTGAATCCTCTAAGCACATTGCTGGAGGATTCAGGTCTAGGCTATCGGTTGAGAAGAGGTGGTCAGGCCATATCTCACCTTCTTTACATGGATGATCTGAAACTCTTTGCCCCCAACAATTCGCGACTGATGGAGCTACTGAAGGTAACTGAAACCTTCAGTAGTGGCATCGGTATGGAATTTGGTGTGGACAAATGTGCAGTCATGCATGTAAAGAAAGGGGAGATTATGGAATCTGAGGGAATTCAACTCTCGGATTCCATACAGGTTAGATCCCTCAGCTCGACCGAAACCTACAAGTATTTGGGTATGTCGGAAGCGTTGGGTATTAATGTTGCTGACATGAAGCAATCGTTGAAGGAGCGCTTCTTTGGCCGCCTGAAAAAGGTTTTTAATAGCCTTTTGTCGGGCGGAAATAAGGTGCGCGCCTTCAACGGTTGGGTCATGCCAGTATTAATGTACTCTTTAAATACAAATACTCAAATGGACTCAAACCGAACTCGACGCCCTGGATAGGAGAGTCCGCACACTGCTGACCGCAAATCGGATGCATCACCTACGATCGTCGGTGATGAGACTGTACATCCCGCGAAAGTGTGGAGGTCGAGGCTTTTTAAACGCCAAGACTCTCCACAATCGCGAGATGTGCAGTCTCAGAGAATATTTTCTCAAAGCTGATGTGGGTATGCACCGAGATGTGGTCACAGTGGACAAGGGACTCACCCCGTTGTCCATGGCTAATGAGAACTGGCGCAAACCTGTGATACTTACCACAGATGACCGCATGGAGGTATGGAAATGCAAGGAGCTTCACGGGCGCTTCTATCGGGCTCTTCATGGGTCCGATGTAACTTGTAGATTCTGAGGTACCATATTACAAGTATGTGCCCGACCCAGTTCTCGAAAATGACCATGTCACGTTGTACCGGGATCGGCCTATCATCACTGATAGGACTATTATAGCATATAAGCCTGATATAGTGGTGATAGACCGATTAGCGCGCCGCACAATGATAATTGATGTTACCATCCCGCATGACGCAAACCTCGTGAAGGCTGAGAAAGAGAAGCAAATCAAGTATCTCGACTTAGCTCACGAGGTTGTCGACATGTGGAATGTGGACTCAGCTGTCATTGTGCCGATAGTCGTTACGGCCAATGGCCTGATGGCCAAAAGCTTCGACGACCATCTGTCGAAGCTGGCGTTACGCGGTTGGATAAAGGGCCTGATACAGAAGGCAGTACTCCTCGATACGGCTCGTATTGTGAGGAGGTTCCTTTCTCTGGAGCCCTAACCACCGGTAGCTTGGACCCTGCTCTCCCGACACCGGCGGACTACTATTTTTTATATTTTTAAATGTTTTTTATAATGTGTTGTTTTTAAGAAATATTTAAAAATGTGAATTAGTATATAAGGATAAAAAATAAAGAGAATAATAATATATAAGTGTAGAAAAACTTATCAACAAAAAAATTAAACCTCCGATAAAACTGAAAAGTTTTTTGTTTTTTTGCTTTTTAGTATTTTCGGAGGTATTTTATTATTTGTTATTATAGCGGCAATAGAAATACATAATCTGTGAAAATTTCAACTGTCTACCTATTACAGTTCTTGAGATACAGCCCGCTGACAGACAGACGGACGGACGGACAGCGAAGGCTTAGCATTAGGGTTCCGTTGGTTTGCCTTTGGGTACGGAACCCTAAATAGGTAATGACCGCTATTGTCACACAAAAACAAAACATCTTAGTATATCGCTTTACATTGTAATTAATAGAACAACAACGTATTTTTGTAATTCAATATTAATCAAGGATTTTAATATTGCATATTATATTTTGAAACTAAAATAAACTCAAACCTCCAATTTGAGTTTATTTTACTTTCAAAATATAATGTTATATCTACAAATCCAATTTTAAACTTCAACATTAGGCATTCGTGATAAATTCGCTTTTAACACAAATATCAAGTGAACATTTTGTTAAAATCAATCAGAGACCAACAGTTGATTACGAAACAACAACATTTATTTTTGTTGTTGTTGTTTTAAAGTTAATATAATCAATAGCCGAGTCCCAGGAGTCCAGGACTTGGAGGAGAAACTTTGTTATTGAACATTGAAATTTCTCGCGTATTCAAACAAACAAACAAACTTCTGCAGAGATATTGAAAATACAATTTGGAAATTAATAAAAGCAATTGCTTGTTAAATTGTCGTTTATATGAATTTATTAATAAATTCTTGTTTTGATTTATACTTCACTGTCTTTGAAACTTTAATTCGAAGATGACTTCCGATTTGAATACCGGTTTCATTTTGAAAGACTGGATTTCAATGTCAAGATAGAAATGTTGAGTGGAAAACTTTCTTTGTATTGGAAATATAATTATTGTAAAATTAATATTTTGGCCTATTAATGTATTTTTGGGCTAGAATACTCTTTGTTTTTTTTTTTTAACGCTCAAACAGAAATATGTATGTTGAAGATTTTTCCGGGCTGGACTTGTAAACGCGATAGATTCACATGTGACAGGAGGTCAGAAACATGTTGAAGAAGTATTTCTTTGGCTGAAATTATGAGCGCTAAAGATTCACAAGTACCAGGAGGATGCACAGTCGACAAATAGCTTTGTCGACTGTGCATCCTTACGTATGATAATTATCTCATTTAGATACATTTTATAATCCTATTAGTTAAACACCGAAATTAATCCACCTACATTCTCTATTATAACTATGTAGCCATGTAGGTCAAGGAACCCGAATAGGCCCACATGCCAACCTTTATTTTCCAAAACAAAATCCCAAAAACACCGCAAATGGAACTACTAGATTAACCAAAACTGTAGAAACAGGAAACTAATAATAATCACGATATTTTATCTTAATCTCTTCCAAAGAAAAATAAAGCCGGGCTTCCCCTTCAGACAATAACTCCACTATTCTGCAGTCCGTAACAAAAGTCGTTTGTTCGAGATACCGCCTACGGTGACGTCACAGTAATGGCGGCAGTAAATTTAACGCCGAACGCTGTGTCACTACGGCCTCTAAGTCATAAGTGCCAGACTGTTGCCAACTTACTGCGGTTTACATTTTGAAAGATATATTTATGGGCCTTTAGTAACACGGTTTGGTATCTGTACGAGTGTAATAATATTTTTTCCTGGTTGTACTGTAATTGTGTGTTCTGTTGTGTTATTTTACGGGTTGTCTGTAGCACTAGCATCTATCCGCGGTTTTGCCAACGACAATATTAATATGGCGCGTTAAAATTATCTTAAGGTACGTAATACCGGGAAAAAGTGAATTTCCAAATAAATATTATTGTTTAAAATACGAGGTACAGATGATTTGTGGTAGGTGGCACCTCGCTAAGTTTTTTTTAAATCGAACGCTGTCGCTACGGCCTCTAAGTCATAAGTGCCAGACTATTGCCAACTTACTGCGGTTTACATTTTGAAAGATATATTTATGGGCCTTTAGTAACACGTTTCGGTATCTGTACCAGTGTTATGGGTATGAGTGTAGATTCATAATGTACTAAGTAGTTTTTTATGAAGAATATTTGTGACTCACGAGATTTAAGCCATAGTTTTGTTAACAAAATAAAATAAAAAAAAGCGATTCTGTTGTGATTTCGACATTCGAAAATATTTTTTAAATAATTTATTTAAACGTTTTATCCCAAATTTAAAAGACACTGTTGTCTATCAATATTCTATCAATTTATATGAATTGCGGGTGTTTTTTTGCACCTTTATCATATGTTTTGTAATTAATTAAGAATATAAATATTCTATACTGGCTTCTCCCAGCAGCTTTGCCCACGTGGTCCCTAGGGAGCATACTCCCGGGATAAAAAGTAGCCTATATCCTTTCCCAGGCTCTAGACTATCTGTGTACCTAATTTCATTTAAATCAGTAGTTTTGGCGTGAAAGCGCGACAGACAGGCAGACAGACAGACAGAGTTACTTTCACATTTATAATATAAAAGTAGGGATAGTAAAGATTTGTAAATAAGTATATCAGTATGTAATTAATATATAAGTGTATTAGTATTAGTATAATTAGTACATTAGTAAGGATAGTAAGGATTGTCACCACTCAAAAATTACATTAAAATGTTATTAAGTTGAAGGGTGAAACAATGTTATTCGAAATTAACTAACATACTAAAAATGACAAATTGACGTACAATTTTCCACTAAATATGAAAAATTTTCTTTAAAATATAAGTAAAAGGTTTTATTATGGTACCACAAACCACAAACTCTTCATGCCTAGATTAGTTATTTAAAGTTATTCTCCGACTAGACGAAATAGTTCTTGTCCTCAATATCAAATTTTAACTAACTTTAATTTAAAGATGAATACAGAAACTATCAATATTGTGCAAACTTTACTGTTTATGAATGTTCGTAAGTTTGATTTTCATGAATGATATTGAAGCTCGTGGCTTAACAATAACAGGTCGATCTTCATGGTCAAGCAGCGCTTGCCGAGGTCTGTGGATGGGTGACCGTCTTAACATACTGAGGCTCCTCCGTGCTTCAGAAAGCATGTTAAGCCATTGGTCCCGACTGCCATTTGTACATCTTTGGCAGTCGTTACGGACAGCCAGAAGGCAGTAAATCTGACACCAGTCGTGCTAAGGAATACCGTGTTACCCAGTTAAAGGGTAATGGAGATCTGGTAGGCAGCCGGTCCATGTAAAATACTGGTATTCAGCTGAATCTGGTTTGACTGGATGCCGACCCCAATATAGTTGGGAAAAGGTTAGGCAGATGATGAAAATAGTTCTCTTAGATCATTATTTTAATTTTAAAGAAATTAAAATAATGGTGCAAAGAACAAAGTAGCTACTTTGTTTTGCTTTCTCCGTTGCTGCAAGCCTATAACTGTTTTGTACGTACAGTCAGTAACACAAGTTGGATTAGCTTTTACTTGACATCTAAGAAAAGCACTTTTCCACACGTTTATCATGATTCATGATGACATTTGATGAAATTTTGACGTTACATTGTATTTAGGATAGATACATTTTTTACATGTTTTGTTGCTATCTGTACACACCACATGTAACTCAGTTATAAATACAAAACAACTTCCAAAGCTACATTGTCAGAACATTTGGTGGTTTTTACACCTCTGTTTACTACGATCTAACGTTTCAGTGTAATACATCATAAAATAGATATGTCAAGCAAACTCGTAGCAAGCTTTACTACCTTATAACCTCACAATATTTGTATGCATATGTTTGTGGCTTATAGGTACTTGGCTTCTATGGCAAAAGTATGAATAATTTATTAATAGGTTCTTGTTTTCGTTCTTCTCTGGTTGATAAATTTTTGTTTGCAGGTGAAACCTCCAGGTGAATTCAAATTGCTGACATTTCTTCGCAAAAGCATCACACATAACAAAATAATCCTGGGAGATACATTTTGAGCAACTCAGAGCTCAGTACTCGTAGAAAAAACACGACAGAGTCACTTTTATAAAACAATAAAAATATCACCAAGCTTCATCAATTCAATGGCCTCTTCAATCGCACGTTATTGATCTCGGTTACTCTCACGCACCTGCTATCATATGACCTGATCCCACCAACACCCTTTTACTACGAGAATATCAGACGTACTGCATGGTATCCACACTTGGTCGATATCCCGTCTAGTTGTACTCAGCGCTTCTCCTTGACATTCATTATGCTCACACCAAAAGTGTGGAACTCTCTGTCAGCGTCTGTTTTCCCTTCCACATATAATCTATCTGCCTTTAAAGAATGAGCAGGCATCTTCTGGGCATGCTTGCTCCATCAAAGACCTCATCTATCGAGGTCAAAAGTAAGCCCACTCCCCAAAAAAATAAACTCTTTTAAGTAAAAAAAGTGACCTAATGTTGTGACTCAATCGCTCATAACTTGGACCATACATACGCTGCACTAAAAGTTAGTTGTTGACATACCCCGAGCTTAATAGATACCTGTTTTATGTAAGTTACAACAGCACTAACCGATTTAAGACGCAAGTTTCCGATTTGATAAAGGAGTTTTGAAATTTGTATGTAGTTTAAGTTTATAAGTTTTAGTTAATAAGGGTCGTTTTTTAATCTCTTTAAATTAATGTAGGGCTTGAGCAGAGTATTCACAAATGCTTTACCTCTTACAAGCTTATAGATACTAAAATTAGCTCCGATATCAACTTTACTGATTAGCTGTTTCCCCCGTAACATCCCTTTATCGTTTAATCCCCGGGACTTTGAAAGAAAACAAATAAAAAAATAATCTGGGATAAATCCTTTTTAATTCAGGATTTATAAATAATCAGAATTTTTCATTGCTCTTCTTAGGCTTAAAATTAATCCGATTTGGATCCACTTCGATAGGCAACTTCATTGCGTAAACATTGACTGTAAGTATATTTTTAGGTTCGAAAACAACTCAGTAACGGCAATAGGTACGGTTTTCATGAATTGTCTGACTGTCAACTGATGAAAACCGTAAGCTTTTTTTCCACAAAAAAAAAAACCATAATACCCATACTTATTTATAAACAGTATCACTTTCAACCCATAAACAACTCAACCTGAACTCCATAAATCGCGAAATATGCCCCACGAAAAACAGAACATATTTTTTTATAATTTATTTGGCAACCGCGCGAGTCAAATTTCCGGGGTCGCCCGGAACTGGTATCCTTTAACCCTCTGACAGATGTCTTCATTTCAAACCGACCCTCCTGTGGTCTTTTAAACCGACACCGATGATGCTCTCGGATAAACGAGGACCCGAATTTGAGTACGTGTTATTTGTTAAATTTTTGACGCCTAGTAGCCGTTGGTTGGTGTATCCTGGAGTTATTAATGTTTACTTGGGAATATATTAGAAAAAAAAAGCTTGAGAGGTGTCAAGGGACACCCGGATGGAAAGAAGTTCGGAGAAGTAATAAGTAAAGGAATTGTAATATTTTTTTTTTAAGTTGTAATAATGTTTTTTTATTATTAACAACTATAATGTAATATAAACTTAATCAGTAGGCTCAGTTTTAGACCCTACCCACCCTACCCTACCCTGCCTACCCTGCCTACCCTGCCTACCCTGCCTACCCTGCCTATCCCGCCTACCCTGCCTACTCTGCCTACCTTACAAATATAATGTAAACAGAAATAGAAAGACGAAACGAAAATAACTGGCTTGCTTTCTGTGAGAGAGAGAGAGAGAGACAGACAGAGAAACACGCGCAGGGCTTACAACTATAGCAAACAGTGTCGTTACAACTGTTTGTGAGATTTTTTTCCATCTAGCCCCCTTTCACAACGCGCGATATGGAACTTCGTTCCAAATACGGCGTGTTTAGAAATAGAACTGCTCCATGAAGAGATCTTAGATAGAGATTAAAGTATCATAGAAATAATAGTGGCACTATTATGGTGTTTAAAAATTATAGTGATTCTGGGGAAGGGAAAGACAGCTATACATATATTCTACCTTTCTCAAAAAAAGGGAACCGTTTCTCACAAGAAAGGGCATATCTTTCAGACAATGAAACCATGATAGCCTAAGCAGTTCGTAGTATGGCCTTTGGGGGTCTAAAAAGGCTACTTTAACTGAATCAGAAAGCACATCACGCTACCCGTCACTGTCAAATTTTTCCAATCAACCTTGAACCTAATGTGTTAGCGATAAAGGTGAAATTGAAATTTGACAGTTTCTTTGTGTTAATATTATGATTCTAATATGATACTGCTAAATTGGCCTTTTTAGACTCGCTGTCTTTATAAACTAGCTTTACATTATCGTCGATGACACTACACCATCACTGTCACAACATATCTCTTCACATGAACTATGTGAGAAAAGGAATCAGCAGTGACATTAAAATCGAGTTTTTTCAAAGAAAGAGCATTCGATTTCAAACAAAACAACATCAGTTCTTTTGCTAAAAGACCTCTGTGCTAAATGCTCGATGAAAACCTGACGCTGATTTTTAGGTTTCCGAACATAAAACGGCACCCTTATAGGATAACTCGGGTGTCTGTCTGTTTGTCTGTCTGTCCGTCTGTAACAGCCAATCTTCTCCGGATCCACTGGACCGATTCTGTTAGAATTTGATACACATATGGACTTCTGTGACCCAAATACGGTCACGTTACGTGAATCATTAAATTTTTAGTGCGAGGGTCACTATTGGGGGTCAAACTAGAAAATTTCAAAAAATGTTTATAGAAAAATATCGTGTGACATATCAAATGAAAGAGCTTCCTGTAACAGTTTTGAATATTTTTTTTTCATAATTTTAAAATAACTGGTTTTTAGTTATTCAACTAATTAGACGAAAAATGACCACTCCCACACTTATCTCCGAAACTAATGAGCCTAAAATTTTGAAAAAAATGGAGATAATTCATCGTTAAGATCAATTATCTCCATATTTTTCAAAATTTATTTATTGTTTAGATAAGTTTTTGTTTACAAAAACTATAAGAATTCTATAGTGTTAAAATAACATGTTAAAAAAAAAATTCGTTCGGATCCCTTTGCAAGCGAGACTGACTCGCACTTGGCCAGTTTTTAGATTGCAGTGTGATTTCTCCCCCGATTAGTCAAATCTATGCTGAAAAACATTTATACAACTTGATAATATCACCCAGCACCGCACAACCGTATTCTTTGGCACGAAGAAGTAAAACGACTAATTTGCGGTTCCCAAAAGAATATTGCACCATCATTATTCCCAAAGGAAAGGCAATAAAACACGTCGCGTGTAAGTATGTAATGGCTTCATGATGAGAATTTTACTGTATTTCCCAGCATGGGACATCCATTATCTGAAATAAATGGCTCACAATTCCTATAATTGCGAAACTCTTATTTTGGGATGACACAGATCTTTGGAACTAGGTTAGAAAATACTTTTATAACTACTAATCAGGTTTACTAAACGCCAAAATTTTTTAATGCGGCTGATTTCTTAGTCTTTCACACAGGATCCGTTGAATATGGATCGAGATATGGATGCCTGTCCGTTACAGCGGAGCGGAGAAACGGAGAAATTTTAACCAAAGAAATTGCATAAAATCTCCGTACCAGTTGAGTCACTGACATTTTCACTGACATGATTGGTTAATATTTCTCCATTTCTCCGCTCCGCTGTAATCGACAGGCACCCTTAACCTCCACAGAGTACAAAAATCAAAATCAAAAGTCAAGCACTTTTTAAATATCAAAATTTACTTGAATACAGTCATCAGTCCCCTAAATCACCCAGCCCGTCACTACTTCCTAGTATTTTACCTCCTTTATTATGGATGGGAAATCATCAAATGACTCCTCCCGCTCTAAAGGGAGAGTCAGACACTTACCGACTAAAAACCATCCGTGTTCCTCCTAATGCCCTTTGCATTCCAAGGCCGCGGTGACTCTTTCGAACAAATTCCGCAACCCTGGCAGGCACTGGTCCTAGCGGGTCCCATCTTCTATGCTGACATATCTTTGAGGCGCGCGTGGAACACAACGCGCCGTCGACCCGGGCCTGGCGCGCATTTTAGC
Source organism: Lacanobia wlatinum (assembly GCA_947578705.1). NCBI lineage: Eukaryota > Metazoa > Arthropoda > Insecta > Lepidoptera > Noctuidae > Lacanobia > Lacanobia wlatinum. The sequence continues at coordinate 5,128,532 of OX388037.1, forward strand.
TGCGTGGCATCATTTGTTTGACAACGCGGATCTACGTTTCCACTGAAGTACACCACTACACTACAAGCCCACGAATACATACAACTGTAGCGTGGCCCAACGCGGCACACGGAGAGACTACGCACGTATTTTTGCAAGCATATGGTTTTGGCATAGTCGCGCTACGTGGGTGGTATATTCGAGCAAGCCACGCGAGTGCCAATGACGTTACTTGAAACGTAGCGTGTCCGTGGGTTGCAGTGGAAACAATCTCATACATTTTCATGCAAGGCGAAGCCTCACACACGTGCGTAGCCTCTCCGTGCGATGCGGTGGGTTCGTGGCTTAACCAATGGCAAGACTGGACAGATTTGCTGGCTTCTGACAATCCGTAACGGCTGCTAAAGATCTACAAATGACAGCCGGGACCAACGGCTTAACGTGCTTTTCGAGGCACGGAGGAGTCTCGGTATGTATGAATAGTCTCCCGTCCACAGATCGATCTTGGCAATTGACCTAGGCATATTATTTTTTCCACAGCTTCCAAAAATTATAATGTGTGTGCATTATAATTTTTGGAAGCTGTGGAAAAATTAGAAATAAACATTGTTTGTTTCTAATGTGTGCATTATATTTTTTTAAGCTTTTGACATACTTACGAGTGTGTTGTACAATAATTGTCAACCCAGCACACACACAACATTGTTTAAAAGTAGTTGCAAGTTAGCTGCCTGCATACCTAATAGCTTTGTTGACTGTACATAATTAATATTTGTGACAATTTAAGAAGTGAGATTTGATAGCTGAGTAGAGAGGGATAGAAGATGTGCGAAAGATATTTTATCTACATTTTTCTTTCATACTTACTAGTAAAGCAGTGTTGTATCCTGCTGTCAAATCTGACTTCTTAGATTGTAACTAATATAGTGAGTTGGATTGGTGGTCCCAGTCGCCAAATGGCGGTCGTCAAATATACCATGTCAGAGACTCTTGAGGCGGTTTAGAACTCTGGGGTTGTTAGACCTTACTGCCCACACTATAAGTAGTAATGAATTGTCATAAATTATTGGTATTTTTTTTATTTTTTATATTGATGGGTTTGCTCTTGACTCTAGTCTAGGTCAGAGATGACCGAGACAAAGTCTACGATGGAGCGAGCTTACCCAGAAGGAGCCTGTTCACTCTAACTTTGAAGAGATTAGGGTAATGCGTGTTTCAGTAAAAACAAGGGAAAAATATTGTCCAAAAGCATCAGTAAATTACCAGATACGTTTCAACAAAAAAGCCATAAACCCATCCAACCGAGTACTCATCGGAAAACAAAAGCAAGACTCGAAAAAAAAAATGCATAAAACACAAAAATCTATTTTCCGAATTTCGTTTTACACAAAATAGCATAAATACGTGTGCGGGCTTTGCCGGGGTGACGCACCAAACAATTTATTGGGCAATTTGTTTACACAGTAAGTCAGCTGCGAATGATAACGCCTCCACTAAAGATTGATTGTAAAATAAATACAAATTGTTTCCACTCCACCGGGAACTCGAGTGAAATGTTTAAAAAATCGTTGCATTTCCTTACAGGAGTGGCTTGCAATTTTTCGTAAGATAAGCTTGCGACCCAGTTTTAAAGCTGGATGAACAGCTATTTTTCTCAGCTCGTAACGTTGAGATGGGTAAATAGGACAAGACCTATGGCCTGAGTGTGTAATGTACTCAGCACGGACGGTTTACTAACATTCAATTTTGTTGTTATTATATTCTTCTTTATAGTGGATATTCACTTTCAACGCTTGTGTTTGTTTTGTTACATAAAAAGAAGATCAATCCTTTACTTTTGTAAGTACTCATAGAGTTTATCCTAGGTTTTTGTATTATGGCTCTCGTTTTAACCACTATCTCACCTGATAGTGACAGGGGCAATTATATGGTTGCCAATGGAGCACACTTTCCTTAAAGTAACCTATCCAGTAAATTAAAATTACACCTTTGACTTATGTATGTAGTAAGGACAGGCCCAACGGTCGAAACGGTCGTGAACGCAAAACCGTGAGTCTTATATGGTGAACGCGTATTAGCAAACATTCGGATGGCCCAATTTAAATTCATACTATAAATCATGATGTTTTCCGTTATCATCATCATCATTATATCAGCCAAAAGACGTCCACTGCTGGACATAGGACTGCTGGTATGTCCGTCGTCACAATCGTCTCGCAGCCATCGGCTACCCACGATTTTCACCATCATTCATCGGTCCCATTGTGGGAGGCCTACCAACGTTGCGTCTTCCAGTATGCAGTCGCCACTCCAGAACTTGTCGGTCCCATAGACCACCTGTTCTGCGAGCAATGTACGCTGCTCACTGCCACTTTAGTTTGGCAATCCTTCGGGCTATGTCGGTAACCTTGGTTCTCTTGCGGATATTATCATTCCTGATTCGATCACGCAGGAAACTTCAAGCATTGCCCTCTCCATTGCCCTTTGAGTGACTTTAAGCCTTCTGATGAGGCCCATTGTGAGCGACCACGTTTCAGTTACATATGTTATCACTGGCAACACGCACTGGTCAAGACTTTATTAAAATTCGATCCCAAATGGCCAGACGTGATAATTTTTACTATTTTATCAGTACCTAAACAAAACAGCCTCACACAACTTCGCAAACACATAAAACAGAATTAAACCAGGTTTTCATCGTACTCGCAACCAGAGCAACTTTACAGCGTGTAACTACAATGTATGCTAGACTTTCCACATTACCTCTAACATAGTGCACATTTAACTGCTACAGCTATAATCAGTGGATTCAATGCTAGCCATGGACGTCCAAATGGACTGACATTAGTTTTACGGTCCCACAAAGGTGGTAGCAGGTAGTGTTAGAATTGTAGAACATTATTTATATGCTTGTGGGAATTCTGCGCTAACGTGCTTAGCGATTTTTTTTGACCAAGAACTTCACGGTATTTTTTTAAAGTCTTTGGGAAAGACCTCTTTGTTTCATCAAATGGTTGTTTTTAGCCTCCGCTGTCCGTTCGTGAGTCCGTACGTCCGTCCGTCCACCCGTCTGTCTGTCAGCGGGCTGCATCTCAAGAACCATAATAGGTAGACAGTTGAAATTTTCACAGGATGTGTATTTTTATTGCTGCTATAACAACAAAAAATAAAAATTATGGTTATGGTACGAAACCCTTCGTGTACGAGTCCGACTCGCACTTGGCTGGTATTTTAGTAATCTGGTGCACCGACTGACATCTATCGGCTGCAATGATGGTGATCATCATTGCAGGGGAAAGACGTTCACTGCTAGACACAGGCCTCCCTCAAATGTGGCCACATCTACCCATCCTATGGAACTTTCGAGGTCATTTGATCACCGTTTCTGACCCACGACTGACGTTTAATTCTTTTTCTTGGAATGGCATTTAGATAAATTGAAATTTGAAAAACCAAAAAAACTGAAGAGAGACCCGTGAAATAAGGGTTTTTAGCTCTTAGCTCAGAAAAAACACTTTGGCACGTAAATGTATCATCATCATCATCATAATATCAGCCGAAAGACGTCCACTGCTGGACATAGGCCTTCCCCAAGCGTCGCCACAATGACCGGACCTGCGCGTCTCGCATCCATCGACCGATAACCTGGTGAAGGTCCATGGTATCATGACCTTGAACAACATTTGTTCTACGACTTTTCAAAATTCGAAACACTTTTTTCAATACAAAAAATATAAACAAAGTCTAAATTTTGCATATTCCTTTGGGGCGGTCTACGAAAGGTCGCTGCCCGGCCGGCGTGCGGGACCGGGTGCCCGCGCGCGCGTAGTATACGCGAATTTTACAGACTTCAAATAAATGAAAACGAATTGTTTTTGGCAATATTGTTTAGTTGAGGTCAAAGTCGTAGAAGAAATGTTGTTCAGGGTCATGATACGAAGTCAGGATTAACAGGTTTCGGGTATTTTTTCAATTACCCTGCATATACATTTACACGTTTGTTTTAGCTTCCCACAAGGTGGACCGATGACCGATGATGGTTTTGAGTATTTTTTCAATTTCCCTGTATATGATACTAAAAGTTACAATATCATCACTAAAGTTCATGAGACTTGGCCTCTGTTCTTTAGAAATCCTTAACCTTGGACTAAATTATCACGACAGTGATAAATCGCAAGCTAAAAGGTCCCTTGAAAAGAACAAAAGGGCAACTTTCGACAATCTTGATTCGAACAATACAGTTTACTTACCTATTTGTATTGTATCAAGTTTATTTAGCTCACAAGAACATAAAAGAAAAAATAAATAAAAATGAAATGTTACAACAACGTGTAAATGATGTGTTTGAAATAAAATATCTTTTTACAGAAGACGAAATGTGACCTTCAGATTGGATAAGCAAGATGAGGACATAAGAGAAGCGGACGCGATAGCGTTATGGAAAAAAAATAGATACAATAATTATAGTTTACTTATTTAGTAATTTATTACATAGTACCATCACTATTTTATTTAAAAAAAACATTCGTAACTAAAATTAACAAATACACTAAACTTACAAAAAAACAAAATATAGCAACAAAAAATTCGTCCTCATCGCTGTCAGCTGATAATGTGCCCAAGAGATTGGCGGCATTGCCTCGCTGAATGGCAATACTTAGCCTCTGGCCAAAGTAAAAGCCAGCTCTTGGTTCACGGGAAGTGTCAACCAACCGCTTCGGAATTTATTTGAAAAGGCTGTGAGCACAAGAGTCCCACAGCCTAAGGTTTCAACCCCAAACGGCTCGAAAATGTAGTTACTAATAAGACCCCTATACATATTTACGCCGCTTGAGGGTTTCCGCAGCTGCAGTGGCAGCGCCAGCACAACACGATGAACTAGGATGATGGGATGGCGCAAGAGTATTGACACAGTTTTTAGTAATTATTTGTTATAAAAACATTCATTTTGTGGTATTATTTCTTCACTCTTTAAATCAGCTTTTACTTTGTAACTTTTTGTGTCAAACTCCGCTAAGAAATACTTTTTGTACAAATCGCGTCCGCTCACTCCTATGCCCACTATGTAACATTGGGTGTAAATATTCCTACACACATAATGTAGCCTCGGATGCGACCCTGAACAGTTTTATTTACTGTTACAAAATAAAAGATTATTACATTACCAGACTCTGTGTCTATTCAAATATAAATATGTACTTCGTCATTGTTACGTGAAACGGAAAAATCATTTTTAAACGATTTTTAGGGTTCCGTACCTCAAAAGGAAAAAACGGAGCCCTTATAAGATCACTTTGTTGTCCGTCAGTCTGTCTGTCAAGACCCTTTATCTCGGGAACGCGTGGAGTTTTCAAGCTGAAATTAAAAACGTATACTCAAGTCTACGGTCCCTTGAAGCTATGAAGAAATCAAAGTTTTAAGTTAACGTAAAAAAAAAAGATACGGCCGTTTATGACGCAAAAAAAAATTATATTTCGACACTCTCAAGGAAATCAAATGTACAGGGTATTTCCCGTCGACCTAGAACTATGAAATTTGGCAATTAATACCGTCTTATACTACAAGTATAGGTAAAACTCAGAAAACTATACATTTGTAAGTAAATCATAAAAAATACAGTCTTTATTTAAAATAATATGTATCTACAAATTTATTCGGAACCCTCGGTGGGCGCGTCCGACTCGCACTTGGCCGCTTTTTTTTACACACCAAAGCTGTTATGTATTTTGTATTTATTTTAAAATTTTGTCGTGTTTATAGGATTTATATCTGAGTGAAAAATTACTGAAAGAGTTATGAATATACCTTTGAATGGATGAAAACGGAGGAGACCAAAGAAAAGATGGATAGATTGTGTGAGTAGTGATAACCTCGTCGCGTCAATGGCTGCAACAAAATTACGAAATAAAAAAAATGTGTCGCATCGAACCCAAGCAGATGATTAAATGGAAATATATCTATACTAATATATAAAGCTGAAGAGTTTGTTTGTGTGTTTGTTTGTTTGCTTGAACGTGCTAATCTCAGGAACTGCTGGTCCGATTTGAAAAATTCTTTCAGTCTTAGATAGCCCATTTATCGAGGAAGGCTATAGGCTATATATCATCACGCTACAACCAATAGGAGCGGAGCAGTAATGAAGAATGTGACGCACACCAAGTTGCACGGGTGAGCTAATAATTAATAAATAGATTTATATTCGTGACAATCTAAGAAGTCAGATTTGACAGCAGAATACAGAATTGCTTTACTAGTAAGTATGAAAGACACATGAAAAAAATCTCTTTCGCAATTACTGGTAAAGCGATCCTCAATCCCTCTCTAATCAGTTATGAAATCTGGGGGGCTACTCTCTAACGAAATCCGTAGTTTCGGGCTTAGTTTCGGGTGGGCATTTTCTACTTCGTATCACCTAACCACTGAGAACTAATGATAACACGATTTGACAGTTACTGTGAAATCGTGTTGTCATTCATTCTCAGTTTGGGTTCGGGACTAATCGTAAGTCTGTAGGTGATACGGAGTAGAATACGAACGCCCGCAACTAAGCCCGAAACTAAGGATTTCGTTAGAGAGTAGCCCCCCTGACTTCTGAGATTGTCACGAACAAAGTGATAATTTTATCTCCCTTAAAAAAGATCTTCCCCACACGCTGGGAAAGTTACAGGCTGCTTCTATAACACATTCTGCCATCCTGTTAAACATCAAATTCTACGCAATCGACTCCGTTTCTCCTCGATTCCGGTACAAAAGCAAAAATAATAACTAGTACATAAAGCTGATATAACAACTTAAATTATTCCCTTTATCGAGACCGTAGGCGCGTCCACACGGCGTGAAAATGTGGACATGTTGGCAAAAAAATAAAAATATTTTAGCAAAACAATTCCGGAGTGAAATTGGACATTTTCGCTTTTGTCCCCGTGTGTTCCGGTAACCGCTTTTGCATCGCAACAAAGATTTAAAATAATATTGAATTTTTACTGGAACAGGTTGTTATAATGACTGTAACTTGGTTTCGTGGACATTTAGGGTTTTAAGTTTGGTTAAAGTTTTTTAAAAGCTGTTCTACCTATCCGACTTTTACGTAATTATAGGAATTGTGAGACTGAAAAAAAATGCTTGTTCTTAAAATAAACTAGTATGCAATTTTTGTGAAATTTAAATTCATTAAAACTGTTCAAACAAGTGACAGAAATAAAAGAAAGAACGAAAAAGCGTTTATTTGCGCCAAGCATGACGCATACCAAAAACATAAAAAATAAATAAAACAAAATTACAATTTTATTACATTTGGGAAGATATGCGTCACATTCGCGCAAAACGGCCATCGCTAAGCATAATGCTAGGACTCGTGTGCGAGACAGAGCCACAGCGCTGGTTTTCAGCGACAGCTGGCGTTGTGTATGACGTCGATCGGAGTAGCATAAAAAGTAATTAAAACGGGACAATTAAACAGAAAAATAAATACATGAGGGTAAAATATAATAAATAAGACGGTGACGACATGGCAACAGACTGTTGTGCACACGGTGGAATGTGGCCGACTAACAGTACAGAACACAAGCAAAATCTACACAATATAAGTTACAGAATATAAGCATGTCTAGATAGGGCACTAATAACTCCTTTACAGGAGTTAACGTAATAAAATGATTAAATGACTCGCAACTAAGCCTACAAAAATAATTATTATTCTCATGACAAAAGAGTATTAAAAGTATAGTAGTCAGCACGAGTCGTGAGCACAGGGGGTCTAAAAAGGGCACTTTAGCAAAATCAGAGAGCACACCACGCTACCATATCCATATCACTACTAAAAGGTTCATAAAACACTGCAGCTGTTAGTTCCGTCTCACTCGCAAGCCACGTGCATGCCACGCGGCGCGCGCTAACATGGCGGCTTCTGCCGACCAATAGCGGTACAGGAAAAAGAAGCGTGTTGCGTGGAGCGTGCCAATTGGTCAATAGCAATTCCCGCGCTTTGAAAATTTATCTTCTGCGCAGGTACATCGGTAAGCCATATCAGTTGGGTACTACTGTACTAAAATTATAGAAAAACAATTTTAACAGGCAGCCGTCATGTAAACTTCCAATTTACCAGAAATTTCTACCAAAATCTTAAATTGCGCATTAAAAATTTAACCACATCAAGCCACTTCGATTAACTCTACGTCACGGCATATAGGAGCGAGGTCTCGTAAAAACGTGTTCAACAACCTGAAATATTAAATGCACGAGCTTAATTGGCTGAAACTTTACTGCTGATGTTCAGATATGGCCGTTGTTATAGACACATAAGCTGACTAGTGTTTTACGGAATATTATTATGCACCTTAATTTTATAGCTGGTATTTTTGTACTGAAAAATTAAGCTGCATTATATTTTTACGTTCCGCCGCAAAGCAGTTACACTAAAAGAAGGCATTTATTACAGATAAACCGTTTACAGGCACAGTAACCGTGGACAGTAAGGCTGCGTTCCACCGCAGATATGCAAAGATGCGTACCAAGGGTTGTGTTTACGGACCCTGTTTCAAAATCAGAACTAATTTCCGTGCGTTCAAGCGATTTCGCCATACCTATTACTGGAATCAAACGTTGCTCACAATTTAGGACCCATTAGCATTAGTGTTAATGTAAATAATCCTTGGTGCTTAGTAACTGAGCTTAACCCAGCTTGTTTACGGCTGCTTAATAAGGAAGGAAATGAAAATTAAATTTTTTTCCTACTCCTGTAATTCCGCTGTATTTTTCTGATTAATTTCGTTGCGGGATCCAAGACAGTTGATTCATTTTTCCGGGAATCATCGGACTTCATTGGCTCGGCGTTTTTCTGGTGATCGCCACTGTTGATTCTGGCTTTCAGGAGTTGCAGTGGTTGGGGATGTGTGGCGGGCTTGTCCCAAAAGGGATGTGTTTGTTAAGAATCTATAGAACCTTTAGAGCTTCATTTACCAAGCGTTTTTTTTTTAACGGGGGGAAATCCTCATGGATGTACTCCGCCCTGGGGCGGGTGGAGGGGTCTGTCAGACTCTTACTGACTAAAACTACCCCGGTGTTCCATCTCTCACCTGCGCCGGGGATCGCGGGAACTTGCGACTTCCGTAATCCCCGCCTCCGCGCGCCACCTCGGGTCAGCGGGAGGAGTGAGGTGTTTGACTCCCCCCACGACGTCAAAGAGGGGCGCACGGGAACACCACGCGCTACCACCTCGGGTCCGGATGAATGGGGGGCGACGGACATCCCCAAGTCCTCCGACGCCCGGTGCGCCTACTGCGGGCCGCGAGAGAGGTCGAGATCTCCTTCTCCCTTTCCATTCCATTTACCAAGCCTTACTCAACACAAGCGATTGGTTCTTAACAAACACGTCCCTCGCTATGTATCATTGGACATCCCTAGTGAAAGTGCAGCGTCAGGAGTTTAAAGCTATTTGCACATTTGAAAACGAAGATCTCTATCGAGCTCTAAAACAACTCAATATTCAGAGTTGACCAGTCGCTACTGACTGCGCCCGTTCATAAAGATGACGCTTGGATCTGCTTCAGACAAGTCAATTATAGTGAAGGGAAATAAACAAGTTAGTACAAGTTTCCTGGTAGCTATAACCTGGGTGTCTTTAAGTCAAGACTGAATAGGTTACTTTTAGACAAGCGTGATCCATCTTCGACCGCAACATCGCTTACCATCAGGTGAGATAGTGGTCAAACGTGTGCCTATCAATAGTAAGAAAAAACTAAGCATTTATTTCGTTGTTCTGAATCAGGCATGGTTCAAAGTATGGCAACGTTCAGGGGATCAAATACAAAGTTTAATTTATGATGTACAACGACTAAACTATTTATTTTAATTCAAAGTATTCTTACTTTTACAAATAAAAAAGTGTAAATCTGAGACAAAGATTTTAACGAAATATTTTGCACTGCATCGCGACATAGATTCCTATCGTGCTCAATTACCATAGCGATATTGACACTAATGCCAGGTAAACCTAATCCACGGTACCAGGTACCTGACAAAGCTACTAAGCGTTGTTAAAAGCTATTCTGTTATAACAAATACTTAAAATAATTTGTCAAAAAATGTCTGTAATTTTTATCATAATAGTGGTTGACTGTAAAATACCAGTGATAGGAAATGCAATGCCAAGCATAGTGAATTGCAAAAGAACTGTCAATTAAGTTTTACTACTGAGTGCTGCTATTCAAATGTTCAGTTCGTTATTTAGTGCTCATAAATACTGATACCAATACGCACATAAATAGAGAGGCGGACTGAATGACATACCGATTCAGAGTACCTACCTATCGTAGAAAATGTTTATAAACTATATAATTGTTTCATATGGAGTAGAATACACCCGAAACTAAGCATGAAACTACGGACTTCGGGCTTAGAGAGTAGCCCCCAGGTCACAAGCCAGAAAAACTGACGGGAGTCTTACCAAGGCGTATCGTGTTTCTCTGTTACTGGCTCGTGGAGGTCAGAAGCAGTCGCTCTAAATAATATATTGATATTCAGCTGCAACTTCTCAACGGGGCTTAGAACGGAGCGTGCTCAAAATGAAAAGAATCAATAAAATATGAAACTCAAAGATAAGAAGCGTAACCAAAGCAACCGATGCTCTGAACTATGCAAAAAGCTGAAATGGAAATCGCCGGGGCATGTTGTAAGACTGTCAGATGAGCGATGGACCATACGGGTGATTCGGTAGAGAGGCCCAAGTGGGAAACGATACAGTGGAAAACCGCTTACAAGATGGGCAGACGACATTATAAAAACGGCTGGTTCTATCTGGATGCAAAGAGACCAAGTTATGCTGGGGTTACTTGGAGAAGGCCTTCACCTGCGGAGGGGTTCTCTATTAATAATAATATAATCTCTATGTGATGATATACCTTTATTGTATTAAGTTAAAGTTCAATTTTAAATCACTTTGTACTGAAATGGGATTAAGTTTCACTCACTTTGCTTTTTTTGTGTACCGACATAGCCCGAAGGATCGCCAAACTAAACTGGCAGTGGGCAGGGCACATTGCTCGCAGAACAGATGGTCGATGGGGCCGAAAAGTTCTGGAGTGGCGACCGCGTACCGGAAGACGTAACGTTGGAAGGCCTCCCACAAGGTGGACCGATGACCTGGTGAAGGTCGCGGGTAGCCGATGGATGCGAGACGCACAAGACCGGTCGTTGTGACGTCTTTCGGCTTTTTTTGTGTTGCAAAAAATAAAAGCCTTTTTATTTTTATTTTATTTTTTATTCGGCTACATCTATCTACATCGTTAAGTTAGGGAAAAGTTAGGCATACTGATGTTATCCTCATACGACTATTACAATTTACCGTTACTGAGTGACTGACAGACAACGCGCAGCCGGAATTGCTAGACGTAGATAGATGAAATTTGACATGCAAATTTCTTGGGGAGTGAAATGGAGCACAAAGAGAGGATTTCCCGAAATTCACACAGAAACAGGGAAAAACGGGATACGAAGTCGCGGGCAAAACCTAGTATGCTTTAAAGTACCTTACTGTAGTCAAAGCGTTGCAAATGCCTCTTAGTAAAAAAAAAAAAAAAAAAACCCCAACACAAAAAAAGACAAACGCGAGCATTTGACAAGTCAAAAATAATAACTACCGTTGAGAACCGACAGAAGCTAGTGCAGAAAAATCCATCGGGGTGGGACCACCGCAAGGAAACTGCATCGAAATCGGCCCATCCGTTTGAGAGCTACGATGCCACAGACAGATACACACACACAGACAGACAGACAGACATCGACTCTTTTTGCGTCGGGGGTTAAAAATGAAGACATAAAGAAAAGACTTCTTTCCTCCTTTTATATCAAATTCTGCTTGTAATGCACTGATATTTATTACAAAAATCTGACTTTTAAATCAATTTTAAATCATATTCTAGACATTATCAAGCATGCATTTCTATCGCTTACTTACAGTCGCTGTTCCCGAGGTATAAATCATGCAAGCAAGGCACTGTAGCCTGAATTTTGCGAACATATAATAATACAAGCATTTGCCCGCAGTTCCGTTCGCGTGACCGCTGTTCTAATAGAATTGTTGGTGGTTAGTTTAAGCAAGTTTATACTTTATTGCCTTCTTTAAATCGTCGTTATTGCTGTATTATAATGTTTGGGTACTTACTGCAGTTTTAGAGTCGTATTTCGATTGTTAATGTTTAAAGTGTGACAGTTCGAATGATGAGTTTATTGGAAGTTTAACAAACTGGATCTTTTAAATTCCAAAAGTGGGTTACAGATTAAAATGATTTTCGGTATTAAGCCCAAAGATAATAAAGTATATTTTGAGTGAGCTTGGGTGTATTTTGTAAGAAGTATTGCCAAGAATTTTGTATACATATACACATACATATTTTTGAGACCGGAACAGCTCTGAAATGTTTTCTGCGTGTCTGTTTCCTGCATTTAGATGAATACGGTCGATATATAGTTTGAGAAATAAATATCTTGCTATCAAAATATTTTTTTAAGTATGCTGGTTGATTAGTTTGGAAAATACTCAACATTTTCAGAAAAATATCCCTACAAATCATCGATATCCAAAAACCAAACAAATGCTAAAATATTATGATAGATACGCCAGTTGGTGCGTATTGGTATTCCATCCGCGGCGTTCACGCACTACGCCAAATGTCAGCCATCCCCGCTCACAGTACACATCGCGGTTTACTACAATGACGGCGTATCGCGGATATAGGGCTGCCAAAGATCAGGCAGAATCTATAATCCTTTCCACGTAAGTAAGGATTTGACTCTTGCAGATGGGTAACTAGCGAAAAACATAGCCATCCGACCTATGCCTGATCATATGCCTGATGTTGAAAATTCATATTTTGTCTTAATAAATATTTATTTAAAATTATAACACCACACAGGTTGATGTTCAAGGTTAAGTAACGCTTATCAAGGTAGGTCTGTGGATGGGCCATCTTAACATAGCTAGAATCGTCCGTGCCTCGGAAAGCATGTTAGACATTGGTCCCCGCTGTCATTTGTAGATCGTTGGCAGTCGTTACGGATTGTCAGAAACCAGATTATCTGACAACAGTTTTGCCAAAAAGTACCGTGTTACCAGTTACTGGGTTGTGAAAGTCCGGTAAGCTGTCGTTTCACGTGAAACACAGCAAAATCCGGATTGACTGAAAGTCGACCCTAATAAAGTTAGGAAAAGTCTAGGCAGATGATGACCATTAAAGGCTGATACAGCCTTTAGTAGTTCTACTTCCAGTACACTAGTTACTTTTTTTTAAGGATTGGAAATCATCAAATGGCTCCTCCCGCTCTGTGTCAGACTCTTAAACTGATTAAAACCCATCCGTGTTCCTCCTAATGCCCTTTGCGTTCCAGGACCGCGGTGACACTTTCGAAAAATATGTGCAGCAATACATTAGGTACTAGGTACAGTGGGTGGCTCGACGTCCGATCTGAACCAGGCCTTGGTCGACGGCGCGTTGTGTTTCACGCGCGCCAAAAAGAGATGTCAGCATAAAAGAAGGGGTCTGCTAGGGCCAGTGCCTGCCTGGGTGGCGGAATTTGTTCGAAAGAGTCACCGCGGCCCAGGAATGCAAAAGGTACTAGGAGAAACACGGATAGGTTTTAGTCAGTAAGAGTCTGACACTCTCTTCTGCTTCGCCCAGAGCGGGAGGAGTCATTTGATGATTTGCCATCCTTAAAAAAAAGGTACTACATCATTATTTTATTGCTTTTATTAAATGAATCATGCATGCATGTTCATTGGAAACCCTAATTCGCAAAATTATTTAGTCAAGCTGATTGCCAAACTTTCGACCATTTGTATGTATGATGGCTTTAATGACTTTCATAAGTCGCATGGTATGAGCCTGGTATTGCTGCCATGTATGTATGTATTGTATTTTATCGCACTTCTCTGTGTGTGATGCAAAATGGCCGGTGCAAAATATCTTCACCATGGCTCTTGGGCCGATCGTCAGCCAGTTAAACAACTCTTTCCGAGATCGTTTGGTGGATGAGTCCCAATCGAGGGTTTTGCGGGACTGTCTTTATGTAGAACTTTGCTGTTTAAAAAGGGCTGGCTCTCAGTATTTTTTTTTTAGGTGGGGAAATCATAAAATGACTCCTCCCGTTCTGGGCGTAGGAGGAGGGAGTACCTATTAGGCTCTTACTGACTAAAACCCATCCGTGTTCTTTCTAATGCTCTTCGCTTTTCAGGGCCGTGGTAACTCTTTCGAACAAATTCTGTCTAATTATATATTCATTTATTCATCAACAAAGTCACATTTGTGTCGAACAAAGGTTTTAACAATACATGTAAGTAAATAAATTAAATTAAATAAACACTAAATTCGTTTTCTGGGAAAAAAACAAACACTGCATTTTGAAATAATGTCTTGATTTTGAAAATTGAAATAATTACATTTAATTTTGTATCAAGCCTAATGTTGGTCCTCGTTGCAATTTGTAACTTGTTTACAATCACGCGGTAGTCAAAAACCATAAAATCTGAAACCAGTTTTGCCAAGGGATCTAGTGTTACCTTATATCTGAGGGTCTAAAAAGGCCACTTTAGCAGAATCAGAAAGCACATCACGCTACCCATCACTGTCAAATTTTCCCAATCAACCTTGAACCTAATGCGTTAGCGATAAAGATGAAAATGAAATTTGACAGATTGTTGCGTGATTAATATTATGATTTTAATATGATGCTGCAAAAGTGGCCTTTTTAGAACCCCAGATATAAGGTAACACTAGATCCCTTCCCTTGGCAAGACTGGTTTCAGATTTTATGGTTTTTGACTGCCGTGTAACTGTAAACAAGTTACAAATGGCAACGGGGTGGTAACATTAAGCTTGATACAAAATCAAAAGACATTATTTCAAATTAGGCAGAATTTGTTCGAAACAGTTACCACGGTCCTTGAAAGAAAAGAGCATTAGGAAGAACACGGATGGGTTTTAGTCAGTAAGAGCCTAATAGGTACTCCCTTCTCCTACGCCCAGAGGGGGAGGAGTCATTTGATTTGATGACTTCAATGAAAAAGTCTATCTTCTTAAAATATTGGTACTCAGCTACATCTGGTTGGACTGGAAGCCGATCGCAATAAAGGCTAGTTAGATTGATTACTTCGTTCCGTACTCAAAAGTTAACCAGCGAAACCCTATTACTAAGCCTTCGCTGTCCGTCCGTCCGTCTCAAGAACCGTAATAGGTAGACAGTTAAAATTCCACATTGTGTATTTCTATTGCCGCTGTAATAAATTATAAAAACCGGCCAAGAGCGAGTCGGACTCGCACACACACACAATCTGGGAAAATTTCCACTGTCTACCTATTGATAGATACCTATTGGTAGATGAGATACAGCCCGCTGACGGACGGACTGACGGACAGTGGAAGCTTAGTAGTAGGGTTCCGTTGATGACCCGGTTTGTACGGAACCCTAAAAATTAAATTAAAGGGGGCTTCCATACCAGAAACGTTTTTTACTATTTATGGTCTGACTCGCACTTTGCTGGTTTTTTACCATGGTATGATAAAAAGAGTAAATTCAATCAATTTGTTATCCTTTCACTATAACATTTGTACGAAAAACACTCTGATAAAATATATAATCGACAATCTAAACTTTTCCATAATTCCCACCTACCAACCCTGAATACGTTGCCGATATATCGCGGGTCGATTTAAATATTCTACCCGATGCGATGACGCCTCATTGGGCGAGTTGACATGAATGCGCGTCGGATACGCATTGTGGCGGCCATATTGTAATATTGAGAAGTTAATCGGCTATCAGGAAGGATTTAATCGTATATACGCCGCAATTTTTGTTATGTGTTATGGAGCGATGGAAATATTTTGACATTACTTATTTTACGAAGTGAGAAAACGGATTTTTGATAAATGTTTTAAGAGCTGGCGGAATTTATTATGGTTAATATTATCGCAGTTTATTTACGAAGAATCTATTTTTTTATCACATCTTTTTGCTACGACCAGCTTGATAAATGACGCCTGATCTCTTTAAATTCTATCGAGATACAAGATTGAATTTCGAGGTATCGTCGTGAGCCATAAAAATGTAAATAATAGGCCTTGGTTTGGTGAAATGACTACAGGTCTCGATTTGTAGCCGAGCTGGCAGTCAAGTATGTGCCGATATGTTTTAAGAATGGTTTATCGTACAAACCCTATTATGCATTATTAATTCTTAAAACAGATACAAATATTTACTTTCAATATTTACTTACAAGCTGTTTTCCAAAGTCATCACGAACCGTCTCGCGCGCAGGTTTGACGCCTTCCAGCCTCCTAAACAAGCCGGATTCCGAAAAGACTTCAGCACCGTAGACCACATTCATACGCTCCGGCAGGTTATACAGAAGACCGAAGAGTATAATATGCCCCTCTGCTGAGCGTTTGTGGATTACCAGAAATCCTTCGACTCGATCGAGACTTGGGCTGTGCTGCAGTCTCTCCAACGGTGCCAGATCGACTATCGGTACATCGAGGTGCTAAAATGTTAATACAAAAACGCCACCATGTCAGTCCGACATCAGGATCAGACCTCGAAACCTATCTTTCTGCAGCGGGGACGACATTTCAGTGCGTGGTAGGGAGACGTCATTTCAGTGCGTGTTGCCAGTGATGACTTATGGAACTGAAACATGGTCGCTCATAATGGGCCTCATAAAAACGCTTAAAGTCACTCAAAGGGCAATGGAGAGGGCAATTCTTGAAGTTTCCTTTCCTTGCGTGATCGAATCAGGAATGATGATATCCTCAAGAGAACCAAGGTTACCGACATAGCCCGAAGGATCACTAAACTAAAGTGGCAGTGGGTAGGGCACATTGCTCGCAGAACAGATGGTCAATGGGGCCAAAAGTTCTGGAGTGGCGACCGCGTACCGGAAGATGCAACGTTGGAAGGCCTCCCACAAGGTGGACCGATGTGCTGGTGAAGGTCGCCGGTAGACGATGGATGCGAGAAGCGCAGGACCGGTCGTTGTGGCTGATATGATGATGATAATGATGATGATTTGCTTACCTTATGTTTTTATTTTTCTGTTTATTTGTCTCATTTTAATTACTTTTTATGTTGCTCGGATGGACGACATGCTGTTAACGCTGGCTGTCACTGAAAACCAGCGCTGCGGCTCTGTCACGTACACGAGTCACAGCATTATGCTGAGCAATGGCCGTTTTGCGCGATTATGACGCATATCTTCCCAATTTTCATAAAATTTTAACTTTGTTTTTGTTTTGGTATGCGTCATGCTTGGCGCAAATAAACGCTATTTCTTTCTCTCTTTTTTTCTTTCTTTCTTTCTTTACAAAGTGCGACCTTCTCTTTCATTTCTATTGCTAAGTGTCTAAATAATAACAGTCATATGCTACTTCAACGCTTTCAACTTCGATTTATGAATAGGTTGCCATCTTGACATCCTGAGACTCCTCCGTGCCTCAGAAAACACGTTAAACCATTGGTCCCGGCTGCCATTTGTAGATTTTTAGCAGTCGTTACCTATGGATAAACCAACAAACCATGCCAGAGGCCCTTGAGGCGGTTTAGAAACTCTGACAATAGGGTGTGTGGGGTCGTTAGACCTTACTGCCCACACGAGAAGAAGAAGAAGACCAATGGATTGTCAGAAACCAGCAAATTTGACACCAATCTCGCCAAAAAGTATCTATCGTGTTACCCAGTTAGTCGGTTATGGAGGTCGGGTAGTTGCTCCACGTAAAATACAGGTATTCAGATGAATACGGTTTGACTGAAAGCTGACCCCATTATATTTGGGATCAGGCTAGGCAGATGATTATTTTTTAAGTGTCAAATGTTCACATTTTCTTCTCGATTCATGTGGGATAGTCCACGGGGTCCGAGCCGCGGTAAAATACTTTTTAGAGATCTTTCCCGTCCATCCATCCATACGTCCATCCGTCCCGCGGGCTGTATCTGAAGAACTGTAATAGGTAGACATTTGAAATTTTTCACAGAATGTGTGTTTCTATTGCTACTTTAACAGCTTATAATAAAATTCAAATTTAATTAAAAAAAAAGGAGGCTCCCATACAAGAAACGTGTTTTATTCTGTTTATGGTACGCAACCATTCGTGTGAGAGTCCGACTCGCACTTGGCCGGGTTTTATAATGTAAAACATTATTACCCATTTCTCTTCACTGCGCCAGACAAAACAAACTTTATTAAACATTTAATAAAAATATTTATAAAAACCATAGTGTTAAAACGAGCATATTTTTCGTTTTATTTTTCTGAGCAAATATTGTAGTGCTGCTGGAGAGCGCTTCAATTCTCTATATTGCTTAAAAATGAAGAACGTAGTGTTATTTGTGTATTTACTTTAGAGATTTCGTAATTTGTGTTCAGTTTGAATGAAATGTTGGTTATATAATAATAAAGTTGTTGTGTGCTATTTTCAAGAGGGAAAACAATAGAAAAAAAAAACTAAAATCTAATACTATAAGGGCTAAAATTTCAACAATCAGATAGTCTTACACTGATGAATATACATATCGACAGATTTTGGATATCGTTCGACAGATTTTTTTTAAATAATACAGCAAAAATCCCTATA
Source organism: Lacanobia wlatinum (assembly GCA_947578705.1). Taxonomy (NCBI): domain Eukaryota; kingdom Metazoa; phylum Arthropoda; class Insecta; order Lepidoptera; family Noctuidae; genus Lacanobia; species Lacanobia wlatinum. Next base: position 5,147,128 of record OX388037.1, read on the forward strand.
AACTTATCTGACGACTATAACCATTGCAGTTTTACCTTTATTATTTCAATATTGCTACCCATAATCTTGGCTTTAAAGTGTCACGGGTGCTTAAAATATTTTTATTTTTACTAAAATACACAAAATTGAAAAATATGACAGGATTTGGTATCCCACAATACCAACCTAGCAAAAAAATACTAGAACACATAAAACGCGGTAAATACATACAGCTGTCCACTCATGTAATCCCTTAGTCGCCTTAACAGAGACTCTGCCAAGTACGTACGAGTACATTGCGAGAACTGGAGTGGAAAAATATAATATTTTTCGCGCAGGACGATTTATATAACTGTGCAACTGAAAACGAAACTTTTTGTTACTTCCATACGCAATTATGTGCGAGGAACTTAATGTATTTTTTACTGAGAACATGTTTATCACGGGAAAACACCACTTAATCCGCCATTACGACAGATGACGAGGGTTGGAAGCGCAGGGATGGACTCCGGGCTTTGATTGAAAGGATTAAATGTATTGACGTGATTTTTCATGTTTTTGGTTCGTGTTGTGGCGAAAATGTTTTAAAACTGATGGGAAATCTGAATATTCAGCTGTTTTAGGTAGATATAATAGTTGGGGATTAGTTATCTATCATCATCATATCAGCCGAAAGACGTCCACTGCTGGACATAGGCCTCCCCCAAGCGTCGCCACAACGACCGGTCCTGTGCGTCTCGCATCCAACGGCTAACCGAGACCTTCACCAGGTCATCGGTCCACCTTGTGGGAGGCCTTCCAACGTTACGTCTTCCGGTACGCGGTCGCCACTCCAGAACTTTTCGGCCCCATCGACCATCTGTTCTGCGAGCAATGCGCCCTGTTATCTATATGCCAAGACTTTCATTACTTTAGAATTATCGCACTCTGGTTATCCAAGTATTTGAAAGGTACGAATTGGTTATTGTCACAAATTATAGCGCTAATTATCGAAAATATTTTTCAGCAGTGATTAAACCAAAGGCATTCTATCTAATTTTTAGTCTATTATGTTCCATTGTCGGTTGAAAACGTCTCTCTCCCTTTTCCTCATACATGGTCTATACCATTACGTATAATACGTGCCACGAAAAATGAGACTTGATACACCACTTAAACTTTATTATTTCGTTATAAATATTATTACGAATTTTAATCTGGTGTCATTGAAAAATCCCTGAATAGATACACAAAATATGGATAACTATTTTAACACGACTGCGCAAACTTTCCACTACTGACGCTCGTCTTTCGTGGCACGTATTATACGTGCCACTATTCTTTTTCGTAGGAGTCAAGTTCGTCCCTCTTTCAACCAAAAGGATAATTTATTCTTATTGTCCGTTCTTTTATTGCTAATTCTAATTGAAATTATTTAAATCTATTTCCTTTTGTTACAGGGTGCACTCGAAGCAGCTAAAGGCAGTTCCAATTAGCAGTAAGTTTCAAATATTATTCAATATTACCAGCAATATGCAGTAAGTTTTGCTTATATGGAACAGAAACACAATATACCAGTAATAGGAACTGTACCTATTGTTGAAATAATATTAAAATCCTTGTACCTCCAAGCCGAATATATTTGAAAGTGTGCACGTACATCATAGCTAAATGAAAATGGTCTGTCTACACTTCTTCTTATTGTATGGGCAGTAAGGTCTAACAACTTCACACACCCTAGTGTCAGAGTTTCTAAACCGCCTCAAGGGCCTCTGACATCGTTTATGTCTTCACTATAGTACGGCAAAATGACAATTTAATGTAACTTCTTAAACTTTGACCAACATAATGTACAGGATACCTAGACAAAAGTGACACTCGACTGTTGAACACAATTTTCGAAAAGTCAAAATGGATAGAATTGACCACGGGATATTTTGATAGTGCATGACAACTTCATACATTTTTTACTATTCGACAATCTTTCAGATCGATTTCAAATCGAGGCTCAGGAGTAAGAAAACTCTCATTGAGAGACTGAATATGAAAGGAAGCGGTTTAGTGTTGAATGTATTTAAGTTTTAGGCCATTATTGGACTCGCAATATATTTCGCAAACCACTAAATACCAATAAAAAAAGTTTGACTGAGCATTCGAAGCTGTAGTTCTTTTGCTTTACATAATAAGTTACGAATATCTTTCGTAAGCAAGTAAATATTAAGTCAAATAGAAAAATCATGCAAGAAAGCGTATATACGCAAACAAAAAACACATATTCCATAACAAAGTCAATTCGGAAGCTGAAAACAGGAGCATTTCATTCCAAGTCTAACGTCTTGGCAAGCTCGATAACTACGGGATTAAGAGCTTATCTCGTCCCCTAGAGGTGGTTGTACGTATTGTGCCCGACACAGGTAAGGATAAGCCAATTATTGCACTGCACCGTCCAATTTCCTGCAAGTACGGGACAACCCTATCTTGCAAGAGGTACTTATGCTAGGAGGTTTTGCTTCTTACAAGAAAATGTATCCGTGCATGCAGATACTGTGAATAAATAAATGAACATTCTTTCGTCTACCGTGTCACCATATTTCATACATGGTTCTTGTGAGATGAAGCCAAGGGGAAAAGTTAGTTAAATAAAAAAAAACTTAAAATTAAACATATGCCTGCCTATATAGGCATATGTTTAATTGAAAAAAAAAGAACAAAAAATGAAAATCAGAAGTCAAACTTAATATTCTTCAAGACAATGAAAAATCGGAACACTCGCTTCCAAATTAATTTTCATAAAGGTAGATGGATTATTCCCCTTGCTATTGAAATATTTTAAATTCTTTCACTTTGTGAAATAAAAAAAAAACGGAAACGGAATCGGTCACAGAATATTTGTGAAAAATGTTTGCCTGTTTATTAGATACAGCAGATAATCCTGAACATAATTCAATGGCTAGGGAATAATCCATCCATCATAAATCTTACATTTTTTGAAAATTACTTGAAATGCTGCATACTAAATATTATCTGTAAACAGAAAACACTACTTCAAAGCCTGTCATTCTTAGTTTGGTCTTAGTCATGATTATTGTGAGTTCTCTTAATCAGAAGGATTAATAATTATAAAACATCATATTTATTAGTTTATTATTTTAGCACATAGAAGTAGTTTATTAATATTAAATATATTTTTTGTATTTTGTTCCTCAAAAGATTCCAGTTTTTTTTTTTTTTTTTTGTTTTTTAACCCAAAGGTTGCCTGGTAGAGACTTTATTGCATTAAGGTTCCGTTGGTTGTCCTTTGGGTACGGAACCCTAAAAGATAACTTAAACAAAAAATTATCTCATTAAAACTTACCATTGATTACTATCGCTCTCTAGAAAAACTTTACTTCCTTATTGGGCAGTCGCGTAAAAAAGGAGTAAATGAAAAAAATAAACCACTGAACAAAAACATCATAACATTTAACCCAATACTCAAACAGCTTTCCTCTAGACCACTACAGGACCCAAGTACGGCCCTGTCCGACTGTGCATTTAGTTCGCAAGTGTATAAAAGCAAACATACATCACGTAAGTTAACTGGGCCTGACATGCTCGAGGTGACTTGCTACAACTTGTTTATTTTCCTTCCATTTACTTGTCGGCATGTACATGCATGTCCAGCGATAGGTTTTTTTAAGGTGTCTGTTGGAATTTATGAGACGTGTCATTTTCGAATGTAGCTTCGGTTTAGCACGACTTTCCTGCTTGTTTGAATAGTGTTCTCTCTGGGCGTCGCCGTCGTTTGTTAAACATGCAAAGCTTTTTCATGATGAATATACCTACATCACTGTGTTAATGTGATTGACGAATGACAATACGGCTAGGAAATAATTTTAAGTTGATGACCATTGATATATAAAAAACCCAACATGCACAGTCTCGAACAAATGCAACACTCGAAACTGTCGTCAAAAACTGACATGTATCAAGTGTCATGTGTGAGTTGTGTGTAGTTATACTATAAACATATTTTGCAAATTCAACCTTACACGGATCGCTTAAAGTTGTTTTTACAAAGCAGTGCAGTGTGGCGAGTGATGCGCATTTTTTTTTGCAAATTCAACCTTACACGGATTGCTTAAAGTTGTTTTTACAAAGCAGTGCAGTATGGCGAGCGATGCGAGACTGTTTGAAACTAGCGCACAAATATACATAGTGCGCTTGTTTTTTGCGGACGTTTTTGAGATGCTAAGTGTGTATCTTGGGTTTTTATATATCAATGTTGATGACTGATGCCTTCGTGACAAACCGTGACTGATGTGCGTGAGGTCCTGATATTGATTTCCGGGTCGAGCAAAATGTTATTTATTTATTTAACAATTTATGTACACACATTACATAGAAAGACAAAAAAGAAGGGAACAGAAAAATAGGTACAAAGGTAATGCTTAATTCAAAAGAAATCTCTTCCAGCATACCTGCGAAAGGAGAGTTGTATAAAAGATATGTTTTTTTATTATTATTATTTATTTTTATTATTTATTTTCACCAAAAAAAATGTACGTATGTAGACACCGTGTGTGTAAAACATATAAGTACTTACAAATAAAACAATAAACTTTAATATAACATTCAATACATAAATATTACTAAAATAAATATACACTAATACATACTCAATTCGAGGGTCGAGCGGGATTTCCTTTATATCGGACTATGTGAGTAAAGAAACACAGTGCACCTGTTTTTGTGCACACATTTGTGCACTATATGCCTGAAGCTGTATGCCTAGAGCTGTGTACTTCAGTGTACCTGTTTTGGCTAAACTCAGTTAACGTTGAGCAACGTTGCCCAAAATTTGGTTAGGATTATTCTTTGATACTAGCAATGTCGAGAGACAGGAATGCTGTGCGTATCTTGATTAAGGCTGCTGTCTCTTAAAGCTTAAAATAGCGTGCAGATGATGCAGCTTTTCGTCGGCACTAACAAAGAAATTACATGTGAAAAAAAAATTGTTAGTAATCTACATGACATGATTCGTAATTTGGTTAAGCGAGAATTTATTTAACTTTATCACATAATAAGTGAAGAAACCACCAAATCAGCTCCAAATCGTTGAGATGAAAACATTTTAAGTAAATAAAACTTTTTACAAAAAATATAACCGACTTCCAAAACTAAACACTACACTACAAAGTATAAAATAACTTTAATTTCGGAAGTCGGTGTTTTTGGTTATTTCGTTTTTTGACCGTGACTTCCGAAATTAAAGTTATTTTATACTTTGTAGTGTAGTGTTTTGTTTTGGAAGTCGGTTATATTTTTGTAAAAAAGTTTTTTTATTTTTAACTTTTTAGTGGTACTTGCGTACATTCACAGCGTACCGGCGTGATGTTATGTTATGAAAATAAAACTTACTAAGTGCTTTCGGTGTAAAGGTCTCGTCAATACGAATGAAATAAGCCCAAACACTTGGTAGTTCCTACATACCGATGTGGAGTTCCCTTGACTCTCTGTCATCTCCATCATTAGGTCTAATCTAAACCTTCATTATTTTGAAGTATCACCCGATATACACACGAATATCAAGTTTTTACCAGATGCGTGCCTACAATTTTTGAGAGTTGCCCTCGATTTCTCAGGGTTTCCATCATCAGATCCTGACGTGACGGCAATGGGACCATCTCGGGAGCATACCCTTTCATATAAAAAAAGATTCATCGAAATCGGATCCTAAACGACGAAGTTATCCGCGAACACACATAAAAAATGTATATATATACGCTGTCGAATTGAGAACCACCTTCTTTTTTAGATGTCGGTTAAAAAATAATATTTACTGCTTTGCAATATAAAGGAAAATGATTTGGTTTTGTTACTTTTTAAAAGCATGTATATTAGCTAGGTGTATATGTATTAGTAAGGGTGCCTTCAAATTTGTCGCAAAGTGCCGCGCTGCGGCAGCGCTGCAGCCGCGCAGCACTTTGCGAAAAATTTGAAGGTGCCCTAATAGTAAGTTATATCAAAACACTCTATAACAATGAAAATGGTTTTCGTGAAAAAATGCATGCTCTAAGTAAGAACGCTTTGGCTCTTCAATTAATCCACATGACTAAAGTTCAGCATCAATTCCCTCCATCACGCCCCACCTATCACGAAAATGGATCAGCACTTGAAATAAAATTGGCACTATTAAAACACCACTCAACAATGCAGTTGTAATTAACTTCGCGAGATATAATCGCTTCCACCGCCATAATAACCCATTAAGGAAATGAGCTTGAGGCTATATTAATAACATTAGATTAGATTTAAAGATTACCGTAGTACTAAACCTGCCATACCTTAAAATTGCCCGCTATATCGCGGGGAAGATAGAAAATATGGGCTTTTGGAATTGCATAGTTGCTATCGGTAATGTTATTGCTAGTGTAGGTGTAGTTTATCTGGTAATTAAATCGTGACGTGAGTTTCGATGGTCTAAACTGCTAGTTGGAAACATCCTAGTTAGATTGGGAGCGTACCTGGAAGTGAAATTAACAAAAAAGATGGGCCCTGAAAAAAGGAAGAAAATTAAAAAAACCGAGTGAAGTCAAAGCTACAAAATTCCGAATACGATCTAGACACGCGACAGCGTGTCGAGCCAAAGTTCAAAGAAAAAAGAACTGGCGACGCAGCAGCCGTGTGTAATATTACACGAACCATTTCGAGCTACTTTTGACCCCTTCACAACTCGAATAGGTTTTGAGTAGTGTTGAAAAAATTGTTTTGATGGTAAAAAACTAGCCAAGTCGAATCTTGAGCCTTAATTTATCTTATTTCAGGATTATCTACAGAACTTGGCGTCCATTTAGATCTTCATTATATTTTCTGAACTTAGCTCCCATTTTTACATTTATATTTTTGATGGGATCGGTTTTAAAGCAGACGAATACAGTTTCATATTTGTTTTATTGATAGCCTCGCGGTTGACCACAATCTCACCTGATGGAAAGTAATGATGTGGTCAACGAAGTGACACACTTAGGCAAATGTGTCACTTGAATAAAAAAAAAACAAATGATAATAGCTTACTTCTAGGCAGAAGTAAGCTATTATCATTTGATTTAAAGACCCACAGGTTGCAGTGGGTGCCATTATTATCTTAGCTTGAACTAAAATAAAAACCTCCTTCTGAAGCAATCGAGTAAAAAACAAGCGGCCTCATAATTTGTCAATCAAAAATTCAGGGACATTTCGATTCAAAGCAACAAGACACATTAAATTGTACTGCTTTCAGTGAAACAAACCAGTACCTTAAAATTCTATGTACACATGCATGTCTATCCATAGATCTAATTTCCCTTTCTGGATAGATGAGCAGAACCCAAACGGCGAGACAAAAAGTCTTTTGACATTGGTCCACGCTATCGTAAATCCTTTTTTTTTTTTTAAGGATGGGAAATCATCAAATGACTCCTTCCGCTCTGGGTGAAGTAGAAGGGAGTGTCAGACTCTTACTGACTAAAACCCATCCGTGTTCCTCCTAATGCCCTTTGCGTTCCAGGGCCGCGGTGACTCTTTCGAATAAATCCCGCAACCCCGGCAGGCATTGGGCCCTAGCGGGCCCCGTCTTTAATGCTGACAGCTCTTTGAGGCGCGCGTGGAACACAGCGCACCGTCGACCCGGGCCTGGTTATGACCAGACGGCGAGCCACCCAATGCTCGCCGTCCGCAGGCCCGCGCCTACGGTGGCCGAGAATCGCCCTGCGACTCCCGACGCCCGGGGAGTCTTCTTCTGTTGCGGCGGCTGGGGCGTGAGGTTTCCCTCTCCCTCACGCGTTCGGCTTCCTCCTTCGCTAGCATTACTGCTTCGCAGAAGGAGGTGACCGCTTCCCAAGTCTCCTCGCTCCGGACCATGGCTTGAAACAGGGCCGACCGCGACAGGTCACGCTATCGTAAATCCTGCATTTTAAATTTACACTTTCTGTCACATATGTACATCAACTGATTTCTAAACGCATTTACCACAAGTAGTGTGTAGCGGTGTTATTGGTGTCTTTCAAAATGAAAGAGCAAAAACTAAATTAAAATCAGTTCCTCCTCTTAAAAACTACGATGTCAGGGACAGACAGATGCCTCTGTTCAATGGAGGGAGGTAGGCAGAAACTACCGAATGCTAACTGCTACGATTTTTTAGACGGTAGAGGTTTTGAAGGCCCTGTAGGCAGGTTTGCAGGGTTCGACTTTAAATACTGTATTGTTAAAGCTTCATGAAAAATACAAATAAAATCTCTTCAATAAAAAGTTTGTCTAAAAATTTATTTATTTATTTAACAATTTATGTACACACATTACATAGGAAGATAAAAAGAAGGAAACAGAAAAATAGGTACAAAGGTAATGCTTATTCCAAAAGAAATCTCTTCCAGCATACCTGCGAAAGGAGAGTTGTATAAAAGATAAGTAGACACCGTGTGACTAACTATCACAATGTAACCAAACCCATTTTGACTTGGTTGGTTATTTACAATGCTCGGAAAATGTAGTGAAGGAATTTTTATTTAAAAAAAAGTGAGCCAAAACGAAAAACGTTCACAGATCAGCTGTTGTTTGTGGCAATTGGACATAACAACGTAATTAACTAAACATTGTCGTACAAAAACAGAACCATTTAAGTTAAATTCATTCCAAATGTAAACCTATCGCTGCCGGCAGTCGTCTCCAGCTGATTGCAAAGGTGTGGACTTAGTGACGGAGCATAGCGGTGAGTGACCGTTTATATTGTGACAAAACTAGGGTTTGTTTTCAGGGCTGCGAAATTTGTTCACCCCAGCCCTGGAACGCAATGGGCATTAGACGGAACACGGATGGGTTTTAGTCAGTAAGAGTCTGACACTTCCTTGCACTCCGCCTATTGCGGAAGGAGTCATTTGATGATATTCCATTATTAAAAAAGGGATTCCAGACGACTGGCATTTTATCACTGATAACGATTGACCACGTGTCATTGGAGTAGATTTATAGAGGATAATGGTGAGAACAAGGTGAAAAGTCCCACAATCTTCATTGAAATGGGAAGACAATCCAACTAAGCAGGTGTTGTTTCTGGTGGGAACTACCCGATATTTAATGTTGGGTTTTTGTATCTGCGGGTCTAAAAACGCAACTTCAGTAGAATCATATTAGGATCATAATATTATTCATACAACAATCTGTCAAATTACATTATCATGTTTATCGCTAAAGCATTAGGTTCAAGTTTATTTGGGATAATTTGACAGTTTCGGGTAGCTTGATGTGCTTGCTGATTCTATTAAAGTGGCCTTTTAAACCCTTTTTTTATCGATGGGAAATCATCAAATGATTCCTCCCGCTCTGGGCGAAGCAGAAGTGAGTGTCAGACTCTTACTGACTAAAACCCATCCGTGTTCCTTCTATTGCCCTTTGCGTTCCAGGGCCACGGTGACCTTTTCGAATAAGTTCCGCAACGACCTTTTAAACCCACTGTTAAGTTTTTTGGGACGCGAATGTAGGACTTGAGTGCCGTCACAAGTTTATATAATTTGTATGTGATGCCATAGATGCTGCTATTGTGCTTTATAATCCCATAAATTTTAGACTATTTGGCAGTCGTTATCGCTGATAGTTTTTCATCATTTATTTATTTTACCTGTATCTATAATATTTATGTGTATCTATAATATTTAGTATGTGCTATGTAACTGCGTCCATGGCATCACAGGCCCTGTGTTATTTATTTTTAAATTTCGCAGCCTATGCTGAGATAGGGACCTTTTTGGCCTCGCACAGACTAAATTTATTATTGATTAAGTAATAGACTACTTTTAGTTTTAATTAATTTTACATCTGTCTGTTTTGTGCGAGTCCCAAAAAACATTTTTCTATCTTTCTTTCTTTTCTTTAGTATGCTGTTTTTTTACCTATCTCTAAAAGGCGCAAACCTACCGTGACGCATGCTGTGCACGCGACGCATTGTAGCTGCGTAATTTCATTTGTTTGGCAACGTGAGTCTACGTTTCCACTGCAGTGCTGCACACGGCTCCATTCCACAAGGCGTATCTCAAAACTGTGTTCCGAAACCTAGTCGTGGGTTAATATTCGGTTATAGTATCTACCTACCGCAAATATCGCAAAAAAACTTAAACTTAATCGTAACCACTCTTAACATCAAAGGAATAATTCTACTAATTTTAAAGCAACGTTCACATTCCCATCTCTGTCGCAATTTGTGAAAAAAGCGACTCTGCGACAAAGGTGCGAATGCGTTGCTTAAACAAGTGCGAGTCGGACTCGCGTGCAAAGGGTTCCGAATTTTTTCAAAGTTTTTTTTTTAACGTGTTATTTAACACTATATAGATTTTTTTATAATTACTTAATATCCTGTAATTTATAGGTAAAGATCTATTATCTCCGTTTTTTTCAAAAATTTTAGCTCAGTAGTTTCGGAGATAAGCATTATAGCGGAGATGGTCATTTTTCGTCTAATTTCTTGAATAACTTCAAAACAACTTATTTTTAAATTATGAAAAAAAAAATATTATTAGAACCCTCACAGTAAGCCCTTTTATTTGATATGTCACACGATATAGTTCGAAAATTTGTTTTTTTTTAATTTTCTAATTTCACCCCCAAAAGTGACCCCCATACTAAAAATTTAATAGTTTACGTAACGCGTCCGTGTTTGGGTCACAGAAATCCATATGCGTACCAAATTTCAACAGAATCGGTACAGTGGATCCGGAGAAAACTGGCTGTGAAAGACGGACAGACACCCGTGTGATCCTATAAGGGTTCCCTTTTTTGTTCGGAACCCTAAAAATAGTAGAATTGGCACTCAGATGGGCTGCCTACTTTTTTGCCATTCAAAACCATAGATTCAACGACTAAGCTCGATCAAAACTCGGGCATTAGAAGATAAGACCGCTAAGAAGTAACAAACACGCTTGCAATATTATTTTTATTTTCCCTGCACATAAAACTATGAGAACAAAGAAAAATCCACATTATTTAGAGTCCGCGTATAAATTATTTTGACCCGTTTAAAGCAGAAGGCGTTGATAAATTGTAATCGTCGCTTGCACCGACACCCAAACGGGCCAAGGAAGAGTTTAAATATCTTCCAGAGCAATTGCAAACTGGGTCAGTTGAGTTTGTAATTACCAAGCGTCCATACGAATACATTAGTTTAACATTACCATAACATGACCTCAATTTTGGTATCTATTTTAGAGTTAACATTACAAGATTTCTGAATGTTATCTTAAATTTGATTTACACTGTTAGTTTTACCACAAAATGTTTTCAGTGTTTGAATATTTTGTTTGGTTAAGCCTTCTTGAACCAGTGGTTGCTTCTGTAAACATATGTAGGCTTGGGTGAAGTGATCACGAAATAAGCTGTCAATCTATGTAATCAAGATGGAATGCCAGCTTACTTCGTCATCACTTCACCCAAGCCCACGACATGTTTACAGAATGGACCGTCTGAGTTCCTTCACTGGGTCGGTCGGGTTTTGTTGTTGAGTTTTTCATCTGAAACTTCTATGATATCAAAGTAGTAGTCCAGAATCAGTTCATTTTGTCTGTTATACATAATGTAACGTTGGTTAACAAAACTGGTGAAATGTGGGTGTCTAACACTTAGTGCGGCTAAGAAGTAGATTTCCTTGCCGGAGTCTGTGTTTCCTGACAGATGTAGCCAGGGGTCTAGTGAAAATCGTGCTCCATCATTGATTGATTGATATTGTCATATTTCATCAGGTGAGATTGTAATCACATGCAAACCTCTAAATAATAATAAAAACCGTCGGGAGACTACGCCTGTTTTGTATTAATTTGATAACTAAGACATGTATAGACTCAAATTTGCTGCTTTTGTCCTAGTGCGGCAGAATTAGCTTCATCAATTTGACTGACAGATCTTGACTATTCAAAAGTGCCCGTAACTGGTCTATTTTAAATAAAGGATTTTGTATTTTTTTTTATATGGTTGTAAGGTTGATTTAACGTTTTGTTTTTCAAGTACAAGGCACATAAGGAAAGAAAAAGGAAGAGGCTTAGCGAAAAGCATCTTAGAGATCAGGTTTAGCGGATAAGCAACTTTGTAATGTCCGAAACGTGCTTGTACAAAAGGGTCTGGAGGAAACTCCAAAGTATACATAAATAATTAAATGAGATGGAAACCTTTTTAGTGCGAAATACCAACAGGGTGGTTTATTAATGTTCGTAACAAAAAAATATTCTGTGACAAGCAGCATTTTCAAGCTAACTCCTGGTTTTGGGTAAAGAATTTTAAGTTGATTACCTAATATCAAACTATGTTTTAGACAGTTTTAGACTAAAAACCTGTCAAGTTTTGACATAACAATGTGACATGTTCTTAAATCCAAAGTTACATTTTTTTTTTACTATTCATAGGCGCGCGTTTGACCACTATCTCACCTGATGGTAAGTGATGATGTGGTCAAAGATGGAGCACGCTTGCCTAGAATTAACCTATTCACTCTTGACTTAAAGACTCTCAGGTTGTAGCTATCAGGAAAAATAGACTCCGGCAGGGAATTCCACTCCTTAGCTGTACGCACTATGAATGTGTTCCCAAAACGTTTTGTGCGTATGGGTGGGATGTCCACCATGTACCGGTGACGCATCGTTGTTCGTCTTGTGGTCCGATGATGGAATGGGCCAATTCAGAAATCAAAACTTAATTATAAAAGTCTCCGCAAATAAAGATTTAAAGTCCCTTTAAAATTATAATAACAGCAATCATCATCTGATGAACCAAACCGTCGTCATAGCAACCGGCCTTTGCTTCTTGAATCCAATGAAGTCCCCTAATCCTCATCTGGTCACCAGCTTCTGAAAAACCTTCAACATCATATCAGCATATTACTGTCGCCGACACTAACAAGGGTTATGTCGGGAACCTTGCGGATATCATCATTCCTGATTCGTTCACGCAAGGAAACTCCAAGAATTGCCTGCTCCATTGCCTTTTGGGTCACTTTAAGCCTTCTTATGAGGTCTAGTGTGAGAGACCACGTTTCGGCTCCATAAGCCAGCACTGGTAACACAATAGTTAAAGTCTTTGACCAGTGCTGGTCATAGACTTTAATCTTGAGACCTTGTGGTATGTGAAACGAGAACATACCACGCAACTTTCTGAACACCACCCAGCTGAGTCGGATTCGACGGTTGACCTCTTTCTCGAAGTTAGCCTTACATAACTGGGCCGTTTCCAGCTAGACGTACTCGTCTACAACTTTAAGTAGAGTCTCCAACCTTGGTATTCCTTGTGACCCTGATTTTGTTCATGTTCATTTTAATAACCACTCTTTCGGAAGTTCTACTGAGGTCACCGAGCATTATACTGATGTCCTCCATAGTCTCAGCCATGATGACTATATCGTCAGGAAATTGAACGTGTGTGATGTACTCACCTTCAAGGCTGCGTCTCATCATCATCATCATCATATCAGCCGAAAGACGTCCACTGCTGGACATAGGCCTCCCTCAAGCGTCGCCACAACGACCGGTCCTGTGCGTCTCGCATCCGTCGGCTACCCGCGACCTACACCATGCTGCGTCTAAAATTATAATATTATTTTATTAGAAAAACATGTTCCGAGTATTCCAACCTATGTTTCACTAATATTTCATTTAAATCTTTGACAGTAATCGGATTTAACACAAAGTAAACTGACGCTACAGCTAATAAATAATGATGAAATGGGTCGCTTCTGCATTAATTAAAATAATTTGAAATTTCATGTTTTATTAAGCTAGCTGCAGCTGAATATTTCAAGATCTCACTCTTGAGCGGTTATATTTTAATACTAGGAAAATGCAATTAAGATAATCCTTTCTCCTCTGTCCCTAGTGGATTGAGGCCATCTGAAAAAAATATTATTAAGAGTATCCTGATCTAACATACTATGATTTTTAACCGACTTCCAAAAAAGGAGGAGGTCCTCAATTCGGTGGGTGTTTTTTTATGTATGTACTCCGATTACTCCGAGGTTTCTGATCCGATTTCTGTGATTATTGTTTAGTTCGATGCGGTATACTTGCCATTTGGTCCCGTAAATTTGATTTAGTTTGGTTCAGTCGTTTTTATTTTATGAGCATATTTGCGTATTTCAATTTCTGCGTAGACATCGTCCAAGTATCACCACTTAAAAGTGAAAAAAAATCTTTTTACAAAATAGTATAACCGACATTCAAACAAAACACTACAAAGCGTAAAATAACTTTAATTTCGGAAGTCGGTGTTTTTGGTTTTGTTTGTTTGCTTTTTAACACCGACTTCCGAAATTAAAGTTATTTATATACTTTTTTGTCAAAAGTTTTTTTGTTACAATGTGATCATTGCAATTTTTCAGTTCAGTTTGCTAAAATGTTGCAATGTAAAAATAGAGGAAAATATAAAAGTTTGTTATTGCCAAAAAAATACACTTGATTAATAATAGTTAATTGTCATGATTATATTATTTCACATATACAATTTTGATCATAGGATCAAAACTTCAAGATACACTTCAGATTAAAGTAAACTAACTCAACCAATGGCTAAAATTGTGATAAAACTTTGTTATGTGCGTTTTTCTATCATTGGTAGTTTATTTATTACACATTATTTGTATTGTATTGTTTATTTATTATAAACATAAACGAAATTTAGTTGCCCATAACGTTTAACTATTGTTTAACTATGAACCTAAAACTCACCTTTTGTTTTCCTTCTTAACTGACGTGAACCGTTGGTTTCTTTTCCAAAAACATCTCAATATTTAGCTAAGAAATAGAGATAAACAACACACCAAACCTCTGTAATTACAGTGAACGTATTAAAACGGTATAAATAAGAACATGCGCGTCACTACCTGAGTATTTGTGTAAGGTTTGGGGCGTACTGAGTACGGAAGAAAATGTCTTAGGAAACTCCATACGATTCTTCTAACACATTTCTATATTTTTAATAGAAAACATTCTTAAATATAATTTCAATCAATAAAAAAAAATAGTTTCAATGATTTTGTTTTCAAGAAACAACGATTCGCGCATTTTGTGCTTCAGAAACAATTTTTTAGTTAAATAAAAGCAGCCTAGTGGACTTATCAAGATTTTTTTTAATATTATTAGGCCCAGGTTGTAACTATTAGAAAATACAGACCCCGGCAGGCACTTCCACTCTTTAGATGTACGCGCAAGTGTGTGTAGTGGAGGACCATATTGTATAGGGTTGCGGAATTTGTTCGAAAGAGTCACCGCAGCCTTAGAAAGCATATTAGGAGGAACACGGACGGGTTTTAGTCAGTGAGACTCTGACACTCCTTTCTGCTCCGCCCAGAGCGGGAGGAGTCATTTGATAATTTCCCAAATTTAAAAACAAAAAAACGGGCAGGAATGACCACTGTGTACCGGTGGCATCGCAGCACGACCTTCTATCATAGCTTGTTGATAAACAATACCTAAATATTACTTTTAAGCACCTGCCATGTTATCTCAGCACTGGTGGAGTGGTATATAATGCCTTAAGTTTTAAGTCCGTCTTTGTATTTTTGTGTTAAATTAAGTTTTAAGAAATTAATAGAACGCAAAAATAATTACAGCAAATGCTTAAACGCGGGAAGTTTATTTACAACTACGTACCAGATTAATAAAAATATACCACAACAGCTTCGTTAGCTCAGTTGAAAGTATAAATAAACAAACTGTACAAGCGATAAATTTGTACAAAGTTAGCGACGTAACTGGCGCGAATGAGTGGAAAAGTGTTAATTGTTTAATTCCATTCACCTGGACACGACTGCGTGTTAGTTTAATGAAGCGAGTGCAAAAATGTGCTAAATGAGTGGCCAGTTTTTGTTTAGTCAGTATGGCAATAAAGTTTTTAGTGAAAACGGTAGTCAACATTCTGACTGTACATATTTGTCGATGGCGTAAGAAATGAAATCAATCTTTTTTTTAAACTAGATGACGCCGGTGATTCCTAACTAACTACCCTGAGAAGAAACACCTAAACAAACTTAGACATCAGTCTATTTTGACGTCCATACAATCGTACAGGTCAAATCATATGAGAAGCATGTAGGTTGATGTCTGAGGTGGTCTTTTGAAGAAAGTACCACACAGATTTGAATGGACCCGTCCTGACAGTGCGAGTAATTATCGTGTAGCTCAAACTTTAAGGAGCTCAACGATTTGATCCTTACTTTGGTATTGTCCTTTGTTTGGTATTACTAAACCGCTAGACTAACAAAAATAAAAAAAGTAAATTCAGAGGCAGTATAGCTATTTATATCAGTGAAGCAATTTTTGTAATCGGATTCCTTTAAGCGATAACCTTTAACTATCAATTTAACTTTTATATAAAGATAGACAATTTATTCTGAAAAATAAATAGATACATTTCGACTGGAAGAGTCTGAAACTAATATTGAGAAAAGAACTTACATCGAACATTGATAAAAAGGAAATGAAACTTTGAGTAAAGTTCTCTGTCTGTACGATTGTCTACATTTTCATTGAACGCAAGAAAAAACTCACAAAGTCATGCTTTAAATTACTAAGTTTGCAAAGTTTAGTTTATCGGAAGAAGTTTTTAACTTTAAATAAAAAGAGGGGAAATCCTTTCTAGTTAATATTGTTGCTTGCAGTATCGAGCGTTAGTTTCTTACTGAAGATGTTGTTTTGAAAGAAAAATGGAGTCGATATAGTTTTTTTACTTATAATTTGATTTGGTACAATGTCGTTGGTTTTTATCAATTCAAATGTGTAAATAGAACACTCTGTATTTTTGTAACATTATTCGAAAGGGTAAACTTGTATATTAATTTTTATCGGAAATTAGGTGGCAAAAGGGTTTTTGATAAAAATAAGATACAAGGTATTAAAAAAAAAAATTGCTAACTTGATACGAGTACCTTTATCAAGTTAGCATTAGTTTTTCAATACCGAAATTGGTATGAAAATGCTTGAGTCCGATTTCACGAACGAGTGCGTTCCGATAATTCTTTTATTAATCACTAACCGCCTGCATCGTTACAAAAATCCTCAACACACATGACATGCATCCACATATTTCCAGCCGTGACGTGTAAACGCCACGTAATCCCGTCAGTTTGCCATTCCACCTGACCAAAAAAAAACATTATTCAACGTATTCAGCATCCTTTGTTTCCGCAACTAACAAATGCAAAGCCACATGTAAATTTGCCGTGCATCTAAAGTACGGGCGAATTCTCTCAGTGTGCGCCAACCCGAATCTGTGTTTCTGCAAACTCATCGCGGGAACAAATGGGCCTTTAGACGCGACCAGGAGAGACACTCGTTGCAAATGAGACTTCTTTCATACCTTTGTTGGGGAGCTTATTTACTTAACGTGTCTCCCTGTTGTGGAGTCATTTTGTGGATTAACTACCTAGAACTCCTTGGAACTTGCTTGGTGTAGATGTTGTGGATTTGGGTTAGAACTAGACTGGTTTGAAGGAAATTTTATGACGTTTTTGTTGGTGTTTCTAGACGGTTCTTTGTGCTATGGCTTTGCTCTATGACCTTTCCCTAATATCCCTTCGTAAATACCCGAACAATCAATTATGAACCGTTTTTCATTACTAGAGAACGTAAAGGATCACGAAAGAAGTCAATTCAGGACAGCTTTATGTCTTTATTTCTGTTTTTGATATTAAGACTATTAATAAATGTGGGTTCAATGACCGTTATTGCACATTTATCTGGCGCATACTATAGTCTTATGTATTTTATGATCAAATCCTTTTAAAAAGTTTTCATAAAAGTTTGTTATTGTTAAAGTCACTTATTTATTTATTCATTTATCCATTTTGTTCCACTGCTGGGCGAAGTTCTCCCTCTCCTTTTTCCATACAATCCGCTCCTTTGCGATATCGGGCCAGTTTTATTATTTATTCATGCATCGTTAAAATTTACTTGCTCTGAAGAATCAGTTCGAAAGAAAAAGTGTTTATATGCGCCAAACATGACGCATACCGCATACATAGTAATTTATAGTTCGTTATTAAAAATTACTTGGTCAGGTTTCCCTTTTTTTTTTTGAACCCAACAATAAAACAAACATGGCAATGCATAGCAGACCAAAACGCATTAATTTTCTATTTTTTATCACTATTATGTAGACGTTGTAAACACTTCACTGCTACATAGGTACAAGTAGTGGTAGGCAGTGTAACATAATTCTTTGATCACCAATCACTTGTCAACCGAGATGATTACGGCCTTACGCTCTCAGGATCATTAATTATTATTTATTACATGTGGAAGGTTAACGTAAGCCGGAAAATGCGTCGAACTAGGCATTTTCCGGGTGACATGGTTTGTGGATGTGTGCGAGAAAACTGTTCTATGTAGGGAATAATTAATTGAGTCAATTTTGTTATTAGTTTTACGAGTAAATCTTTTACAAAGAGTTGTACAACTAATACTTACTCGTACAAAACATAATTCCTCAATTTGGGTGTAATAATTAGCTCAAAAAATAATGCTTATAGTTTAAAAGCCATTAGTGTGAGTCTCCCTTAAAATAATAAATTTAAATATTTCTAGTTTACAATTCTTGTTCGAAAATACTGACCTGAACTATAAAACTTTAGTCTAACAGTTGGACAAAACAGACTAGTTATGTAGATTCGATATTTTTACTTACTTATTCAAGGTTTTTAGCTGTAATAATGTTAATGGAAGATCATAATGTTTCCAAATATTCAGCAAGAAAACATCTTCGAAATAACTTACCTAAATTCAAACCACAAATAATGATGTACAAAGTAATTACAGACCCCATTTTCTGCGTCCAGCTTCCGTTCACCATATCTTGCCATAACAAATGTCGTCGACCCTAATTTCTTCTAATAGTATGTCCCACAAACTTGCTCCTCACGCTGCAAATAGAACGCGACATTAATCCTGTACTGACGCCATAAAAATGAGGAAAACAGGGTAAAATAATATGTTATTTTATGTGTCCCCTATTTTTGTGAGCGTTAAAATTGTTTGTATGTTGGTGAGGTGAGTTTTGCGGGTTTGGGTGGTAAAAAACACTGCTACCTGATGCCTTATAAATAGAAACAGGATCGCGTTTTTTTTTTTCGAAAATTTCAGAAGGCTTCACGTACAGCACAACTATTTTCGTAATGTCCCTTTTTCTTACGGGAGAATTCCTCATGGATTTCCTTCACCCTGGGGCGCGCGAAGGGGTCTATCAGACTCCTCGTCAAAGAGGGGCGCATGGGAACACCACGCGCCGCAGCCTCGTGTCCAGATGAATGGGGCAGCCGAAGGGCAGCAGAAGGGAATCCGCCACCCCTGGACCCAGTTAGGGGGGCCGGGATAGGGCAGCGTATGCTTTCGACGCCCGGTGTGTCTGCTGCGGGCCGGGAGAGAGGTCGAGATCTCCCTCTCCCTTTCCGCAGCCTCTTTCTGCGCGATATCTATTTCGTAGAAGGAGACCACCACGTCCCAGGACGCCTCGCCGTCGACCATGTCCCTCGGCTAACTTCGTGTTTCGTCAGTCGTCGGATTTCTATCAGTTGCCCTTTGCACTTGGACGTAATATCGCCTGAAATAGAATGCGGAATGCGATAAATAAGGCATATAAGGTTTAATGTTTTACCTGTTTTCTGTTTTCTAATTAGCATTCGTTTGTATTCGCATATGCGATGATTGCCGAAAGACACTTAAGAAAGTAGTTGCACTGTACGTGAACATTAAATATTGAAGATGTAATATTATCTTCATGCCAATCAATACCAATTTGTCAAAATATAAATAAATGAGAAGTGTTTTTAGTATAAATATGAGAAGTGCCTCTCAGAAGATAACACTAAGCAGGCTAATTATAAAAATAATATTTATGGATTGGAAAACTTTTTTTCAAGTTTAAGTTAGACTGAGATAACTGTTATTTCGCTAAAAACATCAGGATGCCAGGATACTCTGACCAGCAGTGGGATACGTGGGCTAATTAAAAAAAAAACACGAGATGCTAGGAAGATATGCGATACAAAAAAGTATATCACGTACTAAATCCCAAATACAATAAGAAATCTCTAATAGAAGTTAACCAATAGCACAAATAGATTATAATAATAGTTCGTAACATCAATAGTCAAAATAATATCAAAGGTGTATATCGTAACCCACGGGAGAACACAGGAGTGACCTAAATATTTACGAAATACCAAAATTGGAAGCCCAAGCCAAAAACAATAACCCTTACCTTGCCTTAACCAACGGACACAGCAGTATCCCGGATTATCACAACACGACCATTCAAAGCATGACGTTTCAACGTAAATTTATAGCCTCGCAATTTCCGTGACGTCACTGACTGAAACTGAAACCCGTCGGACCAACACTGAGACAAAGAATAGATTGGCACAGAAGGTCGGCTCGATGCAGCGAGCGAAAACGCACGCACACATAGACACGCTTCACGTATAGCGAGTGCAAGCACACTACGACTGTCATTTGTTTGAGATCGCCGCCGTACGTATGCATCTATGTGTGTGTGCGTCAGTTTTCGCTCGCTGCATGTAACCTTCTGCAGTTCTATTCATTTTGTGACTGAGTTGTGCGTCTCGTTACCGTATCGAATATTCGATACCGCCACCATTCGATTCTAGGAATCGAATCAAAACGATGAATCGTTTTGAGTGAGCTGTAAATGTGTCTATTTGGAACTGTGAAATGATTTACGATATTCTATATGGAGATTGAGGTGGTTGTGTTCTTACTTGGTTTCTCTGACTGAGACTGAATACTGGAGTGCTATTACATTTTTAATTTTTTGATATAATTTCTTGTTCTTTGCATTGTCCTCACATAAAGAAGCAAACAAAGATAACTGTAATATTACCAAGATTTTTGTAATATATCACATGATTTAAAAGAGTGTCCGTGGAGTTTCTTGCACGTACGTGTCTATAGAGATCTACGCTTTGGAACGTGCAAATAGCTTCATGTTTTTGACTTTTGAATTGTCAAGGTCGGTACCTTGACAATTCAAAAGTGCCTGTAAATGGTTTATTTGAAATGTATACTTTGAGTTTAACCACTCCATGCTTTTACAGTGTTATATTTCCAGAACAGACCGGCAGTTCTATTCAAAGTTGAAGTATTTTGTTTTGTGATTCGGTGTATCATTACATTAGAGAAAATCAGTTTTAAAATAAGCAGTCTTAATTTAACGAGTCCCAAGACACTTAATTTTCAGCGAGATTTGAACTTGCATGAAGAAGAAAAAATTAAATTAACTTCTTTAGAACGTCGGGTAAAATGCGTTACAGTATCAAGTTTACCACAAGCAGTTTTTCAATCACAAGTAATTGCAATACATCTCCTAAATCAAATATGTGCCCAAAAGCTATTTTTTCACATTCACAACATAATTATAAACCCAAAAAATGCTCCCTTTGTATTTGATACTAGTGGACGTCACGCGGTTTCACCCGCGTAGTTCCCGTTCCCGTGGGAATACGGGGATAAAATATAGCCTATGTTACTCCCTGATAATTTAGCTATCCAATGCTAAAAGAATTTTTCAAATCGGTCCAGTAGTTTCGGAGCCTATTCAATTCAAACAAACAAACAAACATACAAACAAACAAACAAACCTTTCCTCTTTATAATATTAGTGTAGATTTCTTTATTCCCGGTTCACTTACAATTAAGTGAATGTAACCTCAAAACACACGAGCACTGTCAAAACAAAAACATAAACTAAGCTTACGGTTCCGACGTTCAGGGTCAATGTGTTGTATTATAAAATTGTATCGAATGTTGGTCTGTGTGTTGAAGAAATAATATTCATTTAGGGTCGCGTGAAGTGGTTGATTTTATCGGAAGGAGCTCGTGGCTAGATAATAACAGCCGCACGGGTCGATCGTCAAGGTTAAGCAATGCTTGCCAAGGTTGGTCTGTGGATGGGTGACCATCTAAAGATACCGAGTTTCCTCCGTACCTCAGAAAGCACGTTAAGCCCTTGGTCCCAGCTGTCATTTGGCAACGACTGCCAAAAAATGGACAGTCAGAAGCCAGTAAACTGAGTCTGACTCAGTCTTGCCATGAAGTACCGTGTTACCCAGTCAATGGGTTATGGAGGACTGGTAGGCAGCCGCTCCACGTAAAATACTGGTATTCAGCTGAATCCGGTTTTTCAGGAAGCTGTTCACAATTTAGTTGGGAAAAGGCTAGGCAGATGATGATCGGCAAGCAGTTAGGCAACTGTTCACGTGACTCTTGCAATGGGGTTCCGTTTTATTCGACCAAAGCAATATGTATTTACACAGCAATTGCTCCTGCTTGCGGTTTCGCAAGCGTGTTGAAATTATGCTAAGCAAACGTACTTGTGGAATAGAAGTATCCAGGATATAGTCTACTCGTTTGCTAACTTTTTTCCAAATACATGAACAGACAGACTGATATAGTTACTTTTCACATTTATAATATTAACCTATATTATTATTATTATATTATTTATATTTTTACCTGTATTTCGATATGTTCTATTATGAAAAAAAAAACCTCAAATGGTTATTAACAACGGTGCGGTCGAATTTTTTTCGAAGCTCATGTTTTAACTCCCTTTAGAAGATATTAGTTTTACTTAGAATTCCATGGCAGCTTTGTGTGGCTTTGAGCCAAATGTTAAACGGGCGGACTTTCACTCTATGTCAGAACGGTCAAATATTGGAAGACAGTTATGCATGAAGCTATGCTGCGAGGTCAGAGGGAATTCATCGGGTCGGTTTACGCTGGTATATCCAATATTTTATTGACAGGAAGATGAGAATATAGCGCGCTCAAAGGTTCAAAGCGATAGAAAAAATCAAGACAGATAGACAGTCTTTTAGTATTTTAGACTAGCTTCTGCCAGCGGCTTCGTCCGCGTGGTCCTTAGGAAATATACCCTTGGGATAAAAGTAGCCTATGTCCTTTCTAAGGCTCTAGGCTATCTGTGTACCAAATTTCATTTAAATCGGTTCAGTAGTTTTGACGTGAAAGCGCGACAGACAGACAGACAGAGTAACTTTTGCCTTTATAATATTAAGTAAGGATTATAAGGTTGTCAAAATGCCTTGTATTACTTTATACCACCATTACTTGCACCTATAATTTTTTTAGGCACTATAATTGTATTAAAATCTTATCACTGTTGGCTAAATGTACACTTCTTGTAAAAGTTTTTATTTGAATAAATTGAAAAAATATTATTTACTTTGTATGGCAGAGAATACAATATAAGTCTACAAACCGCCATAGTTTTGCAAAGTTATTATAACCAAACTCAAAAATCGATAATCAATCAATCAATATATTATATAAAATTATTCCGTTACTGACAGCAGTGCAATTCAGTAAACATGTCGAAGTGAGTGCTTGGGTAAAGTGATCACGAAGTGAGCTCTCAATCCAAGTAATCAAGATGCAATGACAGTTCACTTCGTGATCACTTCCCCCAAGCCTTCACTTCGACATGTTTACAGAATCGACCGGCTGATTTAGTGACAGAGTGAGTGAGAAAAACTACGCACAGTCGAAACTACTGGTCGTAGAAAGTTGAAATTTGGCATGTAGGTTTCTTGGGGAGTGTAAGGGAGCATTAAGAGAGGATTTTTCAAAATTCCTACGGGAACGGGAAAAAACGAGATATGCGCTTACAAAGTCGCGAGCAAAAGCTAGTAATATTGTGAATGCAGTACTTAAAATTATGTTTTCTTACAGTGTGGAACTTTCAACAGAACCGCAACGTCGCATTGGCGTGTCTAACTTGTAGCTACAAAATAAATGGGAACAAAGTCACGTTGCGACATTAGTCTTGTTCATAAACTCGACGGAAACAACAGTAATATCTACGTTTACCGATGGCGACCTTTTTTACCACCTTTTTATAGCATATTACGAATCTACTTGGAACCAAACGAAATGGATATTACTTTTGGGTCTTAGGGCGTTGTGGAAATATTCGCCTATCTATAATAATTTGCCCACGGCTTCTGTTTTACCAAGCTATATAAAAGTGCTGACAAACGATATATTTGGAACTAAAATATTGTGACACATAACTGCAATAATGAAATGTATGTTTGTTTAAAAATGTTTTCTCAGTTACTTTGACCGTTAAGAAGTTTGTTATCTGGTACCTATCCTTGCCAGAATATCAGGACATAAATTCATTATCATCAAAATTCAGTGTCAACGAAACTGAACCAACATATTAAATTTCAACTCTATAGAATAGGAGGGAGTGAATCTAATTATGCGTGCAAGATTTGGACATGAAATAAAAATAAAAAAACAAATATTGCAAATTAATAAAAGCTTGTTAAAACTAACATTGTCATATTCGTAAACGGACAGTTACTGAATTTTGCCCCAAAACTATTTCTGAAAGCTGAAAACCTTGAAACTCCAAGAGGATATGAAAATTTATATATTTTTCCTTCTTATATCAGAAGAGAGCTATTTCAAGTTTCAGACGTTATATCCCATTAAGCCTTAAGGCCTATCCTATTGATTTCAATAAACCTATAAACTATCCGGTCTATTGAATCCTCAAACTCGGCTCAAAGGTAGCGTAGGCGGAAACACCGACTAGATCTAGCAAGCGTCACTGGTCACAAATTACGTGATAGTTACTTGGCTCTCCAATCAGGTCTATTGCCTGCCTTTGTGGCGGGTAGGAGCGCCACGCTACTAACTTTGTGGGACATTCTAGTGCTGAATAATTCCGGGGCACCTAGTGTAATCTTTGTGCGATGTTCGTTGGGGAACCCGTGGCTAACACCACCATACTTCACACACACCACCACAGTGTAGGTATTGTATCCTCTATTCATAGGGGCGTAGCTCATGTAGACCTTCTTGGTTGAATTGGCCAGTCGATAAAGCTTTATATTAGGTTTAACAAAAAAGATAGAATATATAAATATTTTATATGGTGACTAAATTAAGAGTATTCTATTCTATTCTATAGAATACGATTCAAATAAATTAGAAACGATATAAAAATGGATTTGTTTTATATTGACAGGGATGCATTAGCTTTGATCTGAGCAAGTGCGCACAGGACCGATCGTTGTGGCGACGCTTTGGGGAGGCCTATGTCCAACAGTGGACGTCTTTCGGCTGATATGATGATGATGATGATGATGAGCAAGTGTTACAGTAATTATCCCTTAAACTCAATCTTTGATTGATTTATACTTAGTTTCCAGTGGTGCTGCAGCGGTAGTAACTAATAACCTGCGGCATTACAGTATGTAGCCTTTTTACCCCAAAGGTTGACTGGTAGAGATTGCCTTGCTGCATAAGTCCGCCCATGTACCGCTATTGTATGTTTATAAAGTTTAAATAAATAATAACCTCTGCACGGGTCGATCTTCAAGGTTAAGCAATGCTTGCCGAGGTTGGTCAGTGGATGGGTGGCCATCTAAGCATACCAGGACTCCTCTTGCCTCTAATAGCCGTTGGTCCTCGCTGACTATTGTAAATATTTAGCAACTGTTACGGATTTTTAGAAACCAGAAAATCTGTCACTATTCTTGCCAAGAACTACCATGTTACCGAGAAACTATAAGTGGAGGTCATACAGGTAGACTTTACGTAAAATACTGGTATTCAGCTGAATCCTGAATAAGAAGGCAGTACTCGCAAGCTGGCGTGGGTGCATGAACGTAAACAATGCAAATGGACGCGTTCTGTGGATTCTATCGATCTGTCTATACCCATGGGACAGAAGCGTAGTTCATGTTTATTTCAATTTACCAATATAAAATTCTTCCGTTACAGGTATGTGACTGAGTGACTGACAGACAACGCACTGTCGAAACTACTTGTCGTCGGAAAGCTATAATTTGGCGTGTAGGTTCCTTGGGGAGTGTAAAGGAGCATTAAGAGAGCATTTCCCGAAATTCTTACGTGAACGGGAAAAAAACCGGAATATGGGCGTACAAAGTTGCGGGCAAAAACTAGTATTCCATATTCCAAATTGCCTAACCTGTATCAGCCACTAATTTTGTTCTTTCTTATCGGTGCAAACAAACACTTTTACATTATTTTTTTGTTTTCATCTTTTGATCTTCATTCTCAAAATTCTGTTACTTTGCATTGGACTATGCAAATTAATCCTTTGGTTCCTTCTACGAATTCCTATACAAGTAATTGAATCTACCTAGTACGTTTGTATTGGACATGCGAGAGGATATCAAAGGTAGATAAATTGATTTGCTTTCCATCGAAAACTGAAAATTAATCCGTCCGAACAAAGACAACATTTCCACCGAATCAAAAATACCGGGAACGTCCTTCACAATATCAAAACCTTGTTACTGTTCCAACAACACGGCATTCAGGAAAGCAGGATGCCGTTTAAACCCAATATCCAGATTGAGGCCCAACCTTTCAATAGTGATAGTGTCGGAATTAAAGGCTTTGTCATACTATAATAATGGGAACCACAGTGGCGTGTACGACATTTAGTTGTCAGAGGTGTGTTACGTTCGTATGGTTCCAGAGAGATATGATTGGAACTAATTGAGCTGAACCATTTTCACTATTGCAAACGGTAATCGTGCCTTGCGCGTGTAATGAAAATAAGTTTTCTTTCGTTTTCATTTTGTCGTCAAATATCACCTGCCTTTTTTTTTTTTTTTTTTTTTTTTTTTTTTTTTTTTTTTTTTTTTTTTTTTTTTTTTTTTTTTTTGAGGATGGGAAATCATCAAATGACTCCTCCCGCTCTGGGTGAAGCAGAAGGGAGTGTCAGACTCTTACTGACTAAAACCCATCCGTGTTCCTCCTAATGCCCTTTGCGTTCCAGAGCCGCGGTGACTCTTTCAAACAGATTCCGCAACCCCGGCAGGAAATATCACCTGCCTGGATTCGAGTGTCAGTGATTACTAATTTTTCATATTTTATTACTCCTTCGCTGTCTTTTTCTTATTAATTTAGCCAAGGCTGTTGAATCGTTTTTCCGGGACTCGTCGAGCTTTTTGGTCTCATCTCAGAGCTTTTCTGGTGGTCGCCACTATTGATTCGGGCTTTCAAGCGTAGGCTAGTTTCCACTATCAATAAATTCAAAATCTATTAAGTCCATCAGTTTGAGTATTTAAAAATAATGGGAACAATTTTTTTTGTTTTTGTAAATCAATGAATATTGACAAAGATAAAACGCATCAAAACTTGGGAGTGGGGTTCGTGACGTCAGAACGCACTAAAAATTATACCACGGCGTGACGTATTGAGAATTTTAAGAGTCGTATCTTCGTAACAAAAGAAAAAAAAAACTGGCCAATTGCGAGTCGGACTCGCGTGCAAAGGGTTCCGAACGAATTTATTTTTTTTTACATGTTATTTTAACACTACAGACTTTTAATAGGTTTTCATTTAATCTTTAGGTAAAGATCTATTATTCCCATTTTTTTTCAAATTTTTAGGCTCAGTAGTTTCGTAGATAAGGGGGGGGGAATGGTCATTTTTCGTCTAATTTCTTAAATAACTTCTAAATAATTTATTTAAAAATAATGAAAAAAATATAATTAAAACTCTCACAGTAAGTCCTTTCATTTGATATATCACACGATATTGTTCAAAAAACTTTTTTTTTAATTTTCTAGTTTGACCCCCAAAAGTGGGTCACTTTTGGGGGTCAAACTAGAAAATTTTCATACTAAAAAAAATATAATTTACGTAACACGTTCGTGTTTGGGTCATAGAAGTCCATATGTGTACCAAATTTCAACAGAATCGGCACAGTGGATCCGGAGAAAACTGGCTGTGACAGACGGACAAACAGACAGACAGACACCCGAGTGATCCTATAAGGGTTCCTTTTTTTTTCGGAACCCTAAAAATGAGTGAAATATTTTTTGATAATCTAACTGACGGACTAATTTTTTCAGTGGACAAGCCTATTACAGTGGTTGAGTTAGAGTAGTACTTATTATGGGTTTGGAAATTTGTAGTTACAATGCGATTTAGGTAAAAAGTTAAAAAAAATCCTTCAGAGTTCCGCTTATTATCCTTAAGAATATTATAAATGCGAAAGTAACTATTTCTGTCTGTCTGTCTATCTGTCGCACTTTCACGCCAAAACTGCTGAACCGATTTAAATGAAATTTGGTACACAGATAGTCTAGAGCCTGAGAAAGCACATAGGCTACTTTTTTATCCCGGGAGATGCTCCCTAGGGTCCACGCGGGTGAAGCCGCTGGCAGAAGCTAGTTAATGATAAGTGAAGTAACTGACTGATCTGACCTACACAACCCAATAATTGGATAACCCTTGGCAAGAATTCAGACTTCTGTGTTCAAATTATTTAAACCCTTTTAATATTTATCTATACTAGTATATAAAACTGAAGAGTTTGTTTGTTTGCTTGCTTGCTTGAACGCGCTAATCTCAGGAACTACTGGTCCGATTTGAAAATGAAAATTGTGACGCAGACGAAGTTGCGCAGGTCAGCTAATTTATTATATACTTCATTGTACACCCCATATTAATAATGCGCTTATGGTCGATAAAAAGGACTTTATGTATGAAGGGCAGGCTAACCAACCAAGGCAAGTACACATTGACGAAGCAATAACACGGAAGGCAGGCGACCGGACAATGTTCGTGTAATGTGTCGAGCGGTACTGACGCGGTTATCAGATTTTAGATAGGAAGTTAGTGCTTGTTTACACTGTATGCATTTAGTTATATGTTACGGATAATTAGGTATGTACAGTTTGTTGGTTGGAGATGATATAGTATGTCGAGATAAAAAAAAAGTTTCACTTTAAAAACAAGAATTTTTCAAATCGGTTCATAAATAACGAAGTTTTTATTTATTTATTTATTTAAATTAAGTACAGCCACATCACATACATTGTACAATAATTTAAAAAAAAAGATTCATAAAAATATTTCTAATGCACATGATAATTAAGGCGTACATAGCGCTCACCAGAACTATAGTGCTTGCTGCCTTGAAATAATAAGATTTATTACAATTTTTTAACAAAGCTTTCTATTATAACTAAAAGTAAAATACAATTAGTTATAAGAGTTATTGCAAAAAAAGAGCAAATTATACAAATGAAAAAAATATGATCAAAAGTATCAAAATTAAAAATGTCAAAATATTAAATATAAAAATTAAAATTGAATTCATAACATGTCAACAGAATGAAAATTAAAATAAAAATTAAAACAGAATTATAACATGTCAACAATTAAAATAAAATAAATTAAATCATCAAATAATAATCGAAGCTTTGGGTAGAAATAAATGACAATAAAATAAATGTATGAGGTTACAAACAAAAAAAAATTCAACCGTATTGAGAACCTTTTTTTGGAGTCGATTAAAAAGAGCTTAGGCTCAATTTACAATTCCGTGAGACTGAAGCGTCAATTTTGCCTCGACACGAGAGAATTCTCGAGACTTCTCGTGACTGCGTCTTGAAGCTACACAACGTGCAATAGAATAAATGCCATACCCCTTAAGGGGTTACTTTACTCATCATTATAAACAACTTTCACTATGGGACCAAAAATGAAATCTCGAAAAAATCGACTGCCCCTACACTTATGTGCGCATAACTCGATAAAACGAGTTACACGGTTTAGAGGACGTTCAGTTGTGTAGTCTAAATATAATTTACTTCTCCTCTCTCCCCTCGCTCCAATTCCTGCGGATTCTTTAGATGGCGCCAACAGTACCTGTGAAAATCGTCGAGAATGCGCCAGAATTCCCCGGAAGACGAGCGACCTCTTTTAGCTCGTATCAAGTACTTTACACAATAAACATAAAACATGTTATTAGCATAGCACGTTTTATGTCCATTTTTTTACAAAATTCGTGCGTATTCCGATCTGCGGCAATGTACCATCACTCCATCACTCCATCGTCGACTTTGTCTCTGTCACTTTGACCTAGACTACAGTCAAGGGCAAACTCAAGTAAAAAAAAGTTTGTTCTTGATTCTAGTCTAGGTCAGAGATGACAGAGACAAAGTCTACGATGGAGCGAGCTTACCCAGAAGAAGCCGGTTCACTCTAACTTTGAAGAGATTAGGGTTGTAAGCGTTTGGAAACACGGACGCAGGCAGAGTTCCACTCCATTGCTGTGCGCATTATAAAAGACGTTTGGAAACGCTTAGTGCGAATTGGTGGAATAGCAACAAGGTAGGGATGGTAAGATGCAGTGCGTCTGGATGTCCGATGGTAGAAGGGGGCCGGAGAGACGAGGTCGTGGAGTTCTTGGGCACACGCACCGAAGTACAATCTGTAGAAGACCGACAAGCAGGCAACCTTACGGCGATGAGCCAAGCTATGTAGCTTGGCATCCACCAGTTTTACGTCACCGATGAGCCTCTTAGCTCTGCGTTCCACCGAGTCAAGCGCGGCAAGCTGATACTTAGCTGAGCCATCCCAAAGGTGGCTACAATACTCCCAATATATATATAAAATAAGCCTTAGTCATTTTATATATAAGATGACTGTTCACTGTAAGCTAAACTATCAATAGGAAAGCAGTGACGTCAGATACCGACGTCACGTTGCTCGTCACCTAAACAATTCGGCGTGTAGGCAGTGAGTACATGCGCCTGGAATTTGATGGTCGGGAAACATTGTCGGTTCGAAACAAGTAAATTGTTGCGAGGCTACGAGGGAAGGATAGACTGGTGGTGGAGGAGATTGGTTTTTTTAACAGTAGAGGAGAAAATATTTGACGTTGTCGTATAAGTGTCATAACATATGTTTTTTTAACTTTATGTAATGAATTCTATTTGGTATTGTTGCATTTCAAATGAAGTATCTATCATTTGTTTGGTTGTCTGGAATAAAAAAAAAACAATCAATTATTCTTTTAATTTTGTTTTTTTGCTTCGACACTTCAAATTAAGGCATTTTATTTTCCAAGTTTTTTATTAATGATACTCAATATTTGAAGTAGTGTAAAAAACACCAGGTGGATAAGCTCGACGTAAAATACTTGTAGCTACATGCATGGTTTGACTGGCAGCGAGCCTATGGTTAAGAAAAAGCTAAGCATAAAATAACGTAACAAGTCACAAATTAGAAAAATGAAAAAACCCGACTGCAAAAAAGTCAACCGGGACACTTTTATGAACGAAAACTGTTTCCTAATTGAATTTAAACATATAGCATTTTTATATTTTTGTAACCTCCATTTAATTTCCTTCATTTTGATACCCAACTCGATAGGTTTGGTTAAAAAAATATTAACGACTTACAAGTTAGCGCCCAAAATCCGCCATATTACTTTTTTTTTAAAACACTATCTAAGGACACTTGGGTTTTTGAAATAAATCTAAGGACATAATAATAATAGTCACAATAATAGTCGAAATCCATTCAGCCGTTTGGAAGGTACGAGGTAATAAAGAAAATTACAAACAAACAAACATACATACAAGATATGCGCGAAAAACATAACCCTTCCTTGACAGTCGGATATAAAAGATTAAAGTCACTTCCAAATATGACTTCGCCCTATACAATACCGAAGAAAAACGTGGAAGTTCAACCAATAATAGCTTCCCAAATCGAAAACCGTAATTCAATCAACACCTTAAACCAGGGACCACGTAGATTGACCTAAAAGCATCCCTTTGATAGAAAATCAGGTACGCTAGTACCGACAAGCCAATAGTCTCTGTTTTGTACCCGGCGAGGTAATCCCAAGGTACATTTAGGGGACAATTAGGTAACTGAACACTCAGAGCATAAATTTCAAAATAACTCGTTTGAAATCTATTTCTGGATTGTTCTATTCAGAAGATGTTACTTGAGAGAGTCAGTCAACTGTCGAGTTAGAGATTTAGTAACGCTTTAAAGGTCATAGCTGTCCGAATATCAGATTATCTGTCCAAATTAAGGGCAAAGGGCAAGTATCTATAGATACCCATAAATAACAGAGGTAAAATTGTTTGTTTGTAATGGACAATATCTGAAATAATTAATTGAAAAAAATTGTATTAATAACAAAATCTTTATAATAATCACTATTGCTGTGATGGGGCCGAAAAGTTCTGGAGTTGCGATCACGTACCGAAAGACGCAGCGTTGGAAGGCCTCCCACAAGATGGACCGATAGCCTGGTGAGGGTGGCGGGTAGCTGATTGATGCAAAACGCACAGGACCGTTTGTTGTGGCGACCTAGGAGAGGCCTGTGTAAAGCAGTGATAGTAGATAAAATTTAACCGATTTATACCAATGCATGGTTCTATTGAAATAGGCCATGGTAGTGAAGCCGCAGGAACAAATAAGTTACCACCATAACGACGACGATTGCATAATTTAATCCCGCCAAGCCCGGTCCATCATTGGACCACAAGACGAACGGCGATGCGCTACCGGTTCATGGCGGACAACCCACCCACACGCACAAAACGTTTTGTGCGTGTGGGTGGGTTGAAACACATTCACAGTGCGTACAGCTAAGGAGTGGAATTCCCTGCCGGAGTCTGTATTTTCTGATAGCTATAACCTGGGAATCAACCTGGAAATCTAGGCAAGCGTGCTCCATCTTCGACGTCATCATCGCTTACCATCAGGTGAGATAGTGGTCACAGGTGTGCCCATCAAATGTAAATAAAAGCAAAAAGAAGACCATCAGTCTACGAGCTTGCTTACTCGGTAATGGCGTCTCAAACACACATCAAACTGGCTAGCCATTTCTCAACAATGTTGGGATCGGTTTTTAGGATTACCGGATGCATCCAAGTACCAGTTTTTTTTTACTGAAAGACTGATTATAATAATCTGACATCCACATACCAGTAATTAAGTAACACGATAGTAGGTACTTGGCGTGTGAAACACATTTTATTTATTTATATATTTATTTACTATCTGTTGGCAGCGACTTTGTTCGCGTGGAAATTTTTAATGTGTAAGAACGGACCGCCCGATCAAAATGTGATCAATGTGGTGATGACTATAAAAGGTGTTCTTTTGGGCGCTGTAATTTGGCCGGTAGAATTTCTAAACAAAATTAAACGGCGCTAAGGCCGCCCACTCGTTCTTTGGCGACACGTTGTCGTCGTCGTTTTGCACTGCTGCAAAAGGACTCCCTGGCCGCTGTTTTTGATAATATTGCATTTTGGGGTATCTTTGCTTGCAAGATTAAGCGGCAACTTAAAAACGGAATGTGTAGACCGACCACCGCTAAGCAAAGTTGCAGCAATGCCCGAGGAAGCCACAGCCAGGGCTATATTGTAGCCCTTGCGGAGTCGGACCAGCAGAAGATTCAGCACAAATTTACCCGTACCTTCTGGAACGTCAAGAAGGAACAATCCCCCCTTTCCACTATTTACTCGGCGCAGAATCGTTTCGTGCAGCTCAAGAAGTAATTGTGGTGCCATTTCATTGACATGCACTTCTAAAACCGCGGTTTAGTAGTTTAACTCCATTACAACATCGCTTGACAATTCCTCTCTTCGCTGCCATTTTCCAAATCAAATCAAATCGTATATTTCAAATAAACCATTTACAGGCACTTTTGAATTGTCAAAGTCGGTCAGTCAAAAACATGAAGCTATTTGCACGTTCCAAAGCGTAGTCTCTATGGAGAAGAACGTGCAAGAAACTCCACGGACACTCTTTTAAACCCTGTGATGTATTACAAAAAATCTTGTTAACATTATCTTTGATTGCTTCTATATGTGAGGACAATGCAAAGAACAAGAAAATATATAAACAATTCAAAATGTAGGTACAGATTAAAATAAGCCAGTGGCAGGTAAGAGATGACCGGTCTCAACTGACGGCGCCCGTTCACGAACATGACGCGTGCATCAGCACCATCTAACTCAACCATTTTGAAGGGAACCAAATGATCCAAAACACGCGCCACCATCAGCAAACATTTGTGTGAGCATGACAAGCTCTCAACTGCCACGCTCGTTCATGTCAAACTAATTTAGTAACAAAATCTATTACTAATTACATATGTAAATGGCTCCATAGTGCTCACATTTACAAAAAATTGAAAATATGCTTCTACATTATTCAAAACTATGGTTTTCAAGTATCTAAGAGATGAAAAAAAAGAAGGCTGTTTTATTTTGTATACTTACTATGCTAATAACAATATTGCAAAGAAATAATAAATAAAATTATAGTATAGGAGAACAAAAAAAGGGTAAGCATTTCTTCCAATTATCAAAACCCTAACTAGTGGACCCATGCGGCTGTGGCTGTGGAGCAGGACCGGCATTTAGCCAAGCATTTTTATCAAGGACATAATCTTCCAGTTTATGATATGCTTGTCTACATAGTGTGCGTTTTATACATGTTTTAAATTTTCTCTCATTCAGTTCGAGAATATGAAGTGGTATTTTATTATCAAATTTAGCACAGTACCCCATAAAAGAAGTGTGTACTTTAGCTAATCTGAATCGGGGTTGTTCTAATTTATTCCGATTTCTAGTATTAAAATTATACTTATCACTAATTTTGCTAAAAAGATGAAGATTTTTCCGAACATACATAATGTTTTCATATATGTATTGACACCGTCATGATGTTAATATCCTTAAACAGTTCCCTTAGGGAATCGCGCCGGCGGAGATCGTAAATGGCTCTAATAGCTCTTTTCTGCAGAATAAATATAGACTCGATGTCTGCAGCACGTCTCCATAATAAGATACCGTAAGACATGATACTATGATAGTAACTAAAATGGACCAGCCTCGCGGTATCTATATCAGTAAATTGACGGATTTTTCTGACCGCATATGATGCTGAACTTAGCCGTCCCGCAAGAGATGTTAAATGAGGACCCCATTGTAGCCTTGAGTCAAGCGTGATCCTCAAGAAAACTGTGTCTTCGACGAAATCAAGTTTCTCTTGGTTCAATACTGTATCGCAATTAATACTTTTAACGTTCGGTAATGCAAATCTGATACACTTTGTTTTTTTTTTTCCATTTAAAACTAAATTATTAGCAGTAAACCAATTTTGGACCTGCTGAAGGGCGTTATTTACATCGTCAAGACTTGTGGCACGCCCATCTATCTTAAAAATTAAGGACGTATCGTCAGCAAATAACACCATTTGAGTTTGATTTTTTAAAAGATGGGGAAGATCATTAATGTATATTAGAAAGAGGAACGGACAGCCTTGTGGTACCCCCATTTTAACTTTCAGACCCCGTGAATTGACACCATTTATTTGAACTTGCTGCTATCTGTCATTACTAGCTTCTGCCAGCGGCTTCGCCCGCGTGGTCCCTAGGGAACATACTCCCGGGATAAAAAGTAGCCTATGTCCTTTCTCAGGCTCTAGACTATCTGTGTACCAAGTTTCATTTAAATCGGTTGAGTAGTTTTGGCGTGAAAGCGCGACAGACAGACAGTTACTTTCGCATTTATAATATTAGTAAGAAATTAAGGATATCCGGAAAGACCCCTTGGTCTACACATACCATTAAATATTAGTGCCAAGTATGGTGCTATGGTCTCAATTATGGACGTGCACACTTTGGTAGACATTCCCCATATGTCTTCAGTCAATTTAATTTTGATTTGCCGGAAAGCTTTAATAACTGTCATAGGGTTGATATGTTTGAATTGGAATTCAAGCGTACAACTTGGAATGTTTGCTCTTAATAAATCAAATGAGACCTCGGGTGAAGAATTTAAAGCTTCAGTTGTTTTTGATGGTATATCAGTGAAAAATTTTACAAATTCTTGAACTACTTCTAAATTAGAGCTTATGGCACCATGCGCAGTTTCTAGTAAAAAGTCAGTGTTTCGTACTTTATTTCTGTTAGCTTCATTATTGATAACTTTCCAAACTTATTTATTATCGTCTTTATTTTATTATCTGCCAATTTGATCTTGTTGCTAATGTATAGGGCTTAAGCTACTTTGCAAGTATTTCTGAAAACCTTAGAATATTTGTTTACTAACTTATCTTACCTTAGCCCTTAAAAACAAAAATAAATTATCCAACGGGAACCGTGCATTCTTCCGGGATAAAAAGTAGCTCACGTCGTTCCCTCCTCAAAATTACCACTATGCAAAGAATCATGTTAATCCTTTGCTCTCTGAAAGACAATAATAAATCTATCCCATTATTATATCATAAATTTATCCATAAACATTTTCGGTATAAAAAGTAGCGTATGTCCTTTCTCAGGCTCTAGAGTATCTGTGAACAAAATTTCATTTAAATCGGTTCAGTAGTTTTTGGCGTGAAAGCGCAACAGACAGACAGACAGAGTTACTTTCGCATTTAAATATCAGTGAGGAAGTAAGGATAAGGATAGTAAGGATTTATTTATTTATTTAGGGAAAACAAACAGCAGTGTAATAATAAGTAAACAATATAGGTTAAAACTATCAAGTTTTAACCTATATTGTTTAGTAGTGTAGTTGAGTAGTGTATTTGTCACCTCTAGTATCAACTAGAGGTGACAAATACACTACTCACAACGTTATCCACATATTACTACACAGATCTACTAGTTGTTAGAAAGAATAAATTTAAATATAAAAAATAAAGTAAACATTGCTTTATTATTAGCGTTCTGATCACTAAAAATTTTAACAATTTCTTTTCTAAATATAGTCTTCCTGAGAAACATAATATCCGTTGAGCCAAACTGTCTAATAAAGGTGTCAACCAATCGACGCAACGGTGAGCGTACGCCTGAGGTGGTTCTACAAAGAGTAGTTGCAAACAAAAGTCTTGAGCGATCTTCTCGACCAAGTGCCGCACGAGGGATCAGGTAGCACAAACTGTTCACTAGATCAGTACAGTCGACTTTATTATTTTACTAATATATCTCGTGTATTTTTCTGTTTTGAATATTAATTAAGGGGGTTTACCGACCAAATGACTATTGATCAAGCAAGAAACCACAATGTTCCTTTATAACCTGACGCATCATAAATAGCCCTAAATATAGACCTTACACAAGGTCTTTGCTAATTTGGAGAGTGTGAAATTGACGTTTGAAGCGCCTCGCGACGACGACGGTGACGTCGCGACGCTTAGTAATTACTAATTGTAAGCATGAGTACAATGCGACATTGTATCACACTGAAGATTGGATTCGAAATTACAATACGAATCTACCTATAGTGATATTAATGGTTTCTGTTGCCATTAACAGTACCTTTGTGAAAGATGATGTATGAGTGTGTGCAGCTGCATAGTAATCTATTTGTACTTCGAAAACGCTTTGGTAGGTATATCCCGGGATTACCGCTTGGTTCTAAGTAGGTAAAAATTCAACACCCCTACTCACCCGTCCTTTAATTTTATCCATACACAATCCCTTTTAACTTGTAGCAAAGGTCGTAGTAATCATTTTCTATTAGGAGAGCTGTCAAATTAAACCTTTTTCGTTTTTACCCATGGCTTGGTTGCTAAAACTTATTAGGAACAGCAGTGCGATTCTGTAAACATGTCGAAGCGACCGGCAGTACAATTTTCAGAAATAAAAAGTAGCTCATGGCACTCTGTGGTAGTGTAGGTTTTTATCAGTAAATTGAAGAGATTAGTTGTTGTTTGTATGAAAAAAATAATTGTAACCACGCTTTTTTACTTCATAGGCACTATTCTACAAGAAATAAACTATCACATCCTTCAAAATCCCAATGCTCAAACACATTGACCACTGACTGACCCAGTTCTCCAACAACAAAACACAACAAAAGACTTTCTAGCTAACAGAAGGCGAGGCATCTACCTTACATATACCACGTCTTCCACTACAGTAAATTGAAAAAAAAAATAAGAGTTTATATGCTACAAACAAATAAGTGAACAAATAATTGTAACCATTTTACGCTTTTTTTAGTTCAAAGGCCCACAGAAAATAAATAAGTACATCCTTCAAAACCCCAATACACAAATACATTGACCACTGACTGACCCAGTTCTCCAACAACATCACACAACAAAAGACTTTCTAGCTAACAGAAGGCGAGGCATCTACCTTACATATACCACTTCCTCCCCTATAGTAAATTGAAAAAGAAAAAATATTGATTAGATTATATGCTACAAACAAATTAGTGGAAAAATAACTGTAACTCTTTTACGCTTTTTTTTCACATTGACCACTGACTGACCCAGTTCTCCAACAACAACTCACAACAAAGGAATTTCCAACCATCAGAGGGCGAGGCACCTACCTTACATATAACACTTCCTTCCCCCATAGTTCAAGAGACAGGTAACAAAAAGGTAAGCATGAAAATGCACTTCGGCCAAGCTCTATTCAACGGTAGATAATAACCGCTCCAATATTATATGCTTTGTTGCCGGTTCCATAGTGTTGCGATGCAACGTTTTAGTCAGTGTTTGGGTAGTGCGATAGACAGGCTGTTAAGCCCTATGGTGATATGACAATGTAGTATTAAAAGGCAAGGTAAGTTGCTAGCTAAGTACATCTATCAAGACCCTTTATCTCGGGAAAGCATGAAGGTATCGAGTTTAAATTAAAAACATGTACTTAAATTTACAGTCCCTTGAAGCTGAGAAAAAAATTAAACTTCTAAGCTAACGTTAAAAAAAGATACGGCCGTTTATGCCGCAAAAAACGTATATTTCGACACTGTCAATCAATCAAATTTTTTATGGTATTTTCCGTTGACCTAGAACTATGAAAATTGGCAAGTAATATCGTCTTATTCTACAAGTATAGGGGAAAAGTATGAAAACTATACATTTGTAATTAAATCATAAAAAATATAGTCTTTATTAAAAGTGATATGTACCTACAAATTTGAGCGGAATCGTCAGTGGGCGAGTCCGACTCGCACTTGTCCGGTTTTTTGACACCGGCTTCCTAAATTAAAGTTATTTAATACTTTGTAGTGTTTTTGTTCGGAAGTCAGTTGTGTTTTATGTAAAAAGTTTTTTATTTTTTACTTTTAGGATTCCGAACAAAAAACGGAACCCTTATAGGATCACTCGGGTGTCTGTCTATCTGTCCGTCTATCACAGCTAACGGACGCGTTACATAAATTAATTAATTTTTAGTGTGGGGGTCACTTTTAAGGGTCAAACTAGAAAATTTAAAAAAGTTTGTTGAACAATATCGTGTGACATATCAAATGAAAGGGCTTACTGTGAGCGTTTTAATTATATTTTTTCATAATTTTAAAATAAATAATTTTGAAGTTATTCAAGAAATTAAACGAAAAATGACCATTTCCAAAATTTTGAAAAAATGGAGATAAAAGATACCTATATATTACAGGAAAACCTATAAGAAATCTAAAGTGTTAAAATAACATGTTAAAAAAAATTCGTTCGGAACCCTTCCCACGCGTGTCCGACTCGCACTTGGCAATTCACATGTGCATACCCCTTTACAGCGTACCGGTGTTAAGTTATATTAAGAACTGGTGTAAACAATAGTCAGACATGCGATTTCAGCAATCCCGGTCCATTTGCTATCATTTATTGAGGAGTTTCGTTGCCTCTCTCCGAAGTTCTTCATCAGATCTTCACCACATTTAAATTGAACCACTCTTAGAAAATACTCTTCCAAAAAGTATCCAAATCGCTTCAAGTGTGGCAAAAAAAAGATTCCGACGAATTGAAAACCTCCTCCTCTTTGAAGTCGGTTAAAACTGATGTTTTATTCCTTATTTTGCGAAGACATATTGATTTGCAGCCACAATATTAAAAACTTGGTCGTCGATACCATAATGCTGCGATGCAAAACGTGTCACCCAGCAACCAGAGATAAAATAGTGGTTATGAGGTTTAAACGAGCAAACCTTTTCAAATAGCCAGGGTGAATTTTTGCTATTGATTAAACATTTTTAAAGTTATTAAAACTAGTGGACGTCACGCGGTTTCACCCGCGTAGTTCCCGTTCCCGTGGGAGTACGGGGGATAATAGCCTATGTTACTCCCTGATAATGTAGCTATCCAATGCTAAAAGAATTTTTCAAATCGATCCAGTAGTTTCGGAGCCTATTTCATTCAAACAAACAAATCTTTCTTCTTTATAATTTTAGTGTAGATAATAGACCAAATTTAACCATTCTTTCCCCCTTTCCACCGAAACTATTGAGAGAGTGGATATTTTGAAAACAATAAATTAAGTAGTTATTTATTTAACAGGAAAACCTATTTTAATTCAAAATTTGAGCGGAACTTTTTGCGCGCGATTCAAACTTGAACTAGGCCTGTTTGTTTTTCTCCAGCTTCTCTCGCGTGACCTTTTAAAAGGGCGTCTTGCGATAAAAAGTAGGCTTTACAAAAAGCGATAGCCTATAAAAGTGAAATACTATCGCAAAAACAAAACACAGATACAGATTAAAAAACAAAACAAACAACAATACAAATTTTCGTAATCTGATTAGTACCTACCTATTTCCAGAGATTAACTCATACAAACAATCAATTTTGGTATCTTATAAAACTAGTTTGGATTGAAAATATTGTGAAATCAATTGAGCAAAAGTTTACTCGAAATTAAGAAAGACCCGTAAGTGCAAAATATCCTGAACATACTTGCAACCATATACCACTAAGAGTCGATACAGCAAACATTAATTAAACTTCCAATACATCACTGGTCTCTTTCTCTTTTCTCTCAACAAAAGAACCGATACAATAGATGAAGAAAAAAAAACAATTTAGCAACGTCGAACAAACAGCAATGAATATTGCCGCGATAATTCAAAGTGCCGTAATTTCCGTGCCGTCAGTTTCATGCGACTAGATCTAGGTCCAAACGTATACCAGTCAACCCTACCGAACGGATTGGAAATGAGCGAGACAGCCGTCCCGCTCCTACTATGGAGAAGAACGTGAGTGAAAGAGGTAGACGTATTATTGTTGTTGCGTTTGAACGGTAGTAGGATGACATCGACTAGCCATTGAGCCCCGGACAAGACTGGATTTGACGGTTTGTGGTTTCAATCGAACGGGCCGGGATGTTTTAATGAGTACGAGGTGCGTTGTTTTTTTTTTTAAAGCCGTGCCGTTTTATGGTACGGTCGAGTTTACTGCATAATAATTATGTCGTATCTGTATATAAAGTGTTTACGGAATAATGGAAGAAGAAGAATATAAATACACTAGTGGACGTCACGCGGTTACACCCGCGTAGTTCCCGTTCCCGTGGGAGCACGGGGATAAAAATTATAGCCTTTGTTACTCCCTGATAATGTAGCTATCCATTGCTGAAAGAATTTTACAAATCGGTCCAGTAGTTTCGGAGCCTATTCATTTCAAACAAACAAACAAACAAATCTTTATTGAAAAAAACATTTATTTGACGAGAGTCCGGATCCGGCACACATTTTTAAATATTAAAGTGGCATTAAAAACAAATGCAAAAATCCATCGAGTTTTATTAAAATTACTAGCTTACCCGCGCAACTTCGTCTACGTCACATTTTTCAATAATACTCCGCTCCTATTGGTCGTAGCGTGATGTTATATAGCTTATAGCCTTCCTCGATAAATAGGCTATCTAACACTGAAATATTTTTTCAAATCGGACCAGTAGTTCCTGAAATTAGCGCGTTCAAACAAACAAAATCTTTAGCTTTATATATTAGTATAGATATTAAAATTAAGGTTTTGAGACGAAACAGTTTCTTAGTTCTGCAAAAAACTAAACTGAAAAAGTACCAAAAAAACTTTTACCTCAACTTCATTAAGTAAGTCATATTCCGAATTTTCCCCTTAGGCCCATAATGACATAAAAATAAAAAAGAGAAAGTGGGGTTTCACCGCTAGGTTTATTAGGGCCCGAGATTTAAGGGCCAGTTAGGGCGCTTGTTATTCGGGACCTCTTTCATAGTTCAGATTTGGGCGGCTCCTTGACAGTGATGTGTTTGAGGAAAGGCACTCCGCCTTGGCTATAATCATAATTTTTTTTTCCTAAAACTTAAACATTGTTCTGGAAAAGGGCATTTTTTTTTTAGATCAAACCCTTTTTATGTTGTGTTATGTTTAAGAGCTATTTAATAAAATCATATTTTTCTCGGAACAGGTAAGTTTTCAGTTGAGCCCACAATTACTTTATAATCTAACACTCCCGGGGTAAAAAGTAAAAATTCGATTACCTATTGAAAGCGCAGTCACAGATATATAATTAAAACAACAACAACATAACAACAGACAACAACACAGCACACACACAACAACAACATCACAGATGAACATGAACACAGAACAAACACACAAACAACAACAACAACATCAATATTAATCACAGATGTTTTGTACTCTTTTTTATTTTATTTAAAGAGCTTTTCACTAATGCGAATATGACGCACATTGTAATCTTGCAAGTAGGCTACTAATTATTTACCGAATAAAAAAAAAACAATAAGCTTGGTGTACTCGTATGCCTCTGACAGAAAGTAGACCTGAAATCCAAAACTGAGTGTCTATTCACTGATAATATATAAAAAACCCAAGATGCACAGTCTCGAACAAATGCAACACTCAAAACTGTCTTCAAAAACTGACATGTATCAAGTGTCATGTGTGAGTTGTGTGTAGTTATACTATAAACATTTTTTTTTGCAAATTCAACCTTACACGGATCGCTTAAAGTTGTTTTTACAAAGCAGTTCAGTATGGCGAGTGATGCGCATTTTTTTTGCAAATTCAACCTTACACGGATCGCCTAAATTTGTTTTTACAAAGCAGTACAGTATGGCGAGCGATGCGAGATTGTTTGAAACTTGCGCATAGTTAAACATTATTGCGCTTATTTTTTGCGGACGTTTTTGAGATGTTGAGTGTGTATCTTGGGTTTTTTATTTCGTTTGCATTCGTACGTCAGTCGCAATCTGTCTAAAATGAAAGTGTATGGAAATTAAGACTTTTTAGCGTTCCCTACCCAAAGGGTACCCAACGGAACCCTATTACTAAGCCTCCGCTGTCCGTCGGGCCGTCCGTCAGTCTGTCAGCTGGCCGTATCTCAATAACCGTAGAAGGTAGACAGTTGAAATCTTCACAGATTGTGTATTTCTATTGCCGCTTTATCAAAAAAATATAAAAAGTAAGGTTTATGGTACGGAACCCTTCGCGAGCCAGACTCGCACTTGGCCAGTTTTTTTGACTGGTTGCGAATCTGGGGGGCTACTCTCTAAGCCCGAAGTCCGTAGTTTCGGGCTTAGTTGCGGACGTATTCTACTCCGTATCACCTACGGACTTGCGATTAGTCCGGAACCCGAACTAAGAATGAAAGACAACACGATTTTACAGTAACTGTTAAATCGTGTTATCATTCATTCTTAGTGGTTAGGTGATACGGAGTAGAATACGCCCGCAACTAAGCCCGAAACTACGAACTTCGGGCTTAGAGAGTAGCCCCCATTAAGTAGAATAGGCCCTCTAGAAACATTACTAGTTCTAAACTATAATATTTATTTCATGCAGAACTCAAACACGCAAACACAATACCACTCGGGCCGTCAAATCAATCCATTTTTTAATTATAACATTTAAATAGGAAACTTGAGTATCCGTTATTGTGGTATCGCATAATAATAGGTCCGTAAAATACAATGTGGTATTGTCTGTTGACACTTTATATCCTGTTGTAATATGAGCGCATAAAATGTTGCTTTTCGTTCATAGCGATAGTAGGTAAGTACTTAATGAGTTTCGGAGCAATTATTGGCTGGTATAACTAGTGTAGTTTTTGGGCTACCACTTTTACAATATAGTA
Source organism: Lacanobia wlatinum (assembly GCA_947578705.1). Taxonomy (NCBI): domain Eukaryota; kingdom Metazoa; phylum Arthropoda; class Insecta; order Lepidoptera; family Noctuidae; genus Lacanobia; species Lacanobia wlatinum. The sequence goes on from OX388037.1 coordinate 5,190,787, forward strand.
ATGATAAATATTTTTTTTTTTTGTAAATTGAATAATAATTTTATATGTATTTTTGACATAATGACTGTAAAGATAGTATAAGTTTGATAAAAATAAATAAATAAATGATAACGTCTTATAAATCGATGAACGTTGGCTGCGCGCACGAAAAAGTGTCACGTTCCGCAAGCGATAGCGCGGAACAAGCGATAGAGGCACGATCGACCTAAGCGTTTGGCTTGTTTGTTAAGAATTCAATTGTTTTTTTTATAACGTTATCACGTAAAATTATCTTCCGTAATCCAACTTTTTTAAGTGAATATGAACTATAATTGACTAAAATAATTCGCGATAATTACATGCACGCGCATAATTTTTGCGCATTTTTTACCATGCTCGTAATTGTCAGGGCGACGTTTGGATGAAAGATAATTTTCAAGGTAAAATATTAAGGCATTAAGTCCGCCTTTGTACAGTGTTTTTTACTTGTGCATAAAGTTTTAATAAAAATAAATAAATATTATTGAGGTCGATGTTTCCTAACCGTTAATTCCAACACGAAACATTAAAATAAACTCGGGCGTCAAATAAATTTCAGAGTAAAATCAGGTATACGGGTAGTTATATTTTCCATGATGCTTCTCGACCACAGCAGGCCATTGCTAAGTTTAAACTAAAATGGCTGAATGTGACAGTAAATTAACCAGAAACACAACGACATTATTGTAAAATTAAATATCGAAAATAAAACTAATGATACAGAATTTAACCATAACATGCAACGCCCAGTTACAAACATCATCATCATCATATCAGCCGAAAGACGTCCACTGCTGGACATAGGCCTCCCCCAAAAGGGGGGGTTTGCCATGATCGCCACGCTTGGCAGGCGGGTTGGCGATCGCAGTGTATGGTGTTGAGTTTTACAGAGAACGCTGCTGCCCATTCTCTGGCGAGTCCCTTAGTCGCATCGTAATATACACACGGGAAGTGATGGGATGGTATTATTCTTTTACCGCACCATACGGCACCGGCACCATACGGCCAGTTACAATAAACTGCCCAAATGTTGGTAATGAGCCAAGGGATAAGGAACCAGCAAGGACAGTAAATAAACGCAATAAATACTTAAAAAGTTTTTCACAAAATAATGCCGACGAACTTTGCACAGGCTCCAATTTGGGGGAAGGTTTTCTCAAACAGCGGGTAGGTCCATTTGAAAACAGTTTTAGTTGTTTCTAAATAGATAAATTGGGCACAAGTTATACAGCAAAGTTTACAATGTATAGAAGTTTGCCGAAAGCTATTTGTTAGGTTCTGTACATTTCTGAGAGGTATTGTTTAGTAATGGAGTAAGTCAAGGTTCGGTTAATTCTTCTTGTTTGTAGCAGTTTATTATTTTTGGCATTGTTAGATATGAGGTGTTCGAAAATTTAAAAAAAACGTAACATCACACCAGGGAAAACAGGAAAGTTTGAGAGGTTGGATAAAGAGTAGCACATCGTACTTTGGCCTATAATTTTACCAGCTTTTTTAATGTTTCTGTAATAAAGCGTAGATCTCTATGAAGAACAACGTGCGAGAAACTCCACGGACACTCTTTTAAAATTGTAAATTGTTACAAAGTTTCGTTTACATCATGTTGAAATTATACATACACGTGAGAACAATGTGAAAGACGTGCAGGATAAAAGCGTCCGAAAAAAAATGAACAATTCAAAGAAATAACTAAAATAAACCAAAGCCAAGACCAGACCCAACTGACGGCGGCCGTTCACGAACATGACGCACGAATTCAGACTCGAGGTGTAACATTAACATCCACAGCCCGACATTATGTATGTTATGCACAGCAAGACAGCTTGAAACCACTACATAAGGCTATACCTGTTATAATACCATTATAAGACAGCGGCTTTTTCTGATACAAAAAACGCAAGAATTTATCTACACATCCTCCGTTGTGTGTCGATTTCAGACCATTAACTCCACGTATCCTACAATACACTGTTTCCCTACAATTAACCTTTACTGTTTTGTGGCAGATTACGGGAAGTTAATGGCTATGAAATACCAACTAGATCAGTTTGGTTTAAAAGAGCTAAATAATTTTGCTACAAAACTTATTCATTATCATCAGTCATTTATCTATTCTATCTCCTGCTTGATAAGGAGGGAAGTGTTTTTTTTTCCTACTCCTCCGCTGTACCTTTCTGATTAATTTCGTTGCGGGATCCAAGACAGTTTAATCGTTTCTCCGGGACTCGTCGGACTTCATTAGCTCGGCGTTTTCCTGGTGGTCGCCAATGTTGATTCTGGCTTTCAGGAGTTGCAGTGGTTGGGAAAAGTCATTGTCTTTGGCCTAGTCGTTCTCCACTTGATTTGGTGTCGGTTTCCTTGACCTAAAAAGCTCCAGGCAAAGGCTCAAAAAGTTGATCGTATGTATCTAATAAAATATTGTATTTTACATTGAGTGGCATTCTATTTTACTCCATAAACAAGCTACTGGTTTACCTGATAACACTTGGTATCCAGTACCAGCTTGCCGCGATTGACTCGGTGGAACGCAAAGAAGGCTCATTGGCGACGTAAAACTGGTGGATGCCAAGCTTCACAGCTTGGCTCATCGCGGCAAGGTTGTCTACTTGTCGGTCTTCGGTAAGTGTGCCCAAGAACTCCACGACCTCATCCCACCGGCTCTCTTCTATCATCAAACTTCAAGACGCACTGCAACTTACCATCCCTACCTTGTTGCTATTCCACCAATATGTACAAAGCGTTTCAAACGATTTTATAATGCGCACAGCAAAGGAGAGGAACTCTCTGCTGTCTTTGTCCATGTTTCCGAACATTTACAACCCTCATCTCTTTAAAATCAGAGTGAACAGGTTCCTTCTGGGGAAGCTTGCTCCATCGTAGACTCTGTCTCTGTCATCTCTGACCTAGACTAGAGTCAAGAGCTAACCCATCTCAAATAAAAAAAATCCACACAGAAAATGAAAGCGTAGCCCGCAGTACATTTCTACAAATGCACATATAACAGTACCATCTACAGTATTAAGAAAAACCCTAAACGATACGCCTCCCGTACATCGTCGTTGAGTACGTCATAAAATATATATTCAGCCCACTTTACGTTAGTAGTGAGTGTACAAAAATTTTAACCAAACGGACCCAACGTGCAACCAGGAAAACGGGTTTCTTGTGTTTACGGCTGCTTCTTTTAAGAGGTTTTTCTGGTAGTGTTTTCTATGTGCAATTGTACTGTTGGTCCAAACTGCCGGAGTGGCTTAGAAGGTGCATGCAAACGCGTAAAGTTTGATGTCTTTAAAGATGCAGCGGAAAAGTATTGTAGGAAAGTGGGGCTTTTAGGGGTAACGTGTGGTGAGTGTGAGAGAAATTTAATAGGTGCTACACACAGTCTTGCTGGGTCAAAAAAATAAAACAGTGACCAAGGTTTACTTTTGGCAGCAACTTGCGTTTCCTCACCGTCTGTTTTTAAAACTTAATTAATTATATCTGTTACAAAACCTGGGCCTAAAAGTTAAATACTTCTTCGAGTACTTATTACAGAATACTGAGACCTAGTGCAAGCAATTTTGAAGAGTCCTAAAAAAGCGAAAGTGAAACATCACTCTCGCTTGTAAACCCTCTCTCGAAAAAGTTCATAATTACTTTTTAGATCTTGCTTATGCGCATTGATATATAAAAAACTCAAGATGCACAGTCTCGAACTAATGCAACACTCGAAACTGTCGTCAAAAACTGACATGTATCAAGTGTCATGTGTGAATTGTATGTAGTTATACTATAGAAATTTTTTTGCAAATTCAACCTTATACGGATCGCCTAAAGTTGTTTTTACAAAGCAGTGCAATATAACCCGCCTGCCAAGCGTGGCGATCATAATCGCCACGCTTGGCAGGCGGGTTGGCGAAGGGCAAACCCCTCCCTTTGGTGGAGGCCTATGTCCAGCAGTGGACGTCTTTCGGCTGATATGATGACGATGATGAAGCCCGTTCCATCATCGGACCACAAGACGAACAGCAATGCGCCACCGGTACATGGTGGACATCCCACCCACACGTACAAAACGTTTTGGGAACACATTAATAGAGCGTACAGCTAAAGAGTGGAATTCCCTGCCGGAGTGTTTCCTGATAGCTACAACCTGGGAGTCTTTAAGTCAAGAGTGAATAGGTTACTTCTAGGTAAGCGTGCTCCATCTTCATCATCAACCACATCATCGCTTACCAACAGGTGAGATAGTGGTCAAACGCGTGCCTATCAATAGTAAAGTAAATAACAGCAATTTTGGAACTCCGTCTTACATGTACCAACGTGCAAAGTTATTGCAATACATTTACTATCTATATAATAGTTACTAAAACCATTAACCTCCTTTCATATCGAGAAAAACGCTGATATCCATCCGTCTTTTGTCTGCTCATTCGCTTTTGTTTTATATTTACGAGTAAACCGCTCTTCATAGCCGAAAACAACCAATAAACTACACAGACAGAATTTTCCTCATACGGCGTTATGTCAAAAGTTTTTGCCAATGTTTTTGTCGAGAGCACCGAACCAAGAGAGATATATGCCAGTTTTATCATTCCCCTACCTGAAGATGACCAGGGAGGCCGCAAAAAAACCTTATTTTGGTCGGAATTAAGTTACCAAAGTTGGTCGGAAAAGTTTGCCGTACCTTATTAAGGGACTAGAACGTATGACGCACATATTTATTCAATGTTATTTAATAACTTTGCAACTTTCTAATATGACATGTTCTTGGAGAAAATTTCTCGTTCTAACAAAATATTTTTTTCGTCTCTCTCCAAATTCTCGTAATATGTTCTAGACTTAGATTAAGTTATGAAAGATCACTGAGTGCTTTCAGGAATTTATTTGATGAATATTTGTTTACTTCTTCTGATGGAAATTCTTGGTAAGTAATAATGTTGTAGATGAACGATTTAATCATTGATCTTTAGTTTGCAAGAGATTTTATCGTGAGTTCCTAAGTAGTGCGGTATTTCCAAAAAAAATAAAAAATTCTTATTCAAACAAATTTATGTAAACTAGCTTTTGCTTATGGCTTCGCTTGTTTCTAGTTTTATTTTAAAAAAAAAGTAACTTGTGACTGTCTTAAGCATTCCATCTATCTATTAGCATCATATATTAACATCGTATCAGCTGAAGGACGTCCACTGCTGGAAATTGGCCTCCCCCAAGTGTCGCCACAACAACTAGTTCTGTGCGACTCGCATCCATCGGCTACCCGCGACCCTCACCAGGTCATCGGTCCTTGGGGACGCCTTCCAACGCTGCGTCTTCCACTACGCGGTTCGGATTAACATGAGTCAAGATATACCGCGATATAACCCTTGCTATCTCACTTTAAAGACGCTTCCAGCAGGTCTTAACAGACCTAGTATAAAGCCTTAAAAGTGCCGCATCGCTTCGCATTACCTTTCAAGTACACCACAAGCCTAAAAGAGGTTGATTCGGTAAAATATTGAAAAACTTTGCGATTATTTTTGTGGAAACTGCTGTCTCCTAAGTAGATTCTACTGAGCGGGCAGGATTTTATTAGCTCAGCTTCGTCAACAACCCACAAACAGTTTTACTGATATAAGTTCAGTAAAATTGAGTTAGCGAACTTAGTTATTTTAAGTTCTGCAGATCTGGTCATGTTTTCGAATCTTTGAATTATGATGGAATCAAAATAATGAAGTTTTCTTTTTTAGTTATTACTGTCTAGAAAATATATACTGTCTATTTACTGGTACAAAAATCAGGAATAACTTATTGATTTTTTGTTATTTTAATCTCTATTCTTAAACGTAGGTAGATACTGGATCTTCATTTCAGATCTGCTTCTTGCATGGAAAAGCACAAAAAAGCTTCTAGTATTGCAGATGTTCATAGACGCCGCGAACCACTATTGATTGCTTGCTACTCAATAAGGGATACCTTTTAAAAACCCTTGTCCATTCCTTGGGTTTGTATAGCATGAAACTATAAATCTTTTTAATTTTCCACATTTTTATTTATCACTAGCTTCTGCCAGCGGCTTCGCCCGCGTCATCTCCAGGGAACATATTTTTGGGATGAAAAGTAGCCTTTGTCCTTTCTCATGCTCTAGACTATTTGTGTAACAAATTTCACTAAAATCGGTTCAGTGTTTTTGACGTGAAAGCGCGACAGACAGACAGACAGAGTAACTTTCGCATTTATAATATTAGTAAGGAATTTTATCATTTTCTATCGCGGACAACCATCCAAGAGGGAGACGAAATCGTAGAACCACCAGTTTTTTAGGAATATCTAGATGACGCACATCTTCATGTACTATGTGACGATCCTGGTCCATCTGTATACCTCTAGTGAGACCAACCCAGTCCTACCTCAGCCTCACAGAGAACCATACAACTACCTACTAATAAACTTCATTACCATCCACCTAAAGCAATCAACAACCAACTGCTCCAATCGCCCCAACTCTTGAACAACAACTCCCAAGTTCCTTATAATCACTCTTTTCCAGTTTCGTGCCTTTAGAATTCCCATCTGATATATAGTCGTTCTAATTCGGACGCTTGGCAACACTCCAGGCCACTATACCTACGTTAAACGTAGCACCGCAAACTTTAATATTTGTCACTGGAAGATATATTGAAGTTTATGGTGGATTTATTGAGCGAGGAGTTCGGATATGGTGGTTTTGATTCTGTATTAGTAGTTGAAATGGTAAAAAAACTGTATGATTGTATAATTATGATGATGAAGGGACTGTAGTGTAGCGTATTTATAATAGTCATCGATGCGAAAAGAAGCAGAATGGATACATATTATTCACGTTGCCTTAAGATCACTCAACTGAACAATTTACTATTATTATTAGCTTGAATATACTCACTCCAAGGCTAACACTGCAAACAGTCTTGGAAGGAAAATAAAGATTCTTCCACTGCTCTATTTCTCAATTGAGATCAGCTTTTATCAGAAAAATCTTGTTCTTGCCGCCGTATCTTTCGAGGCCTGCTGGTGTCTATTGAAATATGAACTGAAATAGTAAACCATTAATTTATCAATCTGGCTCTTCGATTGTCATCGATATTCAAGAAGAAATAGTAATTACTTTAAAACATACCAGTTTCCTATCGCCAAACAGAGTTGCTGTACTTTTATTTACACTAGCGTCTCTTTAAGGCTTGTATTCATGCCAATGAGCTTGTGCATATGAACGGAGATAATAAAAAAAATACCCCTCTACGCGCCACTACGCTACCTGGTTTTTTATTTTTTTTTTATAATAAAAATAATACATGTTTTTAAAAAGTAACAAAACCAAATCATTTTCGTTTGTATCAAAGTCAAAATCAAATGATTTATTTCAACTAGACCAATAAAGGCACTTTTGAAGGACAAATAAAAATAAAATATAGTGAATCTAGTCGTCCGTTCGCAAAAGGTAGATTCTTATGGAGAAGAACGGACAAGAAACTCCATAGTTACTGTTTTCAAAAATAAGCTTTACAATATTTGCATACATTAATCAATTGATTATACCTATATGAGGACGATGCTCCCAAAAAAGCACTTTATGTACTACTAATAGGTACAATAAAGAAATGCCAGCAGAGGTAAAATTAATAAGTTTGCTAGTAAGGGGACATAGTACTCACATACGTACAAATTTTGCAACTATTGTTTTATATGATCAGTGTGTGAGTTAAATTTAATATAAAAATCAGTAAATACACCTGTATACATAGTTAATATTAATATATTATAATAAACACAAACATATCAACCAGTTTCACTATGTCTACTACACCCTAGATTGTCCTACGGAGCAGGACTAGCATGTTTCCGAGCATTCTTATCTTGAATATAATCATCTAATTTGTAATTTGTTTTTTACACACATTTTAAATTTTCTTTCATTTAATTCTAATATGTTAGAAGGAATTTTGTTGGAATATTTAATACAGTAGAGTTTTTCTTAAAAACGGTGAAGAAAAACATCGTGAGGAAACCGGCATGTCCTAGAACCAAAAATTCGAAGACATGTGACATTCACCAACCCGCATTGGGCCCGCGTGGTGGATAACGGCCCATTCCCTCTCCTAGAGAGGAGGCCCAACAGTGGGAACATTATAAGGCCGACTATGCGATGCTATTTAATACAGTACCCCATGAAAGATGTTCGTACTTTGGATAATCTAAAATTGGTTGATTGAAATGATTGAATGGTATTACAAAGCAGTAAATATATTTTTTTTATTCTTTGATAAAAAATGAAGGAGTAAAATGGTTTCATCTCAACGATTTGGAGGTGATTTGGTGTTTTTTTATCTTATTATATAACACCGACAGACGAATTCTGGCTATACTAAATTACGTATCATATCATGTAGATTACCAACTATTTTTTTCAGATATAATTTCTCTGTTAGTGCCGATGAAAAGCTGTTTCATCTGCACGCTGTTTTTAAGCTCTTTTCGAGAGAACAGCCTTAATTTAGGACATACAAGTATGTGCTGTTCAACGTTGTCTTTAAAAGTCTACGAATATTATACTTTGGTTATTCTCCAGCTGAAAAAAAAATGGTAAACTAGTTACTATTTTGCTGGCACTTTTCATGTCTGGGCCATCACAGCCGGCTGGCCAAAACTAATAAAAATACCATTAAGTTAATGGATTCAGCAGATACAAGTCAATTTGAATGAACCAACGACCAAAACAATAAAACAAAGGTTTGGGGTAGTGTTCTACTTTTCTCTGATTCAGAACCTCAAGGTCGCATTTGACCTTGTATAGGGTTACGTCACAGCATAGTAATAGCGGTCACTGACCTTTCACGAATGTCTCTCCATAAAAACCTAAGCAATAAAATAAACTAGGCATTGTTTTTTGGTAGTAAAATGATGCTGAGAATAACTATAAACTTCGATTCAGGACGTTTTTATGTCTGTTTTCGATTCTGAAATGAACAATATTAATTAATTTCGGTGGTTCATTGAACGCGTTTTCCATACGAAATCGTACTTGCTATGGCTACTGCTACAATATCAGTAGAATTTAATTTTTTTGTTCCAATGACAAAGTTATTTTACATTGGTACCTAAGATACAGGCTTGTCTAGTTTGGGGCCAATGTAAGAAATTGGTCAAGTGCGAGTCGTACTCGCGTGCAAAGGGTTCCGAACGAATTTCATTTTTTTAACATGTTATTTTAACACTATAGACTTCTTATAGGTTTTTCTGCAATCTATAGGTAAAGATCTATTATCTCCATTTTTTTTTAAATTACGCTCAGTAGTTTCAGAGATAAGGGGGGAATGGTAATTTTTCGTCTAATTTCTTGAATAACTTCAAAACCATTTATTTAAAATTATGAAAAAATATAGTTAAATTTCTCACAGTAAGCCCTTTCATTAGATATATCACACGATATTTTTCAAAGAACTTTTTTTGAAATTTTCTAGTTTGACCCCCAAAGTGGGTCACTTCGAAAAATGTAATAATTTACGTAAGGCGTCCGTGTTTGGGTCACAGAAGTCCATATGTGTACCAAATTTCAACAGAATTGGTTTAGTGGATCCGACCCGAGTGATCCTATAAGGGCGGAACCCTTATAGTTTTTGTTCGGAATCCTAAAAATAGTAATATTTTTGGCAATTTTTTATTTTTATTTTATTTAAATAAGTAGTGACAGACTACAGACTAAGACAAATCAGCACAGCTATGACAATATACAATACATAAATCTGAAGTCCAATTATTACTGTACACAGCGTTCAATATCTAATATGCTTCATTAATGACAATAGTGATAGTTAAAGTTACATAATATGGAAAAGTTACTAAATGATAGTGTTGTAATAACAATTTATAATTTATACAAAGAATTTCTAAATTCGTTAAAACTGTTAAAAAACAAGTCTACTTTAGAACATATTGCATTGTATTGACTGCACATTCTGGACAACGGATTGTTTTCAGAAACATTATTGTTACTAGCGGGAATACTGAATAATTGTGGAGTGCGCACAGATCGAGTTGGTATCTTAAAGTTTATCTGGCCAAGTAATTGAACGTCAAAGGTTCCCTTAGCAATTCTATGCAATATACTTAAATCACCTACCCATCTCCTTCTCTCAAGACTCTTCATGTGAAAGTGGGTGAGGCGCTGATTGTAATTGGGTAGTTTACGTCTGAGGCCATATTTCGCGCTTAAAACTCTAACAAATCGTCTCTGTATAGATTCTATGCGATCTATGTGAGTGTTATATATTGGAGACCACACAGACGAGCAGTACTCCAATATAGATCTTACCAGGGAATAGTACAGTACTAACAAAGTTTGCGGATATTTAAATGGATTGGTATATCGTAGTATAAAAGAAAGCAAACGGTTAGCCTTGTTACAAATGTGATCATAATAATAAACGTTTCTATTCTATTGGAAATGTCGTATCTAAATCGATGGCTAAAGGTCATTTCGCTTTGGCAACAGTCCGAGAAAAACGCCCCAGCAACGAAGATTGACATAACACCTTATATATCTACGTTACATATATTTTATTACACACGTATGTCCCACGAGTGGCTATTGTGAATCCGTGACAAATTGCACATATTATTTCGTTTGTTCGGACGACTTTTGGCCAGAAAAAAGAACTGAGACATATTCGACACTATTCATAATAGTGACACAGAAATCCGGCGTCCACATGAGGGTTCATTTACACGAAGAGAGTAACTCGCATGCGACAGGCGAGTGTGTCCATGCGAGTATTTTGTAATACTCGCAAAAGCTTAATCTGTTTACGATATCATTAGATTACAAATAAGCAAATTGAAGAGCAAGAATCTGGACACCTTCCACTAGAAGATTAGTGCCTCTAGTAACCAAAATCACATGTCAAGGTCACAGTTGTAATAAAGAATAGAAAAAGTACTTTTCTTACGGTCACACAACTGTCTCGCAAACGAATTTTAAACATTATAAATATTATATTAGCAATAGTTTATAAAATAAAGAGACCAGAAACTAGGCACATATACGTCGCCAGTGAACGCCTAGACAAAACAAAATAACAAAACCCTAAGTGAGTGTGCGCAATCGTTGATTTTTCACATTTGCGATCATTTTTGTTTGAAAATTAGAAAGAACTTGCTTGGTATGCGACAGGCGAGTGTGTCCATGCGAGTATTACAAAATACTCGCATGGACACACTCGCCTGTCGCATGCGAGTTACTCTCTTCGTGTAAATGAACCCTCATGTGGACGCCGGATTTCTGTGTCACTATTATGAATAGTGTCGAATATGTCTCAGTTCTTTTTTCTGGCCAAAAGTCGTCCGAACAAACGAAATAATATGTGCAATTTGTCACGGATTCACAATAGCCACTCGTGGGACATACGTGTGTAATAAAATATATGTAACGTAGATATATAAGGTGTTATGTCAATCTTCGTTGCTGGGGCGTTTTTCTCGGACTGTTGCCAAAGCGAAATGACCTTTAGCCATCGATTTAGATACGACATTTCCAATAGAATAGAAACGTTTATTATTATGATCACATTTGTAACAAGGCTAACCGTTTGCTTTCTTTTATACTACGACATACCAAACCATTTAAACATCCGCAAACTTTGTTAGTACAATACTATTCCCTGGTAAGATCTATATTAGAGTACTGCTCGTCTGTGTGGTCTCCAATATATAACACTCACATAGATCGCATAGAATCTATACAGAGACGATTTGTTAGAGTTTTAAGCTCGAAATATGGCCTCAGACGTAAACTACCCAATTACAATCAGCGACTCACCCACTTTCACATGAAGAGTCTTGAGAGAAGGAGATGGGTAGGTGATTTAAGTACATTGCATAGAATTGCTAATGGAACCTTTGACGTTCAATTACTTGGCCAGATAAACTTTAAGATACCAACTCGATCTGTACGCACTCCACAATTATTCAGTATTCCCGCTAGTAACAATAATGTTTCTGAAAACAATCCGTTGTCCAGAATGTGCAGTCAATACAATGCAATATGTTCTAAAGTAAACTTGATTTTTAACAGTTTTAACGAATTTAGAAATTCTTTGTATAAATTATAAATTGTAATTACAACACTATCATTTAGTAACTTTTCCATATTATGTAACTTTAACTATCACTATTGTCATTAATGAAGCATATTAGATATTGAACGCTGTGTACAGTAATAAGTGGACTTCAGATTTATGTATTGTATATTGTCATAGCTGTGCTGAATTGTCTTAGTCTGTAGTCTGTCACTGTACTTATTTAAATCAAATAAAATAAAAAATAAAAATAAAAAATTGCCAAAAATATTACTATTTTTAGGATTCCGAACAAAAACTATAAGGGTTCCGCCCTTATAGGATCACTCGGGTGTCTGTCTGTCTGTCCGTCTGTCACAGCCAGTTTTCTCTGGATCCACTAAAGTAATTCTATTCAAATGTAGTATACATATACCGATTCTATTGAAATTTGGTACACATATGGACTTCTGTGACCCAAACACGGACGCCTTACGTAAATTATTAAATTTTTAGAAGTGACCCACTTTTGGGGGTCAAACTAGAAAATTTCAAAAAAAGTTCTTTGAAAGATATTGTGTGATATATCAAATGAAAGAGCTTACTGTGAGAAATTTAACTATATTTTTTCATAATTTTAAAATAAGTGGTTTTGAAGTTATTCAAGAAATTAGACGAAAAATTACCATTATCCCTGAAACCACCTTATCTCTGAAACTACTGAGCGTATTTTTTTGAAAAAAATTGAGATAATAGAACTTTACCTATAGATTACAGAAAAACCTATAAGAAGTCTATAGTGTTAAAATAACATGATAAAAAAATGAAATTCGTTCGGAACCCTTTGCACGCGAGTACGACTCGCACTTGACCATTTTTTTACATTGGCCCCAAACTAGGCAAGCCTGTATCTTGGGTACCAATGGAAACTAACTTTGTGATTGAAAAAAAAAATTTAAATTCTACTGATATTGTAGCAGTAGCCATAGCAAGTACGTTTTCGTATGAAAAACGCGTTCAATGAACCACCGAAATTAATTAATATTGTTCATTTCAGAATCGAAAACAGACATAAAAACTTCCTGAATCGAAGTTTATAGTTATTCTCTGCATCTTTTTACTACCAAAAAGCAATGCCTAATTTATTTTATTGCTTAGGTTTTTACGGAGAGAAACATTCGTGAAAGGGCAGTGACCGCTATTACTATGCTGTGACGTAAACCTGTACAAGGTCAAATGCGACCTTGAGGTTCTGAATCAGAGGAAAGTAGAACACTACCCCAAACCTTTGTTTTATTGTTTCGGTCGTTGGTTCATTCAAATTGACTTGTATCTGCTGAATCCATTAACTTAATGGTATTTTTATTAGTTTTGGCCAGCCGGCTGTGATGGCCCAGACATGAAAAGTGCCAGCAAAATAGTAACTAGTTTACCATTTTTTTTTCAGCTGGAGAATAACCAATGTATAATATTCGTAGACTTTTAAAGACAACGTTGAACAGCACATACTTGTATGTCCCAAATTAAGGCTGTTCTCTCGAAAAGAGCTTAAAAACAGCGTGCAGATGAAACAGCTTTTCATCGGCACTAACAGAGTCCTGCTCCATAGGACAATCTAGGGTGTAGTAGACATATTGAAACTGGTTGATATGTTTGTGTTTATTATATTAATATTTACTATGTATACAGGTGTATTTACTGATTTTTATATTTAATTTAACTCACACGCTGATCATATAAATCAATAGTTGCAAAATTTGTACGTATGTGAGTACTATGTCCCCTTACTAGCAAACTTATTAATTTTACCTCTGCTGGCATTTCTTTATTGTAACTATTAGTAGAATACAAGGTGCTTTTTTGGGAGCATCGTCCTCACATATAATCAATTGATTAATGTATGCAAATATTGCACATATTATTTCGTTTGTTCGGACGACTTTTGGCCAGAAAAAAGAACTGAGACATATTCGACACTATTCATAATAGTGACACAGAAATCCGGCGTCCACATGAGGGTTCATTTACACGAAGAGAGTAACTCGCATGCGACAGGCGAGTGTGTCCATGCGAGTATTTTGTAATACTCGCATGGACACACTCGCCTGTCGCATACCAAGCAAGTTCTTTCTAATTTTCAAACAAAAATGATCGCAAATGTGAAAAATCAACGATTGCGCACACTCACTTAGGGTTTTGTTATTTTGTTTTGTCTAGGCGTTCACTGGCGACGTATATGTGCCTAGTTTCTGGTCTCTTTATTTTATAAACTATTGCTAATATAATATTTATAATGTTTAAAATTCGTTTGCGAGACAGTTGTGTGACCGTAAGAAAAGTACTTTTTCTATTCTTTATTACAACTGTGACCTTGACATGTGATTTTGGTTACTAGAGGCACTAATCTTCTAGTGGAAGGTGTCCAGATTCTTGCTCTTCAATTTGCTTATTTGTAATCTAATGATATCGTAAACAGATTAAGCTTTTGCTAGGAAGAAAACCAACTATTATAGAAAACTCTAGTTGCGTTTTTTAGACAGCAAGTCAGGCAAAAAACTCTCCTCGTGTAAAAGAGCTTTTACGTTATGTAACGAAATGTCCACGATACAGATTTTAAGTAAAAATAAAGGAATATTTTTATTATTTCTTGTCTTTTGTTTTTAGTAGCAGTTTGTAGTTGGGGAAATAATAAAAAGTGTAGCAGTTTGTAGATATGTTTTACTAAAAGTATTGTGGCTGGTTTCTTCAAATTTAAGTATTTTATTTCTTTCTAAGGGACTCACCGGAGAATGGGCAGCAGCGTTCTCTGTAAAAATCAACACCATACCAACCCGCCTGCCAAGCGTGGCGATGATGGCAAAACCCTTTGGGGAAGGCCTATGTACAGTAGTGGACATCCTTCGGCTGATATGATGATGATAATGATTTCTTATTGTTCTTATATGCCAATTTATTTTTTAGGGTTTCGTTTAGCCATTGCCGTTAAAGCCATTGGGGCTTTAAGTGGAGACCTAATTGCGCTCGTTGATCTGGACGGGTGTGACAGAGGCACAGACGGGTCGTCCGTCTGACCCTCTGTTCGAGCGGCTCAACCGGTGAACCAAATAGAGATTTTAGAAAACTACCAACAAACAAATTATATTGCGTATGGACATAATTATGTAGTACGGAAATCTGAATGAGAGAAATCCGAAGCGGATGTGACCATTTCTTTTTTGGATCTCTTCCATCAAAATATTTTTATAGCTTTAAAGGTACCAACCGAAAAAGCAAATTATTTACAGGTACATATTTTCTATTATAAATTTTTCAAAGATTCGATAAATAAAGCTCTAAGTTTTTCAAATAATAAAACTCTTAGTTAGGTATTCGTGAAATCAAGTATTTGTAAAAAAAAAAACAAAATATATCGACAAAATAGATGTACGATTGATGTAGCACGTGACATCAATCGTACATCTATTTTGTCGATATATTTTGTTTTTTTTGATGGTGTTGATTTTTACAGAGAACGCTGCTGCCCATTCTCCGGTGAGTCCCTTAGAAAGAAATAAAATACTTAAATTTGAAGAAACCAGCCACAATACTTTTAGTAAAACATATCTACAAACTGCTACACTTTTTATTATTTCCCCAACTACAAACTGCTACTAAAAACAAAAGACAAGAAATAATAAAAATATTCCTTTATTTTTACTTAAAATCTGTATCGTGGACATTTCGTTACATAACGTAAAAGCTCTTTTACACGAGGAGAGTTTTTTGCCTGACTTGCTGTCTAAAAAACGCAACTAGAGTTTTCTATAATAGTTGGTTTTCTTCCTAGCAAAAGCTTAATCTGTTTACGATATCATTAGATTACAAATAAGCAAATTGAAGAGCAAGAATCTGGACACCTTCCACTAGAAGATTAGTGCCTCTAGTAACCAAAATCACATGTCAAGGTCACAGTTGTAATAAAGAATAGAAAAAGTACTTTTCTTACGGTCACACAACTGTCTCGCAAACGAATTTTAAACATTATAAATATTATATTAGCAATAGTTTATAAAATAAAGAGACCAGAAACTAGGCACATATACGTCGCCAGTGAACGCCTAGACAAAACAAAATAACAAAACCCTAAGTGAGTGTGCGCAATCGTTGATTTTTCACATTTGCGATCATTTTTGTTTGAAAATTAGAAAGAACTTGCTTGGTATGCGACAGGCGAGTGTGTCCATGCGAGTATTACAAAATACTCGCATGGACACACTCGCCTGTCGCATGCGAGTTACTCTCTTCGTGTAAATGAACCCTCATGTGGACGCCGGATTTCTGTGTCACTATTATGAATAGTGTCGAATATGTCTCAGTTCTTTTTTCTGGCCAAAAGTCGTCCGAACAAACGAAATAATATGTGCAATATTTGCATACATTAATCAATTGATTATATGTGAGGACGATGCTCCCAAAAAAGCACCTTGTATTCTACTAATAGTTACAATAAAGAAATGCCAGCAGAGGTAAAATTAATAAGTTTGCTAGTAAGGGGACATAGTACTCACATACGTACAAATTTTGCAACTATTGATTTATATGATCAGCGTGTGAGTTAAATTAAATATAAAAATCAGTAAATACACCTGTATACATAGTAAATATTAATATAATAAACACAAACATATCAACCAGTTTCAATATGTCTACTACACCCTAGATTGTCCTATGGAGCAGGACTCTGTTAGTGCCGATGAAAAGCTGTTTCATCTGCACGCTGTTTTTAAGCTCTTTTCGAGAGAACAGCCTTAATTTGGGACATACAAGTATGTGCTGTTCAACGTTGTCTTTAAAAGTCTACGAATATTATACATTGGTTATTCTCCAGCTGAAAAAAAAATGGTAAACTAGTTACTATTTTGCTGGCACTTTTCATGTCTGGGCCATCACAGCCGGCTGGCCAAAACTAATAAAAATACCATTAAGTTAATGGATTCAGCAGATACAAGTCAATTTGAATGAACCAACGACCGAAACAATAAAACAAAGGTTTGGGGTAGTGTTCTACTTTCCTCTGATTCAGAACCTCAAGGTCGCATTTGACCTTGTACAGGTTTACGTCACAGCATAGTAATAGCGGTCACTGCCCTTTCACGAATGTTTCTCTCCGTAAAAACCTAAGCAATAAAATAAATTAGGCATTGCTTTTTGGTAGTAAAAAGATGCAGAGAATAACTATAAACTTCGATTCAGGAAGTTTTTATGTCTGTTTTCGATTCTGAAATGAACAATATTAATTAATTTCGGTGGTTCATTGAACGCGTTTTTCATACGAAAACGTACTTGCTATGGCTACTGCTACAATATCAGTAGAATTTAAATTTTTTTTTTCAATCACAAAGTTAGTTTCCATTGGTACCCAAGATACAGGCTTGCCTAGTTTGGGGCCAATGTAAAAAAATGGTCAAGTGCGAGTCGTACTCGCGTGCAAAGGGTTCCGAACGAATTTCATTTTTTTATCATGTTATTTTAACACTATAGACTTCTTATAGGTTTTTCTGTAATCTATAGGTAAAGTTCTATTATCTCAATTTTTTTCAAAAAAATACGCTCAGTAGTTTCAGAGATAAGGTGGTTTCAGGGATAATGGTAATTTTTCGTCTAATTTCTTGAATAACTTCAAAACCACTTATTTTAAAATTATGAAAAAATATAGTTAAATTTCTCACAGTAAGCTCTTTCATTTGATATATCACACAATATCTTTCAAAGAACTTTTTTTGAAATTTTCTAGTTTGAACAAATTATATTGCGTATGGACATAATTATGTAGTACGGAAATCTGAATGAGAGAAATCCGAAGCGGATGTGACCATTTCTTTTTTGGATCTCTTCCATCAAAATATTTTTATAGCTTTAAAGGTACCAACCGAAAAAGCAAATTATTTACAGGTACATATTTTCTATTATAAATTTTTCAAAGATTCGATAAATAAAGCTCTAAGTTTTTCAAATAATAAAACTCTTAGTTAGGTATTCGTGAAATCAAGTATTTGTAAAAAAAAAAACAAAATATATCGACAAAATAGATGTACGATTGATGTAGCACGTGACATCAATCGTACATCTATTTTGTACTTCAATCGAAAACCCCTAAGTAAAATAAGATAATCTTCATCACAATCATACTGCAATCTCTAATCATCTAGCATTACACGTAATAAAAAAGATTTTAATCTAAAAGTCCTTATTCGTACTTTCACAGCGACTTAGATCCCTTAGGAAGATTTTATGCTTCACCAGTCAAGTTAGGGGAAGCTAAGAGTATTATAGTAAGAAATATTCTATATACGTACGTTCTATGTTCTATGTATGTATAAAATAAGACGGATTTGGATATTTTCTTCTAGTGGTTTGGATTTGGAATTTAATCAACATTCGCTTTTTTTACTATTACTAGGCATACGTTTGACCACTTTCTCACCTGATGGTAAGCTATGATGTAGTGGAAGATGGAGCACGCTTGCTTAGAAGTATTCACTCTTGACTGGTACCTACAGGTACTGGCAGTGCATACTATGCACTGTATTATTCTTCAGATTCCAAATAAAACTCTTATACTTGTTAAACAATACTTAGATATTTAGCCTGCTAACTTTTCTGGCTTTAATGGGAGCTTTACATAACTAAAAAAATCTATATTTTTCATAAAAAGAATCATTTTACGTAAATAGTTGGGTACATAATTTATCTGTCAACCGTACACTTGTCATCGCCAGACCTCAAACCGCCCTCATAATTTCAGCCAACAAACCCCATATGACATTACTTTATAATCTGACCAAAATATAAACACGACGAGCCCTTTATTACAAGCCCCCGAGACAAGCAAAACGCTGTAGTGTGGTATCAAGTCGAGTATACTTGTCACTGTCATCTCGCTTCTCACACAAAGGGTAACCGAGCGGGTTCTTGTAGCACTTGTGCGGAAAATTCTTTCACTTGTTAATTTGTCGTGGGGTAAAGTTGGAGTTTTAGTTGTTGGGTGATACTGCTTTTTTTAAAGGTTTTTGCGGAGTCATAATGAGAATAGGGAATATGCATGAAAAAAATATTTATAATCTATACAGTTTATCCAAAAATATAATACTAACAGTGAAAATAGAATCAAGATTGCTCGAAAAACAAACGAGATATAATTATTTTAAACAACTATATCTGTCCCTCTCGCAAAATCACTGTTTTATATGGCAGCTGTATAGAGGTTATGGACTTTGACGTCAAAGTTCATATAGGACTTCTCTTTCTAATTGTAATCTTTGAAGCTTTATAACTTCATCACTGATTATGGTATTTAACAATAAATTTCATGATTGTTTACTAGAGCTTATAAGTATTTCATTTTGCAAATAAAAAAACGCGTGCATATTCCCTATTGGTTTTTGATTTTTAACGTCTTGATAGGTTCTGCCCCCATTTTTTACGGATGGGTAATCATCAAATCACTCCTCCCGCTCTGGGTGGAGCAGAAGGGTGTATTAGACTCTTACTGACTAAAACCCATCCATGTTTCTCCTAATACCCTTTGCGTTCCAGGGCCGTAGTGACTCTTTCGAACAAATATTGCTACGACAATTCCGCCCCCCTACTACGACATATTAAAGTCATCATAATTCCGTTGTGAGTAAATAACGTACCTATTTATACAGGACGAATAGCCCTATTATAAGAATCATGAGGTCATTGACATGTCATAGTATGATAAAAAATGTCCACAATGAATGTCTGATGCCATTGCTTTAAATCTTGCATTCAATTATCTGGAACAGTTTTTGGTGGCAAAGTAGCAACTTCCAAATTCTGCTAAAGGCGACAATTCGTGAATATCAATCTAAAAAGTTTAAATGTCGTGCTGTCAAGAATGGAACAGTAGTTTTAACCCTAAACCTTGCATTATTAGGTCGAATCCAGAGACCGAAACACGTATTCAACTAACTTCTAGAAAGCAATAATCGTTCACTTGACGAAGATCATCCCGCAACACTATTTTTTTATCTATGACTAGCTTTTGCCCGCGACTTCGTACGCGCATATCCCGTTTTTTTTCCGTTCCCGTAGGAATTTTCCATTCCCGTATATGGGCTATCCAACAGTGAAAGAATTTTTCAAATCGGACCAGTAGTTCCTGAGATTAGCGCGTTCAAGCAAACAAACAAACAAACTCTTCAGCTTTATATATTAGTATAGATTTAAGACGTCAGCACTAGCAGGAACATTCAACCAATACTAAATTAACTTCACTCCCATTCATTAAGTGATTGACTAAAACACACGAACAACACATCAAAGAGGTCTGTGCTCAACACATGCACTTTACGCCAACACGGCTCGGAGTTTGCTTAGTCCGTAGAACAGCCGAGCCTTACTTAATGTCATTAACTTACGCGCTGTTTCACTTTAAAAGGACTTAGAACGTCCACTTTTGACTGTAGAAAAAGGCATGTGAATTTCAACTACGAATGGTTTTTGAATAACTTCTTCATTTAGCAGCATGTTATACGAAAAAGTAACACAGTACCTACTTGAATCACATAGCTTAGTAGCTATCCATCAATTCATCCATCGAGACTATAAAAAGCCTCTGTTACTGACTGACAGACAACGCACTAAATTAACAAAAAGTAACATACGTTGGAAGGCCTCCCACAAGGTGGACCGATGACCTGGTGAAGGTCGTGGGTAGCCGATGGATGCGAGACGCACAGGACCGGTCGTTGTGGCGACGCTTGGGGGAGGCCTATGTGCAGCAGTGGACGTCTTTCGGCTGATATGATGATGATGAGCATAGGCTAGAATTTATTTTCGATAAAATAGAGACCCCTGCAAAAATTACAATATTAAAACTGCGCGAACGAAATCGTGGGCAAAATGCTATTCTAAATATTCTTTCGTTACTAAGTTATTAACTGACTGAATGACTGACAGACAAAGCACTACCGAAACTATTGGTCGTAGAAAGTTGAAATTTGGCATGTAGGTACACTCTATAGGGGAGCGCTAAGAGAGGATTGCTGGAAATTCTTTCGGGAACAGGAAAATACAGGAAATGAGCATGCTAAATGTGAAAGTAACTATATCTGCTTATTTGTTATCCTTTCACTTCTAAACAGCTGAACACATTTGGATGAAAGTTGGAACACAGTTAGACCATATCCTGAAATAGGTTTTTTTTTACTTTTGATAGACACGCGTTTGACCACTATCTCACCTGTTGGTAAGCGATGATGTGGTCGAAGATGGAGCACGCTTGCCTAGAAGTAATCTATTCACTCTTGACTTAAAGACTCCCAGGTTGTAGCTATCAGGAAACACACAATCCGGTAGAGAATTCCACTCCTTAGCTGTACGCACTATGAATGTGTTCCCAAAACGTATTGTGCGTGTGGGTGGGATGTCCGCCATGTACCGGTGGCGCAATGTTCGTTCGTCTTGTGGTCCGAAGATGGAATGGGTTTGGCAGAATTAAATTATGCAATTCCGTCGCACACTCCCCAAAATGCAACCCGTAGAAAACCGACTGGCTAGCAACTCGGTGTCGATACTCAAGACTTTTGACAATTTTATCGTAGGCGAAACCATTTGCAGAAGCTAGTTGGTTAAAAAAGTATATGTTAGTCATATTTGACAGGTCAAATTGTGCTGATATGTTATTGTTGGATTAAGTGCTTGCCTTAGGGGAGTCAAATAGGGGTTGATATATACATTACCGAAAATATTGGTATTATGCTGCTTTTGATATGTCCTACAAATAAAAGTGCATGATTTGAATACTACGCAACGTAAATAAACCAAGTGCGAGTCGAACTCTCACACGAAGAGTTCCGTACCATAAAACAAAAAAAAATAACACATTTTTTGTATGGGAGCCCCCTTTAAATTAAAATTTATTATTTTTTGTTATACACTTTGTCAAAATATCAACTGTTTATCTATTTTGGTTCTTTAGATACAGCCCGCTGACGGAAATAAAGACGGACGGTCGGATTGACATCGGAGGCATATTAATAAGGTTTTTTTTTTACTGTATATAGGCATACGTTTGACCACTATCTCACCTGATAAAAAAAGGTTCGGTTGGTTACTCTTTGGGTACGAAACCACTTGGCAGGCCATGAATTAAAGTAAAAAATATCAAACAGCAATTCCTCGCCATTTCTCGTCTACATGAAATTAAAAAGTACAAGAATGAATAATGTTCAAATCCTTTAAAGATTTCACTTTATTTTCTGCCAGTTTATCCAACCAGACACACTGTCCAACCAACGCTATCAAAGAAAATCAAATGTTTATTACGGCACTCTTTACTTACCCCCGGACTTGTAAACATGTACCTACATCCTACGTCAAGTCGCATAATAGGCATGTACAGAAGGTCGACGCCATATAACAAGCGTACAGGTGCACGCACACTTAGACACGTACTTACGCTGATCTAAAGGCCAAAAAAAACTCGTAGTTAAGGTTTGTGTACATGCCAATGACCTTGTGCATATAAACGGAGCTAACTACACCCCTAGGTGCCACTCCGCTACCCGCATTTTTAATTTATTATAAAAAAATAACACATTTTTAAAAAGTAACAAAACCAAATTATTTTCGTTTGTATTGCAAAGCAGTAGATATTTTTTTGAGACTTTTGTTAAAAAATGAAAGAGTAAAATGGTTTCATATCAACAATTTGGAGGTGATTTGGTGATTTTTTTTCTTATAATGTGTTCCCGATAGATAAATTCTGGCCAAACCAAATTACGTATGATATCGTAAATGATATGATACGTAATTTGGTTTAGCCAGATTTTTTTTCAGATGTAATTTCTCAGTAAATGCCGACGAAAAGTTGCTTCATCTGCAAACTGTTTTTAAGCATTTCTCGAGAGAGCAGCTTTAATAAAAAGCGTTCCTACTCAGCGTGAACCAATACCAAAGTTTTTTTTTTTTTTGCTAGCCTGCTTTTGTGTCCCACTGCTGGGCAAAGGCCTCCCCTTTCTCCTTCCAAATCTCTCGGTCTTGAGCGATCTCTGGCCAAGTTTGTCCCGCAAACATGATGAGATCGTCACACCACCTTCGCCGTGGTCGACCTCGATGACGACGTCCTTCTTCAGGCGTCCAGTGAGTGACGATCCTCGCCAACCTCTCCGGGTTCATTCGTGCAACGTGGCCAGCCCACTCCCACTTCAGCCTGGCTGTTTGTTCTCCGACATCCATGACTTTAGTTATGGAGCGCAGGGTGGTGTTTCTAACGCGATCTGTTCGCTTAACACCTATTATGCTGCGCTCCATAGCCCGTTGGCAAATCTTGAATCTTGACTTTTGTTGTTTTGTAAGTGACCAACTTTTTGCACCGTAGGTTAGGACGGGCAGTATGCACATGTCAATGAGTTTCCTTTTCAGTGTTATCGGAAGACTTCCTTTCAAATGTTCATTAAAGGCTCAGAAGGTCTTCCAAGCATTTCGGACTCGTCTTTCGACTTCCTTGTCTTGCCTATTTTTGAAAGACACTATCTGGCCTAAGTACGTATACTCATCGACATATTGCAACACATGCCCCTCGACCCTACGTTTCGTGCTGTTGGTCATCATCTGAGTCTTGGATCTGTTCATTGAAAGTCCAACCTCAAGACTTGCCGTGCTTAGATCTTGGAGAAAAAATTAAGAAAATTGACTCTCTGATGCAAAATGTCAGTCGCGAGTGTGCCCTCGCTGTACGTGAAGTATGTCTGGGTGCGTGCGTTTTATTCGTTGTATAGAGCTGCTGGTCTAGAAAGGATACTTTAGCTGAATCAGAAAGCACCTCACGCCACCCGTCACTGTCAAATTTTGCCAATCAATCTTGAGCCTAATGCTTTAGCGATAAAGATGAAAATGAAATTTGACAGATTGCCCACAAAACAGATTAATATTATGATCCTAACATGATTCTACAAAAACGAGCTTTTTGGACCTGCTGATCTTCTGCATCAATCTGTTTTGTGGCCAAGGCTCACAGCTAAATATTTGTTCACTGCCGACTTGTTTTCGTACTAATACCTGTACGGTGTAGAATATTAGTCACGGCTGTTTGGTCAATGGGTGTAAAAGGACGATATGTGTGTGTGTGGATCCCCTATTAGGGTGAGTTATGAATTATGTATTTAGTAGAAAGCTTTACGGTACCTGTGTCACATGAAAACTACAGGTATTTCACCTTGTTTTTCGAAAAGAAATAAACTAGTTAGCAATGTAAATTAGTTATTTTTAGTTCGAGAGTCGAGACACAAAAATACAAGATATTAAACCGTGTATTTTAAACCGATGTCCACTCAACTTTCGTTAAACTCGACCTAAACCTGTCTCGACAAAGGGCAGCTCCAAAATAGAATACTTAAAAAATAAAATAAGTCCTTAAGGACACCTCTAATCAGCCCCTTTTTGGACAACCTGTCAACGCCGACCTTCGTTATGTGCAAAATGTAGTTTGCAAGACTGGAGTCTGGATTTTATAAATCAGAAAAAAGTTATTCATAGTTATGTTCCTTCTAAGTTTATCTATATCTATACTAATATATAAAGCTGAACAGTTTGTTTGCTTGAACGCGCTAATCTCAGGAACTACTGGTCCGATTTGAAAAAATCTTTCAGTTTTAGATAGCCCATTTGTCGAGGAAGGCTATAGGCTATACGGGAATGGGAAATGCACGTACGAAGTCGCGGGCAAAAGCTAGTCCTTAATATAATAATTATTTGCGATACTTATTTTAGTACAAGTCAAATTAATTATTTTACAATTAATAATATACTGTCTAGCTTCGTCACTCTTTGCTAGCGACAGTTTTCGGGGGTTATTGAGTGCGAAAGTCACTCCCTACTATTTTAAGGCTGCTCTCTCGAGAAATGCTTAAAAACAGCGTGCAGATGAAGCAACTATTCGTCGGCATTAACTGAGAAATTACATCTGACAAAAATAGGTACGTAAAATATGATACGTAGAGAATTTATGTATCGGCATCACATAATAAGAAAAAAAATCACCAAATTACCCCCAAATCGTTGAGATGAAACCATTTTACTCCTTCATTTTTTAACAAAAGTCTTAAAAAAATATCTACTGCTTTGCAATACAAACGAAAATAATTTGGTCTGGTTTCTTTTTTTAAATATGTGTTATTTTTTACAATTAATTAAAAATGCGGGTAGCGGATAGGAGCGTAGAGGAGTAGTTAGCTCCGTTTATATGCACAAGGTCATTGGCATGTATACAAGCCTTAATGTCATATATTTTCACATTGGTCAAGCACCACCAATAGTTCTTCCATAGTAATCAGTTCGCTAAACCACCCAAATCCATAGCACCTCATGTTTTGTCTCCATTAATAGTTCCATAATAACTGGGGGTGGTCCTTTGGTGTTCTTGATGCACGGATGTGCATACGGAGATAATCGTCACATGGTGTCTCATAACATTGAAGCATCTAACAAGGCTTTTTCGAGTTTGTTTCGACCCATTCGGACCTCATGGTTCCGAAAAATGTCGAAGACGAATAAAAACAAATTAATCAATCAACGACGTCAAAAAAAAAATATCGCATACGTCAAAGTTGACATAGGTAATATTAGGCGGTGTACTCACCAGTTAGTTTGCGAAAAGTTGCTCTAGTAGTAATCCTCCATGTAGGAAGGGTAGTACACACAAGCGGATGGCATACCTGATAGCAAGTTCCTGCCACCGCCTAAATAGATGCCTATCTTACATGTCAAGTTGTGCCCAAGTAAGGGGTTTTGAATCATCAACCTTGGAGACAACGGTGAAATATCTCTTATGATGTATGGGGGAAATGCTTGGTACAATAGTGTACAGTTTTGTAACTTCCGTGACGGTAACTTTCAGAAGTACCTCTCGATGTTTAAAATGTAAGGGTTTGACAAGCGATGCTGAAATATCATGTGCTGTTATGGCTAATAGAATATTTGAGAGCTTTTCGCAACAAAACAAATAAATAGAATTAAAAGAAGGGAAAAAATCTTACAAACCGGCCAAGGGTGAGTCGGACTGTCACACAAAGGGTTCAGAGCCATATATCGAAAAAAAAAACTGGCCAAGTGCGAGTCGGACTCGCGTGCAAAGGGTTCCGAACGAATTTAATTTTTTTAACATGCTATTTTAACACTACAGACTTCTAATAGGTTTTTCTGTAATTTTTAGGTAAAGATCTATTATCTGCATTTTTTTCAAAATTTTAGGATCTGTAGTTTCGGAGATAATGGGGGGAATGGTCATTTTTCGTCTAATTTCTTGAATAACTTCAAAATCATTTATTTTAAAATTACGAAAAAAATATATTTCAAACTCTCACAGTAAGCTCTTTTATTTGATATGTCACACGATATTGTTCATATGTCATAGAAGTCCATATGCGTACCAAATTTCAACAGAATCGGTTCAGTGGATCCGGAGAAAACTGCCTGTGACAGACGGACAGACAGACAGACAGACAGACAGACACCCGAGTGATCCTATGAGGGTTCCTTTTTTTTGGAACCCTAAAAAAACACAATTCTTTAAGGGCTATCATTTTCTTCTTCAATGGTGGTTAGTGTCTATCATTTCCTATCACGTCAACGTGAATACCTTTATTTCCGTAGAACACTGTTTTAACCCTGTCGCGAACATAATAGGAGGAGTTGTCGATCAGGCTCACACTCACTAAAACAACACGATGTCCTTCAACTGCCATAATTTGCCATTGTATTTTTTTTCTTTTTCTTTTAGGGTTCCGAATAAAAAACGGAACCATTAGTATCACTCGGGTGTCTGTCTATCCGTTTGTCACAGCCAGTTTTCTTCGGATCTACTGGACCGATTGTATTGAAATTTGGTACACATATGGAATTCTGTGACCCAAGTACAGACGTGTTACGTAAATCATTATTTTTTTAGTATGGGGGTCACTTTTGGGGGTAAAACAAAAAATAAATTAAGTCGTGTCACATATCAAATAAAAGGGCTTCCTGTGAAGATTTTAATTATATATTCTCCATAATTTTAAATAAATGGTTTTGAAGTTATTCAAAAAACTAGACGAAAAATTACCATTCCCTCCCTTATCTCCGAAACTACTGAGCATGAAAATTTGGAAAAATGGATATAATAGTTTTTACCTATAGAATACAGAAAAACCTATAGCAAGTCTATAGTGTTAAAACAGCATGTTAAAAAAATGAATTTCGTTCGGAACCTTTTACACGCGAGTCCGACTCGCACTTGGCCCTTTTTTTAACGTTGCTCCACACTAGGGAATTCTCCTGTGTCGCGGATGCATTTATAATTATATAACTTACGTACACAAACAGCCAAACCCGGCAAAACTCTCTGTAAGCCATACAAACATTTTTTCAGTGCGGGAATCGAACCCGCGACACTGAGTGCTGCAGTCAATCGCTCAACCACTTCGCCAACTGTGCCGTCAATCATCATCATAGACCTCAATTTATTTGTGGTCAGCGTATCATATCGTGTTCTGCGTCCATATAAATTTCTATTTTCCAATATTCCTTCTCTAAAGCCAAACCACTTTTGACTATTCGCCTATGGTCGCCGTACTCGAAAAGTAACCAACGGAACCTATTACTAAGCCTCCGCTGTCCGTCCCTCCGTCCGTCCATCCGTCCGTCCTCTGTCTGTCAGTGGGCTATATCTTATGAACCGTAATAGGTAGCCAGTTCTAATTTTCAGCGGGGTTTTATTCCTGTTGCCATTATAATAACAACAAATAATAAAAATACGATGGTACGAAACCCGTCATAAGCGAGTTCGACTAGCATTTCGCCGGTTTTTTTTTAGTTTGTCTGTGCTCTTATAACAATTTGCTATTGTATACACGACCTTATACGTTCAGTAATAAAGTAAAAGTCACGATCGTAAACAGCATGACTTTATTGATACTAACATTAATTTCTTTATGAAGTTATAAAAAGTATTATGTCAAGTAAATGGTCGCCTCGATAGTTCAGGTTTTACGTTGAATCAACAAAATTATGTTAAGCTAGAACATCGAATAATTTCATCTACGTGGGTCGTAAAACTGGCCAAGTGCGAGTCGGACTCCCACACGAAGAGCTCCGTACCATAAATCGAAATAAAAACATATTTCTTGTATGGGGGCTACCTTTAATTTTAAACTTAAATTTTATTTATTACTAGCTTCTGCCAGTGGCTTCGCCCGCGTGGTCCCTAGGTAACATACTCCCGGGATATAAAGCCTATGTCCTTTCTCAGGCTCTAGACTATCTGAGACTGAGACTATCAGAGTTGCTTTCGCATTTATAATATTAGTAAGGAGTAAGGATTATTGTTATAGCGGCAATAGAAATACATACATTGTGAAAATTTCAAGTTCTGTCTGCCTATTTCGGTTCTTGAGATACAGTCCACTGACAGACAAACGGATGGATAGACGGACGGATGGATAGTAGAGGCTTAGTAATAGTTTCGTTCGTTATTTTTGGGTACGGAACCCTAAAAAGATCCGACGATATGGCTATATGGACCGTTTCTAAAAATAAAAGCTTTGTAGAGTTGTTTTATTTTTAACAACGTTGTAGTGTGTTTTGAGGTTTAATAAAATTATAAAGATTCCATGTTTTATGAAATGTTTAGGTACCTATGTACGAGCAAACTTTATTAAAAATTAAATTCTGCTTTTGAAAAGTCAATGTTTCAGCGTATTTTAATATTATAAGTGCGAAAGTGACTATGTTATTCTTTCACTGTATGAATTTTGATCAAGACGAAAGTCTATGACCAGTGCGTATTGCCAGTGATGATATAAGGAACTGAAACGTGGTTGCTCACAATGGGCCTTATCAGGAGGCTTAAAGTCAATCAAAGGGCAATGGAGAGAGCAATGCTTGGAGTTTCCTTGCGTGATCGAATCAGGAATGATGATATCCGCAAGAAAACCAAGGTTTCCGACATAGCCCGAAGGATCGCCAAACTAAAGTGGCAGTGGGCAGGTCACATTGCTCGCAGTACAGGTGGTCGATGGGGCCGAAAAGTTTTTGACTGGCGACCGCGTACCGGAAGACACAACGTCGGAAGGCCGCAGAATCATCTTTTTATCAGACAATCAGGTGATTCAAGTCTGCAATGTCCTAGCCAAACTGGAAAAAACTTTACAAAGTATGCGTCCCGTGGGAATCGAATCCATTACCACCGGGTCACAAGGCAAACGCCTAAACTACTCGACCACGGAGGCAGTTAAAAAAACATCGTTTTAGACAACGCTTGGAAAAATTACTTCTCATCTCAAATGAACCCTCATTTGAGATGAGAAGTAATTTTCTTTCTGTTCTGAAATATTTCTTTGAGTGTAATCAAAAGTAAATCCAGACTACAAAATATCTTGTAGTAACATCTGGGTTAACGCGAGCAATGCAGCTGGCTAAACCTGGTGTTTAGGTACACACTTTTCAATATTATGTCCTCTATCATAAGCGTGTCGTATACACATCTTCAAACAACCCACGTCCTTTATTCCTTGTAACAAACAAATATCAACCACTGCCTCACAAAAACACCAAATCAGTACATTTTCACTTCATACACAGAATCAGAAATGAGAAAATATTGTCTCGCAGCTAACAAAAATGTCTTATAAATGCTAGGTCGTAATCACAAATCAGCCGAAGTCGTAATTTAGAAGCCTAGGTCCTTCTAATATTTGGCTTGCTTACGTACACTATTTTTCTCTCCCTCGCTCTCTGATATGGGCGCAGGTCAAAGTATATTGTATTCTACGCACAAATCGCTTAGCCATCGCAATATGAAGAGACGGTCAAGTGCGTGTTGGACATTTATGTTAGTTGTTTTATGTTTTCAGCTTTTATATAACGGTACCTATTTAAAATGGTTTCCCATACATCAAGCAATCAATCAATCAAATGACTTTATTCACCTAATCCCAATATTATTATTTTTTTTTTTTACTCACAGCTGCTTTAATAAATACTTAACTAACTATATACACTCACTAACACGAAGTTATGTACAAAACAAAACATAAAAACATACAAAAATATAAAATCATGAAATTATAAATAACAATAAAATTAAAACATACATTTAATAATCTTTTTATATCGAGATCGAAATGCAACCTTTTAAAGATGTTTTTAATTCTAGTAGTTTTGTTTTATTTTTATATTATATAGATCAAAATTTAATATATTAT
The DNA here is from genome assembly GCA_947578705.1 of Lacanobia wlatinum. Classification (NCBI taxonomy): domain Eukaryota; kingdom Metazoa; phylum Arthropoda; class Insecta; order Lepidoptera; family Noctuidae; genus Lacanobia; species Lacanobia wlatinum. The sequence goes on from OX388037.1 coordinate 5,221,097, forward strand.
GATGTACGCTGTTAGCAATAGAATATTATTTGCAATGTAACTAAAAAGGTCCTCATCCAAATTATGGTTACGGAATCCAAAAAACAGGGGTAAATATGACATGAGGGGATGATAAACTGCCTTGTATCATTCTCGCCCCGATGATTTCTATATGAAACCCGCATAACCCTCGACAGGGCGTTAAAAGAACGTGACACGAAGCTTTTGAATAAAAAATTAGATGTCTCTTTAGAATATCGCTTTTAATATAAAATAATAACTTGTGATATTTCGTGAGTCCCCTGATAAGGCTGAGATATGTTTTCGTCAATCTTATTTACTTATGCTTAGGTTGCACGTGATTCTTGTGTCCTAGGGTTTATTGGAATAATATAGCAATTCAAGAGATAAGTTATTACATTCTGATATTATTGTTCGTGTGACCTTCCTTCGATTCAAATCCTAGTATAGAATAGGTCTTGGGGTACCAGTGAAGTGTATTTCTTCTTCGTCTTTGTGTCCCTAGCACGATATTCTATTGGCGCAAAACTTTGGTGGCAGCGCAAAGTTTTGCTACATGTTTTGGGCTTCGCATCCAAACCTGCTGCAGTTTCGTTGACATAGCCGAATGATGACGAATGGGGTGTGTTAGTAAAGAGGAGGGGCAAAACAAAAATATTAAAAAAAGATAAAGTAAGACCTAACTTTGTTTATAGCAATTACACATGTTTATAGTAGCATTATTATTGCTAAGTATTGCATACAAGAAAGTTAATTTATTCTAACGTCCCAAGCACAGATTTTATAAAGAAAAAATAACTAAGAACGTTCCATAGAATATTATGTACGTAAAAGTCTGTAAGAAGGACTGCAAGTGACATGTGACAAGATGCTTCGTCGCGCTCAAGCAATAATGTGAAGCTCAGCTTATTTCAGTCGACTGGGTATAAATAACATTGTAAATAAAGTAAATTGTATTTTGTTGTGGTCTTTTCTAGATGAAACTGTTTAGTTTTATTCTTGACTCTTTCAATAACTTTTAGATATTTTGCTGTACAGTAGACTACACGTCAGTGGTTTAGTTTTGACTTTGAACGATAATTATAAATTGATGAAGAGTTTTTTAGTCATGTCACTAAGTCTCCTAATCAGAATATCACATTTTAAGACTTACGTACTTCCAAAGGAAAAAAAATCGGATCACCTTAAAGGATTACTTCTTAATCTGTCCGTCTGTCAAGGCCGTTTCCCTCAGGCATGCGTGCAGGTATCAAGTCGAGATTAAAAACGAAAGTATACGGTCCCTTGAAGCTTCAAAAAAAAAACAATTTTTTATCGCAAAGTGATAAAAAAGTACAGTAGTTATAATCCCCAAAATGAACTAACTATCCACATACAAGTTAATTCGAGTACAGAACCCTCCGTAACCGTGTCTGACTCGTACTTGTCCGGTTTTTCAAAAAGTATATAACCTAGTAACAGTAATCTGCCGCAAAAAAAAACAAAATAAATCATTTCGAAGAATCCCCAACATTAATCATATTGAACCAATCCTAAACAGCTGTAAGGCACAAAAAACTAATACCGTATCAACGGCTTTGCCTCTTGACCATGAGGCTAAAGTATCGGCAACTATCTGTGTGGTCCACACCATTTTTCCCATAAGCCCCGCGTTCTCGGTAAAAAATATCGCTAGGAAGATACGAGATAGCTATGTTCCGAGTCTTGGTACTTGGCAGCGAAACGTTGTCCTATTTTTGTGTCTAAGGATTTATTTGTTACTAATGCAACATGTTTAGGTTTAACGTGTGAATAATGAGGGATCATCATCATCAGCATCATTATAACAGCCGAAGACGTCCACTGCTGGACATAGGCCTCTCCCAAAGGGGGGGGGAGTTTGCTATAACCCCACACTTGGCAGGCGGGTTGGCGATCGCAGTGTATGGTGTTGCGTGTTACAGAGAACACTGCTGTTCATTCTCTGGTGAGTCCCTTAGTCGCCTCTTACGACACCCACGGGAAGTGAAAGGATGAGGGATATTTAGGTGAATTCACGTTCGTATAATTGAAGAAGCTTTATGTATACTGTAACCAGGGCCCGATCTAGCTATTTAGCCGCTCCGGGCAAAATAATATTAGCTGCCTGTTAAAAAAACATCGGACTCTTGATTTTGCATGGGAGGTCCTAAGATGTTGGTCCGTCTAAGGATTTACTGCCGCTAAACTAGTTTTTCTTTAAAGGAAAACCTTAAAAAATACTATTTTTTCGGGCTGTTAGGCATGGTAATTATTATATTTTCTTCTTTGTGCAACCGCCCGGCGCCCTCAATTTTACCGCCTCTCATTTTTGCCGCTCTGGGCATTTGCCCGGCTTGCCCCCCTTTAGATCGAGCCCTGACTGTAACTACAGGAAAACTCGGAAAAGTTAGATACAGAATAAATATCCTTATCTACAGAATAGAAAAAAGTCGCTTATGCCGTTTTCATCAATAGACAGAGTGATCCAAGAGGAAGGTTTATATGTATAATTCGTCCCGAAATTCTTACGGAGTCGGAAAAAATGGGATATGTGCGTACAAAATCACGAGCAAAAGCTCAGCTTATTTTGAAATACAGAACTTTAAAAAATACAGAAATGTTAGAGACAAATTAGCCTCATACATTAATTATAATCATAAAATGTTTTAGTTAGTCACCATCATCATCATATTAGCCGAAAGACGTCCACTGCTGGACATAAGCCATCCATCGGCTACCCGCGACCCTCACCAGGTCATCGGTCCACTTTGTGGGAGACCTTCCAACGTTGCGTCTTCCGGTACGCGGTCGCCACTCCAGAACTTTTCGGCCCCATCGAACATCTGTCCTACGAGCAATGTGCCCTGCCCACTTTGTTTAGTAGGTACATTTTTTTTTTCTTACAAAAGCTCCTAAACGACATTTCAAACGAACAAGTAGACGTTTTATCCCCATCGGCAGTCAAAACCTGCCAACAAGCTATTTTAAAATCAGTTCCTGTTTTAAACGTCACGTAATATTTCACTCAGTAATTTGTCAGGACTTAAAGCGTCAATCAACTGGTCTCCTGCTGATTGGGGCCGGACATGCTCCATCAACAATTAAAATTAAACGCTTGACGAGGGCTATATAGTCATAAATGTAGATAGGCTGCTGCAAGGTTTATTTTAAGCTAGTGGGACTTTCATGAGCCTTTGATGGGTGACGGGTGGGGCATAGTTTATTTTGGAGTTGCAAAAATGTTTTTTAGTTTAAATCTAAAGTATCTGTTTGATCTGATTTGGCAATCATGGTCAGGTTTTTATGAAAAAGATAATATATTTTTATTTTGATATTTTTTTCTTTACTCTGTAGGAGCGACAGAACACCACCCTGAGGGTACCTGCCCATTACAGTGGAGCGAGGCAGCGGAGCGGAGAAACGGAGAAATTTGGACATCTTGACTGACATGATTGTTTAATATTTCTCCGTTCCGCTACCTGGTTCCGCTGAAATGGATAGGCAGCCTAATAGGCAATGGAATTGCACAAAACGTCAGTGACTCACATGGTGCGGAAATTTTGTGCAATTCCAGTGGTTAAAATTTCTCCGTTTCTCCGCTCCACTGCCTCGCTCCGCTGAAATGGACAGGCAGCCTAAATATGTCTACGGGCTTCTGGAACACTTGGTATAGATAGAAAAAAAAAAAACACATTTTTGGTAACAACTATTTGGAAAAAGATTTTACAGCTGGTTTCGCTTAGACTGAAAGGCAACCCCAACATAGTTGGGAAAAGACTAGGCTGTTTTTTTAAAATTTATTTTCACATATGAGTAACATAATTAATGAACTAAGCCCCACAAAACCGTAATAATGGTTTGACTGTGGATGGAGTCGGTGAATCTCTAAATATACATTCATCGTTAATTTGTACTTATGACTACACTGCACACTACACACACTACACACTACACTTATACACTGTAGCACTTTAACACGTTTCTAAATAGTATCTTCTTAATTTATTTTTAAAACAATAAAAATTGTTTGAGATACTTATTGTAGTTTTGCGTATTCATAATAATTATGAAATTTCTTACGGACGGACGGACAACAAAGTGATCCGATAAGGTTTTCGTTTTTTTCCTTTTGAGGTACGGAACCCTAATAAAAAGGGTACAAAACGTAGTCTTCTTTACATAAAAGCTTTAAGTTGTATAAATATTGTACTAAAGCAATTCATCAGGCTCTTCAAAATATAGACTCAATAACTTTGGAGTGAGACCGTTGGAAAATCCCGGAGATAATGCGACACTCTGAGTTACGACAGCTTAGATTATTTGTGGAAAAGCTCATCATCCCAGAAAGGAATACTATCTACGATCACGATTTGCGGGATCAAAGGAATGATGACTGAATTTATTTGTAATCCGAATAAGTTCTAGAGCAAATAATTGTTAAGTAACCAACATAATATCACGCTCTTTTACTCCCAAGATTTAAGCAAATTACATGTAACATTATGGTGGGCAAAATATATATTATTTAGTAAAATTCGTCACATTCTATGTTTCAGGGATCAAATCTTATCATCTAAACTGTTGCCTGTCACTGTCATGCTTGTGACTATTAAATTTCCGAGTAGATAATATACTAATAAACAACTACTAACACATCAACAACAACTAACAAAACAACAACAACTAGGTACTAATAAACTTAGAACATCGTGTTACAGAATAAACGCAATAGTTGCCTTGAAAGGTTTTTGTAAGAAGAACATAATTATTCAAATAAGTGAGCGAATAAAGCCTTGCTTAGGTTAAACAAAACAGTCCATAATATTACATGTGCCCATACATTTCAGAATCAATTTTCTATTACCCTTTGGTGGGCGATCAACATCAAACAATATGAAACTCGCACATTTCCTGTCGGTTCGGTGTTCAGTCGATGATCAGGTAAACCGATTTCACGCATTCTCGGTCGGGAACGGTCGGATAATGTCGGTAGGGTAACGTCATCATGCAGTAGTGGCAATTTGAGATGTGGGTTTTTACTGCAAGTAAAGCTAGTATTTTAATGCGTGAAAACTTTTTTGTAAAATGTTATATTTAACTTTTAATTAATGATTTGCTCGCGCTAGACCACAATCTCGCATGATAGAATAGAATAGAATAGAATAGAGCGATAATGTGGTCAACGATGTAGCACGCTTGCCTAGAAGAAAGCTATTCAAATTTTATTTAAAGACACCTAGGTTGTAACTATCAGGAAACAGACAGGCAGAAAAACACAAAAATGGCGTGAAAATATTTATTGTAATTAATAATTCTATAAGCTTTTGCCCGCGATTTCGTACGCACATATCCCGTTTTTCCCGTTCCCGTTCCCGTATGTCGGGAAGTCATCTCTTAGTGACCCAAAACTCCCCAAGGAACCTACATGCCAAATTTCAGCTTTCTTGGACCAGTAGTTCTGGCTGTGCGTTGTCTGTCAGTCACTCAGTCACTTAGTCAGTCATCAGTAACGGATGAATTTATATATATAGATTACACACTTACATTTAAGTAATCATAATGTTAGTTGAAGAAAATGACTTTCTTTTTAATCGAGTCCATTTTCCTCTGTATTTTACACAACAACAGTAATCAAGTTGAGTAATTCAAGGAAAGCTTGCTACGTCGATAAAGGTTGCAACATTTGAAACTAATTAATAAATATTAAATATTTATTTTCTTTATTAATTAATATTGCTCAGAATTCAAACAAAGTTAAAAAAAAATGCTTAACTTAATGAATATAATATTACACTGCTAGGGCTCAAAAACAACTTATGGTTTATACCGTAATAGTACGGGCCGATATGGCGATAATTAGGGTGCCTGTCCATTTGCGCGGAGCGAGGCAGCGGAGCGGAGAAACGGAGAAATATTAACCAATCATGTTAGGCTAAACGTCAATGACTCATGAGGTGCGGAGATTTTATGCAATGACATTGGTTAAAATTTGCGCTCCGCTATATGGACAGGCACACTTAGGGGAGGCCTGTAGTAGACGTTATTCAGCTGAATATTAATGATTTTAGTAAAAGCTACCTAACTTAGCTATTTCTATACTACGTGTTTTTTTATTGCGTCGTACTGTGGGTTGCCTACAATACAGTGCAGCGATACGTTAAGTGCTGAGCTTTTTTTCCAAAATCACGACTTGCATCCGCCTTGATATTTTTATTCCGCCCTTTTTTCTCTCTTAACTAGTAGGATCGAGTCTATTGTCATCAACTGATCCTGAATCGAAGATAGAGAAATTTGAGATGGAGAAAACATAATTTTTTTTAGGGTTCTGTACCCAAAGGGTAACCAACGGAACCCTATTACTAAACCTCCGCTGTCGTCCGTCCGTCCATCCGTCTGTCTGTCAGAGGGCTGTATCTCAAAAACTGTAATAGATAGACAGTTCCAATTTTCACAGATTGTGTATTTCTATTACCGCTATAACAACAAATAATATAATAAAACTAGCTGACCCCCGCAACTTCGTCTGCGTCACAATTTTCATTACTGCTCCGCTCCTATTGGTCTTAGCGTATTGATATATACGCTAAGACCAATAGGAGCGGAGCAGTAATGAATAAATGCCTTCCTCAATAAATGGGCTATCTAACACTGAAAGAACTTTTCAAATCGGACCAGTAGTTCCTGAGATTAGCGCGTTCAAGCAAACAAACAAACAAACAAACTCTTCAGCTTTATATATTAAAAAAAAGTATAGATTAAGGTTTATGGTACGGAACACTTCGTGCACGAGTCCGACTCGCATTTGGCCGGTTTATGTTTTACCCGGGAATAGAACCCAGAACTTCTAAACAAAGTGACATTATATCAGCGGTAGCTGTAAGAAAAATTCTAGTCCTTCTTCATTTCGTGTCGATTGACTGAAGTTATATTTTCTCCGACCAGTACTGAGCAACTTGTATAGTTCTATCATTGACCTAGTTTAAATCTTGGATGGTGCAGATAGTTGTGCACGACTGACGGGCAAGTGAGGAGGTTTTGCATGCCCTGTGAAGGCGCTCCGCACTGGCACTGCGAATGGGATGAAATGGGATGAGTGAAGAGTGCCCCATTTTGCCAGATTATTTTTACATCGGCTAACTTGGCTCTGCAGTCAGTTAAGAGATTCGAGTAAGAAATATTAAAAAAATAGTTAGTAATAAATGTATGTTATTGATATGCACTATCAAAATGTCGCATGGTCAAGCCCAAACATTTTGGCATTTCGTCAAATTTTATTACAAAACTCAAAACTCGAAAGTATTTATTTCAATTAAACCATTTACAGGCACTTTTGAATTGTCAAGGTCGGTCGGTCAAAAAATATGAAGCTATTTGCACGTTCCAAAGCGTAGATCTCTATGGAAAAGAACGTGCAAGAAACTCCACGGACACTCTATTAAAAATAATAAATTGTTACAAAGTTTTGTTTACATTATGTTGAAATACTCATACATGTGAGAACGATGTAAAAGACGGGATAAAAGCGTCCGGAAAAAAAGAAATTCCTAGAAATAATTAAAATAAACCATTGCAGCTGAGAAATAACCAGTCCCAAGTGACGGCACCCGTTTACGATTATTGCATTTACAATGTATTTTTGTCTAGAGTCCCAGAATCTGCTTATTATGCTGATACACATCATCATTACCCACAACTTTACCAAAAAAGAATCCCTTGAAAAAACAAATACTTATATACCCTATTCTCAATCATAATAAAAGGGTTCGTTTGAGTCTTCAGCAAACTAGATACGTACCTAAATCTAGACCGCTTACATTGTCTGGCCCTCAGACATCCTCGTAACTGTAAACATTTATATACCTTACAGTGTATCACCTGAGAGGCAATTTAGTGTATTAAATTTTGAAACGACCCTAAATGTAGGGCTATGGATAGGTAAATTGATCGAATCGAATTTGGCAGGGTTCGGCCTTGAATGATACGTGATTGATGAGAGAACAATTATTGGATTTTTTTATTTAGGTTATTTAAGGCAAGTTTTAGAAAAACCAACCTAATGCGAGTCTTTTCCCAACCGAAAAAATCACGTGTCTTATATTTGAGCTCCCTTTAAATTTAAATGAGTTTTTATTATTTGTTGTAATAGAAAAACATACTCTGTGAATATGTCAACTGTCTAGCTATTACGTTTTTTGAGATAGAGCTCATTGACGGACGGACAGCGGAGACTTAGTAATAGGGTTTGGTTGGTTACCCTCCGGTTACGGAACCCTAAAAAGAAAGTCTAACAAGGCCCTTGATATAGACTCCATTACGCTCACTTAGACTCCCATCTGTGCCCAGAAATTAAGAAGCTTTATGGTCCCCCAAAAAGCTTCTTAATTTCTTTCTTCTTAATTTAAACATTCGGGGATGATCGGGGCTGGTCATTCCTCAGCGCATAAGCTTCATCTGAAAAGTGGCCCGTCTGTGGTCTACCAAAAAGACGTTTATGAGTAAAATTATTTCAAATGTCATATCAGCAAGCATTGTGATAAGTTAGCCAACTTTAACGTTTATCTGCATGCAAAAATTCTTTTCTCCATAGGCCACAAAAAAAGTAAACTATTTTCTACAGAATGTAAATATTCAAAGACAACCTGTATGGTCAATAACTTTACCAACATCGCTTAGCCAGATTCCGCCCAATAGCCTTTGGCCTTTATCTGTAATGTAGGGAGTAATTACCGTAGTAAAATATGTGGTTTCTTACGGAAACCCAGAAACCGAATCCAATATAATATGACCTCTACATCCTATTCTTAAGTTCGCATCTGTAGCAAGTTACACGTGTCTACATGTAATGGTCGTGTAAATAGATAGGTAAGTACCCCACTGCTTGGTTTATGATGGCGGAATTTCTTTTTTAGTATAACTCCGTTTTATTCTTGTTTTATTATTGAGAAAAAAATATTTCTTTCTTGGATAAGAATGGGATTTTTATTGCATGGAAATTGGTCGAACTGAGAGCGAGCAGCGAGGAAATATTACAATAGATAGATTTTGTATGAAAATAATACCTGCATTCGGCGGCGAATCAGAAAACATGGCAAGTAATTATGGAAATGAAGATTGTGATAATAAAGGTTTTGTTGTGACAATATTGTTATTATAACTATTTTAAACGATGAAATTAAAAATACATTCAGTGAACATAATCATGAAGTTTTCAGTCCGATTTTCAGGTAAATACTACTTAACCACCACTATGATGTAGTCTAGCTCAGCTAATAATGGTAGGCTCACGATTGGCTGTTATTTTACCTAACCCATAGTGATGATGTGGTGGACGATGGAGTACGCGGACCTAGAAGTAACCTATTGACTCTGGACTTAAAGACCTACATGTTGTAGCTATCAAACTCCACTCCACAACTTCTTTTAGGGACGGAAAATCATCAAATAACTCCTCCAGCACTGGGCGGAGCAGAAGGGACTATCAACCTCCTACTGACTAAAACCCATCGTATTCCTCCTTATGCTCTTTGCGTTCCAGGGCCGCGGTGACTCTTTCGAACAAATTCTACAACCCTGGCAGGTCCACTTCATAGTTGTATGCACAATAACAGTATTCCCAATCTTTTTTTGTGCGTATGTTTGGGCGTTCAGCGAATTGCACTTGATGAATGGTCCATCTTTTGAGGACACACTGTCAATGGTCCGCCGTTAAAATACTGTGTTACCAACCGTGATCAGCTTAGTTTTTTCTGTTTCCGGCTTCTGACTAACTCATCATCATCATTCTATCAGCCGAAAGACGTCCACTGCTGGACATAGGCCTCCCCCAAGTGTCGCCACAACAACCGGTCCTGTGCGTCTCGCATCCATCGGCTACCCGCGACCCTCACTAGGTCATCAGTTCACCTTGTGGAAGGCCTTCCAATGCTACGTTTTCCGGTATGCGGGCGCCAGTCCAAAATTTTACGGCCCCGTCGACCATCTGTTTTGGGAGCAATGTGCCCTTTGTTTTCTAACTAGAAACAATTTAATTCAATATAAACATGACCACGATATCTTTTCATTAATAAACAATATTAAGAACATAAAAAGGTATTTATTTATGTAAATAACTGTTTTCCTTTTAATAAATACCCACAAATAGGTACCTAAATACACAGTATAATCATTTAACACACCAAGAAATTAGTTGATTTTCGTTGTGCGTTTGTTTTCCTCAGCCCGGAGGTTAACAAGACCTTTAGAATATTATCATTTCCTTACAATGGAATCAAAATAATATTCTATTCTTAGTTTAGAAACCGAATCCATTTATTTATATTATTCTGGTACAAACAGCATACCAATGCTAGTTAAACTAGGTTTAAACTGAAGAGGAAAATGCTAGACTATTCACTAAAAAAATATATTATACTTGGAAACTAGGCAATGTAGGCGGTTACTAGTAACTAAATAAGATAAGTTAAGAAACATTTTTTACAATTTATTTTATTTATTAAAAATTTAATTGGTCTCAGACGGTGTTTCGGGAAGCAATACATTAAAACATCATTAAGAACTTATAAAAACTAGACATTAATATAATGATCCTGACGTCCATCAAAACCTATATACAACGTGTAACAGAATAAACCTCTTAAGGGGCCGTTGTACTGTATGTACAACTTTTACTATTAGACCAAAACCGTACTAGCGGAAAAAATTAGCTGTTCAGTACAATTTGTCGATTTATGCGCACATAAATGTATGGGGAGTCGATATTATATCGCGGTTAAACTATACAGTTTAAATTAAATTGAAGTAGCGAAACTTTGTAGACGTAGGTACAGGTATTATTATGGTTAAAAAAAATAAGAATAATTATTTGACGTTTTAAGCTGGAGGAAGCCTATACCCGAGAAGGGGTTCCGACAGTGATTTGAGTTGAAATGAAATTCGTCTGATCAGAATAAATAAAATTATATATAACTAGTGGACGTCACGCGGTTTCACCCGCGTAGTTCCCGTTCCCGTGGGAATACGGGGATAATATATAGCCTATGTTACTCCCTGATAATGTAGCTATCCAATGCTAAAAGAATTTTTCAAATCGGTCCAGTAGTTTCGGAGCCTATTCAATTCAAACAAACAAACAAACAAATCTTTCCTCTTTATTATATTAGTGTAGATATACAATTAGTGATATTTTAATTATGAGATGAAATTTTTCTTTTTTATTTAATACTAGCTTCTGCCAGCGGCTTCGCCCGCGTGGTTCCTAGGGAACATACTCCCGGGATGAAAAGTAGCCTATGTCCTTTCTCAGGCTCTAGACTTTCCCTGTACCAAATTTCATTCAAATTGGTTCAGTAGTTTTGGCGTGAAAGCGCGACAGACAGACAGACAGAGTTACTTTCGCATTTATAATATTTGTAAGGATATTGAAATGCATGTTATAATTGGATTGGAAATAAGTGGGCTTTATTATAATTATTTGACGTTCTCAAATAAATAATTTTAAATTAGTTTATTTTTTGTAGTCACTTGTAGGAATTCCACCAGTTTATTGATATGAACAGTGGAACTTATTAGACACAAATATCATTAATTCTTTGCATTTGGAAAAAATATAAAATGCTATAACTCGCTACGTATAAAACTGCCTAAACGCTTACAATCGAACCGAAGCCTACTATTAAAGAGCCTTTTGTTTCGCCGATTGACGGTACAGCTACATTCATGTCTGTACTAAATGTTATTCGTCTTGTATATCTATACATTTGAATAGATATAGTTCATGCATAACTGTACGGAACAATGTCTTCGTTTTATTGAAATGTCGAGAATATAGGTTTGTATTATTGCTTTGTGGGAATGTCTTTAAGTGTAAGGCTTTCTATAATATCAATAAATGGCGTTAGTTGAGTAAAAATAATTTAACAGATGCAAGTGCGAGTCGGACACACGTTTTAAGGTAAAGAAACACGTTTTTTGTATGGAAATACCCTTTAATATTATTTTTATTATTTATTGTTATAGCGGTAATAGAAATACATGCTCTGTGAAAATTTTAAGTGTCTATCTTTTTCTAAAGCCCGCTGACAGACAGACGGACGGTCGGACGCACGGATGGACGGACAGGCGGACAGCGGAGGCTTAGTAATAGGGTTCCGTTGGTTACCCTTTGGGGGTACGACACTCCAAAAAATATAGAGAAACCATGATACGGTAAAAGTATCATTTTACAAAATTTTGGGTTCACAAATCAGGACTGATTAGATAAAGAATTCCAATCAATATTTTTGAATAGAAACCATGTAGGTCATTGATATATAAAAAAAACCCAAGATGCACAGTCTTGAATAAATGCAACACTCGAAACTGTCGTCAAAAACTGACATGTATCAAGTGTGTGAGTTGTGTGTAGCTATACTATAAACAATTTTTTTTGCGAATTCATCCTTACATGGATCGCTTAAAATTGTTTTTACAAAGCAGTTCAGTATGGCGAGCGATGCTCATTTTTTTTTTTGCAAATTCAACCTAACACGGATCGCTTACAGTTGTTTTAACAAAGCAATGCATTATGGCGAGTGATGGAAGATTGTTTGAAACTTGCGCATAATTATACGTTATTGCGCTTATTTCTTGCGGACGTTTTTGAGATGCTGAGTGTGTATCTTGGGTTTTTTATATATCAATGACCTACATGGTTTGAATTCAAAAATATTGATTGGAATTCTTTATCTAATCAGTCCTGATTTGTGAACCCAAAATTTAATGTACTTTATATAGCGTCAGCTAACTGCATATCATCGAATGAACGTTTTGGTGGACGTCCGAGATTTTTAGCCTGCCCGGAGCTTCTAAAAGCGAAGATAACACTAAAACGCCTAGCTTAGCGCTCGATTCAAAATCACCGCTCTTAAGTAGGTACTTACCTTTTTAAGGGTAGTGATTGTTCAGGACCCTGTTAATGCAAAAGAATTTTTTTAGAGACTGAAGAAAGAAGGCAGAAATAATGAAAAAGAGTGACATGCAATATGCTGAGATAGGAACCTTTTTGGCCTCGCACAGACTAAATTTATTATTGTTTAAGTAATAGACTACTTTTAGTTTTAATTTATTTTACATCTGTCTGTTTATGTGCGAGTCCCAAATAAACATTTTTTCTTTCTTTCTTTCAATAAAAAAACCGGTCAAGTGCGAGTCGAATTCGCCCACCGAGGAAACCCAAAGAAACAAAGAAGAGCTACAAAGTACGGATACTTTTTAGCTACAAATTACTTTTAATAAAGACTATATTTTTATTACAAATGTATAGTTTTCAGACTTTTCCCTATACTTGTAGTATAAGACGGTATTACTTGCCAAATTTCATAGTTCTAGGTCAACGGGAAATACCCTATACATTTTGATTCTCTTCAGAGTGTCGAAATATACGTTTTTTGCGGCATAAACGACCGTATCTTTTTTTACTTTAACTTAGAAGTTTGATTTTTTCACAGCTGTAAGGAGCCATAGATATCTGAATATACGGTTTTGATTTCAACTCGATACCTTCACGCCTTCATGAGACAAACCGTCTTGACAGACAGACGGACGGACAACAAAGTGATACTATAAGGGTTCCGTTTTCTCCTTTTGAGGTACGGAAATCAAAAATACAAAGAAAAAAAATATCTTACTCAAGGATGGAAGATATACGTCACAAGCGGGCGACACGGTTGCCGAGACTTTAATCATTTGATTTTATAACTAACTAGTGGACGTCACGCGGTTTCACCCGCGTAGTTTCCGTTCCTGTGGGAGTACGGGGATAATATATAGCCTATGTTACTCCCTGATAATGTAGCTATCCAATGCTAAAAGAATTTTTCAAATCGGTCCAGTAGTTTCGGAGCCTATTCAATTCAAACAAACAAACAAATCTTTCCTCTTTATAATATTAGTGTAGATAGATAATATTCTATTTTATTTTTATATCGACTCTATAAATTAATTCTAACATAAACTTTAATAAATATGTCTTTATATTTCTTTTAAGATACGTCATTTTTTATTAGGCGAACTTGCACCCACGTCTTCAGTATACCCATAGCGACCTATCACCACCATTTAATCCCAAAATGGGTCCCTTAAATACTCACATCATACTGTCTTACACTTCGCAAAGCGAACCAAATACCCACGAAACACTATTCACTCTTCCCTCCCCTTAAAAGTTTTATACGAACCCATGTTATAACATTCAAAGTTACTTAGCCACCCCTTAAGGAAAAGAGGGTGATAAATCTGCTTACCTACGTATATCATAATTATTTATTATGTTCCTCTTAATGTGCGGATTAGATCATTTCCGGCGTATTTGTGATCGTGTGCTTGGACGTTTATTTTTATCTACCCAGGAGTTACCGTAACTATTCTGTACCAGCTTGTCTTATTTGTGGCTAAACAGAAAAAAAAATAATGGATGACTATGGTCCTGTTGGGAAGAGCTGAAAATGTACGGCGCAAAAGCATCCTTGATGGTCAGTTTCTCGAATAAGAATTAAACTCGTACATTCTCTCTTATTCATCATTGGACAGTGGACGGCTGTGGACGGCATTTGGCTGATATGATGATGACGAATAAATAACAGTATTTAAATTTTCTGTCAGAATTTATATAAATACTAGCTTTTGCCCGCGACTTCGTAAGCATTTATCCCGTTTTTCCCGTTCCTGTAGAAATTTTGGGAAACTCTCTCTTAGTTCTTCGGAACTTCGGAGTGTAAGGAGGCTTCATGCCAAATTTCAGCTTTCTATGACCGATAGTTTCGGCTCTACCTTGTTTGCCAGTCACTCAATCAGTCAGTAACGGAAGAATTTTATATATATGTATTGATTGATTGTAATATAATGTGTTTTTTTTATGTTAGGATATTTTTGTTTCGATCACGCAAAAATGGCTGAACGAATTTGAATGAACTTACGTTTTGTCTTTTCGTTTACGAGCTTGTAACTCAAGAAACACTACAATGATCTACGTGTTTTTGACAGGCTTAAAAAAATTAGGAGACACCTGAATTTATTTTTGTTACGGTCACAGTCATAACTTTGTTGTTTCTTGAACGAGTTTTATATAATTCATGCATAGTGCATGAGTTATATAGAAAATCTTTTTAGGGTTCCGAAAAAAAAGGAACCCTTATAGGATCACTCGTGTGTCTGTCTGTCTGTCCATCTGTCACAGCCAGTTTTCTCCGGATTTACTGGACCGATTCTATTGAAATTTGGTACACATAATGGACTTCTATGTTCCAAACATGGACGCGTTACGTAAATCATTTAATTTTTGGTATATGGGTCACTTTTGGGGGTCAAACTAGAAAACTAAAAAAAAAGTTTTTTTAACAATATCGTGTGACATATCAAATGAAAGGACTTACTGTGAGGGTTTTAATTATATTTTTTTTCATAATTTTAAAATAAATGGTTTTGAAGTTATTCAAGAAAAATGGAGATAATAGATCTTTACCTAAAGATTACAGGAAAACCTATTAGAAGTCTGTAGTGTTAAAATAACATGTTAAAAAAATTAAATTCGTTCGGAACCCTATGCACGCGAGTCCAACTCGCACTTGGCCAGTTTTTTTATCTATTATAAAAATCCTAATATATAAAATTCTTCCGTTACTGAGTAATTGAGTGACTGACAGACAACGCACAGCCGAAACTTCTGGGGCTCCTTGAGGATTGTAAGAGAGCACTAAGAGTATGAAGTCGCGGAAAGAAGCTGGTTATTACATAATTCCATGCCAAGGGAACGAGGTCAAAGGTATACTTAGTTCACTAACAAACAAACCGGTTAAATGGTTACGTAAAACTAAATACATACTCACAGACAGTTAATTACTAAGTTTCAAAGGTATATCGACAAGTCAAGTGTAAGAACCATTGGGACCGCATTACGTAGTGTTATGTATCTCTATCTAGTTGTATATGTATGTATATAAGTCTTGGTATATTAGGGAGGAATGTTAAGTCTGTTCTACAAAGAGTTTGTAAGGAAAACATATGGTTTTCGTTGGGTGGTTGATTACTATTGGTGTAGTATTTTCTGACGTATCCAATTTTCGCGAGTATTCCCAATTGCCCCCACGTGGATCGCCACCAGGTGGCAATCGGCAATGAAATTCCCAGTTGCCACCGGGTGGTGACTGGGAAGTTATTGCTCCCACTTCAATTCGCTGTCTTAAGGCCGCAATGAGGGGGTTGGCAGTCAGAATTTTCTACTAATAAAACCTAATTGCATACCCTCTATAAGTCAGGTGGCAACTGGGAATTTGATTCCCAATTGCTACCTGGTAGCAATCTATGTGGGAATACTCGAATTTTCGTAAATGCAACCAAAACTAATGGTTTAAAACCTCTGCTTAAAATTAGAGTTACAAAGCTGTAATTCAGTTTAAGAGACCCCTAGAATTTATTTAGTAAGCTTGATAAAGTCCTCATCAGAGGCCCTGATAGGCCCTGATCAGCTGCTACTAATTACATAAATCTGATAAACAATATTCACCAATCAATCACTGTTACTTATTGTGAAATCACTCTCGCTCACATAATCTCTCACTTTTTCAAACGATCTTAACAAAATTAAAAGAAAATCCAGTCAAGTGCGAGTCGAACTCTCACACGAAGAGTTCCACATCATAAACCGAAAAAAACACGTTTCTTGTATAAAAGCCACGTTTAATTTTTAATTTAAATATTTTTTTGTTATTTGTTAAAGTGGCAATAGAAATACAAATTTCAACTGTCTACCTATTACGGTTCTTGAGATAAAGTTCGCTGACAGACAGACGGACGGTAGGACGGACGGATAGGTGTACGTGTGTAGGTAAATTACATGAAAACCTTTCTTAAAAAAAAAACGAAATCTATTACAGAACTGAAATTAGACCTTTGAATAAAATTGAATTCAGAATGCTAAAACAGTCTTAAGCAGCCACACCTCTTATCTTTCCAACATCATTGGCACCACATATGGGGGACTCGCTAACTTCAAAGAAATCTTAGCTCCAGTAGGATAATCCTCAAAGGCCCTACATAAAGGCGACGTCAGATCGTCGTAAACTATTATCTACAGGGTATTATACGTTAAGAAATTATATGGAATGGTTTCGAAAAGGAACCCTCTATAAATTCTTTGGGTGTTTGAGAAGATTATAAGGGGAGATATGGTAGGTGTCTTGGTAATGTTTCAACATCCTGATGAAAGAGAAGGAAAAGAAAGAAAGCAAAAAATATTAAATTGTCATAGAACAGACGTGAATCGGTATAAATAATAGCATAGCATAGCATATTCGGCCTTATAATGTTCCCACTGTTGGGACTCAGGCCTCCTCTCTAGGAGAGGGAATGGGCCGTAATCCACCACGCGGGCCCAATGCGGGTTGGTGAATGTCACATGTCTGCCGGTTTCCTCACGATGTTTTCCTTCACCGTTTATAAATAATAAACTTATCCTAATGTATAAAATTCTTCCGTTACTGAGTGATTGACCGATAACGCACAGCCGAAACTACTGGTCGTAGGAAGATGAAATTTGGCATGTAAGTTCCTTGGGGAGTGTAAGGGAGCACTAAGAGAGGATTTCCCGAATTTTTTACGGGAACGGGAACAACGAGATATGCGCGTACGAAGTCGCGGGCAAAAGCTGGTTAGCTATAAGTTAAATGTTTAAATAATATTAGTAAAGACAAATTAATACACTACATTAATATTATTATGATAATTAAACATAACCTCCAGGCGTAAGTCTACCAGGGTTGCGAACTCTTTCAAAAAAAATTCACAACCCTTTTTTTATTTTTAAGGATGGGAAATCATCAAATGACTCCTCCCGCTCTGGGTGAAGCAGAAGGGAGTGTCAGACACTTACTGACTAAAACCCATCCGTGTTCCTCCTAATGCCCTTTGCGTTCCAGGGCCGCGGTGACTCTTTCAAACAGATTCCGCAACCCCGGCAGGAAATTTCGCAAACCTGCTGTAATCCGCGGCGTTAGAACACAAAAGGCATTTGGGGGAACACGGGTAGGTTTTAAAATCATATAAAACCAATACAATAATTTAAATCAAATGACAATCACAACAAAAAATACGCCTAGAGCGGAAAGAGTTATTTGATAATTTCCCACCGTAAAAAAAATGCCTAAGTTTTACCCTCCAGGGAAAATAGGCTGGATATTATATACAGATTAATTTAAATAAACCGAATGTGTATTCGTTAATAATGGCTAATGTCATAAGATCAAGGTACTAGTCGTAAGTTACATTCATCAAAATATGATCGTCAATCCTTTGTCATCCGTGGCGAATATAGGTATTAATTAAAACGTCTTAAGTCAAATCATAGTGAGGTTTTAGGAGACAGCACTGTGGTTATGAAGGGATTAATGTTTTCTTTAAATACCGTCTAATTGACCAAATAGTGGTATATAATCATATTATACCTCAAACTATTAAATTTTAGTTACTTGATTGAGCATTATAGTGACAAAAGTGGTCCGTTCATTAGTGGATTGAGGAACTGTTATGTCGAAAATATCAAACAGGCTTTTTAAGGTGGACTATGTAATATCCAGTTTATTTTTACTTTAGCTTCTTCATAATTTATGATTTAATACGGATTACCATTATCTGCCTAGCCTTTTATCAGAGTATGGTACGGGTGAGCTTTTAGTCTTAACGGATTAAGTTAAGGCTTGTATATATGCCAATGACCTTGTGCATATAAACGGAGCTAACTACTCCTCTACGCGCCACTCCGCTACCTGCATATTTATTTAAAAAAAATACACGATATTTTAAAAAAGTAACAAATCCAAATTATTTTCGTTTGTATTGCAAAGCAGTATACTTTTTTAGACTTGTAAAAAATGAAAGTGTAAAATGGTTTCATCTCAACGATTTGGAGGTGTTTTTTTTCTTATTATGTGATACCGATACATAAATTCTGGCTAAACCAAATTGCGTATGAAGATTATTACCTATTTTTCAGGTGTAATTTCTCAGTAAATGCCGACGAAAAGTTGCTTCATCTGCACGCTGTTTTTAAGAATTTCTCGAGAGAGTAGCCTTAAATACCAGTATTTTATAAGAGCTGCCTGCACAATTCGGTACTAGGTAACACTATACCCCTTGTCATGGAGGTATCTTGGCATTTTTTATGATGAATTAATAACAATTGGCACCAATAGCTTGAATGTGCTTTCCGAAAAACGGAAATCTCGATATTATATTGCGAATGTTCACCGATACACGTCGGAAAGGTTTGCTTAACATTGTGTTCTATGCGGCTGCTATTTAGATACATCAAATTCTTCATAAACAGTGTAAACATTGTACGTACAGACTATGTTAGACTCTTTAACAAAACAGCTTGTATCAGCATTCAAACTTGGCGAGGTGTCACCAACAAAATCTCTTGGCACACAAAGCAACTTTTAGAACCAGACCAACCGACCAAAAACGTTTTTATTTTCGTTTTAAATGTACTGAAACTAATGGAAAGTGGGACCTGTAAGAACATTCGTATGCTGATTGGGTACTTGGACTAAAAAGTAGGGTATCAGCTGCCTGTGTTACTAAATGGCACTTTTTAGTACCATTGTGTACTACTAAACTGTCTCTGGTACTATTACTGAGCTCATTCGGTTGTTTTGTATTCGTTTGAACTCTTTTAAGGGAATTTAGAAAACGATTTTAGGATGTACTTGACACGCTTCTTTAGCATATTTTTTTGTCTATGTTTTGTAACGTTACATTTTCATTTTATTTTGTGTTAAAAATGTGTCGTTTTGGTCAAATCGATACTGGTAAACTCACTTTTTTGTGTTTTGCCATCTATTTAGCAAACATTGTTTTGCCTTGGATACGCTGCTTAAAAGCCCTCGGTTACACCTACCTCTATGAACAAAAGGAACTAAAAACAAAGAAGGTATGCAATTCAACAAAGCACAAAACCTAAATCAAACACGAACTTACGTTACGTTGGCAGCTTTACAGGTAAAACTATGTAGTATGTTAAAAACCCGGCCAAGTGCGAGTCGGACACGTACACAAAGGGTTCTGTACTATGATACAGAACCTTTCGTGCCGTACCCTTCGCCCTAATAAACCCCCTTCGTAATTTTTGTAGCAATAGAAATACACAATCTGTAAAAATTTCAACTGTCTACCTATAACGGTTCTTGAGATACAGCCCGCAGACAAAAAGACGGACGGACGGATGGACGGACGGACAGCGGAGACTTAGATAGTAATAGGGTTCCGTTGGTTATCCTCCGGGTACGGAACCCTAAAAATCCGGGAACTTTAAACAAAAAAAAACATGCAATTCATTCAACAAAGGAAAAACGCTGACTCAAACACTAAACACAAACCTACACTGAGTTGGCAGATTTTACAGGTAAAACTATGTTGTTAAAAATAAAACTACTTTTGGCAAGCAAATCGATTGTTCACGGAGATGTGAGTCAGGTATTAAAGGATCAAAATCATGAACAGCTTTCATCAAAAGGTAATTCCAAAAACGGTAGCGCGAAGCCCACTTTTAGGGTGTGTTTACATTAGGATGTGTGCGAAGGATTAGTTTATTTTCCTAGGCTAGAAAGCCTCGTGCAGCACAGATCTGGAAGTTGACATATACAACAATTTTCAAAATTACTACATGAAATTCCAAAATAAATGGGATTTTTACACATGCATTATCGAAATGCCAGTCTAAAACATATTGGATTTTTGATGACACTTATTCTAAGACAAGTAAAAGATTGCTTCGCATCCTCGCGTGATTCATTTTCCTTGTACTACACATTAAGTGGAAATCATCATCATCAACATATCAGCCGAAAGACGTCCACTGCTGGACATAGACCTCCCCCAAAAGGGGGGCGGGTTTGCCATAATCGCCACGTTTGGCAGGCGGGTTGGCGATCGCACTGTATCGTGTTGATATTCACAAAGAACGCTGCTGCCCATTCTCTGGCGAGTCCCTTCGTCGCTTCTTACGACACCCACGGGAAGTGATGGGATGGTATTATTCTTTTGCGGCACCATACGGCACCGGCCGACACCATACGGCACATACGGTATAGTGGAAATAGCTTTACTGTTTCTTAGCTCCACTACGCCTACTCGTACAATTCGGTTTCCTCGCACATCTCTGTTGAAATCGTACCTTTAATCTGCTACGGATTCGTAGCCACGTAGCAACAGCTACGCCGTAGCCACAGCGTAGCCCGATTTCATACAACACATTAATTTCTATTTCAATATCGGATCTGAAATTACACAACCGTAGCTAATAGAAACAGGTATTTCAATTGTGGATGTATCTGTGGAGGCGGAAATTATACAAAATATTTAGCAAATTATGAAAATCACGTATGATTTTATTCCAGGATGAAAGTTATAAAATATTTATTCACTGTGTTTAAAAAGGCGTCGAGCGCGTTTTCTCTGCTTATAATAAAGTGATTTTAACAACATAAATGATTCTTCTTTATTTGAGTTTCGAAGAACTTTTGTTACTGAAATGAAAAAAGTTAATTATTTTGTGAAACAAAATAATGGAATCAGTTTCAACTTTTCGTGCAAACACATCAGGATATATTTTACAAATTAAACTTCACATTTAACAGTGCTGACAGGCATTATTTAATCGGTTTATGTCATTTATTAAAATAAAAATAAACACTCATTATTTATTAAACCATTTACTCAATTAAACAGGATACCGCCGACTATTACACGCGATTACGGATTATCATGAATATTAATAAACAACACATTTACTGGTCGTTTTACCAGTATCATACAAAAGGCTTAAAAATGTATATATATCTATGATTTTGAGAGTTCATCGTGAAATACTATAATAAAAAATTGGTCAAGTGCGAGTCGGACTTGCAAACGAAGGGCTCCGTACAAAAGACCGAAAAAATCTCGGTACTAATATATTTTTTTCAAATGTTATTATTTTTTGCTATAGCGGCAAACCCTGCTTTTTATAGCAGTTGTGTTTGTAACTACTGGACCCCCGAGGCAGTTTGATGCTTCAATATTACATTACGGAATTTCACTGAGCCGGTATGCAAATCATGTACGGTTTAAATTGAGAAATAATGTCAAACATCAATTACCTTCAATTTGTTGTTAATTACTTACACCAAAGTAGCATTACACCATCAAATTCGCACTAAAACCGTAACATTCAGAGGTTTCATAACATCGGATATCCAATTTTAGCAACATTATATTGTGGTTTCCCTGGCTAAGCTTAAATTCTAAGCATCGTACCGCTCACGTAAGCGATAACACCATTTATTAACATAGACATAAAGCCAAAAATCCCATGCATCACTCAGTCATGGGCCGAAATATTTCTAATAGGCACAAAGCTTTGAGGCGACCGACGCGTTTTGGTCCAAATAAGTGCTTAATAAATCATATTTATAAGGAAGTTTTGCGTTTAAATGTTTTAGAGTAATAATGAAGTGTAAATGTGCTATGGGAGTTATTAGTTAAGTTGTAAGTACTAGCAACTGGGATTAGATTGTAAGTTAGTATGTGATTGATGTAGGAGTAAGTTTAGTTTGTGTGAGATAGTTTGAAGTTTCGTTGAAGTGATATTATAATCGCTAGTGATGTATGAGATAGTATTGTTACCTGACATCCTGTGGTGGCACAGAACTGGTTGTTGTGGCAACACTTGGGGGACGCCTACGTTCAGCAGTGGACGTCTTTCGGCTGATATGATGATGATGATTCTGTGGTCTTAGTGTGAATTTTTATTAGCATCGATCAGAAGAACGTAAACTTCAATTTGTATCATGACTTGCCATCTGATGACAATAATAAACACCGTTTTGTATAGTTCCAAACGTTCGTAAAAAATCGGAGCTCTTATTGGATCACTCGTGCCTGTCTGTCTGTCCGTCTATCACAGCGAATTTTCTCTGAATACAGTGTATTGATTTTGTTGAAATTTGGTACACATTATGATCTTCTGTGACCCGAACACGTTGTATGTTTAAAAGTTTTAGAGTGTATAACTGTTCAAGGTTAAAGTTTTTTTTAACTATAGATAGGCATATGTTTGACCATTATCTCACCTCATGGTAAGGGATGATGCGGTCGAAGATGGAGCACGCTCGCCCAGAATAACCTATTTTTATTTTTTTGTGTGTATACGTACTCAATTGCGTTAGCGTTAACGTTAATTTGATAGATTATCAAGATCAGCAGGCTCACTATAGCACTTCTTAATGCCATCATGATATCGTTGTAAAAAATAGTTGGTGTTATTCGACAACTGCTTCGTTCCAAGTTTGGTGTGGACCGTTGGTTGTTATTTTAGTTTACCTCGTCTCCATTTTTTACGGGCAGAGTAACAAAAAAAAAAGATTATTCCCCAAGGGTGAATCTTCACCACAAAAACACTTATACCCTCAAAAAAATATTGAACAGACATACCATAAAATAATAATCAGCAAAAACTTCCGGCAACCCTCAGTAATTTTCAATATGGCGATGCAACATTTACGAAGCATATCAAGACATCTCGCCCCCAATCATCCCTCGTTGGAAATCTTACAGGGGTGTAAAACATAACATTTATTATTGGCCCTGTTGTGCCAAGCGTTAGGGGTGAATGGAAGAGACCCATTGTGTATAATGTTGTTTTAGTATTCTCATACACATACTTGAACGAAAAGAAAGAAGCACATGAACAAATAAAACAAAAAAAAAAATGTTGTTACTTATATTTATTTTGTGTTTTTTTCAAAGAATGATTTATCTTATTTAATAGAATTTATTCTAACGTGGGTGGATGTAAAATATGAACTGAAGATAAGAAGGTTACTGTGACCTTTTCAAACGATGGTCCAGTAGTATGTAAACATTTTTTTTTTAACTGATCAGTTTCAAGTTGAAGCAAGTGCAAAAGTCGCAAGTGTTTGAACTAAAAAGTCACGTTTCTAGCATGGGAGCGCTTCTTGGAAGGATGACCGGTACAGGTTACCTAAATTGGTGGGTATTTATTCCACGAGTTCTTAAGTAAGAACATCATTATAAACGTAATCAACAAGTGCTTTTTTGTTCAACTTTTTTCAGCTGTCTTGGCAAAATATGAATGATGTGTTAGTCGATTCGGAAGAGCATGTATGTAGATGATTTTTGTAAAAAAAAAATCCCGCTCGAAAAACTTGCAAAAGTTATACCTATTACGGTTCTTGAAATACAGCCCGCTGACAGACAGACAGACGAATGGACGGACGGACGGACAGCGGAGGCTTAGTAATAGTTCCGTTGGTTACCCTTTGAGTACGGAACCCTAAAAAGGAAGAAGGGTTTGGTATTTTGCAAGTATGTCAAAATCTCATCAATATTTTTTATAAACAATCTACATGCTCTTCCGAATGAAATAACACGTCATTCATATTTTTCAGAGACTGATGAAAAAAGCTGACCAAAAACCACTTGTTGACTAGACTACATAACGTGTTTAGCAGTCAGCCCCGATAGCACTGCCGCATATTGATTAACATTTTTTCTTACCTCGGCATGACCAAATCTTCTTATATAATTATTATAGAAGGTCACTAAACCCTTAAAAATTTCATTAAAATGCATAGCAAAGTTTCTGCCACAGCAGTATTACTAAAATACAGACCAAGAAACGCACAAACCACATCCAGTAATTCTACCATCAGTGTCAAACATTTTTTACCTCACTCGAAACAACATGCTCAGGTCTCTCAAGGGATGTTTTAGGTGTTCCTCATATAACACCAATGGGTTATTGTGAATCACAATGAGCCTTAGCCGAGTGAAAAATTTATAAGCCCTTTTAGCAATCTTTCTTTTTTGTTCTTTGAAAAACAACCCCTGTAAGTTCTTTTGAGGTTTATGGCGAATTGTGAAAGGTATTTTATAGGGGTTTCGTAAGAGGTATTTCGGTAGAGAATTGGTATTTTGTGGTTGAGTGATTACTTTTTTGTTGATGGAAGATTTTCCTGGTTTGCTGATTATATTAATTACTTGAATTTTGTCTCATTTTAGACTGTAGCTGGATTTTGTTATTTTGATGATAAAAAACGGCGGCGTGTGGTCGTGAATTTTGTCCTAAGCAGAAAGACAGCTGAAAACCAGTATGTCTTTCTTCTTCTTATCGTGTGGGTAGTAAGGTCTAAACGACCACACACACCCTTTTTTTTTTTTTTTTTTTTTTATGGATGGGAAATCATCAAATGACCCCTCCCGCTCTGGGTGAAGCAGAAGGGAGTGTCAGACTCTTACTGACTAAAACCCATCCGTGCTCCTCCTAATGCCCTTTGTGTTCCAGGGCCGCGGCGGCTCTTTCGAACAGATTCCGCAACCCCGGCAGGACCACACACACCCTAGTGTCATAGTTTCTAAACCGCCTCAAGGGCCTCTGACATGGTTTATTTGACGACCGCCATTTGACGTATGTATGTCCTAGGACAAAAAATTTGAAGATATGTGAGAACCCACTAGTTTTCTCTGAGCCTACGCAGTGATTTTCTCTCAGAGAGACAGGAGTCTTGAGTCCCAGGAGTCGTAATGTTACAGAAAAAATATGTGTCATGTCATACCTGATTGTTTTTCTTTAGGAGAAATAACAATAATCTTACCATACCGGTGAAATAGAATCAAAAGGAACACTGCAGCGTCCATTTTAAAATCAACATTTTTATTATACATTTTATTTTTCATTTAGAAGTTTTCAAACAGATGACAGGCCTTTGGTGTTCAACTCACTGTGAATACTTACTAAAGATACAACTATGTAGTTTACCGTTAAATAGAAAATGAACATCCTGTGAAAGCTCTGTTATAATATACAATTTTAAATAAACCAGAGGAAAGGTGCATTTTTTTCTAAAAATAAAAATGTAACATATAATTATTACCAAAATAATTAAGTTTTATTTTTGTTTCTTTGCAGGTTTAATACCCTGAAAAACTTGGAGAGAAATAAAGGTAAGAGTTAAGCATTTTTCATTTCTACAACTACTTTTCATTTACGATCGATACAATTACATCATAAACACACGATATACATTTTCATTGCAACACTATTCACAATATACTTCTGTCACAAATATTTGGACAATCCTCATAGATATTTCAATCAAAAGTTATGATACGGTTACTGTGCAGGATAGCCGCATACATAGTCTTCGGCTTAGAGTTAATGGTTAGGCACGTGTTTTAAGTAATACCGTTAGTTAGCAGCATATTTTTAGAAAGTAGACAGATGCAAGGGATAGTTCGAAGCTTTAAAAATGTTTGGGTCACATTGTCATTTGTTAAGTTATAACCGACCCCTATAGTTAAAGATCCCTTGTTTTGTGAAAGTTTTATGTCTGCCAATTAACAGAATGGTGCATTTCTCTAATATTTATTAACGTCCGGCAATAGTTAAAATCCCTTGTTTGCATTGTTTTGTGAAAGTTTCTCTGTACCTATTAACAAATGATGTATTAGTCTGTTTGTAACCCGCGCCGAAAATAGATTCTACTTTTATGAATAAACAACCGTAGCGAGTACCGTTCTACCCCCACTAACCGGGGTGAAACTGACGCCAAAGACCCTTATAAAAGAGGCTCACAGGCAAAACACATCAGTTCTTCGTCATAGGCAGTTCCTTCAGTGCCTTCATAGAGTCCTTTCTATCTGCTACGATACAGAGGCTTGGCTCAGCAGGGTCCGTACTCGCTACTATCTACAGTTGAAAAAGTATTTTCATTTAAGTACTTCCAACGTGGTAGCGCCTTCTTCACAGTGACAGTGTCTTGTCGCCTTTCAACCCTCCAATCCAGCAACTTATACGACCCATCGTGCAAAGTTACAAAAGAATTTTCATACCCGGACGTAACCCTAAAAGGGTGGGACTGTACCAATATACAACAGAAAACCTGCCTAAAAGAAAATGCTATAATCTTTGCCGTTCAATGCAGCTTGGCATCTCACGTAGCAAGTCCAAAAATGAAATCTCCACTATCAATATTTCCAACATGAACCCAAAATTTTAAAGTAACCAACTCACATTCGACCATTAAACAATTACACAGTAACCGCTCCATTTCGGCTACCACGTCTCTCGTATTATCTGCCACAGTAATACCAGTTTCTAATATAAAATTGATTTCGGCTGAGCGAGCAACGTTCAAACCTTCTGATTTTGGACGACATCCAACACCAATACTGCACGCGTCGACTTTTTTCGTCCGTGACACACATTTTTATGACGATTCCTGATATCGTTGAATTTTCTAGAATTTGCTTATCATATTTTTGTGGTATCTTTGAGTTTGAATGTCGGTGGCTGTACAAGGAAATTCATCTCTAACCATCAGGTGTGTACCATTGTGGTCAAAGGGTTCCGTATCATTAACTAACGGGATACAAAAAACCGACCAAGCGCGAGTTGAACTATCACACGAAGGGTTCCGTACCATAAACCAAAAAGTTCACGTTTCTTGTATGTCCCCCCTTAATTTTCATATTAATTTTACTTTTTAGTATTTTTGATATAGTGGCAAGAAATACACACTGAAAATTTTAATTGTTTACCTACTACGGTTCTTGAGTTACAGCCCGCTGACAGACGGACAGACACACGGACTGTGGACGCTTAGTAATAGGGTTCCGTTGGTTACACTTCGGGTACGGAACCTTAAGAAGGAGGAGAAGATCAAAGAGACAGATAGGTTCTGTGAAAGATGACATGGCTAGAAAGGGGGTGGAAGTGAAAGAGACGAATGGAAGATGAAAACTTATGAGTTAAGAGGATGATGACGATGATGATGATGATGGTCTACGCATGTGGATGACAAATAGAGTGATTAAATTTAATGTTTGGCCCAGTACTTAGCAACGGTAACGCCATTCGCTGACGCAGCCATAAAGTCCTCACAATACAAGTGACAGAGTATGCGACGCAAGACAAAAGCTTCATAACATTTGTTTGACTCACAAGGTACTGTAAAACCAATAGCAACATTTTCTTCTGTGTCAAACATGTAAAAAATCATACGAATATCCAAGCCTAAAATAAATTATCTCTGTTGGTAATACAGAAAATTGTTAACGCAAAAAAAAAAATCATTCAGTAACTGTTACCAGTTAAGAGGGAAACTTATATGAGTGCTATGTACGCGTGTTATCTTCATCATCATCAAATCAGCCACAGGGCCTTTCACAGGGTGTAACCACATCCTCCGGTGCTGCACGTCTCGCATTCAGCGGATACCTACGGTCTTCACCAGATCAGCGGGCCCCCGGGTTGTGGGAAACCGCCCAACGATCCGTCTTCCAATTTTTCGACCCCATAGACTTAAAAGACTCAAAAGTCAAGCTGATGGTGGCGTATGCGTTGGATCATTTGGCTCCCTTCAAAATGGTTGAGCAGAATGGTGCTAGTACTTGCGTCATATTCGTGAACGGGCGCCGCGCGCCGTCAGTTGGGACTGATCATTTCTCAGCTGCCATGGTTTATTTTAATCATTTCTTTGAATTGTTACTTTTTTCCAGACGCTTTTATCCTGCTCATCTTTTACATCGTTCTCACATATATGTATAATTTCAACACGATGTATACAAAACTTTGTAACAATTTATTATTTTTAAAAGAGTGTCCGTGGATTTTCTTGCACGTTCTTCTCCATAGAGATCTACGCTTTAGAATGTGCAAATAGCTTCATCTTTTTTGGCCGACCGACCTTAATAAATCAAAAGTGCCTGTAAATGGTTTAATTGAATTAAATGATTTTAGTTTGAAATTGAGACTACATGTTTTGCGAGCAATGTGCCCTGCCTACTGCCACTTATGTTTGGCGATTCTTCGGGCTGAGTAGATAGCTTTGGTTCTCCTGCTAGTCTGCTGGTATTGCAGGCAAAGGCATTCCTTCCACCTTTTGCAAACTCGCGCTTCCTTGTCACCAAATCTATTTCTTGATCTTGAAATTCTATAAGACCAACTTATAGAATAGTAGCCAAGCCTCCAACCCTTGCACTATGTATCCCTCTTCATATTTCATCGGCTGCCTTGATATACGTAACGACATTACGGTCCAATCTTCATGTTTATTTATTAGGGTTTAGTCTACCAACTATTTGTACGTAAGTACATTTCGATTTTGATAGGTTGACATAAATTTAGTTTACGGTTTGTTTGGTGTTTCCATTCGAATGTCGGTTTTGTAAACAGTCGTCTGTTATACGATTGAAATTCAATTACATTTTTATGGGCGGTTCATGTTAATTTTGAACAAACAAACGGGGAGTATAAATGTGCAAGATGGCGGAGGCTACGAACCTTCTTGTTTTCATAACAGCTTAAGATACGTTTTATTAAGTAGACAGTAAAATTAAGAATTTCGTGTTTATATTTGATCACAGTCGTTAATTGCTTTTCGCCTGAATCCATGTGTTTTATTCTCGCGTGTTGTGTCAATGTTTTTTCCTATGCGTATAGTAAGTTAACAGCGGTATAGGTTAGAAAGGAAATAAAATCGAGATTGTTTCAAGTACTCCCCACTTTTTATATTTTTAGCATCCCACTTGAGTCGGCCTTAGTAAAACAAGTGCGAGTCGGACTCGCGTGCAAAGGGTTCCGAACGAATTTATCTTTTTAACATTTTATTTTAACACTATAGACTTCTTATAGGCTTTCCTATAATCTATAGATAAAGATCTATTATCTCCACTTTTTTCAAAATTTTAGACTCAGTAGTTTCGGAGATAAGGGGGAATGGTCATTTTTCGTTTAATTTCTTTAATAACTTCAAAACTATTTATTTTAAATTTATGAAAAAATATGAAACGCATGTAACTAGAAGAGTTATGAACATGAATGTGGATGGATGGAGAGGGAGAGGAAGGCCAAAAAAAAGATGGATGGATTGTGTGAGGAGCGATATGAAAGAAAAGGGACTTAGTGATAGAGTGACGACTGATAGAACAGAATGGAAGAAAAAAACGTGTTGCGCCGACCCCAAGTAACATGGGTTGAGGGCAGGAAGATGATGATGATGAAAAAATATAATTAAAATCCTGAAAGTAAGCTCTTTCATTTGATATGTCACACGATATTGTTCAAAATATTTTTTTTTTTAATTTTCTAGTTTGACCCCCAAAAGAAACCCCCATACATTTATTACAAAATTTAATAATTTACGTAACGCGTCCATGTTTGGGTCACAGAAGTCCATATGTGTACCAAATTTCAACAGAATCGGTCCAGTGGATCCGGAGAAAACTGGCTGTGACAGACTGACAGACAGATAAATAGACAGACACCCGAGTAATCCTATAAGGTAAATAAAACGGTGTTCCCTTGTTTCGCAGACATAAATTTCACAGACTTTCGTTTCGCCGAAAATGTTTCACATAATATTTGATCCTTATAATTTTATGTCGAATATTATTGTTTCAACAACTATTTACTTGAATGATACATATTTCACAGAAACACAATTCAATGAATTTCTATTCACATTTTTTTTATTTAAGAAACTTATCAAACAGTAGAATTATTTTTTAACGAATATTGTTTGTTCGGTATATTTTTCCATAGTATTTTATTTCAATGAAAATATAATCAGTATTTAATATTATTGTTTTATATGTCCGAATTTACAATGATATATGTACTTTGAAGATGGCAGGATTTCATTTGGAATAATATGTTACTAGGCACAGTGCCATTTTTATAAAATAGCATTTTTAACCCTACATTAAAATTAAAATACGTCTTAAAAAGTCAATATGTTGTGCTACAAAACTTAGTGACAGAAACGAATCGCTGTAAAACCGACTCCACGTAGTCTTGTCTGCCCTACCCCTAGAGTGTAATTTAAGTCCGCGAAGGCGCGGAGGGGCGAAGCGGCCCGCGAGCTGAAGAGCAGGTGTTGTACACCCGCCGCCGCGCCTGAGGCCGGAGCTGCGGTGGTGAGCGTTAAAACCATCTGCGACGATAAGTTCGCCTGGGATCGCCGAAGCCCCGCAGCGCGTGACAGAAACCATGCCTGCTGCATGTTGCATGCTTGCATGCTTGCTCGTATGCTGCATGTTGCATGCTTGCTGCATGCTTGTTTGCATGCTGCATGCTTGCTGCATGCATGGTGTATGCTTGTCTGTATATTTTTGTAGTTTTGTCTTTTATCCCATCGCCATTTCCCGCCACCATCACTTCGTGGGGCTCCGTCGACTGGGCCCGAATGAAAAGTTTTGGCTTGACTAGAATTTACCCGCATTGTTTTTGTGAACGCTGTGTAGGAGGGTATGCACATTGACAAAGGGGGGAATTGAAACGTTTAGAAACTGTCACTCGATAAAATGTTTTTCTTGGTAATTAATTTTATATAAACCAAACAATATGAGGTTAAAGAATATTTGATTTGTTATTCTATGATATGAATATCGAAACTTTGAATTTTAGTTGTAACAAAAATCGATGATTTAAATTTATTCAAAGTGAGTATTCTGCGTATTGAGTATTCTATGAAATGATAATACGAGTTAAATTTTATGTGAAATGAAATTATATTAAACTATTTTCTATAAAACAACTTACAACCAAATAAAACATACTTTACCTTTTTTCTGGGTGGGAAATCATCAAATGTATTCTCCCGCTCGGGTCACTGGAGTGTCAGACTCTACTGTTCTCATACTCGTTCCTTCAAAAATGCCCTTTTCTTTCTTGATTTGCTGTAACCCATTCGAACACTTTCGCAATACGTAAAACATACGTAAACCCTGAAAAAAAATACTCGTTTTGATAAAAAATCGTCATACGGAAATCAGAGTCGAAGTCCCGAAGCAAGATGTTAACCAATTCCTTTCCAGATTTCACCATTATTCCTTAAGCACAGTCGAATTGTTCTTTTTTGTTTCCATAATTCTTCTTGAAGTTACAGCATTGCGCAGAATACTACAAAAAATAATCAATAAGTCATTTCATCAGCAAAGGTCAAAATATCATGAACCTTTGCATAAATATGTCTAGTTGACATTAACTTAAAACTTTTTCAATGGACTCATCATTATTTAGTTACAATTTATCTATTTAAAAACCAAGATACACACTCAGCATCTCAAAAACGTCCGCATAAAACAAGCGCACAATTTAAAATTGTGCGCTAGTTTCAAACAGTCTCGCATCGCTCGCCATACTACACTGCTTTGTAAAAACAACTTTAAGCGATCCGTGTAAGGTTGAATTTGCAAAAAAAAAATTGTTTATAGTATAATTACACACAACTCACACATGACACTTGATACATGTCAGTTTTTGACGACAGTTTCGAGTGTTGCATTTATTCGAGACTGTGCATCTTGGGTTTTTTATATATCAATGTCTGTGTCACATGTTTTTACACGTTAATAAGTGCATGAGTGTACTGACCGAGACTCTTTGTGCTATGACATTTGGACAACACTGAGTCAGAAGCCGATTTAACTGTCTTTAAAGAGGACTTTAAAGTCACTAACCTAAATTTTTTTTAACTACGACTGTACCAAACTATATAACTGAGGCTAAAAAATTAAAAGTTACAAAAAGATAACCTTGTCTAATAAATTTAATTGTAAGTGATAAAAAATTATACATACATTTTCAAATATAAAATGAAAATTAATAATTCAATAAAAAAAAAATCATTCCATCGATGTACTCACAATTTTAGAAAGAATACCATCATTCCCTGTGGCCATATTAAAGAAAAAAAATATCAAACCATCTACTACGCAAAAAAGCAAAAAAAAAATGTATTAAAATAGGATATCGCCATATAAACGCTTTAAAGTCTACCTCCACTGCAATACACAGCAATGTAAGTTCCAATGGATATCATTTCCCGGGGCAAACATTGCCTTTATTGCTTTGATCTTCTCTCAACTGCGAGCTATAATTACGAAGAAAATGGATGTGGTAGGAGCGTACAATGTTTTGAGAAAGATATTTAGAAAAACAAAAGAAAATGAGGGGATAAATTCTCGCCAGATTTGAGTAGTGGCTCCATTGATATACAAAAAACCCAAGATGCACAGTCTCGAACAAATGCACCACTCGAAACTGTCGTCAAAAACTGACATGTATCAAGTGTCATGTGTGAGTTGTGTGTAGTTATACTATAAACTTTTTTTTTTGCAAATTCAACCTTACACGGATCGCTTAAAGTTGTTTTCAAAAAGCAGTGCAGTATGGCGAGTGATGTGCAATTTTTTTTGCAAATTCAACCTTACACGGATCACTTAAAGTTGTTTTTACAAAGCAGTGCAGTATGGCGAGCGATGCGATACTAATTGAAACTAGCGCACAATTATACATTGTGCGCTTGTTTTTTTGCGGACATTTTTGAGATGCTGAGTGTGTATCTTGGGTTTTTTAAATATCAATTTTTAAACCTAAACAAAAACAATGATAAATTTATTGAAAAAAAAAAACAACGCAATTAATAAAAGACACTTCTTAGGGTTCTCTGTACCCGAAGGGTTACCAATGGAAACCTATTACTAACCCTCCGCTGTCCGTCCGTCTGTGTATCAGCAAGCTGTATCTCAAGAACCTTAATAGGTAGACAAATACAATTTTAAGAGTATATTTTTATTGCCGCTATAACAACAAATACTTCAATTTTATTTTAGATAAAGTAAGAAACTTGTTTTTATCGGTTTATGGCACGTAATTATTGTATGTGAGTGCCCAATATTGTTCTTCTTCTGGGCAAAGGCCTTCCCAAATCCTTCCAAGAACTGTCCCACGCCGCCATTTAATACCAGCGCTCACGGCATCGGCATACCGATTGAAAAAAATATTGTGCTATGTTTATATTTTTGTTATGGTTCAGAGTATCCAATCAAAGCACAAACGTCAACAAATATACAATCCTTTATTTCAAATAGACCAGAAATAGGCACTTTTGAATTCGGAAGGTCCGTCAGTCAAATAGATAAAGCTCATTCTGCCGCGCTAGCGACACGAGCAGCAAGTTGTTCTGCAGCTAAACACACTCACCGACCATATCTCCAGTGCGGCAGTTGCACGTTCCAAAGAGAAGATCCTATGGAAAAGAACGTGCAAGAAACTCCATCCAACATTACAACATCCAAAAAAAAATACGCCTGATCCTATACCTCGATCATTCAACAGCGTTCCTTATTCAACGCACCGCAGATGAGATGGGTCGGGAAATTGAAAACTAATATCAGATGAAAGTTTTCATTCTATTTTGTGTGTAAAGCGGCGCAAACAATACTCAATGAATACGAATTGATCCCATCGGGTATTTTAGTATCGGTAGAGACCATTTTGTGCAGTAGAAACATTTTATACTGTTTTTCGCGTAGTGTTTATTAAATTGAGATGCAAATTGGTTGTTTTATGCATGTTGTGAACATGTGCTAATGTTTTGGATACTATTTTAGCTTGCAGTTGGTTTATTATCGACTCGTCGAGAAATGGTACTGCTATTTCCCGTAGTAGTCGTATATTTTGTGATTTGTTTTAAGTGTTGTAATCGGAATGTATTTGGTGCGATTTTTATTAGCAAACCCTTAAGGTTTGCTAATAAAAATCGATCTTAAAGGTTAAGCAATGCAGGTCGGTTCTTGAATTAGTCATTCTATTCTTGAATTATCTGAATATTTAGAGACACTACATTACACAGACACAGGACAACTTCTAGAAATTATGGCATGATGAAATTTGATCCTCTCGTAAGTGTTTACTATTGTAATATTACATAGGCTTAGTTTTAGATATTAAGGTACCATTAAGCTTTGTCTCGTAGTTCTTAAAAGAGGTTTTTATTTTTTTGTATAGTTTAACTTTAAATTGTACTAGACCAAAGTAGTTGGATTGTAAAGTGGCGGCCTGAAACACAAGTTTATTATAACCTAGATTGGGCTGGTCGCTACCTAACATTGCAATTCCGAACAACCATTACTTGCACCTATATCTAATAATATCTTAGTTTAGTTTATTTTTAGGCACTATAATTGTATTGATAATTTATTACTGTTGACTACTTGTACACTTTTTGTAAACGTTTTATTTGTATAAAATATTATTATAAAAAAAAAATATTATACTCAGGGTGGTCAGAGAGCCAAAAGCCTGATAAACCAGTGTGTGTTTTAGGGTTCCGTACCCAAAAGGACCAACGGAACCCTATTACTAAGCCTCCGCTGTCCGTTCGTCCGTCCGACCGTCCGTCGGTCTGTCAGCGGGCTGTATCTCAGGAACCATAATAGGTAGATGATTGAAATTTTCACAGAATGTGTGTATTTCGATTGCCGCTATAACAACAAATAAAAATGAAATGAAATTAAAGCTGGCTCCCATACAAGAAACGCTTATGGTACGGAACCCTTCGTGTGAGAGTCCGACTCACACTTGGCTGGTTTTAGTGCTGTTGTTTTACCCAGTTCCTGCGTTGTGGAGATCAGCGGATCTAAAAAGGCCACTTTAGCAGAAACAGCCAGCACATCGAGCTACGTGTCACTGTCAATTTTTTCCAATCAAACTTGAACCTAATGCTTTAGCGATAAAGATG
This sequence comes from Lacanobia wlatinum, assembly GCA_947578705.1. Lineage (NCBI taxonomy): Eukaryota > Metazoa > Arthropoda > Insecta > Lepidoptera > Noctuidae > Lacanobia > Lacanobia wlatinum. Next base: position 5,256,712 of record OX388037.1, read on the forward strand.
AAAATGAAATTTGCCAGATTGTTTCATGATTAATATTATGATCCGAACATGATTCTTTTAGACCCGCAGATTTATATTTAGATTTTAGTCGCTCCTTGTCAAATACCTACTAGTATTCAAGTGCATCAAATTAAGCTGAAAGCCGTACCTAACATAGTAAGGAAGAGGCTAGACAGATTGATAAGCCACTTGTAGACTTTTGGAACAAGCAAATCATGATAAATTAACTGACTCGGCGAAAAGTTAAACATTTTTAGGGTTCCGAACATCTGTGAAAAACTGAACCCTTATGGGATCACTCGAGTGTCTGTCTGTCTGTCCGTCCGTCTGTCACAGCTAGTTTTCTCCGGATCTACCAAACCGATTATGTTGAAATTTGGTATGCATATGGACTTCTGTGACCAAAACATGGACGGATTACGTAAATAAATATTTTTTTAGTATGGGGTTCACTTTTGGGGGCCAAATTAGAAAATTAAAAAAAAAAAACAAAGTGTATCGTGTGACATATCAAATGAAAGCGCTTAATGTGATAATTTTAATTATATTTTTTCCATAATATTAAAATAAGAAGTTTTAAAGTTATTTCTTTCATCTGTGAACTCATGCCACAGTCCTTCACTTCTTTTATTCTTTGTGAACACGCGGACATTGGTGTGGGTTACATGTTTGTGATTTTAATTTTAAGGATTTCTTGTTTATTTGAAGCATGTAACCGTTTTTTGTCCCCAATAAATAAAATAAAATAAAATAAAATTCAAGAAATTAGACCAAAAATGACTATTCTCCCCTTATGTCCGAAACTACTGAGGCTAAAATAAAAAATAAAAAAAAATGGAGATGATAGTTCTATACCTAAAGATTACAGGAAAACTTATAAGAAGTCTGTAGTGTTAAAATAACATGTTAAATCAATGTAATTGGTTCGGAACCCTTTGCACGCGAGTCTGACTCGCACTTGGCCAATTTTTTTCTTAGATAATTATAATAACGTTTTGCGAGGCTGTTTTTAAGCGCCATATTATATACGAGCCCTAGAGTACGGCACGGTTTTTAAATGAGATCTTTGCAATAATAACGTGCTTTATATTCTAAAGCTCGTGACTCACCTTAATTTAAACTCCAATTTTAGCGTAAAATTAATAACAAACGCTTCAACGTAATTGCCTCTTTACAAGTGATTATCAACACAAAGTCCTGAGTTTTTCTTGAACAAAAACATTATAAAATGCACCTTGCAATTACGTGCACTGGAATTAACAACGTTCTTGCATGTCAATAGTTTTTAACAAAGACTTAAAAAATTCTTTCAGTTTTTCCCTCTCGTGCGCTTGACGTTTTCACTTACCTAATTGCGCTTTTAAAAGTTAATATTCTTTGATAAGAAATCCTTGGTTGTAGAAACATGGCTGTTCACGCTATGGGTGGTGAACAATTTGTTTTGTTTTGCATACAAAACACTATAAAAACATTAATGCCTATGCTTTCTTGCAAGATTTTTTTTTTTGTGAAAATAATAATGTCAAGCAGTAAAAAAATGTAATACATATTTGATCCATCGGCATCTACTGACAGCTGATAGAATTGAACAAAATTTTGTACACATGAAGAGCACACTGACATTGATATGAACTATAGAAAATGTCACTATCATCGTTTGTTTGTCCTTACCACAATTTCTTGTTTGCCCGCGCGCAATATGTCGTCTTTCTCCATTCTTCACAATTAGTCGTCATTTCGTACTACGTAACGACGATGGAAGGAAGTAACAACATTTGTACACATGAATAACACACTGACGTTGATATGAACTATAGAAAATGTCACTATTATCGTCTGTTTGCCCTTACCACAATTTCTTGTTTGCCCGGCGCAATGTGTCTTCTTTCTCCATACGGAGATGGAGTATTAGTCCTTATGATAACAGTCCTATTCTTGATGTACCTGTCATCTTTCAGCTTTCATTTACACATCCAGTCATTTACAGCGAAAACTCTGCAATTCTACACATACAGGCGTCTTATTTATCTTTAAAAAAATTAAACACTGGTTTCTTGCGACAGTGTCAGTACAAAGCTCAGCGCTAAGTTTATCACTTGTTCTACTGGTAGAACAGTTAGCTAATTTGAAACTAAATTAGTTCGCAACATTCTTGCAATAACGCTTGTACACAGTAGAGTATACGCTAGCTTTATTTGCGGTCTGAACTTCTACCATAAATTCAAATAAAACAAATAACATAAAAGTATGAACTGCACCGCATACATCGAATAATACTTTTGTTTAGACTTTTATTATTTTGCTTGCATTATCGTCAAACGGGGTGAATAGGAACGACGGGGTAAAACGCCCAACGGAATTATGATGACATTAGTCTGCTGGATGAAATAGTACACCTAAGACTACCTACAGTACTGTATCTCCTTTTTTTCTTTAGAATCTATCCAAAGGTTGTCTTGAAAAGATCGCTTTTAGCGATAAGGCCGCCCATTGTGTCACCCTATGTAATGTTTCTCATCTATCTTTTCTGTAACTTATATGGTGTACATAATAAAGAGTATTCTATTCTATTCTACAATACAGACATAGGGATAAATTAGTGACTAACACTATTGTACTTCTGACTTCAAAATATCGTTCCGATCCTCGTTCTAAGGAACGTTTATCTTATGTAACCAGTGTTTCCCATTATAAGTGAATAATTGAATTCTGTTTTTTGAGAAATAAATGTCTTAAACCAGATATAGAGGCCTATATCCTGAAGATCCTAGAATAATGGTTATAACCTGAATTAAATGTAATGAGTATTTTGTTCATAACAACATTGTGATAAGCAGGCATCTTTTGAGCTTGCTCGTTCCATCATCGTAGTTTTCATCCATCGCGCATCAGCTAGATCAAGGTGAAGAGCAGGATCATCAGATTTTTTTTAAAATTAGATTTACAATTTCCATTTAAAATTATGTACCTATACTGTAAACGTAAAGAGATGCCGATAGATGTGAATGAGACATTTGCCCAAAGTTTCCTGGCAGATGTGCAGGAATGGATCGACAATAATCCTCCGAAAAGCACTCCCCCGACAGTAGCATTGGAAACTCTAAGCACTTATCTCTCTACGTCTCTACAGATGTATGTAGTTGCCCACCTAACTGATATAATCCCTGAGTGCATTACGTGGGGCAAAAGGGGGCTAAAAGGGGCTAAAGAATAAAAGCCACGCCGAGATACAAATAATGCAGCATGATTACTAAAGAGCTGTTTGTACTTTAATACATTTTGATTTTAATCCCCGTCGAAAAAAAAAACAGCTTGGTGTTTTTATCGCTTTTGATTTTCGAAAACTATCGGCCGTTTTTTGAATTGAGAATTTGGATGATTACGAACGTGTCAAGTCTTATTTTAAAGTCATAGCTGAGCATGTTTTTAAAAGAAAGTACAATTGGGGATGCCTATATTTCAAATTGTTAATTTAGAAAATTAGTGAGTCTTTGTAGGGACACCAACCGGTACATAGATTATGAAGTTTTTGAGGTATTTATTACTCCGCTGTGTAACTTTTTTGACCTTGGTCACCACTGGCAAAAATCAAAAGGTACTGGTGATCCTTATGCTCGTTATTCCTATAAATGAAATCTTAGCACTGCATTGGGACTACTAACCATTCGATCCACAAAATAACTTCCATAATATTAAATTGTTCCTCAAGCAATTATTTGCTTCTAGTTCGTCGAAGCAAAATTAATCTCTTGAAATAACAGAAAAGCATTTATTAAGCTTACATTTTAATTAAATCTAGATTCTAAGTCGGAGAAGATGAGCAACTTGACGAAGATGACATATTAAAGTGGTTTACGAAGAGTAAATCAGATTTCAAATTAGATTGCTGACAAACAGACTATTTACATATTCAAGCAATCTAGGAGTAACTAGCATCGTCATTTTAATTGTGTTCAATTACTGAAAAGCTGTTATAAGTAGTCTAAGTATAAGGGTTCTTCTTCTTCTCGTGTGGGCAGTAAGGTCTAACGACCCCCACACACCCACCAGGGTGTGTCGGAGTCTCGAAACCGCCTCAAGGGCTTCTGACATGGTTTAATTGACGACCGCCATTTGGCGGCCGGGACCACCGGTTTATACATGCCTTCCGAAGCACGAAATCATCTTTTTTATCAGACAATCAGGAGTTTCAAGCCTGCAGTGTCCTAGCCATACCGGAAAATACCTTTACAAAGTATGCTTTCTCGTGGAAATCGAACCCACGACCACCGGGTCACAAGGCAAACGCCTAAACCCCTCGACCACGGAGACAGTTATAAGGGTTAGTATCCAATACCTCATTGCTACATACCTATTTAATAGCCGTACGGGGCGATCTTCAAGATAAAGCAAATCTTGCCGAGGACGGTCTGTGGATGGGTGACACAGGTAGCCAGAAACCTGCAATTCTGTCAGTCGTCTTGCCAAGGGATATTGTATAATCCAGTTACTGGGTTGTACAGTTGAGAAAGGCAAGCGCTTCATATTTAACACTGGTATCTGCATCCGTTTCGACTGGAAGTCGAAGCCAACGTATTTGGGAAATGGCTAGGCAGGCAGTGATTAGTAATAGACATTAGGATTAGTGCCTTAAGTTAAGTACGTTAAGCTGTTGGTTCCGGCTGTCATTTGCAGATCTTTGGCAGTCGTTACGGATAGTCAGAAGCTAGTAAATCTGACTCCAGTCTTGCCATGAAGTGCCTTGTTACCCAGTTAATGGGTTGTGGAGGTCTGGTGGGCAGCCGCTCCACGTAAAATTCTGGTATTCAGCTAAAGCTGGTTTGAAGCCAACCCCAGTATAGTTGGAAAAAGGCTATGGAGATGATGATTGCTTTACCCAATGTCAAAAGCAGTGATTGTGACATAGTATTGAACAGGGAAAAACTAGAATTTGTCGATAAAACGGTTTTCCTGGGAATTACGCTTGACCCAAGGCTACAATGGGGCCCTCATATAACATCTCTTTCTGGACGGCTAAGTTCAGCAGCTTATGCTGTTAGGAAAATCCGCCAATTAACGGATGTCGATACCGGGAGACTGGTCTATTTTAGTTACTTTCACAGTATCATGTCTTACGGTATTTTACTATGGGGACGGGCTGCAGACATTGAGTCTATTTTTATTCTGCAGAAAAGAGCCATCAAAGCGATATACAATCTCCGCCGGCGCGATTCTCTAAGGGAACTGTTTAAGAATATTAACATCATGACGGTACCTTTTCAATACATTTACGAAAACATCATGTATGTCAGAAAGAATTTACATCTTTTTAGTAAAAGAGGCGACAGACATAATTATGGTACTAGAAATAGGGATCAATTAGTTCAACCAGGTTTCAGACTGGCTAAAGTTGCCTCATCTTTTATGGGGTACTGTTTAAAATGTTATAATAAGATACCTCCCCATTAGAACTTAATGAGACAAAATTTAAATCTTGTATTAAACGCACACTATGCAGGCAAGCATATTATAAGTTGGGGGATTATATTGAAGATAAAAATGCTTGGCTGAATACTGGTCCGGCTCCACAGCCACTAGGGCGCACAAAATAATCTGTTAGCATTTGGAAACATTGTTGGACCGGCTGAAGATTGTAAAAAAACAATATTTGCATTTTATAGACTCAATTTATTTAGCAATGTATAATTTCATCCTTTTTAACGGCACATGTGTGAGTACTGTGTACCTTAAACGTAAGCTATAGCTATCAGTTTTAGGTTTGTTTTTGACTTGAATGTACCCTGGCGTTTGGGAATGTCATGCTCACACAAAAGTCTGGCTGATGGTGGCGTATGCGTTGGATCATTTGGCTCCCTTCAAAATGGTTGAGCCGAATGGTGCTAGCGCATGCGTCATGTTCGTGAACGGGCGCTGTCAGTTGGGACTGGCCATTTCTCAGTTGTCATGGTTTATTTTAAATATTTCTTTGAATTGTTCCTTTTTTACCGGACGCTTTTATCCTGTTCGTCTTTTACATCGTTCTCACATATTTGTATAATTTCAACTTGATGTAAACAAAAATTTGTAACAATTTATTATTTTTTAAAAGAGTGTCCGTGGAGTTTCTTGCACGTTCTTCTCCATAGAGATCTACGCTTTGGAACGTGCTTTTTGGACTGACCGACCTTGACAAATCAAAAGTGCCTGTAAATGGTTTATTTGAAATATACGATTTGATTTGATTTGATTTGATGATTAGGATAGTGCTTTTGTTACTGTGAATGTCCGAAGTGCAATGTATGTTAAGATACACTGGTGGCGCTTAACATCCACCATGATAGTTGGTAAATGACCGTTATTTATCCTTTCCATGACGATTTCGGTCATTCACCGTTGAATATTTTGTGTCCAGAAAGTCGCTAACTCTTTGTTCTATACCAACTTTGCTAAAATTTTATTTTGAAACTGCATCATGACAGTCACAAATGGAAATGATCGCTTGAGCTGGTTCCCTTTAACCAAGATTATTCCTCAGCAGCTCTGAGGCTTATAAAAAAACTGGCCAAGTGCGACTCGGACTCGCGTGCAAAGGGTTCCGAACGAATTTTTTTTAACATGTTATTTTAACACTGCAGACTTCTAATAGGTTTTCCTGTAATCTTTAGGCAAATATCTATTATCTCCATTTTTTTTTTCAAAATTTTAGGCTCACTAGTTTCGGAGATAAGGAGGGAATGGTCATTTTTCGTCTAATTTCTTGAATAACTTCAAAACCATTTATTTTAAAATTATGAAAAAAATATAATTAAAACTCTCACAGTAAGCCCTTTCATTTGATATGTCACACAATATTGTTAAAAAAAACTTTTTCTTTTAGTTTTCTTGGTTGACCCCCAAAAGTGACCCCATACTAAAAATTTAATGATTTACGTAACACGTCCGTGTTTGGGTCACGGAAGTCCATATGTGTACCAAATTTCAACAGAATCGATTCAGTGGATCCGGAGAAAACTGACTGTGACAGACAGACAGACACCCGAGTGATCCTATAAGGGTTCCGTTTTTTTTTTCGGAACCCTAAAAACTACATCAATTTCTTAGAACTACTTTCCAGCTGTACCATTTTCACCGATTGTAAATCTTAAAACATTAACACCAACTCTAAACCACTTTTAACCACATATCTCCACCTACCCACCAAATTATTCAAACGTAACAACGCTCACAAGGTACCAGGGTGACATAAAACTAAGGAAAGCGACGTGAACCCACTGAGGGCCTTCGTAACCTGACCGAGCTAAACGAAACTATTTCCCTGCGTTACTTAAAGAGCGTCGTAAAGTCGAACTATGGCTCCCGCGGGAAGTTCTTCGGTCCCCACGAATTTGGTACTGAGTTTTGTAGGCTTGATGTATGTATGAAATGTAAGAAATAGACGGAATCCTAGTTTTTCTACTTTGTTGTGAGTTGTTGTATAATTAAAACTAGCTGACCTGCGCCACTTCGTCTGCGTCACTTTTTTCATTAATGTTCCACTCCTATTGATCGTAGCCTAATAACTACCGATCGATCGTAGCCTATGGCTTTAGCCTTCCTCTATAAATGGGCTATCCAACACTGAAACAATTTTAAAATTTTTATCAATTTTAAATCGTATCAGAAGTTCCTGAGATAAGCGCGTTCAGCTTTATAATACACTAGTGGACGTCACTCGGTTTCACCCGCGTAGTTCCCGTTCCCGTGGGAATACGGGGCTAATATATAGCCTATGTTACTCCCTGATAATGTAGCTATCCAATGCTAAAAGAATTTTTCAAATCGGTCCAGCAGTTTCGGAGCCTATTCAATTCAAACAAACAAATCTTTCCTCTTTATAATATTAGTGTAGACAAATCGGTCCAGCAGTTTCGGAGCCTATTCAATTCAAACAAACAAACAAACAAACAAATCTTTCCTCTTTATAATATTAGTGTATATTAAATTATAGTAGAAGTACAGATAATAATTTCGTGTAAAGATGTATTACGGTACTCGGCTGCATAACTGCAAAGGCAGCTGCAACACAGACACCCATAGTCTGTGCTGTATTATCTTGCGGATGGCTTAAAGCAGTTATAGTCTGTCCAAAACCAGGTGCGCCACAGCGATCTGTAGTGCAGCCGCATTTGTTTCTATAACCTAACCTAACCAATCCGAATCGGAGTGTCCCAAGTCCCAATACTGGACAAATAACGTTGAGTCTTATTTAATGGAAGATCTACTTATTAGGAAACCAGACATCATATCCTGATTTATGGGGGAAGAGAAGATATCCCCCGCTATGCTACTCAACGTGGACCTTGTCGCTAGGTCAAGGACAAACTAAAATCTGTCTACAAAGCCGCCGCATTTGTGCGACGTTGCCATTACAAACGCGATCATAGTACAGACACTAGCGAGTAGGTTATGAGCTGTTCTGTATTGCAGCCGTTTTTTTTAAACAATGTCTTTCGAAACCGATCAGAGTTCAGACAGTTTCCAAATGTCTGTAGTAAAGTCGAGTTTGTAATGATTTATATATATGGACCCGGCTGCACTACAGAACAGCTACTGTCTGTGTTGCAGCCGCTTTTGTATTTACGCTACCCAGCTTCATGTAAATATGTCTCACGGTCCCCGGCATACCTTTCAAAAGTCTGTCTCCACAGGGTTTTGAGATGTGTGAAGACATAATGAATATATTAGTCTGTGACTGTCCCACTGTCAGTCAAAGACCTTCATTGTTGACGTACGATACAAAGTCAAGACAAAATTGTAATAAATCCTTCACGCGTTGTTCTAAAATCAATGAGATTTTTCTAATATATTTTTATGTTTGACATAAATCACATCTCTAGCTTAAAATAAAATAGTAAAATTTACTTTGTCTAACCATGTTACATTGACACTTTATTCGACACTAGCTTCTGCCAGCGGCTTCGCCCGCGTGGTCCCTAGGGAACATACTCCCGGGATAAAAAGTAGCCTATGTCCTTTCTCAGGCTCTAGACTATCTGTGTACCAAATTTCATTTTAAATCGGTTCAGTAGTTTTGGCGTGAAAGCGCGACAGACAGACAGACAGAGTAACTTTCGCATTTATAATATTAGTTAGGATGGGTCATGCCCTTAACCACAATCCACTCTTTAAGAAAATATTTTTGTTATTTATCTAATCAGTGAAGAACTGAAATTCTGAGACGAAGTACATGCGTACTGAATGTTAAAAACATACATAAATACACAAATGAAATTTCTAGAATAACTTCTCTACTGTTTATTTTAAAATTATGAAAACCCTCAAAATAATTCCTTTCATTTGATATGTCACAAAATACATTTTAAAATACTTTTTTTTTAATTTTCTAGTTTGACCCCTAAAAGTGACCAAACATTTATTTATTTACGTAATAATAAAATGATTAATAAACTGTAATACAATTTAATTTAGAATCAAAGAAACAAATATTGAGCAATCAAAAAAGTCTCTAGAGTTCAAGCGCTTGAAACTAAAATAACATTTTCTGTAATAATGAAAGCACCAATTACGAAGAATAACATAAGTAAGCACGATTTCGCAAAATCAATCATAAACTTAAATTCATCTCAATATCTTAACAAGACAGTCTTTGGTATAAGGTTCTTTACACACGGTCGCGATTTAGTGACCGATTTGTCACGTTGCTTATTTCAGACACAACTGCACTTTTCTGAGTCATCAATGTATCATTTTCAGGCTCATATTCACAACTGAACATAAATTTCTATTTACGTACACTTCTATTTAATTCTCATTCAGTTTCTATCATTCGTATCAGGCAATTTGGATGATCTAGACAAATATGACAAATTCTATCAGCGTTAAATATTTAAAAATCCAAAATGTTTCGCAGTAATAACGTGAAATTTATATAGCGAATGTCAATATTTTTTTTTTATTTCTATGTTCCGTGCGTGTTTCATGAATGTGCTAAATAAATTTTATTCTTTCTTTCTTTCAATCTTATATATTTTTACTTGTTGCAATCATTTTTACTGATAGAATGTTACTTTTTTAGGGCCTCCAGTGTAATCTTTTTTATTCGTGGTACCTTCCCAAGATCACTTTAATTCCTCATTGCAATTGATTTGTTTTATCCAGCACCATTTCATTGTAAATATAGGAAGCGATGTTTTTAGCAAACTTGAGTCACACTTGTGTGGCCCCAGCTTTATAACTGAAATGCTCGTAACTAAATTATATTTTCTTGATTTAAATCTAATATTTTCTTAAGTAGATGAGATTGAATTGTGTTTACATTTAGAAAGAAATTCCACTTGGAATAATGTACATTTACTTGACATGAGATGGCAGTTACAAGATGTAATAAAATATTGAATTGATTCCATTACACATAATCGTGTTACTAAATCTTGTTCATGAATTTATAGCAAAGAATGTTTACTGCATCAAACATTTTGATAACATTTTTTTTTAATTGAGATGGGTTTACTCTTGACTCTAGTCTAGGTCAGATATGATAGAGACAAAGTCTACGATGGAGCGAGCTTACCTAGAAGGAGCCTGTTCACGCTAACGTAGAAGAGATTAGGGTTTGAACATTTTTGATTAACCATTTTATTTAAATCAACTTGGAAATTATTCACAATTTTTGATATTTTAACGCCAGAATAGCTAGAAAAAAAAAATCTGTTTTCATATTTATGGCAGTCACGTTAATTGATTCTGAAACAATTAATTACCGGCGAACTGTGCGTTGGAGAAACTTTTGTTTGTGAAATCACGTAAAATGTTACTTTTTCACTGTTTTTATTTCGAGTGCTTATTGATATTTTAATATGATACTACTTTACCTACTGTTATAACCCGTACAGAAATAAATTCTGTTGCTTTTTTGTGAAGTTAGTAAATTGTCTCATTGTTGATGTCATAGAATTCGTGGCCCAACTAAGAAATTCCTTGCATCTTGTTATCTATACTAATATAAAAAGTTGAAGAGTTTGTTTCTTTGCTTGAACGCGCTAATCTCAGGAACTTCTGGTCCGATTTGAAAAATTCTTTCAGTGTTAGATAGCCTATTTATCGAGGAAGGCTATATATCATCACGCTAAGACCAATAGAATCGGAGCAGACGAAGTTGCGCGGGTCAACTAGTTTTAATAGAAACCAAGGCGTAATAAACTTACCTTTTAACTGGATTGTGGAAATTAGAAGAAAAGATACTCTATGTAAAAGACTGGTTTTAAAACGGCTCCACCTAAGCCGATAGTCGACAGTAGTTGATGAATTTCAAAATACATTGTTTTATTTATTATTGACTAGCTTCTTCCAGCGGTTTCGCCCGCGTGGGTTCTTGGGAACATACTCCCGGGATAAATAGTAGCCTATATGTTATTCCAGGCTATAATCTACCTCTGTGCCAAATTTCATGAAGATCATTACAGTTGTTCTGACGTGAAAGGGTAACAAACATCCATCCATGCATCGTCACAAACTTTAGCATTTATAACATTAGTAGGCTAGTAGGATAGGCTCGTGTTTTACCACCATCTCACCTGATGGTAAGCGGTGATAAGATCTATGATGGAGTAGGTGCCAAGAAGTAACCTGACGGTCGATTCTGTAAACATGTCGAAGTGAATGCTTGGGTGAAGTGATTACGAAGTGAGCTGTCATTCCATTTTGATGACATGGCACTCACTCACTCGCACTCACTTTTCAGAATCGCCCGGCTGTTCACTGTTGACCTCCAGGTTATAGCTATTGTTATTATTGCAGGTTATTTCTAAAAATAAATAAGCCAAAGTAAGAACTCCTTAAAACACTGTTGACCTCACAAGGTAAAACGCTGGAATATAACCCGATACATTGTGCGTAGCAGAAATTCTATTAGCACCCGAGGTGCGGATCGTAAAAGGTTGGTTATTTAATATCCCTTGTATATTACATCCATTCTGACCTGACTTCGGTAAGGAAGGAACCTACTAGGGTGACTTATAATAATACTGGCTTGAATATATATATATTTTTAATGTGTTGGGTTTGCTCGTGACTCTAGTCTAGGTCAGAGATGACAGAGACTAAAAATATTTTTTTTTAAATCCTACTAGTATATATATATTCCAGAGATTAGCGCGTTCAAAGAAACTCCTCAACTTTATTATATTAGTATAGATTTGGATTTTTATGTACGCTGCCTCGCTCCGCTGTAATGGACAGGCACGCTTAGGCAGAGTTTAAAATTGATCTGGCGGTAAGTTTAACCAAGGTTTGAGTTTTGAAAGAGTTCTGGAAAAACCGTTCCAATAAAGAACAGACAGAAGCCAGAAAATCTGGTAAGTAGCAGTCTAGCCAAGGGGTATTACCGTATTACCCGGTTATTGGGTTGTGGAGGTCAGTTTGACAGTCAGTTCATGAAAAATGCTAGTGTTCATTGGATTCAGTTAGGCAGGATCCAACCCATAGTTGGAAAATGGCTAGGCAAATAAAAACCGCCCCAATGGCATAGGGCTTAAAGCTATATTTACGTTGGCCACCTCTCTAATCACCTACTTCTATGTTAATTTACAGGTGCGCGTATCATCATCATCATCATCATATTAGCCGAAAGACGTCTAGTGCTGGACATAGGTCTCCCTCAAGCGTCGTCACAACGTCTGGTCTTGTGCGTCTTGCATCCATCGGCTACCCGCGACCTTCACCAGGTCATCGGTGGAAGGCCTTCCAAATTTGCGTCTTCCAGTACGCGGTCGCCACTCTAGAACTTTTCGGTCCCATCGACTATCTGTTCTGCTAGCAATGTGCCCTGCCACTTTAGTTTGGCAATCCTTTGGGCTATGCCAGTAATCTTAGTTCTCTTGCGGGTATCATCATTCCTGATTCGATCACGCAAGGAAACTCCAAGCTTTGCCCTCTCCATTGCCCTTTGAGTGAGTTTAAGCCTTCTGATGAGGCTCATTGTGAGCGACCACGTTTCGAATCCATAAGTCATCACTGGCAACACGCACTGGTCATAGACTAAGGTACGCAATTATAAAGGTATAATTTATTGTCTTACAAAACCAACACCATTCTCATTTGTAGCTAGCTCCCAATAATTTTGAAAATTAAACAGTATCCACCTACCAAACGCTATCAAACTCATCTTGACTTGAAAATTAACCAGTTCACTTCATCCCTCTCGCTTCACCCCTCTCCCTTCATTCAACAGAAACAATACATTTCTCGCGCAGTTGATTCTAAACAGGGTGAATCGAATTATCCTTAAAGAAAATCTGTCAAGGGTATTTAATGAATAAATGATGCAGAAATTTTAGAGATCCAATGTTTTGATTAGAAATCATTTTGTATTGGCATTGTCTGGAATTTCTGAGGAGCTCGTGGCTAAAGAGTAACAGCCGCACGGGTCAATCTTCAAAGTTAAGGTAGTAAGTAAGATGGGTGACCATCTTAATATTCTGAGTTTCCTCACGAATGTTGGTCTCTTATTTTGTTTTATAGTTGTTTTTATATGTGTTTTTTTTTTAAAAAATGTCAAATAATGTCAAATAATGTGCGTCTGTTTGGGCGGAATAAACAATTTTTTTTCTTTTTTCTCCGGAAAGCACGCTAAGCCGTTGGTCGCTGCTGTCATTTTGTAAATCTTTGGCAGTCATTACGGAGAATCAGAAGACAGAAAATCTGACTCCAGTCTTGCCAAGGAGTACTACGTTACCCAGTTAATGGATTGTGAAGGACAGGCAGCTGCTCCACGTAAAATACTGGTATTCAGCTGAATCCTGTTTTACTGGAAGCCGACCCTAATATAGTTGGGAAAAGGCTAGGCAGATGATGATTTTGAAGATCGCTTCATCGAATATATAATAATAATTTATAAGGTTGTCTTATTATATGCTGATCCATGTGTTTTTAGGGTTCCAAACAAAAAACGGAACCCTTATAGGATCACTCGAGTCTCTGTCTGTCTGCCTGTCCGTCTGTCACAGCCAGTTTTCTCCGGATCCACTGGACCGATTCTGTTGAAATTTGGTACACATATGGACATTTTTGACCCAAATACGGACGCGTTACGTAAATATTATAAAATGTTTAGTATGGGGGTCATTTTTGGGGGTAAAATTAGAAAAATAAAAAAAAAAGTTTTTTGAACAATATTGTATGACATATCAAATGAAAGGGCTTACTGTGATGGTTTTAATTATATATTTTTTTCATAATTTTATAATAAATGGTTTTGAAGTTATTCAAGAAATTAGACGAAGAAGGACCATTCCCCCGAATTATATCCGAAACTACTAAGCCTAAAATTTTGAAAAAAAAATTGAGATAATAGTTCTTTACCTATACATTTCTGACCTAGACTAGAGTCAAGAGCAAACCCATCACAAATAAAAAATACAGACAACCTATAAGAAGTCTATAGTGTTAAAACAACATGTTAAGAAAAAATTCGTTCGGACCCTTTGCACGCGAGTTCGACTCGCACTTAGCCAGTTTTTTGTTTTCGTGATCGTACTACTTTAAGATATAGTCTACAATGTATTTGACCTTCTCTCACCGAAAAGCTCCATACATCAACAAGACGTATAACGTGTGAAGACGATTCAAAGAGCTTTTAGTACAATACCTAAATTATATTATCGCCCTAGAAGTTCCTTACACAAAAACACAAAAGTTAACCAAAATAAAAGCCCAGTACACGTAAATCGTGACCCCAAACAACCGCAACATAAGAGATATTAAATAACAGCGCCCGATCTACACCTCGGGAGCCTGATTGAATTTCTGTTCCGCATGATTTATCGGACATAAATACGGTTCCGTACCGGGACGGACGCCTGATCATGCAGTTTTGTGGCGGCCATTTTGTTTATTGAATTCCGGTAAATGTGTTTACGTTTTGTTTTGAGTTTATTATTATGTGGACTTCTTTTTATTTATGTGTCGGTTGACTACTGCTAAAGTTGTTTTGTTTTCTAACCAGTTTATCGCTATCTAGGAAGATCTATCATTCATCTCGTTTATAAAACTACTCGAATGTGCAGCTGGTTGTGAAGGATGGGCATGAAAGATGGTAAGCAGCGAATTGTCGTGGGAGGGGACTGCACACTGGCACTTCGCCTAGGAAGAGTCGATAATACTGGTCTTTATATAAGGGTTCTTCTCAAAAGGAAAAAAACGGAATTCCTATTAGATCATTTTGTTGTCCGTCCGTCTGTCTGTCAAAACCCTTTATCTTGGGAACGCTGGAGGTATCGAGTTGAAATCAAAACCATATACTCAAGTCTACAGTCTCTTGAAGCTGTGATCAGACTTCTAAGTTAACGTAAAAAAAAGATACGGTCGTTTATTTCAAAACGTGTATTTCAACACTCTCAAGGAAATCAAAATATATAGGGTAATTCCCGTTGACCTAAAACTATGAAATTTGGCAAATAATATCGTCTTATACTATTTGTTTAAGGAAAAGTCTGAAAACTACACATTTGTAATTAAATCATAAAAAATGTAGTCTTAATTTAAAGTAATTTGTACATACAAATTTGTACAGAACCCTCGGTGGGCGGGCCCGATTCGCACTTGGCTGGTTATATCATTTATAATTGATAGAGTCACGTTTTACCGCAATCATACCTGATGGAAAGTGATTTTGAAATCGACGATGCTCCATCGTTGGTCTTAAAATCGCTTGCTCGCAAAACGCTTGGCCAAAAGTAGAAAAGACTTGACCAGATTGTTGCCATAACGATACATGTACTCCGTTACCAAGTCTTACCAAAAATGTTACAGTGACAGTTGTTAAACTAAAGTAGATAGTCATTATTGTTTATTTAGGCAAAACTTTGCACTGCCTATATCACCCGGAGTATTTTTACAAATTGTATGATACTCCGTTCGAAAAAATCGGTTCAATAGTTTAGGCGCTACGTTGGAACATACAGACATACTTCCATAATTTATTTATTCACAAAATCCACAGCTCTTTAAAAATTTTACTACAACACACATACATACATAGACAGCAAAAATTTTAATCATAACCCTTTTTACTTTGCCACAATCGGGTAAAAAGCAAGTCAACTAATATCGATTTTATTTATTACTGTGATTCGAACCGAAAACGTTGGTAAAATGGTAATTTCTAGGTCACTGGTCGTCACACAATGACGTGTTTATTTCTGTAAGTCGTTGTATATTTAAAATTAGCTAACTAAGGAAACATAATAAGCTCGAACGAACATCAGACGGAAATTATTCACCCATAAACCCTTCAAAGAACTGTAATTGTACCTCCGTTAAAAATATACTTCCGGATTGTTCATTGGATTACAATCTAACGACCTTTGCGAAAATAGCTACTTCTGTGGTATTTTAAAAGGTTAGCTAAAGGTGGTTTCATGGCTGAGGAACTCCTGTCTAAATACAGCCGCACAAGTCGATCTTCAAGGTTAAGCAACTCTTTCCAAGGTCGGTCTGTGGATGGGTGACCATCTTAACACACCAGGTCCTCCATGTGTCAGAAAGCACGTTTAGCCGTTTGTTTCGGCTGTCATTTGTAGATCTGTGGCAGTTGTTACGGATTGTTAGAAGCTAGTCAATCTGACTCCAGTCTTGCCAAGAAGTACCGAGTTACCCAGTTAATGGGTTGTGGGGTCTGGTAGCCAGCTGTTCTACGTCAAATACTGGTATTTAGCTGAATCCGGTTAGACTGGTAGCCAACCCCAATATAGTTGGGAAAAGACTAGGCAAATGATGAGCTCAAGGTGGTATCATACATTTCTGCACGCTTGACGAGTCAACTGTTCATAAAGTTGGTTTGACTCGTCATGTCATACCAACTTTATGAACAATTGGTTTGTCCAACTGTGAGAAATATTAGGTCGGTAGTTGTGGAAACAAATTGGGGACGTATATGACGAGCATTCTTTGCCTTTCGACTGAAATGATGATTATTAGTCATCATAGCAGTTATGTAGTCACTTTTATATTGAAATTCATTTCCCAGGGTACAACAGATCTGCCAAGGTTTGCAGGATTTGTTCCAAAGAATCACCGCAGTCCTGGAACGCAAAAGGCATTTGGAGGAACGCGGTTGGCTATTAGTTAGTTAGAGTCTGACACTCCTTTCCGCTCCATTCAGAGCGGAGAAAGGCATTTAAAGGTACATCAGATAAAACCTAATACAGAATACTCTGTATTTAAAGGTACATCAGATATAACCTAATACAGAATACTCTGTATTTACCTTTAAATTACTCTCTCCGCTCTGGGTGGAGCGGAAAGGAGAGTCCGACTCTTACTGACTAATACCCAACCGTGTTCCTCCAAATGCCTTTTGCGTTCCAGGATTGCGGTGATTCTTTCGAACAAATCCTGCAAATCGTAACTGATATTCAAATGAAAAAGTGAATTCGTTTTTTTGGTTGTTAAATACTTCACGTCTTAACAGCTGAACGAATTTGTATGAAACTTGTGTGATGTCCTGGAAGTGGACATAGGATACTTTTCATCATGGAAGTAAGTTCCCTTGGGATTATTATCCAGTTCATAAGCGAGCGAAGCCAGTGACGAAAGCAAGCATAAAGACAAAATTTAAATCCATCTTCACATTATTCACAAACCACAGCACCAAAAAACCCACTCGACAGTCTGGCACACATTTGAACGCTCAACTGCCAACCACCAGCCATCAGCAACCAACAAGTTAATGCAGTAAAAACTGCGTCTCAAGTACTGAACTGAGTAATAACTTTTTGATGGACATCCAAGTATGATCGCACAGCCCAACTGTCCCCTTTGGCAGCGTCCAGAACATGCGTTGCCAAAAAGGTTTTTAGTTATATAATCCAGTTATGATTTATTTGCTGTAAAACGTTGGTAGATAAAGTGGCTATTTGCTTTGGAGGCTGTCTTGGGAGCATTTTTGTTTGAGCAATGTCCCGAATGTGTGAAGACTTTTTTGGTTTCTTATTTTGGAACTAATTTTTGTTGTGTTTTGCACTGCTTTTTGTTTTTATTTGTTCTACAAGCCAGTAATGTCCTTGCATTTATTCAAGTGGTCGTAATCATCAGCATTATTTTAGCCAAAAATGTTCACTGCTGGACTTTATGCCTCGTCAGTGTCGCTACGACAACCGGTCCTGAGAAACCTAAAGCCATTGGCCTGCACCAGGTCTAAGTGATTATCGAACAATAAATCCAGCTGATTTGATTTTTAATTTAGTTTGTAGATGTGGTATTTCATTCGTTCTGGCAGTTATAATGTAAAACACATGTAGGCACAATATCAAAATCCATCTCATGAAACCAAATTCCACTAAATCCCATTTCATAACCAACAAACACAACTCCCATACACGAACCTTTCGACCCAAAACAGTTTCTTTTATTGCCTTTTATCAATAAAATCGCCATCAGCACCTAATAATCCCTAATAAATTTATATCTTCCCTTCGAGGCTTTATATTTCACCCACGTGACAGTTGCGACCATAGTACATGATATTGGCAACACTAGTCACGTTCGTTGCCAAACACTAGTTAGGAACAGCGATGACGCTGCGCAATCAATTGTATCAATAGTGATGTCTGATGTTATGTGATTCGATCTTTGAAGTGGTTTTTGTGATGAATGGTCGTATTTGTAACATTGGGCCGATTGTAAGGAAGTTCTGTTTTACCACCCAAAGTCACAAGTCGAAGAATTAATTTAAGTCTTAACCTCCTGCTGAGTCAATCAGCATCAAATTACTGGCCTACTCTGTTGTGACCGAGCATTGAAACCACTAATACATTTTGTCCAAAAATGTATGGGCCTTAAATGATCGCCTTTGGTCTGGCGAGCAATGCGAAGGTGCGCTAGGATGTTATCATTTCTACTTTCTATATTGTCAATCAGAGTGTTAAAGCTATATAAGCAAGAATTTTAAGGATTTATGAGCGCATTAACTTTTTGTATAACACCTGCAAATGGTTGATATTCAACATCATCACCACCATCACTGTTTCAACCACTGCTGGGCATTGGCCTATGTTTTGCATGCTGTTCCCTGGACTGGTTTTTGATCCTACCTAAATCTGCAAGAACGGTAAACCTACATCATTTTTAAAGAATTTCCAACAAAATTCAAAGACTGCAAAATTACAATACCACATCTCAACCACGTTTCTCCCTAACAATTCTACCGCAGTTATTAAAACCGAAACACGAGTAATACCGATTCCTGTTCAGTTTGCGTTCTAAAATGTACCACAATGGCTATGCAATTAAACATTGATAACTACCCACACTGACCGCCGTATTCAGGGAGCTCAGCCCCTACCATGACGTGCCATTAATATGTTTATGTTGTGAAAAAGGGATAGTGCTATTTGACCTGTATAACTCCGTCCTTCTCTCACAATGGAATTATGATGGTGCAAGCTGTGGCTCGCGGCTCCGCCCGCGGTAATGACAAAAAAAAAATACCCTATGTCATCAAATCAGCCGAAAGACGTCCACTGCTGAACATAGGCCTCCCCCAAGCGTCGCCACAACGACCGATCCTGTGCGTCTCGCATCCATCGGCAACCCGCGACCTTCACCAGGTCATCGGTCCATCATATGGGAGGCCTTCCAATGATGCGTCTTCCGGTACGCGGTCGCCACTCCAGAACTTTTCAGCCCCATCGACCATCTGTTCTGCGAACCTCTGAGTTATATAATAATTTATTTATTTATTCAGACTACAAATGCGGTCCTCTGTGTTAGTAACAAAATTACTTAGCCTATGTTAGTACCTCATAACTAAGACATAACTCGTTCGATCGGCTAATGCCCACACAAGCGAGCTATCTGCCCGGGCAGATATCAAGTACAGAATGATGTTAGGACTGTCACTGTTATTACAGACTATAATCTACCTCTGTGCCTTTCATGAAGATTCTTTCAAGCATTCTGACGTGAAAGAGTAACATCCATCCATCCTCACAAACTTTCGCAATATGTAACTAGGATTAATAATATCAGTAGGATTAGCACAAATTACTGTCAGTATTATACATCATGAGAATTATTGCTTTGAGCTAATAAATTCCTTGTAATTAATTTCCACGGAATGGATCGAACTATTCTGTTGTTGAGTTCCTATTTATAAATTGGATATTAGTGCTAGATTACTGGTAGTATTGTTATTTGGGATATGTGCTGTGGTGTAACGAAACGGTTTTGATTGATCAAATTAATTGGCTTCGTCTAGTGATTAAATGATTCTGAATTGGTGTTTACAATGATCAAATAAGTTGGAAGTTTGGTTAGTGGTTTAAAATGACGACTATTTTATAATTATAAGGCTCTAGTTTCGATAGCTAGTAGGTAGAGATAAAGTTTTTTTTAAATAAGAACCGGCCAAGTGCGAGTCGGATTCTCACACAAAGGGTTCCGTCCCATAAACCGAAAAAACACGTTTCTTGTACGGGAAAATTCAAATTTTTAATTTAATTTTTATTATTCGTTGTTATATGTTCGGCAATAAAAACACACACTGAAAATTTTAACTGTCTACCTTACGGTTCTTGAGATACAGCCCTCTGACAGGCAGACGGACGGATAATGCCATTTGTCTAGAATGATTAACCACCTTTCTTCAAAATAGGTTCCGTGAGAGGCTAATGTTTAGCATTGATTTTATAATGTTGGAACCTCCTTTAAAATTAATTCGATGAATGATATTTACTTAAGTCAAGCTGAAAACCAGAGTCAAATAACTACTAATTCTTTGACATTTTGCTGGACTGCACCCATTTGATGCAGCTGTGAGATACACAATATTAGTATCCCCACATTGTGTGTATCCGTGTGTGCAAAATTAACATATTTTCAATCTATCTTTAAAAAAAACATTTCTAAAGAGTCGAATAATACAGCAAACTAAGATAATATCAAAACTTCTTTCTCAGAATAACAATCAACATTGAAATTAGTACCCAAACGTTCTTACTTCAAATACTACTCACGGAGGCATAAAATACCCATATTTTTGACACTCAACCACGAATGTAACTAGTTGAACCACTTCTATTAAAGCAGTGTAAGATTTAATGAGGTAGTTGCTATTGACGACGCTGGTTCGTAGCCAAATAAGTTTGGAACCGAAGCTATTAGGTAATTACACTGTGAGGCTTATTATTCACACTTGTGATGAGTTTTCGCCGATTTTTCATTATATTTATGGATGGAGCGTACTGATGTGTGCGTGGGTTTGATTTCAAATGTCTGTTCTTAGAAATCATTCAAGCTGAAGGAAGAATTTTCTGTGAAAATTTGGTAGAACATTTTTCCTAGAAACGTTACATAGTAACGACATTAGACTTTAATATATCTTGTTTGCAGTTGGCTTCGTCATTATTGTTTGAAGAATAGAAAGGTTACTCTTTATTACATACTTCAGCAATAGATAACATTATGAGCAATTGTAATTATTCACACTTGTGATGAGTTTTCGCCGATTTTTCATTAGTTTTATGGATGGAGCGTACCTCCTCCGTTTTTTCGTCGGTTAAAAACCAATCGTATCAGAGGCAGGGTGCTCAAACTTGCAAGTTAACTCACTCCGCCATAAGTCGCTAGAGCTATTCCTTATTTCAGCTGGTATATTCTGTCAACATCTCACCGTGTACCCTTAAGTGGAGTAAGCATGAAGTTAGTTGTTATTCCGTCTTGGTTGTATGGTGTGCATGGGTTTGATTTCAGATGATTCTCAGAAACCGGCAAACATGGAGGAAGAATTTTCAGTGAAAATTTGGTACCTACTACGTTTTTCCTTGAAACGTTACAATGGTAACGACTTAGAATTTCATATTTCCTGTTTGTAGTTGGCTTCGTCGTTTTAATTTAAAAAAAAAAAACTAAATATTTAATAGCATGTTTTAAAATAATTTGGTGAAGTATAAAATCTAAAGAGTAGTGTGGTTTAATATCCAAAAGCATTATTTTACAGTAAAACCTGCGATGATCTATGTAGAGAAGAAGAAACGCTATAATAGGGCTAGTCAATGATAGATTTCTTTTGTTACGATGATTTTTGATACACAAGTTATGGGGAAGATGCAGCATCACTAGTAGAACCCTCACAAAGCGTACTTACTAATGCAGGGAGCTTAATCTCTAAGCCCGAAATCCGTAGTTTCGGACTTAGTAGCGGACGTTTTCTACTCCGTATCACCTACGAACTTACAGTTAGTCCCAAACCCGAACTAAGAATGTCGGTCGGCCCCCTGTGTCGGTTACTGAAATCCGCTAGATAGAACGTCGGTCGAGTTATCCTTGATGGAGGCCTGTATCCAGAAGCTGTTGACATTAGTTGGCAAAATATTAAAATCTTTCATTACTGGTCACACTGGTCCCAGTGTGTGGTTTTTGCCATACCTATTTCTGGAATCAAAAGTAGCTCACAATTTAGGACCCATTAGTTTTTAGTGTTAATATATAATCCGTGGTGCTTGACAACTGGGCTTAACCCAGTTGTATATGTCCCTTGGTGTCTATTGGCCTAGCTCTATTCTGTCTCCTGCTTGATAAGGAGGGAATTGGAAATTATTTTTTTCCTACTCCTCCGCTGTACTTTTCTTATTAAATTCGTTACAGAATCCAAGACAGGTGAACCGTTTCTCCGGGACTGGTCGGGCTTAATTGGCTCGGCGTTTTTCTGGTGGTGGCCACTGTTAATTCTGGCTTTCAGGAGTTGCAGTGGTTGGGAATGAGTGGCGGGCTTAGTCCCAGTGTAAACATTTCTGCGATAATACAACTACATGATTTCCCCAAAGCAACTTTTATTTTTAATCACACTTTAACAAGATCGCCAACAAAACTTTCCCACTTCCATACAGCTAACGCAATCAATCATCGCTTTCGTCATTAACGCGATAACGTCAATTTAATTATCGCACGATAATCCTCAGGGGCAGCTCGGATGAGAATAGATTATAACACAATGGATAGAACGGTATTATGCTGTCGGGAACGGATATTTTTGTGATCATGTTAAGGTTATATGAGTATGTTGTGGTATTATTCGAGTCTTTATCAACCCCTATATTGATGTTCATAATATCAATCAATCTACCTAACCTACATTGGGGTCGGGTTCCACTCTAAAGGCGGAAACCCACGACGGCGCACGGAGAAGCTACGCATGTGTGTGATATGCTTCGCTTTGCAAGAAAAGCGCTCACATAGCTCAACGCTGCCAACGCCATGCACGCTGTGCATGCAGTACACGCTATACACGAATATTAACCCACGACTATACCACGAATATTAACCCACAACTAACTGTATCGTAGCACGGTTTTGAGAAACGCTTTGTGCCACGGAGTTGTGTGTACTGTAGTAGAAACGTACATTCAAAAGTTGTTAAATACGTTACCACGTTGTCAAACAAATGCATACAGCTCAAATGCGCCGCGTGCCCGTGCACAGCGTGCACCGCGGTGGGTTTCCGCTTTAACTGGCAATGATAAAACTGGTGACAGATTTTATGACTTCTGACTACCGTTATTACTGTCAAAGATAGTCGGATTCAAAGATTCTATGTTTTTTAGGGTTCCGTACCTCAAAAGGTAAAAACGGAACCCTTATAGGATGACTTTGTCGTCCGTTCGTCTGTCTGTCAAGAGCGTTTACCCCGGGAACGCGTAGAGGTATCGAGTTGAAATTAAAAAACATATACTTAGGTCTATAGTTCCTTGCAGCTGTAAAAAAACAAACTTCTAAGTTAACGTATTTAAATGATACGGTCGTAGATGCCGCAAAAAAACGTATATTTCGACGCTCTCAAGGGAATTTAAATTTATAGGGTATTTCCCGTTGACCTAGAATTATGAAAATTGGCAAGAAATACCGTCTCAACTATACTAACATATAAAGCTGAAGAGTTTGTTTATTTGTTTGTTTGCTTGAACGCACTAATCTCAGGAACTACTGGTCCGATTTGAAAAATTATTTCAGTTTTAAATAGCCCATTTATCGAGGAAAGCTATAAGCTATATATCATCATGCTAAGACCAATAGGAGTGGAGCAGACGAAGTTGCGTGGGTCAACTAGTACTACAAATATAGGTAAAAGTCTGAAAACTATACATTTGTAATTAAACCATTAAAAAACATAGTCTTTATTTGAAGAAATTTGTAGCTACAAATTTGTACGGAACCCTCGGTGGGCGAGTCTGACTCGCACTTGGCTGGTTTCTTTTTATTTGGTAACGGTTTGCTCTAGTAACAACGTCGACGATGGAGCGAACTAGCTTTTTTTTACTTTAGATAGGCATACGTTTGACCACTATCTCACCTGATGGTAAGCGAGCTTACCCAGAAGAAGCCTGCTTCACTCTATTTTTAAACAGACTACGGTTGTATGCGTTCGGAAACGCAGTAGCAGAGAGTTCCATACCTATGCGCATTATAAAATACGTTTGGAAACGCTTATTGATTTTCCAGGCACGGAAAGGACTCAACAACCAGCTGACCATCCTCGACAAACGTTGCAGAAGGCATTTATTACGCTTTCATGAAAACACCGGCCACGTGCGAGTCGGATTCTTACACGAAAAGTTACGTATAAACCGAAAAAAACATGTTTCTTGTATGGATGTATTTCTTTCTTCCCTTAAGTTTTAATTTAATTTCATTTTTATTATTTGTTGTTATAACGGCAATAATTTCACAAAGTGTGTATTTTACACAGTCTGAAAATTCCAACTGTCAACCTATCACGGTTCTTGACATACAGCCCGCTGACAGTCAGACGGACGGACGGACGGACGAACAGAGAGCAGAAGCTTAGTAATAGGGTTCCGGTGGTTACCCTTAGGGTACGGAACCCTAAAAAAGATAAAACTAGAAAAGTAAAAAGAGCATTTAATTGAAAACTGTCTTTCTTTGGTATGTTATTATTTATTTGTTTTTATAAGTCATCTACAGGGAGATTAACTCTTTGAGGTTTCGGTGAATGGAGTTTTATATTCAGTAACTAAAAGGTTCGCCAATAATTTCCTATCTGTAAATTTCTTTAATTATGTTTCAGGCACTGTAAGTTTTTATCCAGCGTCTGAAAACTAACACAACGACTGTAGTGCTAGGAGACATTCACAAATGAATAGTGGTAGCACTTTCTCGTACTCTAAAGATGTTCTACTGTAGACAAATGCTTGTAAGCGCTGACAATACCTACTAGTTTATAAGCACCAGGAACTCAAATACGACCGAATCATTTCCTAACCACCTGGCGCCTTCTCAATCAAAACTTTCGGTCTCACTCATGACAGACAGACAACGTGAAGATTGCATTTCATTTTAAGCACGTCAGGGAAAATGACGGAAATCCGCTCTTCAAACGTTTTGATAGGCATTGTTAGAAGTATCATGATGCCAGACTAGAAATGTTCTGTGCTGAATATTTACCATTTAAGATAGTAGGATTAGTGACGTCAGAATTACTATTAAGCTGAAGAAAGACGACTGGCGAAGACTGAGTTAAAGCCTAAGTGAAGCTGAAGCAAAAATTCTATCGATATTAATATATTTATGGCTTTTGAAAACACCTTTGGATATGAAATGTTTTGCTTCATCTATTTTTTCTGTAACTTTTATGGTGTGAACAGAATATAACACTCTTTATTATATAGAGTATAATACTCTTTATAATAAAGACTTATTTACTTATTCTCTTTATTATAAAGAGTATTATATTCTATTCCTTGAAAATAATTATCTGCTTCTGCTAATAGCTGATGCAAGGTCACGTTTTTCAACCACAGCAACAACACAACAACTTATAGACAACTAGCTTCTGTTAGCGGCTTCGCCCGCGTGGTGCCTAGGAAACATTCGCCCGGGATAAAAGTAGCCTATGTGCTATTTCATATTTCATCTATCTCTGAGCCAAATTTCATAATATAAATCCTTTCAGGCGTTCTGACGTGAAAGACTAACAAACATACATCCTCATAAACTTTCGCATTTATAATTTAACTAGTGGACGTCACGCGGTTTCACTCGTGTAGCTCCCGTTCCCGTGAGAGCACGGGGATAAAATATAGCCTATGTTACTCCCTGATCATGTAGCTATCCATTGCTGAAAGAATTTTTCAAATCGGTCCAGTAGTTTCGGAGCCTATTTATTTCAAACAAACAAACAAATCTTTTATCTTTATAATATTAGTGTAGAAGTAGGATTCCACGCAGTGAAAATTACTTCTAGTAAGCCCTCTCAGAATAAACGTAGTAAAGACGTCATCAGAAAAAAAAGATTGTCAAGACCCGCACCGCAACAGAAATCTCAAAGCCAGAAATCTAATAATAAATCCTCATTATATTAACTTATGAGACCCAGAAATGCGTCCATAATTTCTATAGCTTCCTCTGTAATATTGCCAAAAGTAATTAGGGTACATTTAGGGGCTTACCTTTGAAGGCGCCTATCTTGGGTCACCTGATGTGATTGGTGACAACCTTAGCGAATTAAACCTTTAATTAGGGGACATGGCTTCTTTTGAAGATAACCTTGACTGATATGGGAAGCGAAATTAGATTGCATTTTCATGGGATATTTTTGTCTTGAATGGCAACCACGGCTATCAAGGATTGAGAGGAATGATTGGTAGTTTTAGGTTTTACGTAACCGAAGGGTAACCAACGGAACTCTATTACTAAGCCTCTGCTGTCCATCCGTGCGTATGTCAGCGGGATGTATCTCAGGAACCGTAATAAATAGATAGTTGAAATTTTCACAGAGTGTGTATTTCTGCTGCTGATATATAAAAAAAAACTGGCCAAGTGCGAGTCGAACTCGCGTGCAAAGGGTTCCGAACGAATTTAATTTTTTTAACATGTTATTTTAACACTACAGACTGCTAATAGGTTTTCCTGTAATCTTTAGGTAAAGATCTATTATCTCCATTTTTTTCAAAATTTTAGGCTCAGTAGTTTCGGAGATAAGGGGGGAATGATCATTTTTCGTCTAATTTCTTGAATAACTTCTAAATCATTTATTTTAAAATTGTGAAAAAAATATAATTAAAACCCTCACAGTAAGCCCTTTCATTTGATGTGTCACACAATATTGTTCAAAAACTTTTTTTTTAATTTTCTAGTTTGACCCCCAAAAGTGACCACCATACAAAAAATTTAAAAATTTACGTAACGCGTCCGTATTGGGGTCATAGAATTTACATATGTGTACCAAATTTCAACAAAATCGGTACAGTGGATCCGGAGAAAACTGGTTGTGACAGACGGACAGACAGACAGACAGAGTCCCGAGTGATCCTATAAGGGTTTCTTTTTTTTTCGGAGCCCTAATAAGGTTTCCTTTTTTTTCGGAACCCTTAAAATTAGACTAAATTGAAAACTAAAGGGGCTCTCATACAAGAAACGTGCTTACTTTGGTTAATTGTACGGAACCCTTCGTGTGAGTGTCCGACTTGTACTTGTCTGGTTGTTGCGGTTGATTATTTTGATTTGTAATTTGTATGCCGTGTATAGCCTGTGTATGGTAAAGATGATCAGCTTTATGCCTTATATCTTGCATGTCAGCATGCAAGAAGATCGTTTGTTAGTACGTATTCTGATAAATATCTTATCGTATCCTGTTTTGGATTTGATTCATGTAGATTCCATTTGAGTTATCAGGTTATCTTTATTACAATAAGTAGGTAAGACTCCCGCTGCGACATCTTGAAATAAATCTGATTAGGGGGTTAGATGAGGACACAAAGTACTTGAAACGTTGTACGTGATATCTGAAGCTAATAATATTGTCGAGTTGATAATTTAGTACTTAAATGAGGGCAGTATTTCCCTCCAAACTTGGTCTGTATATAGGTATAAAAACAAAAAACTGGTTGACTGATCGTTTAACGCACAGCCGAAACTGCTGGTCGTAGAAAGCTGAAATTTGGCATGTAGCTTCCTTACACTCCGTAAGCGTGCACTAGAGATTTCCCTAAATTCCTACGGAAACGGAAAAAACGGGATTAACGCGTACGAAATA
Source organism: Lacanobia wlatinum (assembly GCA_947578705.1). Taxonomy (NCBI): domain Eukaryota; kingdom Metazoa; phylum Arthropoda; class Insecta; order Lepidoptera; family Noctuidae; genus Lacanobia; species Lacanobia wlatinum. Next base: position 5,284,736 of record OX388037.1, read on the forward strand.
GCGGGCGAAAGCTAGTCTGATAATAAAGTTCTTTTTAAAACTGGTTTGCTTGAATTTTGAGTACGAATGTGTATTAGTGTAAGGGTAAAACCAAAGATGATGGTTGAACTTAGTGAAAGAATATTGTGGCGAAAACGAGGGTAAAGAAACACAACACACAAAAGCACAGTTACATAACACTAGAAAGTACAGATAATTAAATGAAAACTCCAAAAAAAAGAAAAAAGGCAGAATGTATGCAATTACCAAACCAAAGACTTTGCCAGATGACCTACCTAAAAAAAATATTTGACATAATATACACTTAAATGTGTGTGCTGATTATGACCACCAACAGAAAAGACAATTTATAAGATGAAGACAAATTGTGCCGATCGCAAATAAATTAGGAGTATGAAGATAGCTAGCCAGGTTTATCAGGAGTTTCACGCGCACACAGACGCGTTTCACAATGTGCTGCGGCGCCGTATTACTTCGCTGATGTTCCGCACGCGGGGGCCAACACCATTCTGAACGAGCCACAAGGTGGACAGCCCCCTTCTGAGGCACTGAGTTCAAGCACAAGTGCGTGTTCTCGGGGCCCCAGAGGGCGGTAAATACTTAAATTATTTTTAAAATGTACCTAACATAGTTTTTAAGTCATACTACTTGTAAAAGCTAGGTAGTTAGCTAAATGATACTGCTGCTTAAAAAGTGCAATTAAATATATTATCCGGACCAAAGGTTTAGTAATACAATATTATGGACCAAGTATGTCTGAAATAAAAAGTTTTTTTTTTTTACATTGATGGCTACTATGCCTCTCGTAGCCTGTTAGTTTGCAGTTGACCGAGCCAATTCATAACACTGCTTTGTGAGATGTATCAGAAATATGCCAGACACAGTTTTTGTTTTTGCCAGTGCGATGTTTCGTAATAGCAAAAAAAATACGTAAAAACAATATATACGCGGTCGAATTGAGAACCTCCTCCTTTTAACAAAACAAAGAGTGTTTGTTCGTATTTGCCAGTCGGTTTTATCTATTTATTTACTTACTAGCTGCCCCCTGTATAAATCAAGAATCATCTGACCATGACCAGACGCGTGTTTCCAATTTAAGGAAAATACAACTCTTCAAAACGAAACTAAATATCAGCTGTTCCTATATTCTCAAGCTGAGGAGCTCGTGCCTAAATAATAACAGCAGTACGGGTCGATCTTCAAGGTTAAGCAATGCTTGCCAAGGTTGGTCTGTGGATGGGTGACCATCTGAACATACCAATACTTCTCCGTGCCTTGGAAAACACGTTTAACCGTTGGTCCCGGCTGTCATTTGTAGATCTTTAGCTGTCGTTACGGATTGTCAGAAGCCAGAAAATCTGACACTAGTCTTGCCGAGAAGTACCGTGTTACACAGTAAATGGGTTGTGGAGGTCTGGTAGGTCATTTTACGTAAAATACTGGTATATAGCTGAAACCGGCTTGACTGGAAGCCGACCTCAATATAGTTGAAAAAGGCTAGGCCTTTATTAAATCAAGCTGTGCGAAAAAGTTTTTGCATTCAATAGAATAGAATAGAATAGAATAGAATCTTTATTTGCTTAGAATGTAGGTACATAAAAATAAGCTGAAAAATAATATATACGAATCCATGTACATTCTGCCTTAATATAGCATGCAAATATAATACATAGCAGAGAATAGTAAGCATAGGTATTACAAAGAATTATCATTTAAGAAATCCTGAACAGAATAATAACATTTGTTTACAAGTAATTCTGTGAAATGTTTTTTAAACTTTTGCAACGGTAAGTTTTTCATTTGTTCAGGTATTTTATTAAAGATTACAGGAGCCATACAAATCACATTTCTTTTCAATAAGCTAGTTTTAAATACACCCGTGCATAATAGATTCTGGTATTGAGATCTCATAGCTGTAATTCGTTTTCTAGTTTCTATTAAAGTTGAAAATAGACATCGATTTGTTATTACGAATATTGCTAATTCGAGTATATAGAGACATGGGAAGGTTAATAATTTATGAGACTTAAATATAGGAACGCAACTGTCTGTTACTTTAAGACCAAATATAGCTCTCAAACAGCGCTTTTGAGCTTTGAAGATGCTTTCTCGTTCACTACAGTGACCCCAAAATATTATACCATATCTTAATATGGAAATCACTAGACCGTGGTAGGCTACTAATATTGTCGGTAGATTTACTTTTTTTCGATAGATTATGCAACATAAATGCAGCTGTACTAAGACGTTTACATATATCTTCTGCTTGCGGCTTCCAGGTTAGCTGGCTGTCAATTGTGATTCCTAAAAATTTTGTACTGATTACTGTCTCTATAGTTTGACCATTATAGTTTATATTCATATCTCCCGTAGATATTCGTTGGTAAAAATTCATGATTTTAGTTTTTTGGATGTTAATATCTAAATTATTATTGTCAAGCCACTTTATTAAGCTACTAATTGTATTGTTAATGTCACTTAAATATGATTATTTTTTGTTACATGAGACAATTGATGTGCTATCATCTGCAAATAGTACCATCGGATAAGGTATATGACGTGGCAGGTCATTTATATATAATAAAAATAACAAAGGTCCGAGCACGCTTCCCTGCGGGACACCATATTTTATTTCTCTAAAAGACGATAGAAATTTTAATTCTCTTCTAGATTCCAAACACAGGCTCGATACCTCCGTACATTGTCTACGACCTTTTAAGTACGTTTCTATTAAATTAAGGGCATTGCCACGAATACCGTATGCGTAAAGTTTGGTTAGAAGGGTATCGTGATCTACACAGTCAAAAGCCTTCGACATATCTGCATATATTGCGCATATAGGTATTTTAGAGTCCACTTTTGGCATTATTTTATGGAGAAAGTCGAAAATAGCCATGTTGATGTTTTTATTTTTTCTAAAACCCTTTTTTTCGTCACATAGTATGTGGTGTTTTGTTAGAAAATTGTAAAGCGATTCATAGATAAATTTTTCTATGATCTTTGAGAAGATGGGAATTAGAGCAATTGGTCTATAGTTTGCCATTTCGTCTTAATCGTTCTTTTAATAAATTGGTTTAACTATAACAGTTTTAAGACTTTCTGGAAATACTCCAATGTGTCATTGGTTCATGCCAAACGCCTGGAAAAAAAATTGAGTCGCGATAAAAAAACTGGCCAAGTGTGAGTCGGACTAGCGCACTAAGGAATCCGAACTAATTTAATTTCTTTTAACATGTTATTTTCATATTATAGACTTTTCATAGATTTTCCTGTAATTTAAAGGTGAGATCTATTATCTTCATTTTTTTCAAAATTTTAGGCTTGTAGTTTCGGAGATAAGGGGGGGAATGGTCATTTTTCGTCTAATTTCTTTAATAACTTCAAAACCATTTATTTTAAAATTATGAAAAAAGTATAATTAAAACCTTCACAATAAGCAATTTTCAAAAACGCTTTTTTCAACTTTGACCCCCAATAGGTCACTATTGGGGGTCAAACTTGAAAAAAGCGCCAACCCATCCTAAAAATGTAATAATATACGTAACATGTCCGTCTTTGGGTCACAGAAGTCCATATGTGTACCAAATTTTAACAGAATCGGTCCAGTGGATACGGAGAAAACTGGCTGTGACATACGGACAGAGAGACAGACACCCGAGTGATCCTATAAGGGTTCCGTTTTTTGTTCGGATCCTTACAAATCAGCGTATAGCGTATAAGCGTCAGCCTCCTAAACAGACATAACCAGTGTTCTAAAACAATGGGTTTAGTGACAAATTACCATTACAAACCGATTTCACGTCCTGTCAATTTTCCTTCCACCTTCCAAAGCATATCATAAAAGCATAAGCGACAAATCGGGATTAAGTTTGACAGATCCCTAATCTATTGCGGAGGCGTCCTTTCCTCGCCTGTTTCCTTAAGATAACTCTCGCTACAATGAATAGCAATTCGTTTGATGAGGTTTTTTCATGCTCTTCTTTTGATGTTGCTTGTTGTGATGGAGAGCAGTGGTTTTGCTAAAACGCTGGCCAGTACGACTACCATGAGTTTTATCAATCTATACTCGCTAGCGACTCTAGTTAAAAAAAAATGTATGGAAACTACATTGATACCTATATATAAAAACCCAAGATGCACAGTCTCGAACAAATGCAACACTCGAAACTGTCGTCAAAAACTGACAGGTATCAAGTGTCATGTGGGAGTTGTGTGTAGTTATACTATAAACATTTTTTTTTTCAAATTCAACCTTACACGGATCGCTTAAAGTTGTTTTTACAAAGCAGTGCAATATGGCGAGCAAGAAGTGCTATCTATGAACAGAGATTTCTGTCAACAGTGCTTCCTATGTACCGAGATGTCTACAAACAATGTTTTCTAACAACAAAGTTTTCGACGAAACGTGCTGTCTAGGAATAGAGATTTCTATTAACTGTGCTTTCTGTATATAGTCATATCGTACAAGCGTATTTCTGTATTGGGTTCCACGCTGCTGACTGATCAGAATACATTAGGAAGTTTCTTACTAAACTAAAAATTCAATATATTTTATTTTTTTTGATCGATTGTATCGATTAATAACGAAAAGGTATAAAATGATCACTCTTATTTTGCCACGTATTAAAAGTTTCACAAATAACTCAACAATTTTGAATGCTTTCGTGCATTTTATTATTCTCAATAGATGGCGCTCTGACTCATCAGAATACATTAGGAAGTTTCTTCCTAAACTTAAAAATTCAATATCTTTTGATTTTGTGGGTCGATTTTGATGAAATAAACGCTAAATGTTACTCAGGTTATCACTTAATATTTTTAAGTACTTAGATTTGCAATCTAATCTGTGGTTTAAGCGTGATGCTCCCACAAACGCACATACAAACAGACAAAAACAAAAATTGCATTTTTGTGTTTTATACCTTTTTCCTGAGTTTTCTGTGTAATTTTCATGCAAAAATATTCAGTGTACAGACACGTTTAGTCTACGATTTTATTATATGTATAGAAGACTACGTCTACGTATTCAAAGTTTCACAAATAACTCAATCAATGTGTTTTGGTGTATCATTCATGCTTTCATGCATTTTTTGGTTCCTCAGTAGATGGCGCTCTGACTAATCAGAATATATAAGGAAGTTTCTTACTAAACTAAAAATTCAATATATTTTGATTTTGTGGATCGATTGTATCGATCAATAACGAAAAGGTATAAAATGATCACTCTTATTTTGCCACGTATTAAAAGTTTCACAAATAACTCAACAATTTTGAATGCTTTCGTGCATTTTATTTTTCTCAATAGATGGCGCTCTGACTCATCAGAATACATTAGGAAGTTTCTTCCTAAACTTAAAAATTCAATATCTTTTGATTTTGTGGGTCGATTTTGATTAAATAAACGCTAAATGTTACTCGGGTTATCACTTAATATTTTTACGTATTTACATTTGCAATCTAATCTGTGGTTTAAGCGTGATGCTCCCACAAACGCACATACAAACAGACAAAAACAAAAATTGCATTTTTGTGTTTTATACCGTTTTCCTGAGTTTTCTGTGTAATTTTCATGCAAAAATATTCAGTGTACAGACACGGTTAGTCTACGATTTTATTATTTGTATAGAAGACTACGTCTACGTATTAAAAGTTTCACAAATAACTCAATCAATGTGTTTTGGTGTAACATTCATGCTTTCATGCATTTTTTGGTTCCTCAGTAGATGGCGCTCTAACTAATCAGAATATATAAGGAAGTTTCTTACTAAACTAAAAATTCAATATATTTTGATTTTGTGGATCGATTGTATCGATCAATAACGAAAAGGTATAAAATGATCACTCTTATTTTGCCACGTATTAAAAGTTTCACAAATAACTCAACAATTTTGAATGCTTTCGTGCATTTTATTTTTCTCAATAGATGGCGCTCTGACTCATCAGAATACATTAGGAAGTTTCTTCCTAAACTTAAAATTCAATATCTTTTGATTTTGTGGGTCGATTTTGATGAAATAAACGCTAAATGTTACTCGGGTTATCACTTAATATTTTTAAGCATTTACATTTGCAATCTAATCTGTGGTTTAAGCGTGATGCTCCCACAAACGCACAGACAAACAGACAAAAATTTCAAAAATTACATTTTTGTGTTTTATACCTTTTTCCTGAGTTTTCTGTGTAATTTTCATGCAAAAATATTCAATGTACAGACACGGTTAGTCTACGATTTTATTATATGTATAGACTAGCTTTTGCTCGCGACTTCGTTCGCGCAAATCCCGTTTTTTCCCGTTCCATTAACTATCCTATCTTTTAAGTTGGATCAAGTACGAATAGTTACCAAGTTTGATCAAAATCGATTCAGTAGTTTCAGAGTTTATCTCGAACGTACATCGTGACACGAGATTTTTGTTAGTTTAGGTTGTTCCTAAGTTAGCTTTTTGTAGGTACGTTTGTCTATGTTACTACCATATTCCTAGGTAAACTTCTTTATTTATTCTATGTATGTGTACCTGAAGGCACTTCAAATAAACGTTTTGCTCTTTTATTAATGAATACATCCCTTCTGTTAAATCGCAAAATAAAATAAATGTCGCTATTTGTACGTGTACGTATTTGCGCTATATGTTTTCAACCTATTTACTGTTTTTTAGGTAATTCACTAATTTTACATCCGAACATTTAATAATAATGTCAATCATCAATATATATAAAATTCTCTACTGACTGATTGAGTGATTGACTGACTGAGTGACTGACAGGCAACGCACAGCCGAAACTACTGGTCGTAGAGAGCTTCGTACGCGCATATCCTGTTTTTCCCGTTCCCGTAAGATGTTCGGGAAATCCTTTCTTAGTGCCCTTAGTTAGTCCCCTACACTCCCCAAGGGGCTTACATGCCAAATTTCAGCTTTCTACGACCAGTAATTTCGGCTGTAAGTTGTTTGCCAGTCACTCAGTCACTCAATCACTCAGTCATTCACCAGTAACGCAAGAGTTTTATAAACATTAATACGCTTTTCCCAATAACTACACCATGTTGCCTAACTTATGAACTCCAAAAATAGGTGTTGGGAAACCTGAAAACAGCCACAATACTTAATTAAAAATACCTGAAAGTTTTCAGAGAGAACCGACAATTTAGAACAATATGAAAGTACTCGAAACCTGGCCTGAATACGCCTGAAATATTGCCTGAAACCTAACACGGGTGTTTTTTTACTGAAATACCTGAAATTCAGTTTCGGATGAAAGTTTCGACAAAATGAACGGTATACCTATGGATTTTAAAACATCAGTTTATGACTTGTTCTGCATGGTTCTTTTTTTAAAATGGCTGTTAGATAATAAATGAATGTTTTCGAATTTAAGAGTCTAAGTAAAAGTCGATAAAAAGTTCAAAATATTTTTTCTTTCAAATAAAACTTAATCAAAACTTTGCATGATAGATAACTTTGAAAAAATTCTAAATATGATTTTATCGAAGTATTTGTTAGGTCTCATACAACTCCATCAAAGTTATATAACTTTATATAACGTCAACAAAATGCAAACTCATACCAAAACTTTAAACTCTTGCCTTTAATTTGAAATCATCGCAAACGCCACAAAAGGCACTTTGTTTGCACCAAGTGAATGAAACATACCTCCGCCGATAACCCTACCTATTCATTCACAAAACAATGCCACAAGTGGTCCATTACTTCCTATTCTCCCCATAAAAGTTGCAGAATCAACGTGTAATCGCTATACCCTAAATGCACCCATGAGGCGAGTTGGAACAAAAGCGGTGCCACCCGTGCCTCCCCTTTCGCAGGATCTTGATAAAAACAAAGGTCCCACTTGATAGAAGAGATTTATTACTGAAATCTCTGGAGACGAACAGATATATTCTTTTGAGCATACAAATTTAAGTCTGGATTGTTTCACACCGCTGTGACCCGAGATGGGTAGTGAAGAGCTATTCGTCTGGAAAATAATTCGTATTTTATTTCTTGAACATTTTATCGATATAATTATTCTGCGCTAGTATATATAATATTAGTGTAGAAGTGTAGACATCACTACACTTCTACACTAATATTATAAAGAAGAAAGATTTGTTTGTTTGTTTGAATTGAATAGGCTCCGAAACTACTGGACCGATTTGAAAAAATCTTTTAGCATTGGATAGCTACATTATCAGGGAGTAACATAGGCATATACCTACTCTTGCCATAAATATTGTCACAAAGAAAATTTTTTTTTTTATTTCTATTTATATTTATTACTTTTACAGTGTGTTTGTTTAATACATAAATATAAAACAATTTAAAATATAAAAAGCTTATTCGAAGTGGTCTCCATTGGCTGCTATACAGTCCTTTAAAGGTTGAGGCCAGTTATCAATAGAAGCACGCACTCTTTCCATGGGAAAATTCTTCACTGCCAATCGTATGGATTGTTTTAGGGATTCCAAATTATCATGGCGTTTAGAGCAAGCCATATTCTCTAAAACTGACCATAAATCATAATCCAGCGGATTAAGATCGGGACTAGACGACGGCCAGTCTTCAGCTCTAATGAAGTCCGAAACGTTCGCTTCCAACCAAGACTGCGTGGACCGAGCCTTATGACCCGGCGCCGAGTCTTGTTGGAAGGACCATACTTGGTTATTGAATATGGTGTTGTTAAGGGGCTTTACTACCTTCTCAAGAATGGTATCTTGATAAACTTGTGCCGATGTTTTGATACCTTTTTCACAAAAATATGGCTTAGTCACTCCTTCATAGCTAACACCCCACCAAACCATCACTGAAGTTGGATAATGACCACGTTGCACTCTGTCGACTAATTGGGAAGCTTCTTTAGAGCTTTGAGCATAAATACGGTCATTTTGTTTGTTAAAATGTTGCTCAATTGTAAAGATTTTCTCATTCGTAATCAAAATTTTTCTGTGACCTCCCTTTGCGTACCGCTTCAGTAGTTGTTTCGATTTTACCACCCTTTTCTTCTTTAAACTATCAGTTAAAAAATGACCAGTGCGTCTCTTATAGGCTGCAAGTCCTAAGTCATCTTTTAAAATACGCGACATGGTTCTGGGTGCTATCTTCATCTCCCGAGATAAAATCTTTAGCTTTCGAACAGAATTTCTTCGAATTCTTTCCCTTACTGCTTTGACCACCTTTTTCGTACGAACACTACGTGGACGGTCAGATCTTCTTCTGTCACAAACAGAGGAGGTCTCATTGTACCTATTAATAGCCCGGTACACAAACATTTGACTAATACCAAGCGTATGGAGAGTTTTAAAAATTGCATTAGGCTCCATACCAACTTTGTGTAATGCAATCACAGCGATTCGGTTCTCTTTTTCACCCCACTCCATTATAATATCGCAAAATTTTGTACAATGTATTGGCGCCAAAATTAGAAAACTCAATGAACAATCGTATAAAAATGACAGATTCCAAATTCAAACGTAATTTCTTTCTTATTTTTAATTGTAACAGTATTTATGGCCAGACTCTAGTATATTATCCCCGTACTCCCACGGGAACGGGAACTACGCGGGTGAAACCGCGTGACGTCCACTAGTATACAATGTGTTGGCTTATCGATATTCATAATATGCTTTACTTGTTATTATATATTAAATTTTCAGTCTTCATCAATATTTCTTTTCAGTCAGTCTGATTGGCTGGTAGAAAATTTCTAAGGAATTACTTTTACGCCATTGTACCTGAAGTTGAATTAAACAAGCCATGATAATCCGAAAATTACACGATTTATTTTGAGATACGCTACAAACACAATGTCGCGGTAAAAGCTTGTTAACTGTCATCATCATCATCATATCAGCCGAAAGACGTCCACTGCTGGACATAGGCCTCCCCCAAACGTCGCCACAACGACCGGTCCTGTGCGTCTCGCATCCATCGGCTACCCGCGACCTTCACTAGGTCATCGGTCCACCTTGTGGGAGGCCTTCCAACGTTAACTGTAAATTACAGGAAAACCTCTTTGGTGCTCCGTAGCACCAAAGAGGTTTTCCTGTAATTAGTTTCCTGCCGATAGTATGGCCGTGCCATACTATCGTAATATGGCAATAACTATGGCCATAATTAAAACAACACCTATGTGTAGCCACGATTTATGGCCATAATTTTGCAATGTCAATCAATATGGCACATGACGGTAGGCAATAGCTCCGGTGGCAGTCTTCTTGCGCATATCAAAGATAGCTTGAAGTGGTCACACTACAGTTTGTTCTGTGTGCGACATGAGCTCAACGAAAATGCACGTGCCAACCAACATGGAGTGGTCAAATGAAAGGGTGCTCGAGTTGTTGGTTGTATTCCAAGCGTACCCAATTCTATGGGATACCCGACAGAAGAATCATAACAATCATCACAACACCGACGCAGCTTCAACCTCCATCTTGAAATATGACCATATCTATCCCTAGTTCATTGTCGTATCTAGGTAAGTTTACCTTAGTTTACCTTTACTATAGTTATAGTGCAGCCACACCACTTCACGCGGTAATTTAGAAAGTAATTTATTGCCATAGTTATTGAAAGAAAGAAAGAAAGAAAAATGTTTTTTTTTATGTTTGTTTAATGTTTTTTTGTTTATTGCGGTAAACGGGCAGTATACGGTAAGGTAGTGTGGCCGCAGTATTATAGAAGTTACGTTAACAAATTCCACTGCACTTGCGCAAATACAGACTCGTAACCAATTCCATCTGTAGGCCTTACAAATATTTGTTCCGCGAGGGAATCGATATCGGAGCAAAACAGCCAATCGCTCAGTTACTGCGTCAGTTGATCTGGCGTGCAATGAAAAAACAAGCATGGGTACCAGAAATTGGTTTTGTTTTAATCAATTGGATTATACTTTGACAAAAAGCGTTGCAGTGTTACGAAGTAAGACGATTATGGTTTTAATTAGAATGACAAAAGTACAAAGGTACTTTTGTCATTCTAATTAAAACGATAAAAGATTTAATATAATATTTTTGAAATTGGTTAGTAATGGTACTTTTACACGTAAATTTTTTTCGTCAATTTAAACTACATGAGGCGGGTGTTTCCTGGCTGACTACACTGAGAAGAAACACAGAAACAACCTCACTTTTTTAATCCATACAATGCATTATGTAAAAAAATATATAAGCTTACATTTTTTTCCAAAAACATGTCTGGGTACGGATGTGGTTCGCCTCACTATTGTCCTTTTCTCCTTTTTACACTCTTAGGTCTTCTCAATCTTCTCAGTTGAATATTTGTAAGTATAAATGGTATGGGAACCAAGTTAAAGACGAACAGATATTTGTTACTTTCCCGATTCTATCATCGTATTGTTTCATACTACTAATATTAAAATTGCGAAAGTTTGTGAGAATGGATGTTTCTTACTCTTTTACGTCAGAACGCCTGAAAGGATCTTCACGAAATTTGGCACAGAGGTAGATTATAATCTGAAATAATACATCTATACTAATATATGAAGCTGAAGAGTTTGTTTGTTTGCTTGAACGCGCTAATCTCAGGAACTACTGGTCCGATTTGAAAAATTATTTCAGTGTTAGATAGCCCATTTATCGAGGAAGGCTAAAGGCTATATATCATCACGCTAAGACCAATAGGAGCGGAGCAGTAATAAAAATTGTGACGCAGACGAAGTTGCGCGGGTCAGCTAGTGGGTTATATATATCCCAGGAGTATGTTACCCAGGGATCACGCGGACGAAGCCGCTGGCAGAAGACAGTTCACATTAATTCCTTGCAACACTAGACTTTCCTACTGCATTGATTTGTATCGTTTCTTCCTGAGGGAATTGGATCGTAAACCACAGTTAGTAACTACCTCACACAATGTTCCTATTTCCTTCTATTTCCGACCTAGCTTTTATCTGTTGGCAACATTTGTGAGTCACCTAGGGAAATTGATGGCTACCTCCTAGCTAGGTTCCCCCGGTGAAAGCGGTCGGGCCATAAAGTAACCACTAGGTTCTTACCCTGGTACTTTTCTGGATGAGATATGGTTAATGAAAACCTATTGAACAATTTAATATCCAACTAATAAACAAGGATTTAAAGGTAGTCTTGGAGGATAGGTGGACAGATGGATGTTTGTTTCCCTTTCACGCAAAAACTACTGAACCGATTTTAATAAAACTCCAGTGTAATATTTATAGCTTATACCTCAGAATAACGTTTAAGAAGGACTAATTACTCGCGGTTGGAGCCGCGGATGGCAGCTAGTCAATGAATACAATTGTAAATAGATTTGGACAACATTTTGATAAAATCGTGTATAACAAATTGTTTTTTGTGTTAAATATAATATTAAAAAAAACTGGCCAAGTGCGAGTCGAACTCGCGTGCAAAGGGTTCCGAACGAATTTCATTTTTTTTAACGTGTTATTTTAAAATTTTAGACTTCTTATAGGTTTTCCTGTAATCTATAGGTAAAGGTCTATTATCTACATTTTTTTTTCAACATTGTAGGCTCAGTAGTTTTGGAGATAAGGGGTGGGAGAATGGTCAATATTCGTTTTTTTTTTTGAATAACGTCAAAACCATTTATTTTAAAATTATGAAAAAAATATAATTGAAACCGTCGCAGTAAGCCCTTTTATTTGATTCATCACAGGATACAGTTTGAAAAGCTTTTTTCTTTTAATTTTGTAATTAGACCCCCATACTAAAAATTTTGTGATTTACGTAATGCGTCCGTGTTTGGGTCGAGTAGATCCGGAGAAAACTGGCTGTGACAGACGGACAGACAGACAGATACACATACAGACACACAGATAGACTGACAGACAGACAGATAGACAGACAGACACCCGAGTGAACATATAAGAGTACCGTATTTTGTTCGGAACCCTAAAAATATCATCTAAGTTGGGGACGGGTGATGACAAAGTCAAAAATATATGGGACCGATATAAGCTACAAAAAACCTGAAAACCAATCTTGTTAAAGTAGTTGCAGAGATGAAATGCTTTGAAAACGATTGCCACTCGTCTTCCACATATCCATGAGGATTTCCATCCAAAAATGAACTAGGAATTTATGAACGCGTAGGTATAATCTAATCAAAGTGAATGTATCTAATGCACACTCTAAGTAAAGTTGTATGTAATACCGTCTAATCTTATAAGATTAACCAGATTATTATGGGGTACGCTTCTAACTCCCCATGTACACACTGCGGTGACGGGAGCGACTGACGCGGCCGTGGAGATGAAATCTGACACTAAACAGAGATTTTGATATAGCAAATAAAAAGTATAAGTGCACTAAACATAAGAACACTAGTTTATCTAGCCTATCCTTTCATGACAACTTAAAAATGTTATCCTGATATATAAAATTCTTCCGTTACTGATGTGTGGCTGACAGGCAACGCACAGCCGAAACTACTGGTCGTAGAAGGCTGAAATTTGGCATGTAGGTTCCCTAGGGAGTTTAGGGGAGCACTAAGAGAGGATTATTCGAAATTCTTACGGGAACGGGATAAAACGGGATATGCGCGTACGAATATCATAGTGTGCTAGCTACCAAGTGATATTTTTTTTCGTGTCATGTATTAATTACTTTGCATACTATTATATACATTCAAGTTCTTAAAACGTAACAGACAGATGTGTTGCTGGGAAGTTTGTTAGCCAATTCTTCTCCACAGCTAAAACACTAGGAAGTGGTGACGGGCGGGCGTTTTGGGGTACTGTCTTTTGTAAAACTTGACGTTCAAAAAGTGCTGGCTCTGTCTAATTTGAATAAACGACTTTTGAGTTTGATTTCGAAGTCTCAGGCAAAAGCTAGTAAAATATTTATTTCGCGCTTCAACGGTTGATTAGATTTGGAGGAAATTTATGTTATGATGGAAGCTTCCTACCAGTCAGAAAAAAAAAATTGTTCATATCAGCACTTCAGAGATTACCAAACATCATACGAACAAATATTTTAAAGTTAACAAAAGCTTAGATTTTTTTAGGAGATCGGAGATATTTACTAAAACAAATATATTTTTAAAACTTTGTTCTACTCAAAAGCAAAAGTTATATAGCCACAAACTTTACCATTTCACATAAAATCTTAAAAATACTACTTCCTTCTCCTAAAAAATAATTGGCGATATACTTCGGTGAAACAAAATCCACGATATAAAAGAAAGAGTTCACTTGAACTGCCGTTCGCAGAACGAACGTCGACGTTCGCTTTGAAATTCAAATTTTCAAACGCATGTTTCATAAAGCGTGCTTATCTGTTTTCTCTTTGCATAACTCTGTCATGTTCAACTAGAAATATTCTGCTTTTAACGATATTACTTTATGTTTGAAACAATTACTACGGAGAAGTCCAGTTCGTTCAGTTTAAAACCATTTTTAAAGTTGATATAACTTTTTGCTTTTATTGGCAATGTACGTACTCTATCACCTAGAATATAAAAGGCTTCTCAACAGTTGTATTTTGTGATAGTACAGTAAAGCTCATGGCATGTGTTTTGTGTGTCTTCTGTGTTTTCAATTAGTCAATCCGACCAGCAGCTTTCAACATTTTGAGCAGTAAAAGGCCCTAAATTTCACACTACCTCTTGCCTTTTTTTAGGGATGGGAAATCATCAAATGACGCCTCCCGCTCTGGGTGAAGCAGGAGTGTCAGACTCTTACTGACTAAAACCCATCCGTGTTCCTCCTCATGCCCTTTGCGTTCCAGGGCCGCGGTGACTCTTTCGAACAAATTCCGCAACCCCGGCAGGACACTACCTTTTGCATGCGACTTCGTTCTCGTGGATAAATATCACGCAGATAACTTGACTTTTTTAATCCAGAAAGAAATGAAAGATGTGTTTTCCTACTAAAATAAAATTATTTGTTGTAATACTTGTTAGCCCCGAAAATTTTACTTGTTTCGTAATTCTGATCTGGGGTGAGACCTGGGCCTGGGGCTAAAAAGGCCAATTTAGGAGAATTATATTAGAATCATAATATTAATCACACAACAATCTGTCAAATTAAATTTTCATCTCTATCGCTAATGCTTTATGGTTCAAGGTTGATTGGAAAAATTTGACAGTGACGGGTAGCGTGCGTTGCTTTCTGATTCTGCTAAAGTGGTTTTTTTAGACCCGCAGATTCTTTTGAATCCAGAAACAAATGAAAAATGTGTTTTCCTACTAAAATAAAAGTATTTGTTGCATTAGTTTTTAGCCCCAAAAAATTTACTTCTTTGTGATAATGATCGGAGGGAAGAGCTGTATAAACATTTAAATTTCTAAATAAATAATTAAACAAACATAAAAAAATCACATTTATAATAATAGAAGGATTTTAGTTCTGACCAGTCCGGTAAATATATAAGAAAGAAAGAAACTAATTTATTTGGCACACACGAATACACACAATGTACGTAGGTACAATAAAATAAAACTTAATTTTAAACACAAAATAATAACATTGTGTGCCCCGCGGCTGCGCCAAATAGGTACAGTTCAGCAAAATGCCAAACAACTGGGAGCTGCCTGACGCTGGTTTTCAACTGCACCTTACGTATGTTTGTATCGTGTAGATTAATCTTCTCAAAACCAAGATTTTAATACCGTAAGGTCCGATCAGATTGCGTGTGCACTTTAAGTGCTTGTGATGAACAAAAGGACCATGTAACTCTCTCCTGTACCTATGTGTATGAAACTCTATTTGAGGTGTCACACCAAATGAACCGCTCACAGAGACTGCAAGATTGCAACTACACTACTTCGGGAGTGAAATCTCACAGAGTGCTTCAATTGTACTGTAGTTTATGTAAGTACAACACATGCACTTTATGTCACCTACCATACGAATAGAAACTCAATTTTTTTGGGGGCCCGCAAAATTAGCAAAATCTAAAGCGCTATTGATTTTTTTTTTTGAAACTAACTATTTATCCGCGGCTTTGCTGGCGTTAACCATTCAGCCTCCGTCAGCCCCCGAGAGGCAAAATCATTTTTAAACGATAGAATCCGTAATTCCCTATTGAGCCAAGTGAAAATAAACGCAAGACGCCTACAAATAACGTTTAAATCGCGCGAGCGTCGTCTCGTCCCGTAAGGGACTTACGGATACTGAGGGTTGGGGCGATTTTGTTCCGAAAGGGAATAGCGGATCCTGGGTGGTTAAAGTCGTCCATAATCCTACTCAGGGTCCTATCTATCTTTGTACTAAAATTTATTAATATTAGTTTGCAATTTAGGTGTGAAAACATAACAAGCTTGCAGCAAACATATTCTTGCTTGGATGGGACGCACAACTTTAATTTATATATATTTTAGAAGTTATTTGTGCCTAAATCGTTCATTTCTGTATTATTATTGTTTGTTTTGTTTTTGTGTTGTCAACTTGTCACTGTCAGTCAGTGCCGGACGTCACACCATAGACAACTATTGAACTGTGTTCGGTTTTGTCTGTGGTGTGACCAGTGCCTCGTGGTAGGTTATGTCCGGTCCTGACATAGTTTATATTGTAAATGGTTTTCGTTTTTAGTTTGTAACTGCTTTTATTTAATTTGGTGATTTTATGCGTCATTTCTGGCGGAATTAAAAGTATTTTCTTTCTTTCAAGCAAACACATTTTTTCCGTTCCCGTAGAAATTTCGGGAAATCCTCTCTTAGTGCTCTTTTACGGAGTGTAGGGAAGCTACATGCCAAGTTTCAGCTTTCTACGACCAGTAGTCGGCTGTGCGTTTTCTGTCTCACTCAGTCACAAAGGAAGATCTATATATCTATACTAATACTATATAAAGCTGAAGAGTTTGTTTGTTGGCGTGAATGCGCTAATCTCAGGAACTACTGGTCCGATTTGAAAAATTCTTTCAGTGTTTGATAGCCCATTTATCGAGGAAAGCTATATGCTGTATAGCATCACGCTTAGACCAACAGGAACGGAGCAGACGAAATTGCGCGGGTCAACTAGTTTAATATATGAAGATTTAGGATGGCATGTCCAAAGTTCGTTTCTTTAAAATATGCCACGGAAAAATAACAACAACTACAACTTTCTTTCATCCAGAGTAATATTGTCCTCTTACGTCAATTTCGTCAGCTCTATATTTGAACATAATTCAAATCTTGGGCACCTCAATGAGTAAAACATTACAAGCATGAAATAATATAATATTCGTTACTAATTGAACCTCGGTTTGTTATCAATTATAACTGAAATCGATCCCAATTCAATTTATTGAACTAGCTTTCCGATAATTGAACCAATCGATTGGCTGTATGAAAGTGAATTACCCAAAAATGATATAGCAATATTTCAGATTACTACGTGGTAAAAATACGAAATAGTTGGTTTAAGCGTAGCTGTCAAAAGGAGTATTATATTCCTTAAGTCTAATAAAGTGAGTAGGGATGATGAATAAGATTCGTTATAAGTAGAGAGTGAGCTTGTTACGACAGTTTATTCTTCACAGTATTTTATATAAACTCGAAAATTAAATTTGACAGATTGTTGTGTGGTTTATATTAAGATTCTAATATGAGGCCACTTTAGCAGAATCAGACGTCACGCTACCCGTCACTGTCTAATTTTCCAAATCAACCTTGAACCTAATGCGTTAGCGATAAAGATGAAAATGAAATTTGACAGATTGTTGTGTGTTTTATGTTAAGATTCTAATATGAGGCCACTTTAGCAGAATCAGACGTCAAGCTATCCGTCACTGTCTAATTTTCCCAATCAACCTTAAACCTAATGCGTTAGCGATAAAGATGAAAATGAAATTTGACAGATTTTTGTGTGTTTTATATTATGATTTCAATATGAGGACACTTTAGCAGAATCACACGTTATGCTAGCCGACACTGTCTAATTTTCCCAATCAACCTTAAACCTAATGCGTTAGCGATAGCGATGAAAATGAAATTTGACAGATTCTTGTGTGTTTTATATTATGATTCCAATATGAGGACACTTTAGCAGAATCACACGTCACGCTACTTGTCACTGTCTCATTTTCCCAATCAACCTTAAACCTAATGCGTTAGCGATAAAGATGAAAATGAAATTTGACAGATTGTTGTGTGGTTTATATTATAATTCTAATATGATTCTGCTAAAGTGGCCTTTTAAGACCACAGGAAAAGTGTTTATTAAAGCAATTTTAGTATTTCTTTAGAAAATGAAAAATCACATTTCAATCACTATTTTTTAGACCCGCGTGGTTGCGGAGTTTTTCGAAAGAGTTAACGAAACCCTGGAAAGCAAAAGGCATTTAGAGGAACACGGTTGGGTTTTAGTTAATAAGAGTCTGACACTCCCTTCTGCTCTTCTCAGAGCGGAAGGAATCATTTGATGATTATAGATAACTAGCTGACTCGCGCAACTTCGTTTGCGTCACAATTTTCATTACTGCTCCGCTCCTATTGGTCTTAGCGTGATAATATAGCCTTCCTCGATAAATGGGCTATCTAACACTGAAATAATTTTTCAAATTGGACCAGTAGTTCCTGAGATTAGTGCGTTCAAGCAAACAAACAAACTCTTCAGCTTTATACATTAGTATAGGCATAGATGATATGAGCCAATACAAAAAAAAAAAACAAAAAAGGTATCTTGGGTGAGGAATTATGCATGTCAAGTTTCAATAAAACCTGTTCATTCATTTCCAAGAATAAGAACTTGTGAGTTTGTCAGATTAGAGAAACACCAAAGAAACATGATTTTGTACGAAATATGGCAACATGGCGCCAACTTTAAACGAATTAGAATAACGGCAAGAAAATTTATGAATTATGAGTGTTATAAGAGCTACTTTCCTAAAAACAGAATTGTAGTTACCTAACTAAACCCTTCCAAATAACCTAAAAGATAACCCCTAACTAATACCCAAACTAGATCACCAAAGATGATATAACAATTACGTGCCAAAAATACCTACTACCCTTCTACCTCCCTATCCAAAAATGCTACATTCACATTTGCACCCTTTCCCGATCGTTTGGATTCAGTGAACGAAGCCGCTGTAAATTTCCGAGTTATTAGAATTATATCGGTCCCCAATAAAGGATTATTAAGTGTCCTTTCGGCTCGTTTCGGTAATAGAAAAACGATGTACTGATTGCAAGATTTTGTTCGGTTTTTAAGGGAGATTTTGGGGTATTTTGTTTCGGTATTCTGCGGGTCTAAAAAAGCCACTTTAGCAGAATCAGAAAGCACATCACGCTACCTGTCATTGTCAAATTTTTCCAATCAACCTTGAACCTAATGCGTTAGCGATAAAGATAAAAATGAAATTTGACAGATTTATTTATTTCTATCTAATAAAATGAAATTTGACAGATTTATTTATTTCTATCTAATAAAATGAAACTTGACGGATTTATTTATTTATTTATATTTACAGGTTTTCCACCTAATGTGATAATGTATTCAACTATTATTAAAGCTAAACAATTTAAAAAAAACTAACAGTTTTCGATCTTAGTACGTATTGCTAATACAATCACTATGTCATAGTATGTCCGACGATGTGGACCTGGAGAGGGAACGAAGAGCGTTGGCAGTTCGATGTAACATGCTGGCCCGTAGGTTTGCACGTTGTACAAAAGAGGTTAAAATCACGCTCTTTAGGGCGTACTGCCAATCTATGTACACGTGCGCCCTATGGGTCGACTATACAAAAAGCTCGTACAGCGCTCTGCGAGTCCAATATAATAACGCATTCAGAGTAATGTTGGGGTTACCGCGCTTTTGCAGTGCATCTGGGATGTTCACGGAGTATGGAGTGTCCGATTTTTATTCTATTATGCGGGCACGAATAGCATCTCTGATGCGGCGAGTGCGCGATAGCTCCAACAGCTTGGTGGCGATTGTGGCCGGCAGAGTAGATAGCCCAATGGTGTGGCACTGGATGACGGCACATCGTGCGTCATTTAATTATGTTAAATAACTGCTTATGTGTGTATTTTTAATTTCTATTTGTTTGTGTTTATTTATGACTTTTGTGTGGTTATGGACTCCGGTCTGAAATAAAGTTTTTATTATTATTATTATAGCAGGACCATAACATATCTCAAAGAGAGCTCTCACTATGAACTCACCTAGAGTACAACAAAATAGGTCTATGTAGTCTGCTATACTGTTGAGGATACGGAGTGCACGCGTAAACGGCGCCTCATTTACCAGATTGTTGCGTGATTAACACTATGATTCTAATATGATACTGCTAAAGGCCTTTATAGTCCCCTGGATTGTTTTCAACCTGGAGTGTCAATTCTTCTAACTTTTAAGCAACTTTTGCACTCGCTTGTCAGTCGCAAACTGTCAAAAATGTATACAAATTGAGACTTTTTTGACAGAATGCGACTGAAATGCAAATGCAAACGTTGCTTAAAATTACTTGAATTAATGCCAGATTTCCATAAATAGAATTTTAAATACTTGATTTTTAACTCTGCTAATTAAAATTCTGTTTATCTACCATTTTTTCAGGGTTCCGTACCTCAAATGGAAAAGACCGGAACCCTTATAGGATCACTTTGTTGTCCGTCCGTCCGTCCGTCTGTTTGTTAAGATCCTTTATCTCGGTAACGCGTGCAGGCATCGAGTTGAAATTAAAACCGTATACTCAAGTCTACAGTTTCTTGAAGCTGTGAAAAAATTATACTTCTAAGTTAAGGGAAAAAAAAGATACGGTCGTTTATGCCGCAAAAAATGTATATTCGACACTCTCAAGGGAATCAATTTTTTTTATAAATATTATTTTCCGTTGACCTAGAACTATGTAATTTGGCTAGTAATACCTTCTTTATATAATGAAAGTATAGGGGAAAGTCTGAAAACTATGCATCTGTAATTAAATAAAAAAAACATAGTCTTTACCTAAAAGTAACATGTACTTACTTACAAATTTGTACTTACGGTACCCTGGGTGGGCGAGACCGACTCGTACTTGTCCGGTTTTTTATTATTGTTCAGCATTAACTGTCCTACTGCTGGGGTAAGAACTTCCCTGAATTCTTCCAGGTATTATTTTCATAATCCACTTCGAACTATGTAGCACCTGCGGAAGGCGTCTAGGTCGTTTTGCCAACTCGGGAAGAGCTTTGATTTAATGTTTTAATGTAATGAGTATTTCAATATTGTGATAGATGAATAAAAGTAAGTTGTTATTAATTATCATGGTTTTCTGATGCATTAGTGGTCGGCGACCACTTTATAAACCTTTATAAACAGCTGTTATAGGGCCCATGAAAGTGATATTGAATAAGTGATATTGCTTTTGACTTGCACTACCGATTTTTTTTTTGTGGCAATAGCTTTATTTTGGCCTTTTAACATTCGGTATTGCTTAAAGAACAAAAATTTTCTTAGAGCCCAAACACAATCGATTGTTTTTTCTTTCGAATTTATTCTAAATTATGACAGCCTTATTTAACTAAGAAAACGCACACACAACCGGAATTACTATCTATGCCTTTAATATAATGAAACAAAGTTTTCCATGAATATACCATAGGTATGCACAGGAAATTCCATTTATCACGCATAGTTTTCCCTGTAACCCTGTCACGGCATTGATATACCAAATCACCATCACTCTCCACAAACTACATTCATCCAACATGTACAACGATCTAAATCAAATTACGCTTACCGAATCATTATAACCGTTTGGCTGTTCATTTCAGTGACATCACACACTATCACCCATTAATAATTTCAAACTCATTTGGATTATGTACGTTTCATGAATTAAATTACATTTTGAAAGCGCCTGTAAGCCCTCTGAGGGATTAGTGCAGCTTGTATTTCGATGCTTCAGCTTCGTCGGGAGGAAGATTCGATTGGAGTTTGTTTTAAAGAGTATCTTATTTGGTTCTGTTTTTGGGTGCTTGTTAATACGGTAGTATGGGGATCTACCTGAGATTTAGAGACGTTAGTTAAGCTTTAAACATACCCAACGAGTAAAAGAACACGTGTCTTACTAAACAAGAGTCTGTCAGTAGATGGGATTGAAACAGGGCCCAGACTAGACGGAAAATATGTAAAACCAATAACAATCTGCCTAGCCTTTTTCCAAATATGTTGGGATCGACATCTAGTGTAACTGGATGTAACTGAATACCAGTACTTTACATGGAGCGGCTGCTCATCTAATTTCCGCTGCGATACTGGGAAAACGTAAAAGACGTAAAACCATTGGAGTAAACTAGGTCTCTCAATTTCTTTAGGCCTATGACTAGCTCCTTTGTGGTCTACCACGGCCCTGTCTCTCGATTTCTGGGCACCAATTTTATGTTTTGTGGGCCCAACGCTCGATGGGCATGTGGCAGACATCTCCAGCTATGTTAAGCTGGGCAGCCTTCTGAGCCACGTCAACGATCTGAGTTTTGGATGACAGAACGACTTGGATGATCCTTGGGAATTGACAATAAGCGACACATTTATACACAGGTTTATAAGTATTACAACCTAGTCCCTAATCCTGAAAGCACGGTTTCCATCTGTGGTGCACCTCGTCTCCGTTACGAGGTGACACAGTGAGAACATGTGCATGAGAAAAGTATACAAAACTCAGGGTCGTTTGTAAGGATCCGTGAAGTGAACCGTTAGCAACTTGTAGCTCGCGAACGGTGCAAAGATATTATAAAAATATAAAATGACTAGCTTAAAAATTAATGTGTGATTAATACTGATATCACTGTAATACTGCAAAAATAAAAATTAATAATTAATCTGAGGTCTCAAACATTTTTATGAAACTAAATCCTTTTGTTTAGTAAATACTTCCATTACTTAATTACGAAGCCATAAAGACGACAAAGAAAAACAAATAAAAAATATGAAACGAAAACTTTACAAAAGCTGGGATTAGGATGTCTGTATAATGAACCGACTTTTTAAGCACCTATTAATAAAATAGCTATTCATCGTGATATTAAGTAGCCCTGTTGTTCGGGAAAAGTAGGCCAGTGAAAGGGTGGCGCTCCTTCTTCTTCTGAAGAGAATATTGTCATATTTTTCAACGCTTTGAGTAACGGATTGAACATTTATTGAGGCTGTAATACTGACAATATTATAAAAATAATTATTTTACAATAAAAACTTTACCAAACGTATGACACTATTTTTTCCAGGTTTTCTGAACTCAATTAGTTACACACTACCTATGGTAGGCACCTACACATTGACTTTTTTTACTTCAAAAACGAAAATAATGCTGTTTTGAATTGACATCTACCATATCCTTTAAATTTTCTACCAATGAAAAACGCGTCATAATTTGTTTTTGAGTACCTACGAAGAGATATTAGGGGAAGGTCAATGTACCTTATTAATAATTTATCTGCCGCCTACCATGGCATTATTATGCAAACCAAATACAAAGACACAGTTATCTATTTATAAGCAAAACACAAATTCATGCTAATCTGAACAAACAAGATGTCCTAACGTAATCACTCTCGCTTGTTTCAGATGACAATGGAGAGACGAATCGCCGGAGTAATCTACATATTGATCACTTTCGCTCTCGTTAATGAAATGTCAATAAACGTGTACGCCAGGGACAACAACAAAAGGCGCACCAAAGAGAAGAGCGGTGGTTTCCAAAAGAATATTTGCGATATCACAGACCGCGATTCAAAAGTTCACTGCTACTGCGAAAATACTAGAGAGCCAAGGAATGCGACCAAAGCGGAATGTTGGGTGTTCAACGGCGGCATACCGCGCGACGACCTCATCTGGCAGAGTTTTGCGTCCCAACCAATTTTGCAAACTTTGTCTTTTAACGTCCGAGTCGATGGCGCTTTAGGCTATATACCGAGCAAGGCACTATTCTATCTACAACGCTTGAAGTCAATCAATATCAAGTACGGCAACATCGTCGATGTAACTCCTTTCGCTTTCGCCAACTTAACTAATCTAAAAGAAGTAAGCTTATCTCAGAATCAAATCGAAAACCTGCAACAGTACTCATTCGCTCACCTACCGAACATAACAACTCTCAATTTGGAAGAAAACAATATTATAGATATTGATGCCGAAGCTTTCTACGATCTACCAAAACTGCAGAAGTTGGTGTTTACCAAGAATAATATATCCACGATCAGAAACGGCACTTTCCAGCACACGTTCAATTTACTGGAATTGGATTTGAATAAGAACAACATTTACTATTTGAACCGACGGACATTCGACGGATTGGCGAATCTAAGGAAATTGGATCTCAGAAAGAACCGAATACAAAATTTGACGGAATTCACGTTTGCCGAGCTGTGGAATCTTCAAGAATTACTATTGGGCAAGAATGATTTGCGGTACATATCGGAGAGGGCATTCGACGGACTGTCTCAACTGCGAAAGTTGTCCCTGGATGACAATAAATTGGCGTCGCTCCCGTCGGGCTTGTTCGAAGGGGTAAGGGGCCTCAGCTCCCTGGACTTGCGCTCTAATGAGCTACATGCGTTAACTTTTGACAATATCAAGCCTATATTGGACAACTTGAAACCGCAGAACAGTAATCTACTACTCGAAGGTAATAATGAATACATAATACTTCCTTATGTCGAGTTTCATGAACTTAAAACACTCGATGAATATTAAACGTGTTGAAACTGAGACGTTATTATTAACTTTAACGCACTTGGAAAGTTTGTTCTTTTATGATGCCTACGGGTGTTCTTAGTTGGGTTGGAATGGGTCAGATAGAAGTGGAAAATGTTGTATAATCCGTTTCATTCCTAAATTAATTGTAAATTAGTTTAAACTTGCCTACCCTAGGCTGTTGCGTGAAAGTTTTAGTTTTAATGTCCACTGTCCGGTGTGTTTTTGTCTGTTTAATAGGAAGTAAACTTTATTTTGTTAACGAAATAATTTTGTTTCTTTTTATAGAGAACAACTTCGTGTGCGACTGCAGATTAAAATGGATGCATTCACTGCGAAACGACACAAAAAGTCAAAACACAAAGGAGTCCCTAGACGGCGTAACGTGCAAAATGGATCCTCCCATCGTCAGTTCCGCTTACAACAAAATGCCTGACGCTATGGACAACAAACTGGATTACAATCAAGACATACTCCACGCCGGCCTAACCATCGAAACGCTGAACGACAAAATGAACGTAACGGAAAAGAAGACATTACCAGGCGACCTATCTAAAGATGACGGTAATGAAATATCCAAAAAGGGTGTTAAAAGGACTGTTTTGAAAATCCCTGCTGATACCCTTCCGTGCCCAAGGGATGCCATAAAAACAACAGAGATACCAGCTTATATAGTAGATCCGGTTATACCAATTCAGAACGAGATGAAAACTTATAGATTCCATGAAACAAATTCGGGTTATATGAATATGAGGTCTAGTTTTGGCTTTGTAGTTTTATGGAGTATTTGTTTTAGATTTTTCTTTACTTAAGTAAGTGACGTATCTAGTCGTTAAAGTAAGTGAGATACAGACTATTAAGCCGACGATTGATGGCTGCGCACGGATATAATGACTAACACTTTGCTAAGTCCTGTATGAGATAAACAAGGGAGATTTACGAGTGTGGAATAGAAACGTAATCTTGTAAGATGTAAGAACATTGACTGTCGGAATAACAAAGGTGACGCATAAGTAAGTGATGTTGTTTGAAAAACAGGGTCAATTTCTTTGGGATATGTATGGAATTAAAAATTCAAGTAGTGACATAAATCGGGGTGTAAATATTATTTCATAATTTTCATGAAAGCTCTTAAAATGATTAGTCATCATAGTAATAAATGCACTATTAATATACGCAGTCAATAAAACAACAGTTTTCACATAAAATATTATATTTACTTAGGGCATTGCTGATTCTGTACCATTAGTTAGTGATTAAGGTTTCAGAATTTTGTTATGTCAGCGGCACTAAGGTTGAAGCCTCAGAACTTAAAAATAAAATATAATCACGAAACAAAATGTACTCAACGTAGAAAACACAAACTGTTAATGTTAAAATACTGTAAAATATACAAAGTGTAACTAAATGAACGCAAACCCTGAAAAATGGTCATTGTAATTTCATTATGAACAACTTTTACTTTGAGAATAACCCTGAAATCGAAATAAAAACATCGACTGTCCCATACATTCACGTAAGTGCGTATGACTCGCCAAAATGTGCTGAACAGGTGATTTGTCTTTCGCGAATTCAGAGTTAGTTCCATACTAAAAGTTATTCATATTGACGAGTACAATGAACTTTTTTCAAGTTTCACATTTATTTGTTGCAAGTTGTTAAAAAAAAAAAACGAGAAAATGAACTATAGAAGCAGCTAACAATAGAAAATGAGGAACTAAATAGTCTATCCGTATGCAGCGATCAAGAGCCATTCACTTCACATTAACACATAGGCCACATTTAATTGCAGGCATTTGTTTTCAATGAGCACAAAATATATTATACCTAAAGCAACCAATAAAGTGATTATATCCACAGTATGAATGTTGTAAATTATAATTATAATGTTAAGTAGATGTAATGTATAAAGCTCTGTTTAAACGCACTCGAATTTTCACTCATTAAACATTATTTTAAGGGAAGAGGTGTGAGCATGCCTAATTTATTTTGTAATCTTGGTTAATTTGGCTTCGGTGAACTCTGACTTCGGTGAAACTTTTAATCGGGAGGCAATAATGGTTTGATGGGAAATTAATTTGATTTTAAATGGTTGGTTTATGTCGATACAAATCATGTGTGATTAATTATTTGCAGCAGTCATTAGTTAAGTTTACATTATTTTTTTGTGGCGCTTATCTTCCCAACTTTCAATTTTTTTTTTGTATGCGTCATGCTTGGCGTAAATAATCCTTTTTTCTTTCTTTTTCAATTTTGTTGACTTTGATATTTATTGCATAGCTTTAATAAATAAATAAAAATGTAACCAAAGGTTTTCGGTTAAAAATAAAATATCTCATTTAATTTCATTTAAGTCGGCTAAAGTATACTGAACGTAATTGTTCTTTGTATTATCCAAATGATTATTAAAAAATATTTATTTTGAACGATAATACTTTTCAGTTTTCCAGGGAGCTAGTCGTATTGACTATATTACAGTCATAGACAAGCAGAATAAATGCCTTTTAGCTATATTATTATAATGCCTGCAACATTCCATCTATTTTGTTGTGGTAGATACCGCGGCTGCAGCCTAAGTTAATATTATAATTAACCCTGTTATAATAGTCGAAGCTAAGCTTCTGCTAACATAATAGCATTATAGAATTACCCAAGGAGTATTTGCACTAGATCCATACAGAAGGTTTAGTATTCACGATGTCAGATTTTAAAGAAAGGCTTACGATAGATTTATCATTTTTTTAAATGTAATACGACTTTGTCGATATGGTTACGAAGATAGCATGAACATCATTGGACACCAAAAATAATTCCAAATATGTTTATGAATACATCTTCTTTACACAAACTTAATGCTATGGGCACAACGGCGGTCTTATCGCTGACAGCAATTTCTACCAGAGGGCTTTAGTGCGAGTTTTTTTTAACATACTCGATCGCGTTAACTTGAACGTTTGCTTATGTCAAATTGTATGGAAAAAACTTTTCCGTTATTGTCAGCAGACGGCGCTGCAGCGTGCATTGCTAGTAAATTCACGAAACATAAAGCAAAACAAAATACAAAAAAAAAAAAAAAAAAAAAATACACAACAGTATTTTTTACTCATATTTTTTTTTTAAATTTTATTTGCTGTTTTATCTTTTTGCATTATAAAAAATGTGGTTTATTTATCATATTTTTTAACTTGAATTTTATAATACTGCACACTGCACTGTGAATTCTTTGCGGTAAACACAGATCATTATACGAACACAGTGACACCGTCTATTCGCGTTGTGCATACATCTGAATTATCCTTGGCACATTGAACGCACCGTTTCGTGTTCGTGGCAGGGTTACTGCCGTTTTGGCATGCAGTTTGCTTTACATCGAATTCTGTGTTAATATACTGGAGTAAAAAAACTATGCTTTCGATGGTAGGTACATATTTTACCTACTATTAAATTAAGAAAACAGCAATAAAACATAGCTTGTATACTATAATCCTAACTAATATTATAGTATATGTAAAACTGAGTTTGTTATTCTTCTGAGTTTGTTTGTTATCTTTTTAAACTTTTTTATACATTTTTAAATATTTCAAAAAAAATACAGGGTCATAGTTACCAGGCCCGGGCTCTAGAGAGAGGTACCTCCTAACAATGCGAGCTGTGTCAAGAAGTACCAGTGTTGGCCGGTTTTTTTTCTTTGTTTTTTATTACAAATTTTAATTAATTTTGCTACAGAGATAGATGGACCTTGGAGATGGTTATACGGCTACTTTATTTCGTGCAAAGCTGAGGGGTAAAAGCTAGTATTTTAGATAATTCAAACACAAAATTCCATTGTCTATGATGTTTAAAGCTAGCCGGGAAAACAATCTATCCAGATGTCAATTCATAACTGACAGTTCAAAACTGACAGCTTAATTTATTCGTAATTTTAGTCATCTGTCCAAGCGTCCCGAGCTTGATAAAAATTGAGTGGCAGGCGAGACTATACTTAGATCAATTTTAATGTATCAACTTTAAAAATGTGAACTTTTGTATTTAATCCTTGTGGAAAAAATATTTTTCACCAATAAAAAAAAAAAAAATTAATGCAACACATTCCAAACCAGAATGGTTACATAACAATATAATGAAAAAAAAAACCACTGTGGCTTTATAATCCCATATCTAAATTAAGGTTTTAAGTTACGGTTATTTTACTATCATGGACTTTAGCCGAAAATCTTGAGGGGAGCCAAAGCAAGAGCGAAAGAGACAACGCTCTACAAAAATCTTCGGGAAAGAAAGAGGGGTAAAACCGAATGCAAGAGGCAAATTGGTTTTATGTCGCAAATAAAACAAAGACCCCTTACTAGTGATTAAATTTTAGTACTGGCTTTAGGTTCCTTTATATCGGATTAGTGTTGGGGAAAAATAAGAAAATACGAAATAGTAATTAGAGGAAATGGTAAAGAGGGTGTTTGGAAAATTTTGCGAATTACTTTCTTTGATCCTTTTAAAGCAGGATGATACATTTATGGCTTCAATATTATCAGTGGAAACCCTGAATGAATTTAGTTCAACAGATTTTCTTTCGAACGCAGCTGTCTTACTAAATTGTTTAAGACATTATTATCATCTGGTAGGGGTAAATTGGCATTCGGTTAAGTAAGGCTGATAAAACTTAAAAAAAAACAAATTTGTGTAACTTTATTTGAATGTATTAAACTTATATTAGTGCTTATTTACTCGTAAGTCATTGAAATGTTACAATTTTATTATTATATAACGTTATTTCTAGTCATTTACGTTTTTTTACTATTTATAAAAGATTTTTTGGTATAAAACGTTGGTAAAGATAGCTTATGATTTTATACACATTGATGTTTCAAGTACGTCCGACTAGTGCTCATGAACTCCTATCATGACGTTTTCATACGGCTTGCAAATCAAGCTGCAAACCTCGAAACATACCTACTTGTGTAATACTGTAAAAACCATAAAATATTAAAGTCATGCTCTCACCCCTTATTCTAAGATCTCATGTATGTCATCTATTGTGTATAACGTTGTATAAAGTATTTTGACAAGGCATTTTTTGTATGAATAAAAAATTATGGTGTAATTTTTTTTTAGCATTGTTGTTTTATTATACCCCTTTGGTTTTTTTTTAATGGAGAATTGGCGTTTAGTACAGCGTGCAATCGGGGTTGGAGATTGGAGATACCAGTGATCCCGAGCAACTTTTGGAGGCGAGACGGCAGGTTTAATTGCCTTATCCAGTTATAAATACTCTGAATATGCATGAGATGTTTTTAGGACAATTGACAACTTATTTCTTGATCAAAGCAAATTGCATAAAAGTACGAACCCTTCAGCTAGCGTGTAGCTAACAAGTAGTGCTGAAGTTCGTTTGATATCTCTGAGAGTGGAGTACCTTTGACGGGTAGCGGACTGCAAAAATGGTGATGAAAAACATATTTTAGGCTAGGAAGACGATTGTCGAAACGTCAAAAATGTATGGGATTGTCAAACGCTGTCCAAATGTCACGTGACAAATTTCATATATTTTTTAGAATTTTGACAATCGTATTCGCTAATAAAATGGCGTTTTGTCTAGTCTCTAGCTAGCTAGAGGCTCCATTACAGCGGAGCGAGGCAGCGGAGCGGAGAAACGGAGAAATTTTATCCAATGGAATTTTATAAAATCTCCGCACCACGTAGGTCACTGACATTTTGACTGATGTGATTGGTCAATGCCTCGCTGTCTCGCTGTGAGACAACAAGCATAGAGAGGCAGTAGAGTGGAGAAACGGAGAAATATTAACCAATGGAATTGCGCAAAATATCAGTGACTAACGTGGTGCGGAGATTTTGTGCAATTCCATTGGTCAAAATTTATCCGTTTCTCCACTCTACTGCCTCGCTCTGCTGAAATAAACAGGCAGCCTAAAACACTGGGTGGCAACTAGTAACGACCCTGACTTGTATTCTAGGTCGAAAGTTTGAACCCAGGTTGACACTTTAATTAGTTTCATCACTATTTCCCTCAAAATACGTCAGTAAAATTTTCTGTCAGGCAACCGGAATGTCCATGAACAAAAACGAAGACATTTGTCACATTCGCCAACCCGCAATGATCTCGTATGGTACATTAGGTATGGCCCTTTACACAGAATGGAGACCTATGTCCTAGCTATGGGCTCATTATAATTATACTTAAGCTAAAACATATAACTTAGTAAATAACATGTGTAGTTGTTTAGGCCATTCAATCATAATCCTAATTTATTTATCCGTTTCTGACTGGTTAAGTGACTGACAGAAAACGCACAGCCGAAACTACTGATCGTAGAAAGCTGCAATTTGACATATAGGTTCCTTCGGGAGTGTAGGCGAGCACTAAGAGAGGATTTTCCGAAACTCCCACGGGATCGGGAAATAACGGGATATGCGCGTACGAAGTCGCGGGAAAAAGCTAGTCCTAACATAAAAAATTCTTCCGTTACTGACTGGTTAAGTGACTGACAGACAACGCACAGCCGAAACTACTGACCGTAGAAAGCTGGAATTTGACATATAGGTTTGTTCGGGAGTGTAGGCGAGCATTAAGAGAGGATTTTCCGAAATTCCCACGGGATCGGGAAAAAACGGGATATGCGCGTACGAAACGCGGGCAAAAGTTAGTCCTAATATATAAAATTCTTCCGTTACTGACTGATTGAGTGACTGACAGACATCGAACATCGGCTGTTCAATGTCTGTCAGTCTTCAGGTTCAGGTTCTAGGACATGCCGGTTTCCTCACGATGTTTTCCTTCACCGTTTAGAAATAATAAACTTATCCAAATGTATAAAATTCTTCCGTTACTGAGTGACTGACAGATAACGCACAGCCGAAACTACTGATTGTAGAGAGCTGAAAGTTGTTACGCTGGTTTCTTGGGGAGTGTAGGGGAGCACTAAGACAGGATTTCCCGAAATTTCTATGGGAACGGGAAAATGGGATATGTGCGTACCTACGAAGTCGCGGGCTAAAAGCTAGTTCAATATTAAAACCTTAATAACCGTATGCATATAGGACAAACTCATAAGGTGAAGTTCCATATTTCTGAAAGCTAGTTATTAATATACTTGTTAAGAGCTAAGTAAACTAAATCTGTTTGTGCTAGGACTCGGTTCACCACGACGAAAGTTTTACTTACTTTAATTTAAACTCTGGATCTATAAACAGTTTTGCTAACTTCGGTTTCAATATTTGGAAAGTCTTTCTATAAAACTTGAATTTGTTGTTCAATGAGTCGTTTGTTTAGCTACGAGTATCTCGGGTCAATATTGTTATAAAAGGCTGTGACATTGACGAAATACTCTTAAAATGATTATCGTGAGTAATAAATAAGATGTATTTAATCAATGCTAATGTTATAAAACTAAAGGGTTCTCATTCATCATCTCAGGAACTGCTGGATTATATTAATAAATTCTTTCATTGTTAGATAGCCCATTTATTGAGAAAGACTATAGAATATAATATAACATAACTCTATGACCAATAGGAGGGGAGCATTGATGAAAAATGTGACGCAGACGAAGTTTCGCGGGTCAGCTAGTTATCTATACTAATATATAAAGCTGAAGAGTTTGTTTGTTTGTTTGAACGCACTAATCTCAGGAACTACTAGTCCGATTTGAAAAATTATTTCAGTGTTATATAGGCCATTTATTGAGGAAGGCTATAGGCTATATATCATCACGCTAAGGGCAATAAAAAGCAGACGAAGTTGCGCGTGTCAACTAGTTATAAATTTAATAAAGCTGAGGAGTTTTTTTGTTTGGTTGAACGCGCTAATCTCAGGAAGTACTGGTTCGTATTGAAAAAATATGTATAAAATATAGAGTTAGATAAAATTATATATGTTGAGAAAAACTATAGACTATATAACATAACACTACAACCATAAGGAGCGGAGCATCGGTGATAAATGTGACGCAGATGAAGTTTCGCTGGTCAGCTATTTTGAGAATTAAAAATAAAACTGTCCATGTATTTTTAAGGTTCCAAATGTTAATATGAAAAAATGGAACACTTCTTGAAACACCCGAGTCTCTGTCTGTCTGCCACAACTAAGTTTCTAAGAATCTACTAGACTACATCATGTATAAGAAAAAATATAAATCTCCCCTTAAAACCAAAGAATTTCTTCTCTACTTATAGATTACAGGAAAACCTATATGTGTTCAACAATGGTTCATTCGAAACCCTTTGCGCGATTTCTGAAACTTTGATTTCTAGCTTATAGGCTTATGACTAGCTTCTGCCAGCGACTTCGCCTTGATCCCTGGGGAACATATTCTCGGGATAAAAAGTAGCCTATGTGTTATTCCAGACTATAATCTACCTCTGTGCCAAATTTCATGAAGATCCTTTCCGGCGTTTTGATGTGAAAGAGGGTCCATTCATCGTTTCGCATTTATAATCTTAATATAAATATAAATCACGTGTCAGGTTGTTTGTCCGCGATGGACTCCTAAAGTACAGAACCGATTTTGATAAAACTTTGTAACTATCTGTTATGTGATCCAACTTAAAAGATAGGATAGTTTTATGGAACGGGAAAAAATGGGATATGCGCGTACGAAGTCGCGGGCAAAAGCTAGTATTATATATAATATAAATTATAATTAGGATTACTACAGATGCATCCGCTTCTGTCTTATGGGAATCTTAAAAGCGACATAAGTGATTATGTTGGTTAGCTAAGAAGGAGGTAGAACGCAGGTAGAACCGAGATCAGGCTTGTCCGATAAAAGAGAAGCCTATGCTCAGAGTGGGCGAAGTGGGGCTGTGGATGATGAGGAGCATAAAGATTATCAATCATCATCATCAACATCATATCAGCAGAAAGACGTCCACTGCTGGACATAGGCCTCCCCCAAGCGTCGCCACAACGACCGGTCCTGTGCGTCTCCAATACATCGGCTACCCGCGACCGTCACCAGGTCATCGGTCCACCTTGTGGGAAGCCTTCCAACGTTACGCCTTCCGGTACGCGGTCGCCACTCCAGAACTTTTCGGCCCCATCGACCATCTGTTCCGCGAGCAATGTGCCCTGCCCACTACCACTTTAGTTTGGCGATCCTTCGGGTTATGTCGGTAAACTTGGTTCTCTTGCGGATATCATCATTCCTGATTCGATCACGCAAGGATACTCCAAGCATTGCCCTCTCCATTGCCCTTTGAGTAACTTTGAGCGTTCTGATGAGGCCCATTGTAATAGGCGTGCATACTTCGCCAATGCATAATTCGTTTCGCCAACGTCAACGACAGACGTCTATTTAGTCTAACAACTTTGTTCTAAACTTATCTGAAAGTGTCCATCACTGCACTTGAATCAGTTGCCATGACAACAAAGCTATAACTGTCAGTTTTATTGAGGGAGGCTGAATTAAGTGAAAGAAATTATATAAAAACTTAGGTAAAGTAATAATCGGATGACAGCTGCTGAAACAACCATGATAAGATGATCAGAAGAAAGTAAGTATCGTCGACCTCATCCCACCGGCCCCTTTCTACCATCAGACATCCAGACGCACTGCATCTTACCATCCCTACCTTGTTGCTATTCCACCAATTCGCACTAAGCGTTTCCAAACGTCTTTTATAATGCGCACAGCAAAGGAGTGGAACTGCCTCTGCCTGCGTCTGTGTTTCCAAACGCTTACAACACTAATCTCTTCAAAGTTAGAGTGCACAGGCTCCTTCAGGGTAAGCTCGCTCCATCGTAGACTTTGTCTGTGTCATCTCTGACCTAGACTAGAGTCAAGAACAAACCCATCACAAAATACAAAAAAAGGTAGGTAGTTAAACTTGTGTTGATAATGTTGGTATACTGTCTCTCCGATCACCTGTCTACCTGGTGGTAGAAAGGTTGCTTAATAGAATTGGCCGGTTGCGGAATTGTTCGAAAGAGTCACCGCATCCCTGGAACACAAAGGGCATTTGGAAGAACACGGGTCGGTTTTAGCCAGTAAGAGTCTGACACTCCCTTCTGCTTCGCCCAGAACAGGAGGAGTCATTTGAAGAATCCTGATCAAAAATAAAAAATAAGATGACAAATAGAATCAAAAGATAATCCTACTTTCTACTAATATTATAAATGCGAAAATTTGTGAGAATGGATGTTTATAACTCTTTCACGTAAGAACGCCTGAAAAGATATTCATGAAATTTGGCACAGAGGTAGATTATAGTCTGGAATAACATATAAGCTATATATATATCCGGGGAGTATGTTCCCTAGAGATCACACGAGCGCAGCCGTTAGCAGAAGCTAGTCCATATATACAACCCAAAAAACATAAGGCAAACTCGACACAAGTCCCCTATTTCATTTCAACAAACCCCTAAACCGTGTCACAGACGAGCAAATCACGTTTTAAAGCACGAAATTAAGCCGAGCCCATAAATTACATTCGAGACCCGAGAAGATTTCAAGGGATTTGTGAATTAACTCCGTATAAGGGTCCAGATAGTGGTATTATTCGGAATAAATGAGCTGTGAATGTACGCGTCGGTAAATGCATTTGATAGGGACGGTCGGTATGGACTGTGTTTGGTAACAGGTTGGTGATCTATGGGTGAGTGAATGGTATTGATTGAATGAAAATTTACCTGATTGAACTAAGAGTGTATTGTAAAATACAACTTTACTAGTATTATAAAGCTGTGGAGTTTGTTTGTTTGTTTGAACGCGCTCATCTCAGGAACCACTAGATCGAATTGGAAATCTTGAGATTTGGAATTGGGATTCTTTTAGTGTTGGATAGCCAATTTATCGAGGAAGGCTATACGTTATATTATTATAACATCACGCTACGACCAATAGAAGTGAATCAATGTGACGTAAATGAAGATGCGCGAGTCAGCTAGTTCTATAATATAGGACATTACTGCAGCGGCCAGCAAAAGAGGCATTGATGGACGAACGTGTAAATGTGGGCCCGAGGTGAAGCCGAGGTACACAGACGTAAGTACATCAATGCCTAGTTGTGGCCAAGGCTTGTATAGTATTTTTCTAAAATAATACGCGGAAATTAAAATACTGTTATTACTTTTCAAAATCAATGACGAATAACGAACAACATTAATTTTTCCCGCGTGATCATTTGTTTTTTTTTTTCAATAAACAGCTTTCTATTTGCAAGCCAGTTCGAAATTTAAATAAAACCTTTGATTAGTTACCTCCTTGGTTGCCATGTCTCGGAGTAAAAGATCGTTCCATTTTTAAATTACGCGACAGATATGAGTTTACTCTGTCATTTGTTTGGCCGCTAAACCACGACAGATATGGATTTTCATACAACTTTCGCCGACCTCTGCTCGCATGTATTTGGCCAGCACAGCAATTTTCATTCTCGAAGAAGGTTGTCAAAATAATGCTCAAATTTCCAAGCATGTTTGAGAAAAATTATTTAAGAAGGAAAATATTGTTTATTTGTGTATGGCAGTTTTGGGCCATTTAAAACCATCATGATACTAGTGTGGGAGGCAATGCAAGACGCATAGCACTATACCTTTTTCACAACGGAATCATGACGTCAAAATGACGATGGCAAGTCATAATATTGATCTGGTTGGTATTGGTCTGGTTTAGGTTAGGTTAGAACTGTGACCTCCTACTCCTCCTCCTGCCAGAAACGACTAGATTATATAGAAAGAAATATGAAAAAGAAATATGATCTTTCGACTAAATCATTATTAGTCTAGTGAAACATTAGATTAAATAAAATTAGTGCATTTGAAAATTCGGTCAAATGAAATTAGTTCAAATAAATAATTATGCTAAATAAAAATTTACCAATAAATTATTCGGTCAAATGAATAATTCTACGAAATGACTTTATTGCAACTAAAATTCGCCGAAGTGATTTGCGACGAAACGTTGTTCGACCAAACAA
The DNA here is from genome assembly GCA_947578705.1 of Lacanobia wlatinum. Classification (NCBI taxonomy): domain Eukaryota; kingdom Metazoa; phylum Arthropoda; class Insecta; order Lepidoptera; family Noctuidae; genus Lacanobia; species Lacanobia wlatinum. The sequence goes on from OX388037.1 coordinate 5,321,248, forward strand.
GGGTGAACCAGGAAACTCGGTCTGTTAAGATGGTCACCCACCCACAGACCAACCTTGGCAAGCGTTGCTTAACCTTGAACATCGACCCGTGCGGCTGTTATTATCTAGCCATGAGTAGTTTTATTTCACACGTTCAAATGGTTGTTTTACTCGTCTAGTAAAACAACCATTTGAACTGCAAATGAAATCATAAATATTTATTCTATCCTTCCAATTTTGAAATCGTGTACAGCAAAATTGTACAACAATCTAATTATTATTTACTGAAGTAATAAATTACCGATACCCGCCGAGTTTATTGTGCCACAACCCATGACCGGTTGACGGAAGTCCTTTTGATATATTTATTTGAAGTACTTGGGTAGAGTTGTCAATAAAAGGATCAAATTATGTTTCATGTTTTTTTGAACCCTTTACTTTCTATGAGCTATATTTTTATAAATAAGCTAAAAACATGCTTTAAAAGTTTGTTCGACTAGGGATATCTTTTTAAAATCAATTGATCTTTTTTGCTTTCAAACAATAAGTTTGACGCTAATATGTAGGTAAATGAGAAACGCTACAGGTAACAATATGAAATAGAAGGTAGTAGGTACGTGATGAGCGTGTCGGATAGGACAGAATGGAAGTAAAAAAAAAGGATGTTGCGCCGACCCTAAGTAACATGGGACAAGGACAGGAAGATGTTGAGGTAGGTAAATGCTAAAATGGATAAGTATCGATAAATGCACACGTTTGACCACTATCTCACCTGACAGTAAGCGATAATGTGGTCGAAAGAGCACGCTTGCCTGGGAGTAACCTATTCACTCTTGACTTAAAGACTCCCAGGTTGTAGCTATCAGGACACGTAGAATCTGACAGGGAAGTCCAGTCCTTAGCTGTACGCACAATTAATGCGTTCCCAAAACATTTGTGTAGGTGGGATGTAAACCATGTACCGGTGGCGCATCGCCGTTCGTCTTGTAGTTCAATAGGGTATTTTACTAAAAAAATCTAATTAGTCCGTCAGATAGATTTAAAAAAATATTGGACACGTATTTTTACTTTTTTCACGTAAACAAAAGTGAAGACGATACAGCGCGTGACGTCATGTGGCTTGGTAAAATTGTACCATCGTAGTGACGTCACGCGTGTTTTATCATCTCATCGTGGCACTATATCATCTTCATCTTTTGTTTACGCGAAAAAAGAAAAAATACGTGTTTAATATTTTATGAATATCTATTTGACGGACTAATTAGATTTTTTTAGTAAAAAACCCTATTATGGAACGGGTTTGGCGAAATTGAACTATGCATACAAGTTTTGATTTAAATAAGACAAAAGAAAGAAAACCGACTTCGGCTACTCTAAAGTACCACTTATCACACTAGACGGCTTACCATTAAAAAGAGTTACTAAATTTAAGTACTTGGGCCACTGGGTGAGTGAAGACCTTAAAGATAATTTGGATGTGTAAAGGGAGCGCAGGTCGCTGGCTGTCCGATGCTGTATGTTGGCCCGTAGGTTCGCCCGTTGTACTGCACGAGTTAAAGTAACGCTTTTTAAAGCCTTCTGCCAATCCTTTTACACGTGCAGCCTGTGGGTGAACTTCACGCAGAAGGCATATAGCGACTTGCGCATCCAATACAACAACGCTTTCCGGGTGTTGTTGGGGCTGCCGCGTTTTTGCAGCGCGTCCGGTATGTTTGCCGACGCAAATGTTGACAGCTTTTCAACCGTCATGCGCAAGAGATGCGCATCATTATTATATCGGTTTCGCGCCAGCCCCAACACTATCCTGATGACGTTGGCAGACCGCTGGGACTCTCCCATTCTAGGACGCTGGATACGACTCCATGCAGTGAAGTAGATTGGGATGGGAAAGTCTCTAGCGGGTGTAATTAGTTCAAAATTTATATAATTACCCGTTAGACTAGTTTATTTACTAACACTAGATATAAGGCATTTTGTACTGGTACTAACAAATTATGGAACTTGATTCTGAAATAAATGTTTATTATTATTATTATTTAAGGTATGTCGTGAACAATCTCGGGATCCTGAGGTCCCGGTCCTTTGGTAGGCGTACGAGGGGCCGAAGCCAACTCGCAGAGGCCCCGTTAGACATTTGTAATGGAATATTATTATTATAACTTTCAGCAGCAAAAGTAATCCAGTGTAGGTATGCTACCGGCGTAACTTATCTTTCGATGATGAAAGGTGCTACTCCGAATTTTCCTATTCTGACTTGTTAAAAATACATTTTAAACTTGACACTTTGGGTTCAAGACAAACAATGATTGTCGAAATGCAAAATTGTTTGGGATTGACTAAATCGCCAAGATAAAAAGCAATGTAAACAAAAAACTTCTGTTTAGTTTCGTAGAGACAACAAATAATCCCAAATTAAATCAACTCAAAGTAACATACTTGTAATACGAAACTAATAAGCAATTTCACTTGGTCAGGTTATTTTTTATGGAAATAAAGCGCAGTTGTGGTACTGGAATACGTTTGTACGAAACTAATAAGCAATTTCACTTGGTCAGGTTATTTTTTATGGAAATAAAGCGCAGTTGTAGTACTGGAATACGTTTGACTCAGGGAACAAACAATTGAATCCATGTTTACAAAAATTATAGCTACTCGTGAAATCCCAATATTCGTGTCATTTTCACAATCGCATTGACTTTTTGAGCTAGACAAATGGTTAAACTTCTTCTTCTTCTTATCGTGTGGGCAGTAAGGTTTAATGACCCTATACACCCTAGTGTCAGAGTTTTCTAAACCGCCTCAAGGGCCTCTGACATGGTTTCTTTCACGACCGCCATTTGGCGGCCGGAACCACCGGCTACCGAAGCACGAAATCATCTTTTTATCAGACAATTAGGTGATTCAAGCCTGCAATGTCCTAGCCAAACTGGAAACAACTTTACAAAGTATGCTTCTCGTAGGAATCGAACCCACGACCACCAGCCGGTCGATTCTGTAAACATGTCGAAGTGAACGCTTGGGTGAAGTGATCATGAAATGAGCTGTCATTCCATCTTGATTATATGGATTGACAGCTCACTTCGTGATCACTTCACCCAAGCCTTCACTTCGACATGTTAACAGAATTGCACTGCTGGTCACAAGGCGAACGCCAAAACCACTCAACCACGGAGGCAGTATAACTAAAACCATCTTGCTTCACTACTCAAAATAATCACAAAACCTCGTCCAAAATACAGCTTCCCCATTTATTCAGCTCAAACAAAAGATTTAGTCAGTGTACCGTCGACGACCGAGCACTGCGGTCGCCAACTAGCGAAGTTGCGAACTGCGCTAACACCACAGTGTCAAGGAGACGTGTTTATGGGACCGCAAATTTGGTGCCTCTACCTTGGACGAGTTCTAATGCAATTCCAATATTTGTGGCGTGAACTTCCTTGAGTTATTTTTAATGGTGCGTCTTTCAAAGAAACTCATTCTTTGAAAGACGAGCTAAATAATAACAGCCGCACGGGCTAATCTTTAAGGTTAAGCAACGCTTGCCAAGGTTGGTCTGTGGATGGATAACCATCTTAACATACCGAGTTTCCTCCGTGCCTTGGAAACCACGTTAAGCCGTTGATCCCGGCTGTCATTTGTAGATCTTTGGCAGTCGTTACGGATTGTCAGAAGCCAGTAAATCTGACTCCAGTCTTGTCAAGAAGTACCATGTTACCCAGTTAATTGGTTGTGGAGGTCTGGTAGGCAGCCGCTTCACGTAAAACATTGGTTGGTATTCAGCTAAATTTGGTTTGACTGGAAGCGGACCCCAATATAGTTGGGAAAAGGCTAGGCTGATGATGATTGAATTTCTTTGAGAATTTTATAAAAGATTTACTTGTACATTTCAATAGCAATTTGCTCGTCCAAAAGATAGAAATATTCTTGATGCGAGACGCACAGAAACGGGTGACATAGCGCACACTTGGAGGACGCCTTTTTACAGCAGTGTACGTTTTTCAGTTGAAATTATAATGAATGGCATCTCTTAAGGCTGTTCTCTCGAGAAATGCTTAAAAACAGCGTGCAGATGAAGCAACTTTTCGTCGGCATTTACTGAGAAATTATATCAGAAAAAATAGGTAGTAATCTACATGATATGATACTTAATTTGGTTTAGCCAGAATGTATTATCGGTATCAAATAATAAGAAAAAAAAAACACCAAATCACCTCCAAATCGTTAAGATGAAACCATTTTACTCCTTAATTTTTTAACAAAAGTCTAAAAAAACATATCTACTGCTTCGCACTACAAGCGAAAATAATTTGGTTTTGTTATTTTTTTTAAATATGTGTTATTATTTTATAATAAATTAAAAATGCGGGTAGCGGAGTGGCGCGTAGAGGATTAGTTAGCTTCGTTTATATGCACAAGGTTATTGGCATGTAAACAAGCCTTAAGTCACAGCTCAGTCATCAGCTTACAGCTAATCTATGCACGAGGACTGAGTTTCGCTGTATAATGAAAGGAGTAGTATAACTTACTGTGACCTGCGGCTACGCTACGTAGCTCTTAACACAAGGCTAGCAAAAGCCATCTCTTTAAGTCCATGCAACTCCTGGAATTTCACCTTATATTTCGTTATATCATCACAAGTATACAGTTATTACGCAATAAGCAGACGACATTGTTGCCATCGCGGGTAAATCCTAGTTGAGACTGGCACAGAAAAGAGAGGCTTGTGCCCAACAGTGGACAAAGTCGGGCTTGGGATGATAATGATGGTGGTGATGATAATTATAACTTTCGATAATAACATTACATATAAAAGTCGCAGTAGGCATCTAAAATCACCCTTGGTGGTGACTCGAACCCGTCATTTAACACAGAACTTGTATCGTCTTGTGGCGACGTCTTGTAGAAACCCTTTTAATTCTAGGTATGATCAAAGTTAAATGAATAAGTACCTGTACATTTTATCAAGAAAGCCTAATCATGCTAAAATACATAGCTTCATTGACATCATTCAAGCGTCTTGAAAGAAATTAGTACGCTAATGTAGACAGAAATTCCAAAAACTTATTTAACAGCATATAATATTATAATGATCAAAAGATCGAAAGGTAAGAACAGTTAAATAATGAAAAATATTTAACGCTAATCAACCACTCAAAAAGATTTTAAAAAGACACACGAAATACAGACTGAGCCAACACCCAATTTTTATTCCGTCCTCATAAAATCACAATTAAAAATATCGCTAATAGAATCTCTACCCTTGCCGCTTTTCAATGGCACCGAGGTAGGGTATGTAATGTATCCCCTACTTAATTTAAACACTATCAGTATTATCTAAACAATATAATGAGACTATTTGTAATCCAGGCGGAGGGACCCCTAAAATAAAATTTATTAGTTCGGCTTAATGAGATTTAGAGTATAAGGGATATACGAAGGGATGCTTAAGGAAGCTTCAATGATAAGCTGTTTAGAAGATTTTGGAGTCAATGAAGTATGGGAGTTTAAAGTAAGTATCTAGTGTATGAATTGAGTAAATATTCCTGCAGCTACGCCAGAAGAAGCAAATGAAAAAAAAAGCAGGAGAAAAAGTAGATATACTTAAATTTTAAGGTATCTAAAGTTTAAAAAAGTAGACTATTTTGGGCTAGTAAAGAGTGGGACCTACAGCTTTTTGTACCTGCTTATACAAAAATATGTTGTATAGCAGAGCAGATTGCTAATTAGTAGACCATTCAGGAAACACGTTGGTAGATAAACGCACCACCTAGAGTGTAAATACCTGGCGATAATATACACATCGAATGCAAGCTCTTCAACGTAAGCATGTATTAATAAAATATACTTAACTAACTTTAAACACTAAAATTAAAAATTCCTAACTAAGGTAACACTAAATAATGGAAAAGGGGTCGAAAAATGTATCCGCATCTCTGTTGACAGAAGTGTGCCCACTTCCAGTCGACACAAATTAATGTTGTGAGTTGAAATAGGTACAACCAACCTTTTCTGTTATCATAACCTAAGCCAATATTATAAATAATTCAGAACGAACGAAATCATAAACTAACCAAAATACCAACTTCGTAACACAGTATTTGAAACTGTTTCAGCCATTCGCGAACCAAAGTTCATGTTAGTTCCAGACATAACTACGAGATGGCGCTACTAGTACGAAACGAAAGCAAAAGGAATAAATTGTTCATGCAATACGGTTAACAAAATAGTGATGTTTAATTTGTTAACAGATCAGTCTTAACTACCAAGGTATATTATTTATGTGCTAGGTTATATAAATTAGCAGACGCAAAAAAAACAATAACACGTATATTTCCAATTTCAACCGCTGGAAGATTTATCGTGCGTTCACTCTAGCTTATTTTTTTTCTAAGGTTTAGATAAAGCAATGCGGTAAATGAGGTATAATTGTGTTGGTTAGTTTTTTTTTTTTTTAAATATTAACAATAATTAAATTAAATAAAACTCTTAAACTTAACTGTTTATACTAACACATACTAAAAATAAAGCGGCTAAAAAATTATACCCGCAAACATTTTTATATGGATCTCTGGTCTGTCAATAAAGTTTTTTTTTATATTCTTCTAGCTTCTGCCAGCGGCTTCGCCCGCGTGTTCCCTAGGGAGCATATTCCCGGGAGAAAAAGTACTTTCTCAGGCTCTAGACTATCTCTGTACCAAATTTCATTTAAATCGGTTCAGTAGTTTTGGCGTGATGGCGAGACAGACAGACAGACAGACAGAGTTACTTTCGCATTTATAATATTAGTAAGGAAGTAAGGATTATAAAAATACAAAATATATAAAATCGAGCCACGAGCAAGTGGGACTCGCACATGAAAGGTTCCGCTGGTTTATTCTGTAAACATTTCACCGTGAAAACTAAGGTACGGGTCAGTTTGACGTGACCTCACATTCCACCTTGGTTATATGGATTGCTATATATAGCTCACTTTACTGCGTTGGTAATTTATTTTGGCCATCATCTTTTGTCTATATTTGGCCACCCAACGACGGGTCCGTATGTACGGGCCGTGGAACGCCCCCGCAGGCAGGGGGTGAAAGTCCCGTGACCGCTCGTTACGTTCCATGACGGGGACGTAGCGACTTCAACAGCGAGGTTCACTCCACCTAAGCTCTCACAGTGATATGTTTACATAATAACACTATTGTACCATAAACCAAAAAAAGTTACGTTTCTTACAACTTTGTTTAGTCGAATAAATTATACTGGAATGCTTTGTAAACATCGCTGCAATACAATCTGTAATTTGAGAATTTAATAAAAACAAACACTGGGGATTGAATCAAAATTAACGGAACACAAAATGTATAGCCGAGTGTTTGAGCGCACAATCAAGATATGCGGGAAACTGGATGCGAACACAGTTGGGCGCTTTGCTTTTAGTGATGGGACAATGTAACTATATAGATATCGATATAAACTGATGCTCTCATTAATTAGATAACTTAATACGCTTTTACCTAATGCTGGCTATACACGTTCAAGTAATTTGATCAAACAGGCTGGTACAAACAGTTTTATTAAATTGGCATGAATGTCTATAGGAAAATTTTATCAAAAATGAGTCGTCAAACAGAATAAATACTAAGATGTCCATATCTTCTCGTCAGATTTATGTTGAAGTTTTCGAAGACTGCATTTTGAAGTATCCCCCGGTAATCTAAAAATATATATATAAAAAAACTTGTTTTATATTTCTCACTGCATTTAATAATAAAATTAGTATACATAAGCAAAAATATTGAAAAACTCTTTAAAAAATACCGTATGAGTACCAAATTGAGTTTAAAATTAGTTGTAGATAGCCAGGATTATATTTCAACAGAAATTATTTTCATTGCCAAACAATGAAACTAAATTGAATTTTGATACAAGATTATCTTAGCGCTTTTGCGTCGGCCAATATTTACTTTTCTACTTCCAATTGAATTTTCAATAAGCTTAAATCAATATTTTCACAAAACGCCTCTATGGTGTTATCGATAGTCGTAATCTAGCTTTACCTGGATCTTGCTCAAGACCTAATCTAATTAACACAGAATTGCACATGTCACACACGTATCGGTGGGTAACGCTTGACGGCGCATGGCGTAAATAATCAATCATGTACATAATTCAATAATCGACAATTGACGGGTGCGACACTAATCAGAGAATCTACGCCAAACGCCTCTGCGGAGACCTACAAGGTTACCGCCACGATTGCCGTCAACCTTACAGTGTAACATTTATGGGTGGTTTTCAAATGTTCTGTTATTAGTTAAGTTTGTAAAATCAGTCGTATAGAGGAGACAAGTGAAGTAGATTTGGGCTGGCGAGCGTTTGGTGACTTTGGATCTATATACATATTGATATATTCTTAGGATTATCGTGGCTTTCAAGTAGGGGCCCAATTTTATACTTTTATCTTCAGCTGCCTTTTGGAGATTTAGATAAAATTGTTTCTCCGCCAGAAGCAAAATACTTATTGGTAAAAAATGAACCCTAGTGTAATTTTCTCACTTTTTTGAGGGCATTAATTTACTGAGTAAAAAGTCACTAGCAAAGAGATAAACACAGAACAAAAATTAAAACAGAATAGGATCAGTTACTTAGGTTAACGATTAAAATTAACAGGTATTTAAATGCAAAAGTCTCGGTACCTCATCATAAATATCAGTAGTAGAGTTTTCTTACATATTTAAGGGCTTATTACACTACATGGTATTCAGGACCCTGTGGCTAGGGTGGGCGTGGCTCCTAACTAGGGAGCCGCTTATTACACTAACCGGTCGATTCAGCCCTAACTCAGTTGTGAAGTAAGCAGCGTTGCCAACGTGTGGGGAATTTCCTAAACTGCGGGGAATCTCAAGTTGATTGGGGATTTATTGGGGATTGGCAAGATGTGGGGAAAATGCGTGGATTCTAAATATCGATTTTATTCTTCTGATATTATTCTAAATATGGAATTTGTGGGGAATCAGTAGATTTTTTGTCCCCAAATTGGGGAATTTGCCTTGCATTTTCGGGGAATTTGTTAAATTGGTGTGGGAAACCCTGGTCCCTAGCGCCCTAAACGCTATTACACTGCTCGGTAGTAACGGAGTTAGGGAGCTTGGTAGACCGAACCGCTCCGGTCACACTGATTAGGGACCCTAACTCTCTTACTGTTATTAAACTACCCGTAATCAGGACTCTAAACCCCGAATATCGTATAGTGTAATAAGCCTTTCAGCTCACAAATAACCTGATTTATTTTACTTGATACTTGATTAGTTTTTAGTTGACGGAAGATTTGAATTACGATACGCCTAAAGTATACATTGTACTTCAATATCAGAGGGCCAATTCGTTCATTCATTTTCAAAAAACCCTCTTCGTTCATCCATTTTTGACGGATTGCGAATGAGATGGGAATGCGAACGATGCTTGAAAAAAACTGGCCAAGTGCGAGTCGGACTCGCGTGCAAAGTGTTCCGAACGAATTTTTCTTTTTAACATGTTAGTTTAACATTACAGACTTCTAATAGGGTTTCCTGTAATTTATAGGTAAAGATCTATTATTTACTACTTTTTCAAAATTAAAAAAAAAAAAAAAAAAATAGTTTCGGAGATAACGGGATGGTCATTTTTCGTCTAATTTCTTGAATAACTTCAAAACCATTTATTTTAAAATTTTGAAAATAATATAATTAAAACCCTCACAGTAAGCCCTTTCATTTGATATGTCACACGATATTGTGCAAAAAACTTTTTTTTTGATATTTTCTAGTTTTACCCCCAAAAGTGACCCCCATACTAAAAATTTAATAATTTACGTAACGCGTCCGTGTTTGGGTCACAGCAGTCCAGATTTATACCAAATTTCAACAAAATCGGTCCAGTGAATCCGGAGAAAACTGGCTGTGACAGACGGACAGACAGACAGACACCCGAGTGATCCTATAAGGGTTCCGTTTTTTTTTTCGGAACCCTAATTAGTAAAATTGACACTGAATATTTCGAATTGAATATTTTTCAAGATCTTTTCTTCCTCAACCATAACTGCTTCACAATTCAAATGGAAGTACACCAAATCCTCCCCTAAACACTAATTTACTAACAAAAACATAACATCCAGTGAATTTCGGTAATAGCGCCAATTTGTGCGATGCTCCTCTCGCCCGTTTATTGCGCGTCTTTATTCTGATAAGCCTCCAAGGGAAGTTGATACTTATTGCTCTGTATGTGTCCTTGCTTGATTGTTTTGGGTAGGCTTTGCATATTTTTTTTAAGGATTGTCGATTTTAAAATGTGTTTGTAGGTTTTGATGAATCAGTGAATTGTTCGTCCTTTCTCTAATATCCTAATTTTCAACAGCATTATATTTGGAATTATTTTCGTATCAATATTTTTCTTTTATTCTTCTCTTGAGTTGTTTTGGAAGTATTTAATTTGGACACTCACAAAATAGAGTGAGATTTTCCAAAAGTTGGTTCTGCACAATAAGGATTAAGGCATTTTTTTTAAAAAGGCCACATTATGTGAAAACTCACATAATGTGGCCTCCAAAACCTCCTAGCCTACAAAACTGTAGGCGAGGAGCTTAACTTAAAACGAGTTGACTAATCAGTAAAAGTCACTTATAGAAATACGCAATAGACGAAAACGCCCAGGGCAATTCCCGGCCACCGTAGGTGTGGGCCTGCGGACGACGAGCGTTGGGTGGCTCGCCATCCGATCAGAACCAGGCCCGGGTTGACGGCGCATTGTGTTCTACGCGCGCCTCAAAGAGATGTCAGTATAGTAGACGGGGCTCGCTAGTGCCAATGCCTGTCAGGGTTGCGGAATTTGTTCGAAAGAGTCACCGCGGCCCTGGAACACCAAGGGCATTATAAAGAACATAGATGGGTTTTAGTCAATAAGAGTCTGCTTCGCTCGGAGCGGGAGGAGTCATTTGATGATTTATCATCCTTAAAAAAAAGGTAATAGATATAACATAAATGACTTTCCACCTAGTATGTAGGATAAGAACACCAATCATCCACTAACTCTCAAAAAAAGTTTCTGTTAAAGTCTATCATAATTTTTCTGTTCAGTATCGTCCTTTTTTGATCCACCCCACAAGACTGTGCTTTTCTTTTATCCAGAAACCCCAGTACTTGGAGTAAGCTAAGTTGACATCTGTCAGATTCGTTCTAAATTTAAATACCTATGTTTATCTTTCCAAAACCAATTCTAAAGAGGCGCTTACAAATATACCAACATAATCATCGACATTACTCGATGCCAGTACGATGATGCGGAGACGGTCTAAACCAGAGGGGCAACTCTTGTGGTTAAGGCGACGACATACGCCAGCGACGGAGGAACAAAACACACACTCGTTTCACACCCGCGCGACCCAAAATTCAGTAGTTTTTTGTACTTTCCTTATTATTCTATATAAAAAAATAGACGTATATCAAAATGTAGATAATTAAATTGTCTTTGAGATAGTGCAAATTTCATTAAAATACGGTCGTCGGCTTTGGTTCGATTGTCGTTTTAATGACCGTGTTAGACATAAATTTACAAATTAATTACACTATGTTGCACGAATAAAACACAATTTTTTTCATATATCAAATTATCAAGAAAATAGTCTAATGTAACCATTGATATATAAAAACCAAAGATACACACACAGCATCTCAAAACGTCCGCATAAAATAAGCGCACAATTTAGAATCGTGCGCTAGTTTCAAACAGTCTCGCATCGCTCGCCATACTGCACTGCTTTGTAAAAACAACTTTAAGCGATTCATGTAAGGTTGAATTTGTAAAAAAATTGTTTATAGTATAACTACACACAACTCACACATGACACTTGATACATGTCAGTTTTTGACGACAGTTTCGAGTGTTGCATTTGTTCGAGACTGTGCATCTTGGGTTTTTTATATATCAATGAATGTAACATACATGTTTACCAAAAAACTACGACTAGCCGTTTAGACGAGATTCTCATTTTAAAATCAGGTACTGAGCCGTATCTGCGCTTTAACGAACGTTTGCATTCGCATCTCTGTCACATTTTATTTTTACTATCGATAGGGCACACGTATGACCACTATCTCACCTGATGGTAAGCGATGATGCGATCGAAGATGGAGCATGCCTGCCTAGAAGCAACCTATTCACTCTTGACTTAAAGACTCCCAGGTTGTAGCTATCAGGAAACACAGACTCTGGCAGGGAATTCCTCTCCTAGTAGTCTCCTAGTAACTGTACAATCAATGAATGCGTTCCCAAAACGTTTTGTGCGTGCCAAAAGCACCTCGAATTTCCCTCCATTTTGACAAACTGCGATGTGAATGCAAACGTTCCCTGAAAATAACGCATATAATAAGCAATAATAAGAATTAGCCCTCAGGTAGAACTTGCTTGCGGATCGCAGTCTTGTTGTTTTTAGGGTTCCGTACCTCAATAGGAAGAAACGGAACCCTTATAAGATCCATTTGTTGTCGGTCCGTCTGTCAGTCAAGACCCTTTATTTCGGGAACGTGTGGAGGTATCAAGCTCAAAAACCATATACTCAGGTCGATGGTCCCTTGAAGCTGTGAAAATATGAAAGATCTTAGTTAACATACAAAAAGACACGGCCGTTTATGCCGCAAAAAACGTATATTTCGACACTCTTAAGAAATTCTCGACCTAGAACTATGAAATTTGGCAATTAATACCGCCTTATACTACAAGTAAAGAAAAAGTTTGGAAACTATACATTTGTCATTAAATCATAAAAAAATATAGTCTTTATTTAAAGTAATATACCTACAAATTTGTACGGAACTCGGTGGGCGAGTCCGACTCGCACTTTACCGGTTTTTTTGAGATTTATCTACAATTTGTGGACTTTTATCCCAAAACGGTTTTAGCATGTGACCACGTTAATAGTAATGTGACCAAGGGCTAATTTTACTCATTTTAAAGCCACATTAGCATTCGCAAAATTTTTAAGTCAGAGGACCTATCAAAAACATTAAATTCAAATTTCTGAAAACATATACGAAACATTTTAGAAACCACATTACGAAAACCTTAATAGTGTGTAGTAAAAGGTAGAGAGGCTATTACCTACGGTAACCATCGCGACCCTTTTCTCTAAACTACTTTTATGACATATACGGAAACGTATTTGTAGCCTAATATTTTGAAAACGTTTATTACGTTATCAAGATTAACAATTTTGTTAAAAGTACTGTTTAATATTAATAATAAAAATCGTTAATAGCCACCTGTTTTTGCATTAAGAATTTCACTTCGTTTAACTGTATTATAAATAACTGTTTTCGTGTACAGTATAGTTTAACAAGAGCTCGATTACAAAACCAAAAAAAAAACACAACATTAGATATTTTTTGTACATGTCTGAACAATAAAATTACAAACTTATTTGTGCCTTACATTATTACGTTGAAAACAAAAACTGAAATTCTTTTTAACAAATTTTAATTTTTGGCAACCAATCTAAAAAGTAACGTAAAAAGCAAGGCAAAAAAGGTACCTTGGCATAACGTTAAAACCAGTAAACCAGTGAAAAGAAAACCAAAATATTAATAATATGTCTACCGCCTCAGGATGTATTACGAGCAAGTGAAAATTATGCTTTAAATTCGAGTTTATCGCTTCCCCTGCTATAAAATTTCCTTATCATGGTTTGAAAAGTTGAGTAAAGTTTGAAAAAAAAACTGGCCAAGTGCGAGTCGGACTCGCGTGCAAAGGGTTCCGAACGAATTTAATTTTTTTAACATGTTATTTTTACACTACAGACTTCTAATAGGTTTTCCTGTAATCTTTAGGTAAAGATCTATTATCTCCATTTTTTTTCAAAATTTTAGGCTCAGTAGTTTCGGAGATAAGGGGGGGAATGGTCATTTTTCGTCTAATTTCTTGAATAACTTCAAAACCATTTACTTTAAAATTATGAAAAAATATAATTAAAACCCCTACAGTAAGCCCTTTCATTTGATATGTCACACAATATTGTTCAAAAAACTTTTTTTTTAATTTTATAGTTTGACCCCCAAAAGTGACCCCCATACAAAAATAAATATGATTTCCGTAACGCGTCCGTGTTTGGGTCATAGAAGTCCATATGTGCACCAAATTTCAACAAAATCGGTCCAGTGGATCCGGAGTAAACTGGCTGTGACAGACGGACAGACAGACAGACAGACAGACACCCGAGTGATCCTATAAGGGTTCCCTTTTTTTTCGGAACCCTAAAAACAGTTAAAGTTTGTATTGCACAATTTTTGTGTATAACTCTGATGACGATGATCCTGTCTAAATGATGTAACAAAAATTCTTGTGTTGGACAGCATCAACAAAATTAAAATAAATACACTATGATTTTCTGAAAATTTAAACGACAAGTAACCTATTTAAAGTTTTATAGAGGGTATGGAATAGGGTGTAAACTCCCGCAAACCTCCATTGAAAAGGAAGGATCCTCTGACTGGACGGTTATTATGTCCGGTGGTTAACTGCCCAATATGATATTTGGACTGTTGTAAACGTTCAAATCCCACGGAAAACTCTGACACCGGGATACAGGATTTGGTTAGTAGTTCGCTGATAGTGGGATAGATGGCGTTGCGGTTCTTTTTGATACCTTCCAAATTTGCTTGTTAGTCGCTACGTTAGTTTTTTTTTCTTGTGAGTGTGTTTGAAAGATATAGCCAAGCAAACACACACACACAGACGCCTACAGTCTATTCGAGTCAAACAGACGCAGAATATCATTTACAGCACAACTTCACACTCTTCTCAGTCCATCATTACAAATTCAGTTTACCCGATCCAACCCAAGTGCAAAGACTAAACACGAAAGTAGGCTACTTATGCACAAGCCGTCCCGAAAGACCAATATCAATGTGAGGGGTACTGAATACAGAACGAGACATTAGTCCCACAAACTGCTCGAATGTTTAGACAATTTGCCTGTTTACTTTTATGTCTCGATTGTGTGCTCATATTATTTAATCTGTGTGCCAGGGTTGGTTGGTTTTGTTGTGGGGTGGAAGTAGTGAGTAGGTTAAGTTAACACGAAAATTTTTGATACATTGGTGGTTGCGCAGAATAGGGGTAGATCGAAGCAACAATGCTGGGACTGTGTGAAAGATAATACATGTCTTGAAAAGGATGTGATCACTGAGGTGCTGTGGTCAAGAGAAGGACGGAAGAAAATGACAAGTTCATTTGGAATAGGGAAACATGTGGTTGCGAAGAAGTATTTTTTTTTAAATGGGTTTGCTCTTAACTCTAGTCCAGAAGTTTATTTATTATTGAACTATGGTCTTTGGGGAGTTAAGACAGAATTTACGGTGCTTTTCAGTGGAAAGGCACCATCACCAGTGGCTATCAACTTTGAATCAGCAAAATCTTTGAACAGTTTTATACGACATAACCCTTCATCTGTTTCACTGTCCTTAAGGATAAACTGTCAAATTCTCGCATCTGTTACGTCACTCCTGAAGGGTCACTGGTCACCGCCATTGTTTTTTGTCGCAAAAGTGCGAGAAATTTGACAGTTCGCCCTTAAGGACACAAACAGATGAAGGGAAAAAGACGTAAACGACAACACATACAATTTTTTGCTGTTTCACAAATAAAGAAAAGAGGAACAATATTTTTAACGCAAATCCAAAATTATTATACTTCCTTAAAACCGCTACATAATCCTACTATAACTTATTATACAATATTACGGTATTCTATCATAAAGTATCTTACTCCTTGTATACGTAAGCGAAAACTTTATTTTGCTCTGTGTACCCTCGTAAAATACTGGGGGTCAATAATCTCTATTTATTAAACCTTCCCAAGGGCTCGAGTTGACCATAAGTTTGTACATAACTGACTAACGAGATAACTTTCTTACGATGTGATGTCTGATATACACTAATCTGTAGGACGAGGTGAGGATGTGGAAAAAATGGAGTAGAGAGTATATTTCTACTTATTTATTAGTCTGTATGTGACTAGCTTAGGACACATCAATCAAATCGCGGTAATAGCAGCAATATACATTTAATTAAACTTGATTTACATTTTTTTTTCTCTTTTTTACTATTGATAGGCACGAGTTTGACCACTATCTCACCTGATGGATAACGATTTGGTCGAAGATAAAGCACGCTTGCCTAGAAGTAATCTATTCACTCTTGACTTAAAGACTTCCAGGTTGTAGCTATCTTACTTGTTTAAGCCATATGTAATGTAGAGTCTTGGGATATATTTTTACCAAAAAAATTCAACCAGATTTTTTGTTTAAAGATCTAGTTTAGCCAGTCAAGATAGCTAGGTTTTTCTTATGATTACATTTTTGGAATTCTCTTATCAATATTAATTAAAATAGGAAGTATGATATTGGTAGATCACACAGGGTTTCATTAGTGAAAAGTAGATATTGGATCTATATCTACTTTTTACTTTTGAAACAGGGCTTGCCAACTTGAATAACCAAGTTGGCGAGCCCTGTATGCTCTACATCCTACTCTCACGTCCTAACTGTCAGCTTTTTAAGGCCATTTTTCCGTATATACCTAATGCACTTGCAGTATTATCTGGTCTGTTGTCAAAATAGTTACACCCAATTTACCACATCCAATTTCATTCTCATTCACCGTTGATGTCGAATCAAACAAGTTGAACGAAACATGGTGCTCGACGTAAATTCATCCATCGTCCCGGATACCGAGTTAATTAGGAAATAAATGGAATACGTGAGACTTTTCGAATATGTTAGTTTATGGCTATAGTTTGTATAGTTGGGGAGTGGCAGTTCTTAGGGTGAATGGGGTGACAGGATGGAGAAATGATTTCGTTTTGAATTATGATCTAGTGGTGAGGTTTAATCCTTAGCCTCGTCGGTTTATTGGTTGCAATGACGAGGATCCTAGTTTAATATTATGTGACCACAAGATTTTGTAAAAAATTGGTAGGTAGGTACATGCGCCAGGGTTGTGGAAAGATTCACCGTGGCCGTGGAACGCAAAGGGCATTAGGAGGAACACAGATGTGTTTTAGTCAGTAAGAGTCTAAGGATGCCTGTCGATTATAGTGAAGCGGAGAAACGGAGAAATTTTAACCAATCATATTAGTCAAAATGTCAATGAGTCACGTGGTATCAGTACCTATCTAATAGATTTGCCAACATCTAATATATTCTAACATCTCCGCAGTTCCTATCTGAAAAATTTATTTGCGGGATCCAAGACACTGTTGACTCCTGTCTCCGGGGTTTGCCGAACTTCATGGACTGACAAATTTTTCCTATAAAGGATTACAGTTTGAAAAAGTGTGACAAGCTTTTCACATAAAAACAAGTTTTACTTATTTTCTTTGTTAGTCTAGTGGTCGAAAGGGTTAATACTGAACATGAGGACCTCAGTTCGGTTTGGGGTAGGGCAAAATGGTATTGGTATTTCTATCAGGAGTTTTACAGAATAATAACCGAAACGAGTCGTGAGTATATCCTCCATTGGTCGGCTTGACGACGACAGCTCTGACGCTTCACGTTATTGGTTCGTCAGTCAATGCTCATTGGCTGTTTTGCTTGCCAGTTTCGTTTGCCCACTGTACATTGGTGAGATCACCCTCTGCTTCTGTGCTTTGCCTCTTAGCAGCGTTCTCTGTAAAAATCAACACCATACACTGCGATTGCCAACCTGCCTGCCAAGAGTGGCGATTATGGCAAATCGCCCCTTTTGAGGGAGGCATATGTCCAGCAGTGGACGTCTTTGGGCTGATATGATGATGATGATGACATGTGGTTTCAAGACGAGGAGCAAAATGAGTATTATGCTTTAGTTATACCTAGATATTTCCAATTCAATGTAGAATGCATGTGTAATTTCATGTTTTATTGTGTGATGATACAATTATGATGATTGTTCAGTTAGTAACCAAACATAACAAAGATGCATCTATTTTCAAAGTTATTTGAAGAATATTATTTTTGTGTATTCACAAAAATAACTTGAACAATTGAACAAATAGTCTGGACACAAATATACGACAGCAATAATGCACCGTAGCCATTCAAGAACTTAATTTGCACAGCTGTTACGGTTAAGAAAATTTCCTATATTTATATGTTACGACACGACTGCAATTCATCTGAGGCATATTATACACGAGATTTGTTTCTAAACACAAGTTTATAAGAAAATGTTCCAGTTTATTTAATGGATTTTTCTGAATTTCGAACATAATTAGAATTTTTGTTGTCAGCTTGCTGTCATAACTCGGGTGTTTTAGGCTTGCCAGCTGTACCGTTTGCAATATTAGATTTATAGATAGTAGGAAATAAAGCCCAGAACGAGTAACATTATATCAGCGATAATGTTTGCGAATTAGTCGTCCCACTAGATCTGTTTCACAACCTACAAAAAAGTTCCCGTTAACTCATTTGCCACGTTATTACTCACAAATATTTTTTTAACGTATTCTATAGGTTAGTAGCTATTTAGCTAGCACATGGAGGAAGTCAATTTCCAGCTGTAGTTGTCTTTCGTGAAATGATGATGATGATGAGGACGTGCAGTTTAAATATCGTTAAATATGATAATAATACTCAGAGTGACCGAGTACCGTCCCTTAGTCTACCGTCCTAAAGATTCCTCTACCAGCTACTCTTTCTAAAACAAATGGTTATTTTCCATTTATGTTTAATCGTGAGGTATAAAACTATCCCGAAGACGCAGCTGCGGTTAGAACGTGTAATAGTGCAAGAGATGCCAACAAAACGGAAATACAAGGAAATGGGTAGTAATACCTACGTTGCCCTCTACCTGCGAGTGTTGTGAAAAAAACTGGCCAAGTGCGAGTCGGACTCGCGTGCAAAGGGTTCCAAACGATTTTTTTTAAGCATGTTATTTTAACACTATAGACTTTTTATAAAATAAATCTATTATCTCACTTTTTTTCAAAATTTTGGGCTTAGTAGTTTCGGAGATAAGGGGGCAAAATGGTAATTTTTCGTCTAATTTCTAGAATAACTTCTATACCATTTATTTTAAAAAGATGAAAAAAATATAATTAAAACATTCACAGTAAGCCTTTTTATTTGATATGTCACACGATATTGTTAAAACTTTTTTTTAAATTTTATTGTATGACCCCCATACTAAAAATTTAATCATTTACGGAACACGTTCGTGTGTGGCTCATAGAAGTCCATATGTGTACCAAATTTTAACAGAATCGGTCCAGTGGATCCGGAGAAAACTGGCTGTGACTGACACACAGACAGACAGACACCCAAGTGATCCTATAAGGGTTCCGTTGTTTGTTCGGAACCCTAAAAATATTTTGTCTTGATGAGTTAGTAAAATGCGTAGGTGTACTGTATTGCCAGGGTTGCGGAATTTGTTCGAAAGAATCACCACGGTCCTGAAACGCAAAGGGCATCAGGAGAAACACAGATGGATTTTAGTCAGTAAGAATCTGACACTCCCTTCCGCTCAAAGAGGGGGGAGTCATTTGATAATTTCCCATACTTAAAAAAAAGGTACACATTGCATATGACCCTGAACAACATTTGTTCTACGACTTTTCAAAATTCGAAACACTTTTTTTTTCATAAAAAAAATATAAACAGTCTAAAGGACATCATTATGTTGGACCAAAAATTGATAAAAGGATAAAAATGTGTAATATTCGGATAGAACACCCAATTCCTATATTTTTTTACTACGGCACCAAATCTGTGCGCCCTTTGGTTACGGTGTTACATACTTTTAAAATACTATAAAAATGTTATTATGATGTTGTTTTTTGATATTTAATTATTCATACTGTGTATGTCCTTTTATAAAATAAAATAAAATAAATTCTTTATTGTCGCCAGTTAATACATTCATCTTATTAATCTTACATAAATGCATCGTATTAATGTATTACATAAAAGTTACTGCTACTGATTCCCAAACTAAGCTTGAGCTTGTATTTTGGGAAACAGTGTTCAGTCGCAGGAGGATTCACATAGTAAAATACGATACAATGGTTTGGATGTCGCTGCAGTAGACTTACAATATTAAGATAACTTTATCGATATATTTCTTATTCTATAATCTAATCTTAATTTTACATTCTAATTTATTTAAGTTTAACAGATGTGAGTGGTATGTGTGTGTGTGGTGTGAGTGTGTGTATGTGAGAGTTTGTGTAATAGTATTGTATTATATGATATATATTACGCAATATATGCCAGTAGGTCTTCCGTCTTCTGATAGTCTAATAGTTGGAGCCATTCAGAAACTCTCCCTTTCAGTTCGTGTCTGCTAAGAGAAGTACTGTTGAGATGTTTGTTCATAATGTTGTATAGCTTACAACTTATGACCTCGTACTGTCTCCTTGCAAAGGATGTCCTACACGGCACACCAGGGCACACAGGCATATTACTGCGTCTATTGGGGTTGGGTAATGGTACGCTTTGATGTTTCCTGAGAACAGTTCTGAGCACAAAGAGTTGGCGAACTGTTAAGACATTACATTCCAAGTACAGCTGAGATGTTGGATGTCTATAGGGCTTTCTTGTCATTACTTTCAGCACCGCTCTTTGTGCTCTCTCTAAACTCAATAGATGCGTCTTTGCGGCCCCTCCCCATACAGTGATGCAGTATTGTACTATTGATTGACATAGGGCCAAGTATACAAGTCTGAGTTGTTCCATAGTTGCACTGTCTCTAAGCGTTTTAAACACATAAATGAGTCGTCTTACCCTGGTATTAACTATTGTTATGTGCTTTTGCCACCTCAAGCTACTATCCATGTGTATCCCTAAGTATTTCACACATTCCGCGCGAGTAATTTCTTGGCAATTGCAGTTGGGCTGTGAGATGCAAGTGTGTGCTTGTATGGTAAAACCTCGGGGTGGAGTCTTAGTTTTGTTGATGGAGAAGGGAACAAATTGCGTTTTGGCTAGGTTTAGGGTTAGCAGGTTGTGAGTCAGCCAATTTTTCACATTGGATAGTGCGAATTCTGCTCTCTCTTTAACTGTGTGCCAGTTTGGACCCCAGACAAATATTGATTTTGATGTGCAATAAAGTGAATTATATTCTCTATTAGCTAGTATTTTCATCATTGATACTCTACGCGCCGCACAGACAGAGCGTCATAATTCACAACAAGTCCAAACCTGTTTTAAGCAGGTACCTGGAAAATCACCGGTTTGTCCCTCCCCCCGCAACTACTGTACCCCGCGTCACCCGGAATTATTATTGAATGGATGATGGATGGTTTTTGGAAACCCGGAGAGTCCTACCAACGAAAGACAAGCCATAACAATTGTAGATGGCACTTAAATATATATTCAAAAGAGTTCAAACTACTTTTTTCAAAGGAAATCTTATAGCAGCCACAAGTTCAGAAACTTATTAAAGCCGTTTGTGTCTGTCTGTTGTGACGGGCACATCATAGAAGTTTCTGGTCCACACGCTGCTACTTCCTCAGATGCGCAAATAATGGTTAATATTGTAAAAAATGAAAATGATCATGACGACGGATTATTTCAATGGTTTTGCCGAAATGGAGACGTATTCATTTTGGACCGTGGCTTCAGAGATGCAATTTCCACCCTTGACGGATATGGATACACCGCTAAGATGCCCGAGACTAAGCTCCCTGGGGAAACGCAACTTACAACAGAACAAGCGAATAAGCCACGACTTGTTACTATTTGCCGATGGGTCGTGGAAGTCGTAAATGGCCGATTTAAAAGAGATTTCTGGCTGCTGAGACACGTCCACATCAATATAACACTGCACAATATGATGGATTATTTTAGAATTGCTGCCGTATTAATAAATGCCTAGCACATTTTGATAGTGGATAACGTTCATGCTACTGATGTCCTTCAAATAATAGGTTAAAGAATAAACATGTCCAACACACTGGGAGATCTTGTGAATAGACCCAATTTAAACCGAAGACGAGCACAGTTCGGCTGCGGATATGGCAGATTTCAATGATTTTCCAACATTGACAGAAGAAGATTTAATACTATTCAGCCTTGGTGTATACCAGCTCAAACAAGCAAAAAGCTATTACGGAGAGCATCTTCAATCCGACGGAGCTTTTATCATTGAGCTCGGTGGTGGTATTCCTCTGGAAATAGTCAGGGAACTTGAAGGGGAAGACTTGTGGATTATAAGAGGACGAATACAATCCCGCCACATCCAAGCCAAGAAATACTATGCGTACATTGCACTAGATCGGGCAGCAAATGGTCGTCGAGCATTAGCTCATTATTACTGTACATGCAATATCGGCAAGAGGACCATTGGATGCTGCTCTCATACCATGACCATAGTTTGGTACTGGTTATCTACACATAACCAATACCTCACCCCACCTGCAATAGGATTAGATGATGTATATCGTCAGTGAAGTTCTAACAGTGCGTAAGTCATTTTTGGCGGGTTTTAATATTTGAATGCCATTCGATGAAGATAGTTCACGTGCTTTCATTCTACCAATCAGAATAGAGATAGCTGACACGACTGATTTAAAATCCTTTTTCCAAATATGTATACATCAAGGGTTGCTTACGAATATTTTATAGTTTTGTTACTCTCCTGTAAAGTAGACTTTTTTGACTTACGCGCTGTTAGAACTTCACTGGCGATATGTTAGATAAGAACAAATATAAATGAAATGATACAATTGAAAGTTGTTTCATTTTGCTCTTTTTTACCTAAATGAAAGGTTCTGAATCTAAATGAGGCGCTGTTGGTATTGTTGCTTGTTTTTTTTATATTTAATATATTTGAGCAATTGTATTAAAATAACACATCTCAATAACATTTTATTTCACATTGTATTTTAGAAGCATGTAACCATAGGGCGCACAGGTTTGGTGACATAGTAAAAAATAATGGAAATTTTGTGATATATCCGAATATCATGCTTTTTTTTCTGGCCGGCACTTTCAGAATTGGCCCAAAAATGTATGGAACGTGAATGATGTCCTTTTGCATATGCTTTATGAAGCATCCCACGAAAGGCCGCCGCCTGGCCGGCGCGGTGGCGCGCGGCGCGGGTCTGGGTGCACGCGCGCGCGTGGTATACACGAATTTAACAGACTTCAAATAAATGAAAAGAAATTGTTTTTGGCTACTGAACATCGACCTCAACTAAATAAGAAATTGTTTAGTTGAGGTCGATGAACAAATGTTGTTTAGGGTCATGATACGAAGTCAGAAATAAGAGGTTTTGGGTATTTTTTTAATTTCACTGTATATAAAACTCTTGCGTTCTGATGACTGACTATGACGATATTTTGTGACCTTTGCGATTTAGTTTACCAAAAGTTTATACAACGAGTAACAGAATAAACGCAATACCTCTTAAGGGGTCATTGTACTCATCATTATGAACAACTTTTACTTTGGGTCCAATCCCGAAATCGCGAAAAAAAATCAGCTGTTTTGTCGAGTTATGCGCACATAAATGTCTGGGGGACCTGATTTTTTTTTCGAGAGGGGAACGGGTATTGGAGGTCCCCTTTTAATTTTAATTTAATTTTTATGTTTTGATGTTATAGCGGCAATAGAAATACACAATCTGTGAAAATTTCAGCTTTCTACCTATTACGGTTCCCGAGATACAGACAGATAGACGGACGGACGGACGGACAGCGGAGGCTTAGTAATAGGGTTCCGTTGGTTACTGTTGGGGTACGGAGCCTAAACAAGTAAGTAGTTAGGTAGGTACTAACTAGTTATTCCTAATATATGTACTACCTATAACACATTTAGTTTTTATCTTATATAATAGAAACAAATCCATTAATTCATATGAATTAATAACAAACGTGTTGTAATTAATTGCTGATAAACGAACATATGTTTCTGTTTGGCATTCCTTTTTTTGACACCGATGCTACATTGCGTTATGTTGTTTATGCCTACTGAGTTAAGTAGTAAACAATTATGTCATATTGGGAAATAAATACACAACCTTTTTTACAATTTAACGTTTTCTTGGGTAGCAACCAACTCTGTAACATAGATTAGCGCTATTAATTAAATATTTAATGAAATAAAAGTATTTAAATCAAAAGTTTTGCGTCTTATAACATAGCAATAACGAAATGCGACAAGTCATTCAAAACTTCGGTCAATATGACGTCATTGTTCACGCGATCAAGGCATCAAGTACAGCTAGGTGAGAGATCTTGGTTACTGAGATACCTACTGTATTTATGTGTCTATTAATAAAATAAAATAAATAAATGGAATCCCTAGGCTTAGTCGATTACATAATAAATTAATTGATGTTGATATCTGTGGCTCTTTCCTTCAGCACATCAAGCGTCAGTTATTCCTCACAATTAATTAGCCAGTCTACGATAGTTTTAACTTTTATACACTAACATTACCTGTCACATCTACTTTTCCATGTATTCCTAGTATTCTTAGTTAAGTAATACACCACACAAAAATTGTTTTTGCTCGGCTTTGTTTTCCTGTAAATGTTTTGGTTTGTTTAGTACTTGTTCCACAGTACCTATATTGTATTGCATGTAGTGTTTACCGCTTAATATTTTACATCTAGTAGTGTTATGTGCTGTATTATATTAACTATGTATTTATTGATGTAACAATTGTTTGGTATACCAATAAATTAATTAATTAATTAATAAGCAATAATCTTGAGATGCTGATGACGTCATAATGGCGTATCAAATGATAACGCACTAATGTACGGTGTTGAGCGGCGATTATTAATACGGGCCGGAGTGACTGACAGACTACGCAAAGCCGAAACTGCTGGTCGTAAAAAACTGAAATTTGGCATGTAAGTGCCTTGAGGAGTGTAAGGGACCTAAAAGAGGATTTCCCGAAATTCCTACGGGAACGGGAAAAACGGTACGAAGTCGCGGGCTATTGCTAGTTGCATTACTAAAAATAAATTGTCAAACATAAATATTAGGTACGTTGCGCTACCAAACACGGTTTTAACTTCGTAAAGTAAAACAAATATAATTAAGTTTAGTCACACCGATGCGATGGTCGGCAGCTCGTTTAAATAAAAACAATTGAAAAAGTGAACGGCGTTTTTTAAAACGGAAAATCCTTAACAGTAGATAAGGATAAGGATATACATATAACTAACTACACGACCCTGTAGATAGACAAGACTTTTTACTTGAGACGGGTTCACTCTTGTCTCTAGTCATGATCAGAGGTGACAGAGACAAACTCGAACATTGAATGAGGTTACCCAAAAGAAGCCTGTTTACTCTTACTTTAAGAAATTAGGGTGGAAAGCGATCAAAAACACAGACGAAAGTTCCACCCGGGTGTCAACACTGTGAAGGTCGCTCGGAGGACACGGTGAAACATACGGTGGGCTCGCTGTCCGATCATAACCAGGCCTGGGTCGACGTTGTGTTCCACGCGCGCCTCAAAGAAATGTCAGCATAGAAGAAGGGGTCCGCTAGGGCCAGTTCCTGTCAGGGTTGCGGAATTTGTTCGAAAGAGTCACCGCGGCCCTGGAACGCAAAGCGCATTAGGAGGAACACGGATGGGTTTTAGTCAGTAAGAGTGTGACACTCCCTTCTGCTTCGCGCAGAGCGGGAGGAGTCATTTGATGATTTACCATCCATAAAAAAGGTGGAAAGATCCATTCCTTTGCTGGGCGCATTATAAAAGTTTGGAAACGCTTAGTGCAAATTGGTGGAATACCAACAGAGTAGGGATGGTAACTTGCAGTGCGTCTAGGTGCCCCATAGTACAAAGGGGCCGGCGGGAGGTCGTGGAGTTTATAAGCATACTCACCGAAGTACAATCTGTAGAAGACCGACAAGCAGACAACTTTATTAAGAACCTGTGACATTAGCCTCTAAATAAGCTACTGGTTTGCGGAGGTCAGGGGGGTTAAAAAGGCCACTTTAGCAGAATCATATTAGAATCATAATATTAATTTCGCAACAATTTGTCAAATTTCATTTTCATCTTTGGTTGATTGGGAAAATTTGACAGTGACGGGCAGCGTGATGTGCTTTCTGATTCTGCTAAAGTGGCCTTTTTACCCGACTACGGCAAAGCCAAAAGGAATGGTTATGATCTATGTATGTATGTATATAAGTACGTTCCGCTCTAGCGCTTAAACCACTGAACCGATTTTTATGATTGAGATATCAATAGATTCTTCAAAACGTTCCGAGTGACATATGTTATAAAAATTATTCCTAAATGTATTATGGTGGCCTTGACGCGTAACTTTATGTCGACGATAAAATAAATTTCAGATAATTGTGACATGTTTGATATCAAAAGAAAGGTCTTGACGAGCACATTACAAATATATATATATATATCATATTGTCTAAGTAAAAGTATGTGTTTAAATTGCTAACAAACAAGTAAAAGCGAGCCCGCACTTTGTACGGCGTGGCTGTACAATTGATAGTGAAAAACATGATGCCAACGCAAAGTTAATAAAAACTTTAAATTCTTTACGATTTGTTTTGCCACTCATAAGAAGAAAAATACACAAAGTGAAATATTTATGTTTTGGATTTTTTTGAAGGTCGATAGATAGCGTCGAAATAAATCACGCCAAGCTTTCGTCTTCGATGTCACTGCGTCCCTGTAATGGGACGTGGCGAGCGGTCAAGACCCTGCCCTTGGCAACCCGTCGGCCTGTAAAAACGGACCACTCACTGAGTACCTTAGCTAAAATTGCTAAAATTCGTCGAGCGTGCGCCTGCCTAAAAAGTGATAGCAACTCATACGGAACGTATGTATAAATGCATGTTGTGTACTGCAGGTGCGCTGCGGTGCCTTTATCTCAGTGTCGCATCTTCACAACACTGCGGCAGTCACCTGGTTTCGTTTGTTTTTTTTTATTTGTTCACTTTTCCAACTACGTACGTTGGGGTTGAGTTACCGTCTAATCGAATTCAGCTAAATACCAGTATTTTACATGAGGTGACCGCCCATTTGACCTCCATAACCTGTAGGCAAGACTGGAGTCCGTCGGTAGGCCACAATTGTGGCGATAAGTCCCCCCTTTGAGGAGTGGCTAGAGCGGCGCCACGGCGTCCTCATCTTCCGTCTGACGCAGGTACTCACCGGACACGTATGTTTCGGGAGATACCTCTTTCGGATTCGGCGGGAGGACACGCCTGGGTGTCAACATTGCGATGATCGGCCGGAGGACACGGTGGAGCATACGGTGGAGGTCTGCCCTTCTTGGGCGGAGCACTGTCGTGTCCTCGTCGAGACGACCGGCGGCGGCGACCTCTCGCGTCCAGCCCTGCGCGCCACCTCCTTTTGCGAAGCAGTGATCCTAGCGAAGGAGGAGGCCGAACGGCGAGCCGGGGGTCAGCGGACGGCGAGCGTTGGGTGGCTCGCCATCCGATCAGGACCAGGCCCGGGTCGTTGGCGCGCTGTGTTCCACGCGCGCCTCAAAGAGATATCATTAAAGTAGACGGGGCCCGCTAGGGCCAGTGCCTGCCGGGGTTGCGGATTCTGTTCGAAAGAGTCAGCGCGGCCCTGGAACACAACGGGCATTAGGAGGAACACGGATGGGTTTTAGTCAGTAAGAGTCTGACACTCCCTTCTACTACACCCAGAGCCGGAGGAGTTATTTGATGATTTCCCATCCATAAAAAAGACTATAGACCGATTTTCTAGCTTCTTAACACACACATATTATTGATACTAATTGAAACGTATTGGAAATAATTTATAGTGTAAAATAAAAATCCCATCAAAAACATAAATGTGAAAAAGGGAGCCAAGGTCATCCGGCTGACCCGGGGATACCGCAAGTTCTCTGGCGAGGCGGCGAGCCTCCTTGCTGAACTGCCGTCATGGGATTTGGAGACGAGAGTCTTCGCGCTTGTTTATAGGTGGAGCTACTCTGGGGCGAGACTGTTCTGCCGCGACAAATTCCAACACAGCAGATGGAGCACCGGCATGATCTCATGGTATGGAGACAGTCACTGTCGCAACCCAGCGCTGGGCACGCCAAAATTGCGGCGATAGGTCCCCTTTTTGAGAAGTGGCTAGAGCGATGCCACGGCGTCCTCACATTCCTTCTAACCTAACCTAACGCAGGTATTTACCGGACACGGATGTTTCGGGAGATACTTGTTTCGGATATGGCAGGGCGAAGCGATCGGCGGTGGCGACCTCTCGCGTCCGGTCCTAGTGAACCAGTCAGGAGGCATCAGAAGCGGACACTTCAAAAATATACATCGCACACTGCGAAATGTTTCGATAATGTGTCCAGTGTTGGGAAAATCATCTTTTTACTAATGAGCAGAGCCGAGACCTCTAACTCCATCAAGGACGCTGCATCGTGAGGGTTGCACAAGTGTTTTCGCGAGTCCAGATTACTGATAAATAAACCTTCCAATGACTTTACCCTGCTTAATGCCACGTAAACTTGGCCTTTTGCAAAAGTACGTTAGCTAACGTCTACAACAGCCTTGTCTTAAGTGCAGATTTGCTGTTGAAAGTTTCCTCCCCGTTCATGAAGTCGAGTGAGTGCTTCTGCTATTGCTGTCTGAATTTGTGCTGGTTCAGATTTTGTTATATACTTCGCAATATACATTGCCACACCTACCGCTGACACTACAGGTGACAATATTCGCACGGCACAGAAGTAATAATCTCATATTATAATTAACCTGATAGTACCTGGACAGCGCCTACAGGACAACTATTATTGCAAAGCTTTGCGAACGTGTTAACTCTTAGCCACCCTGTATACGTATAAAAAAAAAAAAAAAAAGTAAAAAAAAAAAAAAAAAAAATATTAAAATAATAAATATTAATGAAATAAATATTACTACTACTACACTACTATACTACTACTATATTACTTATTATTATTTATTTATGTAATAAATATTTGTAAATTAGTCTGCAGGTGTATTGTAAACAATGAACATTTATCTATAAACTCTACATAACTTTCGTAACTAAAGGAAGGAGGCAGGGTAGGATCGCCAAACTAAAGTGGCAGTGGGCAGGGCACATTGCTCGCAGAACAGATGGTCAATGGGGCTTAAAAGTTCTGGAGTGGCGACCGCGTACCGGAAGACGTAATGTTGGAAGGCCTCCCACAAGGTGGACCGATGACCTGGTGAAGGTCGCGCGTAGCCGATGGTTGCGAGACGCACAGGACCGGTTGTTGTGGCGACGCTTGGGGGAGGCCTATGTCCAGCAGTGGACGTCTTTTGGCTGATATGATGATGATGATGATGATGAACTTTCGTAATATTATGTGTGTACCTACAAATCCCTCTCACTCATTGCCACTGACACTGAGTGCCGTCAAGTCAAGAGTAAATATATTAATTATTGACCTATTTTACCTATCACTCTTATTTACACTGTCATAAAGTTTATCAAGTGTTAAACGGAAAAGTATAAAATAAAAAATAAGTTTAAAAAACTGTGACCCGACTACGGAATAAAAGGGATCTGAAAGGTCTGAAACAAGAAAATTTTTAGACAGATAATAAATCAATACAGAGGTACAAAATGGTCTTGATAAGGCCGTGGTCGCATGCCATCGTTAGGTGTTCCTGGCACCCACATGGTATACGGCATGTGACCACGGCTTTTTAAACTTAGTTTTTGTTAGACCCGCAGATTACACACTTTTCTGCGCTAGGTCATTAAGGCCAGATGTCGAATTTCTAAGCAGTATAATTGTGTACAATATTTTTGCCAATACTTTATTTTTTCATTGAAACTTTATTAATAGTAAGCTTATAAGTAAATAATGACACGCCTTAAAGGAACCAAAGATTTATTTTACATATTGCATATGAATAGATAGACTTCTTTTTTGTATGTCAATGACTTCACCATATGAAACAAAATTCTTTTAGTTTTCATTAAGTAACTTAAATAAACTTTTTGCTCTGTTTTTATCAAAAATTCTCATAACCTTCAACAGCTAAAAGAAAATATTTTTATCAAAAGAAAAGTTCAAGGAACAATAGCTACTAAATTTAGTTTTTAATTAACAAACTGGCTTCATTTAATAGTTCTTAGCCGGTTAGTTAAATACGCATAAGATTTAATCAGCGCTTATTAACTTTTCTTGTGTTAATTACAAATCCAAAGGGCGACGGCTGCAGTCGTAGTTAAAGTGTATTGCAAAGTTAACTGGAAGTTATACTAAAAGTTTGCCTCAAGTTTTTGAAGATAGCGGGGTAGTCTTTTTCGTCATTGTACAACAAAGGCAGTTTAATTATGTGAGTATTTTAACTGTCATTCAAATACCAAATACATATTTGTGAGTTTAGAATTAAAAAAGAAAGTTTTAGTATTTATAGGGAGGGCGTGAAGGGCCCGCCGTGAAGGCGGGCGGACGTCGGAGGGGGGCTGGACGTAAAGGCTGTGCCGATCTCCCAGTCCCTCTCCACTCAGACGATGCGGGAATGCCGCTGGGTTATTTTAGTGGGTATACCGGGCTAGCCCGGGGAGTCCCACACAGCCCCCCCATCCCCCGATGGGAGGGTGTGCGTAATGCATTTTTTCCCAGCGCAAAAAAAAAAAAAAAAAAAAAAAAAAAAAAAAAAGGTACAACAGGGCTTGTATCTAAAGCCAGTAAAATGAAATAAACTAATGAAAATAACCCTCCTTTTTTAGGCAGTCGTGTAATAACGACGGTATGACTGTATAATTAGAGTGGCGACCTTGTAGGTATCCGACAACACAATGTTGGAAGTCAACCAACAAGGTGGACCGATGACTAGGGGGTCTAAAATGGCCACTTTAGCAGAATCATATTAGAATCATAATATTAATCACACAACAATCTGTCAAATTTCATTTTCATCTTTATCGCTAACGCATTAGATTCAATGTTGATCGAGAAAATTTAATAGTGACAGGTAGCGTGATGTGCTTTCTGATTCTGCTAAATAGGCCTTTTTAGACCCGCTGGTGACCACAGTGAAAGCCAGCTGGATGAGAAAAAATGAACCCTATGTGGGGTTCCAGCGGTTAAAGCCAAAATGAAAAGTCATCAGTCAGTCAGTGGACATCCTGCTGAAATGACAATTAGGAATGACAGTTACATGCTTTTAGGTTTTGAAATAAAACAAGGCTCATCTTTTATGGTACTTTTTAGGGTTCCGAACAAAAAACGGAACCTTTATAGGATCACTCGGGTGTCTGTCTGTCTGTCCGTCCGTCACAGCCAGTTTTCTCCGGATCCACTGGACCGATTCTTTTGTAATTTAGTACACTTATGGACTTCTGTGACCCAAATATGGACGCGTTACGTAAATCATTAAATGGTACGTCACTTTTGGGGGTCAGACTAGAAAATTTCTGAAAAAACGTTTTTTGAACATTGTGTGACATATCAAATAAAAGGGCTGTAAGGGTTTGAAATATATTTTTTCATAATTTTATAATTAATGGTTTTGAAGTTATTCAAGAAATTAGACGAAAAATTACCATTCCCCCTTATCTCCGAAACTACTGAGCCTAAAATTTTGAAAAAAATGGAGTAAATAGATCTTTACCTATAAATTACAGGAAAACCTATAAGAAGTCTATACTGTTAAAATTACATGTTAAAAAAATTAAAATCTTTGGGAACCCTTTGCACGCGAGTCCGACTCGCACTTGGCCAGTTTTTTTTTTATTTCAGATGGGGTTGCTCTTGATTCTAGTCTAGGTCAGAGATGACTTAGACAAATTTTTAAAACTTCGATTTGATAACTTATATTTACAAACCCCTTAGCAAGAATTGACTCGCTTCAACACCACAGCTTTTTTCTTTTCCTGCCATGTTTTCTTACCCACTTTTCAACAAGATAGTTAGTTTTCCTCGGAGTTTCAACTCTTGCCGTTGACGAGGTTATCAGCGAACAACTACGAAGTGTTGCGTACATGTTTCGTGAACGTTACTCCTTGCAAGATTGTTAAAAGTTTTGCTCGAATATAATACGAGTTGGTTGTGCTTGTGACGTTAGATTTTAGTTGGAGAATTTTGACGGAAAGATGTTTGTAGGAGTATTTTTTGGACGTAATAATAACAGAACAGTTCAGTTTTCTTCTTAGATAATCATGGCAGTAACAGTTACCTATAGAAAGGTTAGATTTCTTATTTAATTAGTAAAACTTTATGTACAAGTCAAGATAACTGTACAAATGCGGGCTTATGCTGGATACGGCTACACGCAGTCATGTAGTGATTTGAAAAAAGTAATGTCATATTGATGTATGATTTTGAATTATCTGCAGTTTGAGTTTGTTTGAGTTTTGTTAAACATTTAGTTTATTTGTAGTGAAGTAAGTTATTTGATGTAAAAAAGAATATAAATGATGAGTATGTATTGATAGGCGATTATTTATTTGATATGCAATTTATCATATCCCAAAGAATATTAGATACCTAATGACTAGTTTACATAGCGCGAGCTGCTGACTAGATAGTAGACATTTCTCGCATTGTCTTCTCGTATGCCAATAGCATGGCTCGCCTTAGCTGTTTTCATGATGATAGTAGCTGTCCAGTTTCTTGCGAGGCGAGGCACACAAAAAATACAAGTTCCGCTCGTAACTGCTTGGCGGACACTGGTGAACTACTACCGAACGCGTCCGAACGATGCGAGTGATATCTAAGCCGCTGCCATATGCGAGTTACTGGCAGGCAAACAGGCGAGTAAATACAAAAAATTGTGAAGATGATCAGATGCGACGTGGCAGTAACTCGTAAGATTCGTTCATACGATGCGAGTTACTACACTGCAGCTACTCGTCAGGCTGACTCGCATGCTGGCTCACACTGTGTAAACGAGCTATAAAGACCATTAAAAATAACATCATTTTCACTGCGTGCCTGTAATACATATTTAAGTTCTGTAATGAGCATCGTCTCTCCGATAGCATAAGAACGCTGATTAATACCTAACTTTTTAATGATTGTACCTACTGGTGATTAAAAACGACGCTTTTAAAAATCTGGGTATAACAGAAGGCACAGACAGATCCCGGACGCGAGAAAATACTAAGGAAAAAAGTCTTTAAACTCGGTGCATACAATTCAGTCGCGTGACGAACAATTTTGCTGTTGTCAATTTGTTGGAGCCAAGATTTAAACTACAACTAATGTCGTATTACATTGTAGCGGCATCAATACCGCCACAAGAAAAAACAACGGAGCAAATGTGTATCGCAGCAAAAAGAACCGCAACGCCATCTATCTAACTACCAGCGAACTAAAATCCTGCATCGCGCAAGCAAAGTTTACCCTGCGATTTGAACATACACATCAGCCCGAATATCAACTATCAAGCAGTTGCCCGCCAGATACAACAACCGTCTGATCGGAGGATCCTTCCTTTTCAATGGGGGTTTGCGGGACTTTACTCTCTGTACCGCATCCTTTTGAAACATAAAACGTTATACGTACCTTAATTATTATACTTACTTAGTTATATTCACGTTCGAATAAATTGGTAGGCTTATGTCGTAGCAGTTATATGCCCCCCACGCCCTAGCGTACGCATGTGGTTGGGGTTCAGTTCTCAGAACCCAATTTTTCATCGGATTTATTTGACTTGAATTTCGAACAAAAAAACGGAAAGACATGGCTTTAGAAGTTTAGAATATTCAAGTTCATTTTTCGGTTTTTTTACAAATAAATGTTGTAACAGCGATAAGAATTGAAATGTTCGAGACTGCTCCCGTAATGCTACGCATGTTGATATCAAACATTTTTGACTTTTTGACAATCGTATATGTAAGTATATTAATATTATAAAGCTGAAGAGTTTATTTGTTTGGTTGAACGCGCTAATCTCAGAAATAGGTTCAAATTGAAAAAATCTTTTAGTGTTGAATGCCCATTTATCGAGGAAGGCTATTGAATAATTGGAGCGGAGCGGGTGGGTCAACTAGTCGCTTAATAGAATGTCAATTTGTTTGTCTTGTTCTTCGTTCCATCAATCCGTGTGTCTCACGAATAAAGAATTGAGATAAAATCTCCACGAAACGGTCAACCGGAAATACGTAAATCCTGCGACTGTTCTTTAACTCGAACGGGGCAGACTTAAAACTGTGTCCTTTTCAGATAATGATGGTATTTCCTGACAGATTTCACGGTTGAATTAATAATAACGATCTGCTGTTATCTTTACTTGCTGGGTTTAAATTCGGTTGCGGAATTTATTTGAAAGAGTCACTGCAGCCCTGGAATGAAAAGGGCATTAGGAGGAACACGGATGGATTTTAGTCAGTAAGAGTCTGACACTCCCTTTAGCTCCGCCCAGAGCGGGAAGTCATTTGATTATTTCCCATCCTTAAAAAAAACGTTGTAAATTCGACGATTCCAAGAATTTAGTATAGAATATATTTTAGCAACATTTAAGTACGACGAATTATAATAATTTTGTGATGAATTAATTTCATTTTAGTCATAAATTATTAGTCGGATCCCCGATTTCTGAATTGTGAATGTTAAGTCAAGGACTTGTTGAAGGAGTTTACATGTATTTTGAGAAGTTCTCATGAATGTCTAGCAGTTTGAAAAATTTCAAATTAGAAACCGTTAGTGCATATATTTTAAGTTGTAATATCTAGATAGGTCCTTCAGGTAAATTATTTTGCGTTTCACTATATACAACAAAGTCGCTTCCCGTGTCTGTCTGTCCCTATGTATGCTAAGATCTTCAAAACTACTCAACGGATTTTGATGCGGGTTTTTTTAATAGATAGAGTGATTCAAGAGGAAGGTTTATAATTATGCATATAAACTGCATAATATAGTAGAGAAACACTGATAATTTTAGAGGTTTCTAATGTGATGTCGTAAATAACCACATTTTTTTCCGCTTACATTGCAAACGCTGGCTGAACCTACGAGATAGATCAAAATAATGTACTACAATATTATACACAGTGGCGTGCCTAGGGTTTCAAAATAAGGCAAGCCCAATAAAATTTTAACCGATTTCAAAAAAAGAAAGTTCAGTTTTCGAATGAGTATGTAGGACCTTCGTATGTATCATCGCAATTTTCTCATAAACTGATATAGATGTCTCAATTCGTTGTTTACCAAAATTACCGAAAGAAACCATTGCACACAGGTGTTTATGGGAATTAGCGTGCCTTTTAATGGCGCCAGATATGTTATTTAAATCATTATAACCAAATGTATTCCAAACGGAATCTTCATTCGAAAAAAATATGCAACACCAGCAATACAACTTATTAGTGTGCAAACAGCCAACAATCCAACTAGTTTTCCACACTAATCTATTAAATTTTCGTTTATGCGATTTACTATTCTGAGAAAAACACAGATTAGGCGTCGGTTTTAATCAAGAAATTAACTGTTTTTTCTGAGCAAAGTTTAAAGATTTTACCTTATCTTCGTCAATCAAAACTTGAACGCATTTTAAATCCTCACAAGGTACAATTACCTCCATTGTTGTAGGTATGTCACCAAAACAATTGTATCACTGAAAAAATCTAAGAAAACACACAAAAAACTTTAACAACATAACTTTTCAACTCTCAAGCAAATGAAACTGAAGTGAGTTGCACTGGGGTGTCGAGAACTACTTACGCAGAGTTGCAGTGTTGTCATTTAGGCAAAAAAAGTCACCAGGTATATGAAAAATCTAGCTAGATATCGCAAATTTTTTATTTTTAAGATATTGCTTGAATATTTAATTTCGTTATTTTAAAAAGTCGCTAGTTTTTATTGTTGCTAAATCTTAAAAAAAGTCCCCAAACTCGTTAAAAATCTCCAAGATCTCACAACGTCGCTAAAACGGCAACACTGCAGAGTTGGCAAGGTGACAAGGTCACGCGTGCAACTTCATACGCATGCACGGCTTAATCGTACATACTGATCGATTTGTAGACGCACAAGGTTTAGAACTCGTTATACGGCACATCGCTATAAGTGCGAAAGTGACGGAGATAGTATTTGAAAGTCCGGTAAAAGCCGGTACGTGTAAGCGAGATAGCTATATGTAGATGCTGCAAATGCGAAACTCTGCGCGCGAACAATCGCGATGTGTAGTTATGTAGTAATGTGGCAGTAATACTTTGTGTTATTTTGATAAGAATTAAGCGCGCGAACTTTTAAATAGTTCGGGTTTGATATTGATTCTCTATCGAGCATTTTAGTAAGGTATGCTAATATGCAGGCTTATATGAAGGTACCGCCACTGATATACACCTTAAAAAGGTCTACAAAAAGGTCTGCAATGGTCTATAAATGGGTCTATCTCTTAGGGATAACCCACAATAACCATTTTTAATCCTTTACTTTTTACGAGAAATAATGGCTTATTTACGAAGCGATTTTAAGCAATACAGCATTAATTCTTATTCAATTAAGTGTATTTTTTCATTACCTTGACAATTTTACATTGATTAAAAATGTCCTTAACAGTATATAATCTATACATATAATAAAATCGTAGACTAACCGTGTCTGTACATTTAATATTTTTCCACGAAAATTACACAGAAAACTCAGGAAAAAGGTATAAAACACAAAAATTCCATTTTTGAAATGTTTGTCTGTGCGTTTGTGGGAGCATCACGCATAAACCACAGATTGGATTGCAAATCTAAGTACTTAAAAATATTACGTGATAACCCGAGTAACATTTAGCGTTTATTTCATCAAAATCGACCCACAAAATCAAAAGATATTGAATTTTTAAGTTTAGGAAGAAACTTCCTAATGTATTCTGATGAGTCAGAGCGCCATCTATTGAGAAAAAAGTAAAATGCACGAAAGCATTCAAAATTGTTGTGTTATTCGTAAAACTTTTAATATGTGGCAAAATAAAAGTGACCATTTTTATACCTTTTTGTTATTTATCGTTACAATCGATCCACAAAATCAAAATATATTGAATTTTTAGTTTAGTAAGAAACTTCCTACTGTGTTCTGATTAGTCAGAGCGCCATCTCGCCATCAATTTAAAGTGAAAAGAGACGAATTTAAACCTTATGTCGTGAAATTTAGGCCACTTAAAAACATTTGTAGTGACAGTTTTAAAGTGGATCTATTGCTTTTATGTCTTGAAAACGTTTCTACATTTGAACATGTAAACGACATGGTGCATTTTTTTAACCAGCACATCCTTTTCCTGTTTGATGTACATGCACCGGTCAAGACTTGCACTATAAAGGAAAAGTCGTATCCTTGGATTACGGACACGATTAAATTAATGATGCGTTTGCGGAATGATGCACTGACTTGTTACCGAAAGACAAAATCAAAATCAAAAGGCGAATACTACAAAGAATTGAAATCCTTAGTGGTAAGTTCCCTTTTCAACGAAAGAATGGCGTACTATAAACATAACATCAATAATCAAATTAAAAACCCAAAATTGTTATGGAAAAATCTTAAATCCACTTTATTGGCCTCTAAATCAAGACAAGACCTTCCGTCGCACTTTACAGATCCTGACATAATTAATAGTAACTTCTTGACTGTCCCCGGTAACGCCGTGGCAAGTGCGGCTCTCATAAATTATTATGATAATCATAGGCATGGCGAAGCAAATTTTTCAATCACTCCAGTGGAGCAGGCTGACATCGCTCGCATTATCACCAAACTTACAAGTAATGCCGAAGGCTACGACAACATTACCCTGGACATGATTGGTTTGACTCTGCCGTACACGCTGGGCGTTATAACGGACATTATAAACCGGTCCATTGTGACATCTACATTCCCCGAACAATGGAAGATTGCCTCCGTTAGGCCCTTACCCAAAACTTCAAATCCAACCTGTTTGAAAGACCTACGACCTATTAGTATTTTACCGTGTCTGTCTAAAGTACTGGAGAAAGTCGTCAGCCACCAGTTAACGCTCTTCTTGGAACAGAATCAAATATTACCAGATTTACAATCTGGTTTCAGAAAACAGCGCAGTACCTCTACCGCTTTACTGGACGTGACTGATAATGTGTTGTCTGCCCAGGATAAGGGTATGTGTACTTTGCTTGTTTTGCTCGATTTTTCCCGGGCATTTGATGCAATTAATATTCCACTAATTTTATCTAAGCTGAGTTACTACGGTTTCGACCCTGGCGCTACGCAATGGTTCCGTAGCTATCTCAGTGATAGGAAACAATTTGTGGAACTGCGTTTGGGAGACGGCACCACACTTAGATCGGCACTTAGTTCTATAAAGAGGGGAGTTCCACAGGGCTCCATATTAGGGCCAATTATTTTTATTCTATACTGTGCTGATATAATTAAGTGTGTTCAAAATTGCAGATATCATATATACGCCGATGATGTTCAGCTTTACATTTCTTTTTACCCAGAGAAGTATGATAGTGCCATAAAAAATCTAAACGATGACCTTCGCCGAATTGCCACCTGGTCGGAAGATAACTGCCTGTCGCTAAATCCTAACAAAAGTAAATTCTTGGTGCTTGGCACTAAACAACAGCTAGCTAAGCTACCCGCAACCATCATGGTCGAACTTATGGGCAAACCTATTGACAGAGTCTATGAAGCGCGGAACCTGGGTCTCATTATGGACAAGGACCTTCGTTTTGAAAAGCATGTCGCCGACTCAGTAAGAAACTGTTTTTACCGCCTCAAAGTTCTTTATAAAATGAGGCCATATCTATCAGAAGCACTTCGGGAACAACTAGTAGAAATTTTAGTTTTGTCCAGGCTTAACTACGCAGACACGGTGTTCGGCCCGCGCCTACTGGCTCGTACAGGCCAGCTCATTCAAAGGGTCCAAAACGCTTGTGCTCGGATTTGCTACAGAATTCCTCCCAGAAGCCACGTTACGCCTTTCCTCAACAATAATTTTATTCTTAAAATGAAATCAAGACGCAAATTACACTTGGCCTGCCTGATGTTCGGTGTCATTAAGCTGCAAAAGCCAGACTACTTGTACAACAAGCTGAGCTGGATTGGTAGCAAACGAGAATGTGGAAGAAGGCAATGTTCGCAACAACTATCATCGCAGCCCCACAGTACAGCAGCATTCAGAGGCAGTTTCCGTTACGCAGCATCCAAAGTATGGAACAATCTACCGCCGCCTATTAGAGCAATAAATACAATAGGTACATTTAAAAGACGTTTACGGCAGTACTTAATTGACGCGCAACGGAAACTAGACTTGATACACTTGAACCTATCACTGATATGATGTCGAGCCAGAACAATGTCCATGTAAACCTCTGACATACTACCTCTGTGACAATTTCGAACTGACCACAATATTTTTCAAACTACCCGAGCATAAAATGAATATTACAGTCATCTGCTCATGGCATAGTGGTATGGTGACTATTGGTCTCGTCTCGTGCACAGCGCCGACTAATTGGTTAGTCAGGATTGCACGAAACCGGTTTCTGTGTGTGTTGCAGAACGTTTTAATTTTATTTTATTTTTTAATTAATTTATTATTATTATTTTACGTGGAATTACGTCTACTTTGTTGATTTTAATTAATTTGTGCTTGTTTGTTTCAATTTGTTTTCTTTTGTTCTCTTTATTTATTGTTAGTAACACAAACCTATCTATCTTTGACACAAATTATTATACATATATTTATCGTTTACTATACACTACCATAAATCTATTTAAGTACCTGTATATTTAGCACCGTGAAACTGATTCACATCCGTACACATCAACGTAAGGTTCAGTTGAAAACCAGCGTCAGACAACTCCGTTGTCCGGCATTTTGCTGAACTGGACCTATTTGGCGCAGCCGCGGGGCACACAATGTAATTGCTTTAGAATTAAGTTCCTTTTTATTTGTGTTCCCGTCTTTTTACATTGTGTGTGTTTGTGTGTGCCAAATAAACTAGTTTTCTTTCTTTCTTTCTTTCTTTCCATCTATTGAGGAACCAAAAAATGCATGAAAGCATGAATGTTACACCAAAACACATTCAATGAGTTATTTGTGAAACTTTTAATACGTAGACGTAGCAAAATAAAAGTAAACATTTTAATACCTTATCGTTATTTATCGTTACATACGGGCTTCTTATTTAACGTCTTCTGCTGCCAAATATTTTGTCAGTTTACATGGTCGATAGATGGCGTGGCACTGATGACGCGTTTTTCTGAATTGCGGTGTTAAGATTTTCCGCTGGAGAATGACCTCACACGATTATAAACACAGTCATGGTTCGTAGGAATTTCGGTTTGATCTCTGGAAGGTCTTAAATGGATAGAGGCCAAAATTGCTTAAATCTCTGAGTTGTGCTGGTTTCGTTTAAAGTGCTTTTATCGTAGAGTCTTAAACTGATTTAGAACTCAGTAGTTTTGTGAAGTACTGGACGGTTCGACTTGCGGATCAGGCCTGTAGGGTTCCGAACCAAAGGTGCTGACAGGACCCTACTTCTAAGGCCTCCGCGATTGATTCCGTTTAGAGCGAAGCAACGAACGGTTCGATTTGCGAAACAAGGCTAATAATAATAAGGTACCGTACCAAAGGTGGTCACGGTGACTGGAGCGATCGATTTTGGTGGGGCTACTCTCTAAGTCCGAAGTCTGTAGTTTCGGGCTTAGTTGCGGACGTATTCTACTCCGTATCACCTACATACTTACGATTGATCCCGAACCCGAACTAAGAATGAATGACAACACGATTTCACAGTAACTGTCAAATCAAGATATCATTAGTTCTCTGTGGTTAGGTGATACGGAGTAGATTTTTTTTTTACTATAGATAGGCATACGTTTGACCACTATCTCACCTGACGGTAAGCGATGATGAGGTTGAAGATGGAGCACGTTTGCCTAGAAGCAACCTATTCACTTTTGTCTTAAAGACTCCCAGGTTGCCCGCAACTAAGTTTTTAATTCGTGCTAAGTATCAGACGGTTCGATTTGCGAGCCAAGGCAAATTATAGGGTTCCGTGCCAAAGTTGCTAATGGGACCCTATTATTTAAGCCTTCGCGTACGATCTTGACTCGTGCGAATCAAGTCGATTTTTAGGGTTCCGTACCAAGGTTGCTAACGGAACCCTATTTATTAATAAGCCACCGCTGTCCGTCTTCCTTCAGTTTATTAACCGACTTCAAAAAAAGGAGGTGGTTATCAATTCGACTGTATTTTTTTTTATGTTTGTTACCTCATATTAACCGACTGGATGAACCGATTTTCATGATTCTTTTTTATTTGAAAGCTGGTGCTTCCCGTGTGGTCCCGTTACCACCACGTCAGGATCTGATGATGGAAACCCTGAGAAATCGAGGGCACCTCTCGAAAATTTTAGGCACGTATTTGGTAAAAACTTTATATTCGTGTGTATATCGGGTGATACTACAAAAGAATGAAAGTTTGGATCAGACCTGATGATGGAAACGACAGAGAGTCAAGGGAACTCCACATCGGTATGTAGGAACTACCAAGTGTTTGGGCTTATTTCATTCGTATTGACGAGACCTTTACACCGAAAGCACTTAGTAAGTTTTATTTTCATAACATAACATCACGCCGGTACGCTGTGAATGGGTACGCAGGTACCACTAAAAAGTGGAAAATAAAAAACTTTTTTACAAAAAATGTAACCGTCTTCCAAAACAAAACACTATCACACGTGTCAAAAAGCGAAAAAACTAAAAACACTGACTTCTGAAATTAAAGTTATTTTATACTTTGTAGTGTTTTGTTTTGGAAGTTGGTTACATTTTTTGTAAAAAAGTTTTTTTCGTTTTATTTCTGTCTCGCTGATATAAAAATGTCTTCTAGAAAAAGGTCGAATCTTTCACAATATAGCAAAATTCTCAAAGTCGGGTTTATTCGAACACTATTCTAACTAACTCGAGAACGGCTCGACCGATTTTCATAGTTTTTGTGTTTTATTCGGGACGAAGACTAATTCCTTCGTCCGGAATAGCATAATAAGTATGAGTATGTAGGTAGGTATAAAAAAATGAGTATGTAGGTAGGGTAGGTAGGCAGGTAGGTAGGGTAGGTAGGTAAGGTAGGTGAGGTAGGGTAGCTATGGTAGGTAGGTATGGTAGGTAAGTAGGTACGTAGGGTTGGTAGGTTAGGGTCGGTAGGTAGAGTAGCCAGTTGACGGGAGCGAAGCCACGCGGGTTAGCTAGTTTAAATGAATAATTTAGAAGATATCACAAAATTAAAAATATCAAAATTTGATGATATTACAGTAAGTGCACTTCTTGTTTTGTTCTAAATTGGTCCCGAGCGAAGCCAGGGCGGGTCACTAGTCTTCACTAATATTATAAAGAGGAAACATTGGTTGTTTGTTTGTTTGTAATGAATAGGCTCCGACACTACTGGTCCGATTTGAAAAATTCTTTCAGCAATGGATAGCTATATTATCACGAAGTAACATAGACTATATTTTATCTCCGTGCTCCCACGGGAACAGAAATTACGCGGGTGAAACCGCGTGACGTCCACTAGTTTAGAATAAAGTAGGAATAGTTTTAATTGAGTGAGCCAAATAACTTCATTTAATTCTTGTTACACAAACATGATGACTGTAAACCGTTT
This sequence comes from Lacanobia wlatinum, assembly GCA_947578705.1. Taxonomy (NCBI): domain Eukaryota; kingdom Metazoa; phylum Arthropoda; class Insecta; order Lepidoptera; family Noctuidae; genus Lacanobia; species Lacanobia wlatinum. The sequence goes on from OX388037.1 coordinate 5,363,753, forward strand.
TACATCGCAATTAAATAACCGACATAATATTAAATTATTACTGCAGCTTGAGAAAACGACCATCACTGGTACTCCAAATTTAACTCAACGGCATAATAAAGATGAAAACTTTAGTGTACATAAAATTGTCATTTTAAAGTCTTTATAACTCGTCACAAGGGACTTCAATAGCCACGTTTATGGCTAAGAATAGACCTTCTGTAGTCCCACAGGTGTCATAGACCTTACTATTAGGTAATTGCGGGTAGAACCATCACCATCTTCCTAGTCATTTTGTAATTCTGTTGGGATGGCTTTCATTTTATGAAAATAATGCTGCTATAAACGTTGTCTCAGTTTATAATACTGCCCTTCATTTTTTGTTGACTTTATGTTTAATTCATGTACCTACGGTGCATTGATCGTTGATAGTGATAGTCAGATATGGTAGGTACTTTTAAGCTTAATTAATTATTACTGACATTACAATATTACTATATTGTATATCATCATCTGCCTAGCCTTTTCCCAACTACATTGGGGTCGGCTTCCAGTCAAGCCGGATTTAGCTGAGAATACCAGTATTTTACGTGGAGCGGCTGCCTACCAGACCTTCACAACCCATTAACTGGGTAACACGGTACTTCATGGCAAGACTGGAGTCAGATTTACTGGCTTCTGACTATCCGTAACGACTGCTTTAAATGACAGCCGGGACCAACGGCTTAACGTGCTTTCCGAAGCACGGAGGAAACTCGGTATGTTAAGATGGTCACCCATCCACAGACCAACCTTGGCAATTATGACAAAACAGCCGCACGGGTCGATCTTCAAGGTTAAGCAATGCGCTTAACCTTGAAGATCGACCCGTGCGGCTGTTATTATCTAGCCACGAGCTCCTCTATATTACTATATTGTATATAATAAATTAAATTAAAATACTGAATGTGAATAAAATAAAAAACATTAGAAATTTATAAGAGTAAAATTTAGAACAAAACGTTATAAGTAATAACGTAAGTTTTATAATTTATACCGTATTTTAATCAACAGAGATATTCCATGCTTGAAGAATAAATTCAGCTGCACGTTCCGCGATCATCGTGACAGCACCATTGATGTTACCGCTAACCTGAGCGGGCATGACGCTTGCATCGACCACTCTTAAGCCATTAATGCCCTTTACTCGCATGCTGGTGTCAACGACCGAGCCCATAGCACACGTGCCTGCATAATGCCACATAGAACCAGACATTTCCAATGCATAACATTCCCAGAATTCAATGCCAGACTTGCCTGAACACAGACCTATATCAACCAGCGTCGCATTCACGCTTCTAAAATATGTCGTATTTAACACTGAGGCCAAATCTGCCAAGCATTCACCCATTAGCTTTAAATCAGATTTATCGCTATACATTCCGGTGTATATAAGTGGAGCGATAGAAGGGTCAGTGCTTGCAAGTAAAACCTGACCACGCGATTTTGGCATCAACAAATTAGGTGCCAGAAAAAACGTTGTCCTGTTAATACTCGCGGCGTAAAACCTATTGCAAATATCATGTGTGTACTTGAAAACGTTGACACAGACCTGCATAAGTGCAGGTGAATCGTGTGGGAGAACTAGGTTGATAGTCTGATAGTCGGGATAAGTCTGTGATTTATTTAGCGCGACATACCCAGTTGTTATTGGTAATGGGAATTTATACGGATTCACAGACGGGATAGGTCCATGGCTTTCTTCCATCTGCATTAGCAATATAGCTAGATAGTGATCTGTTAAGTTTTGACCGACCGGCAGATCAGTGACCACCGGGATTCGTAGTGATTCAAGGTGTTCCTTAGGACCTATGCCAGACAACATTAATAGCTTGGGGCTGTTGATTCCACCAGCGGACACGATTACTTCCTTTTTCGCAAACAGATCTTGCGTCTCACCACTAGACGTGGTCACTTGTACACCTATAGCGGTACCGTCATCGATCAAAATTTTTTTTGCTGTAGTAGACGTTGCAAGGCAGAGATTTGAGCGTAACTTCGCTGGTCCCAGGTAGGCGATTCCGTTAGTCTCACGAACTCCATCACCGAGTGTTAACAGAGGTTCAGTATAACCAAGAAATGAAGTCTCCGACGTTATGTCGTCCACGATTCTGTGTCCTAACTCTTTGAAAGCTTTCAAATAGTTAGCATTACTATCGCTCTTTTGTCTTGTTATTTTCAACATACCATCAGTACCATGGAGTTTGGCGTAAGGCGAATCTAGCAACTCTGGATCTGTCAGATTTTCGAGTCTTTTAAAGTAGGGCAAAACGTTTGTATAGTTCCAGCTGTCATCGTTTAAGATCTTTGCCCATTCGTTATAGTCATTGGCTGCTCCTTGTAGGTATATCATGTGGTTGCTTGCAGTGGTGCCTCCTAGCATTCTGCCTTGCTGCAACTGTATGTGGGAGTTCTGTAGGTTTTGTGCCGTGTAGTTGTCGTTCACTGATGTTAAGTTGTAATCGTAGATTGAGTTTGGAAGAACTGCAAATGTGGCTGGCATCTGCGAAGGTATTAAACGAGTGATTAAATTTTGCAAAACTAGCTATTTCTCGTGGCTTTGCTCCCGTAGCCAACATCACAAGATCCGAACATTGCACAATGAAACAAACTGCTTAATAATATCAATTCAGATGCATCGGTCAGAATGATAATAACTTTGAAGCTAATATAATCAATGCATTACAACAAGCCGTTAACTGGCTAGAACATAACAACTTAATTATAAATTTGAAAAAAAAAACAAAAGTTATGAATTTTCGTGAAAGAGTATCTAATTCGGAACTAAATGTGAGCTTTAATAATGAAAAAATTAAAGAAGTTGCGAACACAAAAATTTTCAGGCTTAACAATCGACAATCAACTTAATTGGAAATAACATACTTCAATATAATTTTAAAAAATAGTAAGTTTGCTTTTGCTTTGTATAAACTAAAGAAAATAGTCAATCAAGCAGCGGCAGTCACTGCATACTATGGATATGTCGATTCTATACTACACTACGGAGTAATGTTTTGGGGTAACTCCTGCAATAACATGGTTTTCAGATCGCAAAAAAGATGCATTAGAGCTATTGCCGGTATAAAATCATTGATATCTGCAAACCTTATTTTGTACATATTTGAGACTGCTTTATTTGTTAAAAAGAACATGCGTCTATTCAGAAAAGCATCTGAACATCGCTATAAAATGATTAGACAAGAATATAGACATGAATTATGCGTTCGACCCCACAAAAATATTTAGTAAAACACCTAATGGACTTATGGTAAACCCCCCCTTTTGGGTGAGGCCTATGTCCGGCAGTGGACGTCTTTAGGCTGATATGATGATGATGATGAAATGAAATTAAGGACTTAAATATTATTCAATTCATAAACAAACTAAGACATATATTATTAGAAAAATGCTATTATACTACTGACGAATTCCTTAATGATAAATTGTAAGTTGTTTGACATTGATATTTATTTAATTTTGACAATGCATTAATTTATTATCTTAATTTCATTCATAATTAAAATATATACTTAGTTGTTAATGTTTTGCTTGTTTTTTTTTTCCTGTCTTAGGTTATGTTGTGTTTTGTTGTTATTATTTTGTGTAAATATATTGACTATTCTTTTTTTGTAACAATTACCTACTAATGTCATGAAAGAGTGTGCACCTTTAAGGTAGATTTTTGAGGAACTAATTGTTTATTATTATCTCATGTTAAATGTACCAAAAAATCACACGAATAAATGAATCTAAATCTGAGAACTGCGGGTAATTTCCAAGTTTAATCTAGTAGTAAATGAACTGTGAGTGGTAAAAAACTGTAGAAAAAGCTTGCAATGTCAATTAATTACAGAATAAGTATTTTTTTATGCGGGCTTATTACATAAGTGTTTTTTTCCAGATCTGTCTCAGAAAAATGTTTCAAGAATAGCAGAAAAAGCTTTTATTAACTTGTGATACCTACTCACCTCTGCTTCAAGTGGTGCGTATGGCCCTTGCTCGATAAGCAAAACGTTACTACGGCTATTTGCTGAGAGTCTGTTTGCAAGAACTGATCCTGCAGCGCCACCACCCACGATTATGAAGTCGTAGAAAGTAGTATCTGTGAAGTGCAACAGTTTATCGTTAGTCATCATCTTCATTATGTAAGCTAAAAAAGTCCAATCCTGGGGGGCTACTCTCTAACGAAATCCGTAGTTTCGGGCTTTGTTGCGGGCGGGCGCATTCTACTACGTATTACCTACAGACTTACGATTAGTCCCGAACCCGAACTGAGAATGAATGTCAACACGATTTCACAGTAACTCTCAAATCGTGTTATCATTAGTTCTCAGTGGTTAGGTGATACGGAGTAGAAAATGCCCGCCCGCCCGAAACTACGGATTTCGTTAGAGAGTAGCGCCCCTGGACATAGGTCCCCCAAGTGTCGTCGCAACAACCGTTCCTCTGCGTCTCGCATCCATCAGCTACCCGCGTCCCTCACCAGTCATCGGTCCACCTTGTGGGAGGCCTTCCTTCTTATTAACCAAATTATGAAAATAAACAAAATATTTATTAATTATTTACTTATGTATTTAAAATAATGTAAATAACACCTTAACAGCTGTAACACCAATCCGATGTTACTACAACAATTGTGATTTAAATACAATAAAAATGCAATTTAAAAGTAATAAAAGAAAAAACAATTACAATGAAATTAAAAATACAGTGACAACATGCATTAGTTAGCTATTAATATATAAATGAAGACTTAAACCACTACACTAAATATCAAGAAATTATGTACAAACGCGTATAAAAACAAAATAAATCATTGGGCATCAAAAAAATAATCCACATCGCTGTCAATGGCAAAAGTGCCCAGAACACTGGCAGCATTGCCGCGTTGAATGCTGATTCTTTGGCCGAAGAATAGTCCAGCCCTCTGGTCACGTGAACAGTCGACAAAATACAGTTAATTAAACATTCAATAAAAATTAAATTAGAGTTAAAAAATACAATTAAAAAAAACAATTACAAATTCAATAAAAATACAATTCAAAACAATAAGCATAAAAACAAAACTAAATGCAATTGAAATTACAGGCACACCTTTTTAGTAAAATGGAACGTTTATTGTAGTCATGTTGCCGTAAATTTTTCTCTGGACTATTCGTTCGAGTGCTGTGTTATTTTATACTTCTTTACTATTATTATGAATGCGAAAGTAACTCTGTCTGTTTATTTGATAACTCTTGATCCATTAAAAGCTGAAAGTATTTGGTGTAACTCTTCAAACCGGGATATGCGCGAACAAATCGCTGGGAAAAAAGTGATCCAGATCCTCGATCCAGATCCAGAGCCTCTTGTTTTAGCTTGGGTTAAACTAGACAGAAAATGAACATAAACTTACTGGTGACGGTGCAATCAGGTGGATAACGCCATGCTGTGAGTGCCAGGGAACTGACTACTGTCAGTGCCATCTGCACTGACTGGATTTCTGACAAAGCCACGGCTGCAGCTGACATTTTACTGAAAAAAAAGAATACTTAAAATAACCAGTTTTTATCAGTTTTATGAAGAAAAAAATGTTTAATTTTTAAATGCATACTTCACTTTTTATTTTATTTGAAATGGGTTTGCTCTTGACTAGGTTAGAGATGACAAAGACAAAGATTGTGCTTTACCTTATTATTTTTTTGTAGAATGTTTTATGAAGTCTGTCACAAATTGTTAACATTTGTGTAAAATAGAAATACCAACCTAAGAAAATTCTGAAGAAACACTATTTGTCATTGTGCCCATTTTGTAGCAGTTGGTTATAAAAATTGCAATAAATTAGTAAAATTAAGTTAGATAAGTTTACGTAACTCACTTATGTTGGTAAAAACATTTTTTTAGTATCGTTAACGAGATCATCTGTTGACAAACTGCTATACAGTTTGGCAGAATTTGTATCATTTATATATATGTACCTATATCTTGTGTTGATTTTGAATAAAAACTTAAAAAAAAAAAACAAATTAAACTCACTCTTTATTTTCTATGTCACCTGATGTCCTGATAGTAATACTACGAGGCGGCGACAACACTTTTACTATTTATATAAAAAAATTTTGGGCGTAGGGTGTGGACTTGATAACTATTTTGCGGTATATTTCATCGAATCAGATAAAATATCAGAGCAATACAAAGATAAAGATTACAGACTAGTGGTATACACTAACTTGGTTTTTAATTGATTCGTATCTATGTAGATACTAAAATCAGTATTTCATCGGTACTTTTTATCGGTCATTCGTAATTAATTTGGGTAATTGATTATGTATCAAAAACCGTTTGCTATGAAGCGAATAGAAATAGGACTTAGTCATAAACACATTTGATAGATTTGTTTGTTATTTAATTACTTTCTAATTACGGCGACGACATACGCCAGCGACCTTGAGGGAACAAAACGCGCACTCTTTTAACACCCGCGCGGAGGTATTCCTTGAAGCACACCCAAACGAAGCACACCCAGACGAAGCGCACCAAGTATTCCACTTAGCACACCCGTAGGTGGGCTTTAAATAAAAAAATAAATTGATTCATTTCCTATTCCACGAAGCACACCTACGAACGTCACTCGCATAGTGCGGGGGACTAAGAAATAAAAATGTCGATAGAAGAAAATATTGTAATTATAAAACAATCTGTGATTTTATAAAGAGCACAAAAAAGGAAAATAATAGAAAAATTGTTAAAAAATAATTATTTTTTTGGAAAGATAATTATGAAACAATCTGTGATTTTAAAGTAAGATTACAAGAAAGACAAATATCTTAAATTTTTATCAATATATAATTCTATAATAATTATTATTTTAAATTTTTATTTGAAGCCCACCTACGGGTGTGCTAAGTGGAATACTTTAGGTGTGCTTCGTTTGGGTGTGCTTCACGGAATACCTCCCCGCGCGACCCAAAATTCAATAGTTTTTTTGTACTTACCTTATTATTCTAAGACTTTAAAAAGATAACCGTATATCAAAATGTATATAATTAAATTATCTTTGAGATAGTGTAAATTCCATTAAAATATGCCGGGCGGTTTTGGTCTGAGTGTCGTTTTTATGTCCGTGTGAGACATAACTTTACAAATTAATTAGATAAAAGAAAATATCAAGTTTTATTCATTGAACATAGACCTTGAAATTTTCATGAATCAAATTATTAAGAAAATAGACTAATGTATCTAACATATATTTTTTTCCAAAAAATTACGACTAACCGTTTAGACGTGATTCTCATTTTAAATCAGCTACTCTCAGTTATCTCCGCTTTAAATGAGTTTACGACTCAATCCTATTTCTAATCACTTCATAGCAACTGGCTTTTTACCCGGCTGTGCCAGAAAGAGAGAAAAGATTTCTGTTTACAAAATCTAGTCCACATCTGTTACCTTTTTCTTTCGTCAGAAGCTCTAGACAAGTGACATTACGTAATGCTACGGCCACACTACCGTGATGTGGCAATGTTGAAAAAAGCCCTACACTAGGTAGCCACGATTTATTTATATTGCTATTTTACTGTTATCTAGAGTTTTCTCTTTTGTCAACATGGTAGTATCATCTGGAAATAATACAGTATATTGGTTCGTGGAGTTGGGCAGTTCGTTTATATCTACACTAATAATATTATAAAAAGGAGAGATTTGTTTGTTTGAAATGAATAGGCTCCGAAATTATAGGACCGATTTGAAAAAATATTTCACCATTAGAATCCTAAATTATCCCTGATGGACATAGGCTATAGAATATTTTGAAAAGTTAGGGATCCGTATGAAAATAAAGGTTTACTGGGTATTAGTTTTTAAACACATTTTTTTAATCTCCGTGCATCGTTTTCGGCCTCTTAAGTAGCTTTCGAACCAACTATAAGCCGTGGCTTATAGTTGGTTCGTATCGTATATCATACCACATTGCCTCGTATACCATATTGCTCAAGTTTACGCAATAAGGTTGTATGATATACCATATCAAACGCCTTACTCATTTCCAAAAATACTGCTACTGAGATTTTTTTTTCTATTTTACTAGTTTAAAACATGCCAAAGTTGTAAATTTTTGCTTAATGAAACCGTTCTGTTGACTACATCATGTTTTTCTAAAAAAATAAGCCTTTTGCTCATAACCTTCTCAAATATTTTTGAAAGAATGTGAACCCAAAATTGATCTATAATAGGGAATATGCACGAAAAAAATATTTATTATCTATACAGTTTATCTAAAAATGTATACAAATATAATACTAACAGTGAAAATAGATTCAAAATTGCTCGAAAAACAAACGAGATATAATTATTTTAAGCAAATGTATCTGTCCCTCTCGCGAAAACGCTGTTTTCCATGGCAGCTGTATAGGCGCCAAGAACTTTGACGTCACAATTCATATCGGACTTCTCTTTCTAATTGTAAACTTTGAAGCTTTATAACTTTATCGCTGATGAAGGTATTTAAAAAATAATTTCATAATTGTTTATTAGAGTTAATAAGTATTTCATTTTGCAAATAAAAAAATCGCATGCATATTCCCTATTATGTACCTCAGATCTAGATCCTATTATGTGAAGGGGTTTTAGAACAGAAAATTTTGAAATATCGGGAAATATACTCTTTTCCAAAGATAAATTAATTATGTCAGTCCAGGATTTTGTTAAAGTTAATCAATTTTGTTTGATCATATTAGTACTAATGTTGTCATATCCGACTGAGTTGATATTTCGCAATTTTATAGTCGTCATAAATATTTCCATACAAGTAGCTGGTTTTAGATAAATTGAGTTCACAACCGTTTTATTGCAAACATGTTTATTTTTTGTATTTTGAGCGTTTCCCTTTTTAGCAATATTGGCAAAATAATTGTAAAAGTATGTTGCTATATCATTTTTTTCTTTTAATATGTTTTCCCCATCCAAAATTTCTCTAGTTTAATTGCTAGCATTGTTCCGTTTTAGTGTACCATTTATTAATTTCCAAGTAGCTTAACATTTATTATCTGCTTTCTCTTATTTTATTATTATCCCTTTGTATCGTATTTACACATTGCCTTAGTCTTTTGTGATATTTTCTAAATTTTAGTTTATTGCGAGTAGTTTTATAATAGATACTTTGTAGTTAAAAGAAAGAAAAGAAAAAGCGTATATTTGCAGTGTAGTTTAGTTACCCATTTTGGGTTAAGAGTATTAGAGTTCATCTCAATTTTCAATGGGAAACACCGCTCATAAAATAGACGTATATAATGAAATAATTAAAAGGCTTTATTTACATCTGATTCCAAGTATAATCCTGAAAATGATAGCTTACTAATATAGTAATCAAATTTTTCTACATTTTCTTTACTCAGGTCTCTTTTGTACGCAAACCAATGCTTTCGAAATACATTATTTTCCGTTTTTAATTTTATTGATAGTGTTTGTCCGGTATTGTGATCTGTTAGTCCTAATTCATGTGTTTCACCTTTTTGCGTCTTTGATGTCACTTATAATATTGTCAATGCAAGAATTTTACCGAGTGAGTTTATTTATGTGTATTTTTAATCATAATTGTATAACATATCTGTAAATGGATTCTTTTATTTACCAACGCTTAGAATATCTTAATTAAAGTCGCCACATAGAATACTTTTAAAGTAGTCTTTGTTACGTGTTTTATCTAATAATATTTGTAATTTCTAAAGAATATATTTGTTTCAGAATCTGCTGTTCTATAAAGACAGAATGGCATTGGCATCTAGACAGTCGCATTTGCTGGTAGAATGAATGAATTTTTCTCGAGTGTCAGGTCATCCTGCATTTGCAAAATCAAATTCCTTAACTATTCTGCTCCAATTAGCAATAGGGAATATGCATGCGATTTTTTTATTTGCAAAATTAAATACTTATTAGCTCTAATAAACAATTATGAAATTATTTTAAATACCTTCATCAGCGATGAAGTTATAAAGCTTCAAAGTTTACAATTAGAAAGAGAAGTCCGATATGAATTATGACGTCAAAGTTCTTGGCGCCTATACAGCTGCCATAGAAAACTGCGTTTTCGCGAGAGGGACAAATATATTTGTTTAAAATAATTACATCTCGTTTGTTTTTCGAGCAATTATGATTCTATTTTCACTGTTAGTATTATATTTGTGTATATTTTTAGATAATGCATAAAAAATAGTATGCACTAAAAAATAGTTAATATTTTTTAGTGCATATTCCCTATTATTATTACTAACTATACGTTCCAAAGGTCTAAATGGGATCATCATTCGAATCAACAAAAGAAAACTCATTTATGTATATTATGTAATTAAAAAGCTAATAAAAAAAAGTATGTGATGTGATTAAACTTTATTACTTTCAAAAACAATTACAATAGATTAACTTATAGTTTAAACGATAGTTGGTTTCAATCGAACAAAAGGTATTCAGAATAATGTTATAATTAGATCCTTAAACTTTTCTTGAATATTTGTCGTATCATCGTGATTTATGAGTTGGCATGTATAAGTGCAGCAGCACGCTCAGCAATCATTGTAACGGCTGCGTTGATGTTGCCACTAACTAAGGTTGGCAACACACTTGCGTCTGCAACACGCAGATTATTCACACCCTTTACCAACAGGTTACTGTCCACAACACTGCCCATCGCGCATGTTCCAGAATAGTGCCACATAGTAGCAGACATTTCCAAGGCATAACATTGCCAAAAGTCTGTACCACTCAAACCAGTACATAGTCCAGTATCGACAAGCGTTGCATTGCATTCTTTGAAATACGTTGTGTTCAGCACTTTGCTAAAGTCCTCCAAGGTTTCAATCATCAGATACAAGTCATTGTCATCAGTGTATGTGCCAGTGTACACAAGAGGATCGACGGTGGGATCAGTACTAGCTAGCGATACATTCCCGCGAGAACTTGGCATCATCAGATTATGTACCACAAATAACACCGTCCTTCCAACGTTTGCTGCGCCAAACGCATTGCAAATGTCATTAGAATACTTGAAGGAATTGACACAAAGTTGCATCATTGCAGACGAATCGTGAGGAAAAACGAGGTTAATGTCTTGGTAATCAGGATAAGTCTGTGATGAATTAAGCGTTGCGTAAAGAGTAGTTGTTGGTACAGGGAATTTATACGGGTTGGCCGCAGGAGTTTCAGACGTATCAGATTCCATTTGAATCACAAGTACGACCGCGGAGTGGTCCATAAGGTTTTGCCCAACTGGCAAGTCAGCGACGACCGATATTCCTTTCTCTTCGAGGTGTGCCTTGGGTCCAATGCCAGACAACATCAGCAGTTGAGGGCTGTGGATTGCACCGGCAGATACAATCACCTCACTGTTCGCGTACAGTTCTAAAGACTCACCGCTAGCTGTGGTCACTTGCACACCAACGGCTACGCCATCTTCGATCAAAATCTTTGTAGCTGTGGTAGATAAAGCAACGCATAGGTTTGTGTGGGACTTAGCGGGAGCCAAGTAGCCGATTGAACTACTCTGACGCAAATTGTCGCCAATGGTGAACAAAGGGTTTGATGCACCGAGAGATGAAGTGAGCGACGTCGTATCATCAACAATGGAATGCCCGAGCTCTTCAAAGGCCTGTAAGTAGTATTCGCTTACAGTTGCTATTTCTCGTTCAATTTTTATCATGCCATCAGTGCCATGGAGGTTAGCGAAGCTGGTTTCGAGCAAGTCTGAGTCAGTTAATTTTTCAAGTTTCTTAAAGTACGGAAGAACATTTTCGTATGCCCAACTGTCATCATCTAAGATATTCGCCCAATTGTTGTAGTCATGAGGATCTCCTTGTACGTGTATCATGTGGCCGATATTGCTGCTACCGCCAAGCATTTTTCCCTGCGTGAGACTGACGATGTGGTCTTGCAGGTTTTGTGCTGTATAACTGTCATTTACAGACCATGTGTCGTAGTCGAAAGATGTCTTCGGAATTGGTGTAAACATCAATGGTATCTGTAAAGAAAAACTAGATCTAAGTCTGTTTTGTTGATAACTTGGTAGATATTTGTGTTAAAACTATTATTAGTATTATTATAAGCCCACGTAGTGTCTCACTGCAGGGTAAAGGCCTCCATTCCTACTTTCTTCTTCAATCTATCTTAAAACATCACTAATATTTTTTTGTTGAGAACAACCAATTATATTTTTCACAAAACTACATTTCTTTCTAAAAAAGCAATTGTGCAACATAAAAAGAAAGGGGTCTTTTACAAGTCAAACTTAAGTATCTTGGAATGGAATACTAGCTCGAATCTGAATGTAACCTTCTCACAAAACTTACCTCCGATTCGAGGGGTGGGTATGCCCCAGCTTCGACTAAGAGAACTTTCTTGCTGCTGTCGGCGGATAGTCTGTACGCAAGAGCGCAGCCTGCTGTACCACCGCCCACAATGATGTAATTATACTCAGTACCATCTGAAAATTGGAAACAAAATTATGGATTTTGGTCAAAAGCATTTGTTTTATGAAAATTACTACGTAATCCTACTCCTACTAATAAAATAAATGCAAAAGTCAGTTTGTTTATATGTTACGCTTTCGACAAATTTAGTACAGAGATAAACGGGACCCTGGGAACCATTATATGTAGACTACCTACTTTAACGCGAGCAAAGTTGCGCGGTAAAAACTCATATTATTTTATATATTTTTCAAAAGTAACTAACGTAAAAAATAAGTGTCAGCAAATGGACTGCAAAAAGATTTCTGACACGCCGCATTCTTTACATAAAAGGGTGATTCCAATACATTTGGTAGTGAATGCTTATACATTTTATTATGAAATCAAATCAAATCAAATCGTATATTTCAAATAAACCATTAACAGGCACTTTTGAATTGTCAAGGTCGGTCAGTCCAAAAAGATGAAGCTATTTGCACGTTCCAAAACGTAGATCTCTATGGAGAAGAACGTGCAAGAAAATCCACGGACACTCTTTTAAAAAATAATAAATTGTTACAAATTTTTGTTTACATCAAGTTGAAATTATACAAACATGTGAAAACGATGTAAAAGACGAGCAGGATAAAAGCGTCCGGGAAAAAAGGAACAATTCAAAGAAATATTTAAAATAAACCATGGCAACTGAGAAATGACCAGTACCAACTGACAGCGCCCGTTCACGAACATGACGCATGCGCTAGCACCATTCGGCTCAACCATTTTGAAGAGAGCCAAATGATCCAACGCATACGCCACCATCAGCCAGACTTTTGTGTGAGCATGACACTCCCAACCGCCAGGGTACATTCAAGTCAAAAACAAACCTAAAACTGATAGCTATAGCTTAAGTTTAAGGTACACAGTACTCACACATGTGCCGTTAAAATTGATGAAATTATACATTGCTAAATAAATTGAGTCTATACAATGCAAATATTGTTTTTTTTACAATCTTCAGCCGGTCCAACAATGTTTCCAAATGCTTACAGATTATATATAATCCCCCAACTTATAATATGCTTGCCTGCATAGTGTGCGTTTAATACAAGATTTAAATTTTGTCTCAAAAATGAGTCTTTCTACTTTGGTATCTCTGTATCTATAAAGCAATAAAGCACAGTTTTAATCGCTCTTTGTATTAACATTAAAACAAAAAAAGGCCGATCCCTGTATTACAAGGAAAGTTGCAATGTGTGAAACTTACTTGTAAGGGTGCAATTGTTCGGGTAACGGAAACTAGTAAGCTCCAGGGCAATTAAAACACTCAGTGCTGATTGCACCGTTTGTATGATAGATGAAGTAGTAGCCGCAGCGTCGGTCATGACTGAAACAAAAGAAAAGCACTGTTAAGTTAGGTGGTTGTTTGCTGGGAGCCATACCTACTACAGCTTGAAAACGAAGGGGTTAAACAAAGTAGTAGTCATAAAGTAAAAGTCATCATCATCATATCATACGAAAGACGTCCACTGTTGGACATAGGCCTCCCCTAAGCGTCGCCACAACGATCGGTCCTGCGCGTCTCGTATCCATCGGCTACCTGCGACCTTCACCAGGCCATCGGTCCACCTTGTAGGAGGCTTTTCAACGTTGCGTCTACCGGTACGCGGTCGCCACGATACAGACACAATAGAAGTAAAAGTATATAAATCCAAAACGTACTGAATATACATCTGTTACCGAAATGTAACATTGATCAATCAAAAATATTTTGAACTTTTGACAATCGTTATCGCTGACATCAGCGATTAAGATCAGTTGTTGTAGAACCTGAGGGCCAACTCTATAAATTTTCTCAGTCGCAATTCATCAAAAATGTATGAAAATTGAAGCTTTTTGAACAATTTCTCAAATTGCTACTGAGATACGAATGCGATCGTTGCCTTAAAAATTAGTTGATCATCGGATGTTAGACTGGTATCGATAATTAAGAGCATTAGAGTAATAAACAAAGTTATTAAAAATGTGCATGGACAAGAAGATGGAATACTAAACTTAACAATAATAGAATTCACCCGGTGTAAAGACTTTGAAGATTTGACGGTTTTTAAAGCAATTAATTGTTAAAATATTATTACAGTTGCATCTGGTTTCATACAAAGGTGATGTATAATTATAATTGTTAAAAACAAGAAACAGTAAAAATATAAAAGATGGAAAATTAAGTTAGGACTTACTTGTTTTTCGTCTCTCTCTTGCCTATGTGTTCACTGCTGAAGACCCGAACTGAAGATGTCAATTGATGATCATTGCTCAGTATTTATACTAAAGTGGGTGCGAGAAACGTCTGAACAAATACTTGTTCAGGTGCTCAATTTAAAATAATTTATCTCCTTTTGATATTATTTCAGTATGCTAATTAAATCGATCAAAATAATAATTGGCAAGAATGTTGTTTATACAGATGTGACATATAGTTAGTTTTAACATTGTTATTTCCGTCTCATTTACAAAATGAACAATGTTTAATTTTTCAATAACAAAAACTTTATTTATGATGTAGGTGTTCTTTTGAAATAAATTTATTTGAATATTTTACCTTCTTTGTATCATCTTAATTTGGTATTTTAATAAGCATTAATTATTCCATTAATTAATTTTGATAAATTTCAATATGACTGTTATTTTTTCAGTTGTTATGAAGAGTGACTTGCACATGGTTGAGATGGTTCGAGAAACATTACAAACTTTATCAATAATGATTCCTCCAAATAAAGACTTCAACAAATTTTCTTTTTATTCATTTTCATCATCATCAGTTTTCTTTCCATTAAACTAATTTGTTTAATTTAGTCATCATCTCAACGGTCATCTTCCTAGTTATATTTTTTTCTTCTTTCGTCTTCCCCTACATTTATGTCACATTCACACTCAAAATTTTTCTCACTACTTTTTCTGCATTCCTCCGCATGACTACGTGAGTAAGTTGGTTGAATTAGTATGGGCATCTATGGACACATTCAACCCATTTACTCACAATATTTCACCTTGCCTTCCTTCTTCAAGACTTCACCGTATTATACTTATTTCTATTTTATATTCTTTCGCAAAACTCTCTTTTTATTACGAACTATATACGATTTGGAAGTCAAACATACATACATACATACATTACTTATTCAAAAAAGGCGAATTCTAAAGACTACTATAGAAAAATATGCAGAAAAGGTTGTAAAGTCATACAAACCTACCGACCAAACGGTTGTTGTGTCCGGTGGGCAATTGCCAGATAGTTGATATTTGGTCTGTTGTGCATGTTCAAATCGCACGGAAAACTCTGATACCGCGATGCAAGATTTCGTTCAGTAGTTTGCTGCTGGCGGGATAGATGGCGCTGCGTTTCTTTTTTTTTATTGCGGTACAAATTTCGCTTCCCTACTTTTTCTTGTATTGTTGCTGCTATACTACCAACACGCGAATTCTTCTGTCTTTCTTGTCCAACTGAGAAAACTTCGTATATCCATGGTCCAGTAGATATTATACAATGTTGTTACCCTTAACTTTCCTATATTCACCCCGAACGTGCTCTAAGTGTAACTTTGTGGTCAGCCAAGCGTGGCCCGCAAATGGTCCAACTAATTTATTTATTTATAGGTCCGATATGGGTCAAGCTCTTTGTTCGGCCA
Source organism: Lacanobia wlatinum (assembly GCA_947578705.1). NCBI lineage: Eukaryota > Metazoa > Arthropoda > Insecta > Lepidoptera > Noctuidae > Lacanobia > Lacanobia wlatinum. The sequence continues at coordinate 5,379,867 of OX388037.1, forward strand.
AGACATGCTCAGTTTAATTAGAATCCTAATATTGTGAGTTGGTTTTGTTTCACTAGGTGCTATTTTATATTTAGCCGTCAGTGGTATAGGTACACTTACTTTTTTTTACAGATTTTGCAAATTGATGCTGAAGATTATGATTATAGAGGGTAAGGAAGGAATGAGTTAAATATACTCTTTATTTTACATGGAAGAATGATGGTACCATTTCTGTCGGGTTCTTATCTGTATCTCAATAATCACATGCCCAAAAAGTTTGTGCATATAATTTACTGTAGAATATAACCTATGCGACTATGCTAGATGTATTAAAATATCTCGAAGCAATAACTGAATTTATTTTAGCCATTTGTAAAAGCGATTTACAGCTCCACTTACACCCTAGACAGCTTCCTTTTCCAAGCCACTATTCAAACATAAATTCATAATTTTAAGTTCAACAAAACCTAAATTCGAATTCCTAAATGTTTGGCAACTGGGACCGACGCCATTCCTACTGATAATTGTTTTCGTGCTTTGGCACCAAAACTCAGAGTGGCTACTGATTTATATGTTGGTTTTCCAATTAGTCCTGGTTAGTAGTTTTATTTATCGGGGCTCTTTCCATTTTCCGCACTTTTGGCGTCACTGTGTTTGGCTTTTAGACTTTACGGACACGATTTTTGAGATTAATAGTAAGCAGAGTGAAGGAGATGATTTTTATGATTCCGTAAATTTTAAAATTTATATTTTTTTGCCGGTGTTGTGATATTGATATCATTTTCATTATTTAAGTCCTTTATAATTATTACAATATTTGACTAATCAGATTATGTAGTTGCAAAATAGAGTGAACGAGGTTCCATCAAACACGCGGATTATAAGCACTATATTATTTATCAACTCTCACCATATTATTTTTGCAGTTTTGGTTTAATTCCTCAAATCAATGTTGTCTTTTCTAGATCGATTCGACCAGACTATATTTTAGGGTTTCGTATCAAAATGGTAAAAAAGAACCCTTATGGTGTGACTAAGTCTGTCCGTCTGTCACAGCTGGATATCTCAAGACCTACTAATACTAATGAAATCTAGAATAGTTTTAAATGACGTTTGCTCAACTATTTTGCACGTAACAATGAAATAAACATACATTTTTTTGCAACAGTGACTGAAAGGGTTTCTTAAAAATTCGAAGTGGGACTTACTGGGGCATGTGGGGTATCATAATGAAAGAGTGGTTTTCGACTTTTGACGAAAATTGTTAAAAATTTAACCATTAAATTTGACCACCCCTAAACTCTTAAGTTTGGATAGAGAAAAATCTGAAATAATTTATGTAAAGATTACAGAAAAAAATAAAACGATGTCTCTAAATAGCACTTTTTCAGCAATCATCAACAAAAATTACATTATTTCCACTATCGGTCATGAGATGCCGCTGATCTAAAACTGAAATATACACCGCAGTGTTAAAATACTCTGACGGATATTATATAGGCTTCGCCAATAAAAAATTAAAAACATTTCATGTTTTATATGACGGTACGGAGCCCTAGGTGCGCGAGTCCGACTCGCTCTTGACCAGTTATTTTACTCTTACGGCGGGAAGCTTTGTACTTGGTGTCACGAGTCAAGTTTACATGTTTTGTAAGATTCGTCGATAAGCACAACTAGATAAATCTCAATGTCTTATCCCTCAATTTGCAGAATAATTAACAACGTAAATTTTAGTTGTTAAAATTAATAAAAAAGTCATTTGGTCGGCCAACAAACGAAGTTGGAATAAACCACAATTCTCAATGTGGCACGATACGACTCACGATTCGACTCGTCGAGTCTAAACGCTTTATTTTCGTATCTAGAAATGTGGTCACACGTTTTACTGTTACCGTAACGTATGTGAGTTTTGATTCACAACGAAATGCACAAAACTTTTCTGTTTTTCGAGCGTGTCTTGTAAACATGGATTCACTGTGAAAAATGTGTAAAGAGAAGTTACATTTCCCTAAGGGGAAAAGTGACTCGTGTTCGCGGTATTAGAACTTGCTTAAAAATTTGGATGTAAAAAAAAAACATATTTTTTATCATTGATTTAGAGTCAAACTGTTGTAAAGCGTTAGTTGCATATATGTCAGTACCATAAATATGAACTTACGGCGTTTGTAGTAACCCAGAGGGGATATAGTAAACGTCGTAGATTCACAATTTATCACGAAAAGCTCATTTTTTTTGCAATTAGACATGATGAATTTGAAAACATTGAGTTTGGATGGGACTCGTTGTACCTCTATTTAAAATTACCTGTTCATAATTTAAAAACATTTTAAAATCTAATAAAGATTTAGACACAATTTTAGTATGTTTCCCTGTCGTACTACGGAACTATTTTAAACAGGTAAAAATCTGTTTACAATAGTTCCTTGTAAAAAACGACGTCTATATACAACCTGTAACAGAATAAACGCAATACCTCTTAAGATGTCATTAAACTCATCATTATTAACAACTTTCACTATGGGACCAACACTGAAATCGCGAAAAAAAATCGACTCCCCTATACATTTCTGTGCGCATAACTCGACAAAATGTACTGAACAGCTGATATTTTTTTCGCGATTTCGGGATTGGTCCCATAGTAAAAGTTGTTCACAACGATGAGTACAATGTAAGATGTATTGTATTTATTCCGTTACACGTTGTATATAGTAGGGGCTAAAAATCCTTTAACTGAGCGTATAATTTTAACTCGACATTTTAAACAAAGTTTAGAAGTCGGCTCCTACTCTGCAATAGTCGGACGTTGTAACGTTTCCATTGTACTATCGAGATATTTTGTATCACGGGTGAAGCTTGCTAGAAGTTGACGTGTAGTGATGTGCTGTGTGATGTTATCGATATCATAGTAATATTTTAAAAAATCGTCTTTGTACATGAACTTTTTTAATCACTGTAATTAAATAAATAAAGAAAAAGAAATAAAACTAGTTTATTTGGCACACACACAGATAGGTAACAGACAATGTAACAAATAAAAGGAAACTATAACTAAGGGAACTTTTAGGATATTATTTTAAGTTCTTATGGTGTATAATCAAGCATTAAGAATACTTACGTTCAGCCAATGGCTCAATAGCCACCAGCCTCGCCCAGAATCTTAGAAGGCTCTCGCTAAGCAGCTAGATCAAGGATTGTTTCAGAAAGCGGTACTTCTGGACACAGCTCGTACTGTTAGGACATTCCACTTTTTGAGCCCTGAGCGCTGGTAGCTTGGATTCTGTTCTCGAAAAACATTTTTATCGGCGTTTAAATTAGGTACGTAATAAAGGAAAATATATTCTATTGGTATCTGTATTCTCCCAATTAATTTTAATTCCCATTATTGGTTTTGAACAAGAAATTGTTGAAGAAAACAATAACGATGGATGATCTATTGAAACACAAAGGCACCCCGCGATGAAAATTAAAACTAAAACAATAGAGGCCTTGGTGGTTAAATAATAAGCTCCATTTAATTGGCTACCTGCTGTTTTATTACCCTTAGGCATGATTTTAAGATTTTGCTTGAGAACCTAATTTACCGCTAATAAAATACTGCCCTTCGGGGCAAGACTAGCCTTGTGCTAAATAAAATGCTGAAGTTCTTTGAAAAATTTTGTGAAATGTTTTCTTTACCGCTATTACAATTCATAAAAACCGGGCAAGTGCGAGTCGGACTTGCCCACCGAGGGTTCCTTACAAATTTGTAGTAACATATTACTTTAAATAAAGACTAAATATTTTTATGATTTAATTACAAATGTATAATTTTCAGATTTTTACCTATACTTGTAGTATAAGGCGGTATTACTTGGCCAAATTTCGTAGTTTTAGTTTAACGGGAAATACTCTATACATTTTGATGCCCTTGAGAGTGTCGATATATACGTTGCGGCATAAACAGCCGTATCTTTTTTTTACGTTTACGTAGAAGTTCGATTTCACAGCTTCAAGGGACTGTAGATCCGAGTATATGGTTTTTATTTCAACTCAATAACTCCACGCGTTCCGGAGATAAGATGGTCTTGACAGACAGATGGACGGATGGACGGTCAACAAAGTAATCCTATAAGGATTCCGTTTCCTTTTGAGGTACAGATCCCTTAAAACTACAAAAAAAAACACACCTTCAACTGAGTACCCAGCGCCTCAACACAGTGATAATAGTTTACTAAATGATAATAGCCGCGGGGTCGACCTTATAGGTAAAGGTACGCTTACCAAGGTCGGTCCGAAGATGGATAACTACCACATATCGAGTTTCTTCCGTGCCTCAGAAGGCACGATAAGTCGATGGTTCTGCCTATAATTTAAATATCTATGACAGACTTTATAGGGTTATCAGTGGCTAGAAACTAAGTTTTCAGTCTTGACAAGGGGTATCATTTTATCCAGTTACCCCAGAAAGGGGTAAAACGATACCCCTTGTTGTGAAAGTGAGTTAGGCAGTCGATCCATGTAAAGTACTGGTACTTAGTTGTATCCAGTTAGATTGGAAAACTGGAACCCTTACATTGGATGGCGAAAATTGGGTCGCTCGTCGTCCAATCAGAACCAGGCGCGGGTCGACTGCGCATTGTGTTCCACGCGCGCCTCAAGGAGATGTCAGCATAGTAGACGAAACCCGCTAGGGCCAGTGCCTGCCAGGGTTGCGGAATTTGTTCGAAAGAGTCACCGCGGTCCTGGAACGCAAAGGGCACGAGGAGGAACACGAACGGGTTTTAGTCAGTAAGATTCTGACACTCCCTTCTGCTCCGTTCAGAGCGGGAGGAGTCATTTGATGATTTCCCATCCTTAAATAAAAACCCTAACATAGTGGGAAAAGGCTAGAAAGATTGGTCTTTAATTGTTTATGATATATTGTAATAGAGCGATTTCTCAGAAAAAAATGCTTGTTCCTAAAACGAAGTTAACATTATTTCACACTGGCTGGTTAATGGTTAATTTTGCAAACTTGTTGACGCGCTCATTCGTGAGCACGCACCTGCGTCCCAAACAGATGTTCTTAAATTGTTTTATGTCTTGCGCAAAATCTTATTTGGAATATTTCCCTTGTTCTACTCGCATATTGTTGGAATTTAGACGATTTAGATGAGGCTGGTTTGAAACGACATTTTTATAATATTCCAGTGATAATACAATTTGAAAGGATTATATTTTTATTTTTTGCTAAAGAAAATTGTGTCAAAGGGAGCTCACGTACTAATCGGACTCCAGCTGGTCGTGGTTGCACCCTTGGTCGCAGAAGCTTCGTTCAGGCTTTGGTTTGTTTGCCGTAACGACAAATAAAATTACGCGATCCATATCGGTTACTATTTTGACCAGACTGCAACCACTGATTGTGGTCGTGGCCGTCTAATGCGTAGTCGCTTATCAGAAAATGAGATGGCGGTCAAATGCGAATTTTAAATAATAAAAAAGGAGGGGCCTACTTTTAACTATTATTTAAATATCGAAATTTAAAGTGCACATCACTATTGGGCTTAAACTCCAATGTACAGCTTATATTCAGATAGAGGTTGGACACAAAATAACAGGTCTCGGCGGACTCGCTTTGATTTATGTAAGACCTCGCATAATTAAGAGTATAGTGTATCACTAGGTTTAAGGCCTCTGGGGTCGTCTGAATTGGGCGACAGAAAATCTGACTTTTTAGATTATAATAAAAAAAAAATTAAATTATTATTTTATGTTTATTTTGTTACGACATGAATTTGATCGCTAAGAAAGAGCATTGGCCTTCCATTACGAAGCAAAATTATAACAGTATGTTCTTTTCTTGAGAGATTTTTCATAGATTTTTTCAGCAATACACAATTTTGGGTTACTTAGCTTCACTTTATCCTGAGTAAGGGCTGGCGCACAGATGGCGGAGCGCAGGGCAGGTCATTTTTCGCTGCCAAACTCATCATTGTCCTCATTGAAATAATATCTAAAATCAATTTGACACAACAAATAATTCCTCAAAAGCCTCAAAGCGACTACATGCGAAAGGTAGCACGCAGCAACGCGACTACGCGAGCATGCACGCTATTCCGCGCGCATCCGCTTCCGGTCGTACAAGTTTGAACTCTCGAAAATCTGCAAAACGAATAAAGACGGTGTGTCGAGTATGCGCAGTCTCGCGCATTCTCGCGCATCCGCGCGGGGTCTTGCGGGTACTCGCACATTCTTGGGTAGAAATCCGCCTAATGTGTAACGCGTTTAGAAAACTTTGCGGGGATGCTCTATGCTGCCCTCCGACATATGTGCGCCGGCCCTTAAAGTAAATTCATTATAATAAAGACCTCTACCCTATTTGATACACCACCAAATAAGAACCAACTTTTATTTCGACGCTTTTATTCACAACAAACTACTGCTCAAAACAAACTTCCTCTCCACCAAAACCTTTAATGACGTCACTTAATTGCAGCAAACCCGGTACTTATTAAGTGTGAACGTGACATGAACGGGCTTTCGTTAGGATCCCCACATTTTCCGATCATTAGGAAAATGTCACTGGCCATGCGAAAATAAATGAAAAACTTTTGCACTGGCGCAAGGTCTGGATAGAAGTAAAGTGTAAACGATGTTATTTTTATGAAGAGTAGGAAAAGTGTTGATTGGTATAGATTTTGGTTTGTGTTAGGTAGGCACAAAAATTTGACGATGATGAAACAAAACATGTAAGTAAAACAAAGTAAATACGTGCTAGGTAAAACAAAGTGAAGTCTGACTTCAAACTATGATTTTAATAGAGTTTAGTTATGTTTTCTATTTTTACAGTGTAGATTTTTAAGTATTAGCCGTAATTCGATTTTTAGGGTTCCGTACCCAAAGGATAACCAACGAAACCCTATTACTAAGCCTCTGCTGGCCGTCCGTCCGTCTGTCTGACAGCGAGTTGTATCTCAAGAACCGTTATCCGTGAAAAATTCAGCTGTCTACTAATAGGTGGACAGCTGAAATTTTGATTGTGTATATCTATTTGCCGCTATAACAACAAATAATAAAAATTGAGGTTTATGGTACGGAACCCTTCGTGTGAGAGTCCGGCTCGCACTTGGCCGGTTTTTCAATTAATTTGGTGTGTGTTTCCAAACCATTATTGTATTGGGATCACCTTGTTAGGCTGAACGTCCACGTCCGAAAATCGGCGGCCGACTTTTTGTAGGTGAAAAATCTAACGCACAGAGGGCCTAGCACAAATATTTTGAAGTATAGTAACGTTAACGTAAGTGAGTTTTGAATGTGGAAAACTACAACCCCATAGTATTTTGGTTTAATCATATTGGACATACACAATTTATATCATACGAAAATATGAGATAGTATCCAATTCAAATAAATATTATATGCGAAAGGAGTATTATAAGCACAGTAAACTAGCTGACCCTCGCGGCTTCGCTCCTGTAACTGGCTACCCTACCTACTTACCCTACCCTAACTACCCTACCTACCCTGCCTACCTACCCTTCCTACAGGCAATTTTATTTTTTCAGCATAATAACCATCCTCGTACTTCAAGGAATATTCTAAAAAAAGAATTAGCGAAATCGGCCCAGCCGTTCACGCGTGATGCGATGACCAAGAGAAATAGGAATTCATTTTTATGTATAAAGACTAGCTGACCAGCGCAACTTCGTCTGTGTCACAAATTTCATTACTGCTCCGCTCCTATTGGTCTTAGCGTGATGATATATAGCCTATAGCCTTCCTCGATAAATGGGCTATCTAACACTGAAAGAATTTTTCAAATCGGACCAGTAGTTCCTGAGATTAGCGCGTTCAAGCAAACAAACAAACAAACCAACTCTTCTGCTTTATATATTAGTATAGATTATAAGTAGGTAGTAAGTATAGCAAAAGCACCAAGCTATTGTAAAAGATGCCAATTATAGCTTAGTAGATGTTTATATCTTGGTATACACAATTATTTTTTTCTTTTCTTTTAAATGGCCAGTTCGTGTCTACAAACTGTATAAAATCCTTATTACTAATATAATGTACTAATGTATGATCATTAAATAATTATCATTGAAACCGTTGCTGCTGAGTGAACTGTTTTTTTTTTTTTTTGTAAACTGGAGTCAAGGGTTTAAGCTGAAAACCAGCGCTTAGCAACCCACTAGAGAATCTAAGCATAATGCTGATGCTTTTTGCTTCCTTCATTATAATTTTGTGTATGTTTAAACGTTTTGGGAACACATTCATAGTGCTTACAGCTAAGGAGTGGAATTCCCTGCCGGCGTCTGTGTTCCCTGATAGCTACAACCTGGGAGTCTTTAAGTCAAGAGTAAATAGGTTACTTTTAGGTAAGCGTGCTCCATCTTCGACCACATCATCGCTTACAATTGGGTGAGATAGTGGCCAAACGCGTGCCTATCAATAGTAAAAAAAAATGTGCCAATACTACTTGCTGTAATACTGGAGACAATAAACGTTATTCTATTGTATTCTATTCTATGAGGCTTGGAAATTCAATATTTTTTCCTACAATCTCGGATAAGTAATTAAAATTTATCAACCACTCTTAATTCCATTTTCCCAACTTAAATATTTCCAAATTCAAATCAGTCCCTAATGTCATAGCCATTACACCTATCTACAAAAAGCCAGAGCTGAGGTTAAACCTATAATTAATCTGCTAATGAAACCTATCTAGAAACCAATTCATCAAGGATATTTGCATATTCAGAAACGCTAAATGTAACCGTTTTCTGGAACTCGAAGTTCAACATTAGCAATTTATTTTAGAAATTAATATTCGTTATCAAAGTGGTCAAGGGGTTAGAATTAATTGGAGAGTATTTAGAGGATTTTGTTATTTACATGAATGACCAATTTAAGCGTTCAGTTAGTTTTCGATTAGTGAGAGATAGGCTGCTAGATATTTTAGGGTTCACAGAAGTGACTGACCTGGGGGCTACTCTCTAAGCCCGAGATCCGTAATTTCGGACTTAGTTGTGGGTTATATTTGATAGTAACTGTCAAATAGTGTTGCCATTAATTCCTTGTGGTTAAGTGATACGGAGTAAAATACGCTCGCAACTAAGCCCGAAACTACGGTCTTAGAGCTTAGAGGGTATCCCCCCTGATTTAGGTCGCTTATAGCCGATGGATACAAGATGCACAAGACCGGTTGTTGTGGCGACACTTGGGGTGACCTATATCCAGCAGTGGACTTCTTTCGGCTGATATGATGATGGACTGAAAGAAGGTTTTTTTGCACTATTATCGACAAATAATAACGCAAAAAGAAGTAAAAAGTTGCAAGCAAAGCCAATTTTAAAGCAATCTGATGCAGTTAGTCATATTTTAGTACAAAACAGATTTGATGTTTTTTACCACAATACAACGTGGTCAATCTATAATGAATGACGGATAGTCAGAAGCCAGTAAATCTGAGACTCCAGTCTTGCCATGAAGTGCCGTGTTACCCAGTTAATGGGTTGTGGTGGTCTGGTAGGCAGCAGCTCCACGTAAAATACTGATATTCAGCTAAATCTGTTTGACTGGAAGCCGACCCCAATATAGTTGGGAAAAGGCTAGGCAGATGATGATGCCAATGTGGTCAATCTCAAACGTTATCGAAAATTGATAAAACCACTTTGTCTAGAGCACATTTCGGTGTGATGTAACCAATGCTGTAACCAAAGTAGTCATAGCGATTGTAGGATATACAAGTACAAAACGCTGTGTCTTCCGGTACGCGGGTTGCCACTCCAGAACTTTTCAGCCCCATCGACTATCAGTTCTACGAACAATTTGCTCTGCTCACTGCCACTTCAGTTTGGCAATCCTGCAGCCAGCGTTGGAAGGCCACAAGCTGGACCGATGACCTGGCGAGGGTTGAGGGTAGCCGATAGATGCGAGACGCACAGGACCGGTTGTTGTTGTGACACTTGAGGGAGGCCTATGTCCAGTACTGAACGGCTTTCGGCTGATATGATGAAGTACAAAAACTGATTCGAGGACTAAAAAAATTGAATCAACCATTTCCTCTAATAGACTTGTGAACCGCAAAAACATGCAAACTCAATTGAAAATTATTCTAAACCAAAACATATATAGTTGAACCATTTCCCTAAACAAACCTACAGGAAAAAAATACGCCAATTTTTTTCACGTTTCCCAGAGGCAATTAACCACAAACCGTCCAAAAATTTTGCCAAAACCGATGCCCATTGTTGTATAGAATCTACGAAAAATAACCGGTGGATTAGTCCCTCGGTAAATTAATTAATAAAGGAAAAACAATGAATGGTATAGCCGGCTGGAAGACCGTATATTAAAACGCCCCATTGTTGGGGTAGGTATGAAATAATGCTGCTCCACACACTACCTTTGTTCGTTTGTTTATTTTTTCTCTTCTATTTTAGTTTGCTGAATGCATCGGAAATTGATGTCTTGGGTTGCATTGTTGGCTCAGAGTTATGTAAAGCTAAAACTGGGTTGGGTTTTTGTGCTGGCTAATGGTTCGTAGTTAGGCTGAAGGTTAACCGAATATTCAGCTGAACTGTGTTTAGAATTGAACTGTAGAGCCTGTTCGAATGCCTGTTGCCTTGCATTTCTTTTAAATTTTACGATATCATTAACAGCAAGGGACTTATTAATGAAGAAGAAAAGATTAATGGTTACTGCTAACTGTTAGACCGTATCATATTCAACTGCTGGGCAAAGAGAATTATAATTCTTAAATGTAAATATTTTCGGTCTTTCCTAGTGTGGTAAATTGGATGGCATTGTGACTAGTTTGTACTGCCAACTTCTGCACCCAGAAGAGCTATGTCAGGGCTCCAGGATGATTAACTGCCTTAAGAATTACTGTGGGAATTTATCCTAATTATATCATTCTTATCATAGCCACAACACCAAGCAATTAGCAATATCTCCAACCTTGCACTCAAACGCAATCTTTTTCCACGTTATTAACCAAAATATTTCGCCATTTTCTAAGCCATCTAAACCCGAAATAGGGGCAAGAATAATTCCGGTCCGCGCCACCTATAAAACATAATTAGAAAGAGGTCGCTCTAAGGGACAACTTTATAAAGTGACTTAATTTCCTTTAACTTACTAATGCCACTTTTTGTTTCCGAATTTTCATTTCATTGAAGAATTTGGAAGTTTTCTTTTATGGGGGTAATTATTTTATGATGGGGTAAGATGGGATAGAAAGTGGTAGATTACTAAATTTATTTTGAGAGCCAGGAAAACGATAATGTTTAATTAAGTTCATGGAGACAAAATGACGTAGATGTGATTACATTCAGAAGAATGTAGGGGATTGCAAAAGTCAAGTCGGCAAGCACAGTGGCCTACCATGTTACACTTTTACCGACCGTTACTGATATGTTACTAACTGTTTAACTAAAACAATGAATGTAAGAATAAAACGGCAATACAATATTTAAGGAAATCAATTAATTCAATCTGCTTAGCCTTTTCTCAACCATGTTGGGGTCAGCTTCCAGACTAACTTTATGCGGCTGAAGTATGGAGCGACTGCTTATAGCACTTGTCTCACCGCCGGCGATCAGCGAGTATAGGCGAGTAAGGTACCTGTATCACCGCCGGCGATCAGCGAGTATAAGCGAGTAAGGCACCTGTCTCACCGCCGGCGAGGAAGCGAGTAGCTATTGACTATTTGCTCGCTGAGGATAGGGACAAAGGATATAGATCTCGTGTGAGTAAAAGAGACACATACATTCATACTCGATAGCTGGCTGTTCACACTGCCGGCGAGCGGCTCTTACCTCTAGTTGATCGTAGCGACAAGAGCAATCAAAGATTTTACTCGCTCAGCGACACTCGCTCTGCGATGCTCGCTTGGCGGTCAGTATTCACCAAACAGCGGTAATTTCTACCTATAGTGCGGGCTGGAGTGAGTATTGCGAGTAATAGCCCGTCGCACAAAAGCACTCGCTGAAAGCCGAGCGTCAAAACTATCGAAACTTTTCACTCGTTACTCGCTGCTTCCCAACTCCTTTTGAGTTTGAAGCTTTACTCTCTACTCGCTGATCGCCGGCGTTGCGGTGAGACAAGTGCCTTGAGCTTGAAACTCGAAACAGCCAGCTATCGGCTATGAATGCATGTGTCTCTTTTACTCACATGAGATCTATATCTTGTGTCCCTTTCCTCAGCAAGCAAATAGTCGATAGCTAATCGCTTCCTCGCCGGCGGTGAGACAATAATTATGAATAACTTTTACAATGGGTGGTCCCAATGCAAAAGTTATTCATAATTATTGCTATTAAACTCAAAACCGCGAGAAAAAAACAACTGTTTAGTACATTTCGTCGAGTTATTCGCACAATCATAAATGTATGGGCCATTTAATTTTTTTTTCGTAATTTCTGAATTGGTCTCGCAGTGAAAGTTGTTCATAATGATAATCATAATGCCCCTTAAGAGGTATTGCGTGTAGGTAATATGTTACACGTTATATAGCCCATTAACTGATTAAAACCAATACCCCTTATCAAAACTAGTGTCAGATATCTTAGCTTCAAACTACCGGTAACAACAGTCAAAAGTTCTCATAATACCGTCAAACAACATAATTTCGATGTTTTCATGCTATCATACATATTCATCCAACGTACGTTTCTGCCAATCCTCGAATGTTGCACGTAACTGATATTTTATTCACGACTATGCGTGTTTAACGTGATATATACGAGCCGCTGCGTACTTTGTATTTACATATTCAGCAACATTTGGGAACAAAGACGGTATACAACAATTTGGGTACAAATCGAGAGGGAAGCGGCGATACAATGATATACTGTTGTTGTTTGTGTTTGACGTACAGTCGCGCAAACGGGTGTGTCAAATCGTAGGCTTTATTGCGTATTGGGGTGGCGACACCCTAGATCTCTAGTATGGAACTGGGTAACTGCTTGCAATCCAAACTTCTAGATTATGAAATAGCGGTCCTATGTGGTAACCTACATTACACGAATTAACATTGTACAAGTTACTTAAAATGTGAGAAAATGAAAAAAGATAAAACATTTATTTGCGGCAATTATAGACTCCCAGGTTTTAGCTATGTGGAAACACATCTCGGGTCCAAATTAATAACCTCTCGTTCTAAGTTCAAAACCCAAGCATTTGAGGTATGGTGATATTATCATTCCATCCAGTGAAAGACGAGTTCGGCCAAAAGAAGAAATAAAAGAGTTTATTAATAGTTCACCCTGTACCCGATAGATAACGCTACGCGTATTTAGTATTTAGGTGGCAACATTTTATCATAGATGGCGTTAGTAGTTACACCCTTGAATTATTTTGTACGACGAATAACATTGTTGCGCCTTACCTAAAATCGAGTTAAGCAGTAAAGACAAGTAAATTAAGGAGGCGAGAAGATTAACAGTTTTTAGAAATAAGTACATATTATAGTTTACTCCGTGTATTCCTGTGTTTGTTTGTTTTATGTTTTTAAAAGTTAATCTGGAATTACTGTGTTTATGAAGTATGTATGCCATCATGATTCCTATGCCAAAAAAGTATGGTGCTTTGTCGGTAATGCTATTGCTCCTACTTTTTACGCACTAGGATCATGACGGCATAAAAACATCACATTACTATACCAGCCGGTCTATACTGTACCTTAATAAAATTAATCCTTGAAAACTTAGGTGGAGTGAGATGTAGTGAAATTAATGTCAACTACTGTCAAAGTGGCGCTAGTAGCGCACAGACCAAAAACAAAGCAGTTTTTGATGAAAAAATTAAAAAAAATAAAATATAACCGATTTCCAAATAAAACACTACAAAAAAGTATAAAATAACCTAAATTTCGGAAGTCGGTGTTTTTGGTTTTGTTGCTTTGTTTTTTAACACCGACTTCCGAAATTTAGATATTTTATACTTTGTAGTGTTTTGTTTGGAACTCGGTTATATTTTTTTGTAAAAAGTGTTTTATTTTTCACTTTTAAGTGAACGGACGACGTCTTCGTCTACGCAGAAACTGAAATAAGCAAAAATGCTTATAAAAAAAAAACTACTGAACCAAACTGAATCAAATGCTTACGGGACCAAACGGCAAGTATACCGCATCGAACTAAAAAAGAATCATAGAAATCGGATCAGAAGCCTCGGAGTAATCGATGTACATACATTAAAAAAAAATACCCGCCGAATTGAGAACCTCCTCCTTTTTTGGAAGTCGGTTAAAAAGATGGGTAAATACTTAGGTAACTATTTCCAATTATTTGTACGATCCCAAACCTACCTGCATCACATAACCTCAAATGACCTATAATGTAAGATAATGCGGATTCGATTTTATAAACCTTAAAAGAAATCAAACTGCTTATAATACACAAACTAACGAACGAATGAATCTTAAAGACAGAAATCACAGACTAAAAGTATTTATCTCACTTTCACAAAGGTTCGTGTAGTGGTGGCGCCATCTGAGATCACCTTTCACTTGCCCATTGACCGAGGTTGTATGAATTGAAACATGAAGTGAGGTGTCAATAAATCGATGTGGTACAACAGTTCCCTTGAATCTGATTTCACCTAATGGTGAAATGTTTACAAAATAAACTAGCTGTTCCTTTTACTTTTTTTTTCTCTGTTAGAAAGTACTACGTTTATTTTCAAAGACAATTTTTTTAATTCAGGAAAATTCCAGACTTCCTGTAAAATTAGAAACGGGAGTGAAACTTTCTCTTGATTTGGATTTGGTTAGTTTTAAATTGCTTACAATATTAGAACCACATTCTAACATTCCTTTAAATCTTGTAACCCAGATTTCTCCCCCTATCCAGCTTAAATTTGCATCACAAACTACCCACAATGACATAACTAAAAGCCTAAAACATTGTAAGTACACAACAAAGTTTAAACACAATACCGAACGGTCAGTAATAAAATTATTACCCGCTATAAAGTCAACTATTAAGATGCAATGGTTTAACTCTTGTTAAGCCGTAGTCCCAGCGCCCGTTCTATAACTTACAATTTTGCTTGTAAACCGTTTGTTAGTGCCGGGTCCACGGTGCAATGTGTTGGTGGAGTAAGCTTTGTGTGTGCAGTTTCACGTGTTTGCATAGTTAGTAAGAAGTAATGTATTATCGTTTAGCTTAGTATTATATCAAAATCAGAAGGTATTTCTTCAAATTAGGCTGGGAGCCAGCACTTTTTGAACGTCACATTTTACATAAAAGCAGTCATCAAAAACGCCCAGCCCATCACCATTTCCTGGTGTAGTTTGTTAGTAGCTGAAATTTACACTTTTAACTTTTGTGAAATGTAATTTACTTTTTTTTTTCTTTTATTTTTCAACACATTATAGTAACTTTTACAGATAAATATGACACTTGTCCGAAACCTTTAAAGGTTTATGTGACAAAGTGGAGTAAGCAGGCTCGCCACACAGCATGTTACATAACACAAGTAAACATAAGTTTACCTACGTACTTAAGACTTAAGTAATATCACCGGTAAAGTAATACTTTTTTAAGTTAAATTTACATTTTTAATATGTACTAGTAACAATATTTTTGACAACATTTTTGGGAATATTATTTAGGGTACCAGGTAGAATATATTTCCACGTTCTCATGCCATACACATTTACAGTTGTAGGTAGTTTGTATGTGGGCAGGTAATCAACATTACGTAGCTGCATACTAATATTATTCTGTATGTTTTTCCAACTGCGTTTTTAATGTCACTTCGCCGACGGACAGCGGACAGCGGAGGCTTGATAATACTCGTAAGATTCCGTTGGTTACCCTTCAGGAACGGAACCTTATAAACGTTTATCGTATTTAAAACATCATTGAGTCTTTGACATCTTTAAAAAAAATCTGATAAAAACGAACTGATAAAAATTTAAATGCATTTCGTGGTTTCGGTCTTAGTGTTCTTCAAGTACACTCAGACTGGACTTAAATTTTTCGATTGAGACATCACAACAAATCCTGCAAAACAAAATATTTATCTTTGTGAACATGTGACGTCACATCATACGTTCCATGGACTATCACACTAACCGCAGCATAGGTAGGTATTAATCGAACGTACAACATTGTCCAACGGTAAATACCGGTCGGTCGTTCATTGCGACTACAACTAATTGTGCAACTGTCGCCGTCAAAATATACCGACCGTGGTTTTACGAGTATTGTTGCAGTTTTTAAAATTGAGTTCGAATGAGATTTTGTTTTGAAACTGTGAATTTTTTGGGCTATTAAAAGTGAATTACTGAAATGGCTCAGTCCTCACCTAAACTAATATAATAGATAGTTTAAATTGTTTGTTTGTCGAGCGTTTACTCCACACGGTGTTTCATACAAACTTTCAAGTCCTTATTCTTGGAAATTAATGAACTGATTTTATTGCAGTGTACGACTAAACGCCGACAGACACTACGCCGACAGGCTAAACACCGACAATAAGTCTTGTCGGTGTTCAGTCTGTCAGCGTAGTGTCTGTCGGCGTTTAGTCGTACACTCATTTTATTGAAACTTGGTATGCATAGGTACGCTAGATCAGTGGTTCTTAACTGGTGGTCCGCGGACTACTGATGGTCCCTGGTAGCTCCCGAAGTAGTCCACAAAGCCATCCTTAAATTCTAGATATAAGCACTTTTGTTTTTTTTTTTTAACTTTACCGAAATCGATTGAATGTCGGTGCATTTGTCTTTGAGCAGTAATGAATCAAGAATTAAAGAAAATACATTGATTTGCAAAATTTTACCTATGCGGTGTTTTACTTAAGAATAGTTTTTTTTATTGATTTACATTAATTGCATTATTACCTAGTTGGTAGACAGGTTGGATATTTTGTGAAATGGTTCATTGTGACTAAAAGGTTAAGAACCACTGCGCTAGAAAGTTAAAGTCTAAGTAGTTGAGAACGTTTTCGAAAAAGAGTTCAGTGGAAAATATAGAATGATTTTTCATTTTCTACAGAAAACTTAAAATCGCTCAACGAGTAAAACTATCACCACTTCGCTTAAGTCTAAACTAACGTGAAAACAGTAACTCAGTTGATATCATCAGTAATAACAAGTAGAACTGAAAGATCTTTCTACTAATTGTCACTTACAGTTGAATCTTTGGCACAGCTATATCAAGCGCCAAGAATGCGACGATAGCTGGCACTTCATTATTTTCGCTTATCTTGCGAACAAATTGTCTTCGTTTTAACAGTAATTATATTATATTACGAAACTTAGTACGGTATTATTTTGGAGACTTACTTGAAATACTTTTTACAAAGAGCTTATGTAGAACCCTTGTGTCATAGCCGGGCCGCAAAATTTTTTTTTTCAAAATTGCGGCGCACTGTCTGTCACGCATATGTAGAGGACACTTAAAAAAAATGGTAGTATCAAGGTGTAGTGTTACGTTGCCGAGATATTTCAAGGTAAAGTCACCATGTGACGGTCATGACTATCATTTATAAATAACCGATGTGCTTATATGCATTCTATTCAATTCGAATAATAATTCCCAGCTTGATTTATAGTTTACAAACTGAGGGTTTTTAAGTAAAGAGTCAACAGGTGACTTCTAAGCAAGCGTGCTCCATCGTCGACATCATCGCCTTCGATCAAGCGAGATTGTGGTCTAACGTGAGCCCGTCAAAAATATATTAATATTTTAAGTTGGAAATAATAACGATGGCAATTAGAAACTGGCATTGTACCATAAAAGCGCGTTTTAATTTAATTCGTTGCTATGGTCTCCTCGCAGCTAATAAGCTACTTATAAATAGTCTGCCAGAGAAATGACTTTTGTATCTCTAATGAGGACTAGACTAATAAATATGCGTACTCAAAGGAGCACTTGCTATATTGCGTTTGACATTTTATTTTATTAAAAATGGAAATTCTATTCTAACTTTTCATTACAATTATTTTCTTTTATGACACTAGAAACAAAGTGATGAGAACATTGATATATAAAAAACCCAAGATACACACTCAGCATCTCAAAAACGTCCGCAAAAAAACAAGCGCATAATGTATAATTGTGCGCAAGTTTTAAACAGCCTCGCTTCGCTCGCGATACTGCACTGCTTTGTAAAAATAACTTTAAGCGATCCATGTAAGGTTGAATTTGCAAAAAAAATTGCGCAACACTCGCCATACTGCACTGCTTCGTAAAAACAACTTTAAGCGTTCCGTGTAAGGTTGAATTTGCAAAAAAAAAATGTTTATAGTATAACTACACACAACTCACACATGACACTTGATACATGTTAGTTTTTTAACGACAGTTTCGAGTGTTGCATTTTTTCGAGACTGTGCGTCTTGGGTTTTTTATATATCAATGGGTGAAAATGACTTGGAGCAGATAGAGATGATCTTGATCATCATGATGGGCATACTATAAAGATGGATAAGAGAAGCTATATGGTAAACAGTAACCACAAAATGTTAAAGAAGCCTTACTTTTTTAGTTATTGCCCGGGAATCAGCAAATGCAATAAAGAGGATACAAACAAAGTACTATTCATAACTCAAATAATTTGAAAAGGCTAGTCACAAATGGTATTTGTGAACTGAATCAAACCAAACAAATTTGAAAAATAAAAGAGAATCCAAAGGTACAGCAGTAGTTCCTTTCAAAGAATATTCATGAACATTTCAAAGAAACCAGTCATGGTTTCAGGTGCAACAATTTTTCTCGAGATGGCACTCCAAGAGCTTGTTTGGGAGACATTAGCTATGTACAAAGGCTTGAAGTATAGAGACATGTCTGTGATATTCGAAGACATTCGCTTTGAAAAGGCATTAGGCACTGTATTTCAGGATAAGGACACTGTTAGATTTGCTATTGAAATTCAAACGGGATGTCGCAGATTTTAGTCAAGTATTTGAAGAAGTACTTATATTATTCTGGAGTTAAAAAAATGTCATTTTTTATTAAGACATGCTAGCCAATCTTTGTCAGTAATTTTCTGTTTTTTTTTTAGTAAATTTTGTCGAGCGCACAGAAATGTATGGAGCTGTCAATTTCTTTTCGTGTTTTCAGTGTTGGTCCCATAGTAAAAATTGTGCATAAAGATGAGTACAATAAACCCATAAGAAGAGGTATTGCTTTTATTCTGTTACACGTTGTATAGTATTTACCTCAGTACAAAACATACACGAGCAATGACTTTTGCTTAATATCTTCCCGAATATAAACGGTAATTTTTAATTTTATCACAGCGAACGTAAATATTTCATCTGAAAATTATAATGATACCATATTTAAAATATTATGAAGTTTTTGACTTTCTCGGGTCCCTAGAGACCCGGTCCTTTGATAGGGGTAGGAGGGGCCGAAGCCAACTCTCAGAGGCCCCGTTAGACATTTCACATGGAATGGAGCACCAACCGACGATTATCCCTGTGTGCACTGTGAAAGTATACCCAAGGACAATCCCCGGTTGGAGCAGGACTATTGCAGAATATGGAAACAAAAGATGAAACGCTATGGTTTGGTTGGTTTAGTAGACTTATAATCGTTTACTATGGAAGAACTATTAGGAGGTCAGGCAGGGAGCCTGACCACTGACAATTAAAACGGCTTTAAAATGGCAGGGCGTTACTTGCACACTCAATAAATGGCCCCCGAAATCGGTTGCTAGCAAAAAGTGACGAAGCGCCAAGGGGGCAACATATTCTGAGGTGCTAGAAGAGTGGAGAGGTATACCACGATGGGTACACCATGGCTATTAGGACAATCCCGGAAGTACGGTCAAGATCCCTACCAGCATCTTACTGGATTATACATCCTTGTCCCTAGCACGTTTTCTCTTGCGAATCTCCACTCAGACCGGCCGATTAAGGCAAGAAAGAGGTGGGAGCTCTGTTCCTCGTCAATATTTACTCCAGCCAGCCAATTAAGGCATGCCGGAGATGAGAAACAAGACTTATCCAGGGAGATCAGGTCCGTGGACTGCCCAACAGTTCGCCACAAAACTGCCTTGCGGATTGTATCTCTCTTTGTCTGGCCCCTCACCATAGGTATGATCTAAAGTTTGTTTCTTGTTTCCAGACGAGGTTATCACATATTACAAAACAGAAACAGAGGACGAAACAGAACTTAGCCGCACAATATTAGACTTGCGTTAGCTATTGCTGCCACACTTCTTTTGGAAGGAATTAAAATATTTTTTTTAAAGATAAGAGATAAGTCTTTATTTGCCTTAAACATGGTATAAAGTTGTTACAGTCAGGTATTAATCTTAAGTCTACATGTATAGCTATACAGGATAATATGTATCAAATGCATGGAAATTATAATAGGTAAGTTAGTTGTTGTTCAATGTCAAGGATGAAAGGTCGATTCAATAATATAATAGTTTTATGACATCATTATACGCATGAAGGTCCAAAAATTTATTGTTAAAAAATCTTTAATGTCGTAAAATATAATTATGGTTTTCAGACATTTCAATAATCTGTTTTCAATGAGTTAATATTACATAACAATTTTATTTCTTTGAAATTTTATTACAAAAGCGTATACACATGACTAGGAAACTTTTCGCATACTTTGCTGATTTAGGAGTTTCTTGCAATAAAAGTCTACATGGATCTCTATTTCGAGAGTTCATTTGATAGGCTTTTTTGAACAATCCCTTATTATTATAAACATAATTACAGATTTCGTAAATGTTAAGTGATGGAAGTGGTAATATACCTAGCTTTTTAAAGAATACTTTACATGACTCGTCAGGACGGATACCACAAATGACTCTGACGCATTTCATTTGCGCAATAAATGCTCTGTGTCTATCCGTGCTGTTGACTCAAAAAATAAGCCCGTATCGCCCGTAACGCCAATCTATCTTATAGATTGGCGTGATAAGTTGTAATTGCCGTTTTTTTGTTGGTTATATTCTTTATTTGTCTGAGACCATAAACAAACTTATTAACCCTACTGCACAAATTATCCAGATGTACTTTCCAATTCAGATCTTTATCTATGAGTACTCCTAATAATTTTGTTTGTTGAACTTCTTTTAGATTGTCAATATTTAGTTTGAAATTATATTCAGTAGCTTTTGGTTTATTAAACCGTAAATATAATTAGATTTATCTAAATTAACTTTTAATTGATTAGTCTGTAACCATTTTAAAATGTCGTCAATAGTATTATTAATGTCCATGTAATGATCAGATTTAGTTATATATTTTTTGTCAGATGTCACAATAATCGAAATTTAATCTGCAAATAATACACATTTAAGATTAGTCAAAAGTGGTAAGTCATTTACGAATAATAGAAACAATAAGGGTCCTAATGCACTCCCTTGGGGGATGGCGCAATTATTAACTCTATGGTAAGATGCATACGAGGTTAATAAATTTTCATTTACTTTATTAATAAAACCGTGTTGTTTATGACTCTGAAGCAGCTTAAAAACAACAGGGCGTCGGGTGAGGACAGAATTACGGCCAAACTCCTGAAGGCGGGTGGAAGACCGGTCCTTAAGGCCCTTCAGGAACTGTTCAATTCCGTCATACTTGAAAACGCCACAGGCATGGAGTAGAGGCGTGGTGGTACTCTTCTTTAAGAAGGGCGAAAATGCCCTGCTTAAGAACTATAGGCCCATCTCACTTCTAAGCCATGTCTATAAGCTGTTTCAGAGTCATCACGAACCGTCTCGCACGCAGGTTTGACGACTTTCAGCCTCCCGAACAAGCCGGATTTCGAAAAGGCTTTAGCACCGTAGAACACATACATACGCTCCGTCAGGTTATACAGAAGACCGAAGAGTATTATCTGCCTCTCTGCTTAGCGTTGTGCTTGTGGACTACGAGAAAGCCTTTGATTCGATCGAGATTTGGGCTGTGCTGCAGCCTGTGTGGCAACGGTGCCAGATCGACTATCGGTACATCGAGTTGTTGAAAGGTTTGTATAAAAATGCCACCATGTCAGTCCGACTTCAGGATCAGACCTCGAAACCTATCCTAATGCAGCGGGGTGTGAGGAAGGGAGACGTCATTTCTCCGAAACTGTTTACAGCCGCAATGGAGGATGTCTTCAAGGTTTTGGACTTGAGAAGGCTAGGTATTAATGTCAATGGCGAGTACATCAGTCACCTTTGATTTGCCGACGATATATTCGTCATGGCTGAGACTACGGAGAACCTCAGTACAATGCTCGATGACCTCAGTAGAGCTTCTAAAAGAGTGGGTCTTGGTTTTGTCCATGTTCAAAATGAACATGAACAAAAGCAAGTACATGATAAATACCCATGTAGCACCCACTCCCATCAGGATCGGAAGCTCTACACTCGAAGTTGTAGACGAGTACGTCTACCTAGGACAAACGGTCCAGTTAGGTAGGGCCAACTTCGAGAAAGAGGTCAACCGTCGAATCCGACTCGGCTGGGCAGCGTTCGGTAAGTTGAGCGGTATCTTCTCGTCCCACATACCACAGTGTCTCAAGACGAAAGTCTATAATCAGTGCGTGTTGCCAGTGATGACATACGAAACTGAAACGTGGTCGCTTACAATTGGCCTCATCAGAAGGCTCAAAGTCACTCAAAGGGCAATGGAGAGGGCAATGCTTGGAGTTTCCTTGCGTGATCGAATCAGGAATGATGATATCCACAAGAGAACCAAGGTAACCGACATAGCCCGAAGGATTGCCAAGCTAAAGTGGCAGTGGGCAGGGCACATTGCTCGCAGAACAGATGGTCGATGGGGCCGAAAAGTTCTCATGCCGGAAGGCGTAACGCTGGAAGGCCTCCCACAAGGTGGACCGATGACCTGGTGAAGGTCGCGGATAGCCGATGGATGCGTGACGCACAGAACCGGTCGTTGTGGCGACGCTTGGGGAGGCCTATGTCCAGCAGTGGACGTCTTTCGGCTGATATGATGATGATGATGGTTTTCGGTTGCTTAAGTAAGACGCGATCCGCGGCAGTGCTAGACTTCTTATTCCACTTTTAAATTTTTTTTAAACATAATATCATGTGTCACAAAGTCGAAGCCTTGTGACAGGTCGAAGAATAGTCCTGTCGTTAAATAATTTTTATTTAGGAAATTATGAATATGTTCAATGATAAGCAATTGCTAGAGTTGTTGACTTGTGCTTATAAAATTTATACTGTTCTTTTCTTATAATTTTGTATTTGCTACAGTAGTCGGTAAGTCTCTTGTGCATACATTTTTCAAATAACTTAGATAATACAGGTTATCGGGCGATAATTTTTTAACGTCATTTTTCTTTAACGTTTAACGACTGATAGTTTTAGGGCATCAGGAAAATTACCAAATGAAAATGAAAGATTTATTTAATAAGTTAGTATAGGAATTAGTTCTGTACTGCAAGTTTTAATTATCTTTTTATTCATTCCATCGTAAACTTCTGAGTTGATGTTATTTAAAGCTATTATTTCTTTTTTATCTCGTCTTCACTCATATAGCTAAGAAACATGGGGTTGAGTATGGTTATGTGTTTAATAGGTTCGTCATTATCATGCAAATTATTAAATGTCACAGTGCTAGTCGAATCAATAAAGTAATTATTAAAAGCGTTTGCTTTGTCAGATGGATTAGTTAGTATTCTCTTATCTAATTCAAGGTGAGAAATATTAGTGTCATATTTTGTATTTCCAATTTCACGGTTAATGACTGACCACGTTGCTCTGCATTTGTTTTGACTGTTATTTATGTAATTGTTGTTTGAATTAATTTTGGATTTAATGATACATTTTTTTCAGTATTGATGAATATTTTTTTATATCTAAGTTTGCTCTTTTGAACAAATTCCGCTACCCTGGCAGGCACTGGCCCTAGCGAGCCCCGTTTACTTTGCTGACATCTCTTTGAGGCGCGCGTGGAATACAGCGCGCCGTCGACCCGGGCCTGGTCCTAATCAGATGGCGAGCCACCCATTGCAAAGTCATATTGCCGACTAAGGGACTCGCCAGAGAATGGGCAGCAGCGTTCTCTGTAAAAATCAACACCATACACTGCGATCGCCAACCCGCCTGCCAAGCGTGGCGATTATAGCAAACCCGCCCTTTTGGGGGAGGCCTATGTCCAGCAGTGGACGTCTTACGGCTGATACTATACGACGATGAAAGTTTAAGACATTAATTTATTCAAATAATCTTGGTCTAAAATTAATTAAGAATGCAAATGTCTAATAAATTTAGATATATCGGGATTCGTAAAAATAATCACAATTTTATTCATCACGCTAGCAGCATCTTCATATATTCATTATCGTTTATAGAGGTAGAAATTTGTTAAATGCTTTATTTTTAACAGTTTTTTATCAAATATGATTGAGGTTACTACTACATACGATAGCATAAATTTGAAGATGTTTTCAGTCTCAAGAAGCTATAGAACAATGTAAAACCAATGACACTACCAGTAGACCGGCTGAGAGTGCTTTACACTTATGGCAATTATTTTGAAAGCGATGATATCTTTGCCGAAGATTCAATTGTAATTATGCCCAGTAATACAAAAAGATGCACTTATAAGGCAAAAAAATGACTGTCAAAAAACCCAACCGCTAAAAACGACTTACCTAAAAAGGTCCAAACCAGTCATTTTTCAAGCAGTATGATGTAGTTGGTGGCATCTGTGATTGAATTAATTAAATGCCTCTAAGCATCAGACTCAGAAATCAAATATTTTTAAAAAAAATCTAAGGTGTGTGTTGTTGAAGTATGTTCTGTCGGACTAATCAGTTATGAAAAGACGAGCCAAGCGAAACGCAAATGCACTACCGTTTTCTCGAAGAGCTTCGTCGTTTTTTAATATGTTCTGTCGAAGCAATGAGTAGTCGAACTATTGTTTTTCGAATTTGAGAACGTGTCGAAATAATTAACAGTCGAAATTCAGTATGACACTCGGGGCGGACCTCCAGTAAAATCGGATTCAGCTGAATTTTACGTGGAACGGCTGCCTGCCAGACCTCCACAACCCATTAACTGAGTAACACGGTACTTCTTGGTAAGACTGGAGTCGAAAGTTTCTGGCTTCTGACAATCCGTAAACACAACACTCGACATCTCAAACCAAAACAACGACATGGAAGTTAATCCAACAAACTAGCCGCACACGTTGCAACAAATCGCAACTGAACTCTTGTTATTATCGTACATATTTGTAGGAACGAGCATTCCGTCTAATCCCGTAGTGCAGGGGCAACTTAAAAGTAATAAATTGCTCTTCACTGTACCGCGGGTCTGCACTCCGGTGGTTTCTGCACAACGAACTGGAAGATTTTGATGCGGTAATAAAACGTATAATAGGTACTTGAAAAAAAACAACCACGACATGCTAATTTAAGACAAAATTTTACGCACTTTATTTCTCATTCGAAACTCTTTGCGCTATCATGACCGTGGTAAGATTTTGATCTGAACATTTAGGTACTCTGATTATTCTAAAATCTGATCAATGCATCCTGTTAGACATCAATTAGGAAACCGTTCAAACATTTTTGCAAGATATTATAGCCAATCTATTGGTTAAGGATCAAGTATTCATACTTATGCGCTTGTCGATTACAAATCTATGATTCAACTAGTTAGAATACCATTACAACGTTTTTGATAAGATAAATGTTCGAGTTATGCTACTGCATGGACAGACTAGTAGGTCAGAGAGCAAGTGTTACTCTTTATGAACATTGTCTTAGAGACTATTGTTCCCTGATTCTTAAACAATAAATCAATTTTGATCATGCCGTATCCGACCAAAATATAGGTTACAAAATCCTTGTCTACTACAATGAGTTCCAACAAAGTTCCCGGCTAGCCCACTACCAGTATCCAGTACCAGTTAGACCGCTTAATTGTTTTCAACTAACAACGAATTTTTGCTACCAGCAAATTGGCGGCGCGAATACTTTTCATAACTAATACTGTTGCTCGGTCGGGCTGAGATTTATTGTTGTTCTCTGAAACAGTATTTTGGTTTTTAAGTGAGTGACTAATTGGGCTTTGAAATAACTACGAAGGTTGATATCTATTACTTTTTAGGGTTCCGTAGCCAAATGGCAAAAAACGGAACCCTTATAAGATCAATAGGGTGTCTGTCTGTCCATCTGTCACAGCCAGTTTTCTCCGGATCAGTTGAAATTTGGTGCACATATGGACTTTTGTGACCCAAACACAAACGTGTTACGTAAATTATTAAATTTTTAGTATGGGGGTCACTTTTGGGGGTCAAACTAACAAATAAAAAAAAAACAAGTTTTTTGCACAATATCTTGAGACATATCAAATGACAGCGGTTTAATTATCATAATTATCAGTTTAATTATATTTTGTTTCATAATTTTAAAATTTTAAAAAAAAATATAATTGGTTTTGAAGTTATGCAAGGAATTAAACGAAAAATGACCATTATCTCCCCATATCTCCATAATACCCCTTATCTCCGAAACTACTGAGTCTAAAATTTTGAAAAAAATGTAGATAATAGATCTTTACCTATAGATTACAGGAAAACCTATACAAAGTCTACATTGTTAAAATAACATGTTAAAAAAATTAAATTCGTTTGGAACTCTTTGCACGCGAGTCCGACTCGCACTTGGCCAGTTTTTTATTTAGGTAGTTACTAAGAACATAAAATATAACATTATCTGGTAACCATTGTATCATGTCGTTGTTTACCGGATAGACTACTTTTAAAATGACCTGCAGTGCGATGCTGTAAACATGTCGGGTGAAGTGATCACGATGTCAGCTGTCAATCCATGTACTCAAGATGGAATGACAGCTCACTTCGTGATCACTTCACCCAAGCCTTCACTTCGATATGTTCACAGAATCGACCGGCTGAATGAATACAAAGAAATAAATTAATAAACAAGAGAAAAATAATTAAAAGGGAATCATTTGAAAGGTCTTGTGATGAGTAGACTCTTCCACATCCAGAGAGGACAGAAAACTAGTAACAGGCCAATAAAAAGATGAATGGTACATGACAGGAGTTATTTGAAAAAAGTATATAAAAGTGTGACGACCGACAGAGTAGAATGAATGAGGGCTTGAATTCGCCGCTAGATGCGCTAGTGTAGCGAAAGGTTTTAAATGTAAAATTTTACTGAAGGCATGGCTATTGCCGCGAGTTTATTTACTTATTTGTTTTGACTTCTATTTTTATTTTTTATTTTACTTCTAGATTTGTTCACATGCGCGTAATAACAACTTTAATGTTATGATTAAGAACCTCACTCGACACTGGCGCCAACTGGTGAGTACAAAAACCGGCCAAGTGCGAGTCGGACTCGCACACGAAGGGTTCCGTACCATAAATCTTAATTTTTATGATTTGTGGTCATAGTGGCAATAGAAATACACAATCTGTGAAAATTTCAACTGTCTACCTATTACGGTTCTTGAGATGCAGCCCGCTGACAGACAGACGGACGGACGGACGGAAGGATGGACGGACGGACAGCGGAGGCTTAGTAATAGGGTTCCGTTGGTTACCCTATGGGCACGGAACCCTAAAAACGGTAGCCCTCCTTGACTCGGCGCTTTACTGGCGGTCTCCAATATTGTTTCTCGTTTCAGCAGTGGTTGGAAATAAAGTGGCGGGCTTCTGACTGGAAGAAAAACTCGTGCAACCCCCTGTCCTTTGTAGTAAGAGGTATCATATCAATAGGGGTAAGAAGTCGATGAGACCAAAATTGCAAATCAAATGAATCTATAAAGAGACTTTAAAAGTCTGTCTTCAAAATAATGCACATCTATAAGCACTAAAATAATCCCATTGCTTCAATTAGTACATACAGCTTAAATCGCTACACTTTGCTGCAGCCGCTGCAAACGCTAATTGTTTTCATTTCGCAACTAACTAAAACTTTTTGTTTTCGACTAAGCAGAAAGAGGAATATTTTAGCGGGCGCCAAATTAGGACAATATGTATGGTATGTTTGTTTAAATGTACGGCTGTGTTGGGAGTTGGATAAAATTGATTGCACTAAAGTTGGTGATTTTTAGATTCTAATGAAGCATTGAATGGTGGTTTTAAAACCATTTACGTTAACATTATTTCGGTTGTCATGTGGTGTATCGACTTACAGGCATTCATAACGGATATGTTGGAGAAAGCTATGAGGGGGATATTTGCCCAACGTTACAGGTTGATTAAAGACTACAAAATCTATACTAATATATACGCTGAAGAGTTTGTTTGTTTGTTTGCTTGAACGCGCTAATCTGAGAAACTACTGGTCCGATTTGAAAAATTCTTTCAGTGTTAGATGGCCCATTTATCGAAAAAGGCTATAGGCTATATATCATCACGCTAAAACCAATAGGAGCCGAGCAGATGAAATTGCGCGGGTCAACTAGTAAATTATATATGGTTAATTTCATGACAGCAACTGCAATTAAGAGTCTTTTATATTAAATTGTTGGGCGTGCCGCTAAAAGACCGCAAAAGAGCAGCAGAAATTAGATCTACAGCAAAGGTGGAAGATGTACTAAAGAAAATAAGACGGTTAAAATAGCGATGGACAGGACATACGACAAGGGAAAGCAGAATGAAATGGACTAAAATCATAACAGAATGGCAGCCACGTGATGGCAAAAGACAAAGAGGTAGGCAAGCTAGAAGATGCACAGATGATATCAAGATGATTGGAGGGACAATCTAGTCCAGAAAAGCTACCAATATCTCTATTATATATGCAGAATGGAAGCAGCTGGAAGAGGCATATGTGTCACAGGACACGCTGATCACTGAACCGGGAAACCCGATGTATTAGATTTAAGTTAAAACAATTTGCTACTCTATGTAAAAAAATTGTTGAGTATCAGCAATAAAGGCCAATAATAATAATATATTTAAAAATAGATTTTACCTGCGATTTCGTAATCGCATATCCTGTTTTTCCCCTTTCATTAGAAATATCAGGAAATGTTCTCTTTGTGCTCTCCTACACTCCCCAAGGAACCTACAGGGCTATGCGTTGTCTGTCACTCACCAATAACGGAAGAATTTTATATATGTATGTTGATAACAGGACTAGTGATTTTGGAACATAGTACTATATATTCACTGCTGGTAGTTGGTGATAAACCCTGTCACAATCCGGGATTTGATTAATTTCTTTGTTTATCAACCAACCAAAAACCGACCTTGTTTGTTTTAACTTAACAATTTAGATAAACCTAAAATGGTTTTTGTCTATCTAGTTTTTCAGCTGTTATTCATTCGGTATTCGGTTGTGCCAAATGAATTTGTTTGTACAAATTGTTTTCAGCAAACTATTGTTGCGTGCCGACACGGTTTTGGCACATCGTTAGTCTGTGTTATAATTTCGTGTAGGTGGGCTTGTTAGTACAAGAAGTGTTTAATAGTGTATGTCTGTTATTATTTTGTGGTATTATGCTTATCATAAAAAAAATCTACATGGAGAAGTCTAAAAAGCATTTAAAATTTTACAATTACAGCTACTGGTCATCATCATCATATCAGCCGAAAGGTGTCCACTGCTGGACATAGGCCTCCCCCAAGTGACGCAATAACAACCGATCCTGTGCGTCTCCCATACATCGGCTATCCGCGACCCTCACCTGGTCATCAGTCCACTTTGTGGAAGGCCGTTCAATGCTGCGTCTTTCGGTACAGGTACTAACTAGTACATAGCAGAAATCATTGCATTTATCTACTTTTTATTAAAAAATATATTGTTATTGTAGGATTCTATGGAGCGCTGACCACTAAGGACAATTGCTTATCCAAACATGGTAGATATAACTTAAAAAATATATATTTTTCTGTAGGACCAATTTCCAAACGAATGAACATCGTCTGATGCCTTATTATCTAACCCAAAAAGGCCAAATTCGACTCAAACCACTGCAACAAAACAATGTAATTACAACAGCACCGTATCAGTCAGTAACTAACACGGGTGTTGATCGCACAAAGCGCTGCGGTCGCTAACCACCGCTGTACAGCGCTGCATTGTGCTGTAACACGACTTCCCCGTGAATTCCACCGGTGATAAGAGTTCTTGATTGAACCTGTGTGAACTTGGCACCCGACTTTTTTTTTCTTTTTCTTTTTTAGGTTTTTTTGATAGATTTCGATAAGTAGTGGATAGTAGTGAAGCTAACTTCGTTAGTAGTTCAGCCGAAAAAAAAAAATGTCATCCCCCGACATTGCAAAAAATTACTTTTTCCAGCTGATTATTATAGGTAAACGTACGTAGTGGATTGTAGTGCAGTTTTTTTCGTTTGTAGTTTAACAGAAAAAAAAATAAAAATAAAAAGTGATGGCAAGAAATACGACATCAACGTAAAATAAAATAAAAATCGTTTAGAAACTATATGACTATAAATAACATAAAATAAATAACAGAAAATTACAGACAGACGCTAAAAGAGGTTAGTAGTAGACGTATTTTTGTGAATAGTAGATAAGAAATAGATTTAGAGCGATCGACTTAAGTATTTTTTTTTTTTTATTGAAAACGACACAATAACTACCGATACCGAATAAATGATTTCCATAAACGATAAAAATGACTGCGAAACGTACACAGAGGTATGAAGTGGACAACTTTTCGTTTGTAGTAGGAAAGAAATTGAAAAAAAGCGATCAAATTGAGTAAAGTTTTTTTTTTTCAAATAATTTTCGACGGCTAAGTTCCAGTAGGAGGAATAAACGATTACTACAAACGCTGAAAATGACTACGAGACCTTCGCAAAACTTTGTAGTGGACAAATTTTCGTTTGTAGTAAAACGGAGATTGAAAAAAAAAGCGATCAAATTGACTAAAGTTTTATTTCAAACTATTTTCGACACAATTATTTCCGGTAGGAGGAAGATACGATTACTACAAACGCTGAAAATGACTGAGAGACCTTCATAGAGGTTTGTAGTGGAGAAATTTTCGTTTGTAGTAAAACGGAAATTGAAGAAAAGCAATTAATTTGACTAAAGTTTTTTTTTTACTATTTTCGACTGAATTATTTCCGGTAGCAGCAATATACGATTACTACAAACGCTGAAAATGACTGAGAGACCTTCGTAGAGGTTTGTAGTGAACAAATTTTTGTTTGTAGTAGAACGGAAATGAAAAAAAAGCGATCGATTTGACTAATGTTTTTTTGTCAAATTAATTTCGACATAATTAGTTCCGGTAGGAGGAAGATACGATTACTACAAATGCTGAAAATGACTGAGAGACCATCGTAGAGGTTTGAAGTGGTCAAATTTTCGTTTGTAGTAGACCGGAAATTGAAGAAAAGCGATCAATTTCTCTAAAGTTTTTTTTTTACTATTTTCGACAGAATTGTTTCCAGTAGGAGGAATATACGACTACAACAAACGCTGAAAATGACTGAAAGACCTTCATAGAGGTTTGTAGTGGACAAATTTTCGTTTGTAGTACAACGGAAATTGAAGAAAAGCGATCAATTTGACAAAAGTTTTTTTTTTCAAACTAATTTCGACAGAATAAGTTCCAGTACGATGAATATACGATTACTACAAACGCTAAAAATGACTGAGAGACTTTCGTAGAGGGTTTTAGTAAACAAATTTTTGTTTGTAGTAGAACGGAAATGATAAAAAAGCGATCAATTTGACTAATGTTTTTTTGTCAAATTAATTTCGACATAATTAGTTCCGGTAGGTGAAAGATACGATTACTACAAACACTGAAAATGACAGAGAGACCTTCATAGAGGTTTGTAGTGGACAAATTTTCGTTTGTAGTACAACGAAAATTGAAGAAAAGCGATCAATTTGACTAAAGTTTTTTTTTCAAACTAATTGACATAATTAGATCCGGTAGAAGGAAGATACGATTACTACAAACGCTGAAAATGACTGAGAGATGTTCATAGAGGTTTGTAGTGGAAAAAATTTCGTTTGTAGTAGAACGGAAATTGACGAAAAGCGATCAATTTAACTAAAGTTTTTTTTCAAACTAATTGACATAATTAGTTCCTGTAGGAGGAAGATACGATTACTACAAACGCTGAAAATGACTGAGAGATCTTCATAGAGGTTTGTAGTGGAAAAAATTTAGTTTGTAGTAGAACGGAAATTGAAGAAAAGCGATCAATTTGGCTAAAGTTTTATTTTTCAAACTAATTGACATAATTAGATCCGGTAGAAGGAAGATACGATTACTACAAACGCTGAAAATGACTGAGAGATGTTCATAGAGGTTTGTAGTGGAAAAAATTTCGTTTGTAGTAGAACGGAAATTGACGAAAAGCGATCAATTTAACTAAAGTTTTTTTTCAAACTAATTGACATAATTAGTTCCTGTAGGAGGAAGATACGATTACTACAAACACTGAAAATGACAGAGAGACCTTCATAGAGGTTTGTAGTGGACAAATTTTCGTTTGTAGTACAACGGAAATTGAAGAAAAGCAATCAATTTGACTAAAGTTTTTTTTTCGAACTAATTGACATAATTAGTTCCGGTAGGAGGAAGATACGATTACTACAAATGCTGAAAATGACTGAGAGACCATCGTAGAGGTTTGAAGTGGTCAAATTTTCGTTTGTAGTAGACCGGAAATTGAAGAAAAGCGATCAATTTCTCTAAAGTTTTTTTTTTACTATTTTCGACAGAATTGTTTCCAGTAGGAGGAATATACGACTACAACAAACGCTGAAAATGACTGAAAGACCTTCATAGAGGTTTGTAGTGGACAAATTTTCGTTTGTTGTACAACGGAAATTGAAGAAAAGTGATCAATTTGACAAAAGTTTTTTTTTTTCAAACTAATTTCGACAGAATAAGTTCCAGTACGATGAATATACGATTACTACAAACGCTAAAAATGACTGAGAGACTTTTGTAGAGGGTTTTAGTAAACAAATTTTTGTTTGTAGTAGAACGGAAATGAAAAAAAAGCGATCAATTTGACTAATGTTTTTTTGTCAAATTAATTTCGACATAATTAGTTCCGGTAGGAGAAAGATACGATTACTACAAACACTGAAAATGACAGAGAGACCTTCATAGAGGTTTGTAGTGGACAAATTTTCGTTTGTAGTACAACGAAAATTGAAGAAAAGCGATCAATTTGACTAAAGTTTTTTTTTCAAACTAATTGACATAATTAGATCCGGTAGAAGGAAGATACGATTACTACAAACGCTGAAAATGACTGAGAGATGTTCATAGAGGTTTGTAGTGGAAAAAATTTCGTTTGTAGTAGAACGGAAATTGACGAAAAGCGATCAATTTAACTAAAGTTTTTTTTCAAACTAATTGACATAATTAGTTCCTGTAGGAGGAAGATACGATTACTACAAACGCTGAAAATGACTGAGAGATCTTCATAGAGGTTTGTAGTGGAAAAAATTTAGTTTGTAGTAGAACGGAAATTGAAGAAAAGCGATCAATTTGGCTAAAGTTTTATTTTTCAAACTAATTGACATAATTAGATCCGGTAGAAGGAAGATACGATTACTACAAACGCTGAAAATGACTGAGAGATGTTCATAGAGGTTTGTAGTGGAAAAAATTTCGTTTGTAGTAGAACGGAAATTGAAGAAAAGCAATCAATTTGACTAAAGTTTTTTTTTCGAACTAATTGACATAATTAGTTCCGGTAGGAGGAAGATACGATTACTACAAATGCTGAAAATGACTGAGAGACCATCGTAGAGGTTTGAAGTGGTCAAATTTTCGTTTGTAGTAGACCGGAAATTGAAGAAAAGCGATCAATTTCTCTAAAGTTTTTTTTTTACTATTTTCGACAGAATTGTTTCCAGTAGGAGGAATATACGACTACAACAAACGCTGAAAATGACTGAAAGACCTTCATAGAGGTTTGTAGTGGACAAATTTTCGTTTGTAGTACAACGGAAATTGAAGAAAAGCGATCAATTTGACAAAAGTTTTTTTTTTCAAACTAATTTCGACAGAATAAGTTCCAGTACGATGAATATACGATTACTACAAACGCTAAAAATGACTGAGAGACTTTCGTAGAGGGTTTTAGTAAACAAATTTTTGTTTGTAGTAGAACGGAAATGAAAAAAAAGCGATCAATTTGACTAATGTTTTTTTGTCAAATTAATTTCGACATAATTAGTTCCGGTAGGAGAAAGATACGATTACTACAAACACTGAAAATGACAGAGAGACCTTCATAGAGGTTTGTAGTGGACAAATTTTCGTTTGTAGTACAACGAAAATTGAAGAAAAGCGATCAATTTGACTAAAGTTTTTTTTTCAAACTAATTGACATAATTAGATCCGGTAGAAGGAAGATACGATTACTACAAACGCTGAAAATGACTGAGAGATGTTCATAGAGGTTTGTAGTGGAAAAAATTTCGTTTGTAGTAGAACGGAAATTGACGAAAAGCGATCAATTTAACTAAAGTTTTTTTTCAAACTAATTGACATAATTAGTTCCTGTAGGAGGAAGATACGATTACTACAAACGCTGAAAATGACTGAGAGATCTTCATAGAGGTTTGTAGTGGAAAAAGTTTAGTTTGTAGTAGAACGGAAATTGAAGAAAAGCGATCAATTTGGCTAAAGTTTTATTTTTCAAACTAATTGACATAATTAGTTCCGGTAGGAGGAAGATACGATTACTGCAAACGCTGAAAATGACTAAGAGACCTTCATAGAGGTTAGTAGTGGGCAAATTTTCGTTTGTAGTAGAACGGAAATTGAAGAAAAGCGTTCACTTTGACGAAAGTTTTTTTCAAACTAATTTCGACGGAATAATTTCCAGTTCGATGAAGATACGATTACTACAAACGCTGAAAATGACTAAGAGACCTTCATAGAGGTTTGAAGTGGACAAATTTTCGTTTGTAGTAGACCGGAAATTGAAGAAAAGCGATCAATTTCTCTAAAGTTTTTTTTTTACTATTTTCGACAGAATTGTTTCCAGTAGGAGGAATATACGACTACTACAAACGCTGAAAATGACTGAGAGACCTTCATAGAGGTTTGTAGTGGACAAATTTTCGTTTGTAGTAGACCGGAAATTGAAGAAAAGCGATCAATTTCTCTAAAGTTTTTTTTTTACTATTTTCGACAGAATAATTTTCAATTCGATGAAGATACGATTACTACAAACGCTGAATATGACTAAGAGACCTTCATAGAGGTTTGTAGTGGACAAATTTTCGTTTGTAGTAGAATGGAAATTGTAGAAAAGCGATCAATTTGACTAAAGTTTTTTTTTTTCAAACAAATTGACATAATTAGTTCCGGTAGGAGGAAGATACGATTACTACAAACACTGAAAATGACTGAGAGATGTTCATAGAGGTTTGTAGTGGAAAAAATTTCGTTTGTAGTAGACGTTTCGTGTGAGTAGAGTTAATTATGTCGAAATTAATTTGACAAAAAAACATTAGTCAAATTGATCGCTATTTTTTTCATTTCCGTTCTACTACAAACAAAAATTTGTTCACTAAAAACCTCCATGAAGGTCTCTCAGTTCTTTTCAGCGTTTGTAGTAATCGTATATTCCTCCTACTGGAAACAATTCTGTCGAAAATAGTAAAAAAAAACTTTAGACAAATTGATCGCTTTTCTTCAATTTCCGGTCTACTACAAACAAAAAATTGTCCATTACAAACCTCTATGAAGTCATTTTCAGCGTTTGTAGTAATCGTTTATTCCTCCTACCGGAAATAATTGTGTCGAAAATAGTTTGAAAAAAAACTTTAGTCCAATTGATCGCTTTTTTTTTCAATTTCCTGTCTACTACAAACGAAAATTTGTCCACTACAAACCTCTTCGAAGGTCTCTCAGTCATTTTTAGCATTTGTAGTAATCGTATATTTCTCCTACAGGAAATAAATCTATCCGAAATAATTTGAAAAAAAAACACTTTAGTCATTTTGATCGCTTTTCTTCAATTTCCGTTCTACTACAAACAAAAATTTGTTTACTAAAAACCTCTACAAAGGTCTCTCAGTAATTTTCAGCGTTTGTAGTAATCGTATCTTTCTCCTACCGGAACTAATTATGTCGAAATTAATTTGACAAAAAAACATTAGTCAAATTGATCGCTTTTTTTTCATTTCCGTTCTACTACAAACAAAAATTTGTTTACTAAAACCCTCTACGAAGGTCTTTCAGTCATTTTTAGCGTTTGTAGTAATCGTATATTCATCGTACTGGAACTTTTTCTGTCGAAATTAGTTTGAAAAAAAAACTTTAGTCAAATTGATCGCTTTTCTTCAATTTCCGTTGTACTACAAACGAAAATTTGTCCACTACAAACCTCTATGAAGGTCTCTCTGTCATTTTCAGTGTTTGTAGTAATTGTTTCTTCCTCCTACCGGAACTAATTATGTCGAAATTAATTTGACAAAAAAACATTAGTCAAATCGATCGCTTTTCTTCAATTTCCCTTCTACTACAAACGAAAATTTGTCCACTACAAACCTCTATGAAGGTCTCTCAGTCATTTTCATCGTTTGTAGTAATCGTATCTTCCTCCTATCGGAACTAATTATGTCGAAATTAGTTTGAAACAAACTTTAGTCAAATTGATCGCTTTTCTTCAATTTCCGTTCTACTACAAACGAAAATTTGTTCATTACAAACCTCTATGAAGGTCTCTCAGTCATTTTTAGCGTTTTTAGTAATCGTATATTCCTCCTACAGGAAATAAATCTATCCGAAATAATTTGAAAAAAACACTTTTGTCATTTTGATCGCTTTTCTTCAATTTCCATTCTACTACAAACAAAAATTTGTTTACTAAAAACCTCTACAAAGGTCTGTCAGTAATTTTTAGCGTTTGTAGTAATCGTATATTCATCGTACTGGAACTTATTCTGTCGAAATTAGTTTGAAAAAAAAAACTTTTGTCAAATTGATCGCTTTTCTTCAATTTCCGTTTTACTACAAACGAAAATTTGTCCACTACAAACCTCTATGAAGGTCTCTCAGTCATTTTCAGCGTTTGTAGTAATCGTATCTTCCTCCTACCGGAAATAATTGTGTCGAAAATAGTTTGAAAAAAAAAGACTTTAGTCAAATTGATCGCTTTTTTTAAATTTCCTTTCTACTACAATCGAAAATTTGTCCACTACAAACCTCTATGAAGGTCTCTCAGTCATTTTCAGCATTTGTAGTAATCGTATATTCCTCCTACCGGAAATAATTGTGTCGAAAATAGTTTGAAATAAAACTTTAGTCAATTTGATCGCTTTTTTTTCAATCTCCGTTTTACTACAAACGAAAATTTGTTCACTACAAAGTTTCGCGAAGGTCTCGTAGTCATTTTCAGCGTTTGTAGTAATCGTTTATTCCTCCTACCGGAACTTATCCGTCGAAAATTATTTGAAAAAAAAAAACTTTACTCAATTTGATCGCTTTTTTTCAATTTCTTTCCTACTACAAACGAAAAGTTGTCCACTTCATACCTCTGTGTACGTTTCGCAGTCATTTTTATCGTTTATGGAAATCATTTATTCGGTATCGGTAGTTATTGTGTCGTTTTCAATAAAAAAAAAAAAATACTTAAGTCGATCGCTCTAAATCTATTTCTTATCTACTATTCACAAAAATACGTCTACTACTAACCTCTTTTAGCGTCTGTCTGTAATTTTCTGTTATTTATTTTATGTTATTTATAGTCATATAGTTTCTAAACGATTTTTATTTTATTTTACGTTGATGTCGTATTTCTTGCCATCACTTTTTATTTTTATTTTTTTTTCTGTTAAACTACAAACGAAAAAAACTGCACTACAATCCACTACGTACGTTTACCTATAATAATCAGCTGGAAAAAGTAATTTTTTGCAATGTCGGGGGATGACATTTTTTTTTTTTTTTTTTTCGGCTGAACTACTAACGAAGTTAGCTTCACTACTATCCACTACTTATCGAAATCTATCAAAAAAACCTAAAAAAGAAAAAGAAAAAAAAAGTCGGGTGCCAAGTTCACACAGGTCTTGATTGAAGGGTAATTAAAAGGGAAATGAGCAGTCCATGAAAAACTTATTGTGGATATTGTAAACGTTCGTAACTAGAATTGTATTTAAGGTGGATATGACAGGGAGTTGGAAAAGCCGACTGGTTTATTTGTTCTGGAAATATCCCCACAACAATACCTACCAACAACCGTGCTACAACTGCTGCATGCAAATTTGTTCTTTAAATTATTCGTTTCATTTTGCTGTTCTAGAAATCTAGACCAAAGAATAGCTGCTGCTGAATTCGTTCTTCGCCTATCCGTTTATCTCATTTGAGAACTAGAGATTATAATTGTTAGAATCAAAATGAAAATGAAAATTCTATGACACATCCAAAAGCCAATTCAAATAAGCAAAAATAAATTACCTCTAACAAATCACAAACATTTGTCAAAATAAATCCAACAATGCAAAATTTACATTTGCACAAATAATTGGACCTAATCCCATATCGCATAAATTGACTTATCAGCACGCTAAAGATAAAAACGTCACCCAATTTAACATATAATAGCAGGTGTCATCCGATATAATAGAATATATAAGTAGGTAGTCAGTTACAAAAGGTTATAAATCTTCAACCCTTTTCATAGGAGATGGAAGTCGGGGCATAGTACGTGCACGACATAACGGGACTGATCTTGAAGTATGAATGTGATAAGATGTAGAGATTCTTGGAAGTTGTTCTGCAAGTAGAAATAGCAGAGTTTAGACAAAGACAGCTTGATATGAAAAGAATCTCAGCTCGACGATGACACCGCACCAAATTGTGTGCAGTGGAATAAAAAGAACAACGAATTCAGACACCAGGTTTCAAGACATGCGATCTCTATGGAGATTGGCAATGGTAAGTTATCTAGTTATAGCACACAATAAGAGATTATTGTGAGCTGGCGGATATTATTTTTTAACCGACTTCCAAAAAAGGAGGAGGTTCTCAATTCGGCGGGTATTTTTTTATGTATGTACACCGATTACTCCGAGGTTTCTGATCCGATTTCTGTGATTCTTTTTAAGTTCGATGCAGTAAACTTGCCATTTGGTTGACGAAGACGTCGTCCAAGTGTCCACTTAAAAGTGAAAAACAAAAGCGTTTTACAAAAAAAAAAAAAATAACTTACTTCCAAACAAAATACTACAAACTAGTGGACGTCACGCGGTTTCACCCGCGTAGTTCCCGTTCCCGTGGGAATACGGGGATAATATATAGCCTATGTTACTCCCAGATATTGTAGCTATCCCAATGCTGAAAGAATTTTTCAAATCGGTCCAGTAGTTTCGGAGCCTATTCAATTCAAACAAACAAACAAACATACAAACAAACGAATCTTTCCTCTTTATAATATTAGTGTAGATAATAAAATAACCTTAATTTCGGAAGTCGGTGTTAAAAAACAAAGAAACAAAACCAAAAACACCGACTTCCGAAATTAAGGTTATTTTATTCTTTGTAGTGTTTTGTTTGGAAGTCGGTTATATTTTTTGTAAAATGTTTTTTTTTTATATACTAGCTATTGTTCGTATTTGTGTGGTGTTGCTAATAATACCAGAAAAGTTCAGGTTGCCCAATAGAAGAGTTACTTGAAACATGAGTATCCATAAAAAATTGCATCCAATTTGATTATCCTTGCAGTATCTTGGAACTGAAAATGCTCTTTAGCTCGTCTTATTTTTACTCAAAAGACTGATAGAAGATAGCCAACGAGCGGATATTTCAGCTAAAGATGATATCATATTATTTGACGCTGCTGCTAGGATTTTAAGGATATTTTAGTCAAGAATTTTAATATTTTTTGACATTTTATTTTTTAATGGTTCAATGGTTAATATTTTCATCTTAATTACTTAGGACAGGATGTGTGTTACGCAACGGTGTAACATAAGGATCGCTGATATTACGATTCGGTTTTACACATGGACTGTGGACAACGTGACCTCGATACTGCGCATCGCAACGACCTGCACGTGCTGCCGACGCAGCATTTCGCAACCGTGGGACCGGACATCGGCGACGCCTTCCACGATTCCACGTTTGCGGGCATTCTTGGTACATCCATCGACCAATTATCACCTACATAATTTTAAACTATAATTTGTAATTTCATTATTTCAATAAATTAGTCTAAAGTAAATTGGTTTTTTTTGCATCCTCCGGCTCCAGCTAACGTAATTGGCGCAGTCGGTAGGATACTCGCGGGCCGGTTCGCGAGAGTAAATTCATAGGATCGATCTTAGGATCGCGACTCGCGAGTCACCCGGGTGACTATCAAGCACCGTACGAGTATCCGGATCTTCAGAAGCTGTCGTCGGGAGGAGTATCCAGACATCGATACCGCAGAGGGACCAATTATGTTCATGTGAGTACTTTAGAATAGTTCTTGAGTTGCTCATCCCTATCCTTAAGTGTTTATCATAAAAACCCAAGATTTTCCATCCCAGGCAATCGAGGACCCCTAGGTTAGATAGATCTTCCAGATCTTCGTTATTAGATTCATTTAGGCAATTAGAAAATAGAGAAATAACTATAGAGATGTCGGCAATAGACGAAATTTACAAAGCCTTACGCATAGTTCCCGAATTTGACGGAAACCCTAATGTACTCACTAGGTTCATAAAACTGTGCGACCAGTTAGTACAGGCCTATGTATCAGCTGAACCAGGGCGAGAATTAATAAATTTGACTCTTTTAAACGGGATTCTTAACAAGGTCACCGGACCCGCAGCCCGGTTAATTAACACCAACGGCGTACCAGAAACTTGGGATGGCATACGTAGTTCTTTAGTTAACAATTTCTCTGACCAACGCGATGAGACCTCGCTTTATAACGACATGGCTCTGTTAACTCAAGGCTCTTCCACACCACAGGAATTCTACGAAAAGTGCCAAACTCTGTTTGCCACTATTATGACCTATGTATCACTACACGAAACTGTTCAAAGTACAATCGATTCAAAACGTTCCCTATATAAAAAATTAACTTTGCAATCATACTTACGGGGCCTTCGTGACCCCTTAGGCTCACGCATTAGATGCATGCGGCCGGACACGATCGAAAAAGCCCTTGAGTTTGTTCATGAGGAGATGAACACCCTCTACTTACAACAGCGAAACGAGCATACACCGGCTAAAAAGCCACAGTCTCAGGCACCGACCGATCAGGCCAAATCATTCAATCCTGTCATGCCGCACATTCCCATGCCCATGCAGAGGCCATTCAATTTTAATATGCCCGGTCCCTCTCGACCAAATATAGCTATGCCACACCCATTGCAACGTCTACCGCAGATGTGGCGACCAGGCTTTAACCAGCCACAACAGTTCCAACAGCAAGGCCCATCGCGTACGCAACAGATATTCGGGGCACGTGGTACTAACTATAATCCACAAAATAATTCATCTGGTAATCAATTTAAAGGGCAAAACACGAATGATACACCAAAACCAATGAGCGGTGTATCTCATTTCGTACAAAGACAAATGCCATTCCGCGGTAACGATTTGACTAGGCAAGGGAATCCACCTCCTTCTAATTATTTTAAGACAAGAGAAATGAATTTCAACGAATGCTTTGAATATCCATATATGTTTGAACCTTATTGTGATAATAACTTCGATGGTTATCCGTATAACTTCTATGAACAGCCCGACTATTTTTACTATGAAACTTTGAATGCATATATGAACCAGCAGTTAGGCTCGACCCCAGAGGTAAGTCAGGTGACATCTGAAGGGAAATCTACTGAGGAGTCAGCGTCTTCTAACCAGGAAAATTTTCAGAAGAGTCGGACTACAAACGAATCAAAATAGAGGTCAACCTACAAACCCAACGTTACCTACCATACATAATAATTTCGCACCCACCATTAAAACTACTAATCGACACAGGGGCAAACCAATCATTTATCAGCCCTGAAGCTGTTCAAAAGTTTTATCCACATTTGCCATGGAACTATGACCCTTTTGAGGTAACAAATGTGCATGCAACTAGTCGTAATGATTATTCCATCAACTTACCTTGTTTTCAGGAAATAAATGACAATAATGATTTAACCTTCTACATTTACAGGTTTCACGATTACTTTGACGGTCTTATCGGTTTAGATTTGTTAAATAAATGGGAGTCAAATATTGACCTTAAAAATAATAAACTAATTACAAAAACTGCAGTCAACCCAATAGTTATGTACAATTCGCGCAACAGCAATTTATATGAAGATATTATCCCAGCAAATTCCTCAAAGTTAGTCAGAGTCCCAGTTAACATACAAGATGGAGATGCTTTAATTCCTGATCAGATAATTTCAAATTGTTGCATAAACGAGTGTATTACGAGTGTCAAAAATAATCGAGGTTATCTAGAAATTTTCAATCCAACTAGTAATGACTTAATTTTTTCCATGGACCGACCTATTAAAGCGGAAACATATAACTTAGAGTGTACTCACCAATCACCTCAATCCCGGGTAGAGGAAGTATTATCTCGGTTACGCACTGATCATCTAAATGAAGAAGAGCGTGCTAATCTGAAGTCCTTAGTTTCGCAATATGCCGATATCTTTTATATAGAGGGAGAACCACTTACCTTTACTAATAAAATAAAACACAGCATACGTACTTCAGATGAGGTACCAGTCTATACAAAAACCTATAGATACCCATTCGTGCACCGCGAAGAAGTACGCAGTCAAATTTCAAAAATGCTAGAACAGGGAATCATCCGACCTTCAGAATCAGCTTGGAGCTCACCCATTTGGGTAGTCCCGAAAAAAGCTGATGCATCCGGTAAAGCCAAATGGCGAATTGTAGTGGATTTTAGGAAATTGAATGAAAAAACCATCGATGATAAGTACCCTATCCCCAATATAACTGACGTATTAGACAAACTAGGCAACTGCCACTATTTTACAACTCTCGACCTCGCCAGTGGCTTTTATCAAGTCGAAATGAACCCAAGCGACATCCCAAAAACTGCATTTAACGTGGAACATGGCCATTTTGAGTTCCTACGCATGCCAATGGGATTGAAAAATTCACCATCCACTTTCCAAAGAGTCATGGACAATGTGCTTAGGGACCTCCAAAACTCCATTTGTCTGGTATATTTAGATGACATCATCGTATTTAGCACTAGTTTACAGGAGCATATAATAAATTTGGAAAAGGTTTTTAAAAGACTCAGAGATTCGAACTTCAAAATACAAATGAATAAGTCGGAATTCTTAAAATTGGAAACTGCGTATCTCGGACATATAATTAGTAAAGATGGCATTAAGCCGAATCCTGATAAAATTTCAGCTATACAGAAATTCCCACTTCCCAAAACAACCACGGAAATTAAAAGATTTCTAGGGTTACTAGGGTACTATAGGAAGTTCATTCCCGATTTCGCCAAAATCACGAAACCAATGACCCAATGTTTAAAGAAAGGCTCAAAAATAATTTGCGATAATACCACCTATGTAAATTGCTTCGAAAAATGTAAAACACTACTTACCAACGATCCCATTTTACAATATCCCGATTTCGATAAAGATTTTCTACTCACAACAGATGCATCAAACCTAGCCATAGGAGCCGTACTCTCACAGGGGCCTATAGGTTCAGACAAACCAATAGCCTATGCTTCGCGCACGCTGAACACAAGTGAGATCAATTATAGCACGATAGAAAAGGAGCTTCTAGCTATAGTTTGGGCAACCAAATATTTTCGGCCATATCTATTCGGACGAAAATTCAAAATCATAACAGATCATAAACCGCTTCAATGGATCATGAGCCTCAAAGATCCTAGCTCGAGACTAAATCGTTGGAGACTCAAGCTCAGTGAATATAATTATTCAGTAGTTTATAAGCAGGGCAAAAGCAACACAAATGCCGATGCTCTGTCGCGAATTGAAATTAATAATGAAGAAACGAGCTCCATCATAGTTAATGTATCCGAAAAACCACCTTCTGTAGTGGGCTCATCCACTCTCACAGCTCACACTAGTGCCGAAAGTCCAATATTAGAAATACCGATTTCAGATGACCCCTTAAATAAATTTAATAGACAAATATGTTTTACAGTAGTAGGCGATATAAAGAAACGCCCAGCAGTTTCCAAGCCATTTGAGACTCATACCCGTACCTCTATCCAACTCTCCGAATCGAATTTAGAGGAGGATGTAATAAACGCAATTAAAGAATTCGCGAATCCAAAAGTTAAGACTGGCATTATAATACATCCCCCATTAGCCATGTATAAAATAGTTCCAATAATCCAAGAAAAGTTCAAGAGCTCCGCTATGAATCTTGTTTTGACTAAAACCGAAGTAGAAAACGTAAAAGAATACCTCAGACAGCAAGAGATCATTCAGAAATACCACAAAGGTAAAACTAATCATCGCGGTATAACTGAGTGTTACCTAGCCCTATCCCATAGATACTATTGGCCAAAAATGAAAGACCAAATCTCGAGATATATAAATGAATGCAACATATGCGGGCAAGCAAAATATGACCGAAATCCTATAAAACAAAAATTCTGCATAGTACCCCCACCGGCAAAACCGTTTGATGTAGTTCACCTAGATTTGTTTACGGCCCAAAACGAGAAATACCTGACTATCATTGATTCTTTCTCTAAATACGCGCAGGCATACCATCTTAGAGATGGTACAGCAGTTAGTGTAGTACAAGCCTTTTTAAAGTTTTGCTCCCATCATGGCGTTCCGGTATCAATAGTCACGGACCAGGGACCCGAATTCACTAATCAACTATTTACCGAATTTACGCGTGTCCATAA
This sequence comes from Lacanobia wlatinum, assembly GCA_947578705.1. Taxonomy (NCBI): domain Eukaryota; kingdom Metazoa; phylum Arthropoda; class Insecta; order Lepidoptera; family Noctuidae; genus Lacanobia; species Lacanobia wlatinum. Next base: position 5,424,561 of record OX388037.1, read on the forward strand.
AATTCAACATCATAAAACTTTGGCCCATACTCCCAACGATAATGGGATAGTGGAGCGCTTACACTCTACTTTACTAGAACACTTGAGAATTCTAAAATTACAACACCGTAGCGAAGCGATTGTTAACCTAATGACATACGCCTTATTGGCATACAATAGTAGCATACACAGCTTCACAAAATGTAGACCACTTGAAGTAGTTACCGGTCATACGGATCCTCGAGATCCCTTGGATATAGATTTATCTGTGCACTTGCTACAACAATACGTGCAGGAACACCGAGATAAAATGTCTAAGGTATACGAGGCCATTACTGAAACGTCCCTGCATAACCGCACAGAATTAATCGAAAATAGGAACAAAGATAGGGAGTCTGAAAAGGAATACGAGCCAAACCAACAAGTATTCGTTAAGAATCCACTAGCTAATAGACAGAAACTCGCACCTCGGTATACTCATGACACAGTATTAGCTGACCTGCCCATTCATATTTACACAAAAAAGAAGCGTGGTCCCGTTGCCAAATCACGTCTTAAACGAACACCTAACACAAAACAATTGTTGCAGAATACCACTGACGATATTGCTACACCTGGTCCAAGCGGAGGACATATTACTTGAACCCCTAGAAGACGGACCCGGATTACTCCCTTTTAAATTGGGATCCACAAAAATAGTGTCTCACTATCATTCCTTCCTCCTTCACATTGATTTAGAAGATATTCAGTCAAAGGTTGATTTAGTCAAATTGCAATTAAGTGAATTTAGGCCATTAATTAACAATAAAACACTGTCACTCTTTGAACCCCACCTAAGTTACCTTGGGGACAAACTTGAAAAGATATCTATACAATTAGAAAGCTTTAAACCTAGTCGTGTTAAACGAGGACTCATTGATGGATTAGGATCAGTTATAAAAAGTATCTCGGGAAACTTAGACTACACAGATGCAATCAAATATAATAACGCCATCCAAGTTTTAGAAGGTAACGACAATAAGCTGGAAACGGAACTTAACCGTCACATAAGCTTGACTAAAGAATGGATGTTAGAACATTCTAATGTATTAAAAAGTATAGTAGACAACCAGAATATTATTGCTAATAAACTTAACCAAATCATAAAACAAGATGCATCCAAACAGGCAGACCTAGTAACGTATGCCCATTTGGCACAACACCTACTTATTTTGAACGATAATATAGAGACACTATCGGATGAGTTAAATAAAATAGAACTTATGGTAGCTTTTATGCGTGCTTCCAGCACTACCCATTCTATGATTAGTTTAGGTAATCTTAGAAATATGATAAGTAAATTAGGGTTATTATACTCGAAAGATGAAATCATTGATATTGACCTTCGAGAGTACTATAATATTTTAAAATTAGGATCATACTATATTGATAAGAAAATAATTATAGTTATAAAGGTGCCGATTGCCTTACCAGGAACCTACATCCTATATAAGTTGTCCATAATTCCAAACAAAAATAATATGACCCTTATTCCTACCTCACCTTATATAGCAATTCATGGATCATATTCTATGTACATAGAGACAGAATGTCCGAAGCTTAACTCATGGTACCTCTGCGAAAAGAAAGTTGGTTTCAAGATTATAGACAAGCCAGACTGCGTGCAGCAGCTCATAACTCAACAGCATCTCAACTCCTGTACATTAACGCCAGTCACTCTACACAAGCAAGCTCTGGAACAACTTGACGAACAACATTATACACTAAGCTTCCCGATACCTGCAAAAATACAGATGTCATGCGGACAGGAAGAATTTAGAACACTTCAAGGAAGTTATTTGGCTACAATACCGCAAGGTTGCATGATGAGAACCACCGAATTCACTATCGCTAACATTGACAATCGAATTAAGGGACATGTACTTAGAATACGAACACTATGGGACCGGAACACTACATCAAAAACAGAAGAATCATCGATTCAGCTTAACTCAATCAACCTCGAGAACCTCCACGAGAGTTACAAAAAAGTCTCAGTACAGCCTCCAGTAAGACTTAACAAGATACCAGATGGAAGCCTCTACCACACTACCATTCCTATACCTATTACTATTTAGTGCAGCTGTACTTGCCATTGCTCTTACATACCGGCATTGGATGGGAAACAAGGATAAGAAGATCAACCCTACATCTATAGAAATGAACGCAGATCAAGACATTTATGCTGAAACGGAACCAAGAAGGAATATTCATCCAGCTGGAATCAAGATAGACCCCAGTCATCTCACAGCAACATTTTCAACTACAGTTAACAAATAGTTGCTGTTCTACGGGGGGAGATGTTACGCAACGGTGTAACATAAGGATCGCTGATATTACGATTCGGTTTTACACATGGACTGTGGACAACGTGACCTCGATACTGCGCATCGCAACGACCTGCACGTGCTGCCGACGCAGCATTTCGCAACCGTGGGACCGGACATCGGCGACGCCTTCCACGATTCCACGTTTGCGGGCATTCTTGGTACATCCATCGACCAATTATCACCTACATAATTTTAAACTATAATTTGTAATTTCATTATTTCAATAAATTAGTCTAAAGTAAATTGGTTTTTTTTGCATCCTCCGGCTCCAGCTAACGTAATTTGTGAGAGTAATTAAAAAAATAAATAATAACACTACCATTTGATTTGACGAAAATTGATATTCTTTACTAGGCTCAACGCAATATTTATGAAGACAACATTAAATGAGACTAAAATCTAAAAAAGGTTCTTCTAAAAATAAGACGCCTAGAGCCAAAATATCAGCGTCTCATAAATTAATTCCGCTTTCAATAACATCAACAACCTAAATTGGCTAGTCCAGTCTTGTGATTACACATTATAAGGCAGGCACTGAGAATTTTCTATCTAACTAAACAATAAATTTTAGGTGCCCCTATTGGCTCCGGAGGCTTCTTTGTGGAAACCTATTAGGTGGATGATAAGGCTTAGTTCGCCGCTCCGCTTGGGGGGACAAAATAAATTTCCCGACGGCCTTAAGTACTTTCAAATCGAGATCCTCTGAACTGAGGCGATAGTGGGACTTTTAAGTTTCACTACTGTGAGTTAGTGTGCTGCTTTTATTTAATTGGACTATTTATTTAAATTCGCAAGCTAAATTTATTTCTAAAGTCTGTTTCTTAGTAACTAAGCGAAGTTTGATTGATGATAGTTTTCGAAATAAATTGTCAAAGATGAAAAGAGATGACGTTGATAGTTTTAAAATTATCAGTATTCAGAGCTTTATTATCAAACTGTCATTTATCACTAGTTTTCACGTTTCAGTTATCTTGTCTATCTCTGTATTACTCTATAGCACAAGCACAGTCATCAAGAAAACAAATCTCGTCAATGTCATTAATTTTAATAAAATTTTAACATAATTTATGTCAAACATGTTTTGCACTACAGTTTCTGCTCCAATTGTAACCTCGCTTGCTTTTAATGATGTCCCACTATGTTGTTTGAAACATCAAATAAGAGGAATAGGTTGCGTCAGTACTCACAAAGCGCTGAAGCGCTGTAAACCTTTAAAGGGATCATCGCGGTTGAATGCAGCGGAATTGGTGGTAACATAAACATTATTTAGACACATGAGTGAAATACGCTTTGGCGATATTAGACACAGCTCTAATTTTGGAGCACACTTATTAGGAGCTGTCATTGTGAAATTGTCAACATATTTGAATTTCAATTTAATATTTGATAAAATTCAAATAAGCAGTAAAAATACTGAAGGAGATATTTGGATGACAATGTTTTATTAGTCTAACGTTTTTGAAAACCCCCTTTTTCAAATACGTTTGTCTACTAAAACATTGTCATAAAAATGTTTCGTTTTTGACACTGATTCAACTAGGTAAATTGAAAAATATGCAATTCAGCGGAAGAAAGTTATCTTTGATATTAATTGGTTAACTTTGTATTAATTAAATTGACATTACTTTTTACGAAAAAGCAATGTCTTTTTTTGACAGAAGTAGAAATTGTATTATTTTTATTTTAAAGGACATTACAATCGCTAACATGTTGCCAAGGTACTTTATGAGTATATTCAACTCAAACTTAACCTAACCACACTGCAACATGTGCAATAAATCTTCCACTACAGATATTTTTCGAAGAAAAGAAAACTAAAACTTGAAATGCAGCTCAGTCCCTCACGTACAAAAATTACCACCAAAAACAAAGCTAGGGCCGCTCATTGAATTTGCTCCTGATGCAGTTGATGCTACGTGCACTTTAGTGTTGGGAAAAAGACATACCTAAGTTACAGCTGGGATTTTTATGAGCAGTCGACATGATATTTGTTGGAAGTCTTTAAGTCAAGAGTGAATATGTTACTTCTAGGCAAGCGTGCTCCATCGTCAAACGCGTGCCCATCAATAGTAAAAAAAAGTATTTTTCCAACTTTCATAAATCTATTGATTTAACAACATAATGTTTCAGGCATGCTTTTTCATACATTTCTTCCGTTGTGTATCGCGGATAGCGATTAGGCGATTGCTGAACATTCCTTATTCTACGAGTACCTATTAATTTAACAAGACCCAAGAGTAAATTGCTAGCATCATATCGCTACGCGGTCGAGCTTTTTGACTTCTCACAGGTCGTATGATGCTTGCGGTTGCCAGTTCTTGTATATCTATAAGCCGTTGGTCCAACCTGTATTTGGAGATCTTGAGTCATTTGTTACAGAATCCTGAAATTTTAACTGATTTGCGTAGGTCAGAGGTAGTATCGCCTTGTTGAACACTGCTATTCATGTGCATCCAATTAAGGATGATATCCGCCAAACGGCTCGCATCGCATCGGATCGGAAAGGATGCGGCGACAGCTGATCGCATCCGGCAGGATGTCGACGCATACGATCGGCTCCGTACCATCACTTGCGAACGTATCTGTTTCATTTATAACAGGCGATCGGAGGCGATCGCGCGTCGCAGCTTAATTTCGGCTAAAATCGTGTGTCGTGGAAGGTGCACGCGGTTGACCGCGTGTGTGAATTGGTAATATATATATACTTTAAATACTGTGTACACAATTTCATATCGTTTAAAGATTGTAAAATCCGTTCCGATCCGAGGCGATGCCAGCCGTTTGGTGGAAATTATCCTTCAGACTGGTTGCCGACCCCAGTAAAGTTGGTTATAGCCTACGCTGATGCTGGAGACTTCAAGAACTTATTAAAAACAGCAAAATTGAGTAATGTTATCGTTCTTAATATGCAAAAAAATTTCATCACAAATATCAAAACTATTCATCACAAAACTACATTTTAGCATCACTACACAGTACAGTTACTAAAAAAAAACTCCTTACACGATATAACTTGACTTGTACAATACAAAGGAGACTTTGTGTCGTGTTTCGGATTAACATGGAAATTGAATCAGGTTGCACGGCGAACTTGGCCGGGACAAAGCTTTGTGACTCCAGACTTATATCCGGATTTTTTTTTGTTTTGTTGTACACTACTGTTATGCGCGAGTGTACTGCGCTGCAGTGACGTACAATTTTGTAGCTGTTGCGTGAGTTTTAAGCGAATTTGTTGTTTTTTTTAGTTTTTCGAAATTCTTAACTTATGAGTAACTTTATTGGCTAACTTTCTGTGAAAATAACAATATTATACAAAACTCGAATATAAGGAAACATGAGCGGCGAGACTTTGTATGATAAAAGTCATAATTCGAGGTTTGGCTCTCGACTGTTTCCTCCTCCAATATTTTACCGATTTAAGAGATATTTCACAAACTGAATAAGAAGGATGTATACTGTGCTAACATCCTTCTTATTCAGTTTGTAAGTCAATAAAGATTCCTCCAAGCTATGCCAGTATTAAGCTTAATATTATATAGGTACTCGACATGATTTTTCTTGAAAAGCACTTAACTGGGTTCTCGAGTAAAAACTTAGTGATTTCATAAAGGAAATGCTCGTCGGGAAACGAGTTTTGAAAAGATATTGTGACCTTTTAGATTGCATTTCCATTGTAATGATAGAGTGGCCAGAAGAAATCTGATTCTCGGTACTGGGGAGTTGACAGATCTGTCCATTAATATACTACATTGCAAAAAACTAAGCATAAATTGTGTATGAGTCATATTTTATATTCTGCCTACCCCAGAAAGGTTTGTTTTGGTAATCATTTCTGAGGACCCGTCGTAAACAATTTCAGAGTTTCAGATGACCGATAAACATTTTATCTCAAAAAGTTTGTTACATATTCCCAGTATCTGTGCCCCAAAAATCCATAAACAACAATAAAACAACTCAAACAGTTTTCAATTTACATTTTGCCGCGAAACTGGAGTACAGTCAGACAAAAGAGAAGAAGTATCGTCGGGAGATTAGAAAAATTTACGTGATCGCCTCGGAGATAATTGTTTCAAACTGGGCTAGCAAGTTCGGTCAGCTATCTCCCGACTCCCCTGACAAGGGTGAACCGGGATTTATTTCTCCAACAGTACCAAGAATGTTTGCACAATTCAATTTTTGAGACAGCTACTATCTTATTTTGTAAACGGTCTCTGTTCTTGTTTTGTAAAATGTACTTTGTAAGATCAAAATGTTTTGCTTATTTTTCGTACTCTATAAATCTTAAAAGCTACATCCCATTTGAGATTGTGAAGTTTTTTTCGTTATTCTTAAAAGGAAGCTATATTTTTGATGTCTACGTTCTTAGCTGATATTGTTTTTCGAGATGAATAAAAATATTCTAGAACTAGGTATCTTTAAAGTTGAATACATTTTTCAAAGCTACTTTAGAAAATTACCAACTCCATACGTTCGAATACTGAGAATTTCTGTGATATATTTTGTTAACTAACACATTACCTATATACGTAAGTAGAACCTGGGTGTCTCTAAGTCAAGAGTGAACAGGTTTCTTCTAGGCAAGCGTGCTCCATCTTCGACCGCATCATCGCTTATCATCAGGTGAGATAGTGGTCAAACGTGTGCCTTTAAATAGCAAAAAAAAGTGTCCATGCGTAAACCCACCACGTATGACTTAGAAATGAAGGTACAGCTACTAGTATTTGTTCTTAATGCCCAAGGTATTAAATCTGCCTCTATTCGTTTGTGTGCGTTAGACCGCGGCCACGAACTCAGCGGGCAAGCAGCGGCACGGCGGCGGCGCGGACAGTTACATTACACATCCATGCATTTGAAGCGACCAAAGCTACAGCGGCGCGTTCAAATGCAGAGATGTAAATGTAACCTTAGGGTCGCCATAATTGTACCTTAGAATTAAGTTTGTGCTATAAAACGAGTTGTGTTATATTTTTTGTTGTTCTTATAATTCAAGTGCGTTGTATAAATCTTACATAATAACACTAAAAAGAGTACTTACCAATTTTTTAAGTAGGGAAATCATCAAATGACTCCTCCCGCTCTGGGCGGAGCAGAACGGAGTTTAAGACTCTTACTTACTAAAACCCATGCCTGTTCCTCCTTATGTCCTTTGTATTCCAGGGCCGCGATGACTCTTTTAAACAAATTCCACAACTCTGAAAGGAGTACTTACCTACGGCAATGAAAAATTCACAGGTTACAATCCATAAACTAATTACTATCAACACGAGTCAACGACCTCAGGCCAGAACAATCGGGCCATCGTAAATAAACGAATCTCTCTCGATGCAGAACTGATGCAAGTGTACATAATTAAAAGCCATTGAAATATTCCAGCAGCAGGTCAGTGGCTACACTTGATGCATAATTAAAATGCCTGCAATCACCTTTATTGAGGCTCTGATATAGACTGGTGGAAAATTTGGTGTATCTATAGGTGGTGCATTGTTTGCAGAAGCTGAAAGTGATTGGTAGTTTAATGGACACTGACTTGTATTAAAATTTGTGATTCTTTTAAAAAGGAAATCTATGTGAATATTGTTTCTTTTGTTTCCAGTTTGTTCTCCAAAATTGACTCCACACTCACAATTCATTTATTTACGTAAGTAATGCGTCCGTGTTTGGGTCACAGAAGTTTATTTGTGCACCAAATTTACGATACAGTTTGAAAAACTTTTTCTTTAATTTTCTAGTTTGACCCCTTTAATTTTCTAGTTTGACCCCCAAAAGTGACCCACATACTAAAACTTTATTTATTTACTTAACGCGTCTATGTTTGGGTCACAGAAGTTTATATGTGCAACAAATTTCAACATAATCGGTCCAGTAGATTCGGAAAAAATTGGCTGTGGCAGACGGACAGACTGACACCTGAGTGATTCTAAATGGGTTCCGTTTCTCACGGATGTTCGCGACCCTTAAAAAATAATATAACTGCATTCCCACAAAATTATTAATTAAATAGGTATAGCATTACCTGCTCCATGCTAGAGAGCAAATGCAGCTCTTACTAAAATATTATAATTACTTGTAGTTTGACGCTCTCCTCAGTTCAGAAGAATGCTGGGTACTAAATACTTGGCTCAGACTAGATTAAAGTCTATCAAGTAAAATATTTTACTACGGCAGTCGAGGAGAGCTCTTCGTTCTAAACTTAGAATGGACTGACAGCTTGTAATAACGTTTAATTGCATTCTGAAAACTTAATCTTATTTTACTTTGAAAGATGAGGTCATTGTCATTTGGCTGTTCTACACATCATCCACTGTGTTTTATAGAAGGTGCGATACACTTTTTAACCAACCAATACTGTCCCACGGCTGGGCAAAGGTCGTACGTAACGTAGCCTTCTACTCTTCTCGGTATGTTGCCTTCTTTGACGCCTCTCAGCCCGTTCCCACTTGTCGACTGTCGGGCCCGGATTTTTATCGGATGTTGCAGAGCATTTTACATGAAATTATTCATATTACTCTGACGTGGATTTTGTGTCGGCACCGAAAGTAAATGTCGCGTGTTTTGCCAGCACTATACGCCTGGAAAAAATCGTGTCGTGTCTCGTTCGCCTATGAGTAAGTTTAACGCTGTTCAAAGGGCATAGAACCATTGTTGCATAGCCCCATTTAATTTTTTTTTCAAAGTTGCAGCGATCTTACATGCATATATGGGTAGAGGACACTCCAACAAAAAAAAATGTCAGGAACATGGTGGCCTAAAGTGTCACGTTGCCGAGATATTTTGAGGTAAAGTCACCATGTGACTATCAGTGTCATGACGATCACTAAAAAATACTTAATTATGTGCTTACATGCAGTAGATTAAATTCAAATAATAGTCCCCAGTTTGATTTAATAATTTTTTGAATGAAAGTAAAAATAAAAACACGTAAAAACCACTTTATTAAGAACTTCGCAAAAAAATGGTATTTAAATGGTTAAATCAAGCCTGGAAATATTATTAGAATAAAATCTACTGATTGAGTGGTAAGTTATTTTTTAATAATTGTCATTGTTCTCATATGGTGAATTTAAACTTTAGGTCACCATGTTCCCAATATTTTACTGTTTACAGTTTTTGTCTTTTCTTGAGGTGTTGTGAAATGTAATAAAAAATCTAGTCTAATACACTATTTTTGATACAGAGAGGAGAGAGAAAAGAATCAATTATGTTCTGTAAAATAATATCCTGTGAGTTGTTTTACACAACTTTTCGGTGAACATTTTCATCACACTAATCAATCAATTAAGCTTAAAAGCGATAGATTTATTAAACCAAGATCGGTGCTATATCCGGAATTACCTGCCTCGGGCTACCTGATATCAATCGGCGTTCATCGGAGCTGAAAAATTGCAATGCACTCAGTTTTGTGTGCCTAATCCAGGTTTTTTCTAGAAAAATATTTGCTGGATTGAAAAAACGGCGGCTTGTATATGATAAATTGCGTAAAGCAGCAATCGAAAGAGTTGTTTGTGAAGGAGTGCCTGAAAATAAATGTTTTATCTGGTTTCATTTTAGTGTTTATTTATGTCTAGTAATTGAAAAAAAATGGTGGTCTAATTGAACTACATGACATTTTGATTGACCCACTGCTGGAAAAAGGTATACCAGATTTAACCATGTGGGAATACATAAGTCATAATGATACTTTTCTATCATATAAAACTTGTTAGGAATATACATAGGTACCTACTACTTGCGGTAACGATTGGTTTTCTTCTTTCTAATAAATATACGAATACACATAAAAAATAAATTTCAGATGCGATGTCCGCCCCACTATTTCCAATAACCACAACCCCTGGAAACGAAATAAAAAATGGCGACCTCGGGAAAAGCGACGAGGCAAACCACCCAAAATATTCCCTACTACTGCAACTCCTAAGAGCCAGAACCAACAGTGCCGACAATTAGAACAACCCGAGTCAGTGAAACTCGACCAGTCCAGAAGAAAGGAATCAAGTGTCTTGTATCTCGCAACGAAAATAATTTAATCAAAAAATAATAGAGGAGGAGCAAAAAGAAAATCATTTTCTATCCTCAATCCTCCTCAATAACCAGGTAAATCGTAGGAAAACTAATAAAATCCCCGAAAATCACATAACTTTCAATCAATACGTGACTCTCGGAGAACGCAACCGAACTACGTGCTGAACTTAGCGCATTAATCTAACAAATAAGTGAGAGAACTTTCACAGGGGCTCCCCTTAACAATGTTAATTACTTACTATTTGAGTACCGGTTCGTATTAAGGGGGAATTACGGGTATTATTATTTTTATTCTTTTGTCTAACTACAGAAGTTTGGAAGTGAGGATCGATTTTTGTAAGTTTAAGTCGTAAGCAGTTACTTGAAACTTGCTGAGCTAGAGGCACAGGTTCAGCCTGTCTTTTTTGTCAACATCTCAATATGTGAACTTAGGTGGAGAGAGCATGAATTGAATAAAGTGGGTTGTCAATCCATAGACACAACTCTCTTTATAGTCACATCAATTGGATGAAGTAGAAGTGTTTATGCTTCTCTTGAAATATCTCGCCAACTTGACACTTTAGGGCACCATGTTGCCGACATTTTTTGTTTGCTAATGAGTCCTCTACTCATATTTGCATGTTAAATCGTGCGTCGTAACTGCTGTATGCTACAATGGTTCTACGGCCTTTCCCGGTTTTCAGCAAACCGGGGTTCGCCGCTATTCACGGACCAACATGATTAACCAAGTCCAAAAATACAAAATTCTATTCTAACGCCAGACATTAATGAGACAGGTAAAAAGTGAATGTTTCAGCCAAAATTATTCCGAATTCCATACAACCCAACCTTGGTGCGGTTATTATAAAATGGCGGACCTTTTGATTGACGTTTTATTAATTTTGCTGCCCACCTCACCGCTAGAGGTGGAATGTTTTAATTTAAAAGCATTTTCCCTTTTAGTTTGTTTATTTTTGGAAATAAAGCTGACGGTAAGCAACGTACACATTACACTAGGAGAATTGTAAAATGCGAGGAATTTTTGTTTAGAAATAGAAAGCAGAATTACTGTGAATATTATTGAATTCTGCTTTCTATTAATAAACCAGAAACTCAATTTTTCTGTTGTCAAATAATGGAAAGAGAGACATCCTCATCATCATATCAGCCAAAAGACGTCCAAAGCTGGACGTAGGTCTGCCCCAAGTGTCACCACAACAACCAGTCCTGTGCGTATTGCATCCATCGGCTAACCGCAACCCTCACCAGGTCATCGGTCCATCTTGTGGGAGGCCTACCAACACTGCGTCTTCCAGTACGCGATCGCCACTCCAGAACTTTTCGGGCCCATCAACTGTTTGTTCTGCGAGCAATACGCCCGGCCCATTGCCACTTCATTTGGCGATCTTTCGGGCATGTTTTTGTAAGAGAGACATAATATCACCAGACAAATGAAATAATGGGAAATCGTCAAATGACTTCTTCCGCTCTGCCCAGAGCTTTAGACTCTTACTGGCTTAAACCCATCCGTATTCCTTTTAATACCCATAGTGTTCCAGGCTACGCTCTAAAGTTAAAATGGAGATGGGCAGGATACGTAGCGAGAATGAGCGACGAACGTTGGACAATTCGCATGACGTCATGGCCAGGTCCGACAGGCACTCGAAAAAGAGGAAGACCTGTAATTAGATGGACAGACGACATCACACGAGTTGCAGGGAAAAACTGGATGACAGAAGCCAAAGACCGCGACCACTGGGTTCTCTGGAGGAGGCCTTCACCCTCACTACCTGAGGGGTTCATGCATGCATATTTTTTATTAAATATCTATATTTTAATGTAAACTTAATAATAAGATTCAAATTTAATTTATACATTTGACATTTTATTTATTGAAATCAACAATTGAATTTGTAAACTAGTTTAATATATTTAATACATTTTAATGTAAATTTATTTAATGAATAATAATATTGAAATTTAATCTATACATTTGACATTTAATTATTGAAATGAACAATTGAAATTATAATCAAATTTAATAAATTGTTTAAATTTTAATCTAATTGGATAATATTATATTATATTTTTTCTTTTTTTTTGCAATCAATAGATCAAAAATTAATTGAAAAGATGAGCAAATTATAAACTAAATCGAACTAAAACAAAAATGTAATGTGAGAAACCTTTTTTATAATTATTAATTTATTATGTATATCAGCAATGGTACAACTCTCCAGGTTATATCAGCCAGGATATTGGAACTACAGTGGTCGTACTTTGGGAAAAAAAAACACACACACAAATACACTCATGTAAAAAATGCTAATTTATTCTTTAATGCATGTAATTAAAAGGCTTTTTTTAATTTTATTAATTTATTTATAGTGTTCCAGGGTCACAGTGAATCTTTCAAATAAATTCCACAAACCGTTCAGACAACTGCTTACTGATTTTTTCTGTTAAAAAGGGGATGAAATATACCCACAATGCAAACCTATTCTCTCTCTCTAGATCTATTATCTACACAATTATCTAATAAAAAATGGCTGCCTCAAATCCTCAACGTTCGTACGTCCTAGACGTATGGTTTGGTTCTCCCTCACGCGACCCTCCTTCTCCTTCACTAGCATTACTGCTTCGAAAAAGGAGATGGATGACCATGGATTGAACCAGGGCCGAACGTAAGAGGTCACTGGTGCTGATCGCCTCGACGAGGATAAGGCGGTACTTCACGCAAGCAAGGTAAACCCCCACCGTATGCTCCAACGCTTTGCGGAGAAAGCGGTGGAACATGACGGCATCCGGGCGTGTCCTTCTGACAAATCCAAAACAGGTAGCTCCCGAAACCATCGCGTCCGGTGACCGGCAGCCCTGTAACCACTCCTCAACAAGGAAACTGTGACGTTGCATTTCGTTCGTTCGCGATTGCCTTTGACAAATCAACTATCATAATTAATGATAATATTTTATGTAATATAAATTTAATCGAGGTAGACGGGCATGTGTTGCAATATGTCGATGAGTATACGTACTTAGGCCAGATAGTGTCTTTCAAAAATAGGCAAGACAAGGAAGTCGAAAGACGACTCCAAAATGCTTGGAAGACCTTCTGGGCCTTTAAAGAACATTTGAAAGGAAGTCTTCCGATAACACTGAAAAGGAAACTCATTGACATGTGCATACTGCCCGTCCTAACCTACGGTGCACAAAGTTGGTCACTTACAGAACAACAAAAGTCAAGACTCAAGATTTGCCAACGGGCTATGGAGCGCAGCATAATAGGTGTAAAGCGAACAGATCGCGTTAAAAACACCACCCTGCGCTCCATAACTAAAGTCATGGATGTTGGAGAACAAACAGCCAGGCTGAAGTGGGAGTGGGCTGGCCACGTTGCACGAATGAACCCGGAGAGGTGGGCGAGGATCGTCACTCACTGGACGCCTGAAGAAGGACGTCGTCGTCGAGGTCGACCGCGGCGAAGGTGGTGTGACGATCTCATCATGTTTGCAGGACAAACTTGGCCAGAGATCGCTCAAGACCGAGAGATTTGGAAGGAGAAAGGGGAGGCCTTTGCCCAGCAGTGGGACACAAAACAGGCTAACAAAAAAAAAAAAAAAATTTAATCAGTTACAGTTTTGAGATGTGACTAGGGAATATTTAGTCGATAAATTTTCGAGTCTATGGTAAGCCAACACTACGTTGATCGGTTGTCAGAGATAAGAGGAGGTCGTTGGTCTTTGATTTTACAAGTGGTCGGACCGGGGATTGTTTTTCTCGATCCGGGGCCCGTACCGAGAGGCCGGCCCCGGTGGCTGTTCGCATCCCAGGTGGGAACTTGCATTGTGGAGGAGGCGAGTGTTTGGCGCTTGAGGGTCTCGCAATGGCGAGAGCCCGTTGCTCGCAGCAGTTACTGACGAGATGGAGTAGCCAAGAAACGACGTGGGCTCTGTTCCTGAATATCCCGAGGTAAGAGACCACGTGGTTGGCTTTTTGTTTTGTCCTACTCATGGTTGAATTCTTGTTCTGATTAGGGGGGATATTGTTTCAGGTCTGGAGCTTTTAGCTAGCCTGAAGATGGTCGCTGATGGACGAGACATCAATGTAGTGCGCTAACCGCATGGCAGGTCCATAGCAGCGGTGCCAAGACTGATGCGGTGGCAGTGAGACCGACTCTTGAGGCAGTAGGTCCCATATATCACCACTTTGTCCGAGGAACCATTGCGAGGTACAACGTCTTCCATTTCTTGGTTCCGGACCAGTATCTAGTATCCCGTAGGTCTCTCTTCGTGAGGGGTTCAATGCTTTATGGCGTTGCCCAATGCCGAGGGAATTTGTTCCGCTAACTAGAGTTGTAGAGCTAACTAGAGTTGTAGAGCTAACTAGAGTTGTAGAGCTAACTAGAGTTGTAGAGCTAACTAGAGTTGTAGAGCTAACTAGAGTAGTAGAGCTAACTAGAGTTGTAGAGCTAACTAGAGTTGTAGAGCTAACTAGAATACGAGAGTAACTAGAGTTAACTAGGGAATCTATGATCACAATAAATTTGACTAGCTCTGCTAGTTCATTAGGGTTTAACGGTCTGTCTAATCACGTTATTCAACTATTGAGAGAGAGATTGATTTATTATGTTCACGTTCATACAAAGTATTGAACGGTTGCTTAATGTTATTGTTGCTAGTAACTCTAAAATTAGAGTTTACTGAGATTATTGTCTACACCCAGCTTGACTGGATTATTGTTTGTTACGATTGAGCTACCAGTTGCTAGTGGTTCATCTCACGGATCTTCACAAACGACCCTGAGTTTTGTATACTTTTCACATGCACATGTTCCCACTGTAGCACCACGGAACGGAGACGTGGATTGCTGCAGGTGGAATACCGTGCCTTAATTGGGGGTTAGGGACTAGTTTGTAAGACTACTAAACCAGTGTTTTAGCTGTAAGTACCTGCTTAGTGCGTATTCCTAAATAAACGGAAATTGTTTAAATGGTAACTACTTGTTTAAATACATTTTGTTTCCCTAAATTTATATACCCTCTAAATTTACTATAGCACGGGTGGGTAGGAATGTGTTCGAGCACACCCGCCGGGTTACAAAACTTATTGCCAAAGTAGTAGCTCGCAAGTTGGAGATACTTGTCCATGAGCGCTAAAGGAGATAGAAAAATAATAAACTAAGGAAGCCAATTCAAAATAGTAAAATTGAAGATCTTCACAAACCTTTTAATCTACAAGACATTCTTCGTCTGCTTCTGTTGCATACACCGTCAGAAACAACAAAATGTCCAACCTGGCAAAACACAGGAGCTCTAAGATTACTCACACAGTGGTTTCACAACAGAATAAAGTATCGCTTGATTAAATTCAAAAAAAGTTATTCCATAAATACGTTTTAAATAGATGTATCATTGAGACATTAATGGAAGAAGTTAATTTATACCGATAAGGGCGTAATTTATTTCCACAATCAATTGAAAAATACAGGTAATTACAATTATTAGAGTCATGAAAAAAAAAAAAAACAAAATAAACTGAATCGTGGAATAATTAACCCGTCAGGCCTCGCAAAAGTAAAAGACAATAGTAAGACTGGTCTTTTATCCTAATAGGTATTCTATTCTTCTATCTGTGTCACGTATTTTTTTTTTATTTATTTATTTAACAATTTATGTACACACATAAAAAAAAAATGACAATGCTTGTGAGTGACGTCACACGTGTAGTGTGTAAGACTTATGTATGTATGCTCATGTATTCTAATGTTAAGAATAAATACTCTCTATAATAATTGTGCAGTAATAAACAAGATTCCAATGACTTAAACAAGTGCCGTTTAAGTCGTCATCCTGGACCGACAACTTTATATGGCGACCTTGCCATCTAAGACGGGTGCAAAGTTCGGTCGTGTCACTTAATTAATGAACTATGGGAAAGTGTATTTTATTTTGTTAATAAAAGCTTTTTATTTCTATTTTGGCTAGAATGTGTCTCCTAATATTGCTGCCTTGGTGACCTTGGTGGGAACTTGGTTTCCATCGGCGAATTTTGTATGAATATGGATTGCACCTGCCGTCTACATGGATGGATTATATCCGTGTGAAATTTGCTTTAGTCATTTCTGAGGATTTCAACATTTTTTTTACTGCGTCATAGGTTTTCAAAAATGTAATAAAAATAACGTTTTGAGGTTTTAATTAGAATCGAACAATTTGATTTCGATAAACACAATATGAACGTGTTTGCATCCCTGTAACCGTTGCGTGTACATTGTTTTCATTGGAATAGAATTGTACAATTTAATTTAACCCTCGGTATGCCTGATAGGGTCTGTCAGACCCACCCTGTTACTTTAACCATTGTATTTCATTAAAATATGATGTTTCTGCGCCACCATTCTCAATAGCTGAACATTTTAAACGAACTGAAGCGTTATAGTTACTAATTTAGTCCAGAGTCAGCTGGGATGGTGGAAAACACACAAAAAAACCCCGAGCGCCGGTGTCAAATCCAGAGGTCCTTACACCTCTGCCTACACCCGTTGATGTGAGTGACAAGGACTGATTGTTATAGCATTATCTATGGTGTTTGTCTTGTGCCTTCTATTGTCTAAAAAATTGTTGATTTTGTTTTTTTTTTCACATAAGTGTTAAAAAGGCCTGTTTTTGCTAAAAGCATAACCTTTAATTATTATTTATTAATTTAATTATTTAATATGGTGGATTTGTATTTTTTTTACTATTGACAGGCACGCGTTTGACCACTATCTTACCTGACGGTAAGCGATGATGTGGTCGAAGATGGAGCACGCTTGCCTAGAAATAACCTATTCACTCTTGACTTAAATACTCCCAGGTTGTAGCTATCAGGAAACACAGACTCCAGCAGGGAATTCCACTCCTTAGCTGCACGCACTATGAATGTGTTCCCAAAACGTTTTGTGCGCGTGGGTGGGATGTCCACCATGTACCGGTGGCGCATCGCCGTTCGTCTTGTGGTCCGATGATGGAACGGGCTTAGCAGAAATCAAATTATGCAATTCCGTCGCACATTCCCCAAAATGCAACCGGTAGAAAACCGACAGGCTAGCAACTCGTCGTCGATGCTCAAGACTTTGGAGCTTCGTCGTAACGAAACTATCATCGCCGATGATCCTCTTGGCTCATTTCTCAATTTATTCAAGGGCATTAAGCTGGTGTCTGGCAGATCCGTCCCAAAGATGAGAGCCATACTCCATACATGGTCGAACTTGCGCTTGATAGAGTTTGAGCAGCAGTTCCGGCGTGAAGTACCGTCTCACCTTTGCTAGGATTCCCAAATTCTTTGCAGCCACTTGAATTTTTGCCTCTATGAAAGGGCCAAAATTGAGGGTAGATGTTAATGTAACCCCAAGAAGCTCAATTTGTTCGGTTATCGGCACGGTTGCACCTCGGAAAGATAGAGCTGGATGGAATTGAATCCGTTTAGCGGAAAATAGACACGCTTGGGTTTTTGCAGCATTGAACTTGACCAGATTGGCATCGCCCCATTCTGAGACAGCCTGTAAGGACACGTTCAAGCGTTCAGTCATAGCCTCCCGGAGAGACCGGATCTGCGACCCATCAGCTCGTGCGTCGGACACGTATCTCTCAGCAACAGTGCTGTCGTCTGCATACCCCAAGGTACCGGGTTTAAGCAGATCATTGTTATGCAGCAAAAACAGTGTTGCCGAAAGCACCGACCCCTGAGGAACCCCGGCATTAATATCCAGCAGTCCAGACGAGCAGCCATCTATGACCACTCGGATAGACAGAACCCTCAGGAAATCCGCGATCCAATCACACAATGCCTTCGAGATGGCAAGGGAGACCGCTATTGCCTCCCCGTACTTCTCTATGGCCTCACTCCAGATGTGAATGGCATACGCAAGAAGATCTCCAGTAGACCGATTTCGGGGGAACCCGTATTGTCGGTCACTAAGGACATCATTCGCTTCTAGGTATGCCAGGAGCTTATGATTCAGCATCGACGTTACCGAGATAGGTCTATAATTCGACGGGTCAGCTCGACTACCTTTCTTGGGCACGGGCTGCACGTTGGCTTGCTTCTAAGCCTTCGGCACTTTTCCAGTCTCAAACGAAAGGCGAAATAGGCGTGTCAAGGTCGGAGACAACTCAGGCGCACAAGTCAGCACAACTGCCGGTGTCCCATCGGGGCCACTAGCCTTGTTCACGTCTAGGTTACGCAGTACCCTACGGACGTCCTTTTGATGAATGCGAATGTTAGACATACTCGACTCGCATCCATCAGGAGACCTGCTTCTCCTGATGGATGCGAGTCGAGTATGTCTAAGGGCCTCGCGGCACCTGGATCCAGACATGAAGATTCCGCAAACAAAGAAGCAAACAAGTCGCTTTCTCCTCAGCGGAGTGGGCCAGCGTCCCGTCGGGTATCAGCAGTGGTGGTAGTGAGGGGCGGCAGAAGTTCGATTCGACCGACTTAGCCAGGGACCAAAAAGCCTTACTACCTGCTGGGTATGAAGAAAGTTTGTTCCCTATTCGGCTAATGTGGTCAAACTGAGCCCTCCGCAACACCTTCTTGCAGGACTTGGCAGCCCTGTTGAAGGCTCCCTTCTTCTGACTCACGTCATTTGCTTTGCGCGTACGAGCGTCAACTCATGCTAGGTATGCCGCGTCCTTAAGCGCATCAGTGCGATGGCACTCGGCACCAAACCATGGACGAGCTTATTGTTACTCCATTCCCCTCCACAACGCATCCGTCACAGCGTCCGCGCACGACAAAGCATCAGTCGAAGAAAAGCAAGTAGGCTGCCATGGGTAACATGCGAAGAAATATCGCATGCCATCCCAATCTACTGACCTGTATCGCCATACCCGCCGGGTGCCTCTTGGGCACACAGACTTCATCAGACAGTGGTCCGAACTACCCAATGGAGAAGAAATCGTCACTGAGTAGCGGTCTGGATCTGTTGTCAGCAAAAAGTCCAAGCCAATTGGCAGTGTGCGAATCAACATCCGGCACCCTCATTGCCCCCTGGACCAGCTGGGTGAGATTTAACGCTAGCGCTAGCTTTCGCGTCTCTCACCCAGCATGGTCTATGCACTGGTATGGGAAGAGCCACCCCTGATGTTGGGCATTAAAGTCCCCCAGTAACACCAATTGGGCAGAAGCTTACCGCTGCTGAGCCTCATCCGCCGCCTCACTCAGGTGCTGTGTGAGCCTAGTTGTCTCCAAATCACCGCTGTGTGAACGGTAGACACAGGCGTAGACAATTTTGTCCAGACCTGTGTCCACTATAACCCACAGCGTTGAGAACCTGGAGTCTTCAAGCTTTCGGAGACGCCGATAGCAGATGTCGTCCCGGGCGTACATACATACCCGCGCGCGTGGTCTAAAGTGGTGCTCCAGGGTAAACCCTAGGTAAGACAGGTATGACACGTCTGACGAACATCCGATCTTCGTCTCTGACAGGAATAAGAGCGCTGGTTTCTCAGGCATCATTGAGGGACTAGCCTGGAGACTGCGGGGACGCCCGAGCCCCCTGGGAATGTCCATCGGGCCCTCTCGTCTGGTCGCCAACCAGCACGATGGTACATTCCGGGATTTTTCGACAGTTGGCGGGGCAGCCTTTCATGTGTGCCTAACACACTACTTGGGCCCCCAACTACCTGCGGTCGGCCAGCGGCGCACCGTGCCTCGGATTCCGCTACCCTCCGCGAATAGTCTCCCGATACGACCATGTCAGCGCAAGCCTGGTTGGTCTGCCTGCATTGGAACAACTATTTCGACCCAACTCCTCTGAATTGGCTACACTGGGCATCGCACCGGAACGCGGCTAGGCCGCTTGGCGGTTTTACAAGCCATCGGCCGAAGCCTACCACCAGTAAAGTTTTTTGTTTTATCCCTACTATATACCCCTAGTACAGATATTAGTATATTTAGATACACCCGTTACCACAACTATTACGAAAAATAGTCACTTTAAATTAGGGTCTGACAGACCCACCAGGTATACCGCGTAACATTTTGCCACCAGGCATACTGAGTGTTAAAACGTGATTCGAGGCAGGTGCCAAGTTAATGCGTATGGGTAGTAGATTCTTATCTAACCTTGAGACTACACTCAAAGTTTTATTTGCATACTATAAGCATAAATATATAAAAAAACCCAAGATACACAGTCAGCATCTCAAAAACTTCCGCATAAAACAAGCGCAATATGTATAATTGTGCGCAAGTTTCAAACAGTCTCGCATCGCTCGCCATACTGCACAGCTTTGTAAAAACAACTTTAAGCGATCCGTTTTAGGTTGAATTTGCAAAAAAAAATGTTTTTAAGATATAACTACACACAACTCACACATGACATTTCATACATGACATTTCATACATGTCAGTTTTTGACAACAGTTTCGAGTGCTGCATTTGTTCGAGACTGTACATCTTGGGTTTTTTTATACATATATAAAGACGTCGTTTAATTACTATCACTTGCTGCAAAGATAGTGAGCGCCTCACGAAAAGTTAATTAAAATTCATACAAAACAATATTTGACGTCATCCAATATCGGAAACAATTAACCAGACATTCTTGAAAGTTCAATAACTTTTCCGTTGGAATTTCACTTATTTTCTTATGTAAATAGTGAGATTTACATATTTTTTTTTTGTAACAGCTGTATTATTTTTAAACTATAAATAAATACTTTTCACTGATATTTTATTAATACTTTCACGTGTCACATTATTTTGGTTGTGATAACAAAACCTGAACAAACTTACTGTTTCCTGCTTAATTTTTTTTTCTGATATTGTTAGTTCTCGATCTCAAGGTTTTATGTCATATAAAATTCTTCCGTTACTGAGTGACTGACAGACAACGCACAGCCGAAACTACTAAGCTGCAAGTACGTTCCTGGAGGATTTCCCAAAATTCCTAAGGGAACGTGAAAAAACTGGCCAAGTACGAGTCGGACTCGCGTGCAAAGGGTTCCGAACCAATTTCATTTTTTTTTTTAACATGTTATTTAAACACTACAGACTTGGTACTAGGTTTTCCTGATTTTTTTTTTTCAAAATTTTTGTCTAAGTAGTTACGGAGATAAGGTCATGGTAATTTCTTGAATAACTTAAAAATAATTTATTTTAAAATTATGAAAAAATAGTCAAAACCCTTACAGTAAGCCCTTTCATTTGATATGTCACACGATACAGTTTCAAAAACTTTTTCTTCTAATTTTCTGGTTTGACCCCCAAAAGTGACCAAGTACTACAAGTTTATTTATTTACGTAAAACTTCCGTGTTTAGGTCACAGAAGTCCATAAATGTATACCAAATTTCAACAGAATTGGTCCAGTAGATCCGGAGAAAACTGGCTGTGACAGACGCACAGACAGACACCCGAGTGATTCTATAAGCGTTCCGCTTGTTACGGATGTTCGGAACCCTAAAAACGGGATATATGCGTACAAAGTTGTGGGCAAAAACAAGACTAATTATATAAAAGCTGATATTTATGTAAAAGGTAGATATTATTGTGAGTGTGAGATGTATAACTTAGACAGTAAGTCTTTATTTAGTGGTAATGCAAGGTCAATTGAGCCTTGTAGAAGACCTGATTAATTTGGTTTCCATGGTTGAGCTAGATGGTGCTGAAATACGCGTCATGTTCGTGAACGGGCGCCGTCCGTTGCAAATGGTCATCTCTTACCTGCCACTGGCTTATTTAAATCTGTACATTTTGAATTGTTACATTGTCCTCACATACAAAAGCAATCAAAGATAATGTTAAAAAGATTTTTTGGAACACATCACATGATTTAAAAGTGACCGTGGAGTTTCTTGCACGTTCTTCTCCATAGAGATCTACACTTTGGAACGTGCAAATAGCTTTATGTTTTTGACTAACCGACCTTGACAATTCAAAACTAAATGTAAATGGTTACCTGTAAATGGTTTATTTGAAATGTATGATTTGAGTTTGTAGTTTGAAATTATCAAATCGCTAATTGCTCTACACCTTCGCCAAAAAGTAATTAATGTTCTTGATATTGTAGATATTCCGTGTGTTATAGCTCCATCCGACGACTTGATATTCGATGTTGATTCAAGTGATCTTTTAATTAAAAATGCTGAAATAATAATTGTACACTCATCAAGACGTAGTATCAAACATCGTCATGGAAATGTATATAACTTGAATAATAATATAAAATGCATAATTAAGCATTAACAATTATTACAAAAACATGTGTTTTTCTATAAACTCAGCAACTGTACAAATATATAACTTACATTTTACTAAGGTAATTACTAGAACATTTCAGCGGAAAATAATATGGTAGCGTTTACTATTTTTTGTAACTTTTCCCAAATTAACCATGCCAAAGTTCACAATACTGAAACAATTTGACACAACCCAAAGCAATCACCGTCCCATTATAATGTGAACAATGAAAAAATAAATGACAGTCTCATTCTCCCATTTACTGTACATACGGCTAAAAGGTTCGCTCACACTGTGATGCGAC
Organism: Lacanobia wlatinum; assembly: GCA_947578705.1. Classification (NCBI taxonomy): domain Eukaryota; kingdom Metazoa; phylum Arthropoda; class Insecta; order Lepidoptera; family Noctuidae; genus Lacanobia; species Lacanobia wlatinum. Next base: position 5,447,437 of record OX388037.1, read on the forward strand.
GCGATGCTGCGAGATTTTTTATGATACAATATAAAATAGATTTTTCAAAATGGGCCAGGTTTATGTACACTACCTCAAAAAAACTGGCCAAGTGCGAGTCGGACTCGCGTGCAAAGGGTTCCGAACGAATTTTTTTTAACATATTATTTTAACACTACAGACTTCTAATAGGATTTCCTGTAATCTTTAGGTAAAGATCTATAATTTGTAACACTCTCCTGCTGTACAGTTGCGCCATGGATTGCGTTATGAGTGGCGAATGTCAGCGTTTTAAACGTTTTCACGAGTGACCGACACCGGTGGCGTGTCACGGACACTAAGTGGCGAGTGAACGCTACACGTGCGGCGATTCCATACGAAACGAGTTTAAAATCATGTTAACAGCTTGTCGCCAGCCATAGGGGGCTGTGGTCTCTGGCACGTTTTACGCGGAGCCTTAGAGTAGAATAGAGATACCACTCTCTATTCTACTCTAAAGCTCCACGAAAACGTACGTTTTTACTGTCTGCTGATGTAGACAGTAAAAAAAAAAAATACCATAGAGATATAATTATAGAGAATAAGAAGAAATTGTGCACGATAATAGTAACGGTTTTTCAAGAAATCTTAACTTCGACAGTACAATCAAAAGGCGATTTTATCGCTGTCAGCAATATCTTCGAAACGTGGTACACATTTCCATTGACATACACATGCAAATATTCCTTGAATTCTCGCTCCACTCGACGATAACTTATAATATTGTATGTTGATTCAAGTGATATTTTAATTAAAATGGTAAAATAATATCATCATTCATGTACATTTATATACTTAAAAACAACGTCATCGAAATGTATATTTAATTTGAATTATTATGCGCAATTCATAATTAAGAATTAGCAATTTTCTCGACAGTAGGTACATACTTTGTTCAGTGTTTCTACAGATAACTACATGGTTATCTCTAGAAACAGAGCACCTGTACTCACATTATTTTCAAAAAAATCATGGTAATGTACAAGGCCAAGCCCAAGAAAAACAACAACTTATAGACTAGAACATTTCAGCAGATGTATGTCTTGTGCGAGTCCCAAATAAATATTTTTCTTTCTTTCTTTCTTTCAGAAAAAAAATAAGCGTTGACTTTTTTTTGTAACTTTTCCCATATTAACCTTACAGAAACTCATACTGAAATAATTTGACACAACTTAAAGCAATCACCGTCCCATTATAATGTGAACAATGAAAAAAATAAATGACAGTCTCATTCTCCTTGTACATACGTCTAAAAGGTCCGCTCACACCGAGATGCGACGCGATGCGATGCTGCGAGCATTTTTTAAATAGCAATAGTTTATACAACTCAACTGGGGCGGCACATCTTTGAGAAGGACGCGACCAGAAGAATACGCTAGCTGGGCGGCATTCGGGAAGCTGCATGATATCTTTGAATTGTCGATCCCGCAATCCCTTAAGACCCTACTCGTGATGACTTACAGAGCCGAAACGTGGACACTCACCATAGGCCTGGTCCACAAATTCAACGTTGCTCAGCGTGTAATGGAGAGAGCAATGCTCGGGGTTTCTCTGGTGGATAGAATTCGCAACGAAGTCACGCAGTCAGCAAACGTAGTGTGGGACGCCCTGCGGCACGTTGGATCAATGATTTGAAGAAGGTGGTGGTGGGTGCTCTTTGGAGGAGGCTTACTTTCAGAAGTGGACGGCAACTGGCTAATATGATGCTGATTATGATTAAAATTTATTTACAGTAAATTAGAGAGTGAAAATGTTTATTTCTACACCAAAAATGTTACAAAACTGTTATGCAAAAAAAATTACTTTACGGGTAAAATCGCAGTACTACACACAGACAAAAGAGCAAACATTTTTACTGACAAATTCCACAGAAGAAGATAACAAACCCCGTGTAGTCACGCTGCACGTCAATGTATAATTGACTTAAAACACAGGGCAGCGCTGCGCGAAACAACTACCGATTAATTCTGTAAACATCTCACCGTGAAAACTTAGTGATAAAGTGAGCTTGAAATGAGTTGTCATTCCACAGGCGATAGACAAATTGCCTTTCTTTTAGCGAATGCGTTTGTCGAAATGCCAAAATATAATGGATCGAACACGTGACATTTAAACGTGAGTCAATTCTATACATAGTCAACGTTTGACAATCGTCTTGACAATCGCCACGCTACCGCTGTCAGAATTTCCCTTGCCTAAAGCTTCTGGATTGAATGACAGCTCACTTCTAATCAGAGTACCAATTCTACAAATTTTCAAACAACGTTCGCATTCGCATTTCAATCGCAATCTGTCAAAAAATTAAGGCTTTTTTGACAGTTTGCGACTGACATGCGTATGCTAACGTTGCTTAAAAATAAGTAGAAATGGCCTTCAAGCATTGATATATAAAAAAAACCCAAGGTGCACAGTCCCGAACAAATGCAACACTCGAAACTGTCGTCAAAAACTGACATGTATCAAGTGTCATGTGTGAGTTGTGTGTAGTTATACTTTAAACAATTTTGTTTTGCAAATGCAGCCTTACACGGATCGCTTAAAGTTGTTTTTACAAAGCAGTTCAAGCATGGCGAGTGATGCGCAATTTTTTTTTGCAAATGCAACCTTACACGGATCGCTTAAAGTTGTTTTTACAAAGCAGTGCAGTATGGCGAGCGATGCGAGACTGTTTGAAACTTGCGTACAATTATACGTATTGCGTTTGTTTTTTGCGGACGTTTTTGAGATGCTGAGTGTGTATCTTGGGTTTTTTATATATCAATGCCTTCAAGGCAAGATTTTCAAAGAAATATGTCAGCTGATTTTTTTCTACGAATAGAATCGTCGCATCGCTTCGCATGTCTATATGAGCTGACCCTAAAGAGACATAGAGAGATTCGAGATAATGATGAGTGCAATTATTGCTGCCTGCTCATCCATTATGCTGGGCTCAATGGCGTGCCTATACGACTGTACGATTTTAATTTGCGCAAAAATATAACCAAACGTAGATGATTTTTGTTTTAATTTTTTATGATACTGATGGAAATGAGGTTATATCTCCGTGTGATCCCACCGTCTCTTCATGTTGGCAGGCTGTCTGGCGCGGCTTTCTAGTGCCGATTTAACTTGGTCAGTCCAGTGCATAGATGGACTTCTACGAGATCTAGTTCCTTCTACATCTATTACTGACAGTCGCTGTCGCGGCCACACATGTCAGTATCTTTTTTTATTTTTTTGTTGTCCATGGTTTGTCTATGACATGAGAGCGACAGTAATGACTTTTTTATAATGCTCGTCCCTTACACAGGCTGGCAGTGGTTTTACGGACGAATGTTTGTCTCTTATTTTGTTTTATAGTTGTTTTTAATTTGTGTATTTTAAAAATAATGTCATGTTAATGTGCGTCTGTTTGGGCGGAATAAAAAAAAATTCTTTCTTTTTTTCTACTTTTCAAAGAACGATCAGCCATTCTATGGAGTCGCTATCCGAGACATTTAAAAAGTTCTGCAGTATGCGAGAGTGAACTACGACTGCCAGACGCTGCGTGATGCCTATCTCCTGGAGTATAGACACGTTGGTGCGGAACTCCGTCCACGATGTCCCACGCATTTTCCTCCAGCACCACATTTCCAAAGTAAAATCCTAGTTCCAACGGTATAATTATAGTGAGCAGAAGGAGCTAATGTTTTTTAATTAATCAAATTTAAAAGTCAAATGAACACACACGGACACACCTAAGGCCGTGTGTGTCCGTGTGTGTTCATTTGACTTTTAAATTCTGAGATCTAAAAAAGACGGATTTAGGGCCATAAGAATTTATCATCATATCAGCCGAAAGACGTCCACTGCTAGACATAAGCCTCCCCTAAGCGTCGCCACAACGACCGGTCCTGTGCGTCTCGCATCCATCGGCTACCTGCGACCTTCACCAGGTCATCGGTCCACCTTGTGGGAGGCCTTCCAACGTTACGTCTTCCGATACGCGGTTGCCACTCTAGAACTTTTCGGCCCCATCGACCATCTGTTCTGCGAGCAATATGCCCTGTCCACTGCCACTTAAGTTTGGCGATCCTTCGGGCTACGTCGGTAACCTTGGTTCTATTGAATCCCCGGAGTGGACTCGGCTACCATAATTTTACAGTTTAAAAAGCCATTTTATGGACCTTTTTTCGTTCCATTATCAAGTAGGCTATGTAGTGTGGTAGGGTATGTTTTTGAATACTAAAGCTAAAATGGAGTGGAATTCGCTGACCACGATGCTTTTTTTATGGGCAAGCATCAAATGACTCCATCCACTCTGTGCGGAGCGAAATCCAGAGTCAGACTCTTTTTGACTAAAACTCATTTCTATTCCTCCTAATGCCCTTTGAGTTCCAGGGCCGCGGTGATTGTTTCAGACAAATCTTCGGAATTTTCGGACATTTCGAACATTCATAGTACGTACAGTTATGGAGTAGAATTCCCTGCCAGAGTCTATGTTTCCAGATAGCTACAACCTGGGAGTCTTTAAGACAAGAGTGAGTAGGTTACTTCTAGGCAAGCGTGCTCCATCTTCGACTGCATCATCGCGTACCATCAGGTGAGATAGTATTCAAACGTATGCCTATTAATCGTAGAACTTTGTCATCTCTGACCAATAGTCCCCGTCACGAGAAGCTATAAATTTTGTAAACAAAGAACTTCTACTAAGCTACGTAGCGACAGCAAATAATCCCAAAATCAATCAACTCGAAGTAACATATATGTAATACGGAAGTAACGAGCATTTTCACTTAGTAGGGTTATATTTTATCGATATAAAGAGTTGTCGTCTAATGTTTTGTGGTACTGGAACGCGTCTGACACTTGGAAAAAACATTTGAAACAATTGAATGTGTGTTTACAAAATTTATAGGTTCTTGTGGCGGGGTCTATAGAGTAGAATCAAGAGCAAACCCATCACAAAAAAAAATCTCAACCACTCAAATGGTGACCACGATGCTAGGACCGAATTGCTCGAATGCGTGCATAGATCGTTCTCACTGGACGTTTGAAGATGGTGTGACGTTCTGATCACGTATGCGGGTAAAACTTTTTACCAAAACAATAATATCATTTTATTCGAAAAGTTATGTAACATGTGCCTAGAAGATTCGCTCTAGATCACAAACATATTTGAGTTGATGGCTTGATCCTTTAATTTTGAACACCATAATCTATATTTATAGCAATATTTAAAGCTGAAGAGTTTGTTTGTTTGCTTGAACGCGCTAATCTCAGGAACTACTTACACTATCGACGAAAGCTATAGGCTATATATCATTACGCTAAGACTAATAGGAGTGGAGCAGACGAAGTTGCACGGGTCAACTAGTAATGTACATAATTATACTTAGTTATCATCTTCTCTTCCAAAACTAAATTCGTCACACAGAACAAACATCTCCAAACATTCACATTTCTAATACAGTGAAGTGAATTCAAATATTCTTCAACGCAAATTGTATAAACACACAACATCGTACTAACTCGACGCAAATTTCGTTTGTTTGAGTTCAACTCTAGTTGCGGGTAGTAAATTAATTAATACGTAAGTACTACGTTTCTGGATCTCATATCCAACAGTGTCCACAAAATAGTTGTGTGCAGAAGGTTGGCTCGTTACATCTTCGACCACATCATCGCTCACCATCAGGTGAGATAGTGGTCAAACAAATAAACAAATAATAGCCTATTAATAGTAAAAAAAAAGTGACAGCAGGCGATTGGTTTTAGAAAGCTCGCTCACACCATTATGTATTGAGACACCACCTGAGAGCAAATTTTACAATTTTTTAAGCAACGTTCAACGCAAAACGTATGGGTATTGAGGCTTAAAAACAGTAGGATTATACAGATAGGAAGGGAACGTTTGCATTCGCATAATGTCAGTCGCGATCTGTCAAAAAAGCTTCGTATTTTATACATTTTTGACAAATTTCGACTAAGATGCGAATGTTGCTGTAAATCAATTGAATTGAAAATCTTTTCCTTTTTTTGAAGTCGGTTAGTTAGTAAAATTAGCGCGCGGATTTGTACATTCAGCGATCTAAAACGAATGACAGTCGAAAGTACATTTGCATTGTATTACGTGAAACTTGCCAGTTGTGGTGGTTTTCCATTCCTTTTAAAAGCCTAAGTTTTAGATCCCTGCCAATAATATTGGAAAAATTGTGGAAAGAAACGTGTAATAAAGGCCAAGTACTCATAAAATGGGACAAGAGGTTCCAGATATGTCGGAATTTGTTCGAAAGAGTAACCGCGGCCCTGGAATACAAAGGGCATTAGGAGGAACATGGATGGGTTTTAGTCAGTAAGAGTCTGACACTCTCTTCTGTTCCGCCCAGAGCGGCAGGAGTCAATTGATAGTTTCCCATCCTTAAAAGAAAGGGCATTGGCTACTAAAATTTCAATCCCTTACATCTTTACTTTCATTTATGGTTATTAGGGTTCCGTACCTCAAAAGGAAAAAACGGAACCCGTATTATAGGATCACTTTGTTGTCCGCCCGTCTGTCTGTCAAGACCGTTTATCTCGGGAACGCGTGGAGGTATCGAGTTGAAATTCAAACCATATACTCAAGTCTATGGCAGCTGTGAAAAAATCAAACTTCTAAGTTCGTAAAAAAAGATACGGTCGTTTATACCGCAAAAAAACCTATATTTCAACACTCGCAAGGTAATCAAAACGTATAGGGTATTTTCCGTTGACCTACAACTATGAAATTTGGCAAGTAATACCGTCTTATACTACAAGTATAGGGAAAAGTCTGAAAACTACACATTTTTTAATTAAATCATAAAAAATATAGTCTTTATTTAAAGTAATTTGTGGCCACAAATTTGTACGGAATCCTCGGTGGGCGAGTCTGACTCGCACTTGGCCGGTTTTTTTTCATTGATATAATGTCATTGTGTCAAAAACCTAAGGACAGGAAGATGATGATCTAGGAACTGCCCTTCTCTACTTATCTATTCTGTGGTCTCAGTGAGCTTCTGTTTGTTTTGAGTACATACTGCCTAGATACCGGTAATTGCTCGTCTATTGTGCGCAAGATCTTGATGTGGATAGTGGCGTCATGGGATGCTTGTCTTTGATGGTATCTTCTTAAACAGGATCTGCTTCATTAAGAGACAGGGAAAATATTCTTGTTAGTAGAAAATTCGATACGAGTTTTAAATTCTTTTTCTGGGGGAATCTTTTCTCTATCTTATTGGAGGGACATGCAAAGCATTTAAACTGAAGAAAAATTAGTCGCATTTCTAAATTTTTATATATCTATATCTACATTAGTGGTGGTTCATCAGTTATGATGAACTGCGACTGATGTTGATATATGTATCATTGCTACCTCATCATATCAGTCGAAAGACGTACACTGCTGGACATAAGCCTCTCCCAAAGGGGCAGGCGGGTTGACAATCGCGATGTATGGTGTTACGTTTTACAGAGAACGCTGCTGCCCATTCTCTGGTGAGTCCCTTAGTCGCCTCTTACGACACCCACGGAAAGTGATGGGATGGTATTATTCTTTAGAGCACCATACGGCACCGGCCGACACCATGCGGCCGACATCATTGCTACCTACTAGGCCTAAAATATATAAAAAGTTAGCCATAACTCGAAAAAAAAACAAAAAGGTATTTTTCTTCTTCAATTAGTGCTCGAAACAACTTTTGATTCAGTGAACTCTATATATGGGACTTATGACTTGAGAGTCACGCATTGGCTTCTAATTTCTGTTCAAAATAAGCATAAGCCAATGATGAAATCAAAGATACCTGATTCAACATTCTTTTCCAGAGGCACTACAATTATATTATTAACCACGTTTATGCTGCGACTTCAGTCCTGTGACACCGTGCCCTCAAGGATCAATTCAGCAGAAATCGAACAAGAAAGATTAGATTAATAGAACATTTTAAAAACATGCATACGTTTCCTACTAGTAAAAGTACTTCTTATTCATCATTCAACCCATTTTTTGTTTAAGTATGTTAATCTTCAAATGACTCTTTCCGCTCTAGGCGGTGCGGAACGGAGTGTCAGTCTCTTACTGACTAAAACCCATCTGTGTTCTTCCTAATGCCCTTTGCATTCCAGGGCCGCAGTGACTCCTTTGAACAAATTCTACAACCCTAGCAGGCGCTGGCCCTAGCGGGCCCCGTCTATCATTCACTCCATAAACAACACACATCCAACCACAAAGACTGACTACTCTATGTATATGTTAATCAACAGTTACCTAAGTACAATAACACTTAAGCCAACATCCTTTGCTAGTAAGCAATAAATAATATATTTACATAACAATAACGGTGACTAATCTCGGCCTGTAGACACGTACTTACTGAAATTACTAGCTCTAAGCTAGCCTCAAGGGATTTCAGACAGGGAATAGAGTTGAATATTTTTGACTGGGTGCTTTTTATGCCTATAAGTAGTTTGAATCTTAGAGTATTTTTGATGTTGGCTTGGGAGTATTATGGTCGTTAGAAGCTATACATAATTTCAAATATTAGATAATAATTTAATAGGTTATTTTTTTCTGTACTATAAAATAGGCAAGCGTGCTCTATCTCCGACCGCGTCATCGCTTACCATTTGGTGAGATAGTGGGCAAACGTGTGCCAATCAATAGTAAAAAAATAAAATAACGTAAAGCCTTAAACACTCGTCCTAAACGTTTAACACACAGTAATCCATTCATTTGTTTTAATAAACCTTGTTTTCTAAATAACTCTCATGGTAAGCTTTTTCTTGTTCGTTGCCATACAAATTGCCCTAAAATTAACATGATCAATAAGCATTTTAAATGTGGAATTAACTCTGTCACATCTTAACTAAAACCATGTCCTGGAAACGGACATAGGATACTTTAAACCTGACTGTATGTTCCGTGGGCTCAATTTTGACTTTCACGCAGTCGAATCCGCTGTCAGAAACTAGTGTTAAGTACCTACTTATGGCATTTAGCGAAAAGAAGTGAAAACTAGCGGTAGCTAGCAGCGGATGGATGTGGACGGCATAGGTTGGCGCTCTTTGGGGCTTACGTTCAGTAGTGAACGGCAATTGGCTGATATGATGAGTACAAAATACAAAATCTTTTATTTCAAATAAACCATTTACAGGCACTTTTGAATTATCAAGGTCTGTTATTCAAATAGATAAAGCTAATTCTGCCGCACTAGCGACAAGAGCAGCAAGTTGTTCTGCAGCAAAAAACACTCACCGGCCCTATCTCCAGCGCGGCAGTTGCATGTTCCAAAGAGTAGATCCTGTGGAGAAAGAAACTCCATGGACACTCAATCAGTGTATAGCGTAAAAGGTGAGTTAACCAAAAGACAGAGATGCGATGAAAGTTCGAACTCGGACAAAATCTTGACATCAATACACTGTCCCTTCTGTCAAACAAAAGTTACTCTATGACAATATTATGTGACCACTTGCAGTGCCGGATCTACCTAATTAAGTGCCTGCAGTTAATGTCTCCGGGATTTATAGAACCGCTAGGAGGCTGAACAACGACCTTTATCGCGGGAAGTGTGTGTATTTATGTCGGGACTAAATAATTGGGGAGTTTGTTTGTCCAATTGAAGATGGCGGGGAAATTGATGGTATAGAAGATTTAATGGAAATTAAGGTTGGATATTTTTCTTGGGGATTTGAATTTCTTTTTTTTTTGAGTTTCGGTGTGGTACTCACCTCACCTCAAAAGGGAAAAATGAAACCCTTACAAGATCACTTTGTTGTCCGTCCGCTTTTCCGTCTGTCTGTCAAAGCCCTTTATCACAGGAGCGCGTGGAGGTATCCAATTGAAATTAAAACCATATACTTAAATGTACAGTCCCTTGAAGCTGTAAAAATTCAACTTCTAAGTTAACGTAAAAAAAAGATACGGCCGTTTATGCCGCAAAAAACATGATATTTAGCAAGTAATATCGTCTTATACTACAAGTATAGGAAAAAATCTAAAAGCTATAAATTTGTAATTCAATCATCAAAAATATAGTCTTTATATAAAGTACCTATTGAACGGGACCCTTGGTGGGCCATTTCGACTCTCACTTGCCCGGTTTTTTTTTGTTTTATCTCAATTGGACGCCAACTCCCTTTTCCACACATTTCTGTCTCGTACTAGTGCTGGCCAGTCCTTTCATCAGGAGTCAAAGTCGTTCCACTATAATAGACTTGGTCTGCCGCGATGTCGTCTGGCATTTATGGGACCCATTCGGTAATTCTTTTCAACTACTTCTAATCTGTGCGTCTCGCATTCATCACCTACTTCCGACCCTCACCAGGTCATCGGTTCACCTTGCGGCAGGCCTTCCAAAGGTGCGCCGAGGGTGCAGCTGTTGGAATCGCGCCGCAACGTTAAGGGGATATATTTAGTATAAGGCCGTTTTTCGTTTTAACGTATCTTGTTAGGTACTTGAAATAGGAATTCAAAATTGTGGTATATGCTTTTTGACTACATAATCTAGTATCCAACTGAAGGAATACACGATACGAAGAAATTTTCTCGATAGAAAAAAAATTCAAAGATCGAAATACATTTTTACTTTTTTTAGCTTCAAGACGCCACGCTTTAGACATGTTCTATGAAAATTACTTTAAAATATAGAAAATAACTTTTTCGAGGTTTCAACTGAACAATTTTTGGATTAATAATACTTTTATGTTATGAAAATCAAAAAAATATTTTGGCACTTACGTTATTTTATTCCGAGCCGCACGTTTACTATCGCCATCTCATAATTTGCTTTTCCAATGTACTTGCATCTCTTTCTTTCATCACTAAATCAGATGCTCGCTGGAGCTTGACCGCGAAGGATCTGTGACACTTTTTTGCAGATCGGTGCTGTCAGATTTGCGTAATGTAATATTTTTTCATTTGTGTAAAAGTCCAGAGTACGGCTAATAAACAAATATTATTTATTACAATTCTTGTAGAATATATCTTGCACTGTGTGTTTAATCTTGAGACTGATATCTAATACTGTATCTATTTTAATTTGAGACGACGTATATTTTTCATAAACATGGGAAGGAAAAGACATCCAAAAGCAAATAAAGGACAACGTTTGGAGCGCCTGAGGGAAAGATCTCGGCAAATGATGGAGAGTAAAATGTAAGTAATAGTAATTCATAATAATTATTGGTTTCTGCTTAAAATAGGTACTTACGATATCAAATGCACTCGTGAGTTATTTTTTTATGTGAGATTGTTCAGTTCTTGAAATTAAACTAGTACTCAGCCGGTTCATGTTCATTTGTAGCACGTTTTACAGGAAATCCAAAGAAACTGATGAAAACGTCGAATCGGAATCACCACCTTCAATCACCAATTTAGACAACCGGCAAGAATCTACCCTTGCCTTTCGCAGCAATATTGGGCAAGCACTCAGTTTTTGCACTCATTTTGTAGTTATTTATTTAAAGAAACATGATAAAATGTATCGTTGAATAATTATTAGGTAAGACAAACTTCAAAAGTGCCAACGTCAACCTGACAAATATTATCAGCAAAATTGATAGAACACAAAAAGGAATGGAGACATATTTTGTTTTTAAATTGTATACTTATTAAATATTATGTTTTACTCCAGAATTAAAAGGAAGCATGATTACTCTTCGGATTTCAATAAGGAAGTGCAACCACTGCCATACGATATCGGTTTCGAAGAAAATGTGAGTGACAAAGATTTCCGCGCCGTCACTCATGTATATAGTATTTTCATGGGTTTTAATTTATATTTTTATTAGCACGGAGCCCTAATTCCTTCTGTAAAATAAAAGTAGCTTAAGTGTCCACTTTTAATATCCGTCCAGCCGTTTTGGTTCATATAGACAGAGTAACTTTCACTTATATAATATTAGTGAATGGAGTATGGATTAATACTATCACTCTCATTTAAATTTTTATTACTTCCAGACGACCAAACCTGCTGTGAACAGCGGTCACAGAGTGGTCGATATCAATTACTTTTATAATGAATTGGTTAAAGTATCGAATCACCAATCTCTGTTCCAATGCGGGCTAACTACCATGAAATTAGAATCTGAAAAAGTTTCTGGTCTATCATCTGTGTTCACAATCTCTTGTGTTATGTGCAAATCAAAATTCAAAATTCGACACAACCTTTAAATAAAATGGCAGTGTCCGGAATGATGGCGGCTGGTGGTGGTTACGCTCAACTGAAACAGTTTGCGACAGTCCTTGATTTACCATCTATTTCGGAAAACAAGTACAAATTGGCACACGATGAAGTTTGTGATGATTGGGAAGTCACGGCATGGGAAGAGATGAGGAAAGCCGGGTTAAAAGAGAAAGAAGCAGCAACTAAAGAAGGAAAGGTGACAAAAGATGGCATCCCAATAATCGATGTCATCTTAGATGGATGTTGGTCCAAACGCTCGTACAGAACCAATTATACTGCACTGTCTGGCGCTGCCACAATAATTGGTAGACGTTTTCGCCAAGTTCTTTTTATGGCAGTCAAAAATAAATATTGCTGTGTTTGTGCCAGAGCGGAAAAACGGAAAGAAGTAGTGCAACAGCACGAGTGCTACAAGAATTATAGTGGAGCTTCGTCAGCAATGGAATCGACCATTATCGCCGATGGATTCAAACAGTCCATAGATATGCACGGCGTCATCTATGGTCGATTCATAGCGGATGGAGACAGCAGCACATACGCAAAAATTCTTGACACTCGACCATACACCGCATATACTGTTGAAAAGATTGGTTGCAAAAATCACATCCTAAGAAATTTTTGTAACAAATTACAAAAACTTAAAACTGATACAAGATATTGTCTGACAGAAAGGAATTTGTTGACCACAAATAAAATTTTAAAGTTACGAAAATATATTTGCGATGCGATAAAATATCACAGCTCACAAAATTTAAGTAAATCCGACAGCATAAAAAACCTGCACCAAGATATTACGATTGCGATTAATCATGGCGTTGACCAGCATGACTATTGTAACAAAAATATTTGTGATGAAAACTCAACAGGACAATCGAAAAAAATATGTAACACACGTGTTTGGCATCAAATGAAATATTTAATTTGCACTGTAGCATCACAATCAAGAAGTTTAATTGAAAACGTAGACAGCAATATCGTAGAGAATTTTAATAGTGTAGTTGCAAAATTTGTCGGCGGCACAAGGGTCAACTACGCTCTTAAACGGTCCTACCAGGCAAGATGCGCAGGGGCCGTAGTCTCATTCAACTCCGGGAAAATATTTACTACCGTCCACAAAACTATTTACAATACGAGTCCCTTAGCAAAACTCAAGGAATATGAAGAAAGAAAACAAACCACTAGAATATACAACCGAACAATAAAACGAAAAAAAAACCGTAGATTAGGTTTAAAGAAAATAGACTTAAATTATGGCGAAAATGCCGACCAGCCTGATTTGGACAGTGATACTTTTAATCTAGCAAAATTAACGTTTTTGAAAAATTTAGAAAAATCTGAGACAGAACGCAAACAGATACAAGAAAGAACCATATTACAGAGTGAAAGCGGAGAGTGGTTAGAACTACGACGAAATCTTTTGACTGCGTCCAATTTCGGTAAAGTAGTTAAAAGAATAAAAACAAATACTTGTGTCAATATGGTCAAAAACATGTTGTACAAAGCAAATATCGACCATGTGGCATCTATAAACCACGGAAAGAAATTTGAGAAAAATGCAATAGAGCAGTTGTCCAACTTAGAATATATTAACATACAACCTTGTGGTCTCTTCATTGACGAAAAGTACCCGTTCTTAGGTGCAACACCAGATGGGATAGCTAGTGATATGCTCATTGAAATAAAATGCCCAATAGCGCCTTACAAAATTGGTATCGAGGCTGCAATTCGAGAGGGCAAAATGCACTTTTGGCGTTACGACAAAAAAACAGGACAAATCCATGTAAATGAAAAATCGGATTGGTTTATGCAAGTTCAGGGTCAAATGCACATTTGCAAATTAGATAAATGTTTAGTAGCAGTTTGGTATGGGGAAAATAAAATTAAGACTGAATTAGTTTTAAAAGATGATTATTATTGGAATACGACAATGGAGACCAAATTGTTGTCTTTCTATTTTGACTGCCTTTTACCAGAACTTGTCGACCCGCGTTACACAAGGAACAGGCCAATTCGAGATCCTGACTATGTATTGCCAAAGAAAAATAAGAAAAGTCTCGAGGAGGAACAAAAACGAAACAGCAAACAAAACATTGAACAGAATCAATTTACTGATGAAATATTGATATGTGAAAGAGATGTAGATTTTGATGCTTTTTAAAGGTAATCTGCTTACACGTCTTAGTTTAATAAGGTCACACAGTAGTGTGCCGATAGCTTAAGTGAATAACTGCAACTAGCGAGTAACTTTTGCACCAGTTTTGTCTCAATGTCGTGCCACTTTAACCGTTACTTTTCTAGCCATTTTTTTTTGTTTCAGATACGGGTGGAGCTTTGGATTGGTGGAAGATACTAATTGATTGCTACTCCATTTAGTAATTTAATGTTTTTTATAGTATTATATAGCCTATATTATATTATATAACATAGGCTACTTTTATCCCGTTTAATGACATGGATTAACTAAGGAATAAGTGGAAATTTAGACCGTAATATTTAATTATTATTAATAATTTTGTCTAAGTAATTCGGGGTCGGAATTGTGAGCCATAAAGATTAACTAGTACCAAGAAAGTACAAACAGGTCGTAGTATTTCCGGGGCTGGGATTGTGAGCAGTAAAAGTGCCAGCAGAGCAGAAACCTGTCGAAGTAATTCTGGGACTAGCATTGTGAGCGATAAAGATGCACAAGTACCAGCAGAGCAGAAACCTGTCGAAGTAATTCTGGGGCTGGAACTATGAGTGATAAAGATTCACAAGTACCAGCAGAGCAGAAACCTGTCAAAGTAATTCTGGGATTAGCATTGTGAGCGATAAAGATGCACAAGTACCAGCAGAGCAGAAACCTGTCGAAGTAATTCTGGGACTAGCATTGTGAGCGATAAAGATTCACAAGTACCAGCAGAGCAGAAACCTGTCGAAGTAATTCTGGGACTAGCATTGTGAGCGATAAAGATGCACAAGTACCAGCAGAGCAGAAACCTGTCGAAGTAATTCTGGGACTAGCATTGTGAGCAATAAAGATGCGCAAGTACCAGCTGAGCAAAAACCTGTCGAAGTAATTCTGGGACTAGCATTGTGAGCGATAAAGATGCACAAGTACCAGCAGAGCACAAACCTGTCGAAGTAATTCTGGGTCTGGAGTTGTGAACGATAAAGATTCACAAGTACCAGGACACCAGAAATATGTCGAAGTATTTCCGGTACTGGAATTGGTAGTGGTTAAGATCAACAAGTACCAGGAGACCAGAAACAAATGGAAGTATTTCTGGAACTGGAATTGTGCGCGGTAAAGACTCAAAAACTACCAGAGATCAGAATACGACCTTAAGTAGATCTAACTCTCCTAAGAGCTAGGAAAAAGCAAAGGGCAAAGATATAAAAAATATTTCAACTTTCACATTTATAATGTAAGTAGGATTGCATATTTCGATGTGATTTGATTTTTTCCCTCTAGAACCAGTTCTTATATTCACGCAGTCGAAGGCAACAATCTGTTTACATAAACCCACTTGATGGGGCACCTGTGCGCTGTACATGTGTCGTTGCCAAGTGCGCCCAGACTATGGTAGTTGACTAGTTGTATAATGTTGTAATGTTTTGTATTGTGTCTGTATCTATGTCTGTTTAAGTATTTACTAACAAACCCTATGGGCTATTTGTCCTGATTTAAATATCAATAAATAAAATAAACATCTTAAATGTTTTTAGGGATCATGCAAGTTTTAAGTTATTGCAAGTAATCATCGGATCCAAAATATCAATTATTTTACGACACTTACTGGTTATTTTAAGTTAGATGCATAATTTTCTAAAGATAAAATCCCTTTTCAGTTACTTACAGTTTATGAGTCATAAAAATGGATGCTATGAGGAAGTGAAGACATCTTTTTAAGCGATGAGACATGATCAGCGCGATAGGATTGTTGGAAGATGGCTCTCGGCTATGTGGAGAGGCCATCAATCTGGGTACTACGCATAGTGTAGTAACTCACTTCAGGATATGCTATTACATCAGTGGTAGCATAGCTGAGCGCTACGTAGGACAAACTCGCATCACCACAAGCACACAAGATACTGCTCGACGCAATCCCACAATGACTGCTATATTGTCTACGAGGCTTCAACGTATTCCGTGTTGTTATTAAGCAATTAAATCATTAAAACTCGTTTTCACCGAGTCAACATGATCGCGAGCTAAGAGTACCCATTTAAAACAGATTCAGCTTAAATGTGTTCTACGTCCCCGTAGTTCTGGTTGGGATTTGCCTCCTAAAGTACTATGGACGTTTTTGCCATAGGAACTCGTACCTCTCCTCTTGTACTACAAACCAGACAGTTCCGTCGAGTATGTCTTTGTAATTTGTTAGTCTTGAAAGGACATGTAATCCGAGGCGGGAAGTCTCGACATAGTCACCGATCCCCTACCGACCGAATTCGGTCGTTAAGTCCAAAGGCCGCCCGTATAGTATACAGTCAATCTTGAACGCAGTCCACGGATCAGATCATTGATTTTAATCGTGGATCGCATTC
The DNA here is from genome assembly GCA_947578705.1 of Lacanobia wlatinum. Lineage (NCBI taxonomy): Eukaryota > Metazoa > Arthropoda > Insecta > Lepidoptera > Noctuidae > Lacanobia > Lacanobia wlatinum. The sequence goes on from OX388037.1 coordinate 5,464,146, forward strand.
GAGATTGATTGACTCTGTACGTAATTTTGACTGCTAAACATTACAGTTCTCTGTTCCTAGATAGCATTTAGGGTCTGATGGTAGAATTGGAAGGTGGCCACAGGAGTTCCTCAACTAACCAGGGTAGCCTCATTGTTTTGTCTCAACAAGTGCTATCATCCAAAGTGGAGTCCAGGGTTTGATACACTTCAAGTGGAGCAGAAGTACCTACAAATTAAATTTAAGTTTTTCGAAAATACTAAAGTTCTTAGTTTTAAGTTTTATTTAGTTGTCATCAATTCATTGAAAGCTTGTTTTGAAATAAATTGTATTTATGCAATTTTTAATGTATTTTATTCTTCGCCTTTTATTGCCTCATATTAATATCAATATCAATCTATATGTCACCAGATAATTGTAAAAAACTGTAAGATTTGTAATAGGCAAATCTTTTTTAGATTATACTTTTTTTTTTTTAATGTGAAAATGTTTGAACTGCAAGATCGATACATATTTCAGATAGTAAATAATAAAATATATTTTTTTGGGTAATTGGTCTACTCCATACCTTTCCGAGTGCTAAAAATTCTATACTGCGATCTCTATCGCACGCATGACCATGTTCATAATTAATCTACTAAATTAGTAGGTTTAAAAAAATTTTGGCGTCATACAAAATATTAAATAATTTACCGACTGTCAAAAAAAATACACATATTTTTTTATTGGTCTGGGTTCAATATTTATTTTACTCTACGTAAAAAAACAATGTTTATATGATGTTAACATTTTGACAAAAGAAGTTTTTGAAATTTGCGTGCGAGCAACACCGAATCAGTTGGCGGTACGAATTAATTTCATATTGTGTCGCTAGGTTCGATATTTTGAACTTTTCGCATGGAAGCATGAGGGGACCGCGCAGTGTGCGCGGTGCCCCTCGGCGCTTTTGTGCTACAATTAATTTCAAAGATACGCCCTTAACTTTAAGGCGTTCGTGGTGCGCGTGCCAACATGTTTTCTGCACCTCGTCATGGAGGATGACTTTTGGCCGCAGGACGTGGTGTTCCGTCGCTTCCGCGGACAGGTGCCACCAGAACGCACAATGACGTAGTGCTAAGTGAAGTGAAGTGAAGTGTTTTTACTAACATAGGTTTTAAGTTTTTATCTACTAACACAATCTGTATATTATTATATATATGTTATTTTGTAAGGTATATATCCATGGGCCAAAGTAGCCTGAAAATAAAGAGATTTATTATTATTATTTCGTCTATTTATTTTTATATACATATATTTTACATTTTTAAATATATCTTAAAAAAAAAAACATTAAAAAATATCTTCAATAATATAAAAAATAGTAGTCCGCCGGGGTCGGGAGCAGGGTCCAAGCTACCGGTGGTTAGGGCTCCAGAGAAAGGAACCTCCTCACAATACGAGCCGTATCGAGTAGTACTGCCTTCTGTATCAGGCCCTTTACCCAACCGCGTAACGCCAACTTTGACAGGTGGTCGTCGAAGCTATTGGCCATCAGGCCATTGGCCGTAACGACAATCGGCACAATAATAATAATAATGACAGCCGAGTCCACATTCCACATGTCGACAACCTCGTGTGCTAAGTCGAGATACTTAATTTGTTTCTCTTTCTCAGCTTTCACGAGATTCTCGTCATGTGGAATGGTAACATCGATTATCATTGTGCGGCACGCTAATCGGTCTATCACCACTATGTCAGACTTATTGGCAACAATAGTCCTGTCAGTAATGATAGACCGATCCCAGTACAACGTGACATGGTCATTTTCGAGAACTGGGTCGGGCACATACTTATAATACGGTACCTCAGAATCCACAAGTTTGTATTTCAAATCAATTTGCTAATGGATTATCCTGGCCACTTGGTTGTGCCTGTGCAAGTACTCGCCGTTAGCCAGACGAGAACAACCAGAGATAATATGTCTGATGGACTCACCCGGACGGTGGCATGCCCGACACACGTCCACCGTCCCATCCTTCATAATATGCCTCCGGTAGTTATTCGTCAAGATAACTTCGTCCATAATCGCACAGATAAAACCTTCAGTTTCTCCGAAGAGATCACTGAAACGTACCCAGGCCACGGATGCTAAAAAATCTACGTCGGACCCATGAAGAGCCCAATAGAAGCGCCCGTGAAGCTCCTTGCCTTTCCATACCTCCTTGCGGTCATCTGTGGTAAGTGTCACAGGTTTGCGCCAGTTCTCTTTAGCCATAGATAACGGGGTGAGTCCCTTGTCCACTGCGACCACATCTCGGTGCATACCCACATCAGCTTTGAGAAAATATTCTCTGAGACTGCACATATCGCGGTTGTGGAGAGTCTTGGCGTTTAAAAAGCCTCGACCTCCACACTTCCGCGGGATGTACAGTCTCATCACCGATGATCGTGGGTGATGCATCCGGTTTGCGGTCAGCAGTGTACGGACCCTCCTATCCAGGGCGTCAAGTTCAGTTTGAGTCCATTTGAGTATACCAAATGAGTACATTAATACCGGCATGACCCAACCGTTAAAGACGCGCACCTTATTTCCGCCCGACAAAAGGCTATTCAAAACCTTTTTCAGGCGGCTAAAGAAGCGTGAAGATGGGCGTCTTCTAATGCACGCCATTCCACTCTATTTCTGGCAACTCTCATCCAGCTGCTACCAGCCGCACTAAGAAGATCGTCGCTCCACCTAGCCTGAGGGCTAGAAAAAAATATGGTATACCAAAAACCGGCCAAGTGCGAGTCGGACTCGCACACGAAAGGTTCCGTACCATAAACGTTAATTTTTATTTTTTGTTGTTATAGCGGAAATAGAGATACACAATCTGTGAAATTTTCAACTGTCTACTTATTTCGGTTCTTGAGATACAGCTCGCTGACAGTTAGACGGACGGACGGAATACCCTTTGGGTACGAAATCCTAAATACTAAGTGTGCGCTAAAAGGTTCATAATAATATCAGTGATTTGTCAGATAAACTTTTTAACAAATTAATAGGTATAAACAAACCGGAAATTGCGAGTTAGTGCGGGTCACCTGGTCAAAGGACTGAAAAATTAAATACAAACAACAAACGGAAATTACAATAAGTAGGTACTGAATTTTTGTGAACCTATTGACTTATGAGTCAATCAAAATACCTCGGTCAAAAACAGACTTTGCTGACGTTGCTTTTGACCTAGATCTTGAATTAGTATTTCGTTAAACGTTTATTTGGTCATGAGGTTATTTGGATTTGAATATTCAGTATGCCTATCTGTTTCGAATAAATAAGTAAATCAGATAACTATGTCATTTTCAAATGACTAAATTTCTCATTCATATACTGAACTAAAATTATTAGGGCGCCTCCAAATTTGTCACAAAAAGATTCGATTTGTTATTTGTATTAACAAAGCAGCGTGAAAGCCGCGCTGCTGTCGCGCTGCTGCCGCGCGGCACTTTGTGACAAATTTGAAGGCGCCCTTAGATGGACGGGTGGACAGATGGACCGACGGACGCCAGACGGATGGACGGACGAACGGACGAGGTGTACTGAGAGCAGAGGCTTAGGAATAGGGTTGGTTGCGCTTTGGGTAGTGAACCCTAGAAAACAAAACGTATATTCCCAGTGAGGAGAAGAATTGAGGAAATAGAAGGAACCTGCCCTGCAGTGGACCAGAAATGGCTGAAAAAAAAAACAAATAAACAAAATGTTGCCAAGTTATTGTTGTCTATATTGCACCTATCACTATTCTCTGCATCACCCAAAGGTTGACTGGTAGAGAATGCCTATGGCATTAAGTCCACCTTTGTATATTTGTGTGCTGAAAGTGATATTTGGAAAGTGTTAATTGGAGTGTTATTAAGTTTTAATTGGAATAAAGCTGCAGGTAATCTGTTAAATCCTGCTCATAGGAAAAAATAACTTCAACTATTCCATAAAGAAAATTGCAAACAAGACAATAATGTCCACAACTTCATACGAGTCTTAATAACTTATATGAAGTTCCATAACAATTTCAGCAAACTGTTACCCTGTTCATATTAACCATCGTCTGTTTCCTTTTACCTCATAACTTGACAAATGCATTATGCATACTTTGAGCTATTAGTGCGCAAAAACCGTTGAAGTGCCGAGAATACCTGAATAAATAGGGAAGCAAGTATGAATTGAGTTATAGAGCGTGACTTTGATATTGAAAGGTGACCTCAAAAGTGTTTTCAATTCAATACGTTGAAAACAATGCAGCTATTTCTAATACTAACCATCGTCTGTTTCCTTTTACCTCATAACTCGACAAATTAAAACACAGCTGTATAATCTACGTTTTATCTTTGAAGTGTCAAGAATACCTGAATAAATAGGGAAGCGAGTATGAATTTTGGGTTATAGAGCGCAATTTTGATATTGTAAGGTTACCGCAAAATTGTTAAAATTTGAATTGGTTGAAAACATCGGACATCCAGACGCACATCCAGACGCACTGCATCTTACCATCCCTACCTTGTTGTTATTCCACCAATTCGCACTAAGCGCTTCTTTTATAATGCGCACAGCAAAGGAGTGGAACTCTCTGCCTGCGTCTGTGTTTCCAAACGCTTACAACCCTAATCTCTTCAAAGTTAGAGTGCACAGGCTCCTTCTGGGTAAGCTCGCTCCATCGTAGACTTCGTCTCTGTCATCTCTGACCTAGACTAGAGTCAAGATCAAACCCATCACAAATAAAAAAAACAATGCAGCTATTTCTAATTAAATGAAAATTTACACTTTGTTTAAAAAACAATAAAACGGATAGATGTAGATTTTTTATCATCAATAAATAAAAAAAATCATCCGTTGCTAAGTGAGTGATTGAGTGACTGAGTGAGTGACTGACAGACAACGCTTAGCTGAAACTACTGGTCGTAGAAAACTGAAATTTGACATATAGATTTCTTGGGGAGTGTAGGAGAGCACTAATAGAGGATTTTCCAAAATTTTTATGGGCACGGGAAAACGGGATATGCGCGTACGAAGTCGCGGGAAATAGCCACTTTAATTATATAATTGCTAACCCAATTACAACTCAATGTCAACAAGGTTTAAGAACTTGATTGAATAAAAGAATCCTGTGAACAAGGCGAGGCCTGACGAAGATGGGTACTTCACTAACCAGTCACAATTTAAAGAAGTTAAGCTGAAAATATAAACTGAGAGTCCAATTATAGTCGCACTGTCAAAAACGCCTCTAATTTCGCAACATTTTGACATTATTTTGACTGCTCCTGTCATTGATATATAAAAAAAACCCAAGATACACAGTCTCGAACAAATGCAACATTCGAAACTGTCGTCAAAAACTGACATGTATCAAATGTCATGTGTGAGTTGTGTGTGGTTATGCTATAAACATTTTTTTTTTGCAAATTCAATCTTACACGGATCGCTTAAAGTTGTTTTTACAAAGCAATTCAGTATGGCGAGTGATGCGCTACTTTTTTGCAAATTCAACCTTACACGGATCGCTTAAAGTTGTTTTTTACAAAGCAATGCAGTATGGCGAGCGATGCGAGAGTGTTTGAAACTTGCGCACAATAATACATATTGCGCTTGTTTTTTACGGTCGTTTTTGAGATGCTGAGTGTGTATCTTGGGTTTTTAATATATCAATGGCTCCCGTAATAATATTGTGATTTTTTGAACGCTTTCTATGCAATAAAAAATTGGCCTTCTGTTGATGGTAATATTTAAATAAAAAAATATAATGTTGGTACTTACTGAAATAAAATTTATTTCTGAGTCTCCCTATCTATTTTTTTTAATGCAAGATTTTTTCCAGCCTTGTCCTATTAATACTCAACCCTCTTTCATTTAATAACATGCTTTTGCCGTCACGTGTAGGGGAGGCTGTAAAACGACAATAAAAGAGCATTGGATACGATCCTCCTAGGAAGAGATCTGATCTCGACTTAATGCTATAGTACCTGGTCCTGTGTCTGTCTGCATTTGTACCGCTTCTTATATAAGTTTGAAATGATGTATGACTGTAAAGATTGTTGAAATAAAAGGAACTGTGCCGTATTTTATATTTCATAGGAGATGAAATTTAGTTAGGTCCCTGTTGTCCTGTATAAGCTTAAAACTTCAGTGTTTTAAGTAAAAAATATAAATACAGGCTGAATATTTTAAAAAGGCGAATGAAAAACTATGAGGAATAAGGAAAGCTCATGAAAGAAGTCGTAGCCGCGGATTTGATAAAAACTTTCAGTGTATCATATCGACTCCTGCATCATATGGATTCGTAGCCAGAAATCAAACGCGTTGATTTTGACTAAAATTATTGTAATTTTTCTTTCGTAGGTACTTGTACTGAGAAAAGTCCAGTTGTAAATCCTCAGCTAGACCTAAGTATTGAATCTAGCTGGATCTCAAGCTCATAAAAAACAACTTCGTAAAATGAGGAGGGCAGTATAGTTTCAAAAACATCGACAATGATCTAAATAGGTACGTGATTGCTGTCAACATGTTATTATTTAAAGTAATGCTTAAAGGTTAATAATTAAACCGTACATTTACAGCTGAAGTATTAACCAAAACAATACGTTCATGAAATAATTAAACATTAAATTGTCCTTATTAAACACCCTTAAACTAAAAACCACTATAAACTCATTCATATTAAACTCGGTCGCCTCCCTAACATACGGTAACATTGAGAACAGCGACATCTATCCAAATTCGGGTGAATCACTGACGCTTGTCAAAGAAAACAAAGTTATATTATAGAAACTAGCGACCCGCTCTGCAGGGATGGCGTGACGGGTGCTAGATAATACTTATGACGTCCTTCCGTTTTCATCCAATGTAGGCACAGAGTACTTTTATATATATTATATATGAAAATGTAGGTCACGCATGGTGATGCATGAAGATCTTGCACAAAGGGGGGGGGGGGGGGGGTTGCCATAATCGCCACGCTTGGCAGGCGGGTTGGCGATCGCAGTGTATGTATGGTGTTGCGTTTTACAGAGAATGGTCTCTGGTGAGTCCCTTAGTCGCCTCTTACGACACCCACGGGAAATGAGTCACTTGCTGAGGTTCTTATTACAAAACATTAGGCATATTAATATGTTATATCGATATGATAATCATTTTAACTTATGATATAGGTTATCAACCTTTATATTATAGCGAGTTTCTATGGCGATTTCTTGTACTTAGAAACAGAAGTAAGTCACAATATCATTTTAGCGACATTCAATGTCAAAGACTTGTCTAAATATTGGAAATTAGAAAAAGATCAGATCACACCAGTAAACCATGACTAAAAGTAGTATAAAATTTTACTATAAGATGACAAAGTTACAAACACCATTGCTTAGGGAATTATTGCGGAATTTTTATTTTTCTACTCATTAACTTGTTACATGAAAACGATAAAGTGAGTATCAGAATCAGAACTTTATTTGCTAAAAATGTAGGTACAATATAAGATAACTTACACAAACACATAGGATCAGCTACATTTCATCTTTCAGCATGCAAATCATTAGGTACAATAATAAAATAAATAGAAAATGTCAACAACTTTTATTGTTAGCTCTATTTGCAGAGCTAACAATAAAAAAAACTATAGTCAAAAAATTATCACATAGTCATTAACAAATGACTATGACAAAATTAATATTATACATTTTATAAAATCATATTCAAGCCTGGTCAACTGTGATTATTTTTTAATCTTCGTTTATAATAATACTATTATGCATATTTTTCATAAATCCAAGAATTCCAATAGTTTGGGTTAAAATCTTATATTTTAAAAGACCTATCTAACGATGGCACAGAATAAAAATAAAACTTATACCCCATTTGCCTATATGGGAGGCCGGATATTTATGTTATCTCACAACGCAAAATTTACACCATAGGATACCATTATTATGAGCAAAATTAGGTACTATTTATTGTATTAGTAAAAAGTAAACAACCAGATATTTTAATTAGATACTTATGTACTTCTTGGACATTTTGATGACCTCAATAATGTTCATTTGTCTTGTTTATAAATTCATCCGTAAATATATTTACATAGTTTACAATTTTAACGCAGCCTATGTATGCATATGCAACAGAACTAAAAAAAATATTCTTTCGAATTTGAATTTTAGGGATCCGTCTTATTCTTTTTTCTACGATATTAAAAATAATGATTTGACATAGTAGGGATTTTTATTGGCCATATGTTTCTTTGTGGTAAAATAGATTTTTGGAAACTTATTTTTGCTACGATTTTCCTTGAGATAACAAATCTCGATTTAAATACAAAAATGTTTAAAAATATCACCAGGTGAGATAGTGGTCAAGCGTATGCCAGTAAACAGTAAAAAAAAAATATTAGTAGTTTTTTACCTAATTCATAAACATTTAATACTGGATTTAACACATCTTAGGACATGAAATCAATGTAGTGAGGAAAGAAATAATTGATCGTTTTGTCCAGTACCAAAAACCCATAAAAACAAAAAAGAAATACCGGTTCATGAAACGCGTAAGAAAACCTTAAAAAAAAAAATAAAGACGGAACCATACACCATTTTGTTCACCTAACAGCTCGACCTAATTAAATCTTAACTAGCAACGATATAAATTGAACCTTTTCTAAAGAAAGTATTCAGTGACACTTTTACTCTCAAGGCAAGTAAGTTGCCTACCATAGCTCATTCTTTCTTCACAGTCCTCAACAGTTTTGAAGAACCATGGCCCCATCTCCTCAAGAATCCATGGTGGAAGAGCACCCGAAGACAATTCCTCGTGGATTGACTGGTGAAGAATGTGTTATCAGTGGCATGTCTGGCTTGTTCCCGAAGTCAGACAGTGTGTTGGAGTTCAAGGAGAATCTTTATAATGGGGTAAGAAAAGTGTTTTTTTTTCTGTGCTCTGAATTGATTAATGGTGGGGTTAGCATGGAAAGTGAAAGAACTTCACTTACTTTCAGTACAAGGAATCATGATGGCATTGGCAACACATACAAAGGCTCAACGGTAGAGCCTTTTAAATAAATCCTACATAGTTTTGTATTTATTACTTAGGTTCACTGTTTAATAGTGACTGTTCACGATTATCCAGCAAGTAGTAGCCGTAGACCGTGGTGATCATTAGGCTAATACCAAATTAATAGATATTAGGCATAAGTCTATCTATGAATTAATAATAATTCAGATATTGATAAACAGAAGTTGATAAAACACGAAACACAGAATTATTATGATAATGGGACAGGGACTGGCCAGTACAGACTTGTTTGAAAATGGATAAGGGAAGTATTTGCCCAGCAGTGGAATATAATGGGCTATGGGCTAATGAGATAGTCAGATAAAGAAGGACAAGTGTAACTTCAAATGCTATCACCAGTTCGTTGCTAATCGTAGTAATTCTGAAGACATATTTTAAGACAAACAAAATGTGTCTTCCCCTTTTGTATTCTTAGATCAGTGGGATTCCCCGATGTTGTGGAGGTGGATGCGACTCCATGCTGAATTTGAAATGTATATTTTTATCTGTATCTCGCCGTATGGTGTCGGCCAGTGCAAAAAATACCATCTAGTTTGGGAGTACCTATAACCAAGTCATTTTATTCAACAGGTGGACATGGTAACTAATGAAAACATTCGCTGGGACATCGACCACCCTGAGATTCCGAAGCACTTCGGTATGATCACCGGAGTGGACCGCTTCGATGCTCAGTTCTTCAAAGTGCACTACAAGCAAGCGCTCATCATGGACCCGATGAGCAGGAAATTGTTGGAGCATGCGTATACCGCCATTTTTGATGCAGGTCAGTATTTAAAGGATTATATAGTTTTTCATGTTTCCTTTAGTTTGCCATGTGTTATTACTTTCCAGAATTTGATCCTTATTAGCTACACTTTCGGATGGTGTAATAATGCAGGGTGTTTTTTTTTCAAAATCAATCGATTTCTGGGTAGAAACAACGATTTTTCAAAAATCCAATAATGAAGTTTTACTTTTCATCAAAATCGGACTCGAGACTCCTTTCAGTGTTTTGCGATATTCCTAATAGTTTCGGATTTGGCCCTGAAGGCACACATTAAAAATTCACCCTGTATATCATGCTTGCGAGGAAACCTTTAGCTATCAACTAGGCCCAAATACGCGATTCATGGTACAAGCAGAAAGTCAAGACGCAAGACTTCAAGCTTCAACATCATCATCATCATATCAGCCGAAAGACGTCCACTGCTGGACTTCCCCAAGTGTTGCCACAATAACCGGTCCTATGTGACTTTATGCTTAGCAGTCATGTTTTTAAATATTACCAACAAAAATGAAGCAGTCAATCAGAATATTCAGTTTGGTGAATATTCTAGTTATTAAAAAACTACTATTTTTTTTTATGGAGATTCGATTTTTTTTATCCTACCACGTAAATAAAAAAAACTACAAATACTTATTGCACGTTTTCATCACCTTTTAATGTAACTTCAAATGAACCAGCAGAAAAAAACTGAACAATTTAAATTTTTTCTGTAGTAAAATACCCACTATCTTGCCTTGACAGGTATCAACCCAATGGAGCTCCGTGGAAAGAAAATCGGTGTCTTTATCGGAGCTGCCTTCTCTGAGTCGGAGAAAATTGTCATCTACGAGTCCATTCAACGCAACGGCTTTGGTATTACTGGGTAAGTTCATTTATTCATAAGGGCCCTTCCCGATCCGTCTATTGTCAACGCGAGCATGGTTGAAAAGCTTGTTGTTTCATCCTGCGCAGTGTTTAAAAACCAATGAGCAAGTTAGAACGCGATGACATTGAACGAAAAATAGTGTTCAAAAATTTCATAAAACTTGTTCCAGGTAATACGTGTTTTTGAAAAAGCCTTACAAGTTTGTGAGATAAATATTTGTCATTTAGAATTTCCATTACATGTGCAAGGATTTTATCAAGACGTTTTCTTTACTTTTAAATTAATGAGTACATTAAGAACGGCCAAATTTCAGGTAAAATTTGTGCAAAACAGACAAATTTCGGAAGCTTATACTGACTTTTTTCTCGTAAATTTTATTTCTTGCTTTGATTGAAACCTAGATAATATATAGTGCACAAGATACCTATTAGTTCAAAAAAAAAAGTTAGAAATTTTTCAACGGCATAGTCACGTATGAGCGTTTGTATGAAGGGTTGGCCGCCCTTAAGTGTTGATCTGCGTAAGCTTCCCAATTATTTTGGATCAGTTTTTAGTCAGGCAGATTGATGTTTAAGTTACTTGGAGCGATTGAATATCAGAGTGCCAATAATTATACTATACTAGCTTTTGCCCGTGACTTCGTACGCGCATATTCCGTTTTTTCCCGTTCCCATGGGAAATAATTAAGATAAAACTATCCTATCTTTTAAGTTGAATAAAAAAACAGATAGTTACGAATTTTGATCAAAATCGGTTCAGTAGTTTCAGAGTTTATCTTGAACATCGTGACATGAGATTTTTATATATACATATATGAAGCAACGTCCGCATTGACATCTCAGTCGCAATTTGTCAAAAATGTATAGATATTGAGTCTTTTTAGTCAAATTACGACTGAGATGCGAATGCAAACATTACTTTAAAAAATTAGAAGGCCCTTGGACCTTTCCTATTTCTTTAAAAATATCAGCGTGATGATCGAGGTGAATTGAATTTGACGTGAGTTATCAATCCCTGGCATTAGGTACATAGTACATTCCATGGTCTTCTTCATTTTTTTTGAGTAAATCGTCAACTCCTTATACTCTTACGTTAATTGCAGCGTCGGTGGAATTACTTAAATCCCCCAAAGTACAGGTGTATGAGCACTTGGGGCACTCCAACGTGTGGCTCGTGTTCTGAACAGGAACACTTCACTCACATTGAGTATCCGATGGGTCTATGAAACCCCATTTTGCCAGATTGTGTTTGCAGCGGCCTTCCTGGGTACGCAACTGGTTCAGTGGCTTCCATATAGACCATCGCAGATCACATCCAGGTGACAGATGTTCCTAGGGATGCAAGTAGTCGGGTGGTGGTTGGTGATGCTCTTCTCAGAGTTGGGTTCTTGCGTTAGATAGACGGTCTTGGATGGTGTGGTTAGAAGATACAATTTCACTTTACCTTAGATCTTACGAGACATTTTTACAGAATAGATAAACAGGTTCTAAGCGTAAAGTATGATCTAGCTATAGTACTATATTCTGTAACAATCATACCATTAAAACTAAGGCGAAGGAACCTGTCAATCCTATAGAATACCTCAGAAAATCCATTTAAACTTCAAAACTTATTTATTACTCTCAAAAGTTATCACAAACTCTAACACTTATGTCTTAAAATTAACCCCTTCAGAACAAACAATACCATTTCATTTCATTTCATTTATTCATAACTAGCTGACCCGCGCGGCTTCGCTCCCGTCAACTGGCTACTCTACCTACCGACCCTAACCTACCTACCCTACCTACCTACCATACAAACCTACCATAGCTACCCTACCTCACCTACCTTACCTACCTACATACTCATTTTTTTTTGTATTTTAATTCTTATTATGCTATTCCGGACGAAGGAATTAGTCTTCGTCCCGAATAAAACACAAAAACTATGAAAATCGGTCGAGCCGTTCTTGAGTTAGTTAGAATAGTGTTCGAACAAACCCGACTTTGAGAATTTTGCTATATTGTGAAAGATTCGACCTTTTTCTAGAAGACATTTTTATATCAGCGAGACAGAAATGAAACAAAAATAACTTTTTACAAAAAATGTAACCGACTTCCAAAACAAAACACTACAAAGTATAAAATAACTTTAATTTCGGAAGTCGGTGTTTTTAGTTTTTTCGCTTTTTGACACCGACTTTTTTAGTGGTACCTGCGTACCCATTCACAGCGTACTGGCGTGATGTTATGTTATGAAAATAAAACTTACTAAGTGCTTTCGGTGTAAAGGTCTCGTCAATACGAATGAAATAAGCCCAAACACTTGGTAGTTCCTACATACCGATGTGGAGTTCCCTTGACTCTCTGTCGTCTCCATCATCAGGTCTGATCCAAACTTTCATTCTTTTGTAGTATCACCCGATATACACACGAATATAAAGTTTTTACCAAATACGTGCCTACAATTTTCGAGAGTTGCCCTCGATTTCTCAGGGTTTCCATCATCAGATCCTGACGTGGTGGCAATGGGACCACACGGGAAGCACCAGCTTTCAAATAAAAAAAGAATCATGAAAATCGGTTCATCCAGTCGGTTAATATGAGGTAACAAACATAAAAAAAATACAGTCGAATTGATAACCTCCTCCTTTTTTTGAAGTCGGTTAATAAACTGAAGGAAGACGGACAGCGGTGGCTTATTAATAAATAGGGTTCCGTTAGCAACCTTGGGTCGGAACCCTAAAAATCAACTTGGTTCGCACGAATCAAGATCGTACGCGAAGGCTTAAATAATAGGGTCCCATTAGCAACTTTGGCACGGAACCCTATAATTTGCCTTGGCTCGCAAATCGATCCGTCTGATACTTAGCACGAATTAAAAACTTAGTTGCGGGCAATCTGGGAGTCTTTAAGACAAAAGTGAATAGGTTGCTTCTAGGCAAACGTGCTCCATCTTCAACCTCATCATCGCTTACCATCAGGTGAGATAGTGGTCAAACGTATGCCTATCTATAGTAAATAAAAAAAATCTACTCCGTATCACCTAACCACAGAGAACTAATGATAACTCGATTTGACAGTTACTGTGAAATCGTGTTGTCATTCATTCTTAGTTCGGGTTCGGGATTAATCGTAAGTCTGTAGGTGATACGGAGTAGAATACGTCCGCAACTAAGCCCGAAACTACGGACTTCGGACTTAGAGAGTAGCCCTAGCAAAATCGATCGCTCCCGTCACCGTGACCACCTTTGGTACGGTACCTTATTATTATTAGCCTTGTTTAGTAAATCGAACCGTTCGTTGCTTCGCTCTAAACGGAATCATTCGCGGAGGCCTTAGAAGAAGGGTCCTATCAGCACCTTTGGTACGAAACCCTACAGGCCTGATCCGCAAGTCGAACCGTCCAGTACTTCACAAAACTACTGAGTTCTAAATCAGTTTAAGACTCTACGATAAAAGCACTTTAAACGAAACCAGCACACCTCAGAGATTTAAGCAATTTTGGCCCCTATTCTTTTAAGACCTTCCAGAGGCCAAATCGAAATTCCTACGAACTACGACAGTGTTTAATAATCGTGTGAGGTCATTCTCCAGCGGAAAATCTTAACACCGCAATTCAGAAAAACGCGTCATCAGTGCAACGCCATCTATCGACCATGTAAACAGACAAAATATTTGGCAGCAGAAGACGTTAAATAAGAAGCCCGTATGTAACGATAAATAACGATAAGGTATTAAAATGTTTACTTTTATTTTGCTACGTCTACGTATTAAAAGTTTCACAAATAACTCAATGAATGTGTTTTGGTGTAACATTCATGCTTTCATGCATTTTTTGGATCCTCAATAGATGGCGCTCTGACTGATCAGAACACAGTAGGAAGTTTCTTACTAAACTAAAAATAAAATATATTTTGATTTTGTGGATCGATTGTAACGATAAATAATGAAAAGGTATAAAAATGGTAACTTTTATTTTGCCACGTATTAATAGTTTCACGAATAACACAACAATTTTGAATGCTTTCGTGCATTTTATTTTTTTCTCAATAGATGGCGCTCTGACTCATCAGAATACATTAGGAAGTTTCTTCCTAAACTTAAAAATTCAATATCTTTTGATTTTGTAGTTCGATTTTGATTAAATAAACGCTAAATGTTACTCGGGTTATCACTTAATATTTTTAAGTACTTAGATTTGCAATCCAATATGTGGTTTATGCGTGATGCTCCCACAAACGCACAGACAAACAGACAAAAATTTCAAAAATTGCATTTTTCATGGAAAAATATTCAATGTACAGACACGGTTAGTCTACGATTTTATTATATGTATAGATAAAATTTACATTGTGTCGAATTTATACATATGCAATAAACTATCAAATACAAAGAATTATGAATTAGCCTTCCTAGTGAAAATCAAAGTACCTAAAGTGCGGAAACAGTTTTAAATATTATGACAAAACAGTATATAATACAATTTCAACAGGTTTAAAATATAATGTCAAAACAGTTTTCAATATAATTTCAACAGGTGTAAAATATAATGTCAAACAGTTTTCAATATATTGTCAAAATAGTTTAAAAAAATGTCAAGAGATTCTAATAATATATAAAAAAAAATAAGTTTATTTCAATTATTTTTACATTGTTAAACAAAAATTGTAGGCTATATTTAAACAATACAAAAGAATTAGACATCTGTAGCCGAACTAGGCAAAAGCCTGTATTTCGGTTATCAGCACCAATCCCCTCAAATAATTTGTAATAATACTAGCCATCAAGCGGAAATGTTAAGTATATAAAACAATAATTAAAAGAGAAACAAAAGAAAAAAAACAATAAAATCATAAATTCAAAAATAAGTACAAAAATCATTGAAGCAAGATTATTAATCAGAAACCATAAAAACATTAAATTAAAAGTAATCAGAAACTATAAATGCATTAAATTAAAATTATAAAATCAATACAATTAATTCATTACTATAAAATTACCAGAATAAAATTGAAACAAATTAATAAAATCAATGAAAAGAAGCATTAAAATTTACAAAAACATCACAATACATAAAACGCAAAAATTAAATCATTATATCATTAAAATATATCATTTGGAACGAAACAATACATCAATAAATTATAATTTTCAAAAAAAAATATATGTATCCTACTAATATTATAAATGTGAAAGTTTGTATGTTTGTGCCTCAATCAGGCCAAACCCGCTGAAGGGATTTGGATAAAATTTGGCACACAAATAGTTCACATACTAGAATCAAACATAGGCTACTTTTTATCCCGGTAAAAGGCATGGCTTAATGGAGACTGAGGAGGAAGTGGAAACCCAGCGCTCCTGCTGCCTTAGTACTTCAGATTCACACCAGGAGAACAGAAACATGTCGTAGTAATTCTGGGGCTGAAATTGGGAGCGCTAAAGATTCACAAGTACCAGGAGAACAGAACGATGTTAAAGTATTTTTGGGCTAGAATATATATTTTTTTTAACCATCGAACAGAAGCATGTATGCTGAAGTTTTTTCCGGGCTCGAATTGTAAACGCTATAGATTCACATGTGACACGAGACCAGAAATATGTCGAAGTATTTCTTTGGCTGAATCTATGAGCGCTAAAGATTCACAAGTACCAGGAGACCATGAACATGTAGAAAGATTTCCGGAGCTTGAATTGTGACCAGTTAGAACTCAAAAGTACCAGGAGACCAGAAATATGTCGAAGTATTTTCGGGGCTAGGTTTGTGAATGCTAAAGATTCATATATACCAGGAGACCAGAAACATGTCGAAGTATTTTCAGGGTTGGAATTGTGAGCAGTTAGGATTCAAAAGCACCAGGAGATTAGATACGTGTAGAAATATTTGCGGGGCTGGAATAATGAGCGCTACAGATTCACAAGTACCAGGAGAACAGAACGATGTTAAAGTATTTTTGGGCTAGAATATAAATTTGTTCTTTTTTTAAACTGTCAAACAGAACTATGTATGTCGATGTTTTTTTCCGGGCTGTACTTGTAAATGCTATAGATACACAAGTAACAGGAGACTAGAAACATGTCAAAGTACTTTTTTGGCCGAAATTGTGAGCGTTAAAGATTCACAAGTACCAGGAGACCAGAAACATGTCGAAATATTTCCGGCGCTAGAATCGTGAGCGGCTGGGATTCAAAAGTACCAGAACTACAGAAAAATGTCGAAGTATTTTCTGGCCTCGAATTATGAGCGGTAAAGATTCATTATGTACCAGGAGACCAAAAACATGTCGAAGTATTTTCGTGGCTAAGATTGTGAATGCTAAAGATTCACAAGTACCAGGAGACCAGACACATGTCGGAGCAAGAATTATGAGCGGTAAGGATTCAAAAGTACCAGAACTACAGAAAAATGTAGAGGTATTTTCCGGGCCGGAATTATGAGCGTTAAAGATTCACAAGTACCGGCGCTGGAATCGTGAGCGGCTGGGATTCAAAAGTACCAGAACTACAGAAAAATGTCAAAGTATTTTCTGGCCTCGAATTATGAGCGGTAAAGATTCATTATGTACCAGGAGACCAAAAACATGTCGAAGTATTTTCGTGACTAGGATTGTGATTGCTAAAGATTCACAAGTACCAGAATACCAAAAACAGCTCGAAGTAGTTCCGGGGCTGAAAGTACGGACAGTAAAGACTCACAAACTATTAGACTAAAGAATCATGAACATGAATTGCCGAGAATGAGAATTTGGGACATAGAAATTGCACAACACCTCTAAAGTCTACGCAGACGAAGTCGCGGGCGAAGTGCTAGTATATATATATTTATACATTTATCACATCACATCTCAATAGTGTGTATGAGTGTCCTCTCTTTGTGTGATATGATTATGTGTGTGAATGAGTGTGAGAGGTGTGTGACTGTGATAAGCAAGCAATCACTTTGGTATATATAGCAGCAATTCAGTCTCTTCGTAAGAAAGCTTGAGCAAGTATTCGGTCACCTTTTTCTTACATTGTGTTTTAGTCAAGGAGTAGATGTTTATAGCTCTGTTTATCTTATTGTAGATGTAAGGTCCAATAAAGTTGTCAAACTTAGTGCTAAAACTAGTAGTGGCAATATTTCTCAATAGTTTTAAATAAGTTGGTGTTATAAACCAGGACCTTTAGCTCAGAAAGCAAATTATTAAATGTCTGTACAGCTTGGTATTTCGAGCAATGCTGACCACGACCGCTCGCTGCCAACTCCCATCAAAAAGTGCCTGATCCGTGCCAAGCATCCGCAACTGTCGCCACCAGTGTGGCCAGTGCAAAGAATTCAATCTCCCGATTATTTATTTAGTTACGCATTTCTGCCGTCAATATGGCTAGTACAAAAATTTTAAACTGTAGATCGATTTGATTAGAAGATTTTAAACCGTGTTGTTTCATTTATATTAATAAAACCTTACAATCCCTAGCATTAGGTTCAATTACTTACGTATTTCACTTCTCTTACGTATTTGCTGTGAGATTGTTCTAGAACAAAGCGACAGTCTAAGCGTGTTAGTGCATGAACTCAGCTATGGGCGTTTGTGCACTACAAGGAATTTATTGTCCAGATACAGTCCGATTTTTTACGGTCCGATATGGCACGCCATAAATGTACCTATATCCTGTCAGAATCCGTAAGGACCGATTGGGGCCAAATCGTCCTAACCGTCAAAATCCGTAAGGCCCTATTGGGGCCAAGCCAACTCGCGCGGTGTAAACGATATTTATACGCGTCTTACGGATTATTTTCGTTTATTTTTAATTTTGTTTTGTTATTTTATTTTTTGTATTTTTTTTATTATTACCCCAGTTAATTAACAAAACAAAGGTCCTTCAGATGTAGTTTGTGCACTATATGTAATTTTACCGCCTGACATTTTACTTTTCCTTTTTCCGGACCGTTTTTTTTACATTCCAAGAAGTCATCGTTCCTAGCGTTATTACGCGTGCGTGAGCTACCCTAAACTACGCCGCACCAATCCGTGTAAAGACGGACAAGTGCACAAGCTAATTATCCGTTGTTTTTGCCATGCCTGATCGGACCGTAAAAAATCGGACTGCCGAACAGTAAAATTCCTTGTAGTGCACAAACGCCCTATGAATATGAATATCGAAAACAAAAACCAAAAAAAAAACAAACCAAAAAAAAAGTCGTGCAGCGTTTGTTGCAAAGCATCTCATTTATTATTTCTAGCTTTGTCGAACGCTGTACAGATGCATAACCTCGTCTGTTTTTGAAAAAAATCAGGTATCTATTGATGTTTTTTGACTACCATACCATCATAACAAGGACAAAAGTGATGTTTGCTTATTTTTACACACGTTTCAAATGTACTACACATCAGACCTTTTTAAAGGGCATCGAATAGAATAATATTTAGGAACACGTATTTTCACTTACACTCTTTATTGTAGGCTAAAATAAATATGAAGATAAATGACGAATGTTCAAATTGATGTTTCAGGCCACAAAACTCATAGGACTACAATTACAAACTGTCAAATACAAATATTATATCAGTAAAAAAAAAACTAAAATTATTAATTATTACTTTTAGTCTATATTGTCCCACCACTAGGGAAGGCCTCTACCATATTTTTACAGTCAACTATATCTGATTAAATACATTGAATTACATTAAAAAAAACATAGATCAGTCGTTATCAAAAATGTACTTACAAAAATCTTCCTAAGATTTATGTCCCAAAAATTAGCCAGTCTTCCAAAATCCTACCGCGTTTTATGCCTCAAGGAAACTAAACACTGATTTAGTGAGCATGCCAATTTATTTTCGTTTCCAATGGCAGTAAATTAACCAGAACAGAGCATCGCAGGCGCCGAAACTAGGTGTAATTCTATTAGGAGTTTAATTCAATCTAGTAAATTATTTTCTAAACGAATTTTGGACGTGTTTAGCTGTTGTAACTGCGTTAGTGGGGAATGGATGAAAGTTTCTACCGGTTAGCGGTTAATGTGATGGGATTGAGTGATATTTTAAACATATTAACTCATTTAATACATAATTATATAGTTTTATACATAGTTATGTGAAGAAGTGCTTTCGTTTGTAATTATTTATCTTTGTAATTTCTTACAAATAGACTGAGAAAAGTGAAACTTAAATTATTAGGATAATTATGTTAGTGTTTGTTTTTTGTGAGTAAATTCATAATACCTTATTAGGCACATTTTCTTTTTTCTTTGACCTCTATTTTCCCACTGCTGGGCAAATGTCTCCCCCATTGCTTTCCAATGCTCTTTGTGTTTTGCCATGACCAGCTAATCCGTCAGACAGACTAAATCGTTACCAGCATTTCGATGGCCTGTCTCGACTACGACCCCCGTCTTCAGGCACCAATTGTGTGACGATCCTGGGATTGAGTGTGTGTTATGTGTCTTCAAAATAATCCTAACCGGTGATTTTTCATTGGCACACGTGTGTGCCATTGGGCGTCAACTGAAATTGACGCATAATGGCATCTCACATGCCATACCAAATCACGCGGTTTAAACTTCTTTTTTAAAAAAACGCAGTGTTTAATATCCTATGGCCCCCGATCGACCAAAAAACATATAAAAAAATAGATATATAAAAAACCCAAGATACACACTCAGCATCTCAAAAACGTCCGCAAAAAACAAGCGCAAAATGTGTAATTGTGCGCTACTTTCAAACAGTCTCGCATCGCTCGCCATAATGCACTGCTTTGTAAAAACAACTTTAAGCGATCCGTGTAAGGTTGAATTTGCAAAAGAAATTGCGCATCACTCGCCTTACTGCACTGCTTTGGAAAAAACAACTTTAAGCGATCCGTGTAAGGTTGAATTTGCAAAATTGTTTATAGTATAACTACACACAACTCACACATGACACTTGATACATGTCAGTTTTTGACGACAGTTTCGAGTGTTGCATTTGTTCGAGACCAAATACTCTCATAATGTATGCGCATTAGAAACGTCAAATTAACTCTGTATTTATCTTATAAAAACAAAATGAGCTTGTTGTAAAAATAAAACGATGTTTGAATCTAATACACGATTTTTCTTGAAAAATAAAATTTGAAAATCCAATTTAAATATTAAATTAGATTATTATATGCATGCTTTATTTTACAGTCCTTTAATATCTCGTGTAAATTCCACAAATGAAACACAATGGGTATTTTGATATTTTAAAATAGTTTCAGCTAATTAGTTCAAAACACGTATTTACTATGTTAATTTGGCTCAAATTAAACTGCCCAGACAAAAACGACCTTCCAAAAACAACGGTTACACAAAGACTGGAACACATCTCGTTACCCGAGTTACTTACTGAAAAATACATACCAATTACTTTAGTGTCCTCGCAAAAAACGCCTTGTACGAGGTAATGCATATCTCTTAATTAACCTTCCAAGTCCTGGTGTGTCAAGGTCAGAGGTCAGACCCCACAATTTATACGTAGATGTGGGTTGGAAGATTTACGAGGCCACCTGCGTGTGCTCCTTATCACTACCCTATTGTGCGAAAGAATGTTCTTTTATCTGTATCATGGCGTTCACTAACCATCGTCAGATATTCCTAAAGCGAAAACACATCGAATTGTATATCTTGCTCCTCCTAACTTACGTTGCTCAAGCTTGAAGCACTAGCTAAGTGGCATTCCGTAGCAAGGCCATTATCAAAACGTCAATATTGTATGAGATTGGCAAACTCTGTCGAAATTTCACTTGATCAATTCCTTGTGTACATACAGTAGAATCCGATTATAACGACGGCCAAGGGACCGGTGATATTACGTCGTACTAACCGAAAGTCATACTAAACGAACTGACAATTTCATAGTGGCTCATATTAAAACCAAACACATTTCATAATTATGTCGCTAAAAACGGTTGGTTGTTATATGTATCGTCGTACTAAACGGACTACACTGTATTGGCAAACGCATTTGCTGATAAAATGGCACTTGTCAAGGAGCTCAGCCCGTCATTACCTACGGTACTTAGACCTTTTTTTATCGATGGGAAATCATAAAACGAATCCTCCCGCTCTGGGCGAAGCAAAAGGGAGTGTCAGACTCTTACTGATTAAAACCCATCCGTGTTCCTGCGTTCCTGCTAGTGCCCTTTGCGTTTCAGGGCCGCGGTGACCCTTTCGAAGAAATTCCGCAACCCTGGCAGACACTGGCCCTAGCGGACCCCTTCTTCTATACTGACATCTCTTTGAGGCGCGCATGGAACACAACGCGCCGTCGACTCGTGCCTGGTTCTGATCGGACAGCGAGCCACCCAATGCTCGCCGTCCGCAGGCCCGCGCCTACGGTGGCCGAGAATCGCCCTGCGACTCCCGACGCCCGGGGCGTCTTCTTCTGTTGCGACGGCTGGGGCGTGAGGTTTCCCTTTCTTTCACACGTTCGGCCTCCTCCTTTGCTAGCATTACTGCTTCGCAGAACGAGGTGACCGCTTCCACGGTACTTAGACCTGCATGCCAATTCTACTAATCTTGAAGCAAGGTTCGCATTCGCATGTCAGTCGCAATCTGTCAAAAATGAATGGAATCAATTCAAAAATTGTAAAATTGGCCCACTGAGACTAATAGACAAATGACATTCTGTCAGCGTTTTGACAATCGCCGTCGCCACGCTAACGTAACGCAAGCGACTGTCAAACATTAAACATGTTTGGCTTTCATGATTGTGATTAATCCGTTGTATTTTGGTTTTTTTTTTACTATAGATTGGCATACGTATACGTTTGACCACTATCTCACCTGATGGTAAGCGATGATGCGGTCGAAGATGGAGCACGTTTGCCTAGAAGCAACCTATTCACTTTTGTCTTAAAGACTCCCAGGTTGTAGCTGTTGTAGGTTGTTTTCGACAAACGTATTTGCTGTTATAATGACACTATCTAATTCTAGAGCCTTGGTCACTCACCAAGTTGCAAAAATTTCGCTTTGGGTTTGACAAGAGAAATAAGTATTTGTTGGGTATCCATTATCATCTGCCTAGCTTTTTCACAACTATATTGGGGTCGGCTTCCATTCAAACCGGAATCAGCTGAGTACCTGTATTTTACGTGGAGTGGCTGCCTAACAGAACTCTACAACCCATTAACTGGGTAACACGTTACTTTTCGGCAAGGCTGAAGTCAGATTTACTCGTCATCATCATCATCATATCAGCCTAAAGACGTTCACTGCTGGACATAGGCCTCGCCCAAAAGTGGGGGGGTTGCCATAATCGCCACGCTTGGCAGGCCGGTTGGCGATCGCAATGTATGGTGTTGAGTTTTACATAGAAGCTGCTGCCCATTCTCTGACGAGTCCCTTAGTCACCTCTTACGATACCCACGCGAAGTGATGGGATGGTATTATTCTTTTGCGGCACCACACGGTACCAGCCGACATCATACGGCATAGATTACTCAATGATCAGATCAGATTTACTGGCTTCTGACAATCCGTAACGACTGCCAAAGATCCAAAACTGACAGCCGGGACCAACGGCTTAGCGTGCTATCTAAAACACGGAGCGAACTCGGTATGTTAAGATGGTCATGCAATTAGAGACCAACCTTAGCAAGCATTGCTTTACCTTAAAGATTGACCCATATCTCCATATTTTGTGAAATTCCAAGAATAAAATAGAAGACAACCCCCCCCCATTAAAAAAGAACGTAGTAATCATAAAATAGCGCTAAACGTTATTATTATGCTCCATTCCACATTACTCCATTATAAGCTGAGGTTCTATTATGGGTTTCACAACAGGGCTGCGATGACCAACAATTCAAAAATAAAATTAGCGGCCCGCTATTAAATCAAAATGTTATTTACTTAACTATACGCATCGTCGGGCTAGACTGATATTATAAAGCACTAATGGATGGGTCGGTTTGGCCTCCAGCGTGTTTTGATGACCCCTTAAATCATATTTGCTTTAACTAAATTCATTTAAGGGTAAATTTATTTTAGACTACATTTTTGCCGCTGGTTTGGCTCCGACGGTGAATCCCCCTTTTTCATTGAAATTATCGATAAACGTCTGCTTGGCAGTCGTTACGGATTGTCAGAAGCATTACATCTGACTCCAGTCTTGCCAAGAAGTAACGTGTTACCCAGTTAATGGGTTGTCGATGTCTGTTAGGCAGCCGCTCCACGTAAAATATTGGTAAGCTGAATCAGGTTTGATTGGAAGCCGACCCCAATATAGTTGGGAAAAGGCTAGGCAGATGATGATCGATAGACGTCTGTTTAGTTTTCCTGATGTGAGGTAAAATGGTTTATGTATCATTTTGCATCAGCTGAAAACATACAAAAAAGAACAGACAAAGTGCGAGTCGGACTCGCGTGCAAACGTTTCCGAACAGATTTTTTAAACATGTTATTTTAAAACTTCAGACTTTACATAGGTTTTCCTGTAATCTGTAGGTATAGAACTATTATCTGCATTTTTAATTTTAGGCTCAGTATTTTCATGGTCATTTTTGGTTTAATTTCTTAAATAACTTCAAAATTGTCTATTTTTAAATATTGAAAAAAAATATAATTAAATTCTCACTGTACGCCCCTGATTTGTCACACGATACAGTTTAAAAAACTTTTTTTTATTTTATTGTTGACCCCCAAAAGTGACCCCCATACTAAAAAAATATTTATTTACGTACCGCGTCTGTGTTTGGGTCACAAAAGTCCATATGTATATCAAATTTCAACAGAATCGGTCTAGTAGATCTGGAGAAAACTGGCTGTGTCAGTCGGACAGACAGACAGACACCCGTGTGATCCTATAAGGGTTCCGTTTTTTACGGATGTCCGGAACCCTAAAAAACAGTTGAATTGAGAAGCTTCTCCTTTTTAGGGTCCCGTAACTCAAAAGGAAAAAAACGGAATCCTTATCCTCACTTTGTTGTCCGTCCGTCCGTCTGTCTGTTAAGACCGGGAACGTTTGGAGGTATCGAATTTAAATTAAAACCATATACTCAGATCTACAGTCCCTTGAAGCTGTGAAAAAATCAAACTTCTTAGTAAGCGAAAAAAAAAAATAAGGCCGCTTATGCCACAAAAAACATAAGTATATTTCGACACCCTCAAGGGAATCAATTATAGGGTATTTTCCGTTATCCTAGAAATATTAAATTTGGCAAGTATCTTATACAACAAGTATCATCTGAAAACTATGTCATCTCTGACCTAGACTAGAGTCAAGAGCAAACCCATCACAAATAAGAAAAAAACTATACATTTGTAATTAAACATAAAAAATATTTTTATTTGTTATGGGTTTGCTCTTGACTCCAGTCTAGGTCAAAGATGACTGAGACAAAGTCTACGATGGAGCGAGCTTACCCAGAAGGAGCCTGTTCACTCTAACTTTGAAGAGATTAGGGTTGTAAGCGTTTGGAAACACGGACGCAGGCAGATAGTTCCACTCCTTTGCTGTGCGCATTATAAAAGACGTTTGGAAACGCTTAGTGCGAGTTGGTGGAATAGCAACAAGGTAGGGATGGTAAGATGCAGTGCGTCTGGATGTCCGATGGTAGAAGGGGGCCGGTGGGATGAGGTCGTGGAGTTCTTGGGCACACTCACCGAAGTACAATCTGTAGAAGACCGACAAGCAGGCAACCTTACGGCGATGAGCCAAGCTATGCAGCTTGGCATCCACCAGTTTTACGTCACCGATGAGCCTCTTAGCTCTGCGTTCCACCGAGTCAAGCGCGGCAAGCTGATACTTAGCTGAGCCATCCCAAAGGTGGCTACAATACTCCATGCAGGATCGGACTTGCGCTTTATACAGGGTTAAAAGCTGTCCAGGCCTGAAGTATCGCTTCACCCTATTTAGGATGCCCAGCTTTTTGGCCGCCGTTTGGGCTTTGTACTCGATGGTGGCGCCGAAGTTGAGACTGGATGTCAACTCCATGCCTAGGAGCTCGAGCCGATCAGTCACAGGAACAGATGCACCCCGAAAAGTAGGAGTTTGGTCAAAACGACTCCTTTTTGCGGTAAAAAGACACGCCTGTGTTTTGGTGGCGTTAAAAGTGACCACATTGTCATCACCCCACTGGGAGACAAGGCTTAAGGTCAAATTTGTCCGCTCTACCATGGCCTCTCTCAAGGAACGAACTTCATCCCCGCTGGTTGTTGCGCTGGACAAGTATCTCTCTGAAACCGTACTGTCGTCTGCGTACCCAACAAGACCAAGCTGAAGTAAGTCATTGATGTGCAGCAGGAAAAGAGTTGCAGAGAGAACAGATCCCTGAGGAACTCCAGCATCAATAGCCATGAGGTCAGAGGAGCAGCCGTCAACGACTACTCGGATCGACCGTTCACTCAGGAAGTCTGATATCCAGCTACAAAAACCAGCTGGGATGCCATAAGCAGGAAGCTTGCTCAGTAGACCTGCGTGCCAAACCCTGTCAAAGGCCTTCGAGATGTCGAGCGACACGGCAAGTGCTTCGCCGTGTCTCTCGATGGCCTCGCCCCAGCAGTGCGTGACATACACAAGAAGATCGCCAGTTGACCGTCCCCGGCGAAAGCCATATTGACGGTCACTGAAGAGATCATTGTCTTCAAGGTAGGTCAGCAGCTTACTGTTCAGAACCCTTTCCATAACCTTGCAAAGGATGGAGGTAATGGCGATCGGACGGTAATGGGCAGGGTCAGCACGGTCTCCTTTTTTGGGCACCGGTTGCACATTCGCAAGCTTCCATGATTTCGGCACCGTTCTTTTTTCAAGAGAGAGGCGGTACAGGCGTGCCAACACAGGAGACAGTTCAGGTGCACATTGCCTCAGCACTCTCGCTGGAATGCCGTCAGGCCCGCTGGCCTTATTCACGTCTAGACTGCACAATACTCTTCGGACCTCTTTAATGTGAACTGTGATCTCCGGCATCGAAGAGTCACAACGAGGTAAAGTCGGTGGTTGCTTGGAGCCAGCGTCCAGACGCGAATTGCTTGCAAAGAGAGTTGCAAATAAATTTGCTTTCTCACTTGCAGAGTGAGCCAGCGAGCCATCAGGTTTCAACATTGGAGGCAAAGTGGGTCGACAGAAATTCGTTTCAACCGCTTTCGACAGGGACCAAAACTGTTTACTACCTGGAGGGTGCAATGCTAGTTTGGCCCCAATACGTCCGACATGGTCAAAATGTGCCCTACGTAAAACCCGCTTGCAGAACTTAGCGGCAGAATTAAAGGCTCTTTTCCTCGCGCGAACCCTACGTGTTTTAACCTTTCGGTCGCGGGCCTTGATCCACGCTTGGTATGCAGACTCTTTACGGGCCTCAGCGTGGGCGCATTCTGCATTATACCAAGGCCGGGATTTGTGACCGAGCGGGATGTCGGAGAATGGAATAAAATACTCCATCCCTTGCCGAATGACGTCCGCAATCAAGTCAGCACAGCACGAAGGGTCACCCGAGGAGAAGCACACTTGCCGCCATGGATAAGATGCAAAAAAGTGCCGCATCTCATCCCAATCTGCTGACTCGTATCGCCATACTCGTCTCGTGCCTCTAGGACTCTTATCTGGAGGAGAGCAGGTCAATACGGATTTCACCAGGCAGTGGTCAGACGTTCCCAGCGGAGCTGAGACCGATACTGAATGACTGCCCGGATCAGTTGTCAGCAGAAGGTCCATATAGTCTTTATTTAAAGTAATATGTACCCACAAATTTGCACGGAACCCTTGGAGGGCGAAACTGACTCGCTAAGTAGTTACGGTAGAAGCTTTTTCTGTAACCTGTAATTAAAAACAAAAGGAGTCTTCCCTATGTTCATAATTCACGTACAAGGACGTTCAAAGCCGCGGTCGCTCTATTAGCATTTAAATTTAATCCCCAACTTCATTAAAAAAGTACACCATTTTGAAAAATAAACCTCTTTCCAAATTAAAATGGTCACTGTTCTGTAATATTCTTAATACAAAACTGTAATCTAGACCAAAAGAACTATTTTGCTAGAACTTAATATTATTTTTGCACGAACTTTTATTATTACATTAGGAAAAGGACGAAAATTACTGCTGTTTTTTCTTACGCGTTGCTAACAATATAGAAATAAATGTGAGTGGGTGTGATTAGGCAATATAGAAGTTCGGTTCCGTAGTTTTTTTATGTAATTAAGATTTTTCGCCATTTGCAATAAACGTATCAAAACAAGTTTCTAGTCTTCCGCTTCTTTCACTCGTTTTTAGGGTTCCGTACCCAAAGGTAACCAATGGAACCCTATTACTAAGCCTCCGCTGTCCATCCTCCTGTCTGTCAGCGAGCTGTATCTCAAGAACCGTGATAAGTAGACAGTTGAAATTTTCGCAGATTGTGTATCTCTGTATAAGGTTTGTGGCACGGAACCCTTCGTGTGCGAATCCGACTCACACTTGGCCGGTTTTTTAAACATTGTTCTATGGGAAAATTACTAGCCATCATTTAAACCTGTTATGGAATTTGATAATCTTTACACTTCACAAAATCCACAGCCGCATTGTAGCCACAATCCAAGTGTCATATAGTCAATCTGAACCTGTACTCAACAGCACAGGTGCAGATTGACTAAATGCAAGGATACAATTCAAATTGAAACTGAGTATCATGACATCAGTGAACTGCCTAAAAAATACATAAAAATAATCGCCAAATGCCCCAATTGGAAAATCCTTTTTTTGTTTTATTCTTAATTATGATGGCGACAAATAACAAAAAATACATCTGGGAGAAACCGGGGCGGATCAATAGCTAACTTTCACCAAACCCTGCAGAATCCTAAAACGGATCGCAATCTAACCGTGGTACGCAGGTGGCGTTCCCGACTCGACTAATAAGAAAATAATTATGAATGAAGGTCGAACCACTTGGCAATTTTGGTCGTTTATTAAAATGGTAATGAGCTGACTTGAGGTTTGTAATGAGAGTTCAAATGTAGTGTTTGGAGGTTAAGTGGAGTAGTGAAGATTATGAAGGTTTGAGGGTCCTTGAAGCCTAGTTGTATATAACGGAACAGACGTTTTGAAATTTAATATTTAATTTTATTTATTGTAATGCCTAATTACGTTTAAAGGCCTCCCACAAGGTAGACCGATGACCTGGCGAGGGTCACGGGAAGCCGATGGATGCGCGACGCACAGGACTGGTTGTGGCGACGTCTTTCAGCTGATATGATGATAATGAATGCCTAACTAACTAGCTCTACCAAGTTAACAAGACAACCAAGAACCATGATACCAAGTTTTGTATTCAGACTACCATGTCAAGTTTTCATTAGAACGTTTTCTGTTGCTGAAGCTCCTTGTTGCCTCCCATGAAATGTACCAACATTCCTACAAAAACAAATGATTACTTTTTGATATAATTTTAACGAGATAGTCACCCACCAGATACAACATCCGTCTGGACGGAGCAGACTCCCTTTGCAAATGAGGATGAGAAATTTTCCACCCTGATCTTCATAACTCTATAGCCACATTTTCAACCCATGACCTAATTCCAACTGAGGTCACTACAAAAATATCATCACACCATTCACACAAAGTGAAACCAATCCAAACAGAAGTGCCAAACGCAAGATATGATAAAAAATGACAGCACGTTCCCTCAAGAGCGATTGAGTCGTCCAACTGATTCTAACGCACGCCCATCCCTTCATTATACTTAGTATCGTATCCTTAACCTTGGAAGTGGTCGTAACTTTGACGAATACCATCATTTGTACAGTCTTCTTGAACAAAGGGCAAAGAAAAGAGAAGGTCCACTTGACGCGATCTGCCATGTACGCCATACGGTTTGAAGAAAAAGAATAGAATAGAATACTCTTTATTATGTACACCATATAAGTTACAGAAAAGATAGATGAGAAACATTACATAGGGTGACACAATGGGCGGCCTTACCGCTAAAAGCGTTATTTTCAAGACAACCTTTGGATGGATTTTAAAGAGAAAAAGAGAGACAGTGCTGTAGGTAGTCTTAGGTATACTATTTATTCATACATCAATACATACTAAATAGATAAATTTATACATTAATTATTATGAAACAAAAACAGAGAAATATAGTAAAAATGGTTAAAGAGAGAGATAGCGGTTCAAATGAAAAAAAGAAAAATAAAGATTCATTTTGAAAAAGCCTGAAGGCAATCTCTTGATTTGTAAAATAAGTTTCAACTAGTGCTGAGTGCACGCCACGTTGATCCAGAACAAACGAACGCAGGCAGATAACAAAACAGATGTACCGACAACCTAGTCTAACTAACATACAGGGATGAAGCAGCCCTTATTTTTCAAAGTCTTTTTTTCATGATTTTGCATATTTATTACAAAACCAAAATCAAAAGTCAAATCACGCTTATTTTTTATTCGCCAACCTTAACATAAAGACGTCCTCCATTACTTCGTAGTGTTTAAGCTGAAAGAAAAAGAATAGACGCAACAAACTCCACAGCGAAAAATCTTGATAAAGCCTCCAAATTAATGCACGCAGAAAAACAAGGTTAAAAAAACTAATCGTGCTAGTCGGACTAAAAGTGCGAGTCGGACTCGCCCACCGAGGGTTCCGTACAAAGTAGCTACAAATTACTTTAAATAGACTGCATTTTTTTAAATTATTTTATTACAAATGTGTAGTTTTCAGACTTTTCACTATACTTGTAGTATAAGACGGTATTACTTGCCAAATTTCATAGTTCTAGGTCAGCGGGAAATACCCTATTCATTTTGATTCCTATAAGAGTGTCGTCATATACGTTTTTAGCGGCATAAACGACCGTATCATTTTTTTTACGTTGACTTAGAAGTTTGATTTTCTGTCACAGCTGCAAGGAGCCATAGACCTGAGTACATATATGGTTTTAATTTCAACTTGATACCTCCACGGTCTTGACATACAGATGGACGGACAACAAAGTGATCCAATAAGGGTTCCGTTTTTCCTTTTGAGACACGGAACCCTAAAAATAACACTTTGAAGAACAAAAAAAGCCAAAATGAGTCATCATGTTCGCAGTAAGCCTTCTGCGTCACCTTCACAACTTCCCCTTAGGCGACTTAGCGCAGTAACTTTTTATTTTTGATGTAAAACAATAAATCTCTGATATGATCCGATCGCCTTCCATTCCAGATAGTTTCGCTTTACGATACTCGTACCTTCGCCTTTTCTCTTTCGGCTTTTATTTATTTCAGTTTTCTTTCGGGGATCGATGAGAAATGGTTTTCATCCTAAACTGGATCTTTGGCTTAGGTAAAGATCTGAGATCGACCTTTTAGAAAATAGGTTAGTGTGCTATAACTAGGGATCGGTGTAGGTAGTGCTATTTTGGGTCAATAGACCTGAACGATAATGATAATATTTTTCTGAATTTCGATGAATCAAATTAAGTTAAACAGTCTAAGATTTCGCACGACAACATGAAAAACTGGCCAAGTGCGAGTCAGACTCGCGTGCAAAGGGTTCCGAACGAATTTAATTTTTTTAACATGTTCTTTTAACATGTTTTTTTTTCTTGTGACTTCTAATAGTTTTTCCTGTAATTTTTAGGTAAAGATCTATTATGTCCATTTTTTTTCAAAATTTTAGGCTCAGTACTTTCGGAGATAAGGGGTGTATGGTCATTTTCGTCTAATTTCTTGAATAACTTCAAAACCATTTATTTTAAAATTATGAAAAAAATATAATTAAAATCCTTGAAGTAATTCATTTGATATATCACACGATATTGACCATTTTTTTTTTTTAATTTCCTGGTTTGACCCCCAAAAGTGACCCTCATACTAAAAATTTAATAATTTACGTAACGCGCCCGTGTTTGGGTCATAGAATTCCACATGTGTACCAAATTTCAACAGAATCGGTCCAGTGGATCCGGAGAAAACTGGCTGTGACAGACGGACAAACATCCGAGTGATCCTATAAGGGTTCCTTTTTTTTCGGAACCCTAAAAACTAATAATTTCCGTTATAACCTGATGGTCCCGCACGGTGTTATTTGCCATATTAGTTACTGATCATGGGATACAGAAGGCATATCCAATTATCCATGTTATGATCACACCACCGGTCACTTAATTTGCGGAATAGCTCCAATGGGTAACCAACGGAACCCTATTACTAAGGCTCCGCTGTCCGTCCGTCCGTCCAAGAGGTAGACAGTTGAAACTTTTACAGATTGTGTATTTCTACTGCCGCTATAAAAACAAATAATAAGAATTAAGGTTCATGGTACGGAACCCTTCGTGTGGGAGTCCGACTCGCACTTGGCCGGTTTTTTACAATTATTTATTACACCAACATTGCTGTAAAGAAAAACATCGTGTAGCAAAAGATATAGAAGAAGACGTGAGACATTTACCAATCCACACTAGGTCCGCGCGGTGTATTACAAGCAACACACTTTCGCAGAGAAGAGACCTCTTCCCAGCACTGAGATACTTAGATTTCAGCTAAGTATTGCTGTATTTCTTAGGAGTAAAATCATAAACAAAAAAATATATATTCTTCTTCTGGGGCAGTCGGGTAATAAATAATAAATTACCAAATAATTACAATAAATTACCATCAAGTTCTACAACCGATTGACAACGACTTCCTACAGAATGTTAAAATAGGCCGATTGTTTACAATTTTAAAATAAATCAGCCATTAGCATTAAAACAAAAGCCAAACAGTATACTAAATAAGGCCTATTATTAAAACCCCAAAATAAAGTGCATACATAATAAAAACAGTTCTTCAACGGAACATATTTATATTCATGATGAACGCGATTGACTCTCCGATGAACAAAAGGCTATAAAACATTTACGGCGACATGCATTAACGAGACTTCCGAATGCACTGGTAAATATTTATACGTTTCGGGAAGCGTATTTACGAAACTACATAATGGCGGGTTGAAAGGTGAAATGTTGTTTTATTTTTGGTGTTATGTCAACGAAAATGTTGGTATTTTATATAGAAGCAAGTTCGCTGTGTATTTCTTGCATAAACTGTAATCTGTATTTTAATAATTTGTATAGAGTCATGATAACAGGGTCCAATTTAAATTTTAGTCTCAAGTCCCGGGTAGTTCACCCCACTACCTACTGCCATGTAGTTCTGCTCATATCAAAACTACTGCAGTTTGCACCGAGCGAAATTCTTACCGAATGCTAAATCCATCCAGTTTTCAAGTTGTTTCTATAGTTTTGTAGATCATAAATTTAATATAGCTTAATTACTTACACACTTACACGTCATTAACGATACATTTGCAACTGTATACGGTTCTATTATCTTCAAACCTTCACCTATTTGCTACTTTTTAACGACTTCATTCATAAATTGAAAGTTAACATTTCCAAGAAATCCGTGTCACACGTCCGTGTTCGCGCCTTCTCAGGTACGGCGTGGACACGGACGTGTGTGAACGATTTTATACAAAAATAATAATAGTAATTGTTTATTCACAAAACTTATAGATTGAACTTACAATACAATTGTTGCAAGAAACTGTCCAAAAATTTATATAACCCTGCCTCTTAAACTAGGATAAATCTGTATTTTAAGAGAGTGTTCGGCCAAGTAATTCTTTAGACGTGATATAGTACAGTAAATATACGCATCGATATTGTTTTGAGCTCCGAACGGACCATGGCCCATCCATGTTTCGGGCACACCCCAGATGCGTGTCGGTTAACCGTTAAACGGCTATCATTACAGCAACTATCAAATATTCTGAACAGTACGTCTACCATGAGTTTTATCAATCTATAGTCGCTAGCGACTGTAGTTAAAAAATATATGAAAACTTTTTTTAGTTGTTAACTAAAGCTTTACTTGCAACTTGCTTGCTTGTTAGTTAACAACTTAAACAAATAAATTAGAAACTTTTTTTTTTAAAGTGTTCATACATTTTTTTTTACTATAGTCGCTAGTGAATATAGATTGATAAAACTCATGGTAGACGTACTGGAATAAATAAATACGCTTCTCAGTTTATTTGCTTCATTGAAATTTTGTTTTTTGGAAATGTTCAATTTGGTTTTCAGTTTCGGTACAATTTTTGTGTCTCCATACCTTTTGCTTTGTTTGATCATTTATATGGGTATACTACATAAATACGAAAAACTTTATTCAGTCAGTCACAAATACGAATTTCAGAATACCGATTTTCATAATTCCGAATGGTCCAACATTCCCAATATAAGAAATCCAATTTATCATTCATCCTATTTTTATAATTCAGAAATTTCAGTATTCCTAACGATTAAAATTACTATTCTCAAAATACCGAATTTCAATAGAAAAAATCCGACTTAATGATAATTCGAAACATCAAAAATACGAATTCCGATTACTAAACGGCCGTTTAATTAGAATTCCGAAATAGAAATGCTAGCATTAAAAAAACGAATGACAAATGCGTTTTGCCATTAAAAAAACAAAACTTTGCAAACAAGCATGCAGTAAGCATGTGGCATTCAAGCAAACAAGCGAGCATGCAAGTAAGCGTGCAAGGAAGCACGCAGCATGCAAGCAAGAATGCAGCATGCAAACGAACATGCAAGCAAGCATGCAAGCAAGCATGCAAGCAAGCATGCAAGCAAGCATGCAAGCAAGCATGCAAGCAAGCATGCAAGCAAGCATGCAAGCAAGCATGCAAGCAAGCAAGCATGCAAGCAAGCAGGCAAGCAAGCATGCAAGCAAGCATGCAAGCAAGCATGCAGTATGCAAGCGGGCATGCAACAAAGCATGCATGATTTCTGTCACGGCTCCGGCGCTGCGGGGCTCCGGCGGTCCCTTGCGAACTTATCATCGCAGATAGTTTTAACGTCCGCCGCCGCTGCTGAGGCTGGCCGGCCAGCAAGCTGAAGCTGCGGTGCATCACCTGCTCCTCAGCTCGTGGGCCGCCTTGCCCCTCCGCGCCTACGCGGGCTTAAACTTCACTCTAGGGGTAGGGCAGACAAGTCTATGTGGAGTCTGTTTTACAGCAATTCGTTTCTGTCACTTACTTCTGTAGCACAACATACTAACTACTACTGTTAAAGACAATTTTTAATTTTAATTTAAGACAATTTTTGTTTCAGACAAATTTTATGTTTTAAAATGCTTAAAAATATTCGTTCAAAGAAGATTATGCCAAGTGTATCGTCAGTTAATTTAATCAACCTTAGGTTTAATCGAACAAATCATAGGTGAATTCTCCTTTTTGGATTTCTTTAATTAGTTATTACAAAAATCTGTGAAATGATCTTTAGGTATTTTAAACAGTAGGTCTTTTGACCTCAGTTATCTCGAAAATAGTTAGAATAACTTTAGATATTATATTATGTATCCAACTGAATATAAAAAATTGAATCAATATCAGAATCCAAGTTTAGCAGTTTATTCGAAGTATTGAAAATCGGAATGTCGTTTTACGAACCGAGAACCCATCGAGCATTTGATTCTTTGGACGTATGAAAATCGGAAAACAAACAAATTGCATTTACGACTTTCGGTAAAATTAAATTCGTGATTATAATAGACATTATAATTCTTAGGTATTATGAAATTCGGACTTTTGAAAATCGGAACATAGAAATTCGGAAAAAAATATTTAGGAGTATTTGGGTGTTCCCTATTTATATAGATATGCTGTTGGCGATTGTTAAAATTACTTTATTATGGACAAACCAATGTTTGAAACTAAAACCAGTAGTACTAGTATATACACAGGCGGTCAAAATAATTGACTATTGAATTTATGGACACTCACAAGTACATAGGCCTCTTTGGTTAACCTATCAAAAATACGCACCACAACTACTACGCTTTCTTTCGCTGTCCTTTTCGATCCAAATGTTAGAGAAAGAGAGAAAGAAAACATGTTTTTTAGACACAA
Organism: Lacanobia wlatinum; assembly: GCA_947578705.1. Classification (NCBI taxonomy): domain Eukaryota; kingdom Metazoa; phylum Arthropoda; class Insecta; order Lepidoptera; family Noctuidae; genus Lacanobia; species Lacanobia wlatinum. Next base: position 5,499,665 of record OX388037.1, read on the forward strand.
TGAGGAAAAAGAACTGGTACATTTAACTGCAATGCGATTCTGTGAGTATCTCACCGTGTAAGTTTAGGTGACGTGAAGATGAAGTGAGCTGTTAACCCATGCCAATAAGATGAAATGACTGCTCACTTCACGTTAATTTTACAATCTAAGTTTAGACGGTACAGTGCCTTGTGGTATTAAGTTTGATTATGTACTATGTATATCTGTGTGTAATTTTTCCAGTAGATAAATTAATGAGAATAATAAGTATCGCCCCTTAATGTTTTTTATTATAATTTTTCAAGAACAAAAAACTCAGTTCTTTATTTAACTTGTACATACAGTCAACGCCATCTATACGACATTCATCTCATTGTTTCAGATGCAACAAAGCCATGTACGCCAACCGTATCTCGTACTGGCTGGACAGCAAAGGCCCTTCGTACGCTCTAGACGTGGCGTGTTCAAGCTCTATGGCCTGTTTAGAGCACGCGTATAAGAGCATCAGCAGTGGAGTATGTGAGGCAGCCATCGTTGGCGGATGTAACCTGTGCATGCACCCTAACGTGGCGCTGAATATGAAGAAGTAAGTTATTGGTTACTTTATTAAAACTGCCATATTACCATAGATATTGTATTCATTGAGTCGTGAGTTAAATCCAGGAAGTAAAAATTCTGGCATCATCACAAAAACAGATCCTCGCAAAAATGGTATGAATAGCGTTACGCCCTATTAAACGAAGGGTCTAAGGTTCGATTTCGAGGTCGAGCAAAAGTGTTATTGGGTTTTTCGTTTAGGGTTTCTCAGTAAGAACCTGGAGTTTGGAAGTTGGTGGTGTGATACCCCCGTGCTTAGCAAAGTACGTCAAGCCCTTGGCCACAGGAATATGCCGATAAAATAACAGAGATTGCACGTAAGTGTACGCACACACTTGTGCAGTAAAAGTACTCCTGCGTACGTTACTAATCACCTTTGAGATCGGTCACCGTGGTCAAAAATTGGTTGAAAGGAATAATATTATTAAGGCTGCCCTCTCGAGAAATGATTAAAAATAGCTTGCAGATTAAGCAATATTTCGTCGGCACTAACAAAGAAATCACATCTGAAAAAAATGGTTAGTAATCTACATGATATGATACGTAATTTGGTTTTTTAGTCAGAATTTGTCTATCGGTATCACATAATAAGAAAAAAACAGACCAAATCACCTCCAAATCGTTGAGATGAAACTATTTTACTTCTTCATTTTTAATCAAAAGTGTATAAAAATATGTTTACTGATTTGCAATACAAACGAAAATGATTTAGTTTTGTTACTTTTTAAAAACATGTATTATATTATTATAAAAAAATAAAAATGTCGGTAGCGGAGTGGCGCGTAGAGGGGTAGTTAGCTCCGTTTATATGCACAAGGTCACTGGCATATAAACGGATGTATACAAGCCTTAAAGACAATATATGTTCAAAGTAGCTCAAAATCGATAACACTGGGAGAACGAAAGGAAATCCTTTGCCATGCAGCATCGAATATTTTTAATCAAATGTTTTTTTCCCAGGTACGGATTCTTGTGCTTAGACGGCAAAACAAAATGCTTTGATAAGCATGGAGATGGCGCCGTCAGGTCTGATGCCATCAGCATCCTCTTCTTACAGAAAGCTAAGGATGCTAAGAGGTAAGGTCATAAACGAGTTTTTTTTTGTTAGCCTAGAGTGTTCCACTGCTGGGCAAAGACCTCCCCCATATCCTTTAAGACACTCTTCTCCTGCGCTGCCTCGAACCAGTCCTCGTAATGCGCATCCAGGTCAGGTTCAATTTTAATTACCAGACTTTAACCGACTTTCAAAAAAGGAGAAGGTTCTCAATTCGTTCGGTACTTTTTTTATTTTTTTTTTATGTGTGTACACCGATTACTCCGAGGTTTCTGATCCAATTTCTGTAATTCTTTTTTAGTTCGATGCGGTATACTTGCCATTTGGTCCCGTAAAATTTGATTCAGTTTGGTTCAGCAGTTTTTATGTTATGAGCATTTTTGCTTATTTCAATTTCAGCGTAGACGAAGACGTCGTCCAAGTATCAAAACTTTAAAGTGGTGATCAAGGCAGGTAGTCAAGGCTTCTCAGATTGTCATAGATGACACCGTGTTTTAAAAAAAATATGTAACCGACTTCCAAACAAAACACTACGAAGTATAAAATAACCTTAATTTCGGAAGTCGGTGTTTTTGGTTTTGTTTCTTTGTGTTTTTAACACCGACTTCCGAAACAAAGGTTATTTTATACTTCGTAGTGTTTTGTTTGGAAGTCGGTTATATTTTTTTTCAGACCACGTTTTCAGCTATGATAATCTCAGAAGCCTTGACTTGGATATAATTGCTGTAGATTAAATATTGTATATATGAGTGTCCGACCCAAACAAGATGTCCATCCGCAACCGAAACCGAACCTTCGGCAATGGCCAAAGTTTTGGCCGAAGCCGAAACGAATTTATAATTGTTCTTTTTTTTTTACTTCATGTTAAAACAAAATTACTCAGAAATTTGATATATTAACACATACATTTTCTTGGCCGATTTCTTGCCCAAACTTGACGAAACCAAACCTTTGGTCGGAGTTAAATAACCCAGAATAGATTAAACCTATGAAATTGACATGATATTATGTCCCTTTCTCTCAATTATACACTCATAAATTAAACAATATATAATATTTTTTTCTCCCGGACGCTGTTATCCTGCTCGTCTTTTACATCGTTCTCACATATATGTATAATTTCAACATGATGTGAACAAAACTTTGTAACAATTTATTATTTTTAAAAGAGTGTCCGTGGAGTTTCTTGCACGTTCTTCTCCATAGAGATCTACGCTTTGGAAGATTTATTTCAAATAGCTTCATCTTTTTGGACCGACCGACCTTGACAATTCAAAAGTGCCTGTAAATGGTTTATTTGAAATAAATGTTTTGAGTTGAGTTGAGTTGAATAAAGTATTATAAAAGCTTCCCTTCTGCTACTTTTAATAAAATTACTCAATCGATTCGTTTAAATAAATTGTGACAATGGGCCTCGAAATGTATGGCCATTATCGGAAGTGAAACTCATTGCATTTTAATGAATTGATTTTAAATTATTCATTACTATGTCGTTTTATATTCTGATGAGATTTCGACGAAAAAGTTTGAAATAATCTCTTTGGCTAGAGGTTTAAAAGTTACATAATAACCTTAAATGTTTTTATACTGAACTATTACAAATGTTAATTTTCTACTATTTTTTTTTGTATTCCGTATCTTTGTCATTAAAAATTTATAATGTATTTTCATTATTTACTTACTTTATTATTCATTTACTTACTTACTTACCCATCATATCATATCTTGGCGACCTCATATTTTGTGATATGACTGGTGGCACTAGCCATACAATTTCCCGGGTTTATCCACACAGTATAAATTCAAAGCCAACTCTAACAGAAATAAATTATTTCTCGTATAAAATATATTCCCTCTATAGCATACAGTGGACTCGTTCTACACTGACGCGATAATGGAGCTGCGACATACACCATTTCTTACTCCGCTAGCAAGTGTTAGCGTCCACTTTTTCATTGTCAACCTTTATTTTCTAAAGTAAATTTTATTTTCAGTTCTAAATTAACGTATAGTTTCTGTACTCACATCCATCTGAAAGTCAGTGGCTACTTGTTATTTATTGCTTTACCGTTAATTCTAGAAGTTTGAAAGTAGTCCTTTTCGCGGCTAGTAATAACTCATGGTCTAGCCCAAGTCTTGTTATCTGTTACCGTTTCAGGGTACTATAGTTGTTTGAGTGATTCTTTCTTGACATGAGCTAGTTTCTGTTGAAAGCTTTAAATCTAAATAGTCTTAGAGCTTTGCAAGATTTCTTTGAAACTTTTATCTACTAGCAAAAGGCTTTCTAAAGCGCTCTACTATCCATTATTAAAATACACAAGCTTAGTTACTTTACTATTTTTATTTAAAAGAAATTCCACTGCATTGCCTTAAAAACTATCCACGATTTCACATGCCAGCTATACACTGCAAGTCAAATTACAAGGTCCATTAAAACACCGTTTATTTTTTGCGCGTCCGTCAGAACCGTTGAAATTGTACCGTGACATGACATCCGCGACAGACAACCGTGTGACTAGGTTAATGCATTTGCACTACAGTTTTTTTAGTGACCCATTTTAGCAACGTGTTTTGTTAGTTTTTTTAAGAATTGATTTGTAGACCGTAGAAATATTTTCCAGTAAAATCCAGTAAACAGGTAAATTTTTGTCGCATTTTCATTGCGGCTAGTAAATTAATAATTTTATTGTTAAAACGATTCCGGAAAACTTCTTCTGATTTTCTTTTAATACATTTATTTGTATGTTTGCTTTGTGAAATTAGTATACACCCATTTTTAATGATTTTCAACAGGATTTACTCCGAGGTATACCATGCCAAGGCTAGTTACAGCAGACACATGCAGGACCAGTTCTTACCAGTAAGACAGCCGCAAGAAATCCAGGAGTTCCTGGAAGGCTTCTATAAGGAAACTGGCGTTTCACCGCGTGATGTGGAGTATGTAGAGGCTAATGCTTCGGGTGAGTTTTATCAACATAATGGTGCTTGGCTTGCTCTAGAATCATTGTTCTTCTTGTACGGGTTTTTCTGTACAAGCTTTGTATTACAATACTGAGCTCTCTTTCCATAATATCTGAGTAAGCTCGCTCCATCGTTGGCTTTATCTCTGTTATCTTTGACCTAGACTACAATCAAGAGCAAACTCATAACAAAAAAAAAAAATAAGTATAGGTTTACTCATTAGACACATATTTATACTTATTCTGTAGCTTCTGATAAATTGTGCTGATATGCGAATATCGCCCTTAAGCGATTTCAGAAATCTGAACAACGATTGATTTGTGTTAAAAAATACGATGAGGTTTTAAAAAAATAATAAAACTTGTTTTTTTTTGTTCCAAACAGCGATCGCTGAAGCAGATGGCAACGAATTGGAAGTAATCGGGAAAGTATTCGCAAAGGACAAAACTATCCAGGTTGGATGCGTCAAGTCCAATATGGGTCACAGTGAGCCAGCATCTGGGGCATGCTCACTAATTAAGGTAATAGCTTTATTTATGTGTTACTTTGACGCTGCTAGTGACAGTGGGGCCAAGACAGACAATTCAAAAATCGTAAAAGGAAAAAGCAGAGGTGTACCGATAATACATCCAAGTTTCGTCAGTTATTTGTGATCCATGTATGAATAGCTATCAAATATCTCCTGTAAAATCAGTGGCTTCTAAGTAAACGTTAAGAATGGAAAACTAAAATAATAAGAAACAACAAAAAAATAACACAATTCATATACTTGAGTTCGAACCTTACACAATTGTGGTTTAAGGTGTCAAAAGCCTTACTAGAATCTTAGTCAAGATATTTTTTCTGTGAAAAAAATTTTACATCAGTCTATCTAAGCTTTAAGTAGCAGTGGTTACTCCTTGCAGATCGTTAGCTACATCTGTTTTATTTACAGGTCTGTCTGGCATATCAGACTGGTCAAATTCCTGCCAACTTGCACTTCAGTGAACCTCAAGACAATATTCCTGCAGTACGCGAGGGAAGAATCCAAGTAGTAACTGAGAACACACCTTTTAATCGAGGCTTTACTGCTTTGAACTCTTTCTCATACAGCGGGACCAACATTCATGTGCTTATGAAAGGACATTACAAGCCCAAGGTGAGAAGTTAATAATATTAGAAAAGGACAAAAAATGGAAATATTCTTTTCCTCGTGACTTTTCCCTATTACTATATCCCAAAGGTGCCGTGCATTTTGCCAGTTTAAAAGATACATCTGGCACGGCAAGGTACTCCGCCAAATAGTAGTTGCCTATCATTGAAAGGATCTCCGTAATCGAATAAGTACTTTTAAAATATTTGAGACGAAGGTATCCATTTAATGTTAGGCATTAAAATTGATTTAAAATATTAACTTAAATAGGCTGTTAATTGTGGACTAATAAAGTAAATCTTAACACAGGCGTTTACTTTTCTGTTAAATAGAAAATATACTATTTTCTTATCGAGCCTATTTCGATAAATGTCAACACGACTCGTTTTGCAAAGCCTTTGAAACATGGAGAAGGAACAAATCAAATTTCATCAAGATCTTTAAATTTATAGTTTCGTAGAAGAAAGTAATTCAAGATTAAAAGGAAAAGCTTCTACTGACTAAATATAATGTGTCTTTTATTCTAAACTTATTTTCACATTTTAGGATCTCGACCGCTACCGCAGTAGTATTCCCCACATAGTCCTCTCATCCGGCAGACAAGACCAATGCGTGAAGAGCATGATTGATAAACTTAACAAGCAACCGATAGACGCTGAACAAATTGGTCTACTGCACGACATTCATGACAAACCCGTTGCTGGACATACTTGCAGAGGTTACACCATACTTGGTACGTACTACTACCACTGCTACTAAAATATTTGACAGTCGTCCGATCTTAGAAATTTAAAAAATCATCTAACTGTTAATTCTACTAGTTTACTAGCAGCGTTCGCATTCGCATTTCAGTCGCAATCTGACAAAAATGTATCAAAATTAAGGCTTTTTTGACAGTTTGCAATTGAAATGCAAATTTTACTGAATTGGCCCTCATTTTTCAACGATTTGATCTTCTTTTACCCTTTAATTTTAAATAACAGAGAACATGAAAATATAATGCAGTATACGCTTTCTAGCGTTAGAGAATTTTCTAGTTTTTTAGTACTTTTAGGGTTCCGAAAAAAAAAGGAACCTTTATAGGATCACTCGGGTGTCTGTCTGTCTGTCTGTCCGTCTGTCACAGCGAGTTTTCTCCGGATCCACTCGACCGATTCTGTTGAAATTTGGTACACATATGGACTTCTATGACCCGAACACGGATGCGTTACGAAAAATTAAATTTTTAGTATGGGGGTCACTTTTAGGGGTCAAACAAGAAAATTAAAAAAAAAAGGTTTTTGAACAATATTGTGTGACATATCAAATGAAAGGACTTACTGTGAGGGTTTTAATAATATTTTTTTCATAATTTTAAAATTAATGATTTAGTTAGAAGTTATTCAAGAAATGAGACGAAAAATGACCATTCCCCCCTTATCTCCGAAACTACTGAGCCTAAAATTTTGAAAAAAATGGAGATAATAGATCTTTACCTAAAAACTACAGGAAAACCTATTAGAAGTATGTAGTGTTAATGTAACATGTTAAAAAAATTAAATTCGTTGGGAACCCTTTGCACGTGAGTCCGACTCGCACTTGGCCAGTTTTTTTCTCAAAATCAAGATCGTAATAAATTTAATTGAAACTATTTCAGATACAAACGACGAGAATGAAACAGTATGCCTGGCCAAGGAGGTGGAATACATTGATGGGTTGGCTCGACCAATATGGTTCGTGTACAGTGGCATGGGATCGCAGTGGGCCACTATGGGCGCTGAACTGATGCGCATACCGATATTTGCTGCTGCTATTGAAAGGTAAGTTTAACTTACTAGAACATCGAATCCATTGAGTTTACAAATTTTGGTAACATTGCGAAGTTAGACCCGGATTTTGGAACGAATATCAACACAAACTTCAATTTAATAAATTATCAAGCTCATGCCGCATCCTGCTGTGATTGGTCGACTGAATCACTTGGAATGCGTTTAATTGTACACGACGACGTTATTTATTTCCAGAAACCTGGTGCTGGGTTAATTGAGGATTTTTACGATGGTCAAAGCAAAAAACTAAATTGAAGAAGCAGCAAGACTTGCAGCTTTTCTTTCTGTTTTTATTTGCCTACATTTCACGCTTACAATTTCTGATTTACAGATGTCAACGAGCACTGGAACCTAAAGGCATCGATATTGTAAATATCTTGACCAATCCAGACAAGTCAATCTACGACAATATTTTACATTCATTTGTCGGTATTGCTGCTGTTCAAATTGGTCTTACCGATGTACTGAGAGAACTGAGAATCGTGCCTGATAATATTATTGGTAAGTTTGTTAAACAGCAAGATTTTAATAATACAATACATATTCAGGAGCATTTACGACAACTACTTGAATATCAATATGTAATACAAAGAGGAAAAATTAGATTAATAAATTCAAGAAGAAGTATAAATAAATAATTAGCTATAGTTCATTCAATTTGGTTTAAATTCAGTGAATCATCATATTTTCGTCCTAAGAGTTACTTAAGTCTTTGCCTTAATTCAATTCTCCACTTAAACAAACAAAAAATTCAAAATTCTGTAATTTTTCTTCTCCATCACAGGCCACAGTGTAGGAGAATTAGGATGCGCGTACGCTGACGGTTGCTTTACGGCTGAAGAGATGATTCTCTCAGCTTACAGTCGCGGTCTTGTCTCTCTGCAGACACCATTCATCCGTGGTTCTATGGCTGCTGTTGGACTTGGTTTTAAAGCGGTAAGTGCTTTTAATATAATGTTTTCTAAATATTTGAAACGATTTTGGTTCCTTATAATTCATATAATTTTACCCATTTTTGGCAGCAAACTTTGTTTTTTCTTTTTTTCTAGTCTCAGCATCCATTCGAATTCTTTTTGTAGTGTTAATAATCAATACTGATTTTTCTTTACTTCCTTAGGTGAAAGCCCTCTGCCCACCTGAAATTGAAGTGGCCTGCCATAACAGCTCAGATTCATCTACCATATCAGGCCCAGCTGATGTGATGAAGACCTTTGTAGGAGAACTAACAGCTCGCGGTATCTTCGCCAGAGAAGTGCCATGTTCCAACATTGCGTACCACTCGAGATATATTCAGGATGCTGGTAAGACACTTGTGGAAACCTACTGCACAGTTTGGGTATTATTAATTTAAATTCTGACCGACGTAACATGACTAAATTTCTAATTTTTTAAAGTAACCCGAGCTTGGCATGAAGAGAGCTGGCTTTTAATAAATTTAAGACATCTCTTAAAACATCATATTTTTCTAGGTCCTGGCCTTCTAAAATACTTACGCGAAGTGATCAAAAACCCGAAGGAACGCAGCAAGAAGTGGGTATCTACATCCGTACCAAGAGACCAGTGGAATGAACCTGCTGCTCAGTATTCCTCAGCTGAATACCATACTAACAACTTATTGGTGAGTAAATATAAACTATGTCACAAAAAAACTTTGTATCTTTAGGTGGTGTATCAGTTTTGATAACGATGACATGAATAAGCGTGAAAACTGATAACATGAATAAGCGTCCTTCTCAATCCTTTAATCTATAAATCAATATATTTAAATTTTTCCCTTTACTGACTGATTAAGTGACTGACAGACAACGCACAGCCGAAAGTATTGGTCGTAGAAAGTAAGTTCCTTGGGGTGTGTAGGGGAGTACTAAGGGAGAATTTTCCGAAATTCTTACGGGAACCGGAAAAATGCGATATGCGCGTACGAAGTCGCAGGCAAAAGCTAGAAAAAAATAAGAACATTAGAACACCGTAATTCATAAGTTCAGTTCAGTAGTTCTAAATATTGAAAAGTTTATTTTTGGAAAGAGTAACTATGGAGTTTCTTGTCCGTTCTTCTCCATAAGAATCTACCTTTTGCGAACGGACGACTGAAGTCACTATAATATTTTATTTTCATTTGACGTTCAAAAGTGCCTTTATTGGTCTAGTTGATATAAATCATTTGACTTTATTCGTCAGTGTTCAGTAGGTAGTTCATCTATCGAAATTTGTTTTCTTTCTCAGAAATGAATATAAGAATGAATACATAAGATTTTCAAACTTGTTTATGACTGACGTTATCGTTTTTTGCTTCTCCAACAGAATTCAGTCCTCTTCGAAGAAACATCCAAGCTTATACCATCTAACGCTATTGTTATCGAGGTAGCTCCTCACGGTTTGCTTCAAGCAATCCTGAAGCGTTCACTGGCAGAGTGTACTCATATACCACTCACCAGACGTGGTCACGCTGATCCTGTGAAGTTTTTGTTAGAAGCTGTTGGAAAGTAAGTAACTGAACGATTTTTAATACTTACGATCTTATCAAATAGATATCTTTATTAATGTTATTCATTCAAGGTTTTTGAATAGTGAAAAACAAATGAAATTCTGAAAACTGAACATGACGACAGTTAACGTTACCGATCTTCATTTTACTTCGTTAAATGAAGAATGTCAATTATCAATACCACTTCCAATAATTTTAGACCAATTGAATAATCGTAGAAAAATAGAGTAAAATAAAATTAATAGATAGAGATGTTTGTAACTGTGTTTTTTTTTTAGAATGTATTTAGAAGGTCTGATGCCAAAAGTGAAGGCACTATACCCAAGAGTAGAATTTCCAGTGGCAACAGAAACTCCACTACTCTCACATTTAGTCGAGTGGGAACACAGTGAAAGATGGTAATTACATTTTTTATTTAATTATTATAATTTTACTGTAGTACAATAATATAATAGAGTGAAAATTTAAAAACAAGTAACGTAAACATTAATTTTTAGGCCCCAAGCGAAATACAACGCAAAAGACAGAATTCTCACGTCAAGCAGAGATTTCGTGCTCTCTATCCATGACGACGACTACAAATGTTTTGAAAATTATAAAAGAGACGGTAAGTAAAATGCCTTATTTAAACTAGAGAACAAACAGGATGAAACATTAAATGTGTTGAACATGTAGAAGTAGACCATAATAATTAATTATACAGCAACTTTAAAGATATTCACTTGAAGAACGATCAACAACTATAATACTTATGATCTTATCAAATAGACTATCAGAATCGTATTCAACTTTATCCGGTAAGACCGGATAAATAAGTAAACCACCACAAAATATGAAATATGTACATAGTAAGTAAAAAGGAAATGTATTGATTAAAAAATTACAGGTGTCTACATTTTCCCCGAAGCTGCTTTGTTGACCGCTGTTTGGGAGACTTTCGCGATGTTCAAGGGAGTAGACTACAGGACCATGTTGGTTGAATTCATTAACGTTCACTTTTATGAAGAAGTTGAAATTAAAACTGATGATCCTCTTAAACTTGGAATTATGATAAATAAAGGGAACAAATATTTTGAGGTAAGTTAGATTAAAAATTAAAAAACCACGCGATGAACATAAAAAAGCAGGACATTTTACAGCAAATATATTTTACCAACTAATTAAAACTCATATTCATGAGATGGTAGAAGAGCGGGATAAACAAATGTCAAAAATAAAATGCGATTTCATTTAAATAATTGTAACAAAATCAATTTATTCAAATTAAGCTGAGTACACTTTTTGAACGTGATAGTTCTACATAAAGACAGTCCCCCAATACGCCCGCCCGTCTCATAAGTATAAAAAAAACGTTATACAAGCATAATTTTAAAATTTCAGGTGAATTACAATCAAACAACGGTTGCTACAGGTTACATCAATGAAACTAAAGATTTTGTTGAGCGTCAATTGGAAAAATCTGAAGTTAAAAACAATATTACCCTGAGTACCAAAGACATTTACCAAATTCTACGCATGAAAGGTTATTCCTACGAGTAAGTATTCGCACAAAACAATATTATTACAACCAAGACATGATGACTGTAATAATAAGTGGCGTCTAATCTAATTTGTGTTTTTCTTTTTAGTGGTAAATTCCAATCGATCCATTCGGTGACGTCTAACTGCACAACAGCAAATATTAAGTACACGGATGAATGGATTCCACTACTTGACTCACTTTTACAATTCACTGTGCTCAAGCGAGATTACGCAGGATTATCAAAATTGAAACATATAAACAAGCTGGTTATCAGTACTGATAAACATTGGAAAACTATTCAGAAAGATGTCAATGGTGTATCATGTTTGACTGCGGAGTACTATGATATGCATGATATAACGAGGTAAAATAAAAGCGTAAACGGAACAAAACAAATAAGTAACAGTAGTAGTAGGTGGCTTTATGAATTCTCTATCAACTCTCTAGGAAAAAGGTCTCAGTTTAAATGTAGGCATGTATAATTAAAAAAAAAAAAATTGTTTCCAGATGCGGTGGTGTGGAAATCAGTACCGTTACTTATTCTGATATGCCAATTGTAGAATTAGCTGATCCTGACATTCTACAAACACGGTGCTTCGTGCCACACTTCCTTCAGGGAAAGATAGATGTGAGTAAAAATAAAAAAATCTCACATATTGTAAGTTTTGCTAGCATAGCAAACCCACCCCTTTGTCTCCCACCACAAAAGAAAAACATATTTTAACGATTTTTTTTTTGTAGCTTAAATCAGCCCTTCATGTGAACATGCAAATTGTGGCAGATAATACTACACACAGTCAAATAAAAGTAACGAAACTATTTTCAACGGATAATCCAGAAATTTCAAATTTGCTGAAAGAAGTAACTGATGAAATTCCACAAAAAGATTTTATATTGAACGGATCCAATAAGGACACTGTGGACACTTCTACCGTTTTTGTCGTCGACAATTTATTGGAAGATAAACATGTGAGTATTAACCGTAATGGATTCGACCAAATCGAATTCATACAATATGAGACATTTCTCGGGCATAGTGAGTTCAAATATAAATTAAAATAAAATGTTCTTTCAGAAAATGGAAACAATGTCACGAGTGTTACCGAAATGTACATTCATCCTAGCGGTGGAAAAAGTCACAACAAGAATTTTACCAAAATACGAACTATTCAACATCATAACAGCTATGAACGTTAACAATCATACGTTGGTTTTAGTCAACACCGTTGATTCTAGTGACAGTGAAAATATCACGTATATACCAGTTGCTAATGATAATAAATTTACTTGGATCCCACGAGTGCACTTGGAGCTTGAGAGGTCAAGAAAACTTATGTTGGTCTCCGAAAGGCAACCTTACTCTGGTCTCTTAGGTAATATAGCATAGCCGCACCTATATTATGTAATTTTTATTTAAATCCTTACACACTGTAGTAAATATTAAATGGTAACTTTCAACAGGTATGGTTAAGAAGCTAAGAGAGAAATATGATAATAAGATTGGTGTGGTAATAATCGATGATTATCACGTGGAAAACTTCAATGTGGATTCAGAAATATTCAAAGATCAGCTTCGGAAGAAATTGTCAATTAATGTTTTCAAGAAGGTAAGAAATACGATATAACTGATTATTTTAGACAGATACCCAAACTCGACTTATTTGAGACTAGCTTCTGCCATCGGCTTCGCCCGCGTGGTCCCTAGGAAACATACTCCCGAGATAAAAAGTAGCCTATGTCCTTTCTCAGGCTCTAGACTATCAGTGTACCAAATTTCATTGAAATCGGTTCAGTAGTTTTGGCGTGAAAGCGCGACCGACAGACAGACAGACAGACAGACTGACCGACAGCCAGACAGACTGAGTTACTTTCGAATTTATAATATTAGTAAGGAAGTAAGGATTTATTAAAAATGTTGCAATGTTTTATAAATTGTGTGTGTGTTTTAGGGACACTGGGGTGGCTATTACAGCATACCAAATGCCAAGGACACAAATATTACCAATGTTACCTTAACCAGTACAGTGACTGGTGATCTGGATAGTTTGAAATGGGTCGAACAGCTTGAAATGCCAGCAAGCAACACGATGGTTCAGGTAAGAAAATACGTGTGTATGCTTTGACTGTGAATTTTGCGTGAATCCTTCCTTCGTTTCTCCGTGCACAGCAAAGCTAGTCTGACAGAGATACGATAAACTATTAAACTTACATTTACAACTAATCATATTATCCTTTATGAAAATAACAAACTATACAGGGAAATTGAAAAAATTGTGAGATTAAACAAATGAAAACAAATTGTTTTTGGCTACATTGTTTAGTTGAGGTCAAAGTCGTAGAACAAATGTTGTTCACGGTCATGATACGAAGTCAGGATTAAGAGGTTTTGGGTATTTTTTCAATTTCCCTGTTTACATTTAAAATCGAAAATAAAACTCCTAACTATAATATGGCGACAAAAAATTCGTTCGCATCGCTGTCGACAGGAAGTGAGCCCAAATGCTGGCGGCATTGCCACGTTGTATGGCAATGCTTATCCTCTGTTCGAGGTAAAAGCCAGCCCTTAGGTCACGCGTGTCAACTAAACGTTTAGCTAGTTCTTTAAATAAAACGTGAGCACTGGGACCCCACGGTCCAAGAGTTTCAACCCCAAACGGCTCAAAAGTATAATTGCCAACAAGGCTACTATATTATTGTACTTTGAATTAAGTGTGGTTTGTGTGGCTGAATCGATGAAGCTAAAAGTTTTCATTTTTTTTTTCTTAAGGTCCATTATGTTGGGCTTTCAAGTGAAGATGCTCATAATGCAACTGGAACTGCTCTCATACCAAGCAAGGGCTTTGGAAGGGAATTCAGTGGTATTGATATCAAGTAAGTCATTATCTTCTGTTGTTTCGTGTTGTAATTAACAAATCAGACAAGTTACTGAATACTACGGTTTTTTCAGTGGTCAAAGGGTGATGGGATTACTTTCCGAGGGTGCATTAGGGAGCATTGTGGAAGCAGATCCAACCTTACTATGGCCAGTTCCGGAACACTGGAGCTTAGAAGATGCTGCCACTGTGCCCTTGGCGTATGTGAAAGCATATTATTGTTTGGTAAGATTTTCAGTCTCAAGGTTGAGGTACGATGGCATTGACATCGTATTAATATTTTGAATTCATGTCAATTCTGCAGATTTTCTTCTTGGAGAAGGAAGCTTACTACGAGCATTCAGTATTTGTAAATGGCGCAGCAGAACCTTTCGGCCAGGCAATCCTTTCTTTGCTTCTGTCCATGGGTTACAAGACATATGCATCCGTTGAAGATAAGAAGAAGAAAGAATTACTGCTCAAAATGTTTCCACAGCTAGATGGTAAGAAACTTTTTTATTTATATTTGTAACTTAATGTTAATTTTAATTATAAAAAATATATTATTTTTCATTTCACAGAGAAGAACGTTGTCTATTCCCGTATCGACTCTCATAGTGAAATTCTCATGAACACTAAAGCACGCGGTTGCACCATCGTCATTAATTGTGCCAGCGGAACATTGCGTCACGTAAGTTTATATTTTTCTAGCACTTTGCTCGCGACTTCGTTCGCGTGATTTAAGTAGTGCAATTTTCGTAGAGATCTCTATGAAAATAACTTCTTGATAACTTAGCTTTTTATTGGTGAAAAAATAGTTTCGGAGCCTATTCGGTACAAACAAACAAAAAAATGTTTATCCTCTTTATAATAAAAATATATGCAAGTTACAATGTAACTTGCATATATTTTGTTGTAAAATGTCATATTTTTATAATAAAATGTATGCATGCCACTTAGTATCTAATGTATCATACGATCGGTGAAAGGATTTTGTGATCGAGTACTCTATTTATCACCATTTACAATGACACATTTAAATAACTTTCCTATTTATAATTTACTAACTTTTGACCGCGACTTCGTACGCACATATGCCGTTTCGTTCCCGTAGGAATTTTGGAAAATCTTGTCGTAGTACTCCCCTACGTGTTTACGAATGCAGGAAAGCTACATGCCAAAGCTTTCTACGAATAGTAGTTTCGTCTGTGTATTTTCTGTCAGTCATTCAGTCAGTAACGGAAGCATCTTATTTAAACTGATTTTTTAAACTATAATGTCTCCTTTTTTATAGTCTGCAATGAAAGTCGCTGGACCACATGCATACTTATTAGACGTCAGCGAAGACGACATGAAAAATAATCAAGACTTTGGAATGTCTTTCTTGGTAGCAGAGAAAAGTTACAAATCAGTCAGGGTTTCCAGTATATTTAAACCAGAATATGAAAAAGATAAAACGGTAAGAAAAGCACTGAAATTGTATTTAAATTATTTATTTGGCGGCCTGCTTGTGCCACTATGGTAGGCGCCAGATGAATTTGCAGTAAAGAAGAGTCAACAAAGCTATTGGGTAGCCAGGCAGCTAACTTGCAACTACTTTTAAACAATGTTGTGAGTGGGCTGAGTAGATAATTGTTGTACAACACACTCGTAAGTATGTCAAAAGCTTATAATGCACACATTAGAAATAAACATTGGCAGTGCTGTGGAAAAAATAATATTTTTGCCTGTACACCTAATAGCTTTGTTGACTGTACATTGACCTTTCCCTAACATCCCTTCGTAGATAACCGAACAATAAAATTATAAACCGGGTTTCATTACTGGAGAAAGTAAAGGCATCGATCCAGGACAGCTTTATGTCATTATTTCTGTGGTTGATATTGAAAAGTCAATAAAGTATGTGGGTCAATAAACGTTATTGCACATTTATCTAGCGCCTACTATAATCCGTATAATTTTAAATTGTCTGCATATATCGACTCTTATACCAACATATTTTCACGACATTGGCTATTAATATCAACATTTTTTTTTACAGAAAATGCAATATTTAGTTGCAGAAGGTATTGCGGCGGGCATGGTTAGACCTTTGAACCGACTAGTATACTCTCCAATGGAGGTCACCAGAGCTTTCAGGGTCCTGTCATTAAAGAGATTTGACGGCAAGGTCTTGATAAGAATGAAAGATCCTCAAGTGTCAAACGAAGTGTTGAATGTCACTCCAAGGTACACCTATTTATAATTTTAACTGTCCTATATATTTTTTAAATATGACATAAGAAATGGTGATGCAAATTGGTTAAAATATTACAAAAAACGCAATTACAACGAAAAATAACATTTATTTTAATCATCATAAAACTCGTGCACATCGTTTAAAAAAAATGAGGACCAAAAATATTTATTATTATTATTGGTATTAAATGGACAAACAATTAAAGCCAAAATTCACGTTAACTATGGTAAATAAACATCGTTTCTGAAAAAATATTTTCTCAAAAGACATCAATCAACAATTATTAGAATAATATTCCCTATAGACTTATTTTTAACCGACTTCCAAAAAAAGAGGAGGTCCTCAATTAGTTCGTATTTTATTATGTTTCTTACCTCATAGCTCCGTCATTCATGAACCGATTTGAAAAAATATTATTTTATGTGAAAGGACTTCTCGATTGATCCCATTTAAATTTCATCAAAATCCGTTTAATAATTTGGCTTTTAAATCATAATAACTGTAATTCGTTAACTTAGATGACGTCTTCGGTTTGTCATCCAAGTAAACGAAATATTTTGCTTTCCTGCGACTTTCCAGTGGTGTTGTGTGGGGTACCACATAGAATTGAAAAAAAGAACTGAAAATACAACCGACAGAAAAAAGACAAGAAAAAATACTACAAAGTATAAAATAACTTTAATTTCGGAAGGCGGTGTAAAAATACAAAGAAACAACCAAAACCATCGACTTCTGAAATTATAGTTATTTTATACTTTGCAGTTTTTTTTTATTTGGAAGTCGGTTGTAATTTTTTTTTAAATATTTTTTTACTGACAATTGCTAATTTCAGACAAACATATTCACCTGAAGGGACTTATATCGTCGTTTGCGACGAAAGCGAGCTTGGAATCGAAGTCGCTGATAGATTGGTTCAGCGAGGTGCCAGGAACTTGGTTTTAAATCTAAAATCTAACTCTTTGGCTGGATATTGCTATACTAAGTTGGCGTAAGTATATTTAATTATTTTCACATCACTTGCAGCAAAACGTCAAATTATATGCCATGCAAACCTATCCTTATATTACATAATGAACTACGAGCGTGGGATTTAACCTAGCAAGGCAAAGACACGCCCATTACATAAGACGCTGCTTTATCCCCTCGATGCATAATCTACTATTATGTTTCATTACTGGAGATACGAATTCAAAACTTAAAGTTGTAAAGGCAGTATAAATAGGTTTTTTAGAATAAAGAACTATCGGCGGGTCTTAAAAGGTCACTTCAGCAGGGTCTTAAAAGGTCACTTTGACAGTGACGGGTAACGAGATGTGGTTTCTGACCACATGTCGCTACCCATCACTGTCAAATTTTCCCAATCAACCTTGAACCTAAAGCGTTTGCGATAAAGATGAAAATAAAATTTGACAGATTGTTTTAAGATTAATATTATGATTCTAATAAGATTCTACTATAGTGGACTTTTTAGACCCGCAAAATGGCTAATCTGATGGTTAAAGTTATCATACTTGAAAGGATGTGTTGTTAAATTGCAATTGTCAGACAAATTTTTTACACATTTTTATGCTACATATTAAATTTCCTAATCCAAGTTCTTTTATTCTTTAGATCATGGAAAAACCTCAACGTATCAGTAACAATAACATCTGAAAATTTATCAACAGATAAGGAATGTGTCAATTTATTGAAAGAAGGAACAAAAATGGCTGCCGTTCTAGGAATTTTCGTTATACAGAACTACAACACAGAACCCAAAGAAGTAACTTTGGAATCCGAAAGTATGGTACAGAAATTTAATAACGCTGTCCGTATTGTTGCGAACTTAGATGTGGCTTCGAGAAACCTTTGCAGTAATTTGAAGTGAGTACAGCACTGTCCAAGTGCGAGTCTAACTCCTTAGGAATTATATGTTTTTAGAATGATATTTTAAAGCACACAACATTATTATAGGTTTCCTGTCTATACTAATATTATAAAGAAGAAAGATTTGTTTGTTTGTTTGAATTGAATAGGCTCCAAAACTACTGGACCGGTTTGAAAAAATCTTCAAGCATTGGATAGCTACATTATCAGGGAGTAACATAGGCTATATATTATCCCCGTACTCCCACGGGAACGGGAACTACGCGGGTGTAACCGCGTGACGTCCACTAGTCATCTATAAATGAACAACTGTTACTATGGGACCAAACACGAAATCGCGAAAAAAAAATCAGCTGTTCAATACATTTTGTCAAGTTATGCGCACAGAAATGTATGGGGGAGTAAATTTTTAGGGTTCCGAAAAAAAAGGAACCCTTATAGGATCACTCGGGTGTCTGTCTGTCTGTCCGTCTGTCACAGCCAGTTTTCTCCGGATCCACTAGACCGATTCTGTTGGAATTTGGTACACATATGGACTTCTATGACCATGGACGCATTACGTAAATCATTAAATTTTTAGTATGGGGGCCACTTTTGGGGGTCAAACTAGAAAATAAAAACAAAAGATTTTTGAACAATATCGTGCGACATATCAAATAAATGGACTTACTGTGAGAGTTTTAATTATAAGTAATTTTAAAATAAATGGTTTTGAAGTTATTCAAGAAATTAGACGAAAAATGACCATTCCCCCCCTTATCTCCGAAACTACTGAGCCTAAAATTTTGCAAAAAATTGGAAATAATAGATATTTACCAAAAGATTACAGGAAAACCTATTAGAAGTCTGTAGTGTTAAAATAACATGTTAAAAAAACTAAATTCGTTCGGAACCCTTTGCACGCGAGTCCGACTCGCACTTGGCCAGTTTTTTTTTTCACGATTTCAGTGTCGATCCCATAGTGAAAGTTGTTCATAATGATGAGTACAATGACCCCTTAAGAGGTATTGCGTTTATTCTGTTACATGTTGTATGATATGCGCCAGATAAACTTGCAATAAAGTACATTTATTTTTCCCTAGACACCCTTCGTAGACACCCGAAGCATAAATTTATGAACCGTTAATCGACTTCAAAAAAAGGAGGAGGTTTTCAATTCAGTTGTATTTTTTAGGGTTCCGTACCCAAAAAGTAACCAACGGAACCCTATTACTAAGCCTCCGCTGTCCGTCGGTCCGTCCGTCCGTCCGTCTGTCTGCCAGAGGGCTGTATCTCAAGAACCGTAATAGGTAGACAGTTGAAATTTTCACAGATTGTGTATTTCTATTGCCGCTATAACAACAAATAATAAAAATTAAGGTTTATGGTGCTTTTGAGACCTAGTTTTCTTGCATATATACATATCAAGTTTTATTAAATTGGTTTATCCATTTCCTTTGTATAAAAACTAGTGGGTTTGTATAAAAGACCAAAAAATACAATTGCTATTAATTCGATGCCGACGCTCCTTGGCTAAGCTTTAAAATTCACATACATATTTCGAAACTTTTTTTCTACACTAACTGAATTTATGAGCAACAGAACACTACCCACTAAGGTTATTACCATTGAATAAAGTTATAAATAGATTATGAGTACTTAAATAGAAAGCTAGACATCCAATCTAGAAAAGTAATGTAGGGACAAGTACCACGAAATAACGCATGTACTAATGTTGATGGACTGGCAGTAGACACGAGAAAACCGAGATGGACCAAAATCTTTAAAATTTTATCACTTTTATAAACACGTTCTTCTTTCACTTTTGAACGTTGAGATATTTGTTTAACTTTGTTCTTTGTTTCAACTTCAGAAAGTATGGACCTGACATAGCTAAAATATTGCGGCGTTTACATTAAATATAATTAATAAGGAGAAGGATATATACTATGTCCCTATGTTTTCCTTTTTGATGATTTATTAACCGTATAAGCACTAGAACTCACACTAAATGCTCAAAATTTTCCGATAAATCGCTATCCCTAGTGTACAAATTTGGCAACAAATAATCAAAAAAGGAAAACATAGAGACACAGTATACACCCTTTTTATTCAGTTTGTAAAATATCTTTTATATCGGTCCAATATTGGAGAAGAAAACAGTCGAGAGCCGAATTATGACTTTTACATACAAAGTCTCGCCGCCAGCATTTCCTCTTAAACAGACAAATAATTCAAACATATTCTTCAACAGGCATTTTGTGGTCTTGAACTATTCTCCAAAAAGTGCCAGCGACGAGTACGCGGTTTCAGTGATTGAGAAAATATGTGAGACGCGCAATGAAGCATGCTTGCCAGCCCTCGCCTTCCGCACCCACTCCATCAATGAGGTATTCCGGTTCTAGTTATTTCAATATTTGCATTTCATTTGACGCTATGTGAGAGAGGTATCGGTGGAGTAAATTGGCGTGCTGTTTGTGATGCTTAGAGCTTTACTTGTGTGTATTTAGTTGTGAAATGAGCACCTACAGTAAAGTAAGTTGTGCCCTTCTTGGACGAAAAACAAATGAATAATCATTTGTTTTAGTTCAATTTTTTTCTGTTTTAAAATTACGGCTAATGGGATGGTGTAGTCTACGTTTAAAGAATTATTTATTGAGTCGATTAGTCAAATATGATGCTCGTCTTAATATTAATAACTGCCCATCAGGATGTTATACTCTATAGTCTTTTATTTCCCTACTTCTTCGTCTTCTTCTCGTGTGGGCAGTAAGGTCTAACGACCCCACACACCCTAGTGTCAGAGTTTCTAAACTGCCTCAAGGGCCTCTGATATGGTTTATTTGACGACCGCCATTTGGCAGCCGGGACCACCGACTTATACGTGCCTTCCGAAGCACGGAATCATCTTTTTATCAGACAATGAGGTGATTCAAGCCTGTAATGACCTAGCCAAACTGGAAACAACTTTACAAAGTATGCTTCCCGTGGGAATCGAACCCACGACCACCGGGTCACAAGGCAGATGCCTAAGCCACTCGACCACGGAGGCAGTTATTTCCCTACTGATACAAATAAAGAAAACATAACAGTCTTGCTCGCTTTTTCCAAGTAGATAGATCTTAATGTAACTTACCGACCTATATTTTTTTTTTCAGTTCGATAACAATTTAGACAGCGAAACTAAAATACGATCACAGAAACTGTCAACAGTTATGAACGCTTTGGAAACAAGTCTGAAACTAAATTACACGAATGTCGTGTCATTCGATTTGAAGAAACGAAACAATTATGACTTCTTGGAAAAGGTCGCCAAAATTATTGGTAAGTAACTTAACTTTTTAACTTCGTCGTGCTGAAAAAATAAGCCACGTTTTTATTAAGTCATTTGAGAATTGTATTTCAACGCTTTATTGGTGAAACACCAACGAGGTATTGAAGTGAAAATTATGTTGCAAGTGCTACTTTTTTTTACTATTGATAGGCACGCGTTTAACCACTATCTCACCTGTTGGTAAGCGATGATGTGGTCGAAGATGGAGCACGCTTGCCTAGAAGTAACCTATTCACTCTTGACTTAAATATTCCCAGGTACAAGCATAAGGCCCTTTTTTTTGGATGGGAAATTATCAAATCATTCCTCCCGCTCTAGGCAGAACAGATGGGAGTGTCAGACTCTTACTGACTAAAACCCGTCCGTGTTCCTCCTAAAGCTCTTTGCGTTCCAAGGCCGCGGTGACTCTTTCGAACATATTCCGCAACCCTGGCAGGGAGCATAAAGTTCTAGGTTTGATTCCCGACTCAGGCAAAGTGCTATAGGTTTCCATCTAGAATTTTTCCTTCCACCAGACCTCATTCCACCCTTAGGGGATGCGGCT
The DNA here is from genome assembly GCA_947578705.1 of Lacanobia wlatinum. Lineage (NCBI taxonomy): Eukaryota > Metazoa > Arthropoda > Insecta > Lepidoptera > Noctuidae > Lacanobia > Lacanobia wlatinum. The sequence continues at coordinate 5,522,017 of OX388037.1, forward strand.
CGATATTATGGTTAATTCAAACACTACACTACAATTTAAAACAAAAGTGATACAATTATTGACAAATGTATTTATCTCTATCACAATGATTACACTGGTCCACAAGGATTTTGCCACAAGGAATGTGCTTACTAATTTTGAATTACCTACCTACCTACCCTTATCACAAAACCATATTTATTTTTCTGTTTAGGTCTAGTTTTTGTGTTACAGTTTCTACCAGTGACATCATTTTCCCTTCAGCTTGTGTATTCCGATTTTTTGTTTGTCCAAAAAATTCTGACAAGTTCCTTTACATTTATGATGAAATTATTTTAAAAACTCAAAAAAGAAATACTGCACGATCAGTAAAAAAAATGTGAGCTTTATTTTGGGTTTTTTGAATGTAAAGGGATAGTTGAGTATTCTGACGTACCATCTGCTGCACAATCAATCCTTTAACTTGATAATGTGCCTGTTTAAGAACCGCCTGAAAACTTCAGTTTTTACCTCAAAGCTCCACTTCAAAATCATATTACAAGAAAGCTGCATGTGTCTCAATAATTCTAATTTCAGTTCTATGATATTAAAACATGTTCTTAACATAATTAGTTAAAAACATTCTTGTGGCACATAAAAAGTGTTTTTTGGTGACCAGTGTTATAATTAGACTGTTTATAATTACAGAGAATTAAAAAAAAATACTACAGAGGATCAAAATATTGTTTGATTTTTTCAGTGACTCAATGAAGTCTCCTGCCTATTTCTATTGTGTCCTATTAAATACAATAGAAGACAGTATTTTTCTAATAAAACTGATCTTTTGTATCTAGGAGTGCAACATTTCGACGAGATTGGACAAAACCTTACCCTGAGCGAACTCTGCCTGAGTGAAACCAGCTTGCAAGAAATTAAATTACTCATCAAAAAAGTCTATGGTATAGACTTTTGTAATGAAACGTTAGCAAAACTGGATATTGCAAGGTAAAGTTATAAAAATATCTTCGTTTCATTGAATTATTAAAATAAAATTAATTATTTTTAGGTCAGTAGTGAAATCAATCAAATCAACAGACTTATGCGTGACGCATTAATAAATGATTAAACGTGTAATACTTCTAATTATTTTCTTAAGTAATCGATGTTGCTCTATTTTTGTTTTAATTAAAATACATAATATAATTTTGCATTTAAACTGGCCAGTTTTGTGTTATCGAACAATATTGGATTAGATACTTATTATTATGGAAACCCATTGTACTTATAAATTAAAATACCGTTACCGGTATTTTTAACGCGCCGACGCCGCGCCGCCGCCGTGTGCAAAGTCCCTACTCAAGCATTCCACTACGAGTATTGTATGCCATCTAAGTCTCAATTTTTAGGGTTCTATAGCCGAAGAGTAACCAACGGAACCCTGTTAATTAGCCTCCGCTGTCCGTCCGTCCGTCTGCGGGCTGTATCTCAAGAACCGTAATAGGTAGACGGTTGAAATTTTCACAAATTGTTTACTTTAACCTTTTTGTGTTCATATAGCTTGAAGACCTTTGGCACAATAAAGAAGAGAGAAAACACTAAGTTCGATGCTGGCCTGGGAGCATTCTACACATACACTGACGACGATGAATGTATGGCTACCGAGCCTATGATTCATATGCCGACCAAACTTAGCAATGGTTCAGAGGTTTGTTATAAACATCCTTGTCTTCCTCTCAAAATTTGAAATATAGACAATTATATTGTATTATGCTGTATGGTGCCGCCGGTGCCGTATGGTGCCGCCGGTGCCGTATGGTGCCGTAAAAGAATAATACCATCCCAGCACTTCCCGTGGGTGTCGTAAGAGGCGACTAAGACTCGCCAGAGAATGGGCAGCAGCGTTCTCTGTAAAACTCAACACCGTGCAATGCGATCGCCAACCCGCCTGCCAAGCGTGGCGATTATGGCAGACCCCCCTTTTGGGGGAGGCCTATGTCCAGCAGTGGACGTCTTTCGGCTGATATGATGATGATGAGACAATTATAAGTTTAATTTGATGTTAAACCCAGTATAATTCGATATCGTAATTGATCTTTGTTATTTATTGATATAAAATTTTGTTATATTTGACAGAATCCATGAACTTAGGTCGTTTGACACGATTCTTAGATTTATTCATTGGAACCGATAGTTTCTTTTTTTAATGAGTGGCCTCTCGCAGGTCTACCTAGGAGGTTGTCGACTGCTTAATCGGACTTTTCTGTTGCCTTAGTATAAATATTTAAGTCTCTAGCCAGGGCTTATTACAAAAACTTATAAACTCAACAACCTAAATACGAAACGTGGAAAGGCCACATAGGTTAAACTGAAACGACGGATGCTTTGCTAGAGCACAGCAAGGCCATTGTCAAGTAGTGCAACGAATTTTGATTATATCTTTATAAACTTAAAACATTTTTAGGAAGAGCAAGAGTTGGATCCAAGAGAAACGTACCTGATGCTGATACCTGGATTCGAAGGGCACCACCAAATCTTCACGCGCGTCTCCGAAAGATTGAAAGTTCAAGCAATGACCTTCCAACTTGGGCCTGACATGACTGAAGATAGTATCCAGAAAATGGCTAGCAATATTATGAAGGCAAGTTGAATAATGGATGATATTTTTATAAGCCAAAATTCTAGCAACGGAACTTTAATCTTCGGGAATCGTAACATACGCAGTTGGGAAAGGAACAATCTTATGAAATTCGTTTCAACAATTACTGAAATTGTTCTAGCTTTTCCAATATCCATTGTCCAGTTAAACAGAATATCGAAAACAATCCTTCTATCCTCGGAAGCGTACACGAAAAATATTGCATTTACTCTTTATATTTCCTAAAGAAAATCCAGCGTCTCGATTCATCTACAATTTCCCGTATATTTATTAAGTATTGAACGTTGTGACCTAGTATTGGGAGCCGCTCGTGCCTGCACGCGAACCGTACCTAACAGTTGTCGTTCTCTTTTATTATAAAATATTGAATTAATTCAATTGATATTTCCCAAGGAACACTGATGCAGGAACTCAGTGGACGTCGTAATAAAATGGACCGTGATTGGTGAATAAATTGTGGTAGATTTTGTTTTCTTTGTTCGTCCAACTGGGACCCCAATTCGTTAAGTTATTCATCACTTCGTTAAATATCTATTCGAATACGGAATTTTTAAATTTCGATGTCGATTGGGGTGAAAGAAAAACAGTTGGATTAATTGCAGTGTTTCGTTTACATGTTAAATATTTTATCTTTTACTGAATTCGAGGACATTACTTTCATTATTTTTTTTTGTAAAGTATCAAGTTTCGGAAAGATTATCAGTTTGGACATGCTTCTGCGAATAATTTCGCTTTCGGGAATACATTAAGTTTTTCTCTACCATAACAAAATGTGCACTATCTAACAAACCATTGATATATAAAAAAACCCAAGATGCACAGTCTCGAACAAATACAACACTCGAAACTGTCGTCAAAAACTGACATGTATCAAGTGTCATGTATGAGTTGTGTGTAGTTATACTATAAACATTTTTTTTTGCAAATTCAACCTTACACGGATCGCTTAAAGTTGTTTTTACAAAGCAGTGCAATTTGGCGAGCGATGCGAGATTGTTTGAACTTGCGCATAATTATACATATTGCGCTTATTTTTCGCGGACGTTTTTGAGATGCTGACTGTGTATCTTGGGTTTTTTATATATCAATGTAACAAACCAATAAAATCTTTTACTAGCTTTTGCCTGCTGCCAGTTTCTGCCTTCGTACTTGCATATCTCGTTGTTGCCGTCCCTCAGCTACATTTAAGAATTTTCCAAATCCGACTGGTAGTTCCCGAGATTAACGCGTTCAAACAAATAACTCTCCAGCTTTAATATTAGTATGGATTGATATGCATGTTTGTTTAACAAATAAAACAATTTATCTTTCTTCTTTTTTACCATTGTAAAATAATTTCCGTATTTATGTTAAACTTTTTACCAATCACGTCCGGAAGGACCGTTTCAAATTCTCGAAATCAAAAGGACCAAAAATTTCGTCGTATTCACTGAATTAAAACTCCATACACTACATACTGAGCTGGTCTTTTTGAAGTTCAGAGTGGAACGTTCCAAGTCGCCATGTTTGTTGTGTATCAGTCATATATTATACACGCCGGATTGTTTTTGCTTTTGTTAACGGAACGGACGGTTCTCTTCTGAGTTTATTTGCGATTAATTGAATACTTTCTGTTTTACTGAATGTTTTTGATAGTCCTTTGAGAGGTTGTTTGTTTTATAATTCAAATAATTCGTTATTATAATTTTGTAAAAGGATGTTAATGTTTACCACATAAAATTGTTTACTTACCCTGCAAGTGCTCTTAATCAATTTATGGTATTGAATGTTCGCGATTCAGAAAAAAAAAATACGGGCGTGTAAGAGTTAATGTTTTCAAGATAAGCCACATCTCTAATATACCTATTATCTTGTTTTCTTTTTAGTTCATGAAAAAGAGGTTTGAGCTGAAATCTAATTTCTACCTACTGGGATATTCCTTCGGCGTAAATGTTGCTCTAGAGTTAGCCGCAATGTTCGAAAAAGAAGGTATGTATTATTTTACTTAATCACCAACGTAATCACCAGATTTCTTATTAAATAGGTGAATAAAGCGCCTAATGAGTGTTTCGCTCCGCCGTGGAGACTCTTCGCGGAAAATTAAAACTTCCTCTACCAATTTTAATTCCTTTTTGTCGTTTCCTCAGAAAATAATGTTAAAATTATTAAGACAACATTTAACAAAAGGGAAGACTTTTATAGATTGAATCCCTTGCGTCACATTATTTCAAAGTTTGACTTTTATGGAGCACATTTTAATTTCGAAAAATCCTCTTACTTATCTATTAAAACACCGGTTTCCTTTATTCAGCAACTGTGCTATTTTCAACTCTAGAACAAAGACCTTAGAGTTTACTTACCCCTAGCAAACTTTTCTCCAAGATATTTCAACTTATCTTTTTTCAGGTCGCGTGGGAACCGTGTACTGCTTGGACAGTAGCCCAGATGCATTAAGAGTACAACTTGACGCTTATGTCGGCAATTTAACTGATACGGAGTTACAGAATTCTATTGTAGAACACATGTACCGTCTCATGACTGGGACAGATAGCGCAGAACTGACGCAGGATTTGGAGAAATCTGAAAGCTGGTCGGAGAAAGTGGAATCATGTGTCAGCAGACTCAGAGAGTTGGCTAGCTATTCCAACCAATACAAGAGATCTATACTTCAGGCTGCGTACCGAAGGATTATGTTAGCAAGGCAGTACGAACCAGATTTCAAACTAGAGTCAGAACTGGTCCTTATAAAGGGAATCCCTCACCCAAGAGCAGAACCTCTGGCAGATGACTACAGTCTATCCAAGTACACCAAAAAACCAGTGAAAGTTTTTAACATAAAATCTGACCACGCCTCAGCACCTTACGATTGTCGGGTATCTAATATTGTAAATAAGTTCTTAGGACCTGAACTTCTGTCAAAATTCGAGAAGGAAGTCCTTTGCGATACGTACTTAGTTGAATCTTTTAAGATGTTGTAATTTATTTTTAGTTCTATTGTTTACTTTTTCATGTCCGTTTCTTAATCAATTTTGATTAGCAATTTCATTATTTCTAAATGTTTTGAAGGTAAATTAAGAAATGCTTTACTTTGTCTTTCTGTTGTTATTTTAAGATGAGTAATGATCTTTACCAGTTGCTAAGTTATTTTAAATACGGCCATAGATTATTATTTAATAAATTATATTACTTTTACTAAGTATTTTGACTAATTCACCAGACCTCCAAAAATTTTGAACATCAATCAGCCATTGATTGACATTGTATCTTTTAATTTTTTTATTCATTAATTAAGCTTTCAGATTCTTAATTACTGTGTAACCATTTTAAGTTGAAGAAGTATAAAACAAAGGTATTCTAAGATTAATTTGTTTATAAGTAATAATCGATTATTTTGGTGGAGAGGCTTATAAAATATTGGTAAGAAAACAATTTAAGTCATGTCTTGATGAAAATAGGTTCAAGAATCATCCTCGAAATATTATTTAAGCAGCTTATATTTGAAAGCAGTGAAATCTAAGCCTACCTATAAATAGGTAACTAAATAATACCTTCAAATTATAGGTACTTCATAGATTAATTTGTTTTCCACTAAGCAAATGGTGTGTACAATTACCTCTAAATAATACAAACATAATTTCTGAATTCATATAGGCAGGATATCTTCCTTGGGAATTGACAAGAAGAGGCACAGAACCGGGAACGGTGGAAAGAATGGAGGGAGGCCTTTGGGCTAGAAATGTTAATAATAATGATGCAGGCACTTAGGCTTTCATATTTTCTAAACGGCTCCGCGAAACTCAAACTTGGACAACATTCCATTTCTAAGTCTCTAACCATGGGATGTCCTCAGGGCTCAGTTATCGGTCCATATGAATGGAATTTTGGCTACGATGATTTCCTCGCGCTTCCGCTCCTATGCGGCTGTTCATTAACCGGTTACGCGGACGATGGCTTACTGCTCATTGAGGCAAGCACTCGGGCTGGACTCGAGAACTTGGCTGACACATGTCTACGTTTAATATCACAGTGGGGCGATCGAAACCGTCTGACCTTTGCACCGCATAAAACCTATCAACTTATTTTAAAAGGAAATCTAAAATCCTGACCTATTATTAAATTTAATAACGTACCCTTTAAAAGAAAATAATCCGTGTGCTACGTCGGTACGCTACTAGAAAGGAACTTTTCATTTATTGATAATATGAAAATAGTAGGTGAAAAAGCAAAAAAGAACTTCTACGCCTTGACGAGAATATCCAAAGCTACTAGGGGTCTCTCATTTCAAACCTTAAAAACTATCTATGGGGCTACTTACTTGGGTTGTATGTGCTACGGGGCACCTGTCTGGGCTGACAGAGCCACCATAGGGGTGGTACGCCGTAAATTTCTGCAAAGCCAGTGTTTGACTTTGATATTCTTATGCAAGGCGTATAGGACGGTTAGTACTGAAGCCTTACCAGTGCTGGCGGGTGTTCTCCCAGTCGATCTAAAGGTGCAGCGGCGTGCTGCAATCTACTACTACGCTAGAAAGATCACGGACCCAGAGTTTTTACCGCAACGCGACCGTGCTCTGGGGTTTTTGTAATCTGTAGATTACTAAAACCCCAGACTGACGTCTGGGAGGAACTTTTATCCGAATGGCAATGTAGGTGGAAAATTCCATTAAAGGCCGTCACCTCCACTAGTTTTTTCCATCCGTTCGTGAGCGGCTGGGTAGAACATGGCTGGAGATGGATCATTGTGTTGCCCAATTTCTCACAGGTCATGGCAACTTTAAGAGTAAATTATTTTCATTTAGGCTTGTGGCCTCGCCTTTATGTCAATATTCTACAGCCGACTATGAATACGAACAATCCGCACACCACATCTTATGGGAGTGTATTCTTTGGCAAACTGAACACAATATTATGTTAGACAGGTTACATCTGGAGTAGTTTACTACACGGACCTTGTAGAAACCAAAACAAATTTCCGTGCTTTCAGGCGATTTTGCCATACCTATTACTGGAATTTAGGACCCATTAGTTTTTAATTAATATATAATCCGTGGTGCTTGACAACTGGACTTAACCCAGTTGTATATGTCCCTTGGTGCCTATTGGCCTAGCTCTATTCTGTCTCCTGCTTGATAAGGAGGGAAGTGGAAATTATATATATAGTTCTTTTCCTACTCCTCCGCTGTACTTTTCTGATTAAATTCGTTGCAGGATCCAAGACAGTTAAATCGTTTCTCCGGGACTCGTTGGGCTTCATTGGCTCGGCGTTTTTCTGGTGGTCGCCACTGTTGATTCTGGCTTTCAGGAGTTGCAGTGGTTGGGATTGTGTGGAGGGCTTGTCCCAAAAAAAAAGGCCCTTAGGCACTTGTTTCACCGCCGGCGAGGAAGCGAGTAACTATCGACCATTTGCTCGGTAAGGAAAGAGACAAAAGATAAAAATCTCGTGTGAGTAGTGAGTAGATACACATACATTCATTGTCGACAGCTGGCTGTTCACATTACCGGCGAGCGGCTCTTACCTCTAGTTGATCGCAGCCATAAGAGCTATCAAAGATTGTACTCGCTCGGCGACACTCGCTCGACGACGCTCGCTTTGTGTTCGAAACTCACCCAACAGCGGTAATTTCTATCTATAGTGCGGGCCGGAGCATCAACATTTGAGCGTCGCACAAAATCACTCGCTGAAAGCCGAGCGTCAAAACTATCGAAACTTTTCACTCGCTACTCGCTGATCGCCGGCAGTGAGAAAAGTGCCATAATCCCAACTTTCTAGCTTAATAACAGGTTGATATTTTATTAATAACATTGTCTGTAGACACAATAGATAAGTAATCAGCGAGAAGAACGTGTGGTTCCTGGGTCTGTGAACCGGATACATCGAAACTATTATTACAAATGCGAAAATGAGCTTGTGTGTTTGTTACTTGTACGGATTTTGATGACACTTGGCAAACGGGTAGAACATACCCCAGAATAGGATATAGGATACTTTCCATTTCGAAGGAACCCTCAGGATAATTTTCGATTGTCACGGCGAAGCTACTGGCAGTGGCTAATAAATTAATAAGGGTATTTTATAACATCTGCAGAGTTTTGCAAATTTTTTAAGCTATTAACAAAAACCGCTATCGGTCAATAAAATTATACTAGTAAATAAAGATACACAAAATTCATGAAGTCACCTCACAGGACTTCACACATACTGACATGATCGTTTTCCATGACCGGGAACACATTTTGGTCAGGAATCACGTCCATGTGAGCCCTAAATTTATGTTATACTAGCATTTTCGTCCGCGCGGATTTAGTAGGTACTCCACAAATTTAAATGCCCCCTATTTCCCCCTTTTAAAGAGCAGTTTTGGTAAATTGATTTTAGAAACATCCAAAAACACATTCCCCATTTTTTATCAAGGTTATAACGCCCTTCTCGCGGTCCTCTGTTAGACGTACGAGAGGCCGAAGCCAAGGTGATTTGATTTTGAGTCTTTCATATTAATTACCGAGATACAATTTCATTGAACCAAGCGTTAAGATTCTTCCATACAAACTTTACCACTCCCTCATCACCCCACAGGTCATCATCAGATGATGAAATTGGCTGAAATGATGATTTCAGCTAATTTCTTCCACTGCTGAATGTAAGCGCCCCCAAAGAGCGCCAACCATCCCGGTCTACAGGTAAAATTAGGAAAAACTTATAATGAAGTTGTTTGCCTTTGACAATCTTGGTACCCTGCATTCCCGGTCCTCGCCAAGATGATGGTCGAAGCCAAGATGATTTGATTTTGATTCTTTCAAACTTTAATACCCCCTCAGTGGTTTTTGGGAGAAATAATAGAAAACGAATTATAATAAATTTTATTACCATTTAAACCAAATTTCAAGTATATTGGCAAAAGCTTTGGCAAATATGATGACTGTTGTTGACCATAGCTTGAACTCATTGACTTGGTTTGTTATTAATTTAATTTCCTTTTGACATTGTACGTGACATTTTTGTATTATTTTTTTTTACTTCAATTCGCTTTTTTTGTTGACATTATTGAAATTATTTTTTATTTTTTAACATTTGTACTTTTTTGTTTATTGTTTATTATTATTTGAAAGAAGAATATTGAACTCTATATGCAATCAATTATTGTAATTATGTTTTAAATTTTAATATCAATGACTTTTTTATGAATATTTGTACGCCTTCTGGCATAATATAGAGCAGTTTTATTTTTTATGACAACTATTTATTTGACCTATGTTAAGAAATTCTTAACTGACTTATGACATCTAGTAGTTTTTGAGATTTCGTGATGAGTAAGTGACCTTTCGCTTATATATATTTAGAAGATAAATTAGATAGATAGGCAGGTAAAAAAACTAACCGGAGTAAACTGAATTCATTTTCCTTTATTAATACCAATTAACAAAATTCGTGTCTCAAGAGGCTACCACGTTGCATTTTATTAAAAATCGCAATTTTCCTTGTAACGAAATGAATTTTTAAATGACCATGAAACCGCTGAAGCCACTTTGAGGCCACCTTCATTTTAAGAAGCGAAATTTTGATGAAGGTAAAAATTCTGCAGTTTCCCTTGTAATTCTTGAGACAAAAGAGTATCGAAACACTTCCGGTTTTTTATAAATTAAAAGTGAAACTGAAGGCTTATATCGGAAATGGGAATTTATATTATTTGTTATTATTGGGAAAATACCAGTGCTTTCAACATTTTTATTTTTATTTAATTACAATGTCGATAAAGTCTTACTCATACCATGGGATCTAGAAAGAGTGAAATTAAATCAACGATAACATTGTGTCAAAACAACAATAGTTCGGAATTGACGTGTGGAATTGACAAGCACTACCAAAATGTCGCGTGACCACGTGACATTTTGGACACTAACAATTATTTTTGCATGTTCGTGTGAACCTGTATTAATATTATAAAGCTGAAGAGTTTTTTTATTGTTTGGTTGAACACGCTAATCTCAGGAACTACTAGTTCGAATTGAAAAATTATTTAAGCCTTGGATAGCCCATTTATCGAGAAAAGCTTATAACTTTACGCTACGACCAATAGGAACGGAGCATTAATGAAAAATGTGACGCAGACGAAGTTCCGTGGGTCAGCTAGTCTTACATATTACTAGCTAACTCGGCAAACGTTGTTTTGCCATATAAAAAAATAGCCTACGACCATTGATATATAAAAAACTAAAGATACACACTCAGCATCTCAAAAACGTCCGCAAAAAACAAGCGCAATATGTATAATTGTGCGCAAGTTTCAAACAGTCTCGCATCGCTCGCCATACTGCACTGCTTTGTAACAACAACTTTAAGCGATCCGGGTAAGGTTGAATATACAAAAAAAATTGCGCATCACTCGCCATACTGAACTGCTTTGTAAAAACAACTTTAAGCGATCCGTGTAAGGTTGTGTTGCATTTGTTCGAGACTGTGCATCTTGGGTTTTTTATATATCAATGCCTACGACCTATTCTCAGACCTACTAAATATACAAAAAAAAATCATGTAAATCGGTCAAGCCGTTTCGGAGGAGTTCGATAACAAACACCGTGATACTAGATTTTTATATATTAGAAGATTAAATAAATGCGAAAGTTTGGATGTTTGTTACTCAGTTACGTCAGAACTGATCTTGATGAAATTTGACACAGCAGTAGATTATAGTCTGGAATATTGTATAGGATACTTTTATATCGCGGGAGTATTTTTTGAAGTGAAAACTTCTTTAGCGGCGTTGAGCACTTTTTCTGTAATGGGTATAAAAACTTAAACTCGCGTCAGGGTCACGTGACCTAATCGCAAAAAGCGTAAGACGGCTCGCGTCAGGGTCACGTGATGCGAAAAAGCGTAAGATCGAGGGGAAGGGAGAGGAACTAGTATCTCCCACTCTTTCTACCGTGCCTGAGTGTGCTGCTCCGCTTAGGCGGCACAGGGCGCTTGCGCGAATGTCCGTCTGTGTTTATGTACAGCGTGCCACGCGTATCCAAGGATACGAAATTACGGAATTACAAAATTATGGATGAAAGTTGATTTTTCTAAGAGATAAAAATTAATGTAATATATAAATAAATAACGATATAATATTATGAATAATAACATGTAAATTGTCATATTTGTGTACGATAGCGCAATAAATAAACATTGTATTCTACCTCATAAATGATAGTATTTTTGTACTTATAATTAAACACAACGTTATTTTTTGTTGTTTTTATGGTTCGTTTTGTTTATGTCAGGAACTGTGTCAAGATTGACATCTGTCACTGACAGTCGCTGTCGCGGCCACACGTCAGTGTCTTTTTGTTTATTTTGTTGTCGGTGGTTTGTCTATGATGTGACCGCGACAGTAAGGATGTATTATTTACATGTTTTCACTTCTGCCGGCACTCCCGGAGTGCTACCGGTGTTTTTTTTTACTATTTATAGGCACGCGTTTGACCACTATCTTACCTAATGGTAAGCGATGATGTGGTCGAAGATGGAGCACGCTTGCCTGGAAGTAACCTATTCACTCTTGATTTAAATACTCCCAGGTTGTAGCTATCAGGAAACACAGACTCCGGCAGGGAATTCCACTCCTTAGCTGCACGCACTATGAATGTGTTCCCAAAACGTTATATGCGCGTGGGTGGGATGTCTACCATGTACCGATTACACCGAGTATGTTGCCTTGGGATAATTATTTTCAACATTCACGCGTGTGGCAGCAAGTTAAGAATAATTATTTTGAAAATAAATTAGTACAATAAATATGAATGAAACTAAATTAGTACAAGAAATAATGAAACACTCATCATCCGTGTCCCTTTCGGGACAAAACGCCCCAACCGTCAGAATCCGTAAATCTCTTTCGGGACAAGCCGCCGCTAATGCGATTGCGCATGCGATTTTGTCCCGAAAGGGACTAACGGATCCTCTGTGGTTAAACCCCACTACACCGTCAAATATCAATAAATTTTATTTAACAATTCTAGTAAATCTGTCTCGATTTGGAAAATCATTTTCTTAAGTACTAATTAGCCCAAATTTCCAAAGAAAGCAAAACTGGGTCACCCAGTAAGGTATTTTAATATTTTTGAAAACTTTCGACTTTCTAAAATCCACGAGCTGCGATCTTAGCACAGATAATATCATAAAACTGGGTGAACTTCAGTAACTTTGTGGACTTATCTGTACGATTTAAGGGCACCCAGCAGATTTATAAGGAAAACCTTTGGAGTAGAAACTTTGATCGTATTTTCTTTTATTTACTTTTTATTCAGGTATTTTGGTGTGAAACTTTTGGGGCGTAAACAAAAATATAATGATGATGAGAAACTCTTCTTTGGTGATATTGGCACGAACTAAATTAGAAAAGCTGATGCCGTAAATCTAAGTCACCGGAAAATCGAAGACTCCGTAAGATTGTAATACATATTGATTAGATTACAATTTCTCGATTCGATTCGATATTACGAAAAAATCGTTTTGTTTACATTAATATTATAAAGAGGAAAGATTAGTTTGTTATTTTGTTTGAAATGAATAGGCTCCGAAACTATTGAACCGATTTGAAAAATTCTTTCAGCAATGGATAGCTACGTTATCAGGGAGTAACATAAGCTATATTTTATCTCCGTACCCCAAGGGGAACGGGAACTACGCGAGTGAAATCGCGTGACGTCCGCTAGTGTACAATAAATACCATCCAAATTCAATGGTTTTCAATAAATCCGTGTCTTATTAAGAAAAAATAGTTTACAATATCACGCGATATTTTACAATCTTACGTCGTTTGCAGTTTTCCAGTGACATAAAAGCTAACTGTTTAGAGTATGCCCGTTTTAGCCATTTTACGTTTACAAGAGGAGCTCGTGGCTAAATATAAACAACTGCATACCCATGCGGCTTAGGGTTTATTGAGGTAAGCTACCCTTTCCGAGGTTGGCAGGCGGATGGGTGACTATCCATTTCATTGCGAGTTTTCTCCGAGCCTCGGAAAGCACGTTAAGGCTTGTATTCATGTCGACCATGTGCATATGAACGGAGCTGACTACCACTCTACGCGCCGCTCCGCTACCCGCATTTTTAATTTTTTATAATTAAAATAATACATGTTTTAAAAAGTAACGAAACCAAATCATTTTCAGTTGTATTGCAAAGCAGTAAATATATTTTTTATACTCTTTTGATAAAAAAATTAAAGAGTAAAATGGTTTCATCTCAACGATTTGGAGGTGATTTGGTGGTTTCTTTTCTTATCATGTGATACCAATAAATAAATGCTGGCTAAACCAAATTACGTACCATATCATGTAGATTACTAACTACCTATTTTTTTCAAATGTAATTTCTCTGTTAGTGCCGACGAAAAGCTGCTTCATCTGCACGCTGTTTTTAAGCTTTTTCGAGAGAGCAACCTTAAGGGACTATTCACACTTATTCAGCTTATACCCATAGAAAAAAACGATTTTGTATGAAAACGTGTACGCATCCGTTCAGCTTCCCGCATCTATTCAGCTTTCGCGGTAAACAAGTATAAAACGATGACAAATGTGATATTATCATGCGAGGGCTATAGATAGAGTTGAGCGTTATTCTACTTACGATGCTGTACGCGGCAGATAGAAGCAGAACTGTATGCGTGTTACCAAAATCGTTCAGCGAAACGCAAATGGAGCTGAATAAGTGTGAGTAGTCCCTCGGCTGTCATTTGAACATCTTTGACTGTAGTTACAGATAGTCAAAAGTTACTCAGCAGACGCCAATCTTGCCAAAGGTTATCTTATTACACAGTAACTGAGTTTTGGAGGTCAGGTAAAATACTGGTATTTATTTACAGAGTTGGGAAAAATAGCTTCATAAATTATAGGTCCGTTTGCCTTTCTTTTTTTTACGGGGCGGGCGGAGGGGTTTGTCAGACTTTTACTGACTAAAACCACCCTGGTGTTCCATCTCTCACCTAGCCCGGGGATCGCGGGAACTTATCCGACTTCCGTAATCCCCGGTTGAAGTCCGTTTACCTAACACAAATAAATAGATATATCAACATAACAGTCCACTGCTGGACAAAGGCCTCTCCAAGTTCACGCCATTTGGCTCGATCTCCGGCAACTCTCATCCAGGTGCTACCAGCCACCCTGCGAAGATCGTCGCTCCACCCAGCCTGAGGGCAACCTACCTTACGTTTGCCGATTTGCGGTCTATTTTAGTAGAAGAAATCGTCAACTACTAAAGTAGATAGCGCCACCCGAGTATTCTAAGTTTTCCTATTTATCGATGAAAATACCTAAGAAAAGTATGATCGCAGCATATGAAACAATTCTTTATTTAACATTACTGGAACCGATTTTTAGAAAATCTTCTTGTAAATAAAACAATATTCAATTTAAAAGGTTCATCATAACCTTCTAAGAGTCTTTGGTATAATAAATTTTGGATACAACAACATCTTATTTAAATATTAAGAGGTTTTTAAACAAAAATGCAGGTAAGTAATTGATGTGAAATAATTTATTATTTAGATGTTGTTTTGAGAACCCACGAATTTTGTTGCACCTGGGTCGTGAATAAGTAAGGCTGCCTAATAAAAAAAAAAATACAGTGTGCTAGGTGTCATGTCTCATTTAATTTAATTTAATTTAATGTAATGGTGTATGTCTATGTTTAATTATTATACAATTGCATAACTTTAAGTTCTTCAAGCTTAACGTACAGTGTTGCTGGAGAGTTTGTTGCGCCATTTCTTCTTTCCAGCTAAAACATTAGGAAGTAGTGACGGGTTGAGTGATTTGGATTACTGTCTTCATGTAAATTTTGACGTTCAAAACGTGCCGATTTTCAGCTTAGTTTGAATAAATGTCGTTTGATTTATTTTTTTATTCAATGTTTTAAAGTATCTCTAAATAACGAGTGAAAAAATCTTGTCAAGAGCGAGACGGACTCGCGTGCAAAGGGTTCCGAACGATTTTGTTTTTTAACATGTTATTTTAACACTATAGACTTCTTATAGGTTTTCCTGTAATCTATAGTTAGTTAAAAATCTATTATATTCATATTTTTCTAAATTTATTTTCATTCCCCGTCCATTTTTTAGGCTTTGTAGTTTCGGAGATAAGGGGGGTTTGGTTATTTTTCGTCTAATTTCTTGAATAACTTCGTAACTATTTATTTTAAAATTATGAAAAAAGCATAATTAAAACCCTTACAGTAGGTTTTTTTTGTTATCACACGATGTCGTTCAAAAAACCTTTTTTTCAATTTTCCGATTTGTCCCCTCCCCGTACTAAAAAAATAATAATTTACGTAACACGACCGTGTTTGGGTCACAAAAGTCCATAGTTGCACCAAATTTCAACAGAATCGGTCCCGTGGAGCCGGAGATAACTGGCTGTGACAGACGGACAGACAGACACCCGAGTGATCCGAAAAACGGAACCGTTGTTCCGGTTTTTTGTAACGGAACCCTAAAAAAAATTGAATGGTTCCTTATGAATATATTTTTATGCTGTATTTTCACATTGATGATTATGTGTAAACATTTTAGGACTACATTTTGCTCTGTTTTCTTAGTCCGCTGGAACGCATAATGTAGTTTAGCAGCTGGAGGGACCCTATCCAGCACTGGATGTCTTTCGGCTTAAATGATGACGATGCAAGGACTGCTCCGAAAGAAAATGAACGGACGAACGGATGTGATGACTACCAACGCCATCTTTTTTTTTACTGTACAATAGGCATACGTTTGACCACTATCTCACCTGATGGTAGGCGATGATGCGGTCGAAGATGGAGCACGTTTGCCTGGGAGCAACCTATTTACTCTTGTCTTAAAGATTCCCAGGTTGTAGCTATCTGGAAACACAGACTCTGGCAGGGAATTCCACTCCTTAGCTGTACTTACTATGAATGTGTTCCCAAAACGTATTGTGCGTGTGGGTGGGATGTCTACCATGTACCGGTGGCGCATCGCCGTTCATCTTGTAGTCCGATGATGGAACGGGCTTGGCGGAATGAAATCATGCAATTCCGTCGCACACTCCCCAAAATGCAACCGATAGAAAACCGACAGGCCAGCAACTCGGCGTCGATGCTCAAGACTTTGGAGCTTCGACTCGACGAGCCTGTCATTACCGATGATCCTCTTGGCTCGTTTCTCAATTGACTCAAGGGCATCAAGCTGGTATTTGACAGATCCGTCCCGTAGATGAGAGCAGAATTCCATACACCATCGAACTTGCGCTTGATAGAGCTTGAGCAGCTGTTCCGGCGTGAAATACCGTCTCACCTTTGCTAGGACACCCAACTTTCTGGCAGCCACTTGAGCCTTTGCCTCTATGAATAGGCCAAAATTGAGGGTAGATGTTAACGTAACACCATGAAGCTCAAGTCGGTCGGTTACCGGCACAGTTGTACTTCGGAAAGATGGAACTGGGTGGAATTCACTCCTTTTAGCGGAAAAAAGACACGCCTGGGTCTTAGCAGCATTGAACTAGACCAGATTGGCATCGCCCCATTCAGAGACAGCCTGTAAGGACAATTTCAAGTACTTAACCATTGCCTCCCGGAGACACCGGATCTGCGACGCTAGTCCAGTCATTTAAGCTTAAATTAGGTAAGAATCTCGGAATTCGAGATAACCAGTTGTAAGTCTGTAAATACTTGTATATTGACTCCCTAAAAGTTGTCTCAAAACCTACATATGGTAGGGTGTACGCAACTATTAAATTTCAAGGTCAAAGGTCACAAAAATCAGTTTTTTGCGCTTTTTTTGGAAACATCTCATTTCCTATGGGTTTTTTGCTATTTGTATTTATTATCAATATTGTAGAATACAACTTTTTCTACAAATTTTGTTTAAAAAATTGTTTATACGGGGAACCGTTTTCGAGATAGAGGGCGGAGAGCGCGCGGTCACAGCATCACTTCAAGTCAACCGGTGCCTCCGGTCGAAAACGCGCCATATATAGTTGATGAGCTATCGATAAATCAATGATTATAAATATTTGTCAATTTTTACTAACTATTATATTATATTAGATTATTATAGATTATTAGAGAGTGGAACTCAAACCTTATTGGCGGTCTACAATGCTCCGAAATCTGTGAAAAGTCTCAATCATCTTCGTTATATGCATTACGTCAAGTCTATAAAACTTAAGAAACCTGTGCAGCTTTCAAATATTCCACCAACAAGTGCAGCCCTTATCAACATTTCAAACGTGTATATTATCAAGTTCCAACTTGGTAAGGGCATGATTTGGATCCCCAGGTATGGGGTTGGGCAATGCGAAACGATTTTCTGGAGCCTATCATGACAATTTTACCATCTGCTCCAGAAGATTTGCCAAATACAATTTTCTGCAACTGCAAGAGTGGTTGTGGTACGCGATGCGGATGCAGGAAAGCGGGCTTGCAATGCTCTTTAGCTTATGGCCAATGTAATGGGCAAGCTTGTCTCAATGCTCTACCATATCAGAGCGACATTAACGAGGATGGAACCTTTGACCCCGAAATCATGGAAGAACTTGAGACAAATGTCGTTGAAGACGATACTGAAGACCAGTTTGAAATTTACCAGCAGCTGGAAGAAGACGATGAAGAGGAAGAAGATGATTAAAATTATAAATTGTAGTTTTTGTACCCTTTATTCTATTTTTCACTTTTAATAAAAATAAATGTATTGAATGATATTTTTAATAAAAAGATTAATTCATAATTTATTTGTTTTCTTTTCATCATGTAAGAAGTTATTAATATTAATTAGGTTTAAATTCAAATATAATTCCTATATTTTCATTAACAATTCTGCAATTACATAGGCAGGTAAGTGTTGTTAAAAAAAGAAATACTGAATAAAATGTGGATAGGTTAGGAAAAAATGATAAAATATAATATAATAGTTCATAAAAATTGACAAATATTTATAATCATTGATTTATCGATAGTTCATCAACTATAATATGGCGCGTTTTCGACCGGAGGCACCGGTTGACCTGAAGTGATGCTGTGACCGTGCCCTCTCCGCCCTCTATCTCGAAAACGCTTCACCGTATAAAAATTTTTTTAAACAAAATTTGTAGAAAATTTTGTATTCTACAATATTGATAATAAATACAAATAGCAAAAAACCCATAGGAAATGAGATATTTACAAAAAAAGCGCAAAAAGCCCATTTTTGTGACCTTTGATCTAGAAATTTAATAGTTGCGTACACCCTACCATATGTAGGTTTTGAGACAACTTTTAGGGTGTCAATATACAAGTATTTACAGACTTACAGCTGGGTATCTCGAATTCCGAGGTGAACTTACTATAATGGCTGGACTACGCAGCTCGTGCGTCGGACAAGTATTTCTCAGCAACAGTGTTCAAATCAAATCAAATCAAATCAAATCGTATATTTCAAATAAACCATTTACAGGCACTTTTGAATTGTCAAAGTCGGTCAGTCAAAAACATGAAGCTATTTGCACGTTCCAAAGCGTCGCACGTTCTTCTCTATGGAGAAGAACGTGCAAGAAACTCCACGGACACTCTTTTAAACCATGTGATGTGTTACAAAAATCTTGTTAACATTAACATTGATTGCTTCTATATGTGAGGACAATGCAAAGAACAAGAAAACATATAAACAATTCAAAATGCAGGTACAGATTAAAATAAGCCAGTGGCAGGTAAGAGATGACCAGTTTCAACTGACGGCGCCCGTTCACGAACATGACGCGTGCATCAGCACCATCTAACTCAACCATTTTGAAGGGAATCAAATGATCCAAAACACGCGCCACCATCAGCAAAACATTTGTGTGAGCATGACAAGCTCTCAACTGCCACGCTCGTTCATTTCAAACTAATTTAATAACGAAATCTATAATTACATATGTAAATGGCTCCATAGTGCTCACATTCACAAAAAATTGAAAATATGCTTCTACGTTATACAAAACTATGGTTTCAAGTAACTAAGAAAAGAAAAAAAAGAAGGCTGCTTTATTGTGTATACTTTGCTAATACAATAATGCAAAGAAATGATAAATAAATGATTGTATAGGAGAACAAAAAAAGGGTAAGCATTTCTTCCAATTATCGAAAACCTAACAAGTGGACCCATGCTGCTGTGGCTGTGGAGCAGGACCGGCATTTAGCCAAGCATTTTTATCAAGGACATAATCTTCCAGTTTATAATATGCTTGTCTACATAATGTGCGTTTTATACATGTTTTAAATTTTCTCTCATTCAGTTCGAGAATATTAAGTGGTATTTTATTATAAAAGTTAACACAGTACCCCATAAAAGAAGTGTGTACTTTAGCTAATCTGAATCGGGGTTGATCTAATTTGTTCCGATTTCTAGTATTAAAATTATGCCTATCACTAATTTTACTAAAAAGATGAAGATTTTTCCGAACATACATAATGTTTTCATATATGTATTGACATGGTACCGTCATGATGTTAATATCCTTAAACAGTTCCCTTAGGGAATCGCGCCGGCGGAGATTGTAAATGGCTCTGATAGCTCTTTTCTGCAGAATAAATATAGACTCGATGTCTGCAGCACGTCCCCATAATAAGATACCGTAAGACATGATACTATGAAAGTAACTAAAATAGACCAGCCTCGCGGTGTCTATATCAGTAAATTGATGGATTTTTCTGACAGCATATGCTGCTGAACTTAGCCGTCCCGCAAGAGATGTTAAATGAGGACCCCATTGTAGCCTTGAGTCAAGCGTGATCCCCAAGAAAACTGTGTCATCGACGAATTCAAGTTTCTCTTGGTCCAATACT
The DNA here is from genome assembly GCA_947578705.1 of Lacanobia wlatinum. NCBI lineage: Eukaryota > Metazoa > Arthropoda > Insecta > Lepidoptera > Noctuidae > Lacanobia > Lacanobia wlatinum. The sequence continues at coordinate 5,542,406 of OX388037.1, forward strand.
ATGTCACAATTAATACTTTTCACGTTCGGTAATGCAAATCTGATACACTTTGTTTTTTTCTCATTTAAAACTAAATTATTAGCAGTAAACCAATTTTGGACCTGCTGAAGGGCGTTATTTACATCGTCAAGACTTGTGGCACGCCTATCTATCTTAAAAATTAAGGACGTATCGTCTGCAAATAACACCATTTGAGTTCGATTTTTTAAAAGATGGGGAAGATCATTAATGTATACCAGAAAGAGGAACGGACCCAATATTGAGCCTTGTGGTACCCCCATTTTAACTTTCAGACCCCGTGAATTGACACCATTTATTTGAACTTGCTGCTGTCTGTCATTTAAATAAGACCTCACCAAACTGAGTGCAAGTCCACCCAGTCCGTAATGTTCTAGTTTTAGAAGCAAGGTCTCGTGATTTACACAATCAAATGCCTTGGAGAGGTCACAAAAGATTCCTATGGCATCTTGCGCCTCTTCCCACGCTGTATATATGTGTTTTAACAACGTGACTCCAGCGTCTGTCGTACAACGACCTTTGGTAAAACCATACTGTTGTTCGTGTAAGATTTTATTGGTGTCAAAATGATTGAGCATTTGATTGAGCATTACTTTTTCAAACACTTTGCTGAAAACTAGCAATACAGATACAGGTCTATAATTATTAGTATATTTATTATCTCCAGATTTAAAAAGTGGTATCACCCTACTATATTTCATTATATCCGGAAAGACCCCTTGGTCAACACATAAATTAAATATTAGTGCCGAGTATGGTGCTATGGTCTCAAATCTGGACGTGCACACCTTGATAGACACTCCCCATATGTCTTCAGTCAATTTAATTTTGATTTGCCGGAAAGCTTTAATAACTGTCACAGGGCTGATATGTTTGAATTGGAACTCCACCGTACAACCTGGAATGTTTGCTCTTAATAAATCAAATGAGACCTCGGGTGAAGAATTTAAAGCTTCAGTTGTTTTTGATGGTATATCAGTGAAAAATTTTACAAATTCTTGAGCTACTTCTAAATTAGAGCTTATGGCACCATGCGCAGTCTCTAGTAAATAGTCAGTGTTTCGTACTTTATTTCTGTTAGTTTCATTATTGATAACTTTCCAAACTGTCTTTATTTTATTATCTGCCAATTTGATCTTGTTGCTTATGAACAGGGCTTTAGCTACTTTACAAGTATTTCTGAAAACCTTAGAATATTTGTTTACATACTTATTAAAGGATTCAGTGTTAATGAAAGACTTAAGGCCGTATAGATCATATAGTCTTTCCCTACTTATCCTAATGCCTTTAGTCGCCCAATCACTAAATATAAACTTAGGGAAAGTATCTTTGGACTTCTTTTCAAAAGTTGCATTGAATTCTTTTAGTACCACTGAAAAGAAACCATCATAAAATTTATTCGCATCCTCAATATTGTGGCCTAGAGCATTTAAGGTCCCATAAAATTTTGCTAGTTTGCCAGTTTTTATTGGCCTAAATTGTATTTGAACTTTTTGCAAGGCTGCTTTATACTTAAATGTTACCAGTTGACCACTGTGATCAGATTGAAGGTAATTAACTATGGCTTTATCTAAATAATCACAATCGCAGAATACATTATCAATACATGTTGCAGAAGTTGGAGTTATTCTAGTTGGTTCTGTAAAAACATTAGACAGATTGAACGATTTAAAAAGACTTAAAAATCTGCTGCTATTTGAATTATTTTCTAAAATATTAATATTAAAATCTCCACAAATAATCACGGATTTGTTACCTGCTGCAAGTTTCGCAAGGACATCTTCCATTGTTGTTTCAAATAACGTAAAGTTTTGAGGGTTAGGGGGTCTATACACGCACACTATAACATGCTTATCTAGCTCAACACAGGACAGTTCGATGCAATGTTCCACTGACAAGCTAACAATGTCATTACGTTGCTTAAATTTTACACATTTTTTAACTAAGATGAGGGAACCACCGCGCGTCTTAGATTTGCGGTTAAAACAACTGCCCACACTATAATTTTCATAACTAATTAGCATCTGGTAATCCTTCAACCAGTGCTCACTAAAACATACAATGTCATTCATTGTTTTCTCTAAAAACATTTCAATTTCTAATATTTTGGAAGAGACACCTTGAATATTTTGATGAAATATTTTCAAGGCATGCTGCTTACCCCCTTTCTGACATCTAGTTAACAGAGAGCAAGAAGATACATTGTTTTTGGTAGGCATAACTATTCTGTCATTGGTATCCTCTGTTGTCTTAAGACTTAGTTTAAAAGATTATCCGGAGATTGCCCCAAGAACTCAGTATCATCACTTGGCAGTGAGTTGCAACTACTTGTGGCCCCCACGTTAAACAATGAGACTTCCGTAGTGATACATGGAACCTCCTTCGTACAATTTGTAAAAGAATTTGTAGCAATAGTGCTACAGTTATTTAAGCCCTCCACCTGATTCTTAGTATAATTACTAAACATTGTGGATTTAATTACACAAGACTTCGACATACTACTTATGTCTGAGTTGCCTTGCTATTGTGTGTCTAAAACGAATTGGCAAATACACAGTATTCCTAGTCGATTTTAAATGTTCCACAAAAATATTTGTGTCAAAAACTTGTCACTATAATGACTAACTAAAAAATGCATGTGTTTATTTAACCTATGAATATAATTATTTTGTCTAATTGACATCTTATCAAAATATGGAAAAGCACACAATATTATTTTATTACAATTTAGCTTTAACGTCTCAGTTAGATTGTCTGTGATATCTGCTTTTCTTACATTTAAACTATTCCCTATAAACACCGTAATGTTGGTATCAGAATTATATTTATTATTTATTAATGATGCCATAATATGTTTGTATGATGAACCTGGCATACAATAATTTTGTGTAGAATAACTCAGGTTGTTACTAACTAATTTCCCTAAACCTCTTCCTATACTGTCTGAAAACATAACTGAATGATAACCACTATTCACAGAAAAATAACCACCAATCTCAAGCTGATCAATTTGAGTTAAATCCTGTTCAGAATCAATAAAGTTTTGTTCAATGACACAGTCTTGAGACAAAATCTGTACCTGGGACGGGACCACTGTTGCCTCAGGCTGGACGGCATCAAGGTTTAATGCTGTCTGGCAAGTACACATAACTAACTCATTTGCAGCAAGAATATGTTCTTTTATTTGATTCTGAGATTGAATATATTTACAGTTAAGTGAACTCAGTGAAGCCTCGAGTACCTGTATTTCAGACTGTAAGTGCTGTGTATCAATTTCATATATTTTTATGCTGTCCTCAAGTTTAATTTGATAATTATGTAATTTACTAATAAGTTCAACACGTTCTTTCCTGAGTGGAATATTCTTGGAAAAGTGTTTATACTGCTCCTTGTATCTATAACATTTTTTGATGAATTTATTTATTTTTGCATACCTTTTTAACTTATTATGACTACTTTTATAACTACTTTTCTGTTTCAATATGGAATCCTCAGTTAGGTCAATCGTGACTAAGGAATGAGGTTTACAATTATTTGAACAAATTAATTCATTAAATAAGTGGTTTGTTTCCTTGACCTGAGCTCTTTGTTTTTCATTCTGAAATTTGATAATACTACTGTTTGCATTTATTAGTTCATCCTCTAGGTCCCTAACTTTACGTAAAGCCTCCTCATACAAGTCGCTACAGTTGTTGAAACCTTCCGTGATTACCCGCAGTTGGTCGCGTTCATCAACAACATCTTGGAATTGTTGGCTAAGGTCAACTAGCTCCCGCTTAAGGCAGGTGTTTTTAAGTACCATTTTTCTTACTTCCACCTCATTATCCTCTCGTTCCTGTAACATTTCTTGGCATTGTTCGTTCGAGGCTTTTAATTCCTGGAGAGCAGTTCTCAGTTTGAGCTCCATATCCTGAGCTGTAGCTTTGCGGGTCATCACAGGCATAGTTTCAGGGTGAAGTACTGAAAATAGAATAAAAGAAAATATGAGAATCTAAAGAAAAGACAAAATAAAGGAAAGTGGGTAATTAAAGGAAAAATAAAAATGGGGAGAAATTAGTGCAGTTAAGTGGAGAACTAAGGTAGGCTGCTGAATTAGCTTTAAAGGCTATTGTTTATTTAATTTTCTCGCTTTGGATTGCTTTTAAATAACGATTTTCTTAATGTGGGTAGGATGCCTAGATTAAAATATACTTATAAGATTTAATAATTCAAGGGTGAGCTATGCAAAATAACGATCTTAAAAACGTTTTGTTGCTATTTATTATTGAAAAATATCGGAAAATCAACAGAAACTAGGTATTTTTGACGTTTTCTACGATGTAAACAAAGCGATAAACTCTCAACGCAGAGTCCAAAGATCTGCATAAAAGTTAATAAAACTTAGTAAGGACGTGCTACTGAGATAAAGTGACGAATGTGTGCTATTATAAAATAAAAGTAAACAATACTTCCCCGTTTAATTATTGTTCCATACGTAGTCCATACGTCAGCTGGCAGTTTTAGGTTACCGGTGACAGCCGGTATCGAAAACTGTGTTTTTCTTGATAAAAATCCAGGAAAACATTAATCCTGTGTATTTATGCAGTTATATCGTGTTTTCTCAAACAATTACACCTTAATTTTACTTAAATACTAATTAAATCTAATTTTAAAATACGGAACAAATATTTAACAAGTCACTTGGGCAGTGTTGCCACTTTTTTTTTCCTTGGGCAGTGTTGCCACTTTTTTTTTCAATTTAATCCAAAGGTACCGGGTTTTAGCAGATTATTAATATAATGTTACCGAGAGCACCGACCCCTGAGGAACCCCGGCATTAATATCCAGCAGTCCGGACGAGCAGCCATCTATAACCACTCGGATAGACCGATCCCTCAGGAAATCTGCAATCCAATCACACAATCCGGCGGGCAGACCGAAGGAAGGAAGCCTACTAATAAGGCTATCGTGCCAGACCCTGTCGAAGGCCTTCGAGATATCGAGGGAGACCGCAAGTGCCTCCCCGTGCTTCTCTATGGCCTCACTCCAGATGTGAATGGCATACGCTGGAAGATCCCCAGTTGACCGATTTCGGCAGAACCCGTATTGTCGGTCGCTAAGGATATCATTCGCTTCTAGGTATGCTAGGAGCTTACGATTCAGCACGCGTTCTATACTCTTACAGAGTATGGACGTTACCGAGATGGGTCTGTAATTCGACGGGTCAGCTCGACTACCCTTCTTGGGCACGGGCTGCACGTTAGCTTGCTTCCAAGCATTCGGTACTTTTCCAGTCTCAAACGAGAGGCGAAATAGGCATGTCAAGATTGGAAACAACTCAGGCGCACAAGTCCTCAAAACAATTGCCGGTATGCCGTTGGGGCCACTAGCCTTATTCACGTCTAGGTTACGCAGTACCCGAAGAACGTCCTTCAGATGGATGCGAATATTCGACATACTCGACTCGCATCCATCAGGAGAAGGAAGGGGCCTCGCGCCACCAGAATCCAGACTTGACGATTTCGAAAACATAGAAGCAAATAAGTTTGCTTTCTGCTCAGCGGAGTGGGCCAGCAACCGATCGGGTCTCAGCAGTGGTGGTAGCAAGGCGCGGCAGAAGTTCGATTCGACCGACTTAGCGAGGGACCAAAAAGCTTAACTACCTGCTGGGTATGAAGCAAGTTTGTTCCCTATTCGGCTAATGTGGTCAAACCGAGCTCTCCGCAACACCTTCTTGCAGGACTCGGCAGCTCTGTTAAAAGCTCTCTTCTTCTGACTCACGTCATTTGCTTTGCGCGCACGGGCGTCGACCCATGCTAGGTACGCCGCATGTTTTATTGCATTAGCGCGATTGCACTGCGCACCAAACCATAGGCATGCAAACGCTCCAAAATCGTTTCCTCCGTAAGATCACGGGAGCCTCCATTCCTGTTCGATAGCCTAGCGGTCTTCAGGAATTAGCCAGCTACGGAGGTTTGAAGGGCGATAGCCACGCAGTCCCTTTCACTCCTCACTTAAGGTTACCATTTTATTAACTGTCTGTAACAGTACCATAGATGCCAGTATTTATAAATGTATGACTAAATGTCAACGGGGCCTTTTATTACACCAGCAACCCTACAAACATTATATTACTTGGTGAACATTTCTCAGGTTTTTTCGAAGCTATTTGCAACATTAGAATAAGCTATGAATTCAAGGATACATAAGAATACCCGAGATAAGCAGATTCTTAACCATTCAGGTAAGTCCATTGAAGTAGCAATGTTATGTCAGCAGTAATTTATCTCAAAAGCATGTCAGAATGCAGGGAAATTAGAGGTGTTTTGACAGTTTCTGACAGCAAAAGCTCCTTAAAAATATGAAAATTGCCGGTGTAGGACAATGATGACGGATCTAGTTACTAAACTTAATCCATATAGACATACGGGCTGATATTATGTAATAATATCTTTAACATTACCATAAATATAATTTAATTGAATGTTGCACATTAAAACAAAGAATTTACAAGGTGTTAAAATGTAAATTATCATTATTGAAACATTTATCAGTTGATAATTGCATTGTGAGGACGTAAATATCGAACAAAAGTATATTTATTGTTTAATGAATATTCATTACAAAAAGACTTGGTTGTAATGTGTTGGGAATGCTATTTTACTTGTAAGCTTATTTTTGTTTTCAAACAGCTAGAAAGTTTAAACATCATTGGCAGGTTTTTCTTTATTTTCCGCAATGTGTGTACAAAGGGAGAATTTTACTCATCGCCGTATGTTAGAAGTAAAAGTTTATCTGATTTTTTCTTTTAGTATGAATTCTAAGGTTGGTAACCTTCAATCTATCAATCTGCTTAGCCGTTCCCAATCATCCAATTATGTTGGGAATGGCTTTACGTAAAACACACAACAGCATTAGTATTTACATAAAACGACTACATATTTGGCGACTAAAACTAAAACATTCCCACTTGCGCAACTGGCGTTAAAGATATCGAGTGCGCGAAAAGGTTTAGAAGACCGCCAAAGGAAAATTATTGTCCTGCAGGTCTTCCAGACGTAGGTAATGTGGTCCGGAGGCAGGCGATTCAGGTTCCGGGTGGTGAGCGCCAGGGTTGTCCTGCCACTCCCTTGCGGTGACTGCGGTAGGAATGCGGTCCGCCGGAGCTCGGGCGTAGGCGCAGCGCTTTAGTCACGCTGGCATGGGCGTAGACAGGATTTTGCCGTCCCCGAGAGGTAGGGAGGAAGATGTAGATAGGAAGCAACCCCTTTTGGCGTTCTACAATCACAATTTTTAGAGTTAAGATTGGGTATTTATAGTAACTAGTAAAGGTCTAGACTTTTATGGAGTACTAATTGTCTGTTTGCTTCAGCTGATGTGTTCCCGTGAAATGAGTCTAAGCCCTTATAAAGCGTTGTCTCGGCAATATGGCATCGTAGGGAGACATAGCCAATCAGTGCGCAGCTGTCACTGCACACAGTGTTGCCACTATAATTCCAATTATTATAAATGTTGCCAAATTATTTTAAAAAGTTTACGGTAGAAATAACGTGCAACGTTACAGTGCTCAACCTTGAAGGTAGACACATCGTTTTGCTTGCCAGCACGTCGGTTTGCTTGCCAAATCTAATATGTGCATTTCTATGACATTTTCTTGTCACTAAATATCCTTAAAAATCAAATACATCAACAGTACATTTTATCATTTTCACTTGTATCTCAGTTCATACGGCATTTTGAAATTATGAATTAGTCAATGAACCATCAAAAACAGATTATTGTCTCCCTTGTCAAATTAATAAAAAAAACACATAACAGATTTGGCAAGCGCATCGACGATAAGCGACTTACATTCAATAGCCACGAACTACGGTAAATAGCGCAGGAGAACCAAGTTTACCGACATAGTCCGAAGGATCGAAAAACTAAAGTGGCAGTGGGCAGGGCACATTGCTCGCAGAACAGATGGTCGATGGGGCTGAAAAGTACTGGAATGGCGACCGCGTATCGGAAGACGTAACGTTGGAAGGCCTCAGGACCGATGTCCTGGTGAAGGTTGCGGGTAGCCGATGGATGCGAGACGCACAGGACTGGTTTTTGTGGCGACACTTAGGGGATGCCTATGTCCAGCACTGAACATCTTTCGCCTAATATGATGATGATGATGATGATGATGACGGTAAATAGATCATCATCATCTTCCTGCCCTCATCCCATGTTACTTGGGGTTGGCGCAACACGTTTTTTTCTTCCATTCTGTTGTATCAGTCGTCACTCTATCACTAAGACTTTTTCCTTTTCTTTCATATCGCTCCTCACACAATCCACCCATCTTTTTTTTGGCCTTACTCTCCCTCTCCATCCATCCACATTCATGTTCATAACTCTTCTAGTTACATGCATTTCATCCCTCCTCTTCACATGACCATACCAAGACAAGCGATTCGCTTTTAACTTTTCCGTCACTGGCGCCACTTTTAAACTACCTGTAATGTACTCATTTCTCACTTTATCCATTCTCGTTACTCCACACATCCATCTCAACATTCTCATCTCCGCTACATGCAATCTATTTTCATCCGTCTTTTTGGCAGCCCAACATTCTGATCCATACATTACGACAGGTCTTATCACAGACTTGTAGATTTTCCCTTTCAACTTGAGGGGCATTCGAGGGTCACAAGTTGTTCCAGTGACCTGCCGCCATTTCATCCATCCTGAGTTGATCCGCTGAGTTACGTCTCGGTCTACATCGCCATTTTCCTGGACAAGCGACCCAAGGTACCGAAAGTCGGAGCAAATCGGTATAGGCGTTCCGGTGAGAGTTATAGGCAGCAGACTGGAGAGACCGCCGAAATCGCAGAACAGGTACTCGGATTTGGTTCTGCTCAATTTCAGGCCAACACTCTCCAATCTTTGCCACCACGTCTCCAATTTGCTCTGGACCTCTTGGCCACTTTCGGCAACCAGCACAATGTCATCAGCAAACAGCATGCACCAGGGAGCCTCTTCCTGGATGTCCGACGTCAGAGCGTCCATTATCATCAGGAAGAGATAAGGGCTGAGGGCCAACCCCTGGTGCAAACCAACCGCCACACTGAAACTGTCAGTGGTGCCCACTGCAGACCGGACTTGAGTACTGCATCGACTGTACATCGCTCGGATCAACTGCACATACTTCCCAGGCACACCTTTCTCCTTAAGGGCCCATCACAAAACCTCACGAGGCACCCGGTCATATGCCTTTTCGAGGTCATCGAATACCATATGCAGATTTTTATGCACAGCTCTATATTTCTCGCACATCTGGCGGATAGCAAAAATGGCATCCGTTGTACCCCGACCAGGCATAAAACCGAACTGGTTCTGTGAGATTTCACTCTCTTCTCTCAACCGCCTTTCAATAACTTTTTCCCAGACTTTCATACTATGTGACATTAGATGAGGGTAAATAGGTAAGTTTTTTTAATATTACTCTAAGATTCTCTAAAGAAAGAAGGAAAAATGTTTATTTGGGACTCGCACAAAACAGACAGATGTAAAATTAATTAAAAATAAAAGTAGTCTATTGCTTCAAGAAAGAAGAAATGAATACAATGTAAGTAGTATAGCTACCTTGGCTATACCATCCAATAGACAAGCCCACTATGATCGTGATTTTTGAGGCAATCCAGCTTTTAGGCAAATTAATTGTTATAGCAACAAAACTAGGTAGATATGTTTAACTTCATGGTTCATAAACTTTTATATTCTTCAACGTTCTCTATATTACACCGATTTATTTTTATTCAAATTTATTTTAAAACCTACATAGATAGAAACATTTTTGGGAACAAATAGTTTTGATGAATTACTTGAAAAAAAAAATAGGTGTCTTGTGTTTGTTATTATTACGTTTTATTTTAGTTTAAACTTTAGTCTAGTTTATTGAGTCCAGTTTACTAACTAAGCTCCAGTCGTTATCAGCTGTTATCAGTCACGGTTATTATCTGTCTAACGAGTGTATGTATTAATGTAATATGAGTGTATTTTTATTTAAAAAAATCCCCCCTCTTTTGCCAATTCACTTGAAACTTGGCACGGATACTGTCTGTAAATTAAATAAACAACATCATTATTAGTTTTTGCGGGTGACGGGGTGGTAATGTTTATATGGAAGAATCTAAACGTGATAAAACAATGAGAAATGTATTTTTGTTTGATTGTCCTAAAATCAATCCTTAAAGGAACGTAAAAGGGTGATGAAGTTTTTAGGGGGAGGATATTAATGTTTGCTTCAATGTACCAAAACTGCCCATTAAAGGGGGTATAAAAGGCGTGGACGAAATCTGATTGAACTGGAAGTCGACCCCAATAAAGTTGGGAAAAAGCTAAGCAGATGATGATGAAAAGGCGTTGAAGTTTGTGGAGTACCAACTAAATCCGGACTAAAATGTGTACACGGTCAAATGGAAAACGATTGTGTGAGTAGACCTGATAAATATTTTATCCATTTATTTATCTAAAGTGAACCGATTTATAAGCTAGGAAGATGATATATGAATTCTGTTTGTTATTATTATTATATACTCGTAACACACCATTTGCGTAGTGAAAATCACATTATTCCATGAAGTTGACATATGTAAAGGTGTTAAATTAAGAGGGAACTATATAAGGTCTTTCTCCATACAAACACATTCCGCTGTTTTCTTCGTGGATAATGCTTCTAGAGCAATGATTTTTTCAAAAAAATCTAGGTTTGATTAATATGTACCTTTATTATCATCTTTTTTCCAAAACAAAATTACTAAAAGAATTATGACAATCCAAAAACCCGAAAAAACAGCCCGTTTTTGCCGCCATGTTTAGACGACTATCAGACAAATGTGATAAGTATTTAACAAAATAGAAAATAATTGAAGCATAGATAGTCTTCCTCGAAATTTTGATATATATATTTTTAGATCTGTCCGGGTTTGAAGACGAAAACAGCGAAATACAAAACGTCTTTTGGTCAAGGTTTATAAAGATAAAATCTGCCTGAGCTGCCGTTATCGCTTTCACACTTTACTTGATAGGGCGCAGCGCGACGGCATCGGCAATAGTTTCTTCAAAAACCTATTTTTTAAATTCTTCGGGACTAGAGTCCCCTCTTAATATTTTACTTTAAGCTACTAAGCTTTCAAACAATTTCAGGGTTGTATCTTGAACCTATTTTCGTCAACACGCGACTTAAATAGTTTTTCTACCAGTATATAATAAGCCTCTTCACCCAAATTAATTGAGTACTATATATAAACAAATAAATCTTATTAATCATAAAACAGTTAAATAGTAATTAAGAATCCGAAAGCTTAATTAACTAAGCATTTGGATTCTTTTATTTATTTATTAATATATGCTTTATTGTACACCAAATTTAAACATGTACAGAAAATCTTAAACTAATGACATACAATTGGCGGCCTTATCGCATTCCGCGATCTTTTCCAGGCAACCTGGAATGGAAAGTGAGAGCCTGGATACGAAATGGGGTTGTACTTGGGGCTAATATAAAGGTACATAGAAAAAAAATAAACATACAGAAATACAGCATTACAATATAACAGCTACTAAAATAGATACATAAATACATACATATTTAATATATAAGTAAGAAAATGTGTAACAATTATTAAAATTAAAACGAGAAAGGAATCATAGTGACAAGTAGTGTTCCTTGACAAGCTTTTTAAAAGCAGGCAGCGATTGTGCGCGTTTAATTGATACTGGTAATGCATTCCATAGACGAGCAGCTTGGACTGTAAAATAATTGTCTAAAAATGTAGTGGAATGCATAGGCATTTTTAGTTTCAAGTAGTAGTAGTTTAGTCTTTTTTTATGATTAAAAACTATAAGGTTAGATAAAATGTCAATCAATGGTTGATTGATGTTTAGAATTTTTGAAGGGCTGGTGGATTAGTAAAAATACTGAATAAAAGTAATATAATTTATTAATATGAAATAATAATCTATGGCCGTATTTAAAATCACTTAGCAACTGGTAAAGAAAATATTATCATTACTTACTCATCTTAAGATAACAACAGAAAGATACAATAAATAATTTCTTCAAAATATTCTAATAAGTAGTACATTTCTGCAGCGGCCAACAAAAGGGGCATTGATGGACGAACGTGTAAATTTGGGCCGAGGCGAAGCCGCGAAGCACACATACGTAAGTCCATAAATGACTAGTTGTGGCTAAGATTTGAATAGTATTTTTCTCAAGTAATGCGCGGAAATTAAAATCCAATTACTATTCAAACTCAATAACGAACAACAATAATTTTTCCAGCGTCAAATTGTTCATTTTTTTTTGTTTCAATAAACAGCTTTCTATTTGCAAGCCAGTTCGAGATTTAAATAAAACCTTTTATAAGTTACCTCCTTGGTTGCCATGTTTTGGAGTCAAAGATCGTCCCGTTTTTAAATTACACGACAGATATGAGTTTACCATGTAATTTATTTGGCCGCTAAACCACGACAGATATGGATTTTTATACAACTTTTGCCACCACATGTATTGAGCCAGTACAGCGATTTTGATTGATCTCAAAGAAGATTGTCAAAATAATGCTCAAATTTCCAAGTATGTTTGAAAAAAAAAATAAAGAAAATGCTAACAAAAATTGATACATGTAAGTGAAATTCTCTTACTTAAGAACAATAAAACAAAACACAAAACAAAAGCACCAATAATAAATTACCACATCTTGAAGGATTCAGCTAAGTACGAATCGCAAAGGACTTCCTCCTCGAATTTTGACAGAAATTCAGGTCCTAAGAACTTATTTACAATGTTAGATACTCGACAATCGTAAGGTGCTGAGGCGTGGTCAGTTTCTATGTTGAAAACTTTCACTGGTTTTTTAGTGTACTTGTATAGATTGTAGTCATCTGCCAGAGGTTGTGCTCTTGGATGAGAAATTCCTTTTATAAGGATCAGTTCTGACTCAAGTTTGAAATCAGGTTCGTACTACCTTGCTAACATAATCCGTCGGTACGCAGCTTGAAGGATAGATCTCTTGTATTGGTTGGAATAGCTAGCCATCTCTCTTAGTCTGCTAACACATGCTTCCACCTTCTCTGACCAGCTTTCAGATTTCTCCAAAACCTGCTTCAGTTCTTCGCTGACCTTCCCAGTCATAAGATGGTACATGTGTTCTACAATAGAATTCTGTAACTCCGTATCAGTTAGTTTGCCGACATAAGCGTCTAGTTGTACTCTTAATGCATCTGGGCTACTATCCAAGCAGTACACGGTTCCCACGCGACCTGAAAAAATTAGTTCAATATCTTGAAGAAAAGTTACTGGTGAAATATAAGCCTAAGATCTTAAAGCTAGAGTTTCATGTTGCAAAGTTGCTTAATAAGGAAAACCGGTGTTTTAATGGATAAGTAAGAGGACTTTTCAAAATTGAAATGTGCTCCATAAAAGTCAATCTTTGAAATAATGTGACGAAAACATTAAATCTACAAAAGTTTCTCGTTTTGTTATACGTTGTGTTAACAATTTTAACATTATGCTCTGAGGCAACGACAAGATTGGTAGAGGAAGTTTTAATTTTCTGCAAAGAGCGTCCACTGTGGAGCGGTACAGTTATTAGGCGCTTTGTTTTCCTATTTAGTAGGAAACCTGGTGGTTTTGTTGGAAATTAGATAAAATTAATCCATACCTTCTTTTTCAAACAATGCGGCTAACTCCAAAGCCACATTTACGCCAAAGGAATATCCCAGGAGGTAGAAATTGGATTTCAACTCAAACTTCTTCTTCATGAACTAAAAGAAATCAAAATAATAGGCATATTACAGAACTCTTTCTCGTCTTGGTCTGAATGACTGAACTTTCAATACCATAAATTGATTACAAACAGTTGCATTTGTGTAAGGCTGATTTTCCACTGGAGCAAATAGGAGAGGAACGGAGATTGTTCGTTGTTTATTAAAATATTATTTTATTATAATTATGTAAAAGGATGTTAACGTTTGCCACAGAAAACGGGTTACTGGCTTTCTATGGAGCGGATAAATAGTAACCTAAGCTAATTTAATAATTAAAATAACATAATATTTGAATAAAAAACAAACAATCTCTCAAAGCAACAGCAGAAACATCCAGTAAAACAGGAAGTGTTACATAAATTGCAAAAAAACCGTCCGTTCCGTTAACAAAGCGGTGGCTCGCCGGAGCAACGGATTGTTGCTCCAGCGAGTAAAATAAATAACTGATACACAACAAACATAGGTGACTTAGAACTTTCCTCACTGAACTTCAAAAAGACCAGCTGAATGTGTTATTTTAAGGAATTTTAATTCAGTGAATACGATTAAATTTTTGAACTTTGTGGTTTCGACAATAGTTGAAATTGTCCTTCCGGACGTAATGGGCAAAAAATTTACCATGAACACGGCAATTATTTGACAATGATAAAATAGGAGAAAGAGAAACAGTTTTATTTGCTAAGCAAACGTGCATTTTAAATGTAATATCAGTTAGGTAGATAGTGCTTCAAATTATGTTAGTAAAGACAAAAACTAAATGTCTAAGCCCGAAACGGAATTTGTCAGCAGACGCACGTCTTCACCGATAAATCTTGTCAGTCCCAATCTGGACATTATAATGTCCTCGAATTTGGTACAAGACAAACAATTAAACATGTAAACGACAAGCTGCAATTAACCCAATTATTTTCCTTTCATACAAATCGATGTCGAAATTTAAAAATTCCGTATTCGAATGGATATTTAACGAAATGATGAATAATTTAAGGAATTGGGATCCCAGTTGGACGAACAAAGAAAATAAAATCTATCACAATTTATTTACCAATCACGGTCTATTTTATTTCGAAGTCCACTGAGTTTCTGCGTCAGTTTTCCTTGGGAAATATCAATTGAAATAATTGAATATTTATTTATTTTTTTATTTTTTCTGTCATCTACACTAATATTATAAAGAGGAAAGATTTGTTTGTTTGTTTGTTTGTTTGAATAGTCTCCGAAACTACTGGACCGATTTGAAAAATTCTATTAGCATTGGATAGCTACATTATCAGGGAGTAACATAGGCTATATATTATCCCCGTATTCTCACGGGAACGGGAACTACGCGGGTAAAACCGCGTGACGTCCACTAGTCTACTATAAGTATCCTTTAATGTGACTAAAATAATCTATTAACTATATACACTCATTAACACGAAATTATAAATAAAAACAAAATAAATCATTGGGCATCAAAAAAATAATCCACATCGCTGTCAGTGGCAAAAGTGCCCAGAACACTGGCAGCATTGCCGCGTTGAATGGCAATGCTGATTCTTTGGCCGAAAAAAGCCCAGCCCTCTGGTCACGTGAACAGTCGACAAGTTGTTTGCTAATGTCCCGAAAGACTCGATGCGCACTCGGACCCCATTGGCCTAGTGTTTCAACGCCAAACGGCTCAAATATGTAACTCCCAATTAAGTTGTTATATTTGCGCCGTTTGAGGTTTTCTGCACCTGCAGCAGCCGCTCCAGCACAGCCCGCCGTGCTAAGAAGATGGGATGGTGCAAGGGTATCGACACATGTTGCATCACACACCAAAGGCCTACCCACTTTCCAAGGCATTATGGTCATCCCATCTGGCCTTTTCCCATCGTCGCGTGCCAAGCCGTTGGGTTCTAAAACTGCTGGCACCCGGCGAGTCACACTGACAGGATGCATCAAGACCTATGAGGGCGACGCAGTCGAGAGAGGCCATATAAATCCTGGTCTGATGATTTAGACTCGTTTCTGACGGCAAAACACAAAAGCGTTGGAAAGCAATGGGGGAGACCTTTGCCCAGCAGTGGGAAAATATAGGTTAGGAAAAAAAACGGTTTTTGATACCGGTCAAAAGGATCAAATATCTTTTTCCCCGTCTGTCTAACTGGATCCAGCTAAATTAATACCAGTCATCAAAAAAAAAAAAGAATGCATGTTTTTTCATCTACAAATAAATCCAATAATATACGTTTATGAAGTTGGTGATAAAACTACAAAATTATGAATATTTATATTCATAATTTTGCATTTCACTTGTGATTTGTCGCAGGAAATTGTAGAAGAATTTAGCTTCCAAAAATATGTCTGATCACAATGATCAGCATAGCCAATAAAAATCCCTACCTTATCAAATAATAATTTTAATTTTAGCACAAAAAGAATATTGTGGATCCCTAAACTCAAATTCAAAAGGACAGTTCAGTTGCAAGGTTAAACCTATAAATATGTATAACGGATGAATTAAAAACATACCAATGCACATTATAGAGTTCATCAACATGTCTAATACAATTTTCAGCCTAGGTTAAGCACCCAGGCTGAAATTTTTCAGTACTAAAATTTAATTAATAGGACCAAACTAATTATGCGTATGATAATGGAATGTAAACAAAATGATATAGTTATGTTATCATGTGCTGTTTATGAAAGAAAGTAATAGAAAAATGTGTGAAATCAAATTAAGAAAATTATCGTAAAATCACAATCATGTCGCCTGATAGGTTAGGTACCTATATTAAGTGGAAATAATAAATAGGTACGTAAAAATTCTTGAAAGAGGGTTAAGACACCCATTGGGGAGTAGTTTAGAAACTGAATTATGACATTGTTTACCATTTATGAAATGAAATGAAATGATTTATTTCCAGATTTACATCCAATTAAATTAAATAGGTATTAATATGTATAGATAACAATAACAATAAATAAATAATTTTAGAAGCCGCGACTTATGTTATCGGCGTATGGTACTTGCAATGTTTCAAGTTTGTATAAATCCAAGGAATAAGATTCATCCATACTAATTTTAAATCGTCTTTTGGGGGTAGTTCTGAAAAACAGACGATGTAAACCTTTATAATTCACTTAGGTCAGTGTTTGTATCAAGTTTCAAGTATATTGGCGAATACTTGAAACTTGGTACGATAAGACTTTTCATACAAATTTTCACCCCCTTTTGCATCCGTTTACGGGAGTTTCCTGAAATCCTTTATTAGCTGATGTCTCCTACTCATAATCTTCTGTGCCAAATTTCATCTTCAGTCAGTGAGTGAATGAATGAATGAGTAACCTTTCGATTTACTATAAATAGATATATAATAATATTTTTACGGGCGTTTTTTTCAAAGGTGGATATTGTTTTTTTTTTCCGCCAAGAAGTTATTCAAATTCTTCAAAGAGAGCTTCAAACCACAGCCCTTGTAACTTGAAGACCGTCTGCTGTGCAGTATGAGGTCACGCGATGTCGTACAGGAGCAGCAAAGACGAGCGATTGACCAAAGCTGGAGACGTGCGAGCTTCTCCATCATTGTGTTCAGTTCTTCACAGTACACATATGCAGTAATGCTCATCCCGTTTGATAAGAAGCTGTGATGAATCACACCGACACTTGACCACCAAACAGTGACCATTTCAACAGAATCGGTCCAGTAGATCCGGAGAAAACAGGCTGTGACAAACGGACCAACAGATAGACAGACAGACAAACAGATAGATAGACAGGCAGACAAATAGACACCCGAGTGATCCTATAAGGGTTTCGTTTCATATAGATGTTCGGAACCCTAATAATTCTCAAAACTCGGCCTTCATGTAGGCTGGGTTTTATTTACTTCATACATTTTAATACCCGACTAGAGAAGGGAATTTCTCGTTTCCGTCTTGCAATATTCGTCACATAAGCACCGCTGCAGTTTATTATTTGCCCCGCGTCTCGCTTCTTTTGTTTCCATTCCCTTACTGCGATATTGCTATGACATCCAGCATAACTAAACCCCCCTGATTGCCACTACACGGTCTGAATATGAAGCAAAAGTTATTTATTTCCTTCTTTAATGAGGTATCTACATTGGCTGGTCATGTTATTCAAATTGTTACATGTCTCGATTGCGAATGTTTTCACCATTCATATTTATGATGCCAAGTTTTATTGTTTTCTGTCATAAAGATATTTTAAGAGTCCTTGTATTATATTTTTAACTATAATTCTTTGTAAAATATTCAAAGAAAGTTTTCTTTTTTGATGTTTTTAATGTAGATGGCCATTATGACGTATTGGCGTTTTGCCAATATTGGAAAGTCTGTGAAAATAAAAACAGAACGTAACTTATGATTTTTTGTTTAAATATTTATGTAGGCGTCGAAGAGCCTTTGTTATGGCCAATTTTGATCTCGTTATAAATTCAAAAAGAGTGTTTCTGCTATTTTCCATTGCAAATATTATAAAGCAGAGCTGCCTTGTGATCAGTGTGATACTAGGCGTATATTCCACTTAATACATTAATAGAATATGCATGATATATACTCGCAACACCAGAACTAATGCGCAGCAAAATCTTGTTTTATTTTGTTCGTAGAGAATCAATCAATCAATAACAATATTTATAAAATTCTTCCGTTAGTGACTGACTGAGTGACTGACAGACAACGCACAGCTGACACTACTGGTCGTAGAAATCTGAAATTTGGCATGTAGGATTTCCCGGAATTTTTACAGGAACGGAAAAAAACGCGATATGCGTGTATGAAGTCGCAAACAAAAAACCTAATATTATATATAAAAAGTAATGTAATATTGCTTTGTTGGGATATTAATTCATACGTTTTTTGGTGTGTGATCGGAATTTATGCAAAACATTCCTGCTGAAATAGAAAATTTGATAGTTATGATAAAACCGCATAAACAAAACCTTGTGAAAATGCTAGTTCACTGTAAAGTGGCAATTTAAAAACACCAGTACTTACCTTCTATAAAAGCTGCGTCATCGTACATTTGTTAGAACTTTAAATCATCTTTCACACCAAAGTTTGTCTTTATTCCTGAAATTTCAGGGTTTTCTTGTTCAGATCGGTAAGTTATAAACAATTTCTATTTCTTTTTGTCACAATTTATAAAATAAGTACTTTAAAAATGTTCGATTGGTCGTTTAGTTAAACTTGAACCCTAAGTACGGTTCAAGGACAAGGATTAAGGTATCGCGCAGACTTAGTCAAAACAGTTAAGTTTTGTTAATTGTCGACGAAACACAGTTTTGTAACAGTGTGCTCACAGTTATTTTTTTCATAGAACCATAGTCTTACTTTAGACGGGCAGTTTTGTACATGGCTTAAACCTTCACTAGAGTCTAACGTGTGCAGCTAACGGGTTTAGCATGAAGATTCTATTCGCCATAATAATCTTTTCAGCCGAAAAACGTCCCCTGCCAACAGGTCCTTACGCATCGCCACATCGACTGGTCCTGTTCTCCTCACATCCAGTGGATGTACCAGGTCATCTCTATTCAAAACATACAAAAATGGAACAGTTACCAGACTTACCTGAAGAGTTCCTGGAGCCTATACTTCCTTGCTTGAATTTATTAAAAAATGCCAATATTCATCTTTATGCTGCCGAAGAAAAATGTTTATGGAAGAAATACTGTCGCCTCACACTGAATGTGGTGTGTTTGGTTACCTACCAGATTGCGTTGACAATGTATTTGTACAATGTATTTAGAGGAAACCTCAGCCTAGACGAATTGGCTTATGTCGTCAGCGTTTATGTTGTCAGTATTCAAGGTAAGTTGAAAGAGCGTTTAATCTGCAAATTTTGAAGTCCCTACCTAGTTAAATATATTTAGTATTTTAATATATTATAATATATTTTTAACATTTTATTATTTTTCGAAATTAATCACAATAAATTTTAATGAACTTGGCACGCATACGCACACACATTATACGTCTTTCGAAAAAGATATTTCTTCTCCCTTTCGCTCTGGACTGTTTTTGATTATTTCCGCGGAAATTGATAGGAAATACCCGAGCCGTGAGAAACCGAGCGTCTATCGCCAACGCTCTAGATGGTGAATACCGCGTAGATCTGAACTGGTCTTAAAGCCAAAATTTACATCGTCGCCGTTACTCCTTATGCTCGTGCATTACAATTCAAACATCACGTATACCACGTTCTCACATCACAAACTCTCGAATACACAGGAGCTTCCCAATTTCCCTTAAATTTTTCCTCTATATTTTCTCGAAATTCAAAGAACAAAAGACGTTTACGCCAACGTTTGATATCAACACCCTGCATACGGAAACACGCTGTATACTTTTATCTGAACTCTGAATTTCTCAGCCATACTCAAAGCTACGGTGGTGTTACTTAACAAGAAGGAAATAAGGTCGATTGTCCTGCATTTGGGCAACATGTGGAAGACAGAGGATCTAA
Organism: Lacanobia wlatinum; assembly: GCA_947578705.1. Taxonomy (NCBI): domain Eukaryota; kingdom Metazoa; phylum Arthropoda; class Insecta; order Lepidoptera; family Noctuidae; genus Lacanobia; species Lacanobia wlatinum. Next base: position 5,562,663 of record OX388037.1, read on the forward strand.
CTGAAGTACAGATTAAGAAGAAGAATGCGCTGCTGAAGAGACTAAAGTTTTGTTATGCAGGTGAGACTCACATTTTAATATACGACTTTTGTTAAGTAAAGTTTTGTAGTAATTTTGACCAAGGGAGCTCTTAGCAACGTTGTTGGGTGGTAGCTAATTGAGATTTGTACTTAAAACTTCTTTAACCAGGTGGTCCTACTCAAAACTAATTAGGTTGAAAAGGATTATGTTGAGCGGCATTCCAGAGCTATCTTCAGTAATTTAGTATATTCCATTAAAAGTTGATAAAAAATTCTATAGCGGACAATATAACTTAACTTAATAACTTAATTACTAAAAGTTTCATGTCGTAATATTGACTTGCTTTATTTATGTGTAAGGAACTTAATTTATTTTACTAGTGGACGTCACGCGGTTTCACCCGCGTAGTTCCCGTTCCCGTGGGAATACGGGGATAATATATAGCCTATGTTACTCCCTGATAATGTAGCTATCCAATGCTAAAAGAATTTTTCAAATCGGTCCAGTAGTTTCGGAGCCTATTCAATTCAAACAAACATACAAACAAACAAATCTTTCCTCTTTATAATATTAGTGTAGGTGAACGTTCTAGAACACTGAATTAATTATGAATCACGAAATACCTAGGGCTACACTTACACTAGCCACGTTAATTATTTAGCCAAAAGTAATTCGTTCTGGAAACAGTGGGTTCAAACTTTAATAGTTTGGGTAGTCCAATTAGGTTATCTATCAAATGAGTTCTACTCTAATATGTTGCTGTAGATGTAAATACATAAAATATGTTTCTTACCGAAAATGAATATGGGTTAAATTTTAACGGGACCAAATGGCAATTATGCCGCATCGAATTAAAAAAAAGTCACAAATATCGGATCAAAAATCACGGAGTAATCGGTGTACATACATAAAAAAAATACCTACCGATTTAAGAACCTCCTCCTTTTTTGGAAATCGGTTAAAAACAAATGTAATCACATAAACCTATTCCAATGTTTTGTCATTGACACCCTTGACACTGATCTTTATACCAAATCTCCATTTTTGACGTCATTGATAGCGCCATTGTTACCGAATTTTCCATTATTCACTGGCAACACGAGCGACAATGTACGGGTTACGATCATGTGACGTCATAACTCACTGCCTTTGTTAGAGTTACTTGTCGCATAAAACTAGTTCCTTCATTATTTTCAAGTACAATACTTCGTCTTGTTCTGATTTAATAATATATTATTACGGTAATGCGGGCACTACACGTTCAAGTAAATAAGTTTATCAAATGAGCATGAATGTATGTTTGGAAAATTTGATCAAAAATGAGTGGTCAAATGGCATGAAGAAATATGAGCATACCAATGCCATCAAGATGCCGTTGTGAGTAATGAAAAGTGTGATTTGTCATGTTTAGGGCCCCTGATGGCTAAACACTTTTATTTTGAGACCAATCGTGAATACTCGAATAATTTATCTGCTGTTTCATACAAAATGCAATGTTTAGTTGCTGAAAATGTTTGAAAAAGCTGATATTTTTGTCCGTGTTCCTCCTAATGCAATTTGCGTTCCAGGGCCTCGGTGACTCTTTCGAACAAATTCCACAACATCTTTGTAGGACATAGTTCACTCAGGTTCAATTTACTGGTACCATCAACGGTGATAAAAACATAAGATTTGTGGAAAGTTACAGCAAAGGAAACTTTCTACAAATATTATGAATTTCAATTTCAACAATGAGTAAAACAAAGAAGCTTACGAAAATAATTAGTACTTCTTGGGACTTAAGGTGACTTCAAACTTTTGATAGGGTTATGAATTACTTTGTCTGACATAAAAAGTAGATCAAATCCTGTAGATTTTAGAAATTACCCAAACCCATTTTTAGGGTTCCGCAAATGGCAAAAAACGGAACTCTTATGGATTCGTCATGTCTGTCTGACTGTCCGTCCGTGTCACAGCCACTTTTTTCCGAAACTATAAGAACTATACTGTTGAAACTTGGTAAGTAGATGTATTCTGTGAACCGCAATAAGATTTTCATACAAAAATAGAAAAAAAAATATATATATACCCTATACTTAGAACTGAAACTCAATTTTTTTTTCCATCAAACCCATACATGTGGGGTATCTATGGATAGGTCTTTAAAAAATGAATTGAGGTTTCTAATATCATTTTTTTCTAAACTGAACAGTTTGCGCGAGAGACACTTCCAAAGTGGTAAAATGTGTTTCGCTGTAACTTCTAAAATAAGAGAATGATAAAACTAAAAAAAATATATGATGTACCATGCAAACTTCCACCGAAAATTGGTTTCAACGAGATCTAGTAAGTAGTTTTTTTTAATACGACATAAATCGTAAACCGCAATTTACCTTTCATTCAATCAACTAAAATATTAAAAAAAAACATTTAATTTCATAAACATAATCCTTATGCATCAACCGTGAACCATTATTTTCTAATAATAAATCTGTAATAAGTGCCTAAGTAAATAATAATTATAAAATTACAACGAACTATAAGAACTGAAAGCGTATTGGGAGGAACACGGATGGGTTTTAGTCAGTAAGAGTCTGGCACTTGTTTTTGCACCGCCCAGAAGTCATCTGAAGATTTCTTATCCTCAAAAAAAAAACAACGTTTCCAAGACCCACCTTGATGGAAACGTCACTCTTTAGGCATCCACCATGTAACGATCAAATCCTAACCCTATGTCCTCAAGCATACTATTGTTATATCGTGTATCCCTCATATTGTTTTATTCCTTTTATTTAAGACCACTTTTACAAAGGTGGTTCAAAAGCTGAGGAGGAGTATTAATAATATCGTTTGTAATAAAAACGTCATGTAACGCGCTGTAGACGATTTTCCTGCAATATGGAAATTGCGTACATTCTTTATTTTTCTTCTTTTATAAAAGTTTACGACCTTCGTGGTCGGTTTATGAGCTTTCTTTTTGAATTTAGAATTTACTTTACTGGTTGAAATATTTAGAAGTAACTGTACTCTAAATTGTATTCATTCAAACTGTTTTATACGGAGCAGTAATTTTGTTATACAAATTCTAAATGAAATAAATACCTGAATTGTATTAGTGTTGAAAATAAGAATATAATTATACTTACATTTATTCTAAATTTTCCTGTAATAATAAAAAGCAAGCGTGCACCCAACACTATTTTACAAACTGCAATCTACCCACACTAAATCGTCTTCAAGAATAATTACATCACAAACAACCTCCGAGACTAATCCACAAGAATTTCTAACTTTATTGCAACTGGCAACACTGCAACTTTATTGCATGTTACGCTATTTAATTATATTCTTTTCTTTGCAGTCTTCTACTGGATTAATATGATTGGATCCTGGCAATACATACTGGCCCCATTATTGGAAACTCTTTTCCGCAAATTTATTTTACAACAGGAATGTGGGCTGTTGCTTCCATTCTCTTGTAGCTTTCCGTTTGATCCTACTGGGAACTGGACAAGATATATCGGTGTATATATTTTTGAGACTTACAGCAGTAAGTGAGGCTTTATTGCTCTTAGAGAACTATTGTCCTTTAGGGACGCTTCTTGCGTTGCTTTTTGTTACTGGGCCAGATTATAGACGTGAGGTGTTTCGGTATTGTTTAGAGTTACGTGCAGTAAAGTTTTTATTTTGTGTGATTTCGCTTTTGTATTCCCTAAAGATTTCAATTTATAAAACAAAGACTATAAGTAGCTAAAACTTTATACCTAATCCCATCTTCATGATTTAGTTTTCAGCACACACCAATACGGCTCACTTTGTGTTGATGATTTAATCAACAAATTAACAAAGACGACAAGTTCAAAACTAAATTCTCAAACAAAATTTAAAAAAAAATAATGACATTTATTTGGATTAATAAACAGAGTCTCTTGAAAAATTAAAGCGCCACATAAAAAAAAAACAGATTTTCACAATTGCAAATAATAAAACCACACTTTGAAAGTGTGCTCACAGATAACAGTTTCTTCGTAATCATAAAATATTAACAGCATTTCGAGTTGTAATAACATTTGCCAATCTAAAGTTTGTTTGTGTATCAAAGCACTAAATTAATTCAAGGCAAACGTTTATATTGTTCTCTTAAGTAATTATTCAGTGGCACTGAAGGAGTTTCAACTTATTTGCATTATGTTTGCGTTTACTCTTTGAAGGTTTGATGCGTAAATGTATTTGCGTTTCACATCAATCTGCGAATTGCGTTGATCATGAAATATTTATACGATAATGGAAAATTAACAAAAGGTATTTGGTATAAGACAGATGTGAATAGCAACGGCAGGAGAGAACGCCTAGGCCACAGCATATATATGAACTCAGAAAGGGATCGTCACCGTATCAACTCGAGCCGTGCAATAATCTTTGTTTAAAACTCCATACTGCAACGCACACTAATCGGAATTGCAACGTAATCGCCTCGCTTCGGGACAAGCGCGGCGACACCTAGCCGTAAGTGCGGCGACGCCTAGCCGTAGCCGAGTCGACATACCGGAGCTACTGATCCGCTTTGGTTACGTCCTTACGTAAGGTTGACGCCTGTTTGACGGCGAGTTGAAAGGCGTTGCGGTATGTACGCTACGATCTTTAGAAGGACACAATTACATCATCATCATCATATCAGCCGAAAGATGTCCACTGCTGGACATAGGCCTCCCCCAAGCGTCGCCACAACGACCGGTCCTGTGCGTCTCGCATCCATTAGCTACCCGCGACCTTCACCAGGTCATCGGTCCACCTTGTGGGAGGCCTTCCAACGTTACGTCTTCCGGTACGCGGTCGCCACTCCAGAACTTTTCGGCCCCATCGACCATCTGTTCTGCGAGCAATGTGTCCTGCCCACTACCACTTTAGTTTGGCGATCCTTCGGGCTATGTCAGTAACCTTGGTTCTCTTGCGGATATCATTCCTGATTAGATCACGCAAGGAAACTCCAAGCATTGTCCTCTCCATTGCCCTTTGAGTGACTTTGAGCCTTCTAATGAGGCCCATTGTAAGCGACCACGTTTCAGTTCCGTATGTCATCACAATTACATACCTTGAAGTTATTGGTGACGTTTTTTGTCCTTGACCGTAACCGTAGTGTATGTATGGCTAGATGTATGAATATGAACGCAGCAAAAAGAGTAAGCATGGATCGTAGCTGGTGATTTCATGTAGATCTGCCTATTCCCAAGCGAAAGGTGTCTTAGTTAACAGCAACAGTCAACAGTGCGGCAACAGTCTACTTACGGTCGTTGCCAACAGGTTTGACGATTTATGCTACACAGGCAGGCCTTACACGCACCCGTGAATCAATCATGGCGCAAGTAACTACAGCTAATTTGTTTTATTATAATTTAAATTATTTTTAATATTGTTCCCAGTTTTTATTGTCATTTTCTTTTAATTTATTGTCGTTTTTAATTTTATTTATTTTAATTTTATTCTTTGACTTTTTAATTTATTGTAATTTTAATTCATTAATCACTTTTTAACAACTTCATTTTATTTATTGATGATTTTAACTTCAATGTGTATCCAATTTGTCAAATTTACTTCATTAATAAGTACAAAGAGTGGTCTTCATGTCATGTCTATACTAGGTATTCGCACAAACAACAACATCGGTTTGTTAATAATTAACGACGACACGTTTTCTAGGTATTTTCCTACAAATAAATTCATTACATATCGTGTTCAAGCATTTACGTTATTTTAAACTTTACCCGTTCAGCTCACGCACCGTCAAATTCCACGAATTTTGTCAAATAATTTAACCGAAACAGTACTCTAAAATTACCTGACAAAAATTTCTATACTGCCATGCAGAAATTCATAAAATCTTATTAAAATTTCAAACACACAGTCTTAATTTGGTCCAAACTCCGGAACCCTTTTGAACTATTTGGAGAGAGGTGAAATTTCAAAAATTCCTTTCTTCTCCGTTCTCATGTAATGAGTGAAGTGTGCCTTAAATTTTCAGGAGTCAACGGTTCCCGGAAAACTTGATTAATCGCAAAGGACCTTTTGTGAAATTCTCACTAGTATTTGACTTGACTTTGCTTTAAATATGTGGACGTATGTGACCCGAGTTTAATGCCAGCGAAAATGTTTTAAGTACTTTTTTGGGATTAAAGCTTCATTTCAGAATATGAGAATCAGTTCAGTGGGTTTATTTTATAATGGATTTTGTAGGTATTCATGATCTTTTAGAAAATAAGTTGTTTGTATCAATAACACTGAATCGATTTTAGTGCTAAATTATGCAGATCAATAATAAAACCGTAAAAAAAAATTATCATCGCAATTTCAGCCGAAAGACGTTCACTCCTGAACATAAGTCTCGCCCAAGCATACACACTTTGTCGGCACGGTTGGCGCAGTGGTTGAACGATCGCCTGCTGCGCCGCGTGTCGTGGGTTCGATTTCTGCACGGACAAATATTTGTATGGCCTACAGATAGTTGTTCCGGGTCTGGCTGTTTGTGTATGTGAGTTTGTATGTTTATAAACGCACCCACGATACAGGAGAAATTCCTAGTGTGAGGCAAAGATTAAAAAAAAAAAAAACAGAAAAATTCTACTGACATCGACGAAACAAACTAGTTCAATAAATAAAAATACCTACCTACGCAAATAAAAAAAAACCTATTATGTAGCTCCCAATAGTGACGTCTCGGACAGAAAAATATCCTAAAAACTTTTGTCGAATATTTTCCTTCTGTTCGGCTATGAAATTCAATTAATCAAATGCAGTATGGCTGTTGACAAAATCCTTTCAGTTTGGAAGCAATCCGGAAAAACCATTTTAGCGCTAAAATGATTAGGTTATGTGAGAAAGCTCTATCGCTAGTCTTGTGATTTTATTGGACAGTGAGTTCTTAATTTAATAGTTTACAAAGTCACAGAGAATTTTGTACGATAATCCTGAAATTCTGTGTAAAATGTAAGTACAACATAATCATCAGACCTTTCGTAATATTGACTATTTTATGAGTTATTCTTAAAAATTGATTTTACTGATAGTTATTGCATTAGATTAAGATTTATTAATAATATAATAGTGCCATAATAACACGGCCAAGCCAAGTCAATGTATTGTGGTTGAAGAATAAATGTTATGAGGAGAGATTTCATTTTCTTCGATTTGCATGAACTTTCTGACTATTCTGCAGATGTTTTAGATTGCGGCTTTTTAGAGGGTAATGTAAATTGAGTCTTTCAGGTCTAATAGTTTGAGGCTATGGTGCAGGTGATTAGGTATGACACCTGTAGTGGAGACAACAATGGGCACTACATACACTTTCGCTTGTCTCCAAATTCTGGTCACTTCTTCTTTCAGTTTAGCATATTTGCTAATTATCTCAACTATTGTTTTTTGCAAATTATGTGTATGTGTGACTGCGATACCAATTAAGTAAGTCACTTTATTAACTTTATCTTGGAGAGTTATATCTGGTCTATTGTAGTGAATGGTCCTGTCAGGTAGTATGCCACGGTCGTAGTAGAGTTTGTGGGTGGTATTTTCCAAAACTGTTTGGGGTGCATATTTGTAATATGGAGTATTTGTATCCTGTATGAGCTTATATTTGAGTGCTAGGTTTTGATGGATGACGTTTGCTAGCTGATTATGTCTATGTGTATAATCTGTTTGTGTAAGTGTTGTACATGCCCCTGTGATGTGTTGAATGGCTTCAGGCTGACTGTGACATTTGCAGCATTTATCATTCGTTATCGTGGGGTGTTTTCTTGTAGTTTTTAGTGTTTATGATCTGATCCTGGATTGCAATAATAAATCCTTCCGTTTCCAGAAACAAGGTAGCTATTTTAAGCCATTTGTTAAATGTTTGTTAAATTAAACACACACATTTTTTTCGGGTATCCAAATTTAAGCTTGCAAATCATCGCGCGAGTAAAGTAATCATTTTCATCGCGCGACGAAATCTCATCGTTAACTAGTACGATCGTAAGCCAATGAGGATGACACCTTAGGTTTTATAAAAAACGATACAAACTAATTGCTGCACGTAGCTTTAAATGATTTTGCTCGCTTTTTACTAATTCTCGAGCAACTCTGGTTAATGTCCAAATAAAACACCCTGTTTAATTGACGCTGAACCGAGCTTTAAAAATTCAGCAGCGCAATATAATCGATTTATCACTAGATTTTTTCTTGTGTTAGTGAAAATGAGCAGTAGTAGTGTTAAAAAAATATTTAAATATAATCAACCCTCTTCTGACTTAAGCATTTGAAGTTGAAGTTTTGTCAAACGCGACTAATACCAGTCATGATTTGGCATAACAGGGGTTGACATCTTCTTAACTAAAAATTGTCAATTCAGAAACTTGATTCAAAGTTTAGTTCCGTATAGAAAAACAATATTTTTAAAGTACATAAATTTACGTTCTCTGCATGGTTTGCTTACCAATGGTGTTTGTAAAAATGATATTATTTTTCAGTGTTCCGGATAGTCTATTTCTACCTAGGAACAGAGTTCCTCATGATAACACTATGCTCTCATTTAGCAACGGCATTCACTTTACTTCAAGAGGATTTACTAAACATCAAACCTGGTAATATTGAACCCTTGAAGGGCGTCGTTGACAGACATCAGAAATTAATAAGGTACGCAAAATATTATTTAAGTAAGCACCATACGCATCCATAGACACAAAATGTGTTGTATTTATTTTATCAATTTTAAATACCCTCTGTCTCCAGTATTGATCCTACAGTTAAATATATATGACATAATGTAAAGAAAATTTAATGTAAATAAATAATGTTGAAGTGAGCAAGAAGATATTTTTAATGGTTTTGGAGATACAAGCAAAAAAACTGCAAAAAGGTACCTTTCTCCCCCCTCCTTCACCGCCGGCTGACCACCCACCCTCAGGGACTTTTAGTATGTTCATCTGGACACCTCAAATAACAACTATCCAATTTTCAAAACTACACTCTGATTTCCTTAATTTTCCTGCACTATTGGGTACACTTTCTTTGGGCATATGGCAAAGGAGTAAGGAGTGAAATCGATGACGGAATCTGTGTTACCTTATATCTACAAACCGGCGGTCTTTTAGTCAAGTTTTTAGTTTCCGTCTGTGATGATATTTTTTTAGTACGACAGAAACTATAAAAAACCTAATACCATAAAATTCTTCCGTTACTGACTGATTGAGTGACTGAGTGACTGACAGACAACGCACAGCCAAGACTACTGATTTAAATTTGGCGAGAAGCTTCCCTATAATGCTACGTAGAGCACTGAGAGAGGATATTCCGAAATTCTTACGGGAACGGGAAAACGGGATTCGTGCGTACGAAGTCGCGGGCAAAAGCTAGTAATCCCATATTAAAAGTTTCAGTCGGCTTCTCTGAAGTTTTTTTATCAGCCTAGGGCAATTTACTCAAACTTTAAAAAATGATTTTTTTTTTTCAGTTTAGCCGAACAATTGGACGACGTTTTTGACAAAGTGATCTTTTGCAATTTGACTTCTGCTAGCATTTCTATATGCTTTTTCGGTTTGAGTGCAAAGGTAAATATTAAAGTGTTTCCAAACAAATTTGGATACTGAATCCTTTTTTTTTAAGGATGGGAAATCATCAAATTACTCCTCCCGCTCTGGGTGAAGCAGAAGGGAGTGTCAGACTCTTACTGACTAAAACCCATCCGTGTTCCTCCTAGTGCCCTTTGCGTTCCAGGGCCGCGGTGACTCTTGCGAACATATTTCGTAACCCTAGCAGGCCCCGTCTACTATGCTGACATCTCTTTGAGGCGCAAGTGGAACACAATGCGCCGTTAACCCGAGCCTGGTTCTGATCGGACGACGAGCCACCCACTGCTCGCCATTCGTAAGCCCGCGCCTACGGTAGCTGGGAATCGCCCTGTGACTCCCGACGCCCGGGGCATCTTCTTCTGTTGCGGCGGCTGGGGCGTGAGGTTTCCCTCTCCCTCACGCGTTTGGCCTCCTCCTTCGCTAGCATTATTGCTTCGCAGAAGGAGGTGACTGCTTCCCATGCCTGCTTGCTCCGGACCATGGATTGAACCAGGGCCGGACGCGATAGGTCACCGCCGCCGATCACCTTGACTAGGACACGGCGGTGCTCTCTCCGAGCAGGGCAGACCTCCAGCGTGTCTTCCGGGCAATCCTCACAGTGTTGACACCCGAGCGTGTCCTCCCGCCGAATCCGAAATAGGTATCTCCCGAAACAACCGTGTCGGGTGATTACCTGCGTCAGGCGGAAGGTGAGGACACTGTGGCGCCGCTCTAGCAACTCTTCAAAGAGGGGACTTAAGAACCCTCTCAGTCGAGGTCCAAGAGCCTCTGAGGCCAGGACCCAGGCTTTCCCAGATAAACCATCGGGTCCTGGGTGGTACTGACTCCTGCGTTAGATAGTATAACATACACGCGCGGTACTTCTAAATATATATTAGCTCCGTCGCGTATGGTGCGCCTATCAGCCACCTGCCAATTCTCTTTCTTTCACGATCAATTCAGCCAAAAGACGTCCACAGCTGGACATAGGTCTTCCCCAAGTGTCCTCGTATCAACCGTTCCTGTGCGTCTTGCATCTGGCGGATACTCGTAGCTTACACCAGGACATCGGTCCACATTGTCGGACGACCGTTTTGGTTCCATAAGTCATCACTGTCAACAAATGGGCCTCATCAGAAAGCTTATAGTCACTCAAAGGGCATTGGAGAGGACAATGTTTGAAGTTGCCTTGCGTGAACGAATCAGGATTAATGATATTCACAGGAGAACCAAGGTTACCGACATGATCGCCAAAATCAAGTGGCACGCAGAACAGAAGGTCGATGGGGCTAAAAAAATCTGAAGTGGGTACCCCGCACCGGATGACGCAGCGTAGGAAGGTGGACCTGGGGAGAGTCGCGGGTAGCCGATGGATGCGAGACGCATAGGAGCGGTTGTTGTGATGACACTTGGGGGATGTTCAGAAGTGGATGTCTTTCGGCTGATGTAATGATGATGATTTTTTATAAATGTTTTTTTTTTAGGTTTCTCATGGTGCTCTATACATGGCGAACAATTTTGTAGCAGTTCTTAGTTTGACTTTACCGTTGTTTAATTTGTGCTATTATGGAGAATTCTTGATGGAAGCTGTAAGCATGAAATAATTTAAGTTATTTTTTATTCACTGGCATCATTATCTTTATGAGATACTAGCTGACTCGTGCCCACTTCGTTGGGCGGTATTTTTCAAGTTAATATATAGCTTATGACATCCACAAATTATGTGGCTTTCTATTGGTAAAAGAATTTTCAAAATCGGTTCAGTAGATCCATAGATTACCCACTACAACCTCACAAACTCACAAACTTGAACCCCTTTATAATATTAGTATTTTTTTTTATTTGTGATGGGTTTGCTCTTGACTCTAGTCTAGTTTAGTATAGACTAATTTCTGCCAGCGGCTTCGCCCGCGTGATCACTAAGGGACATACTCCCGGGATAAAAAGCCTATGTGTTATTCTAGACTATAATCTATATCTGTTCCAAATTTCATGAAGATCCTTTCAGGCTTTCTGACGTGAAAGAGTAACAAACAAAGATCAATCCATCCATCCTCACAAACTTTCGCATTTATAATATTAAGTACATTTTCATATTGTTTGTCTTTACAGAGTGCTGGAATGGCAGATTCGGTGTACAACAACCTATGGTATTGTGGTGACATTCGCTATCAGAAGCTTCTTTGGTTTATTATGAGGAGGTGCCACATTTTACCTACTTAACATAGGATAAATTAGGACTAAACAGCAAATAAACGAAAACGTCATCATCATTACGTTTCCGGCTTTATCAAATGTTACTTGTGGTCGACTCAATATTTCTTTTTTTTCATTCTCTCCGTACAACCGTTAGGGATGTATTCTACCAAACGGGTCGCATCGCATCGTGTCGGAAAGGATACGGGTGCGGGACAGCCGATCGCTTCCAGTAGGATGTCGACGCATACGATACCCGTACCGTCGCTTGCGACGTATCCGTTTCTTCAAATAGTTTCATTCCAACCGTGTTGACTTGTTCTAATTTTTTAAAATGGTTGAAGTTGACGTAGTATTGTTGGCTATTGCATTAGAAGAAGAAAAAAATCGTGAAACACATAAGATGAAAAGTAAAATTTGAAATGATCCGATCGGGTACGATGACAGGGGAACGAAGCTGATCGCACGTTACAGCATAATTTCGGCTACGATCGCGTGTCGTGGAAGACACCAGCGGTCAATCTGAAGTGCACGGCTTGGTAATAAAGACTTTAAATACTGTGTACACGATTTAATATCGTTTAAAAATTGTAAAATCCGTTCCGTTCCGATCTGATGTGATGCGAGCTGTTTGGTGGAAATTACCCTTTAGTCCACTCGGTCCTAGTTCTTTTATATTATTCCTTGCATAATCCATCCGTCTTTTTCATGACCATCATCATGACTCAAAGAGATATAAATATCAGTGTAAATAAATGGAGTATTATTTACACTTATATTTATATCTCTTTGAGTCTTAAAATTATAAAATGTTCACGTTCACAACTAATGTACCTACCTAAGCAACCAAATTGTAACAGCATCTATGACTGAACAGAGTCCCAAAATACAAGCGACAGCTTGGTTTGGGAACCAGTATCACCAACTTTTGCGATTACTGCTCCTTTTATTTAGATGTAATAATATTGTGAATGATTTTTTTGTACCAACAAACAACTTTTTTTTTCTTTTTCATAATCATGTGCTTCATACTTCCTCTTTAAATTCACTTATCAAGACAAACAATACCTTTTAACTTGTTTATCACAGACAGATGAGACAGATTTGACGACACGGTTGGCGCAATGGTAGAGCGATTGGCCGCTGCGCTATAAGTCGCGGGATCGATTCCCGTACGGAACAAATATTTGTGTGGCCTACAGATAGTTGTTCCGGGTCTGGCTGTTTGTGTATGTGAGTGTGTATGTTTGTGAACGCACCCACGATACAGGAGAAATTCCTAGTGTGGGGCAAAGTTTTTTTTTTTTAATTATAGACGATATCTGCATATCAAGAGACGTTTTTATGCTTTTTTTTAGGTCTCAAAAACCATGCTGCTTGACGTCCATGAAGTATAATCCAATTACTTTGAACACCTTTACAACGGTAAATATTTTAACCATTAAAAATAATAATACTACGGGCATAGATATATAAAAAACCCAAGATGCACAGTCTCGAACAAATGCAACACTCGAAACTGTCGCCAAAAACTGACATGTATCAAGTGTCATGTGTGAGTTGTGTGTAGTTATACTATAAAATTTTATTTTTGGAAATTCAACCTTACACGGATCGCTTAAAGTTGTTTTTACAAAGCAGTGCAGTATGGCGAGCGATGCGAGACTGTTTGAAACTAGCGCACAATTTTAAATTTTGCGCTTGTTTTATGCGGACGTTTTTGAGATGCTGAGATATCTTGACTACGGGTCTAAAAAGGCCACTTTAGTAGAATCGGCATGCACTTCAAGCTACACAAAATTTTCCCAATCAACCTTGAACCTAATGCATTAGCGATAAAGATAAAAATGAAATTTGACAGACTGTTGAATTATTAATATTATTATTCTACTTACGTAGTCTTTTTAGACCCGTTGTTTTAGCTTGCATTAACGTCATTGATTTTAATGTATTACGACGTATCTAGATCAAGCGTGACAACAGATTCACTACAGTTATGATAAGCACCAGATAAAAATCCAGTAACGGTGGTTGACCCTCATTTGTTGACTTTCTATATCAACAACAGAATATCTGTATTCTGTTGTTGAAATTAAGAAAGTCAACAAATGAGGATGAACGATAGAAGTCGATTCAGTACAGCATTATGTCTTCATAATGCTGTACTGGATCGACTTCTATCGTGATCCAGTACGTTCTCTAGTTATGAAAAACCGACCAAGTGCGAGTCGGACTCGCACATGAAGGGTTCCGTACCAGAAACTTTAATTTTCATTATTTGATGTTATAGCGGCAATAGTAATGCACAATCTGTGAAAATTTTAACTGTCTACCTATTTTTTGAGATACAGCCCGCTGACAGATAGACGGACAGACGGACGGACGGACGGACAGCGGAGGCTTAGTAATAGGGTTCCGTTGGTTACTCTTTGGGTACGGAACACAAAAAAATACCCACCGAATTGAGACCTCCTCCTTTTTTGGAAGTCGGTTATTCATTCATGATTTATTGTCTGATTATCTACGAAGGCATGTTTGGGAAAGGTCAAAGTAATTTATTGCAAGTTTATCTGGCGCCTACCATACTTTGACAATACGAGGATCTACGTATAACTGATTGTACTCTATTTAGTCCATAATAATTTTATGAAATTCATAATACTTATTATGTGTGGTCAACCGAAACATAATAACCGATCACAAACATTGGAGAAAATATAAAATCGAAGTCACTTTTAGGACCCGGGGGCCCATAAAGTAATATGCGTGAAGATACACAAGAAAGTAAGTTCTGTTTTCAAGCAAACATGACATTCTGATTCCATTTCCGAAGAGTATACGTGTCCTACTCAAATAATATTGAAAATCTAATATCTTGTGCGAGGAGAGTTTAGTTTGCGAATAGTTTGTGCTACGTGATACTGTGGGTTCTTGGAACATGTCGTATTGGTTATTGGTGTGCCTTTGTAGGCTTTAAGCAATCTAAAATGGCGGCTAGAATTTCTGAGACTTCGTTATTTTGAAAATTTGTTATTTAAATTTGGAATAGGCTTGTTTCTTGACGTGCATTTTAATTTACTCAGCTTATCATCTTTCTCAAACTTCATGTTTGGGTAAAGTTGTTGCGGTGTAGTTCGTCAAATGTACAAAAGAGAAACGGCATAAGTATCCGAAAAATGAAAAAACTTGCTCGTTGTACAGTCATTTTGAGGAGCTCTCTAAATTTCTCAGGAACATTTACGATTGATACCGATTATGGATTTTCACGGACTTTGTTTTCGGTAAATTGAAGAATTTTTAAAATGTAAGTGGATTATCGACCGCTAAAATTGCCCAGCTAAAACGAAATCATTACATTAGTTCAGGGGCTAAATAATACATTTAAACCACCACGATACTGGTGCGGGAGGAAGACGGAACTCTACTAGTCACAGAGCACTATCTTTTTCTCACAATGGAAGCTTGATGGTCAATGCAATCAAGGTGACTGTCCCCGACTGACTGTACATACATAGTAGGGGGCACTTTACTTCCGGTAAATGCCTATAACATTTTTATTTTAAGTGTTTCCACAAACGTGATAGAATCGAGCTTCCTGGCATTGTTCCAACCAAAGACTTATTTTTAATATTCCATTTCAGGTACTAAGCACAACTTGGTCGTACTTCTCCTTAGCTTTGAGTGTGTACGAAGGTGAAAGATGAAGAGAACTAATTATTTAATTTATTAGTTCAGAAGTTTTAGTGAGTAGTCGCACGACGTAGGAATAGGTTCAAGTTCATACAGTTAGAGAGTTAATAAAGTTTTTTGGGAATATGTAAGAAGTTTTTTGTTATTTCGCCACACTTTTTCTTGTCCTATATATCCTTTTTATATTTCTTATTTTTTTCTTACATATGCTATTGAAAGCAAAGTTATGAGTTTTGATCCCTTCTATAATATAAAAGAATTCCTTCAGTTTAAATGTAAATGATTTAATTGTAACTCTACCAAAATTTGCATGTCATCTATACTAATATACAGGGTGTAAATTACATCGTAACGCAAACTTCGCGAAAAGGCTACACCTAATGCCACTAACCAAATTATGGAAGTCATTAATCTCGCTAATGATCGGTTACAAAAATTGTCATTTTCGAGCACGCAATGTATTGTGAACAACGCGATCTAAACGCGCGAGAGCGTTGTACGGAATACGTACCTACACTACTTGCACACACACATACACAAGGCTGCGACGCCGCGCGCGCTGCGGTCTTTAAATGTACTCGTAGGTGCTTACCTACGAATATCGCCGACAACAAATCACACAAAATCATTTTATCACTCAGAAATAGGTACCTACGGTACCTACTGATGGTATGAAAATGTTTATGCAGAATTTAAGAGAAGAAAAGGATCCATAAGCTTAGTCTCTTAAAATCACGATTCCGATTAGGATTGATAAGATAACAAAAAGGAAACTTGTAAGTACCTACCATTGAGATCCCGTAACGTGTAGGTATAAACTAATGAACTATCTAACTCACTTTGAATGTAAGTACCTACGAATATCGCCTTTCGCCAACAACAATAATGCCTATCACATAAAATTAATCATTTGTATCACTCAGAAAAACTTACCCACTGATGGTAAGAACTTGTTTTTGAAGAAATTAAGAGGAGCCATAAGCTTAGTTTCTTAAAATAACGATTCGAATAAGGATTGATTTAAAAAAATAAGCTGGAAGTAGGTACATTGAGATCCGGTAACGTAGATAACTAATGAACTACCTAACTCACTTTGAATGTACCTAAGTTCCTACGAATATCGGCCCTTCGCCAACAACAACTGACATGTTTATGCAGAAGTTAAGGAGCCATAAGCTTAAGCATGTTCCATACGGATGTACCTAATTCAATGTCCAATCCAAGGTGACCTTGGTGGGAGATTGGTTTCCATCCGCGAATTTTGTATGAATTTGGATTGTATCTGCCGTCTTCACGGACGGCAACAAGCAAGGTCACCTTGGATGGGTCGCTGGATCCTTGTAGAACATTATGTGGAACATTACTTTAGTCTCTTTAGTAACTTTAGTCTCTTCAAATCACGAACACGATTCCGATAAGGATTGATAACAAAGCCGGCCATGTTAGAGTCGGATTTTAAAACAAAGGGATCTGTACCATAACCCAAAAAAACACGTTTCTTGTATGCGAGCCTATTACCTAGTCCTACGGATGGATGGACAGAGGAGGCTCAGCAAAGGGGATTCGTTGGTTAATTGTAAGTACATTGCGATCCGATAATGTAAGTATCTGCCTACTACTAAATTACCTTAAGCTCGCTCACCCCAATCTGGTTACAGATTGGGTTCGAAGTGGCCGCTGCCAAATTTGGGTCCTGAGCACACTCTTCACGCAGCGTCGTAAACACTCGGACACAAACACCTTGTCCTTGACGTAACCCCAAAGAAAAAAATCTAATGATGTCAAGTCTGGTGAGCGAACTGGCCATGGCTCCAGACCGAATCTACCGATTCCACAAGTCCAGATGACATTTTTAAATCAAACACACAAAACACACACAAACACAGAGAAAATTAATAATAAGTTTTGGTATCAAACCAAAACTTATCTTTCCTAACGTTCCGAAAACAAAATCTCGCAAAAAAAAACACTCGCTCGCGGTCAACATCAACAAGATACTAACAAAAATCTATCACGAAATGTTCTTTTCGAACTCTCCTTTGATTTCGCCGACATACGTGCATCAGTACAGTGGCGGATCTATCATTGGTTTTTATTTATTTATTGAATGTTTTTTTTTTTTTGAAAAACTCAACTATTAAGTTACTTGGTCGCCTTCAAAAATGATAAGATCTAAGAGAACCCAAGCTGCAAGAAACCGAACGAAGCGAACAAGTTTCGCCACTGAATGGAAGTATGATTTTATTTAATTAAAACAAACAAATTAGCGTCATCACTTGTCATTATTAAGTCTCAACACCATGTACATAATTTAGTGCTGCCGTATTTTACATTTTGTCTTTTGATGTATCAAAGCGTAAATTGGGTATAGCAAGAGCCAATTGAGATAAGCGTAACATTACTTATTTTAACTTTAGCCTTATTATGGTTTGTGTAACGCGTGCCTATTAATAGTAAAAAAAAAGATTTATTTTCTCGGTCGGCTATCTAAGGCCGCCCCTTGCGCTCTCTTCTATCAAAGCAACAGAATACCTAGATCGGCTCTTGTGTCGGCATCGGCGGCATGTGCAAAAGACGTGAGCTGCTATACGAAAATACGACATAGCGACACTAAACGAAGTAACCGATTTGCGTCTTTAAGCAATTACTTTAATGTTGGAAATCGCTTACTTCGTTTTGTTGTGATACGTATTATTTTCCAATGACGGCAGTCTTTAGACGGTATGTTTGAGCGGCGCTTTTGATGAGCTATACACACATACACACTCGTTAGTGTGCAGGCAGGTACTAGGCATGCGTTGACCTTTCGTTTGAACTTTGCACAGCTGAGCGTATACCTATTTGTAGTTTTATTTACATTACTTTTTTTGGTGAAAATAGAGAATTAATGATTTTTTTATTAAAAATCTTATTGGGTTAGGTCAGAATAACGATTATGAGCAGTCTTAAGTAAAAAAAACTCCTGAAAAAAATGAAAAAATGAGGAAAAAGCCGACGAAAAATTCCAACTTGGGGGTGTCCAGAATCATGTCCTGGACCCATGGAAATCGTTTGTGCGTCGATGTCTTTTACACCCGGTATAAAGCTGAAGAGTTTGTTTGTTCGTTTGTTTGCTTGAACGCGCTAATCTCAGGAACTATTGGTCCGATTTGAAAAATTCTTTCAGTATCAGATAGCCCATTTATCGAGGAAGGCTAAAGGCTATATATCATCACGCTAAGACCAATAGGAGCGGAGCAGTAATGAAAATTGTGACGCAGACGAAGTTGCGCGGGTCAGCTAGTTATGTTATAATTGAATATGTTAACCTACCATACTACTATTGCAAGAATTTTTGTAACCATACTTATTTGCAAACAAATCATTGACTTTGACTTTGATTGAACGTGAAACGGTGTATTCAACGAAGTGATTTCCTGGCGTAGAGCATAGCATAGTCGGCCTTATAATGTTCCCACTGTTGGGACTCAGGCCTCCTCTCTAGGAGAGGGAATGGGCCGTAATCCACCACGCGGGCCCAATGCGGGTTGGTGAATGTCACATGTCTTCGAATTTTTTGTTCTAGGACATGCCGGTTTCCTCACGATGTTTTCCTTCACCGTTTTGAGAGCAGTGGTGATGAAATAAATTACACAAAGTAATGTGCCTGGCTGGGTTTGAACCCGCCACCTACAACTCGTAAGTCGGAGCCGTTACCACTCGGCCACCACTGCTTTCATCGCTGCTTTCCTGGCGTGTGGTTCCTTAATTCATTGACTCCAATTTAGTTTTAAATATCAATCAAACTGAAAGTACATACATTGTTTTTGGACGACAGAGTTCTTTAAATAATATTTATGTTACAAGAAATTTGCAAATATTATACCAAGTATTGTACATTTTAACAAAGTGATATACATTTTAAACCAGAAAGGCTTCGATGTCGCTGATAATTAAAAAACCTCAACTTAACTTGGAGTTTCACCAGTTTTTGAGATGAACGAACACCGAGATGTTATTGCGACTTAAAGGAGTTCGAACTTTATTCTATGGGAGCTGGGATAGCTATCCACCGCCATTTTGTTTGTTTTAGGGTTTCGTACCTCAAAAGGAAAATACGGAACACTTATAGGATAACTTTTTTTTTTTATTTGTGATGGGTTTGCTCTTGACTCTAGTCTAGGTCAGAAATGACAGAGACAAAGTCTACGATGGATCGAGCTTACTCAAAAGGAGCCTGTTCACTCTAACATTGAAGAGATTAGGGTTGTAAGCGATTGGAAACACAGACGCAGGCAGAGAGTTCCACTCCTTTGCTGTACGCATTATAAAAGACGTTTGGAAACGCTTAGTGCGAATTGGTGGAATAGTAACAAGGTAGGGATGGTAAGATGCAGTGCGTCTGGATGTCCGATAGTAGAAGGGGGTCGGTGGGATGAGGTCGTGGAGTTCTTGGGCACACTCACCGAAGTACAATCTGTAGAAGACCGACAAGCAGGCAACCTTACGGCGATGAGCAAAGCTATGTAGCTTGGCATCCACCAGTTTTACGTCACCGATGAGCCTCCGAGTCAAGCGCGGCAAGCTGATACTTAGCTGAGCCATCCCAAAGGTGACTACAATAGTCCATGCAGGATCGGACTTGCGCTTTATATAGGGTTAAAAGCTGTCCAGGCCTGAAGTATCGCTTCACCCTATTTAGGATACCCAGCTTTTTGGCTGCGGTTTGGGCTTTCTGTCTGTCAAGACCGTTTATCTCGGGGACGTGTAAAGGTATCGAGTTGAAATTAAAACCATATACTCAAGTCTATGGAC
Source organism: Lacanobia wlatinum (assembly GCA_947578705.1). Taxonomy (NCBI): domain Eukaryota; kingdom Metazoa; phylum Arthropoda; class Insecta; order Lepidoptera; family Noctuidae; genus Lacanobia; species Lacanobia wlatinum. The sequence goes on from OX388037.1 coordinate 5,582,918, forward strand.
GCTTGCAGCTGTGAAAAAAATCAAACTTCTAAGTTAACGTAAATAATGATACGGTCGTTTATGCCGCATAAAACGTATATTTTGACACTCTCAAGGGAATCAAAATGTATAGGGTATTTGCCGTTGACTTAAAACTATAAAAATTGGCAAGTAATACCGTCTTATAGTACAAATATAGGGAAAGTCTGATAACTATACATTTGTAATTAAATCATTAAATTTCAAAGATGCATATAATGGGTAGAGGACACTTAAACAAAACAATAAATGTTAGCAACAGAGTGTCACCTTGCTCTCACATGGCGACTTTACCTTCAAATATCTAGGTAAGGTAAAGTCGCCATGTGAGAGCAATGAAAACCATTAAAACTTCACATAAACCACCATGATAATTCCCATTCCATCACAAAGAAAAACTTATTCCGTTAACACTACTGTCACATAATCTAATTACAGCCACAGCATCCACTATTTGCTCTTCTCATTCCTTTTAATTAGAACCTTTTTATTGTCAGCGTGAGGCCAATAAATTCAATTATTCAACTCGAAGCAGCGCCCAGCTTTTTTCCACGTTTTTTTCCCCTCACAATTGGATTTCAGTTCATTGGCTTTGTAATAATTGTGCAAATTATCTGGTGTTGTAATTGGAAAAAATGGTAGAGATTTTTTAAGGTCGTGTGTTGAGGGATTATTGTAATTTTGTTTGGAATTAGGTTTTCGTTTAGATTGAGTATTTTTTTCTTCCTCAGAGCTTTGACAGAATTAGAATGTTGGCGTAAAACGTGTACATATTTCTATGCAAGTGTTTCACAACGTTCATTCTATCCTAAAAAGTTTTATTTATTGTAGAGAAAAAGCGAATTGGGTTTTCAAAACAGAAAATGAGCATGTTATAAAAAAAAAGTCTGCACGCCCATACCAAATTCGGTCGGTAGGCAATCGGTAAGTATAATATTATGAAAATAAGAAATATTTGTTACAAAAAAAAATGCATCTAACATTTGTTTCAAAATTGAGTTATGTATCTATACTTAATATATAAAGCTGAAGAGTTTGTTTGTTTGTTTGTTTGCTTGAACGCGCTAATCTCAGGAACTACTGGTTCGATTTGAAAAAATCTTTCAGTGTTAGATAGCCCATTTATCGATTGGAAGATATATATATATATATCATCACGCTAAAACAAACCAATAGGAGCGGAGCAGTAATGAAAATTGTGACGCAGACGAAGTTGCGCGGGTCAGCTAGTTCACATATAAAAGGAATCAAAAAAAAAAGACGAACACCATTATTTTGAATTTTTTCTTAAACATATTATAATATTATAACGATCGATGATCTATGCTAAGATATTTTTTTATCACTTTTGCTACTAACTATATCTTATGTATGCAATGTAAAACACAATAAAGCTTCAGAAACTCACTGAAGCGCTTTTATTTGTATTACAAAATCTTAAAAAACGCTCCTCCTTTCACTTCGAGCGAAGCGCGTCTCATGTGGTTACGCTCTAGTTACTTACAAGGGGTGCTTTAAGTATATGATAGTAGGAAATATACATGGTGTAGCAAAAAAGGGAACATGCTACTTCACGTCCCTTGGGCTTAAAGTTCCTTTTCCTACCTATCTGAATCGCGGAGGACCTCAACCTGTCAGGTAATAATGCTTTAACTGGTGTGAAGGTATGTTACAGATGAAAAACATGCGGGGCAGTTTTTGGGGACTGCCAATAGAAGTGAAAACTAAGTAACTTGTGAATTGTGCAATATAGCTCATGGGAAGCGTGTGGTGATGATGACGCGAGTTTTAAAAGGTTTCACGCTTTTTATTCACCCAAAAAGTACACATAATATACACAGTATACATTTAGCTCACTACCATTTCGCCCGCGACTTCGTTTGCGCGAATGTAGTTGGTACTCCACGAACTTCATCTCCCTTACTTATTTATAGACTAAACGTAGGGTAGTTCGCACAAACCGCAACATTTTTCTTTCTTAGAATATTTTTATACCCGTCGTTACTTTTAAACGAAAGATCCGATTTCAATAATTTAAGTGTAATTGACATGAACATAACCAACATTTTGAACTTAAAGCAATCATTGTGACTTAACCATAATAGTTAGATATATACCCTTGCTATTTTTTTTTTGTAGATATTAATGCCCTCTATAAAACTGTAGTACATCACTTTGCTCTATTGTCAACAGTTTCGGCAGCGTACGCGATATAAGGATCTTTTTTGTTTGGTATTTTTTCATACGGATCCCTAACTTTTTGAAAATATTCTATAGCCTATGTTACTCAGTAACAATGTAGCTTTCTAACAGCAAAAGAATTTTTGAAACCGGTCCAGTAGTTTTTAACATACAAATCTTTCCTATTTGTAATATTAGTGTAGATGGAAAGCGTTCGGTGACGATGACGCAAAATCCATGATTTTTGTTCACCCAAAAAGTGCTCAACGCGCTTAAAGAGTTTTTAAAGAAACAAAGTGGGGTATGTAGGTGAAGAAGTTGGTTCCCTAGATTAACTAAAGCCGCTTAATGTAATTTTAATATGTACATAAGGAACTCCCATGATTTCCGGGAACTTCTAAAATATTTCTCAGGAAAACACTCAACAAATTGCCCATTCCCAAGAATCTGAAAATTTTCTTCTATCAACATTTAAGCACAACTTTTTATATTATCTTCCTATTCGGCGAAATGCTGACTTTAACAGAAATTTTCTCCTTTAAGTTTTCTAATTAAAATATAATAAGTGTAATGGGGAATAACATATTGATGTTTACAACATTTTTTCAAAATTGTCTATCCCTACTTGTCAACGAGTGCAGTGAAAAAAACCGGCCAAGTGTAAGTTGGACTCTCGCATGAAAGATTCCGTACCGTAAACCGAAAAAGAAACGTTTTTTTTTGTATCCCAAAAAAAAGTCCCTTTATTTTTTTTTAAATACACTTTCATAATTTGTTGCTATAGCAGCAATAGAAATACATAGTCTGTGAAAATTACAACTGCCTACCTGTTACGGTTACCGTTGATTTCCCTTCGGAACCCTAAAAATAGGTTACACGAGCTAACTTTGCGTTGCTACACAATCCTTTGACAAAAACTACTAGAAATTGAAAGGAAAAAGACATAGTCTCCTTTTTCACTACACACCAACTAGGTATGTGATTTACACCAAGATCAATAGTCTACGTGACTAGAAGGACCAGAATTTCAAGCATACAGAATAAGCAATTCATCTGATAGAAATTGATTTAGTAATTCCAGGGGGGAAGAGATCGGTGGTTATTAGTATTCTTGAATAATACTGCCAATCTGAAGGTTGGCGGAGTTGTATTTTGGTCCAATAAAAGTTTTGAAATTTACTTGGAATTGTGGATTGGTAAGTGGCTTTGAAAGTCAATGCCTTCAAGTTATTCTTTTGGGACTAATAAATTTTTAATTGAGAATTATTGTTTCGAAATATTAAGAACTATTTGACCCGCGCAACTTCGTCTGCTCCGCTCTTATTGCTCTTAGCGTGCATATAGCCTTCCATGATAAATGGGCTATCTAACACTGAAAGAATTTTCAAAGCGGTAGTTCCTGAGATTAGCGCGTTCAAGCAAACAAACAAACAAACTCTTCAGCTTTATATATTAAGTATAGAAGTATAGATGAAGAACTCAGACTTACTCAGCTATGGTGGTTCCCGCAGCAAAATGAATCGCAAGGGTAAGCTTAGCAAGGAACACGGGTTAGGCCACGGGCACGAAGTCAGCGGGCAAGGAGCGACGGCGACGGCGTACGAGCGATGCGCGCCAGTCGAGCGGTGCCCGCGCGTCTGCAGTGTCGTAGTCTACAGTAGATAAAAGTGTCTATAGTATATAGTACATAATATTTCTCATGATAAAATACTACGCCACTCTAGCGCCGCGCGATCTACTCGCTGGCTTCGTGACCGGGTCTGCGCCGTCGCGCCGCTGCCCGCGCCGCTGTCATCGTGGCCAGTTCCATATAAATCCATGCATTTGATCGCCCGTTGCCTGCGCCGATGCCGATGCCGCGACCGCTCCGCGTCCACTGACTTCGACTTCGGTATACAATAAAGTGTTTTATATATTTTTAGGGGAAATGTTTACTGACTAGCGGAACGCACTGGGATACCCCTATTTGAGCACTGCCTCGTCTGGTGGTGTAAGTTATTGGGACTACGGAATTAAAATCACCTTTTGTAGGATATGAGTAATCACGTTTATTCCCCGAAACTAGTTGAGACAACTTTCCACTCGGACCAGTGCGCAGTAACTGGGCTACCGTTCATATTTCACGCTCGCGTGCATTTCTGCTTACCTAGCGTTCTGGTTCTGCCATTCACGCTTACATTGTGTCCCAACATATTCATCTATCTGTCTAACGATATCAAATGGTGGAATCAATTAAAAATAGCAAAGATGGTGTTTGCTGATTTTAAACCATAATTAAATAGAGACTTAACCAGATGAAAAGATGATTAATTAGACTTTACGACACCTAAGAGACTGCAGCCACAAATCGCACATTAACCTGACTCAAGCTTCATTCACTATAATGCACACCTTTTTTTTTTTTTTTTTTTTTTTTTTTTTTTTTTTTTTTTTTTTTTTTGGCGAAGAAAATGCCTATCGCATGCCACGTCATCCGGGGAGACGACGTGGTTATGTGGGACTTGCACCCACTAAAAACTTCGCCTGTGCACCTACTTTCGCCTTGATGGATGGGTGGCGAGAACTGCTATGCATGACATTCGCGACCCATCTAGCGTAGCCCACTTCTGGGCTCCCTCTTCTATGCCCGCCTCCGGGCTTCCTCTTCCTTCAGCGATGTCCGGATACACTGGGACATCACCACGACTCCAGGGACCTTACAGCGTGGACGATAGAGTCCCCGATCTATCGTCTGCAGGCCCCTCTTATGGCGGCATCAAGTCGGCATTCCGCCGCCTGCGCCGTCCTGTTCTTCTTCGACGAATCGGGTCAGCGAGAGAGTCTTCCTCCCTGGCCCGCTCCGCCGCTTCCTTCTGCGAGATCACGTCCTCGCAAAAAGACGCAACCGCCTCCCATACCGTTTCACTGCCGACCATACCCCTGACAACGACCGGCAGTGACAAATCTTCCCCAATTTCTGCCACCAGAACACGGCGCTGCGCTTCCCAGGCTGGGCACTCCACGAGAGTGTGAACAGCCGTGTCCTGGCTACAGCCGCACTGATGACACATGGGAGTCGCCTCCCGTCTTGCCACTGTATGCAAGTATTTGCCAAAACAGCCATGCGCCGACAAAACCTGCACTAAACGGAAGGACAACGTCCCGTGTCGCCTCCGTACCCACTCCTCTAGAATTGGCTGGATAGCCCCAACAGTCCAGTGTCCAGCACTAGGCGTCTCCAGCCTCTCCGCCCATTGCCTCACGATAGCAGCCTGCGCCTCTCTCCGCCACCTCATCATCACTTCAGGCAGCGGACCATTGCCGCTCTCCGCCCGAACTTCCACACTTTGTTGGTAAACTTCGGCAAGCACTCGCGCCTCCAGATCCCAGGGGGGTGTTCCTGCCAATGCAAACGCCGCTTCAGCTGAGATTGTGCGGTATCCGCGTATTACCCTGATTGCCATGACTCTTTGCGGTCGCCGCAGATGAGCCTTGTTCTGGGCAGTCAGTGAGTTCGCCCACACTGGGGCGCCATACAGTGCCATCGAACGAACCACCCCCGTGTAAAGCCGTCGACAGCTCACACTCGCTCCACCTAGATTCGGCAATAGCCGACTTAGGGCGGAAGCTGTGCCGATTAGCTTTGGAGCAAGTCGGCAGAAGTGCTCGCCGAAGTTCCATCTGCGATCTAGGACGAGGCCCAGGTATTTCATGTGCGCGCGCACCATGATTTGCTCACTACCTATAGTAATGTGAGCACCCGCCGGTGGTCGACGTCGCGGCCCATAGAACACCAGGGACTCAGTCTTCTCGAGCGCCACCCTAAGACCTAGCGCTTCGATGCGACTGATGACCAGAGACGCTCCTTCAGTAGCCAAGCGCGCCGCTTCCTCAAAATTTCCTCCCCGGGCTGTGATGAGAGTGTCGTCAGCATAACAAATGACGCCCAGCCCGGGTGAGAGAGCAACGCGAAGGACCCAGTCATAACCCACGTCCCACAATAGTGGTCCTAGGACTGACCCCTGTGGGACACCACACGTGATAGGCCTCCGTACGATTTCGCCATTGCGTCCCTGGTAACTTATACATCGCCCCCTCAAATAGTCTGCCACCAGCTGCCTTAAGTACACGGGCACCCCATGAAAACGGAGCGCCTCTGCGATGCAGCCGAATGGCAAAGTATTAAACGCATTGGCGATGTCTAATGACACCGCCAACATTACTTCCCGTTGTCTGACCGCATCTTTGGCTTGAGTCTTGAGACGCATAATGGCGTCCACGGTCGAACGCCCACCCCGGAAACCAATCTGGGCGTCCGACAAATTTGGGCCAACCGTATCCAAATGCCGGACGATGCGGGTAGCGAGAATCTTCTCTAGCATCTTCCCCACCTCATCCAACAGCACTATTGGCCTGTAGGCCGAAGGAGACTCTGGAGGCCGTCCAGCCTTTTGCAGTAAAACCAAACGACCCTCCTTCCAAGGCTTAGGGAACTGTCTCGACGTCAAACAATTGTCGAACAGTTTTCTGAGACTATCCTCCATCGCATCCATCGCAAGAGCCAGTACCTTTGCAGGCACCCCGTCCGGTCCCGGGGCGGTGGTTTTTGAACGCGCCCGTGAAATCACGGCCTCCATCTCCACATCTGTGATCGCAGGAGTCTCCTCTTCGGCGTCCTGGTCATCAGCCGATGGAGTCATCATCGGAGGGGTGTACCCCGCCCGGGCCGGGAAAAGTGCCTCCACGACTTCGGCAAGGAACTGAGGCTGGAGGGATTCCGTTAATGGGGGTCCTTGGGCGCGGAGTTTATTCCGTGCCGCACGATAAGGGCGTCCCCAAGGATCGCGATTTAAACCGTCCAACATCTCACTTCTCGCCTGCTCCTTTGCTCGAATTATCGCCACCTGTAGAGCTTTTCGGGCACTTCGGTAGTCCTCATACCGTTGGGATTCCAACTCCTCATTACGACGGTGTAGTCTGCGCACTTGCGAAAAGAGCCTCCGGGCAGTAATACAGGCCTCGCGGAGGTCCGCCAACTCCCGGGACCACCAGTAGACCTCTCTTTTTGGGGGCCGACAACGCGTACGTGGCATGGAGGCGTCGCAGACAGCCGTCATGGCATTGCGAAATCGATCAGCTTCAGCATCAACCTCTTCAGTGGAAGACGTTGAAGGTAGCCATGCCTGGACAATGGCTGCCTCCTCCAACAGGTCCCTATCAAGCCGTTTCACTGCCCAGCGTGGAAAGTGCCGATCTTCTGAGCGTTGAGACACTCCCGACTCCCGTGAGGTGGAGACATCCATACGGATATATAAGTGATCCGATAGGGTCTCAACACCCTCCATGACTCGCCAGCCTTGGATACGTGCTGCGATGGCAGGGGTAGCAAAGGAAAGGTCCACTATCGACCCCCCTTGTTGTCGCACACACGTATTAGCAGAGCCTCTATTTAGGAGACAGAGGCCTGTAGCTACAGCCCACTCCTCGACTGCTTCTCCTCTGACATCCGTTCTTGGGGAACCCCACGCGATAGATTTTGCGTTGAAGTCCCCCATGACCATTACATGGCCCGGCGTCATTCGCCGCACCGAGGCTCCCAATCGATCCAGGAAGTCCTCGAATTCGGCCAGGCTCCTGTTTGGGGAGAAGTATACGCCGACGAGTATGACGTTCTCCCGCGCGACCGCAACATATCCCGGACCCCTCTCTCTGAAAGAGAGGGGTGGGGAATAAGAGGTCGTAGAGCCGATGATGGCGACGGAACCATCCACGTCGCCCACCCAATCAGGGCGGGGTGGTATGAAATACGGCTCCGCCACAACGGCCACATCGATCGACCATTCCGCCATTGTTTGAAGGAGCAAGTCCTGTGCAGCGGCAGAGTGGTTTAGGTTCGTCTGGAGGAGATAATGATTACGGGTTTGATCCATTATTAGTCCGAAATCATTATCTCCTTTTGCGACTGCTCCAGTCGCACCTCACTAGAAGCGGCCGGGGTTGAAGCGGTCGTCTCTTTCCTTTTTGAAAGAGCTGGTGGTTTGCAGCTCTTACTCCCAACAACGTGGTTTGCCGGTAGCTTTGCCACCTCACATAATGGACAGTGAGGGTCGGCAGAGCATGTCGAAGCTAGATGTCCTAACATACCGCAACGGAAACAGTGCCCACTTAGGTCCGTACCAGAAGTACAGTTATGGCGGATGTGCCCCCTCTCCATGCATTTGAAGCATCTCATAGGCCGAGCCTCCAGGATCCTCACTCTGGCAGAACTCCAACCTACAAGGAGCCGGCCGGCGTCAGCGAGTTGCTTCGCAACCTCAACAGGGCATTGGGCCCAGGCAGAGCCGACGCCTCCCGGGCCGGGACGTATTAGACCTACTCGAACCACTTCTGGAGGGCAGCCGGTTTTCCGAGCGATTGCTTCCAGCACGTCTCGTCCAGCTATTGAATCGTCAAGACCGGATATGCGCATTTCAGCGCACTTTGTGGGTCTAGAGATCTTGACATCTTCAGCAAAAATTCCTCTCAGCTTTTCCGCAATAAGGTCTGCTCCTTTGGTGCCCTCAGTTCCCGGAAACTCAAGCAGACGCGCCCCCGTCGCTGCCTGACGGAACTTGATGGCGGTGATACCCAGATCTGCGAGGTTAATGCTTTCCTTGGCCCTCGACAATACCCCCGCATAGGTCAGCCCCCTCTGCACTGCTTCAGGCTGCAGTGTCAAAACTACTGCAGCCGACTTAGGTGCGCGAAGCCTCCGTTTCCTTTTTCTGCCAGAACCGGATCCAGCCCCAGCTTCTGTAGCGGATACCACAATATTTGGCGCTAGAGCCTTTTTCTTTTTCTCGCCCCTCTTCCGTTTCCCTTTGACAGCGGTCTGCCAACCGTCATTGGTAGATGTCGACGGCGTAGGGTCGGGTAGGGTCTGCGTGTTTGCCACTAAACTACTAGGTGGCAGGGCACCACGCTGCGTCTCGGCCGCTTGAGACACCACTTGGAAAGCTGCCTGGAATGCTTCCCGAGATGCCATAGAGGGTTTTTTAGGCCTTCTGTTAGTATTGGTAGCATTCTTAGCAGCTTTTTTGACATCCGCCGCAAGTGGGGGACGGTTACTCTTTGCCGGTAGGAGGCGATCCTCAATCCCAGCGAACCGGGCGTCCATCATTTTCCCGATTTGGGAAACAGCAGCTCGCAATAACTCATCTGACGAGGGGTTCTCCACGATCGAAGAGCTCACGGAATGTGGCTGCGGCAGTTCAATTCGTTGCCTTCCCATGGAGCGGACTTCTTCCCGAAGAGCCTCCATTTCTTTACGGAGGGCTCCCACCTCTTTGCGCAACCGGTCGTTTTCCAGTTGCAGCCTCCGAGTCTCTTCCGAGGAACTTCTACTAGCAAGCCCCTCTATCGCCATTCTAACGCGCTCTGCTGCCTCTTTAATGGCCCTTTGACACGTACCCTTCATATTTTTGGATTTTCGAGTAGTATCCAGAACCACCTGGATATCCTGAAGGGCCTCTTTCTCCAGGGCCTCTGCTGAGCCAGCAGAGCTCTCTACATTTGCGGAGGAAGGAGTGATTTGGGTGCTGACTTGCACATCCATTCCTTCCGCTTCACTCGCTTCGGTGCACGATTGACACGTCGGCGGCACGCTCTGACTGTCCGACTCACTGTCTTCGGTGCATGGAGCACTGGAGCCACGCGGCGTGCGAGGTCTAGTAGTCTGACCTCTCCTATTACGTGAGGGTCCTCCCCCTCGAGCAGTCCTCGCCTTCAAGGGTACTTTGGAAGGCGGCAACAGCTCCCCATCCGCTGCTGTATCCCGTTGCCTTTTATGACCGTCACGCCTTCCAGAAATGGAGGGTTGGATATCGGTCGCCAGCACTTCTGGCAGCCTTACACTTGATGCGCACTGCGTCGTCATCTCCTCTATCGGCTTGGAGCCGGAGGGTTCATGGTCATCATGTTGTGATTTCATCGTTATCCGTTTGTCGCGCATATGGTTGTCGTTGGTGTCCGAAGGGACAGATAGAAGACGTTTGTTGCCCACCCCAGAGTACGAAGGGCAGCCCGCCGAAGCGGGGTGGGATTCCCCGACCGCTGAGCAGTCGGGACCCACCTGGGGACGTTTTTCGCAAAAGTCTTTATCCATAGTTTCCTTTTAAGGGTGAGGTCCCTATCACTCCCTGCCTTACGTCTTTTTTTTTTTTTTTTTTTTTTTTTCACCCTTTCTCAGGGTCCCCTTGTTTACTTGCTCACTGCTCTCACAGTCACGTCTGATGAGCAGACGCGAACCATTGAGCAGTGAGTAAGATACCATCCAATGAAGCGTACACCGTCCGAAAACCCGAAAAATTGTTTAGGTTTCCAAACGCTGTGCCCCTCGCGTGTCCCTCTTAGTCTGGTCTCTCACTTGGACCTTTCCGGCATGAGTAACTCTACCGGCAAAGCTCCAAGATCATTGAGACACACAAGCCCCACCACGACGACAACGTGGGGACACCTTCGGTGGGGACTATAATGCACACCTAACTCAACCAAAATAATAATCCTAAAGTACACTGACATCAAAAGCTAATTGCTTAATAGCTGTAGTAATTATTTTGCAGCCACATGTGGTTTAAAACCCTCAATTTTCGCCACCATATGACATCAACATCGATTTGAAAGTCGATACATGGTCCGTGGAACATTGTTTAGCAGCTGCAGTACTGTCCTGACATTTTTACCTCCGTAGCCATTCGAAAGATTAAGAATATAGAAATCGGGGTTACTCAGTCATGCATAGCGCTTCTGGGAGCAATAGTACTCGCAATGGTAAGCTTAGCAAGGGTCCGGGGGCCATAATTTGAATACTACGAGTTTCGTAGAGGCATGATTGTCTGAAGAAACATATTTTTAAAATCACACTAAAAAGCACCAATCTTGTTGGCGATTTAGATGGAATCATCTGAAGTGTTGGAAACAAAAGCACACGCCTAAAAAAAAAATGTGCTGATCTTTGACCGTATAGTCTTTCGCTTTTAAAATAAGATTAATATTGCCCTCTTACGATACTCAAGAGAATGCAACCACAAGCCAAACATTAACCTGGCTCCAGCTTCATTCACTTTAATGCATACCTCATTCACCCAAAATAATAATCCCTAAAACAAATACCAAATTTCACTGACATCAAAAGCTTATTAGCTGTAGTAATTACTTTGCAGCCACATGTGGTTAGAAAAGCCTCAATTTTCGCCACCGCATGACATCAGCATCGATACATGGACCGTGGAACATTGTTTGCTGCGAATGGTAAACTTAGCAAGGATTGCGGGTCATAGTCTGAATACTATATCATAGGGACATGATTATCAACTACCGTATTTTTTAATCTTATTAAAACTTGAAAATACGGAGGTTGTCAAATGGGTTCGAATGTTTTTGAATGAAGCTGGCAAAAAAAAACAAAATGGGGATGAGTGGTTATCCCACTGCCATTTTTGTTTATTTTAAAAATCCCCGCTCACGATAAGCTTAGTATAATAGGTAGAGGACTCTTAAATGAATAAAAATGTAAGCAATGTGGTGCCCTAAAAACGTTGTCGATATATTTAGAGGTAATATTCTATGGTCCACTTTCACGATACATGGACTGTAGAACATTGTTTAGCAGCTGCGGTCATGACAAATTACCAACGTTACCGTCCAGTGTACGAATACTGGGACGATGTCCAAGAAGGAACGTGACCTGAAAATTATTGAGATTAATCTACTTATTGTTGGGTTGCGTGTGTGAAATCTGAGAGGGGACGGCGGTGCTGAGTAAGTGAAGATTCTTGGAAGGGAAAATCGTTCTTAGGTACAGGCTCAGCCCTTATTAAGTGGGGTGGTTTTAATGTGGGTTTACCTTCTATAGGTACAGCTCTATGTAACTCCTTAAACAATAATATAGGTATGATTTTATTGATTGTGTTACGAGTGTGATACGTAGTACCTATTTGCGTTCTTAGGCTGATTTAAAGTAACAGTAAGCACTAAATTACAGCTAGGCAAAAGCATAGCTATAACCTGAAGGTTTTAACAAAAGTGCAGAACTCATAAGTTACGCCCAGATATGCGTGCTCAATCGTCGCCTACAACTTCGCTTACCATCAGGTTAACTGGTCATAACAATAGAGACAGATCGGCTATTTTCTCGTATTGATTTACATGATATATTATTTAATGAGACGAACGACGATGCGCTAACGGTACATGGTGGACATCCCACACACACGCACAAAACGTTTTGGGAACACATTCATAGTGCATACAGCTAAGGAGTGGAATTCCCTGCCAGAGTCTGTGTTTCCTGATAGCTGCAACCTGGGAGTCTTTAAGTCAAGAATGAATAGGTTACTTCTAGGCAAGCGTGCTCTATCTTCGATCGCATCATCGCTTATCATCAGGTGAGATAGTGGTCAAACGCGTGCCTATCAATAGTAGAAAAGAAACAATTCAATTCAAATATTTTATTTCGGATAATATCCATATAATGTTAGTAGTAGTATTACTTAGCCTATTGTCAGTATTAAATTAAATTATAATAACTAACTAATGTACCATTGAACTGTTCGTTCAATGGTACACCAGTCCATTTGGACTAGTATGTCTGCACTCTTACCCACCTTTGCAAAAGGGGAGAGTCCTACCGGTCTGAAAACACATTCAGGATGCCATTAGAGGTGGAGCGCAAGCCCGCCATTATGGAAGCGCATCGCTTCCGTATGATCGCGGCGAATCTATCGCCGCGCACCTCCGCGAACATCCCTGATGCGCTACATCGCTACGGCAATCCCAAAAGCACCCCAAAAGCGTTATTGTACTGGACGTGCAGTTCACTTTATGCCCGCTGGATATGCTTGGTCCACAGGCTGCATGTGTAAAACGACTGGCAGAAGGCCTTTAAAAGCGTTATCTTAACAGAATCAGTACGGCCTACAAACCTGTGGCATCATGTTATAACGGACAGCCAGCGACCTGCGCTCTGTCTTTGTCTACATTGTCTTTATTATCTTTGTAGTCTGCTTTACTTAATGAGGACCTCGTGGCTAGATAAAGCCGCACTTCAAGGTTAAGCAACGCTTGCCAAGGTTGGTCTGTGGATGGGGTGACTATCTTAACATACTGAGTTTCCTCTATGGCTCAGAAAGCAGGTTAAGCCGTTGGTCTCGGCTATCATTTGTAGATCTTTGGTAGTCGTTACAGATAGTCAGAATCCAGTAAATCTGACTCCAGTCTTGCCATGAAGTACCGTGTTTCCCTAGTTAATGGGTTGTGGTGGTCTGGTAGGCAGCCGCTCCACGTAAAATACTTGTATTCAGCTAAGTCCGGTTTGACTGGAATCCGACCCCACTATAGTTAGAAAAAGGGCCCCCATATAGTTGGCACATGATGATGTCTGCTTTACATAATGTGAAAAAGTTCAACTAACGTAAAATATCATAAAAGCTAAAGTTAGTAAGTAGTTAATTTAATCTCTTAAAAACATTCCTTAACTAATGAAGACTCCTAGAAATCAATTCCAGTCATCAAAATACTAAATAGTCTCAAACTCAAACTCCCCCAAATATAATTTTGCGACATAACGTTACTTGCTTTAAAATAAATAGACGAACTTCAAAGCGACGTGGCCAAACCGGAGAACTTTGATTTCAACTGAAACCTCTTGGAGAACTGAAAGAACTGGAAATTAATTTATTGCAAATAAAGAAAGTTTTGATCCGAGCGCTCTGAACTTGTTTCTGTTTACAAAAGTGAAAACAATCAGATGCCTAAATGTGGAAACTTAGGTTCTTGAGAATTGGTGCAGAACTGCAGGTACGATTTTCAACCTCTTAATAGGAAAGAAAAGAAAGAATTTTTTTAAGTTTTTAAGTTTTTTTAAGTTGAGACTCGTACAAAACACAAAAAAAAAGAAAACTAACAGTAATAAAAACTAATTAACAAAAGTTAACAGCATGAATTTAATATGTGCGAGGTCAAAAATTTCCCTACCTCAGCTTATGCTGCGATATTACAAAAAAATATATATCACAACGCTGCACGGTGGTCCCGCCATAGGCCAAAACCCCCTGAACCTCAAGTTCGAAAATCGCTAGTTAACCGACACATTATCAATGACTAATAAACAAGCTACCTGGGGGTATAAATATGTGACCCATTTACTTCAATTACCCCATGGATTCCGCGCGCGCCGCCCGACCGTGACGGACGTCTGCTCCGTGACTCATCGCTGCTCGCTCGCTCGCTGCTCGTCCCGCTCGCCGTGACGTCACTGTGGTCGCTGACTACACTTTTTGATCCGACGCTGCCTTTTTCAAGGCAGCCGAGTGATATCTATTTCTATTTCGAGTACTGTCAGAAAACGTGGTGACCCCTTCAGGGTAAATCCACGTTTCTCGTGGTCACTCGGTGGAAACCTTTCGGTGCCAACGAAGCCGAGTGGGTGTTGACCCGACACACCGACCTAGCCCCTTCAGGGCCTAGGTCAAGTCGGAAGGGTATTGGACCCGCGGCCTTGGGGGGCCTCCTAGTCGCGACCAATTACTTAACCCCGCTCTCTTTCAGCTTCGTCGGTCGGTCGCAAGACCCATAGGGACTCGCTGCACAATAAGATTGGCAGCGAGATCACAAGCTTAGGGCACACCTTAGGAACTCACCTCCCTGTCTACACCCGACAGGGAGGGTACACATCCCCGGGAACTCCCACCCGGGGAGTTAGGTTTGCTAGGAGTTTTAGGATTAGGTTCCCTCCCTTGCCCCTAAGGCATATGTTTTCCCTCCCCAATCTCGCGAAATGCCTCCCCCAAAGGAAGTGGACGCGATCCTTTGGGATCTAGTCCAGAGATTAATAGAGGACCACCCCAATCAGGAGTTGGTCCGTATTGTCAATTATAGGTTACATAGGCTGGAGAGCCTTAAAAACTCCCAGTCCAATGGGACTAGTACTCCACCGCCGCGTGAGTCACTCTCCCCCGAGCCCCCTCAGGGCCCCTCCCCCCCCTCTCCAACTCACGATGACGTCACTGATTTCAGTGACGTACTCGAGAGTGCCCCGCTCACCTTAGAGCCTGACTCCCCCACTCCCCCCCCCATGGACTACGAGTCCGGTTCGGAAAACGACTCGGGTACCTCAGACTCTTCCGCCGAATTTACCCTTGTGGGTAAAGGTAAGCGGAAGAAAAAGAGCTCTGCCGCTCAGGAGTCCGCCCCCAAAGCCAGAAAGACAGTGGCCCCGACTGTCTCCCCTCCCTCCCCCGCTGCCACGACCTCCGCAGCCCCCAAAGCCAGCACCTCCCAGCAGGCGTCTCGTCCCCCCAGCCCGATGGCCACTGCCCCCCCGGCCACCCAGTCCGACCCGGCGCTCGTCAAGAAGTCGAAGTCTCCGCCACCCCTCTTCATTCATGAAGCGGCGAAGTGGACGGAGGTTTCGGGCGCTTGTAACGAGCGTCGAATCCAATTCTCCCACGCCCGTGCTGTGGGAAATGGAATTAAGGTCCAGGTGCCTTCTGCCCAGGACTACAGGGAGTTGCATAAACTCCTCGTAGCGAGGAAGGTACCTTTCCACTCGTTCGCCTTCGAGGAGGAACGTCTAGTCCGCGTGGTAGTGAGGAACGTCCCTCACGCCATATCCCCTGAAGAGATCAGTAATGATCTCAAACGACAAGAAATCCCAGTCGCTGCGGTCCACCGCATGCACCGCCGTGGTGGAGCACCATACAATATGGTGCTCATCGTCTGCAATCCAACAGACGATAAATACCACCCCATGTTCAAGATCTCTAAGATTTGTTACTTGGAGGGCTTGAAAATGGAAAAGCCCCGTCGTAGCGGTATAGTTGGCCAGTGTCACAACTGCCAACTATATGGCCACTCACAGCGCAACTGCTTCGGCAAGCCGCGCTGCGTCAAGTGCCTGGGCGACCACGGCACCCCTGACTGTCCCCGTCCAAAAGACCACACACAATGCGCCGACCCGCCCAGCTGTGTGCTGTGCGGGGAGGCTGGGCACCCGGCTAACTACCGTGGTTGTCCCAAGGCCCCCAAATCGTCTGCGCCCAAACTGGTAAAGCGTGCAAACGCTCGCCAGCAGAGGGAAGCCCCCACGACCCAACCCCCAGTGGCCCTTTACCCTCAGCGCCCCAGCCCCTGGAACGCGCTGAACCATAGGGCTCACTTCCCGGCGCTCGGACCCGCGCCTACCCAGACCCAGGCCCCTACGGCCCAAAAGCCTTCCCCGGCCATCCCGGCCCTCATGGATGTAGCCATACCTCCATTCCCCCGACCACCGGTCGCCGTCGTCGGAGCAGCCGCCCCTCAGGCAGCCACTCCTCCCCCCCACCACCAAAGGCTACCTCCAAAGTCCCAATCCACCCCATTCCCGCGAATGCGCCTGAAATGGCCATTCACATTAACATGGCCTTCTACAAGGCCTTCTACTCCCCCAGAGCTGTGGCTATGACCGAAGCTCTGAAGGCCTCTAACATCACTGAGCACGGTGCCGTATACCGTGAATTCAGTGATGTAGTTCACTTTATTAGCCTTTATGAACGTCTCCATGGCTAAGTCCCCCGCAGTAACATGTAGGTTTAGGCCGAAGTCCCTCCGGATAGGGTACTTCAACTCCAACAGCCTCTCAGGCCAACGCGATGAGATCGCCAATTTCCTCCGCGACCATCGCATAGATCTGCTTCTGGTGCAGGAGACGTTCCTCAAGCCCCATCTTCGGGATCCTAAAATTGCGAACTATCGCTTAGTTCGCAACGACAGGACCCGATGTCATGGGGGAGGAACTCTCATATACTACAAATCGTCCCTATACTGCATTCCCATGGATCCGCCCGCCACCCTAACCGAGCTTGAGGTCTCTGTCTGTCGGCTCGGCATGACAGGCCACCAACCCCTCACGGTCATTTCTGTCTACGACCCTCCCACCACCACTCCCATAGGCCCCTCCCTCAGAAATGACCTCACAACTCTTCTTGGCTTGAGTGACTCCGTCCTTCTGGCGGGGGACCTCAACGCCAAACATCCCTCATGGAATAGCCACACGGCTAATCCCAGAGGCAGAGCTCTGTTCGAGCTTAGCAGCCCCCTCAACTTCGATGTCATCGCTCCGATGCATCCTACCCATTACCCTCACCAACCTAATTGGCGACCCGACGTGCTCGACATCGCTCTCCTCAAGAATGTAAACTTACGTTTGCATTCTGTGGAGGCGGTGGACGAGCTCAACTCGGATCACCGGCCGGTTATTCTGGAACTCACTCCCAGATTCGGTCCTCCGGACCCCTCCCAACCTCCTCCCACCAGAGTGATCACTGACTGGCGCAAAGTAAGTGAAAAACTGAAAGACACCACGTCACATCACCTGGATAAAATCCCAGATCACATAGAGTCAGCTGCCGACACGGCGGCCGCGATCGGCTCGCTCACGGAACATGTACAGTCAGTCCTGGACGAATGTTCAAGGGAGGCTCCGGCGACGGACGACCGTCGCTGGAAACTCCCGGACGATGTGCGTGAACTGTTGACCGAGAAGAATGCGGCCGTCCGTGCCTACAGCTCTTTTCCCTGTGCTAGTAACAAGGCTTTTATGCGTTACTTACAGCGTAAAGTAAGCAATCGCATCAAAGAGTTTCGTGACAAGCAATGGGATCAGATGCTCAGTGATCTCCAGCCCAACCACCTCGCATTTTGGGAGCTTCAGAGGAAGTTACGCGCCTCCGAGGTTACCACCATGCCCCCCCTCATCCGCCCCGACAACACTCTCGCGTTTAACGACGACGAGAAGGCCGAATGCCTGGCTGACAGTCTAGAGGCCCAGTGTTCCCCAAGCTCGAACCCAGTCGACCCGGCCCACCTCGCCGAGGTGGACGCCGAGGTCGAACGTAGGACCTCCCTCCCTCCCGTCGAGGACCCCGACGACCCTCTCCCTCCCGTCACTCCGGATGAGGTGGAGAAGATCATCGGCCAACTCAGACCCAGGAAAGCCCCTGGGCGCGACGGCATTACCAACAGGGTAGTTCGACTCTTTCCCAAGACTCTGATCGTGTTGATGACCGCCATCTTCAATGGCGCTCTGTCCAACAACATGTTTCCGCAGCAGTGGAAAGAGGCTATCGTGATCGGCATTCCCAAGCCGGGTAAGCCCAAATCCTCCCCGTCCTCCTACCGCCCCATCAGTCTGCTCAGCTCGCTCGGCAAGATCTACGAGAGGCTTATCTATAAGCGTCTCAAGGATTACGTCGAGCGAAAGAGTCTCATCCCCAACGAGCAGTTTGGCTTTAGAGCCACTCACTCGTGCGTCCAACAGGTCTACCGCATCGTTGAGCATATCAACGGCCGCTATCAACGCGGCTTGATGACGGGAGCCCTGTTCTTCGACATAGCGAAAGCCTTCGACAAGGTCTGGCACAACGGTCTGATATACAAGCTATATCAACTCGGGGTGCCAGATCGTCTCGTGCTCATCTTACGAGACTATTTGTCGAACCGCACCTTTCGATTCCGTATCGAAGGTGCGCTTTCCACCCCCCGCCCCATCCGCGCCGGCGTACCGCAAGGCGGTGTGCTGTCGCCTCTTATTTTCACGCTATTCACCAGCGATATTCCCCCAGATCCCCAGTCGCAATTAGCGCTCTTTGCCGACGACACGGCCGTTTACTACTCTGGCAAGAGTGGTAAATCCATATCTCTTCACCTCCAAAGATCCGCCAACCGCCTAGGCGGTTGGTTTCGGAAATGGAGGATAGAGGTAAATCCCGAGAAAAGTCAGGCGGTCCTGTTCCGCAGGCCGCGGGCTAAACTCCCCCCGATCCTTCCACCGATCAAGATGTTTGGCAAGCCGATCCCTTGGGAAGAGCGAGCCAAATATCTAGGAGTGATCTTGGATAAAAACCTCAGTTTTATGGAGCACATTAAGGCGGTGCGCCCGCGCGCCGCCTTCGCTCTCGGTAGGCTCCACTCGATGCTGAACCACAACAGCAAATTATCCCTAAAATGCAAGCTGCGTATCTACACCACTTGCATTCGCCCCATCATGACCTATGCGTGTGCTACATTCGCCCACGTAAAGTCATACCGGATCCATAGGTTGCAGTCCCTCCAAAACCGTTTTCTCCGGAAGGCCACGGGTGCCCCGTGGTTCGTTCGGAATGAGCGACTCCATGTCGATCTCAAAATCCCGACCATCAAGCAGTTCATGAAACGCCTCACGAAGCGTTTCATCGAATCTGCTGAGAGGCACCAGAACCCTCTTATCGCATCGGCTACCCGATACGCTCCCTCCCAGATTAGTAAGGTCCGCCGCCCACGGCATACCTTACTAGAACCCGATGACCCAATCACCCTTGTACAAGAGAGCTGTAGGGAAACCAGTACTCTTAAACAAGCACACAAACCGCGACCCGCCGCCTTCCGGCCTCGCCGCCGAGGCCCCGCGCGACGTCCCAGTAATAATAGCAATGTTGTTGTTGCTCCCCGTCTTTTGCCTAACGAGCCAGCCCGCGTAGCTGAGCCATTAGCTTTAAACCCCCTAAATAATGTCATGACCCAGCCTGTCCCTTGCTGCCCTCCCGATAACGATGCCACTGAGCCGAGGCCCGAACCCCACAGGGGGTGCCCCCAGTGAGCAGAGTTGTAGGTTTAAGTATTTTTAGTTGCCTTGGCTGGGGGCTTTAGAGTCATTCTGAGGCCACCACAGGCTAGCCCGGTTAAGTAGTAACCACCCGTCTAGAGGTGAACTACGAGTGGTCAATGTCAAAAAAAAAAAAAAAAAAAAAAAAAAACTTCAATTACCACTACCTGTTTGACCTCGAAAGTGAAAGCATCGCAATTGTTGCAATCGCTGTTAACGGTGACTCATCCGCACGGTATTTGTCATTAGTGATATCTCGGAAATTGTTTGTTTGTTAAACTGTTTGTGTGATGGATATCCAAGAAACTGGTAAGTTTTTTTTATTTTCATTATAATTTTTGCATGTAGTTATCGTAGTTTTTATATAATCGAGATGCTACGTTGACAGATTTAAAAAAATAATATTACTCGTAGTTTGACTTTAGCTAGTATTTTAAAAAATTGCACCCAATTGCACCTGTTCTTACTTATTTAAAAATGAAGGTATATCTGTCTTTTATCAAATACATGTTGAAATTTTGTCCAAGCTTACCCTATGCACCCCCTAGATATCTGCTACGCCTTCGTAGTCGCAATGGTAGCGATACTACGAACTGTTCTATTAAGTTTGTTTTTTTTCTTTTTAGGTACTTTTGTGAAATGTTCCTTTTCAAGAAGGCATTATTTTGAGATTTGGGTTTCTGAAAAGTCTTCAGACAGGAAGAAACGTGCCTTAGAAACCTTTACAGGCTATCTAAAGGACATTGAAAATATAGATATTACGCCTTTATCTCATCGACTGGTCAATTTGTGTAAGAGTCTTGATAAATTCTGGAAAAAGACAAAATGTACAAAATCTGTCTTTTTAAATAAGCACTCTGATTGGTTAGATATAATCGAATGTATAGAGTTAAAAAGAAGTGTTGCACAGTGCGTTCAGGTGACGGAAAATCTGCCGGGGCCATCTCACGGCGGCGGCAAAAGCAGCGGCCGTCCTAAAAAAGATTTTTCTGAGCTTAGCAAGCGATCGAAACGTAGACGATTGGCCGAATTATCCAATGTCGATTCTTCCACTGTGAATGCATTGCTCGATACTTCTGATCAGTCAAATACTAGCTCAGCAATGACTATTAGCGCTGACGAAGCTCTGTCACTCATTGTAGAAGCTAAGTTGACTAAACATCAATGTTTATTAATTAAGGAACTTGTTAATAGCAAAACTTCTTGTAATATTTTGCCATCCTACCAAAATGTCTTAAATGCTAAAAAGGATTGCTATCCCAAGAACATATCGGTGTCAGAAACAACAGGCGAAGTTGAATTACAAAGTTTATTAGATCACACAGTTTCTAGGATAGTTGAGTCACAATCAGATGTTCTGAAATCAGTTCCAACGATTCTTTAAATAATTTAGTTTTAATCGGGAAATGGGGATTCGACGGAAATTCAAAATGAAAAAACGTGAGAATTTTTGCATGTAAATATTGTACATAATTATCATGTTTACTTTTTTTAAATACAATAACGACTGTGAAATTCATTTTCACAATCTAGAGTATACATTCCAATATGAAAAGCTTACACTATAATAGTAAAAAGCATTTCAAAACGGGGGACAATTTTATTACATTTTTATTTAATATTTTAGACGATTCTGGGCTGTATTTTGTAAAAATAACTTCGTATTTTCATTAAATAAATACTTTTCTAATTGTAAAACAACTTTTATTAAAGCTCTGCACCATTTCCAATAAGATATAATAGCCCAATAAGAATCTAGGGGATTATGACCGCTCCGCCTAGAACGCGGGACCGCCGTGCGCTGGTATTATGATAGGGTTGTGACACACTCACGGAATACACTAAAATCTATACTTATACATAAAGCTGAAGAGTTCGTTTATTTGTTTGTTTGCTTGGACGCGCTGATCTCAGGAACTATTGATCCGATTTAAAAAATTATTTCAATGTTAGATAGCCCATTTATCGAGGAAGGCTATAGGCTATAATTATATATCATCACGTTAAGACCAATAGGAGCGGAGCAGATGAAGTTGCGCGTGTCAACTAGTGAAATAATAAAGGAAACGTCTCTTAGTGTGAGTTGAGGGTGCTACATTGTGAAGAGCGTGGCACTTGTAGTCTGACTGACAAGCATGGGGTATGTCAGAATGAGAATTAAATACTTTGTAACCATTGATATATAAAAAACCCAAGATGCACAGTCTCGAACAAATGCAACACTCGAAACTGTCGTCAAAAACTGACATGTATCAAGTGTCATGTGTGAGTTGTGTGTAGTTATACTATAAAGAATTTTTTTTTTGCAAATTCAACTTTACATGGATCGCTTAAAGTTGTTTTTACAAAGCAGTGCAGTATGGCGAGTGATGCGAAACTGTTTGAAACTAGCGCACAATTATACATATTGCGCTTGTTTTGTGCGGACGTTTTTGAGATGCAGAGTGTGTATCTTGGGTTTTTTATATATCAATACTTTTTAACCATTGATATATAAAAAACCCAAGATGCACAGTCTCGAACAAATGCGACACTCGAAACTGTCGTCAAAAACTGACATGTACCTATCAAGTATCATGTGTGAGTTGTGTGTAGTTATACTATAAACAATTTTTTTGCAAAGACGTTTTTGAGATGCTGAGTGTGTATCTTCAGTTTCGTAGTTACAAGAAATTCGCTTGCAGTCAGATTTTGTGTCTGACTCTGATGTTGTGTGAATTATATATTGTAAGAGATCGTATAGATTTACAAACAAATGTAGAAATTAAACTAACATGTTATGAATTTGATTGGCCTTAGGTACTTTGGTAGATACGTGTTCCATATTCGATCACATTATCGCATTTCTTCAGGCGAGATTTTGAAAAAACGCGAGCCTATCAATAATTAAAAGATACAGGTACCTAAACAACCCCTATTATAGGCGCCAGATAAATGTACAACATCGGTCATTGACCCACATAAATTTATTGACTTTTTTAATATCAAAAACAAAATAAAAGGCATAAAGCTGTCCTGAACCAACCTCAAACGTGATCCTTTACGTTCTCTAGTTATGGAAAACGGTTCATAATTAATTATTGTTTGGGTATCATCTTCATAGAGATAATAAGGAAAGGTCAGTGTAGTTTATTGCAAGTTTATCTGGCGCCTACCGTAACTTAGTCATCATAGTATGCCTCGTCCCACACTCTCAAATTTTTCGTATTTACGACTTGTTTGTTGTTAGTGGGCCGGGCTGTAAAGTGTAACGACCTGTTTTCGCTCGCCATCAGCCTTGAACACCCCGTATTTGGTGTCAAAAGTTTATGGCATATAAACGTAAGGATAGCGCCGTCTAGTAACAATAAGTGGGATCAGAAGCGTCGAAGCGCTGCGAATACTGCTAGCCTGTATACTTTTTGCTTTAGTGATTTTGACAAATGTAGGCGATTTATAGTTAAAAAAACTGGACGAATACTTTTCATATAATGTATTATATTTTTCCCTGTGGCTTGGGATCGTATAACGTATCCTTATCTTCCAATTAGGGACTACTCACATTTATTCAGCTCCAATCGCGTTTCGCTAAACGATTCTGGTCACACTTATACAGTTCTGTTTCTATCAGCTGCGTACAGCGTCGTAAGAATGAGAAAGGCGCTGAATACGCGGCGAAGACGGTAAGATGTCCGTGACTACCGCAGGATCACCCAATCGCTTCCATATTTGGTAAATAACTAGTACTCAATTGGTACTAATTATTAGATATTTTTTCTTACTCTTTAATCTAGCTCTTGGACTATACCTACCTTAAAAATTGAACTGATTATATCTTCTAAACTAAGACCCGATTAAATCTGTGACTTGGCGAAAACTTGCGACTAATTAGCGACTATTGAGAGAGAAAACAGATCTTCGCTAGGTGCTAGCTTTTGAGATTCATATAGACCAAGCTGGGGTAGGCGCACCCTAGATCGGCCACTTATAAACCCTTATAACTTTTGAACCAGTGACCGACTAAGTCTGATATTTGGCGACCAATTAGCGACATTTTTTTTATATTATGAAAATTAAGATCCCTAATGGTGGCCATGCCAGTGTCAGTCACACAAGGAGTCGAGAACCAACCGTGTACCGCGCTGTTCCGCCGCGCAAGGCCGCGTACGACGCTGAATGTGGCGGAACAGCGCTGAACTCCATACATAGCACTCGCATGATAAAAACACATTTGTCCTCATTTTATACTTGTTTGCCGCGAAAGCTGAAAAGACGCGGAAAGCTGAATGAATGCGGACGCATCTCCATAGACAATCGTTGTTTTCTATAGGCATAAGCTGAATAGAGTTGAAAAAGTGTGACTACTCCCTTATAAAATAATATAGCCTCATAGATAGTGAACTCAGCTTTCTGTAAGTGAAGTAACATTTTAGGAATAAGATAAGCAGGTAATTCCAGAATTTACCTTTTACAAACTCATAAAAAAACAATCTTAACTTTTTATTAGGTACCTAAATTCGTTTAGATTCTATTTCTTAATACTTTTTGTCAATAGGTATATCGCTTCCTCTTAAATTTAATGAATTATTCTTATATTCTTAATTATTTATTGATTAAATAAAATATTTATTCGTTCCTATCGTTCATCTCTAGTAAAGGCTTTTTTATTCTATAAAATCGACGTCCAAGCCTCAATGTTACGCCCGTGAGTATTCTCTGATGAGAATAAATAACCGCTACACAGAGTAAATATTGGCGACTCCAAATTCTGCGTTTGTAGCTAACTTTCGAATGAAATCCTTTAAACAGGGCCTGTTTATATTGTTATCTGACTAGAGTATACAAATTGTTAGGAAAAAATAAGAAGTTTTATTTCAATTAAAGTTTGCCATTATAAAAAAAAAATACAAAGATTTGATTCAATGAACTTTGCCAGCCATCGTAAATAGAATGTGCTAAACCAAACTGGTACGGTAGACAGTAACAAAACTAGTTATAAGCATTGCTGGCCACTTATTTATTGAAACTCTGTGCTTTACTAGACCAGCTCAAGGTAAAAGGCTTACTATCGACGCGTTTCCCAATGTACCTTTAAAAACTCAGATCCAATAAAATATGATCAATGTATTGAATCTAGCTGACCCGCGCAACTTCGTCTACGTCACATTTTTCATGAATGCTCCGCTCCTATTGGTCATAGAATGATTTTATATTTAAATAGCCTATACATTTCCTCAATAAATGGACAGGCCAAAATTAAATTTTTCAATTCAAACGGATTATGGATATTTCAGGGAATTTTATGTTTGTAGTAAGAATAGCAGAAATAATTGAAACAAATTAATTACTTAAAATATTTATTGATAATATGGCCGTATCTTAAATCTTATTCCTATCTTACTTAGATTTGATAACATACGTTTCACAAAGATTTTTCTTCTTGAATTCTTCTAGTAAACTCGGATCAAGCATATTATTCACTATGTTCGATACTCTGCAATCATAAGGTGCAGTTGCGTGGTCTGATTGTATGTTGAATACTTTCACTGGCTTGTTCGTGTATTTCGACAAGTTGTAGTCTTCAGGAAGACTTTCAGCTCTTGGATGTGGCAGACCTTTTATTAGTACCACTTCAGAATTCAGCTTGAAGTTTGGTTCGTAGTTCTTTGCAAAGATGATTCTCCTGTACGCTGATTCTAAGATCGACCACTTGTATTGTTTAGAGTAGTTACCCAGTTTCCTCATTGTATACAAGCAAGCATCGACCTTTGTTTGCCATTCTTTTATCTGTTCCAAGTATTGGGTCAATTCCTCGGAAAACTCTCCAGTCATTAACTGGTACATGTGTTCCAAAATAACGTTTTGTAGCTCCGAGTCTGTCAACTTGCCTAAATGCGAATTTAGCTGTATTCTTAATGCATCTGGGCTACTGTCCAAACAACACACAACGCCAGTGTATCCTGTAATTTTCAAGTAGTGTAAACATCATGATTTGAATGGGAACCAACCATTTGTAATGGAGCGCTTTGGAAAATAATTTATGAATAGAATTCACAAGTCAGTGTTTCAACGTCGGAGACTCGGAGCATGAAACCGAGTACACTTATGGTAAACAAGTCGAGCAGATGGTAGTCAAAGAGTTTTGGAATCAAGAACCAACATTGCATTAATATGCATTAGAATTGCTGTAGAAATACAAGACTATCATTATTGAACTAGCAAGTAATCAGTGAATTAGAACTAACTTTACACTTTGAGCTATCAAAACATATTATTGTTTTGGCAAAGTCAAATTACAAATGAGAGTTTGAGGTCGAAATTTAGTTTTCGACCTCAAACTCTCATTTGACTTTATAGTAATGTCAAAAGTATTTTTGGACCGATATTATAATTACCTTCCTTCTCCAATAAGGCAGCCAGTTCCAAAGCAACATTTACTCCAAAGGAATACCCCAGAAGATAAAACTTGGATTTGCTTTCAAACTTGGTTCTCATGAACTGAAACAATTTATAAGAATTTTTCATAAAGACGTTTCATTTCTAAAAGAAATTTGATATAACAAATAGCCTGCCATTATTATAATAGGTAAGCTCTCGGAGGTATTTTAAAAATAAAATATTAGTAAAATTAGGTTTGAGTCGCGGCTCGAGCTGAAAAAAACAAATTGTGATATTTTTTTTTCGTCTTGAAACGGAACATTTTATGAACATTGGAGAATATTGCAAAAGTAGCTATCTGATTTGGTTTACCTATCATATTACATTTATTTGCATGACTTCATTCCTATCAGATAAAAATGAAATCATCGGTACAACAGAAATAAAATTTCGATAAATGTTTTTGGCAAAGTTAGTCATGTCAGAGAAATATTTTTTTTCGCTTTTTATCATTATACAAGCTTCTGCCAGCAGCTTCGCCCGCGTGGTCCCTAGGGAACATACTCTCGGAATAAAAAGTAGCTTATGTCCTTTCTCAGGCTCTAGACTATCTGTGTACAAAATTTCATTTAAATCGGTTCAGTAATTTTGGCGTGAAAGCGCGACGGACAGACAGACAGAGTTACTTTCGCATTCATAATATTAATAATAAAATAATAATAATAATATATATAGTAAGGATTAATTTGTTTATTTTTCGGAAGACTTACAGACTAATATCATTATAATGACAATAATAATAACTTAATTGCTAATAACAAGTCTCCAGCTAAATACAAAATTGTTGATCCTTCATAGTCCAAGTTACATCTCATCTTTTCTATTTAATTTAGTTATTCCCTCAAAGTTGCTTAATTTCGCTTATCATCGTCATCACCATCCACAAACACTACTTCTAACAAAAGAGAATCTTTACTAGAATGGGCCGTGTGGTGTCGGCCAGTGCCGTATGGAGCCGTAAAAGAATAATACCATCCCATCACTTCCCGTGGGTGTCTTACGAGGCGACTAAGGGATTCACCAGAGAATGGGCAGCAGCGTTCTCTGTAAAACGCAACGCCATACACTGCGATCGCCAACCCGCCTGCCGGCAGCGTGGCGATTATGGCAACCCCTCCCTCTTTGGGGAAGGGTCCAGCAGTGGACGTCTTTCGACTGTTATGATGACTAGAATCGAAACTATCTACCAATAGACTAATAGACCTTTATGACGTGCAAGAGACATTAATTAAATCATTGGGCTTATTACATTATTCATTGGGCCATACGACACGGTAGTAGACATGATAACGGAAAAGATCCACGAATTATGTCAATTCAAGCAAGCAATTTTATGATTTGAGGCAGAGTCCACACACCCAAGTGAGAAGAAGAAGAAGATAGAAACAAAAGGATGTAAAAACAAAACACTACAAAGTATAAAATAACTAAGTCGGTATTTTTGGTTTTGTTTCTTTGTTTTTTAACACCAACTTCCGAAAATAAAGTTATTTTTAACCCCCGACGCAAAAAAAACGGGGTGTTATAAGTTTAACGTGTCTTTCTGTGTGTGTGTGTGTCAGTCATCGTAACTCCTGAACGAATGAACCGATTTTGATATTTTTTTTTGTCTGAAAGATGAATTTCGGGAGTGTTTTTAGCTTTTTGATGAAAATCGGTCTAAGATGGCCGGTGCCACAAAATGACGGATTACCTATGTTTTCACAACTCCCTCAATATGGTTTCAAATGAAAGGGCTTGACTAGTAAAATGACAAATTTCAAATTAGAGATGGCCGCCACCACAAAATGGTGAATTACATTTTTTTTCACAACTCCCTCAATACGGGTATCAAATGAAAGAGTTTGACTAGTAGAATAATGTACACTATAATTATGGAAGGGAAGTTTAAAATATGAAATAAAAATTAAATTCAAAAAACCCCCAACAAAAAAACTTTAAAAAGTAAAAAATATTTTCTATTGATCCTGTTAGTTTAATTTAGGTACGATTCAAAAATTTTTTTTTTTTAATTTTTAATTTTTTTTTGTCGGGGGTTTTTTAAAACTACATAAAAATTAAATTTTTAATTTAATTTTTATGTAGTTAGTAGTGTTTTATTTGGGAGTCGGTTATATTTTTAAATAAAAATCGTTTATATTTTTCACTTTTAAGTGGTGATACTTGGACGACGTCATCGTATACCCAGAAATTGAAATAAGCAAAAATGCTCGTAAAGTAAAAACTACTGAGCCTAACTGAATTAAATTTTTATGGGACCAAATAGCTAGTATGCCGCACCAAACTAAAAACGAATCACAGAAATCGGTGCACATACATAAAAAAATACCCACCGAATTGAGAACTTCCTTCTTTATAGAAGTCGGTTAAAAACTAAAGTTGCCATAAAATTAAAATCAAATTACCTTTCGAACTGTAGCAGCCATTTCAGGAATACTGTTTCCTTCAATATCTGGGGCCAATTGGATAGCCACTGCTTGTACTTTGAGTCTTTCTGACAGTGAACTGAAGATTTGGTGACGACCTTCAAAGCCCGGTATCAGAGTCAAGTACGTTTCGGTAGGGTCGAGATCATTCTGCAAATAATGATTTTTATTGAAACAAAAAAAAAGGAAATGATAATCCGCTAAGTTCAAGAATGCTATATGCAGTTTATAACAAAATGTTTTGTGATCAGTTTTAGTAAAGTTTAGAAGTGCTGAAGTTGGTTTTCTGATTATTTTTTTATATTGAATAGAATAGAATAGAATACTCTTTATATTATATTGATATTGTTTCTTAAGCAACCTAAATTCGCAGTTTAGCTGTAAATATAGAGGTACTTGAAACATTTTTGCAAGTAGTGCTGGGTTACTCTTTTTTTATGCATAGGACTTTAAAGGAAAATCGCGCTTTTTGCACCTTGTATCACTACGTTATCAAGGTTAGCTTTGCTTAAAAATATTTGCATCTCATTAGCTGAAACTTACCATCGAATTCCTCTTCTACGCAATCGTGATAATTTAAGCGCTAATTAAAATTATATTTCTACCCAGTGACTTAACGTCACCCAGATCTAACAAAACGACATGATTGATTTACTCAGTAAAAAAAAATATTTGCATTTAATTGTTCTGCTCTTAAACAACTAAAACTAAAAATAAACTAAAATAATGCCGTCGAAAAAAGTACCTTTATATTTTTGCTTAAGTGTATATTTATTTTTGTTTTAAAAAGACAAAACGTTCGTTGACTTTACCTTTGTTCCATTGTTAAGTTGAGTGACCATTGGTACAATAGGATGTGACGTAGCAAGTTGCTCTTCTTCATCATCAACGCTAGTATAAAATGCGCCTAAACCATCATAATTCTTCGGTTTTTCTGAAGTTTCATTTCCAATGCTCTTTAGACTGGAAACAAAAATGATTTACGGAATAAATCCAGTAACAAAAAACAAAAAAAAATCTGCAAAGTTATGACAGCAACATCTACATCAGAAACTACAGAACAATAGTTCTTTCAAATACAATCAAAGTTAGATCACAAACTGGACCCAATCAGAGACCGTATAGACATGTTCCATATCTAGGTTAATACAAAATACCGAATTCTACCATCTCATCACAACTCGATACACGTTACGTAGAAACATAAAAACTTTGCTCACTCAGAACAATTTTCTGTAAAATTTTACGACTGAACACAAAAAATAGGTGACGCTTTGCCTCTTCTATCCCTTATGTCAATGGAAGAATAATAACTGTTGTTTTTGTCGAAGATAGGAGATAAAATTATATGATATACAACGTGTGTCAGAATAAACGCAATACTTCTTAAGGGGTCATTGTACTCATCATTATGAACAACTTTTACTATGGGACCAATCCCGAAATCGCGAAAAAAAAAATCAGCTGTGCAGTACATTTTGTGGAGTTATGCGAAAGTTATTCATAATGATGAGTTCAATTACCCTTTATGAGGTATTGCGTTTAAACTGTTACAGGTTGAATATTATTCATAAAGCTTGGGCCACATTACAGTGTTGTGTCACCTTCTGGCACAGTTGATTGGCTACGGAACTATTTGTGAGACCTAGGCTGTTTCTGTATTCGTTTGATTGACCACAAAACATTCCAATGCAGTGATGTGAACCTAGCTTAATGATAGGCTTATTATAAACTGATGAAATGTTACAGAAAGTATGTCTGACTTTAATAACTTTTCTTTTAACCAAAATTCCATCACTATCTAAGTGGTCAAAACATGGAAACAGTAGAAACATGAGTCTATCAAAATAATTATAACATTAAGCTTGCGAATTAGGCAGAGGTGTACCAAAAAAGGACGTATCTACACAAAACGAAGTAACCGATTCCGGACATTTACTTCGTTTTGTGTGGGTAAGTTTTTTTTCCTATTAACGGCAGTATTGCCACTCCCCAGGCAAAAATCTGAAGTTCAGGCTCCTACTGCCAAATAACGGCTGGAATACCTGATAATACTTCACCCGAATCCAATTATCGACTCTAAGACCCCAACAACTCAGTCGTAAGTGATTGCAATTATTGTTGTTGTAAATGTTTAAATACAGTTTATTTTCATAGTTATTTAATACTATCCGTAATGTGGTAGCTGTCCTGCCAGGGTTACGGAATTTGTTCGAAAGAGTCACCGCGGCCCTGGAACGCAAAGGGCATTAGGAGGAACATAGATCGGTTTTAGTCAGTAAGAGTCTGACTCTCCCTTCGGCTCCCCCCAGAGCGGAAAGTTATTTGATTATTTCCTATCCATAAAAAAATGTGGTGGCTGTGGCAACTAGCAAAGCACTCCATGAACATTACAAAATTATGTTAAATTTGCAACTTTCAAATACATTGAGCTCCTCAAAGTTTTGAGTTGAGCTGCACGATAGCTGACAAATGCTTGCACTGTCTGGACAAGCCCACTCAAACCTGCGTGGTGCTTTTCTCAAAAGGCCACCTCAGACCTTAACCTACATGTTTTTCATATGTTATTGGCGATTGTATGGACTTCAAAAGAGACTGTGACCTCTGAGTTTGTTTCGGTGTTTCTTCTCAGGGTAGTCAGTTAGGAAACATCCGGCCTCATCCTAGATAAAAATGTCAAAAAAAGAAATTGACGTGTAAAAGAGTTACTTGTAACCTATTTGCAAAATAATTATCATTAATGAGCCAACACTGTTGAAAGGCAAGAAAATTATTGATATTTCAGTACAAAAGAACCACAACGAATTTTCGTGTTACCAAAGTAATTACTTACAATACCAACTTACCTTTCAATCGTCATGCGTTGAATCTTTTCAATAGGATAGTCGACTTTATGTAAATTTCTGATAAGAGTTTGTAATTCCAGTAAGTTCACTTCATTTAGCTTCAAATCATTCACTATGGTGCCATTCTGAACATTTTCTATTTGTGCAAGACCTAAAATTGAAATGGATTTTATTATGTCTACAGAATAATTTATTTTCTGCTGCTTATTCTTTGGATATCAAAGGACTTAGGTTCTAAGTAATGAAGGGCTTTAAATAAATCAGTCCGAAATTTCAGACTCTAATCGACTTTCAAATCATAGAGAATTATAAAGAGGTATTTTACTTTGCCTCTAATTAAGCCAAAGTAAATTAAGAAGATTGTCAAATAATACAATACTAGTTTTTGCCAGCAGTTTCGCCAGCGTAATAGTAGAAAACTAGCTTTTGCCCCCGACTTTGTACAAGCATATCCAGTTTTCCCCGTTCCCGTAGTAATTCTGGGAAATTCTCTCTTAGTGCTCCCCTACACTTTCCAAGGAACTTACATGCCAAATTTCAGTTTCCTACGGCCAGTATTTTCGGCTCTGCGTTGTCTGTTAGTCACTCAATCAGTCAGTAACGGAAGAATTTTAATTACGACTAGCTTTTGCCCTTCACTCCCCAAGGAACCACGGAGCAGTAAGACAGGATTTCCCGAAAATTCTACGGGAACGGGAATAACGGGATATCCACATCTGAAGTCGCGAACAAAAGCTAGTATCGGTACAAAATCATAATACCAAGTCAAACTAACCAAGCAATGTTACCCAAATTCATAAAATAAGATCCCACTAATTCCAAGTTCTACCAACAGACACTATTGAACTTCGCCCGTTTCTAAATACGTGTTCAATGCCCCTATTGGCGAGTATTGCCGCTCATTGCACCGCACTTACCAATACCAGAAGCATTAATTCCGTTTGAAATCGCGCACGGCAAACTCATTAGGTTCCAACATAATAGCACTTTAGAATTGGGGGCATGTTGCCATAGTAATGTAGCATTGAATGGGCTGTTAATATCGATTTTGATTCATTGAACTAATTGAACAGATGTGTTTTTAGGGTCCGAACAATAAACGGAACCCTTATAGGATCACTCGGGTGTCTGTTTGTCTGTCCGTCTGTCACAGCCAGTTTTCTCCGGATACACTGGACCGATTCTGTTGAAATTTGATACACTTATGGACTTCTGTGACCCAAACACGGACGTGTTACGTAAATTGTAAAATTTTTAGTAGGGAGTCACTTTTGGGGTCAAACTAGAAAATTAAAAAAAAGGTTTTTAGACAGTATCGTTTGACATATCAAATAAGAAGACTGTGACGGTTTTAACTATATTTTTTTCATTATTTTAAAATAAATGGTTTTGAAGTTATTCAAGAAATTAGACGAAAAATGACCATTCCCCCCTTTTCTCCGAAACTACTGAGCCTAAATTTTTGAAATAAATAGAAATAATAGGTCTATATCTATAGATTACAGATAAAACTATAAGAAGTGTATAGTGTTAAAATAACATGTTAAAAAAAATCGTTTGGTACCCTTTACACGTGAGTCCGACTCGCACTTGGCCAGTTTTTTTTTATAGGTAAGTATTATTTCTTAAATGAGACTGTTAGATAAATACTTTTTCGAAAAACAGAATCTGAATAAATTATTTTATTACTTTGTTAAGTCATTGCAGACTAGCTTCTGCCAGCGGCAGCGCCCTAGGGAATATACTCCCGGGATATAAATAGCCTATGTGTTATTCCAGACTGTAATCTACCTCTGAGCCAAATTTCATAAAGATCCTTTCAGACGGTCTGACGTGAAACAGTAACTAACATCCATACATCCATCCTCACAAACTTTCGTATTTATAATATTTGTAGGATAGTAAGAAGTAGGATTACTAGACCGGCCCAGAAAGCGGTGGAAAGACTGTCTGGATGCACACGGCGAAGGCTGGTTGGTGGTGGCGCAGGAAAAGAGTATCTGAAAGGTTATGGGGTAGACCTTTGCCCAGCTGTGGGAAACAATCTGTACACTAATACTAATAATATATAAAGCTGAAAAGTTTTTTTGTTTGTTTGATTGAACGCGCTAATCGCAGAAACTACAGGTCCGATTTGAAAAATTCAAATATAAATCATGACGCTAAGACCAATAGGACAGGAGCAGCGCAGAGCAGTAAAAATGAATCAATGAAAATTGTGACGCAAACGAAGTTGCGCGGGTCAGCTAGTAGGCTAATAAAAAAATTAAAACTATTTTTTTTTGTAGTTCCATTGAAATGTAAAAGAGAGAAAACAAGAAGGATTTAAAGACCGAAGCCTAGGCAAGACGATGTACGTATCTCTTTTAGAGTTACAGTATATAGATCTACAATAGCGTACACAAAATTAGGATCAGCCCTTATTGTGCTGTGGGGTAGTGATTTTGTATCATGAAATCATTATTTTTGTCAATTCTTGGCTTTTATTGTTAACCCCTTTTGTAATAACACATAAACAATCTTGCTCTACGTACAATCGCAAGCAACACTGAGTTTGAAAAAAAAAAATAGATTAATTGCTTTGTGGTTCGGCGAATCTTACGATTAATATAAATGTCTAATAATGTTAAAAAAATATCCAAACATTAAAAATACATACATGAAAATATAATATTGGGTGTTACAGGAGATTTAAAAATATAAATATAACTTACCAAGTATTTTTGCGAGTTTATTCCAATAATCACTAGATTTTTCTATGTTCAAATTACGGGTCAGAACGTTGTTGTATTTTAATTTCAAAATGTTTTCCATAGCATTGAAAAATGCTGCCAATGTTTGCGGCTTCAGAATTATTGTAGAATCTTTAGGTATTTTGTTGGGCTACCAATGAAATGTAAATGTTTATAATATTTCACATTATTTTGTACAGACGAAAGAGAAATACATTGAATTTTGTCTGTTGTTATTTTTAAGTAATATTAAAAAAAAACTCCTGAATTGACATTGGCTGAATATCTTCATCATCATAGAAATGATTGTATTTACATAAAAACGAAAACAACAGCTAAAAAATGGATCTAAGAACATATTAAAACTGTAGTTCTTACCTCAATTAGAGCATCTGTTCTGATAATAAGTGCAGGAAAACCACTTTTGAACCTGGCTTCGCATAACCCTTCCAACATTGAGAAGGAAAATTCAGTACTTGCATTTTGTGGAGATGGTGCTAGTATGACGAAATGGCTGAAAATAAAACAAAATCATAACGAAGGCATAAATATCATCGACATGGCTCAAACACATTGTATAACCTAGCAAAAACCAAAATCGAAGATACTACTGGCTGCTAACTTGTGTTGTTATGTTATTGAGAATGATAGTTTTAGATAAAAGTAGTGTAGACCTTTTTGATTGTAAAATTACACTTTAAGAATCTTTGGGTTTTCTTATCTGTAATATTCTACTTAAAAACCAATAAAACACACGAAAATTTAGTTTTCATAACCGATGCATAAATCACCTCGCTCTTTTTGTTTCAGATTATGTAAAGAGGTCACTTAAAATACAATTAGAGCTCATTCACACGAAGACGATTCGTTTTTTTTTTTGACGAACCGTCTTTTTTCACGATTAGTTTTTTTATTATTATGGCGGCTATGCTTTTTAAGTGCCCGTGTTCACATGCATCACGAATCGTGAAAAATGTCTGAAACGTCTCAAGTCACGTATCGTGTTTTACAAAACATGTTCGTCAAAAAATCAGAATCGGTTTTTTTGTTTTTGTGACGGATTTGCATATATTCACATCCATCGTGTTCGATAGTTCATCCAAGACTAAACTCTGAATCACGAAACGAATGTAAACATCAATTCGGATATTTTGCCGAACCGTGATAAAACACGATTCAGTATGAATGTGAACGACCATCCGCCATGACGTATCGTGCTTTATGACGAATCGTCAATGCCGGAATCAAGACCTCATTCACACAATGAGCCCTTACTAACTTATAACATTTTTTCTCATTCTAAAACAAGAACTTTTAAATCGTAAACTATTTCGCATGGAACATTCTTTCTCTGAAACGACATTAACAGCAGTATTTTATCTCAAAGAATAAAGCTTTAAATTTTACCTTAACTCATTACAATAGTTTTTAGATGTCAAGTCGAGATTTATAACAGCAGTGGCAGTCTTATTGAACATTCGAACAAAATCTAGTGCATTCTCGACGTTTTTATCTTCAAAATCTGGAACTACGAAAATTCCTTTGATGGATCCTATTCTGGAACATTCTTTTAACATTTTTGTGCAGCCGTCCTGTGTTTGGAGATTCTCCGTGGATATTTTTATTTTAACATTTTGCTTGTTCCACGATCTGTTGAAATGAAAAATGCTATGAAACACAATATTGTTCGTTGTCAATTGTTACAACTGAAGTATTGTAGTTCCAGTAGATATTGTCGAATAACGATGACACACAAAAGGATATTAATTTCTAGTTCCATTATTACTGTTTCAACTTTATTAATTATCTCCTTAATTAATTCTTCGACTTCAAATACTTTCATTGATACGACATGACAATAATTTTATTATTCAATGTGCAGCTATCATCGTTTTACTTGTTGTGCTTAAGTCTTGTGGTCCCAAATAAACTTTTTTATTATTTATTTATTACTTGGTTATACCAACGATTAATCCCAGTGTTAGGCTCTCAATTTATAATTTTTTACGATTTTTTTATAAACCTATAGTGTCCCAATGCTGGGCAAAGACCTCCTCCATATCTTTCCAGAAATACTCTTTTCTTGTGAACCAGCCTGCGTGGTGAACGTCCAGGTCATGTCTCTACTACTTTTTGGGCCGGTATCGGCGACGCCATCCATCCTTAAATATTAATTAAAGCATAATACTTACACAAACTTTGTTTGCCAATATCCGCTAATTTTGGATCTAGAATGTAACACAATATTTCTGGCCCCTTTCTGGACCAGTCTATCAGCCAGTTCAATTCCTATACCATTTTCGTCACACACCACTATGTACACACCGCTTGAGCTGTAGTTCATTCTGAAATGTCATTAACCAAGATAATGAATCTCGGGTGAAAAAATAATAGAGTAAAATTAGTAAAACTTTTTTTTCTCAGTAATAATACTGGAATGCGTAGTGTGCGCAACATTTAACTTTCATATAATTAAAATAAATGAGTCGCTCTTCACGTCTTAACAGCTGAATGAATTTAGATGAAACTTGGAATACCTGAAGGATATTTTTTTTATACCAGGAGTAATTTCCCTTGAGATAATTTTCGACTTCCATGCAAGTGATGTCGCTAGCAGAAACTAATGATTTATAAGTGGCTGAAGTTTATTCGAGAGATAAAAAGTTATTCGTTTTCGTACATTTGTAAATTAACAATGCATTAATCGAATCCTGTTTAGATATCTACTGAACGACCAACGATACAATATGTACCTATATTTTTTTATTTTCTATTAGAAACACCAAACTTCGGCCACAATAGTCATCATTCCATCAATCATGAAATTATTGAAATAAAAGTTGTAAATCAACTGTCTTTGCTTATAGATGCCAGCAAACATAAGTATAAAACAAAAAAAAAAAAAACAAAAATACTTTTAAGGCACTATGTACCCCAAGTTTAGATTTTCCCCACAGTATCGAATGAAATTATTGCGATGTTTAGAAGATCTTCTAATCGCCTTCGAATGTCACTTTTACGTTTGACTAAAATATTAGAAGTGGTCGCGAGCAAATCATAAAAAAAGTATTCAACTTACTATTAGGCAACACGTTCATTTCGTAGTTAAGAATATAGTTTTCTTGTACTTTAAGAAAAAAAAATTATTTTTAAATATTGTACGAAAATTTCAGTTTAAGTTATTTTATAAATTTCATCTAGAATATGTAAAACAAGCTTTTACCCGCGCCTTTGCTTTAAAAAAGTACGTATCATGACTGTCTTCAAGATGCCATCTATATCTGTACCAAAAGTGCAGTGCAGTACAATTTAGGCGAGAAAAAGAAGACACTCCTCCTCCTCCTCACTCCTCTGCTGTTGCGCACAGCAAAGGAGTGGAACTCTCTGCCTGCGTCTGTGTTTCCAATCGCTTACAACCCTAATCTCTTCAAAGTTAGAGTGAACAGGCTCCTTCTGGGTAAGTTCGCTCCATCGTAGACTTTGTCTCTGTCATCTCTGACCTAGACTAGAGTCAAGAGCAAACCCATCACAAATAAAAAAAAAAAAACAAACTCACTTTTGCATTCATAAAATAACTTTTGCCCGCGACTTCGTACGCGCATACCCCATTTTCCCGTTCCCGTATATAGCTTATAGCCTTTCTCATTAATGTGGCTATCATCCACGAAAATAATTTTCCAAATCCGACAAGTAGGTAGTTCCAGAGATTATCGCGTTCAAACAAATTTTTCAGCTTTATTATATAAGTCGAGGTATAGATTAAGATTTGCTCATCGCCTTACCCAGCGCCTAACTTAATGAAGGACAGCAACAATGGAATGGTTATATTGACGCCTAAAAACAAATATTTGTGCAGACACCAAAAACAAATGAATATCACAGGAGTATTGACCTGTATCTTAGAAATTAAGACAAATTGATCAAATAATTAATGTAATACAGTGAAATCTCATTAATCCGCCACTACTATGTATTATTGGAAAACTTGTATGACTGAATTGTTTAGAAAAATATAAGAAAAAAAACCGGCCAAGTGCGAGTCAGACTTGCACACGAAGGGTTAGGGCTACCTTAATTTTTATTATTTGCTGATAGAGCGGCAATAGAAATACAATCTGTGAAAATTTCAGCTTTCTACCTATTCAAGTTTTTGAGAAACAGCTCGCTGACAGACAGACGGACGGACGAACGGACGGACGGACAGCGGAGGCTTATTAATTGGGTACGGAATCCTAATAAAATACAACTTTACATAATGCAATAATACTTTTTGGTTTAAGTCCTATATTTTAGAGGATAAGTGCGCGGGCTTGGGTGCCAAACTACTGAAGTGCCGAATTAATGAGACTATCAGATTCAGGTAACACACTAAAATACCAAATCAATACAGTACGATTTTGTATTTTATTGTGTTAACTGAATCAGTTTGGTGAACTGAAAGAAAATTATAGAAACAATTTGTTTTTTTTTTTAATCGTGGTTATTAATTTCAATAAATTACCCTTTTTAGGGTTCCGTACCCAAAGAGCAACCAACGGAACCCTATTACTAAGCCTCCGCTGTCCGTCCACCCGTCTGTCTGTCTCAAGAACCATAATAGGTAGACAGTTGAAATTTTAACTGATTGTGTATTTCTATTGCCGCCATTACAATAAATTAAGGTTTATGGTACAAAACCCTTCGTGTGCGTTCGTGTGCTTCGTGCGCGACAATATATTGTGTATTTCGATAAAAAACACAATATATCGTCGCGCCTGATAAGTCCAAAAGGTTAGACCAGCCGTACTCCACCTTTTACTTCCTTAAGCTACAAATAAATGACATTTTGTCAAAGGTAGCGTAGCAAACGCGATTGTCAACGTCAAACATTTTTGACGTTTGACGTTTGCGTTTGCACGTCACATGATCAAGCCCATTTTGACAGTCGCATTCTTTCATAGAGTATCACTTGTCACTCAAATGTCAGTTGTATTTACGTTTGAATGTTTAAAATATATAGTTAGTTCATTAATACGTATGTCAGACTATTATTAATCAATTCAGGAAAGGCTCACTCACCTTGGTTCGACATCAAAGCCTTGTTTCATTATTTCAGGACTTCTCATTCTTATTAAAACTTTGCCCACATTCTTACTTGACGCGAGAA
This sequence comes from Lacanobia wlatinum, assembly GCA_947578705.1. Classification (NCBI taxonomy): domain Eukaryota; kingdom Metazoa; phylum Arthropoda; class Insecta; order Lepidoptera; family Noctuidae; genus Lacanobia; species Lacanobia wlatinum. The sequence goes on from OX388037.1 coordinate 5,622,319, forward strand.
GTCTAAATGCTCTTGAAATTCCAGTTGGTGAATATTCTACCCGAGTTATTGGTCTCACTGTGTCATTTGATATGCCTTCCGCTATCATACGTTGTAGAATCTGAAATCAATCATAATAATGAATGATAGACAATGGATATCTTCACGTAGCTATAAATGGTAACTTCATACTTTGTCTCCACGAAGCAAAAAATAATACGAGCAGTAAAAGGATTTAAATATAATCATCATCATCATATTAGCCGAAAGACGTTCACTGATGGACATAGGCCTCCCCAAGCGTCGCCACAACGACCGGCCCTGTGCGTCTCGCATCCATCGGCTACCCGCGACCTTCACCAGGTCATCGGTCCACCTTGTGGGAGGCCTTCCAACGTTGCCTCTTCCGGTACGCGGTGGCCACTCCAGAACTTTTCAGCCCCATCGACCATCTGTTCTGCGAGCAATATGCCCTGCCCACTAACACTTTCCTATCCTTCGGGCTATGTCGGTAACCTTGGTTCTCTTGCAGATATCATCATTCCTGGTTCGTTCACGCAAGGGAACTCCAAGCAGTGCCCTCTTGCCCTTTGAGTGACTTTAAGCCTTCTGATAAGGCCCATTAAAATATAATACATTGGTTTATTAAAATGTAATACTGAACCAATTTGCCTAGCTTTTACTCTTCTATGTTGGGGTCGGCTTCCAGTCATTATTGTATTTTGCAGCGACTGTCTATCTAAGTATCATAACCCAAATTGAGTTACAAGAATGGTATTTGATTTTCTGGGTTTTAACTACCCGTTTTGACTGATAAGATCTACAAATGAAAGCGGTAGAAGGTCAGTCTTCTACAGATTTTATTTTGGTGAGTGTGCCCAAGAACTCAACAACCTCACCCAACGGGCTCTCTTCTAACATCGAACATCTAGACACACTGCAAGATACCATTCCTTCCTTGTTTCTATTCCACCGATTCGCACTAAGCGTTTCCAAACATCTTTTATATGTGCACAGCAAAGAAGTGGAACTCTCTATCTGTGTCTGTGTTTCCGAACACATGTAACCCTAATCACTTCAATGTTAGAGTGAACAGGCTTCTTCTGGGTAAGCTAACGCCATCGTTGACCATTGTCTCTGTCACCTCTGACCTAGACTAGTCATGTCGCTCCGACCCCAAGTACCTATATTGGCGTAAGTTCAAGAGAATGATGACGAAAACATTATGTTATGTACATTTTATGCAACCATAAATAAATTAATTATTACTGCATTCATATATATATTTGACAGGACTATATAGGACATTTAATTAATCTAAAATGTGAGTTATATTTTAGATGAATTAAATGTCCCAAATGAATTCACTAGGTACAGACTGCTTTGATTGGAATAGATTAGTGCAAAATGCAATGTATTCTGTGTTTTACCACTAAATAGAAGTCTTATATGTCACTACATCTAGTTATTTAGAAAGTCACAATATTACAGTTTTAACATTGAACTAAGTATTTGGTTGAATGTGGTTGGACGTTTTAACATTTAACTAATAGGTTAAATCTGGTTGGACTAAAATATGTCAGTCTTTATTAAATTGGATTTTGAAGAACCTGGACAGTCACATAACGATGGACATAAGCATAAGATTCACAAAAACCTAACCATGTCATTACCTAGTTTACTGGTTTGCAGAGTTTAAATTCAAACTGACTATAGAAAATAAAGATAAAAAGTTTTTATAAAAAGCCTTATTTATAAAACCTTTGCCTACAAAATCTTTGAATATTTTTTAAACCAATCCTGGTTCTCAAGCAGGCCCGCAGGCCATCTATTTCTAATAACAATTATAATGAAACTTTTATTTCAAAGTCCAAAAGAGTTAGCAACAATTAACATTAGAAACTAGTGCTAGTAAGTACAGTCATATAAAATTTAAATATACAGCTGCACTTCAGTGTGGAGCTGCATTCACCTCTGCATCATCGGAGAATCTCACCGATCTGCGAACACACTGAGAGTATTAGTACTGCCGCGAACACGCGTCATCAGATAGACATCTTTTTCTAATCTTCTTCTTCTTTTCGAATATGATATGATGACCCTTAAATATTTTGTGCGCAGTAGGTGGCCATGTTCACAGCGGCATCAGTAGCATTCATCAGGTCCTCAATGCTGCAGGTGTAAGGGCACTTGGGCACTCCAACAAGTGGGTCATATTTTGGACGAGGGCCCCACACTCACACTTAGTGTCAAGCGGATCAATAAAACCCCATTTTGGCAAGTTATATTTACAGCGGACTACTTGGGTGGGCAAACGTTTGAACGCTATCCATATAAGCCACTGCAGTTTATGACCAGGTGGCAGATGTTCTTAAAGTTTCAAGAAGTCGAGTGGTGGAGGGTGCAGTTCTTCCAACAGCTTGCCTCTTACTTTGGGTGGCTGGTCCTGGATAGCCAATGTGCAACGAAGAAAACTCGCTTTTTCTAATAATGGTGGCAAACCATCAATGTAAGTGTCCACAAACATCCCTTCCTGATGCCACGGTAGCTTCAAAGTTCTCTCATTGCATTATTATACTGGACGCGTAGGTCACTGTATGCCCCCTGAGTGAAACTGACCCACAGGCTGCACGTGTAAAAGGACTGACAGTATACTTTCCAAAGTTTAAGATTAAATCAATGAACCTTTTTTACAACAACCCCTAATCACTATTCTTGAAGAAAAATTTTCTATAAAAATTAAAAATTTCCAACAAGAAAAACATCTTTGTTAGCTCTGCCCATGCAAACAGCCAAAAAAATACTTTTTCTTAGAAAACACCCCAGTTATGTTGACAGATTAATTACTTATAAAAAGGTAGATGGCCGTTAAGAAAATATAGCTTTGAAAAGGTTAATGTGAGACAGGTTTCGAGTTTGTTAATCAACAAAATAAAAAATTGCCAAGTGCGAGTCGGACTCGCATGCCAAGGGTTCCGAACCAATTTCATTTTTTTAACATGACTGTTATTTTAACACTACAGACTTCTTATCTAGGTTTTCCTGTAACGTTTAGGTATAGAACTATCATGTTTATTATTTTTAAAATTTTAAACTCAGTCATTTCGGAGATAAGGGGGGTAATGGTCGTTTTTGGTCTAATTTCTTGAATAACTTCAAAACTATAAAATTATGAAAATAACATAATTAAAAACCCACATAGTAAGCCCCTTTTATTTAATATGTCACTCGATACAGTTTGAATAACTTTTTTTTAAATTTTCTAGTTTGACCCCCAAAAGTGACCCTCACACTAAAAATTATTTAATTACGTCGTTTATTAAGTCACAGAAGTTCATAATGTATACCAAATTTCAACAGAATCGGTCCAGTAGATCCGGACAAAACTGGCTGTGACAGACGGACTGACAGATAGACAGACAGACCGACAGACAAACAGATCAATAGACAGACAGACAGACATCCGAGTGATCCTATAAGGGTTCCGTTTTTACGTATGTTTGAAAGCCTAAAAAGGAGATGATTCTCAAATAAACTGAATATATATATTTTTTTAAATAGTAGGTGCAAGGTTAGTAGTAGGTGTAAAGCTTCGCAAGTTGTTGTAGCAGTTTTATACATTTAGTAGGACCACTAAAATCATTTTTATCATTCAACTAAATTAAGATATTTTTTTTTTTAAATTAACGGTCTATTCGGTATACATTCTTTGACATTGAATAGAATTAAAAGCCGTTGCTTAAAATGTTAATATTACTGAAACCTACAGTTAACAACTGCCTTCTGAAAAGACAAAATCTTCTCCACAATCTATTTTCTTACTAATTGCTTATTACTGCTTACAAGTAGACAGAGCAGACGTACGCCATTTATAAGGCTACACGTCAACGTGTATGTAATTTTCCTCAGTGCATCCGCTGCAGCAAAGTGAGTGGAATTTCCAGCGATGTCAGAACTAAAAGCGGTGGAAGCACTGAAAGCGCTGAAAGCCGCTTACAACATGTTTTGAGTTTAACATTTATAACTGTAAGGTAAGTTTCTCGTGTGTCTATCAAGAATAAAAGGCATTAAAAGGAATAGTTACCAACATTTTCTACGTTAAATTGTATGTACATTACTGCAGCGGCCACCAAATGAGGCATTGATGAACGAATGTATAAATGTGGGCCGAGGTGAATCCGAGAAACACATACGTAAGTATATCAATGCCTAGTTGTGGCCAAGGCTTGTATGTTACTTTTCTTAAATAATGCGCGGAAATTAAAATACAATTACTTTTCAAAATCAATGACGAACAACGAACATCAATAATTTTTCCCGCGTTAAAGTATTCATATTCGCTTTTTTTTTTCTATAAATAGCAATCTATTTGCAAGCCAGTTCGAAATTTAAATAAAATCTTTGATAAGTTACCTCCTTGGTGGCCATGTTTCGGAGTAAAAGATCGTTCTATTTATAAATTACACGACAGATTGAGTTTACTATGTATAACTTTTGCCGGCCACTGTTCGCATGTATTTGGTCAGTACAGGAATTTCGATTTATCTCGAAGAAGGTTGTCAAAATAATACTCAAACCAAGCATGTTTAAGAAAATAATTTTTTTCACCGACCTATCTCAGACACCTCGGATTCTGATTGCAAATGCAATCAGAATCTCTAGACAAAATGAAATTCTATTTGCGATAACAATTTTAAAAAAATCTATGGGATTGATATCACTATTGAAATGTGAAGTGGTGAATCCCTTACATAATAATAATAATAAACATTTAATCTCAGAATCTCTTCCATAATTTGTTAGTAACAATGTAAACTTATAAACTAGTGTTAGTAATATTTAATACCTACTTATTGTAACATGAATGAGGCACGCCGATCCTGGGGAATGTCTACTTGACTGCGTGCAGTCGTATCCACCGCCCCAAGATCGGAGAGTCCCACCTTTCAATTAACGTTCTAAGGATGATGTTGGGGCTGACGCGAACACGGCGCAACAGAGATGCGCACCTCTTGCGCATAATGGCCGAAAAACTATCGACGTTCGCGTCGGCGAACATGCCGGACGCGCTACAAAAACGCGGCAGCCCCATCAACACCCGGAACGTGTTGTTATATTGTGTGCGCAGGCCACTATATGCCCTCTGTGTAATCGTTATCGTTTATAGAATGAAAAATCCATGCAATACCTAGGTATACAGTTACACTCATCATCTTAATGCTACTGCAAAATTAATATGAATTCAGAACAAGCCTTACCTGTTTTTCCTTAGAGTTATTTGTTCTAAAGATGCTGGAGAAATCAACAGCCTTGTATGATCTGTCCCCTTCTAGGAAAGACATGCCAATGTCTCTGTTCTCACTCATATCATAAGCATTGAGATCGAGGAAGAAACCGCTTTGCCCGACACACTTCATTGCAGTCTGAAAAAAAAAAACCATTGGTCAGATTAGTTTGGAAAATGATCAAGCACTTCTGTATCAAGCAAAATATCTAAAGTGTAACAAAATTAGTGTTGGTAACAGTCTTCACATGCTGGTGGTAAATAAAAACTCTATAAAGTTCAGTGTTTCGAACCAAGGACAATGTGAACTTGGGGCTGTAGAAAAAGTCATCGGCAATAATAAGCTTGTCGAGTCGAAGCTCCAAAGTCTTGAGCATCGACGCCGAGTTGCTGGCCTGTCGGTTTTCTATCGGTTGCATTTTAGGGAGTGTGCGACGGAATTGTATAATTTTATTCCGCCAAGCCCGTTCCATCATCGGAACACAAGACGTACGGCGATAATACCGGTACATGGTGGACATCCCAACCACACGCACGAAACGTTTTGGGAACACATTCATTGTGCGTACAGCTAAGGAGTGGAATTCTCTACCAGAGTATGTGTTTCCTGATAGCTACAACCTGGAAGTCTTTAAGTCAAGAGTAAATAGGTTACTTCTAGGCAAGCGTGCTCCATCTTCAATCACATCATCGCTTACCATCAGGTGAGATAGTGATCAAACGTATGCCTATCAATAGTAAAAAAGGAACAATTTATGAACAATGACGATTGTCAAAAATCCTAAATATTTGGGATTGACCACGTCAGATTCCAGGAGCACATGTCAATTCCAAACCTTTTTAATTTTTGACAGTCCATTGTTAATAGAATGTATACAAATTCTCTGAATAAAGCAAGCACTGATTATATACTTGAGTATAATCAGTCCTTCTAATGAACCTAAGCTTCAAATTCTCTAACACACGAAATTAACTCAAGTGGATAAAAAGACGCATACCTAAACTTAACACTGGGCACATTTCCAACAGCTTCATACTTTTCCTTAAAAAAAGGTATCAACAGCCAATACCTCTTCTGGGCTCGCCAAAATGGTGTCATGTCTGTTTACAATTTATTAGTCTTTGAGCAAGATATTTTATTTATTCGTGCTATGGTTAGTAGCGGGCAAATAACAGGTATATTAAAAACAAGTCCTAAAATTCAAATTCTCGTAATATTTTGGTTTGCTTTTGCTTGAGTGAATTTAATTTAATTTATAATAACTTGAAATAGTCCTGTATTTCTAGATTATTCTTGCTTATAAAATGAATAAGAGCGATTTTCATCTTTCTAGTCATTTTAAAACGAGTTTTATTCCTGAAATGTTATGTATAATCCGATAGAAACGTCGCACAGCAATGACAAATCGAATTGATTTAAATGTGTAACAATGTACCTAGATAAACCAGGATTTGTGCTTATTTTATTATATTGAGTTACTTAGGAAATAGTGCACATATTCGTCATTGCAATCAGTACAGTTTTTGTTTACTTTTAGAAAACAATATCACGAAAAAAGGCAAAGGCAAAGAATTGGCATCACTTATCTCGTTGTTGAACATAAAAAGTATTTTTCTTCTGAGCTATTTCCTTACTTTTTAACCGCGGACCAAAAACAAAAAAGAGGGGTGTTATAAGTTTGACTGCTATGTGTGTCTGTCTGTGGCACTGTAGCTCTTAAACGGCTGAACCGCTTCGATTTTTTTTTTGACGTAGGCCACTCGCAGTTACAAACCTGGGAAGGTTGCAACTACTTAACCTGACTTGCCTGTGTGGGCCTCAAGTGAATTTAAGGCCTGAACCGTTTTGAATGCGGTTTTTTATTTAAAAGCAGGTTTTCTGCCGATGGTTCTTAAACAAGTTTTATCAAAATCGGTTGAGCCGTTTGAAGATCATCAGCTCTTTTCTAGTTGATGAAGGCATTTAAACAGCTTTTACGGGCCTGATTGATGCGAAATTTGGTATTCTGTTACTTCAATGACATAGTAAAAATATGGTTATATTGACCTTATGCTGTAGCAAAACCTGAGGTCCTCAGAATACCCAACTCCTCACTTAGTTGCAGCAGAGGTATCGTGTTTGAACTCACTGGAATGGTTTCAATGAACAGATTATATTTAAATCAGTACCTAACCTAAACCGTCTCGGTTTAGGTCGTAAATCGTGAGGAAACCGGCATGTCCTAGAACCAAAAATTCGAAGACATGTGACATTCACCAACCCGCATTGGGCCCGCGTGGTGGATTACGGCCCATTCCCTCTCCTAGAGAGGAGGCCTGAGTCCCAACAGTGGGAACATTATAGAAGGCCGACTATGCTATGCTAACCTTAACCTGATGCGGAAGCATGTCCTGAAATCTGCAGGATAACCAACTCCTCACTTATTTACTGCAGACCTTCCGCTTTTGTATTCATTTAAATGCTCGCAATGACTAGGTTATAAATAGATTGTGATCGGGGTCTGATGATGAAGCTGAAAAGAGTAATGAGTGAATACATTGGTGAGAGATGCAAAGCTACTTTCCAAGTTTCTAGAATGTAGTGCTGTTTAGGTGAGTGTAGATCATATGTGGATGGATGGAGAGGGAGTGGAAGGTCAAAACAAAAAAGATGGATGGGTTGTGTGAGGACCAATACGAAAGAAAAGGGAGTTAGTGATAGCGTGACGGCTGATAGGACAGAATGGAAGTAAAAAACGTATTGCACCAACCCCAAGTAACATATGATAAGGACAGGAAGATGATGAGATCATAGATTTTCTAGTAGTACCTATTAGGTTAATTATGTTTAAAAAGCATGAAATAAAAATTAAATTAAAAATTAAAAAAAACCCCGACTAAAAAATAACTTTAAAAAGTGAAAAAATAATACGTATTTATTGGTATTTATCCTTTTAATTTAATATAAGTACGATTATTTTTGCCAAGCGTCATTGCGTGGGGGTCCGCTAATAACAAAGAGGTACTTAACAAATACAAAAATTTGCGGTCTCCTGAGGCGAATACGCTTAGCCCAAAGAATCGTACCTATATTAAATTAAAAGAATCAACCTATTAATTGCGACCATTTAAATGAATACGAAAGCGGAAGGTCTGCTGTAAGTAAGTGAGGAGTTAGTTATCCTGCAGATTTCAGGACAAGCTTCAGCATCAAGTTAAAGTATCTAAATATAATCTGTTCATTGAAACCATTCCAGTGAGTCCAAACACGATACCTCTGCTGTAACTTAGTGAGAGTTGAGTAGTCTGCAGACCTTAGGTTATGCTACAGCATCAGGTCAATATAACCATGTTTTTGCAATGTAATTGAAGTAACAAAATACCAAATTTCGCATCAAGCAGACCCGTAAAAGCTGGTTAAATTCCTTCATCAACTGAAAAAGAGCTGATGATCTTCAAACGGCTCAACCAATTTTGATAAAACTTGTCTGAGAACCATTGCAAGAAAACCAGCTTTTAAATAAAAATAAACCGCATCCAAATCGGCTCACCCGTTTAAGTGCTACAGTGCCACAGACAGACACACAGACACACATAGCGGTCAAACTTATAACAGCTTTTTTGATCGGGGTTAAGAAAGAAGAAATTGATATCTACACGGAGATGTCTTCTACAATTTCACAAAAAAAAAGACTTTTTGAATTATATTTAAAAACTAGCTGCTGACCGAGAAAACTTTGATTTGGCATATGAAATAAAATAAAAAATATCGCAAAAAAAAATAGCCTACGACCTATTCTCAGAAGTCTCAGACCTACCAAGTATATTATGTTCAGCATTATCAATAGGATGTTTCATAATTCTAATGCATTATTTATTTTTTTGTACCTATTAACTTAATGAATTATTAAAAAAAAATCGCGTCTAAAGGTAGTCTATGTCGGGTACATTAAGTAGGCCGCCTTTGTAAGCCGACTAAAATGGAACCGTGTATAAAAGAATATGGTACAGTGGTATCCAACTGATAAGGCGCGTCGTGAATCTTCGTTCGCACAGAAAAGAAAAAGTATGGCCCCGAAGATTAACGAAAGAAAGCAAACTTACAATCAACCTTAGATCACTACTTATAAGGTTCTCATAATACACTGCAGCTGTTAGTTCCGTCTCACTCGCAAGTCACGTGGATGCCACGCGGCGCGCTAACATGGCGGCAGCTGCCAACCAATAGCGGTACATGAAAAAAAAGCGCGTTGCGTGGAGCGTGCCGATTAGTCAATAGCATTTCCCGCGCTTTGAAAATTCATCTTCTGCACAGGTACATCGGTAAGCCATATCAGTTGGATACTACTGTAATACCTATTATTATCATTACTCACCTCCCTCAAAGGCCCACTGGTACAGTTGATGACAAAATCACAGCTTTTATTTGTTGCATTCGTCTTTATCATGTTCAAGAACAAATCATTTCTAGAATAACCGATATTTTTTTCTGAAACATCAAATATTTAAACTAACCATTTCATATTTTCAAGATAATCACAACCAATATTGGAAATCTGAAATTTAACTTTTTCTTTATCATTTTATAGCAGGCTTCATGTCGGACCTTGGCGTCACTGGCATTCATATACCGCACAGGCTATAATTATAAAAGATTTTGTCTAAATACGTCAATTTTCCGTTTAATTATGCTTAAAGTAATTTTAGGACCTTTCAGGACACTGGCTTCTACTAAGTTACGCATTAAAAAAGGTTCTCAAAAGTGTTATAAACAAAAGTTATAAAAAAAAACCAGCCTAGTGCGAGTACGTCTCTCACACGAAGGGTTCCGTACCATAAACTGAAAAAAAAACACATTTCATGTATGGCAGTCTTTTTTTTTTCAAATGTTCAATTTAACTTTTATTATTTGTTGTTATAGCAGCAATGGAAATACACTCTCTGTAAAAATTTCAACTGTCTACCTGTTACGGTTTTAGTGATACAGCCCGCTCACAGACAGACGGTTGAACGGACAAACGGCCGGACGACGGAGGCCAAGTAATAGGGTTCCGTTGGTTACCCTTAGGGCACGGAACCCTAAAAAGACAAATGATAAAATCTACTTACCATTCAATTTAGGGAACAACCGAAGCAACAAGTTCTTCTTTAGCACATTACTGACAGTAGTGAAAACGGTGCATTCTAAAGACAAGCAGACAGCTATCACTGCTTGTCCTAAAGCACCTGCTCCTCCTGTCACGAATACGGTTTGACGTTTTGAGAGCAGAGCTCGTATTGCCTGTAGAAGAAAAACAAAAATACATAAACTAAAAAAACAATGTACGATATCCGCAAGAGAACCAAGGTTACTGATATAGCCAGAAGGATCGCCAAACAAAAGAGGCAGTGGGCAGGCCACATTGCGCGCAGAAAAGATGGTCTATGGGGCCAAAAAGTTCTGGAGTGGCGCCCGCGTACCGGAAGACGCGACGTTGGAAGGCCTACCATAAGGTGGACCAATAACCTGGTGAAAGTCGCGGGTAGCCGATGGATGCGAGACGCGCAGGACCGGTCGTTGTGGTGACGCTTGGGGAAGGCCTATGTCCAGCAGTGGACGTCTTCGGCTGATATGATGATGATGATGATGAAAAAAAATGTGACTACTGGGCTAAAGTCTCCACGCAATGGGTGCCAGAGGATGGACGGCGTCACCGAGGCCAGCCCAGAAAGCGGTGGCGTGATGACCTGGTCGCACACTGCGAAAGCTGGTTCAAGGTGCCGCAAGGAAAAAGTGTTTGGAAGGATATGAGGGAGCAGTGGGACACCGTAGGCTGCCAAAAATACATATAAAAATGTGTCCTTTAGCAGTTATTATTAGATATCTGTAGCATCCCACTGCAGGGCGCTGGCCTCCTTCCTTCACATTTTTATCTATCCTGGGCAATCTATTGTAGGTAGCAGTCTAACTCATCTTCCCAGAGTTACAGTTTCTCGTTTTGTACTTTATTCTGTTGCAGCACTGCAACATACGACATATTCCTGCATCTGTACGACTTTTCCTTAAAATAAATATAACAACTCACATCGATATAAGGAAACCGAAACGTACCACTGAAAACAAAGGACTTCATATTGCCAAGATTGTCCCATGAAAAGCCAAAATCTCATTTGACTAAACATGAAATACCTACGGAGATGGGTAGCTAGCACGAGACACAATCCTACTTGAAGTCCAGCTTACACATATTGAGAGAATAAATTAAACGCCAGTCCACTGCAGGAGATAATCTCCTTAGACTGACAATATACCAACTTGAGTTTACGCAGTAACGTACCATCCTATACAATACGTTTACACAAAACAGACAGATACAGAAGTTTGGCTTAGAGAAAGCAGGCGCACGCACACATAGACGCATACGTATGGTGACCTCAAACAAATGACAGTTGCAAGTGCGCTTGCACTTGCTGTACGTGTCTATGTGTGCGTGCGTTTCCGCTTGTCGTATGGAGCTGACCTTCTGTTCCTATCTATTATGTGCTATCTATATGAAGGATACCTATTTGGTTCCACACATATGGCATCTTGGGAGTGAAATGAACCCATTTAAGTGAATATTTTATCAAACAGAATTCTACGAATATTTCAAGCTTCTGACGTTCACTTTCTTCAGAGAGGTTATTTGTCTTGAATGATGTTATTTTGGGCCTTTATAAAATCTAGATGATCCTCGTTATACTTTGTATGAAAGAGCGCGCCTTTGAAGACTGGTGTCGTCTTCTAAAAGCATTATTGTTTTATTATTATTTTGGTTTTGTTCTACGCTTTTGTTTTTTTTCATAACATAATAATACTGAAGACTCCTGTTAAATCCTTGGTTACCAGAAATAAAGCAAAAAGTACTAATTTCTAATATCCACATTATAACACACAAAGTAAGCCTTGATTATGAAAAAGACGCAATTCTCCTGTATTTTTCCTCATTTACGTAGTTTCTATCAATCTCTAATGATACTCAATAAGAACTTATTGACCTTTTCTTAAAAGGCAAGATTCTTTAGGCCCATTGACCTTTCCAACTTTAGTGTTTTAATTAATTCCAGTAAAATCATTTCGATATCATTAAATAAGCGGAAATTGACTTATAAGTTCTCCGTTTTTTCGTAAAATATCGTGAAATTTGGGTATTTCTTCATCATTTCCTCTTCCATTGCCTCTGGCCTTTTTATACTTGAGATGGGTTTGCTCATGACTCTAGTCTAGGTCAGAGGAGACAAAGTCAACGATTGTGTGAGCTTACTCAAAAGAGAATTTAATGCGTTCGGAAACACAGACGCAGGTAGAAAGTTCCACTCCATTGCTGTGCGCATTATAGAAGACGTTTGGAAACGTTTATTACAAAGTGGTGAAATAGCAACAAGGTAGTGATGGTAACTTGCAGTGCGTCTAGATGTCCGATGGTAGAAGGGGGCCGGTTTTGATGAGGTCGTAGAGTTCTTGGGCACACTCACCGAGGTACAATATGTAGAAGACCCTCAAGCAGGCAACCTTGCGGTGATGAGCCAAGCTGATTGTAGGCAACTCTCATCTAGCTGCTCCCAGTTGCATTGCCAAGATTGTCACTTTATATAGCTTGAAATTGTCTTACTTTTTGTAATCCACTTCTATTCTTCACACAAAACTATGTTTACCTAATCATCTATTAGTTTGTGGGCTATATCTAGCACTATACCAATCTCAATTATTTTCATTTCGAGCAAACCCGAAAAATTCGCAAATGATCGTTTTTCATTAGGATAAAATCTTGAAGATCACAATAAATTATTTCTGTTTTTAAAACGCATCAGGTTTGGGCTTGGAACATGTAATACCTATATTTAGTCTTACCAAGCAGTAATACGCTACAGCATACGGTAGTGGTACGGTCGCAGCATCTTGCAGGCTCCAGTGTTCCGGGACTGGCCATAACAGATCTGAGTCTGCTTCCACTGTGCTTCCTAACGCACCACCAGCAACTAACCCCATGACTCTGTCACCACTGTTGAGGATAAGGAAGTGTCAGTTAAGAATAGTTAGTGATACCTGCGGTTGCTGCAAAAACCGGCCAAATGCGAGTCGTACTCTCACACGGAGGGTTCCGTACCATGAACCGAAAAAAAGCTTCTTGTGCAAATGCAAACTTAAAACAAAAACATTAATACATTTTTATTCTTTGTTGTTATAGCGGCAATAGAAATACACACTCTGAAAATATCAACTGTCTACCTATTACGGTTCTTGAGATACAGCCCGCTGACAGGCAGACGGATGGATAGAGGAGGCTTAGTAATAGGGTCCCATTGGTTATCCTTCGAGTAAGGAAAACTCTAAAAACGTTAGTAGAATGAAGTGTCATTCCTACTTGACACAAATATTTTTCTATAATCTAAATAAAAACATCTTAAAAGGTGTTCAATAACCGTTATTGGCATGGCAAAACGTAAATTATATTACAACTTTTACTTTTAAGCTCATTAAGTATTCACAATGTGTCGTGTATTTGCGGCACAATAATATAGCTGCCTTTAAGGTCATTGACCAAAAATAACGGTATCTTAAGAATAGCTAAAAATAGCTTCCGTAATTCATCTTTTTTATTTATAATTTTTGCTCTCGTTTGGAAATTTCCTTTAAGTTTTCTTTATTAACTGCTACGGGCTTCGGACGATTTTTTCTAAGAAGTCTTATAAATCTTTATAAGCTTAATATAATATTAATTTTACTGTACTGTACTGTCAAAACTTACTCTGTATCTATGCCACTGAAATCCATTCCGAAAGAAGTCTTTTCTTCACTGTTGTTGCTTACAGCATTTTGAATATCTTTCAGTGATATGCCAGCGTAAGATACCTGTGGATCAAATTAGGACGTAGTTACTGTATCTGGCTAAGCAGTAAAAGGCTGATCGTAATACCCAGGCGTATCAGTTTGTTTGCTGCATTAGGGTGTGTACAAAAAACGTGAGTTTATTACGTATTATTATACTTACCCGAACCAAGTTATTTTTGGCAACAGGCGTAGGTGCTTCGACCCATGTAAGACTGTCCAAATCACCTGCACCGGTCGTCAGGGTGACGCTTCGAAGATTTGTCGACTTGCTAGCTGAAGTGTAATAATACCCTCCCCATTGGCCCTAAGTTTGGACAAAAAGAATAAATAGAACAGAAAATCAATTTATATAAAATTCTTCCAATACTGACTGATTGAGTGACTAAGTGACTGACAGACAACGCACAGCCGAAACTACTGGTCGTAGGAAATGAAATTTGGCATGTAGCTTCCCTACACTCTGTAGGGGAGTACTAAAGATACTTAAGATTTCTCGAAGTTCTTACGGGAATGGAAAAAACGAGTTATGCGCGTACAGTCGCAGCCAAAAACTAGTTTAATACATTGGTTAAGAAGAAGAGATTTTAAGGTAAACAAGTGACTGCAAGGACACTTTGAGCATGGTATAACTAACTAGAGCATTTCAAGCACGATGAAACATGTTGATGTAAACACAAGCGTTGTGACCAAGCGGCCTTTCAGTAAATGCAAGTCAGTGAAGCTGCAAGCAAAACCGAATATACTCAGTAGTTTTGCAGAGGTCACTCACGTCAAGTGCTTTATAGCTGCCATCACCAAATCTAATGGACGAGGTATTAGAAAAAAGGATAGAAATTGTCTGGTAGGAAATGCCTAGGGCAACAACTTTTATTTATTTGCACCTATAGTAGTTGGCACGAATCGTCAGCACAGATGAATAGAAGCGGGGTGATCTCGCCAATGTACGGCGAACGAAACATGCAAGCTCAATTTTATTGTAGATGAGCATTGACTGACGAACCTATAATGTGTAGCTTCAGAGCTATCATCGCCAAACCGACCAATGGAGAGAGAGTGTGCTCGTGCCAGTTATTATACCTATGTGTATGAAGTCTAAATAAATAAATTGAAACCCTTTGGACCTTCAATGTGGAGATGACCACCAGAATATAGAACGTTATGCTCAACAGTGTGCGAAGTATGGCTGTGAATAATAACGATAAACTTTTGACCGCAAGTCATGTTTAATCGGATGTTGATAAAAAGAATTTTTAATTTAATCAGTGAAAAATTATAGTCTCAGATACGTATAATTCTTATGAACCAATATGTCAGGAATATTTTTGACATATTTTCTATGCGACAGCAGCAAAACGTTTCAACATCGCCGAAATAGCGCCCCATGTAGCGAAGTGTTAAAAGGCCAAGATTGTGCTCAAGACATATTGACAGATCGTTAGCTTGACGCCTCGAAGCGTCAAGGAAAAGCATTTCAAAACTTGTGAGGATTATAAATAGGATTCAATATTCTCTTACGAAAGGAACAAGAGTAGAAATAAATATGTATGGCTTTGAGTTAATGGTTCATTACTAGGACACGAAAGCGCTCATGAATATAAACCACTTTTGTAATGAGGGTAACCCAAAAAATAAAAATAAAAACAGCTACTCATCTTTTATACAAAAATCTCAACCTATTTCTTAGTTACACCGAATTTAATAGTTGTTTATGCAACTTATGAATTGAAAATCAGCTGGTAAATGATCTGTAGATAGTACATACCTTTTTTAAAATGTTGACAGACAGATTTTTCTCTAATTGGTTCTTGTATATGCCAGTGTTGGGATTGAAGGAAGGTGCATGGAAATCGTCAATAACAACCAAGCCTATTTTTTCGACTCCGTTGCTTCTCAATTTTTTGACGAAACCTTAAAAATTGCTGCATATTAAGTACTTATTATCCAAGACTTCCATTTTAACTGTTTGACTTGTATCATAAAAGATTTATCTTCTATAGATCACCATGACTGTAAACTATATCATCGCTCAACTTTAGGATTAGCCTATTGTAAGTAATTTCATGGACATCAAAAATTAAAGATGTTTTTATACACACTTATAACCCTGTTATAAATAAGGTCGACGACCGAAGTAGGTAACACGATGCCGACACCACGATATAAAAAATGTGATTCTAAAGGATTCAAACTATATACATAATATAAATGTGAAACTGTACTACCTAAAGCTCCACAGTACGGCTGCCTCTCCGACACCAGCACGACCCGCTTCGTTCTATTAAGTTCATCATACACGCGAGGCATCCAATCCAATTTATTATCACAATTTACAGGCACATAAGTAACATTCTTGAGATTCCGCCTTTTCAATAATATTAATATTTGCTTCCCATCCGACATAGAACTCATGACGCTTAAGTGGCTCATAAGTCCTTGAAGCTTTGGCACTCCTGACTCTAGTGCTAAAACGAAACTGTCCTTTGAGATATTTCGTAGCGACTCCAATTTCTGGAAAAGTAAAACGGACGATCGGATTTCATTGAAATTAAATATTGCTGGTGCTCGTGACTAAATAATAATAGCCGCACGGGTCGATCTTCAAGGGTAAGCAACGCTTGCTAAGGTTGGTTTGTGGATGGGTGACCATCTTAACATACAGAGCTGTCATTTGTAGATCTTTGGCAATCATTACGGGTTGTCAGAAACCAGTAAATCTGACTCCAGTCTGGCCAAGAAATACCGTGTGACCCAGTTAATGGGTTGTGGAGGTCTAGTAGGCAGCCGCTCCACGTAAAATACTGGTATTCAGCTAAATCCGGTTTGACTGGAAGCCGAACCCAATATAGTAGGGAAAAGGCAAGCAGATGATGATATTGTTAATTATGATTTATATTTTGATAGTAAATAATGATGATATATTTATTTGTGAGTCATTTTGTAAGTCAACAGTGAAAGCAAACCGCTGAAAAGTTGAAGTATTAAGGTGAATGAATACATAACAACAGAACGAGTTACAGTTACGATGGTTGCTTGGTGTTGTAAATCAAACGTTTAGTTTTCAAATAAATGTCTTCATAAGACCAAGATTCACTCATTCAACAAACGAATAACTCTTCAAGGAAGCCGTCTTTGACATAAATCCGCAATGAAATGAAAATCATATTAATTCAATAAGACTGTTCCTTACCTTTTCATCTCCCAACAGATCTTCAATAATAAAAACATTTGCTTTATCAACGTCGGAATTCTGGCCTAACAAAGTATCAAAATCAATATTGACATTTATAATTGAAGCTACGTCAATTGTTACATTGGGTATACAGTTTGATATCTCCTGGATAATACAATTTATATTGGTGTTTGACGTTACGATTTGGGTGGCTTTAATCCCTTTCAGCGTAGTGTTTTCAGCTACGATTTGAAGTAGTATTTGAAGAGCAGTTTTTATCTGAAACAAAATACATCGCATTTTAATTTTCATATCAACATTCAATCTTTCAATCACGGTGGAATCTATTGGTGTAATATTGAATATATTAAAATATTTTTGTTTAGTATTGCCAATTAGTTACGTATTTATATTAACGGTTTTCAATATGTTGCTCTTAATATTTTTTGTAAAAAAGAAACGATGTTTTTAGTAAAACTATTTTGCTGTTGTAAACATTTTCCTGGCTTTCATCTTGATGCAAGGCTGCAGATTAAATCCTGTGCCAAGAACGCTCCAACGTGATTGACATTCAATTAAGAATCTGCTTATCCTATGATAAAATGTGAGGAAACGCTGCCTTTAAACTTATAGCTGGCTAGGTCTCAATTTAAACCTAGCCTTTTGCTAACAAAGGATTTTGAATATGTCAGTTATTTTCATAATTTTAAGCTTCAAATTTTAGCAAAATAATATCAAAGCGATCATCATAAGTGTTAGCTTGAGTCTGGTAACCCCAAACTTCATATTTAATCGACTAATGCCCGGTTTCTGAGGGACATTCTGTTAAACGTTGTAAATCTATACAATTTTAACACCATCAATTTTCTATTCATCAGCGGAAAATTTCAAATGTCATTCTTACAGTCACAATCAAACATTCTTTTTATATAAAAAAAATAGTTTTGCCAATACGTACATCAATCTTGTCCATCGAGTAGTGTGGGTAGAACTCTCTGGTTAGCAAAAGTTCTGGTTGTGGCTTTACAACAGGTTTATTAATAAAAGTAACGTTATCAAGTTCGACTCCAGCACACCTGAAAAGTATACAAGTAATGTTTAGTTCCATGTTTTTTTTTTTGTTTTAATTTTACAAGTATTAGGCGTGTTAAAATAAAAACCGCAGCATCGGTAAACTCGGTGGATGTCTGCCCTGGTTAGACGGAGCACCACCGGGTTCTTAGCGAGGCGATCGGCGCAAGCGACCTCTTGCGATCGGCCCTGGTTCAATCTATGGTCCGGAGCGAGGAGGTATAGGAAGCGGTCACCTCCTTCTGCGTAATACTAGCGAAGGAGGAGGCCGAACGTGTGAAAGGGAGAGAAGTCTCACGCCCCAGCCGCCGCAACAGAAGAAAACGCCGCGGGTGTCGGGAGTCGCAGGGCGATTCCCGGCCACCGTAGGCGCGGAACTGCGGACGACGAGCGTTGGGTGGCTCGCTGTCCGATCAGAGCCATGCCCAGGTCGACGGCGCGTTGTGCTCCACGCGCGCTTCAAGGAGGGTCCGCTAGGGCCAGTGCCTGCCAGGAATTTGTTCGAAAGAGTCATCGCGGCCCTGGAACGCAAAGCGCACAAAGAGGAACACGGATGGGTTTTATTCAGTAAGAGTCTGACACTCCCTTCCGCTTCGCCCAGAGCGGGAGCAGTCATTTAATGATTTCCCATCCATAAAAAAAGGATCGCTAAACTGAAGTGGCAGTGGGCAGGGCACATGTGGCTGTGGGAATGGCACATTGCTCGCAGATCAGATAGTCGATGAGGCCGAAAAGTTCTGGAGTGGCGGAGCAGCGTTGGAAAGCCTCCCACAAGGCGGACCGATGACCCGGTGAGGGTCGCGGGTAGCCGTATATGTGAGACGCACAGACCCGGTTGTTGTGGTGACACTTGGGGAGAGCTATGTCCAGCAGTGGACATCTTTCAGTTGATATGATGATGATGATGAGGCGTGGTAATATGCCAAATTACATACTTAATAGTTGAAATTTCTTGAGTTTAACTGAGAACCAATGAACGGAAGAATGCAATGCAAGAAGAAAACGTGCTGCCCATTATCAACGGTAAAGAACAAGAAAACACCGATTCTTCTACACTAGAAAGTGGCGTTTAATTCATGTTCTGCCTTTCCTACTTCCTCAATCTATTTTTTACTTAAATGATGTTTCATTAATAAGGCTAAAGTGCTTTTCCTTTGTACACCAGCAATATTCCTAACTTATTGAGAATTCCCGGAAAACCATTCTTATTTTGTGATTCCTCAAAAATGATGCTTTCCACGAACATGAGAACACTTCAAAGGCCTTCAATTGAATGGCATCCAAAAATATATCAAGCTTCATTTGTTTCGGAAGTGCCTTTGTTATTATTCTGTCTTTTTTATAGAAAAAAAATTGTTATTTCATAATATCAATCATGTCAACATAGTTTATTGCGAATTGCTGATTTTTTAACAAATCTCAAAATAAGAGAGTTGTATTAATGTTGGTAAAGCTTAAGAGTTGTCTGTTTGTTAGAACGCGTTAATCTCTGGAACTACCCCAGTTGGATTTGGTTTTTTTTTGGTTTGTATATGATAGCCACATTCATGAGGAAGGCTATAGGCTATACGAGAACGAAAAAACAACGGAATTTACGCGTACGAAGTCGCGGGCAAAAGCTGGTTCTAATAATATATGTTCTGACTGTCGAACCAATATTTTTTCAGTCTATTATTTTACGTCGCAATAACTATTCATAATAAAATGTAATAGTATTTTTTTTTCTTATTTTGAGTACCACGAGCGCATTTTGCACTTCTCCAAAGGGCAAGTTTACTGAATTAATAAGACATTCAACACTATTATTCGTTAATAAGCATTTTGTGTCTAAAAGAACACTTAGCCTTAATGCAACAAGAGACACGATCTGAATATATTTTGAAAAAGCATAAAATATTACTTAAATTAAACTGCATTTGTATAAAAGCATCATTAGAATTGTATTAAGAACCTTTACTAACAGAATACATGCAGCACCTCTTAAGGGGTCATTGTTCTCATCATTATGAACAACTTTCACTATCAGACCAATACTTGAAATTGCGGTAAAAAAACGACTGCCCCAAACATGTATGTCGGTATAATTCGACAAAAGAAATGTATTTTTTTTGTGTTTTATTAAAACTAAAACATTTATCAAAGGTTTAAAAAAAGAGGAAGGAACTAAGTTAAGTTAATTGCCCAAGCT
Source organism: Lacanobia wlatinum (assembly GCA_947578705.1). Taxonomy (NCBI): domain Eukaryota; kingdom Metazoa; phylum Arthropoda; class Insecta; order Lepidoptera; family Noctuidae; genus Lacanobia; species Lacanobia wlatinum. Next base: position 5,642,840 of record OX388037.1, read on the forward strand.
AAGTGGCAACAAAAACGTGGGAAAAGGCCCCCCGCCTTTTCAACAGAGAGAAGGCAGTAGGCAGTTGTATGCTAGAGTTGCAGAATTTGTTCGAAAGAGTCACCGCGGCCCTGGAACACAAAGGGGATTAGGAGGAATACGAATGGGTTTTAGTCTGTAAGAGTCTGACTCTCTCTTCTGCTCCGCTCAGAGCGGGAAGAGTCATTTAATGATTTCCCATCCATAAAAACGGGGCCTAACACGAATGTTTTTGACGTATAGTAACGTAACGTAAAAATTTACTAAAACTATTATACTTGTTTAGAACATAATATTTATTTTAATTGGATACTATATTAATAGTAATAGTTCTGAACCACCTCAAGGGCCTCTAACATGATTTATTTGACGACCGCCATTTGGCGGCCGGGATCACTGGCTTATACGTGCCTGCTTCGGAACGGAATCATCTTTTTATCAGACAATCAGGTGATTCAAGCCTGCAATTTCCTAGCCAAACTGGAAACAACTTTATAAAGTATGCTTTCCGTGGGAATCGAACCCACGACCACCGGGTCACAAGGCAAACGCCTAAACCACTCGACCACGGAGGCAGTTAGTTTGGCTTTAGGGTGTGTGGGGTCGTTGGACCTTACTGCCCACACGATAAGAAGAAGAGATAGTAATAGTAATTCATTTGCATAAACAAGAACACACATTACATTGGTCGTGAAACACTGGTGCCTGTGGTAAGTGTGGTATATTCATATTTTTTATGATCAAAATTGTGTATGTTACACATAGATATATAAAAAACCCAAGATGCACAGTCTCGAACAAATGCAACACTCGAAACTCTCGTCAAAAACTGACATGTATCAAGTATCATGTGTGAGTTGTGTGTAGTTATACTATAAACATTTTTTTTTGCAAATTCAACCTTACACGGATCGCTTAAAGTTGTTTTTACAAAGCAGTGCAGTATGGTGAGCGATGCGAGACTGTTTGAAACTAGCGTACAATTATACATATTGCGCTTGTTTTTTGCGGACGTTTTTGAGATGCTGAGTGTGTATCTTTGGTTTTTTATATATCAATGATGTCGCATAAAATTAAAACTAAAATACTATAGGTTTGTAGTTTTTTTATATACAAAATTCACTTACGTTTAGGATACTGTAAAGTTACTATACGTCAATGACTCGGGGCGTGCTAGCCCTCTGGTACAAGAAAAAAAAAATACAGCAGTCGGTGAAATCGGGCTGTAAATGAGGATGATGATGATGAAGTGACAACAACAACAAAGAAGTAGTCATTAAAATATTTTCATTACCTTACAATTCCTTGAATACTATTATACTGAGCAGCAAAACAACTAATGCCATTTAGATCAACAGTATTCGAATTCTGTTGTTCCATGACACTGATCCTTAATTTCCTGATGAACTTAGGAGTCGAGATTCCTTCATGGTTCCTTGATAATACATTGAGTTGGATCAGAGAGTCCAGGAAGGTCACCCAGTCACTATCACCGTTCCATTGAACGAATGCTCTTTGGCGATCGAGGACTGATGATTGGATGGACTGGAATTTGTCTCTGAAAAAAAGAATAGAATTAATCGTAGGAGTTAAGAAGGCAGGGTCACTACAGCCCTGGAGCGCAAAGGGCATTAGGAGGAACACGGATAGGTTTTAGTCAGTAAGAGAATGAAATGTCTGAAATTTGATGGGAAATTGAGGTTTTTGAACAAATTGCGATTGAGATGCTGAGTAAATATATACACCAAGAATCTTGGATCTAATTAGCAGATAAATTATTCGGTTTTCACCGAAAACCTTAGTTAGCAATATCGGCGTGATGCGTTGCCCTAATTTTACTTCTTACTAAACACACTTATTGCTTACTAGCTAGTGCAACTTCATCTGAGTCACATTTTTCATTAATGCTTTCCTCGTATTGGTCTTAGTGGGATATTATATAGCCAACGTTACTTTAAAATAAGTAAAATTGGCCCGCTTATCTCGTATTCAAGTTGATACTAGTTTCTGAGTGCGATATTTACATTAACTGAAATGGCTATATTAAACACTAAAATTATGATGACCAATTATTAAAATACCACAAACATTAAAAAAAGACATGAACATAGCAGGAAAAAATATTTTAGACGATACAAATGAGAGTAGTCTCAAGTTAAGTCATGTCATTGAAATAAGCCTCTTTTCCGGAGTTCATTTGATGGGTATTACCTTGTTTACATTATTTCCTTCAATTTTATGTTGCAGGTTTTATGAGGAGTAAAAACAACGACAAAATAATGCTTTGGACGTAAATTGGCTACTATTCTTATGTTGATGCTGGGATTAAAGCGGAATGTAGTCGGTACATTACCTGATAATGACTTGGGCTAGGAAGAAAACTTGGATTATGTCTTAAAACGTGTTCAGCATTCGACTTACATTTTAACAAAAACAAAAGTAATATCGCGTTTACAGTAAATGCTTTATTTCTTTTAGTTTCTGTCGGTCATTTTCGGAACCCTAAAAAGTACCAGCCAAGTGCGAGTCGAACTCTCACACGAAGGCTTCCGTACCATAAACCGAAAATAAAAAACTTGAGAGGTGTCAAGGGACACCCGGATGGAACACACATTCCTTTCGATTAATTAGTGAAGGAATTGTAATAAAATTTTATTGTTTTTAAGTTACAATAATATAAAAAAAAAAACAAAAAAAAAATATATATTTTTTTTTTATTAACAAGTATAATGTAAACAGAAATAGAAAGACGAAAGCTTTCTATGAGAGAGCGAAAGAGAGATAAACAGAAAAACACGCGCACGCCGCACGGCTTACAACTATAGCAAAAAGTGTCGTTACAACTTTTCGTATCAATTTTTTCCGTCTAGCCCCCTTTCACAACGCGCGATAAGGAACTTCGTTCCAAAAAAACGTTTCTTGTGCGGGTGCCAACTTTATTTTTAATTTAATTTTTATTATTTCTTGTTATAGTGGCAATACACACACTGTGAAAACTTCAACTGTCTACCTATTACGGTTCTTGAGATACAGCCCGCTGACATACAGACGGACGGATGCATGGACGGACAGCTGAGGCTTAGTAATAGGATTCCGTTGGTGACCCTTGGGTACGGAACCCTAAAAAGCATCCTATAGTAATTTGCACAGTTTCTTCAAAAAGTAATTTAAGCAATTATCTGTAAAATCCTCCTGCTTGCGTCGTATTCCTCAGTGCTGAGGGTTGTACTCAGGTATGAACAACTTTTACTGTGGGATCATCACTGATATCGCAAAAAAATATCAACTCCACCATACATTAGTAAAATTTATTGTTGTTACACGTTAAAATAATGAAGTCAAACTTACTTGTAAGCGTATCCTCTTGATCTCAGAACGTTATAAACATCATCACTAGTCAATATTATTTCTTCTTCGACCGTCTGAGTATTTTCTGTGACTTTATAGAATTTGAGAACTCTTACACTACTCACAATACCACTTGCAATTCTGATGTCATCCTGACTCACCTAAAAGAATGTTAAGATTAAAACACCCAGTATCTGCCTAACCTTTTCCCAACTACTAATATTGGGGTCGGCTTCCAGTCAAACCGGATTTTGCTGAATACCAGTATTTCATGTAGAGCGGCTGCCTACCAGACCTCTACAACCCACAAACTGGGTAACGCGGTAGTTTTTGGCAAGACTGGAGTCAGATTTACTAGATTCTGACAATCCGTAACGACTGCAAAAAATCTCCAGATGACAGCCGGGACCAATGGCATCACGTTTTATTCTTTAGCCACGAGCTCCCGCCCATTAATTAATTAAATGTTGTAATGAACCTTAGATGATCAAAATGGTATAGAAATATCAAAGGACGTATAGGTTCAGTGAGAGATAATAATATGGCTGATGATAGACATACGTTTGACCGCTCTATCATCTGATGTAAGCGATGATGCGGTCGAAGATGGAACACGAAGGGTTCCGCACCGTTTCTTATATGGGAATAATTTAAATTTTATCATTTGGTGTTATAGCGGCAATAGAAATACACACTCTGTCAAAATTCCAACTGTCTACCTATTACGGTTCTTGAGATACAGCCCGCTGAAAGACAGAAGGACTGATGGACAAACGGACGAATGGACGAACGTACGGATATACGGACGGACGGACGAATCGATGTACGAACGCACGGAGAGTGGAGGCTCAGTAATAAGGTTCCGTTGTAACCCTTTTGGTACGGAACCCTTAAAATGATGCTCTAAAAATGCATATTAAGGGCAGGAAAATGATGATTGTGATGAACATTAGACTTCACAATGCGATCAAAAAGTCAATCCCGTGCATTGATATATAAAAAACCAAGATACACACTTAGCATCTCAAAAACGTCCGCAAAAAACAAGCGCATAATGTATAATTGTGCGCAAGTTTCAAACAGTCTCGCATCGCTCGCCATACTGCACTGCTATGTAAAAACAACTTTAAGCGATCCGTGTAAGGTTGAATTTGCAAAAAAATATTGTTTATAGTATAACTACACACAACTCACACATGACACTTGATACATGTCAGTTTTGGACTACAGTTTCGAGTGTTGCATTTGTTCGAGACTGTGCATCTTGGGTTTTTTTTACATATCAATGATCCCGGGTAATAAAAAGTTATTGCCTTACAAAGAGAGTATATGTAGGGTCTACTGATTTTTTTTAGAATAAATATCAAAGAACTGTGTTTGAATTTTAATTTAAACTAATACAGAGTGCTGAAAACAAAATCCAGATCAATTTGATAAAGGTCAATTAATTATAGACTACTGGTACAAGAAATTAGGGCTCAAACAAGGCATAATTGCTTTTAAGTTCCCTAATTTAATTAAAATTTTACCGCATTGAAACCTCGAATATCAAGGTTTAAATTTAAGGTCATGTTCCACAAAAGATCTTTTGAAATTGAAATGTTGCTACCTACCTCAAATTTGTTGCTACCTCTGTTTATAGCAATTGTAAGTTTTAGTGGAACGTCTGGTTTCAAAATGACTTCACTATGGAAGTGAATGTCCCGGAAAACTATAGACTGGTCCTTGTAGTTTTTCCCAATGTGCATAGACAGAGTTTCCCATACGAGAACAAGGATGGCTGATTCAGGTAGCACGTTGGCACCTAAAACATAAAATGAAATTTTATAACCGTTGCAGATTTTTAATTTAAATTGCCACAATCAATCTTTACCGAGTGATGGCAGTGCAAATGTAGCAGCATCAATGCCGTCACAAGATAAACCAACGGAGCAACATCTTAATCGCAACAAAAAGAACCGCAACGCAATCTATTCAACCAGCAGTTAACTACTTTTTTTTTTGGGACAAGCTCGCCACACATTCCCAACCACTGCAACTCCTGAAAGCCAGAATCAATAGTGGCGACCACCAGAAAAACGCCGAGCCAATGAAGTCCGACGAGTCCCGGAGAAACGATTTAACTGTCTTGGATCCTGCAACGAATTTAATCGGAAAAGTACAGCGGAGGAGAATAAAAATATAAATATATATATAATTTCCACTTCCCTCCTTATCAAGCAGGAGACAGAATAGAGCTAGGCCTTATCAAGCAGGATACATAGAGCTAGGCCAATAGGCACCAAGGGACACAACTGGGTTAAGCCCAGTTGCCTAGCAGCTAACAAGATTTGAACATATACATCAGTCCAATTATCAACTATCGGGCAGTTGCCCACCGAACACAACAACTGTCCAGTTGGGGGTTCAATGGAGGTTTGCGGGACTTTACACTCTATTTTGCTCACCTCTATACGATCTACTCGTAAGTTGCATTGTAACGCAATGGTTGGTAACCTTACTATGGCCGATCTCTCTCCGAAACGCAACACCTTATCTTTGGTTGATTTTTAATAGAATTAGGCACAAATAATACCCAGTACATATTTTCACAGCAAATAATAGCAAATCGTAAAAATTGCTCTTCTATTTCATTACGATGTAATATCTTCTGCATCAAATATTTCTAACAATATTCTTCGAAAATTCTTCAATATTGTATGACTTACCATCCCTAATATGGCCTTCTAAGAACTTGTAATCCTCATCTTGTGTAGATATTGCAACTTTGCGCTCCATTGCAGTGCGTACTTCGTCTTTTTCCAGGAAAGATAGCTGTGGCCTGCAAGCATAGACATTCTTTTGAAATTTCCAATATAGTTGAAGTAATTTGAAAGGTTCGTTGCAGCAGATTTCTATGGTACATTATTATATAGGTGGGTAAATATCGTTGTCAATCGCAATCTGCCAAAAAAGCCCCAATTTCTTTGCCTTTTGAAAGATTGCAGCTAACATGCGAATGCGATTGTTGCTTGAAATTAATAGAATTAAGTGGCCCTCTGGTGTAAAATTTACTAGCATAATATGGCGATTGATAAAATGAACAACATAAGGTAACTATAGTTAAATATTTCAAAAATTATATACAGGCATTTCTCTAAAACTTCCCTGATGGTAAAGAAAACGGTGAAAATAGCCATGAACAATTTTCAATTGGCAAGCTATTATAGGCGTATTGATAAATTAACAAAATTTGATAAAAATTATGTCTCATTTGGTTAACACGTGAGTGAAGGTCGATGTTTTACCCACTACTCTACCCTGAAGAAAGTTCCAAAGTTCCTCATCTACAGTAGGCAATCACAAAAAGAAAATCCATTATATTTTCTCAAATCACTGAACTACTTAATGGTAAAGCCACTAAATTATCCTGTTCTTTAGTAACAGCACACCACCCTTCGTCTAATAATCATAAATAAATACAAAACGTACTGAATACTTGTCATCTAAACCGTGCCTACAAGCGAACACTCGGCATGGGAAATTAGGGACACGACGGGATGTCACCGGCCTGACATGACGTCATGATAATTAAACCATAAACCGTTTATGAGGGTGTGGAGCTAGGTTCAGGTTACAACGGAATTTAGGGTCGACCCGGATGCATAAAGTAAAGAATGAGGGTCACAAATTCAGACGAGTGATAGCAGGTGAACATATGTTAAACATATATTAACAACAAGTATTAAAAACATCGAATGAAAATAAGTAGTTTTTTATTTTATTTTTTTATTTGACGGTAAAATTCTTGTACCTTTACCATGCAAGGAGCACATGGTTGACGTGGCCACTCTCGGGAGTGACCTAGGTCCATAACTGAGTGACTGACTAGTAGAATATTCACTGAATTAATGATAATGATAACAAATGCTTGTCTGATAGCAAATGGACATCTTCGACTGTAGAGACATCATCATCATCATCATATCAGCCGAAAGACGTCCACTGCTGGGCATAGGCCTCCCCCAAGCGTCGCCACAACGACCGGTCCTGTGCGTCTCGCATCCATCGGCTACCCGCGACCTTCACCAGAGAGAATGTAGAGACATGCTGGTTACAAATCGAAAATCAAAAACACTGTTTTGCAGAAGAAATAGGAAAATACTTAAAATTTCACACCACCTTATAAAATAATTCAGCTACTTCTCTTATCATACTTTATTTTATTATAAAAAAAACACATCACAATTTTTTGTAATATACGTACCACCAGTTTTAAAAATTACAATTGAGGTTAAATACAAAATTAATTTCTTACCAGTCTTCACTATGCTCCCACTCCACAAAATGCGACAAAAGAGGCGTTTCAGTAGATACAGGGAATTCTATCTTAGGATACAGAACATCTACCCTGGGATTAACACCGGCCTCGTATAGTCTGAAATTAAATATCAATATTAAGAACAAGGTTGTATCTTAAGTCTAGAGGACGTTAGTACGACTGCTATTCTTGAATGTAGCAAAGATTATGTAGCTTCAAAAGAACTTAGGCGTTAAAGAAACGAATCTTGTTCTAGGAATTTTATCTGAAATCAAACTAAGTTTATGTAAGAAATAATCTTTATGCAAACTTGAAGATACAACGGGATTTTTCTCTGCTGAATATCCTATGTAAATTCCCAAAAAAAAAAAGAAATTTTAAGTACACTTATAAGTTATAAGATATACTTATAACTTATGTTTATTATATCATATTCGATACTTGATCACGCAGGATTATGTAAGAAGGATCATAAATATTAAAAACCATCATTAAAATCCCTTGCACTGTTTCGAATAATCTTAGTGAACGTTCTCACTCAGACGGACCGTTTATTTTCTCAGTTCGTTTAAAGAGACGGATATGCCAGTGGCAGTACAATTTAAATTATGAAGACAACGAGAAAACCGGTCAAGAGCGAGTCGGACTCGCGTGCAAAGGGTTCCGAACGAATTCCATTTTTTTTACATTTTATTTTAACACTATAGGCTTCCTATACCTTTTCCTGTAAACTATGGGTAAAGATCTATTATCTCCATTTTTTTTCAAAATTTTAAGCTGAGTAGTTTCGGAGATAAGGGTGGCGAATGGTCGTCTTTCGTCTAATTTCTTGAATCACTTCAAAATCGTTTGTTTTACAATGATGAAAAAAATATAAATAAAACTCACAGTAAGCCTTTTCATTTGATATGTCACACGATGTTGTCAAAAAAACTTTTTTTTTTATTTTCTAATTTGACCCCCAAAAGTGACCCCATACTAAATTTTTTATAATTTACGTAATACTTTCGTGTATGGGTCACAAAAGTCCATATTTGTACCAAATTTCAACAGAATCGGTGCAGTGGATCCGGAGAAAACTGGCTGTGACAGACGGACAGACAGACAGGTAAACAGACAGACACCCGCGTGATTCTATAAGGGTTCTCCGAGTTTTTAGACGGACGTTCTGCCACACGAAGAGCCGTCTAAACGCCCGGATCGGGTGTAGTGTGAAAGAATCTGCCAATTGTCGGCCGCCATCTTTTGTTTAAAAATACGGTCCGTCTGAGTGGAAACGGGTCCTTACTACTACGATAATTCAAAAATTTGGATTTTTGTTAGTCAATCACGCCAGAACGGCTGAACGTGTATGGATTAAAAGTTCAGAGATACAATTTATTATAGTACAAAGACTACTTTTATCCTGGGAGTAGATTCGCTTTTTATTATAATTTTGTGTCACTTCTTTAGTCTGTTCAACAAGTCACACGTCATACGGAGTTCGCAGTTTTAATGGAATACAAGTCAAGCTTATTTTTACTGATTTAGTTACCAGTGACGTCCGCCCTACCGTTCATATGTATGTACTAGCTAACCCACGCAACTTCATCTGCGTCACTTTTTTCATTAATGATCCGCTCCTATTGGTCATAGCGTGATGTTATATAGCCTAATAGCCTTGATAAATGGGCTATTCAACACTAAAATATTTTTTTCAATTCAAACCAGTTTCTGCGATGAGCGCGTTCAACCAAACAAACTCTTCATCATATCAGCCGAAAGACGTCCACTGCTGGACACAGGCCTCCCCCCAGATTGGGAGGGGGGGGTTGCCATAATCGCCACGCTTGGCAGGCGGGTTGGCGATTGCAGTGTATGGTGTTGAATTTTACAGAGAACGCTGCTGCCGATTCTCTGGCGAGTCCCTTAGTCGCCTCTTACGACACCCACGGGAAGTGATGGGATGGTATTATTCTTTTACGGCAACATACGGTACCGGCCGAAACCATACGGCAAACAAACTCTTCAGTTTTAAAATATTAGTATAGAAGTATAGATTTCTAACTTACTTTCCAACAGCCTCCAGAAGAAACTTCACCCCGTTGGTATTACCACGCCTAGTTAGAGGTATATGCGTGCATTCTTTATGCGATCGCTTAAGAATAGCCTGAAGTAATCCGTGTGGGGCTATTTCGACCACTATAGCATTATCCGGTATCATTTTTGACATTTCTTCGAAGAGTACTGGTTTCTGTTGAAAGCAAGTTTGTCAAGCTACTGAAATGCGAATATGTTTGCGAAATATGTCTGTATTTCCGAACGCCTACAACCCTAACCTCTTCAAAGTTAGAGAGAACAAGCTACTTCTGGGTAAGCTCGCTCTATCCTCGACTCTGTATGTGTCATCTCTGACCAAGATTAGAGTCAAGAAAGAGCAAACCCATCTAAACAAAAACGGACGAGCCATTTCCAATTTAAGGGTCTTTGGGAATGACCAAGTAACTTGAAATTACTTAATTGGTTCCAATTACGCTCGCTTCTACTTTTTTATTGATTAGCATGTTCATACTTTTTTATGAATTCTAATTAAAAGTTTTCTAATCAGTATTTATACCAATCATACGGTTATTTTTCATTATGAACCTCATAATAAAAAATAACTATATGATTGGTAACATATGATACGTGTCTACTGCGCAATAGAAATTTCAAGAAAGAATAAGACTTACCAACAAATTGTTAGTATGGTATTCAGCATTCGAGTACACTGCGTTGGGATCATCCCACCTGTCCTGAGGGACTGACGTTGATATCCATTTGCTGCTCCGTTTCTTCGGGTTTTTGATCACTTCTCGTAAACGTCTAAGTAATTCAGGCCCTATAAACGAAATGTAAATATTGAAAAATGTAACTTTTCAGACAGCATTAAGGAGTGATTTTTATACTGATAAAGTCACTGAGTCCTGTATCTTTGTTAAGACTCTTAATATAACTGGAGAGAGGTTATACACATCATTATGAACAACTTTTTCTATGGGACCAACACCGAAATCGCGAAAAAAAAGTCCAACTGCTCCATACATTTATGTGCGCATAACTCGCGATTTCGGGGATGGAGACATAGTAAAAGTTGTTCATAAATTATGAACTTACCCTTTCAGGTACTGCGTTTATTCTGTAACATGTCGTATATAAATTTTATATCTTATCCCAAAAAAACGGAGGCACCAACATAGCTTGTAGGATTAGCGCTGGCTACGCTTGTCAAAGAATCGATGGCCAGTGAAGCATACATCTCTTGGAGACGGCGTATATTCTAGCATTATGTGGGACGCCTTCCCAGCTAGATGGACCAATTACCTTGAAAAGGTAGCTGGAATGGACTGGATGCGAAAGGTGGAGGATAAAGTGTTAATGCGCTGCCCGGACAGCCTAGCAATGGACTGCGACTGGGTTGATTGAATTTTAGTACCATAAATACAGCAGCAACATGTTGCCAAGAAGTGGGTACCGTGTTATTGAGGACTGGTAGGCAGCCGCCCCACGTAAAATACTGGTATTTAGCCGAATTTGACTGGAAGCCGACCACAAAATAATTGTGGAAAGGCTAGGCAGGTGATGATGAAATACAGTAACACGTTGTTAGTGTATAAAGATAAAGATAATTTTATCTGTCAGAAACATGTGTATACATGCGCATTAAGCATGCAGGATGTCACAATATTAAATTTCATACGTACATGTTTCACCCAAAAGGCGTACAAATTTATAAAAATTACAAGAGAAAAAGAAAAATAATAATATGTAGAACAAAAAAAAATAGAAATGTCAAATTGCATTGATAGGTAAGTCAGTTAAGTATATCAAATGACAGATATGGTCTATATGTTGTGGCTTTACTTTTACTACCATTTTATTATTTTGTACAAAAAAAATGCGTATCGAATATTATAACCATAAACACTCATGAATAAAATATTGTAACAGCTAAAAGCAGCAAATCCAAAGAGCATACAAACGAGGTTATGGTTCATAATCCGCAAATCCTTTAGATACAGTTACACGTACTCTAGTGCTTTTCACCTACTATTTGTTAAGATTATTACGTGGTAACAACGTTTTATTATTTATATTCATTTTAGAGGCTTTTAGGGCTTTATCCCGTGAATGTTTCGTTAGTTGTTTGAGTAAGTTTTATGAAGTGATTATAATTTTAAAATATGCAGTTGGTTTAGTTTCAATATTTATTATGCTAATAATTCCTTATTATTATTCCTATCAATACCCTTGCATATTTCCAAAGGGTTAGGCGTTCCATATGGTGTTTCATTATGATAGCATACACATATTTTGCTAGTTTTGGTAATGTTCCAAGTAATAAGAGGTAAGCCTATTGCTATCAACTGGGCTCAAATTTTAGACTTCTGTGATAGAAAATTTTAGATGGCATAACTACTGATAATCTACCCGAACTGGGAATCAAACGGTTTTGTCATCCACGCACACTAGTTTGGCAACGTTTCGCGGCATGCTTTTAGCATATGGGCGCCAATTCCAGTAATGTTCAAGTAACATTCGCATTTGCATATCCGTCGCAAACTGTCAAAAATTTATGAAAATTAAGGTCTTTTGGTCAGTTTGTGACTGACATGGGATGCAAAAGTTGCGCTTTGTTTAAAAATGAGTAGAATTTGGCCCTCAGTATTTTACGTGGAGCGACTGCCTACTGTCATTTTGACTTAGTCGTCGTCTAAATTGGCATTTAGCATTTTACTGATGCCTAAAATATACTTCTGTTTCGAGTAATATTAAATAATTATCACCATCTGTCTAGCCTTTTCCCAACCACATTGCGGTCGGCTTCTAGTTAAACCGGATTCAGCTGAATACATTAAATAATAAATTATATTGCTATATAATTCAAAAATTAAATATTGTTTGACTTTTGTTTCTGGCTGTATATTTTTTAGGGTTCCGTAGCCAAATGGCAAAAAACGGAACCCAAATTAAAAAAAAAAAAATTGGGTTTCCCCATACTTAGAACTGAAACTCAATTTTTTTTTAAAATAATGATCTACCAAGTACTCACCACAGTGCGCAATATATCTCGAATGATACGCAATATTAGCGCACGGCACTTCTTTAGCAAAAATCCCACGTTTAGTCAATTCTCCTACAAATTCCTTCATTTTATCTGCTGGACCTGATATGGTGGACGATTCAAAGCTGTTGTGGCAAGCTATGTCTATTTCTGGAGGACATTGATTTACGATCTGGAAAAAAATGCACAGGGTTTTTGTTATTATATTTTTCTATATTATTGTATATGAAGCAAGAATCGACAATAATAGTCCCCGCCACGTAAAAACCTCAAACTCCAAAACCTTAAACTAAACACACATTAAATCGTTTCAAATGTTTGTGTCATGAATCAGGCGCTTTCCCACAAAACAAGACGAAAGCGCTTTATATCGATAAAAATATAACCCGACCAAGTGAAATTAGTTTGTCAGTTTCGTATTACACGTCTGTTTGGTACTTTGAGTTGATTGAATTTGGGATTATTTGTTATAGCTACGTAACTTAGTAGAAGTTTAATGTTTACCAAATGTATAGCTTCTCGTGGCGGGGACTATTATGTAGAAGTTATTACAAAAACAAAAATGCTATAATTTAAATCCCAAATGCGACGATTCCATTATTTTCCAATTAGCAAAACAGTTTCTCGAATTCTAAACAACCTTTACTAAATGTTCTCACATGCTTACTAGGTATCTTGAAATTGTTATTCTGGACGAATAGAGTATCATAGACCCATCGCTAACAGTGTCAGTGAGTCAAGATATACCTATTTCACTTCCCGTTTTGCCTAATCATGCTGAGAAAGTGACCATTTTGGCCTGGCACAGACTAAATGAATATTAATTAAGTAATAGACTACTGTTAGTTTCAATGAATTTTACATTTATCTGTTTGTGCGACTCCCAAATAAACATTTTTCTTTCTTTCTTTCTTTCTTTCTTTCTTTCTTTCTTTCTTTCTTTCTTTCTTTCTTTCTTTCTTTCTTTCTTTCTTTCTTTCTTTCTTTCTTTCTTTCTTTCTTTCTTTCTTTCTTTCTTTCTTTCTTTCCTTCTTTCTTTTTTCTTGCTTTCTTGTAATTACCTACCTTTCAGGACATGTCGGTCTATTCTGTCGACATCTCACCGTGTACACTTACATAGGTGGAATGAACGACAAGTGAGTGTCATTCCAATTGAGTGCCAATTCCATAAATATTTAAGCAACGTTTGCATTGGCAAGTCAGTCGCTATCTGTCAAAAATGTATGGGTATTGAGGCTTTTTGATGGACTTGTTTGTCTGGTTTAACAGCTCACTTGTCGTTCGCCTAAGTTTTCACCCCAAAATGTTCATAAAAATTGCACTGTTGATTGAGACTGCACGGCGGTCAAAATGGCCACATACTGGCCGAACAAAATTTGAAAAGGATTCAATCGCCATGAAAAGGAAAATTAGAAGAAAATTCTTACCGCTTGGTATCCCACTCCAACTGCAGCCATGGATCCTTTTATAAGGTCTGTTTCTAAGCACACCTTGCCACGACTATATGTGGACAGAATCAACTCCTCGGCTGTGAAAGTATCGTCGTGGTATGCACACGCCATTTCACCCAAACTGTGACCTTCGGAAGGAACATATGCATTTTTTATTGTATGTCGGGCTATTATCTACTAATAACTTAACGGCTTGAAAAATCGCAAAAATTTCTGAAAAGATTGTGAGGCTGTTATGGGATTGTATGGGTCATACGTAAAAGATGCATCAGAATAAATGAGCCATGGTCGACCCGCAGTGCTTGAAGACGAAATTCGACCTACACACACACACACCGAGGCAAAAAAGGCAACAAAAATTGTGCAGTGCCAGTTGTGCAATATAAAAAAAGATGTAATTTTAGTTTTTTTTTTTAATTTAGTAATAAATTAAGATATTCTCTTCTTCTCTTACTATAATTCAATTTGGATTCTTTAGTATAAGTTTACTCTAAAAATAAAGCAGAAAATAGTATATTTTTTCTCTTTATTCGTGTTACGGATACTCAAATAAACAAATGACGGATGACGTAGTGCTCGCCATGCAAAAATAACGTGATATTCGAGTAGTTAATTGATTTTGATGGATTGTTGTAAGCTATTCGAATTCAACATATAAATCCTTTTAGTTTAAAATTTGATAAATCAGTCTTTAAATGAATCATTTGATAAGAGTTTTTCTTTTGTTGTTTTGATTTAACCATTTTTGTGCAATTATACGCTCATATATACATACATTGTTTAAACAATCTGTAATTATGTCTATCTATTGTTCTACGTAAATTATAACCAATGAAATTAATGAACTTACCGATAATGTAATCAGGAATAATTCCCATCTCTTTAATTACATCAGTTAGTCCAATTTGTATCGCTCCGATGCCAACGAACGCGTTCAGGATATTGTCGAATATCGTGTTATCTGGTTCTGTGACAATCCTTATCAGATCTAGGCCTTTTGGTTCTAGTACTTTGTGGCATCTGCAACAATGAAAAAAAGAAGAATTTTACGTGTTTGTTTATTGCGACTGTTTTTTCAAACTTTCAAGTTCAAAATATTGTAAATGAGTGCACAGGTTTTTTTGATGATTCTTAATTTTTTTTTTGATATTTCGAACATTTCCGAAGAACTGTTTCAAGGAACAAGAAAGTTTTTTTTAGAAAACTTCTCTTTTTACATAAAGTTTTAAACAACATCTAACAAGTAATCACCTACCGAAACGCAAAATTAATTAGTGACCGAATCTACCTTATCTTTTAGATTTAAAAAGAAAAACTGTCATAAAGTAGCTTGCCTAAAAGATAGATGAAAGATTGATTCCCTCAATTTGCTACATTAAAAGATAAAAGCTGACACATCCCGTAATTTCCTATCGTTACAAGTTCAAGGAAATGATTAAATATTACATGTCCAAAATCTTTTGAAGACGCAGTCAAGTATTTGACCTTAATCGCTGTTCTGATGGTAAGAAAACATTAACAAAGGCAATCTATCATAATAAGTTGAAGCGCTCCTTAACTCGTAAAAATAGCTTAAGTTAGTTTTGGAATTTGAATCTTGCTTGTCTTTGAATCACGCATTGTGATAAATAATGATACTTCAACTAAAAGGGGTCCACTGCTGGACAAAAGCCTCCTCCAAGTGTTTCTGATTGGTGTGTCGGATACAGAGGATTCCAATGACCTTCACCAGATCATTGGCCAACTTTGTATAAAGCTTTTCAATGCTGCGTCTTCAAATACGCCTTCAGCACTATAGAACCAGTCGCCAATAGCGCACGAGCGAAAAAAAATTAGCATGAAGAACAAAACATCAACCCTGTATTCCTCGCAGAGTCTAGTAGTGATATTCTTAGCAGGCCTATATTACGTCAGGTATTTCTAAGTTCTGCAACAAGGGGTGAACTTATTGCTATCACATTTCCGGGCCCGAATTTAGACATCTAAGCAAAAGCTCAATGACACTTGCTCGACGAAAAAATAAGAAACTACAATAACCGGGATTTGAATAACCTCGGGCATAGAATGCAAGAGAACAACATTTAAATGTAACAATAAAATAAAAAAGGAAAGAAAACTTAACAGACAAAGATTGCAAAAACGTTAAACCAACATTTTTGAAAGATATCAGTGTTGTTAAACCAAACGAAAATCTGCATAATTTCATCCAAACACGATATCTAAAAATAATCTTCTTTTTACACATGATGTAGCAAAATAATACGGAGTTAATGTAACGAAAACTATGAGCTGCCTTCTGAATAATAATTTTGTGTAAAGAAAAAGAATATACCTGTTATAGCACCTAAAATGAAAAGTGGTTTCCAAGTATTTGTTTCGCTTTAATTTTTGTTAGTTTTTCATTAGGAGTATTTGAGTGTTTCATCTCAAGAAGCTTAAGCCGACTTAAAAATATTTCAAACTTTTTATTGTAAAGTGTACGAATACTAAAAAAGCTCATGGAAAATAGGCTGGCAAGTTCTTTAAATTACAAAACTCAAAAGGTAAAGTAGCTATGGCCTCATTAAAAAAAACATCGTCTATTTAGCGTATAATGTGAAAGATCTACGCTTCAAACTTTCTGGTACATGCTGACAACAACATAGACTTCGAAACCATGCAAATCTTTTAATATAGGGATAATTCCGGGACAAAAAAATATGACTCTATTTAGTTCGTCAGTTAGATTGTCGAAAAATATTGGACACATATTTTTTGTTTTATCAAATCAATAAAAATTGAAAAGATAAAATGCATCAAAGATCAGGAGCGGGGTTGTGAAGTCACTATTCTGTAAAAATTGTACTTACAAGTGACATCGCACGAGTTTTCAGCGCAAATTAATTATCGTCTTATTTTTTGTGTACGTGAAACAAGAAAAAAATACATATGCAATACTTTTTTGAAAATCTATTTGACGGACTAATTAGATTTTTTAGTCATCTACCCAATTCTCTTCGTTTAACTGCGTTCTTTACGTCAAAGGTGAATAGTTAACTTGTAGGTAACCGTGCTATATCTTCTGCTAACTTTGCCTATTTGACAATGGAAATGAAATAAAATCTGAATTATAAATTAATTATTTACTTGTTCATAGCAGCAGCAAATGTCGGAATCCTCATCAGGTCAGCTCCCATACCAGCCCATTGCGATCCCATGCCGCTGTACACAAACCAAAGGGGACGTCGTACTCCTGGGTAATAGTCCACACTCTCTGCTATGCTGATGGTCTCTTTGTTCTCGTTTGTGTCTAAAAAAGAAGACGCCGTAAGTTTTTGATATATCAGCTCAAGCAAAATCATGATTTACAAAATATTAGGCACTAGCTTCTGCCAGCGGCATCGCCCGAGTGAAAGACGGAAATCTTGGGGGAGGCCTGTGTAAGTCCAGCAGTAGACGTCTTTTGGTTGATATGGGGGTGGTGGTCCAAAGTTTTATCCAAATCCGTTTGTTCATTAAGGCGTGAACTGGTAACAAACAAACCGTGTTATTTTTGCATTATTATAATAATAATAAAGTTTTATTGCAGGCAACTAAGGCCCATAAAAAATACATAATATAATTTCACAATAAAAAAACATATACATATAAAAAAAACATAAAAACTAAGTAATCTAAATACGTTGGGTCGGCGACGTATTTTGCTGAGTCGTTGTGTCATCTGCGAAAACGCCGATACACGACACCCGTCGGCCAAAATTACTCCATAAAAGTCGCTAGATGGTGAGTCGGAACCCGCACCACAAAAGAATTGAAGTTAATCTTGTGGCGTGATTCCAACTTCTCGACTCTCAGGGTGAATTAATTTGGTCTTCATCCTTATGTACTCCACGATCTCCTCTACCTTCGTGGTGTGATGAAGCCGCGACACGTACAGCTGCGTCGACGGAATAGCAGGACTAAGCAACATGTTCAGTCAATGCGGTACCGCATTGATTGCGGGAAGTCGGCTTGTTCTTCTTCACTACACGAATAAAGCCTTCTTCATCTGCCTATCCTTGGCTTTTTACCGCTGGTAACGAGCTCAGTTCGATATCGGGGGGTTCCAGGGCATCCCTCACTAGCTTAGGCTGCCGCCGTTTTTTGCAGGAGCAGCAATTACGGCAGCAGAGTAAGCACGTTCCGGTGTTGTCATACTTACATTCTTCGGCGCCCCAACAACGGGGGACGTGGGGAGAGCGGGGCGCGCTTGTGCATCGCTCGCAGTAACGGCAACCGGTGAAGAGTCTAATTTTGCTGACTTGAAACCCAGCTGCGATGCATTGAACGTGCCGTGACGTGTGTTGACGTTAGTAGTTGCCTCGTGTGACCTACATACCGTATTGCGTAAATCTGCCACCTCGGTTCGTAGATCACTGATGGTGGATTGCGATACTTCCAATTTCAACTGCATTTCGACCAAGCTTGATCTGAGGGTTGTGATGTCCCGCAGCAGCCTGATGACGTTGACGGGGTTGAATGTGACGGGGGGCAGCTTGCGCAAGTCCTTCGCCATGCAAGTCGGAACGTCGTCTGGGTCGGTCTCCTCCAACACTTTCATAATGTCTTGGAAACTTTTCTCTCCTTTTTCATCCCTCCTACGGGACGGCATTCGGTCGACCATATGTAGCGACTCATATAGCAGTGTCTTTGCCCTGCTTATCTCCTCTTCATTGAAGTTAGACTTGCAGATCTGGGTCACACTAACCTCGTCCATGACATCCAGCTGATACTGGAGGTGTTGGGGTCGCGACCTACGTGGTGTTGACTATTTGGATGGCTACTAAAACACTTAGTTTCACTGGTTAAAAACAGTTTATTTTAAGTATTTTAAGCTACGCTAAAATGATGGCTAATGATAGGCTGGCGAATGCACGTGGTTTGCTGTCCGAATATGCACTGGCTTCGTGGCGCACTAAGTGCGCCGGAATTGGATAGCTAGATCAAAACCGTGTTCGATAGAAATTATTGCATCGAACAGGAGGAATGCCAAGACCTCGTTGGCTACTAGTTCTTCTGAACGCATTGTGGCAACGGCACTTGCCGTGCTCGGCGCAAAATTAAATAATTTTCGCGTACAGTGCAGGCGCGTCCAATTTTAAGGTGAATCACACTACACGGCCCTTATCTTATAATACTATTATTATAAGATAAGTATGGATCAGATAGCTCGCGATAAGTAAGAAAAGTAAATTTTATTTTGTAAACATACTTGAGAAAATTATTAAACTTATTTAGTATCCAGAAACTTTCAAGGACTAGAAATAAAGAAAGCAGACAAATAATATAATAAACAAGTAATTACGAAAGAACATTCAACAGTTAAAGACTAATAGCAACAATTTGTACTCATTACGACGCCAAAAGTTTATATAGACGTCCTTCAAAATCTTAATTAAAATTAATCTTGGCGAAAATTGTAACCAGTAAAATCTAACTCGATATAAGAGTTGAGAGAAAAATCAAGATAAACTTTGATGCCTTGATTTTTATATTTTAGTTTTGTTTTGATTAATGTGTGTAATATAATAACTGTGGAAAGTAAATGAAATCAATAATGTTGTCTGATACCGCGGGACGTGACCAGGGCGGACCACGAAAGAGACAGCAAGAGAACTAGTACATCTCCTTTAGGAATTGGAAAGAAGTGACCCAAAACCAGGAACAATAAAAAGTTTGTCTCGTAGACGCTGCATAAACGGCATCACTGACGAGATTGTACTGAAACATAACCTGGTTGCAATTGAAAGGTCACCTCTGTAAACTGCGAACAGGCACTCTTTTTGAACATACTCATACTAAAGCTTTTAGAAATACTGCGTTTTTTATCTTTATTCTTTCCTTTATTTTCATATTTTAAGTAAAATACTAACCAATAAAAGACTAAACAAGAACTTACCAAGAATAGTGTATCCTCTACCGGTATGTCCAGGAATATCGTTTTCATAGACTTTATGAAGAAGTGCAATCTCCTCAGAGTCAATGGGATGACTCTTCATAATATCCAAAATTTTTTGTACACATGTTTCTTCTCGGCCTGAAGCGAGTACTATGCGGGGGATTTGGCATTTGTATTTATTAAGATCCTGCAATTTAACACCAATAATATTTAAAGAGTGTTATGAACATCCACACTACTACAACGGTAGGTTAAAAACATCAGTGGTATATATATCCTCATCATCATCATATCAGCCGAAAGATGTCCACTGCTGGACATAGGCCTCCCCTAAGCAAGGAGGGGGGGTTGCAATAATCGCCGGTATATATATGCATCTACGTAAAATCAGAAGATTTTACGTAGGTTAAGATCATTTATTATTTGAATAATGAAAAACAATAGTGTCTTACTCGTTTTACTTCGCACGAGCGTCTTCATGAGTCTAACGTAGGCGTTAACACCACGTAGATGCTGCGTAAATGCGTAGGTAAAACGAGCTTCTACGCTCAAACAGGAATATCAAAATTGCGCTAACAATTTCAAGGTCAACAAAAATTATGATCAATATTACCTTTTCTTTATAATGTCCCTTCAACACAACATGAAAATTGGCACCAGTATAAGAGAAATTGTTTAATGCCGTGAATCCTCTATCAAATTCTGCATGTTCTGTTACCACTTGAATCCTTCCATCTTTGACTGCAGGAATTTGATCTTGAGGATCGTTGTAATGTAGGTTGGCTGGTAACTTTCCTTTATGGTATGCTAGACAAAGCTGCAAAATTTCAGAAAAGGAAATCTTAGTATTGTCGGAAAACTTATAAATTGTATCATTTATCTTCTATGTTAGTACAGTCATCCCCATCCTTTTGCTAGTATCTGTCAATGCAGCATATATTTAATCTCATTTTTAGTCTTTTCGTCTTTTTGACATGTTGCTAAAGTATATTTTGAAACGGTCACTATAAATGAAACAACAATGTAATATTGAATGTTTGCATGAATGCATAAAAAATTATCTATGTATTTAAATTAAATGTGTTACCATAAATAGCTTACTTTATTGAAACACTTATGTTAAATATGTTAATTGAGGGCAAACTTAATACAATGTGGTTTATTTATTTACCACTATTTCATACTATCTTTTGCCCGCGACTTCGTATGCGTATTTTCCCGTTCCCGTTGAACTATCGGAAAATTCTCTGTTAGTGCTCTTTAATACTCCCCAAGAAACCTACATGCCAAATTTCAGCTTTCTACTAGGTACCAGTAGTTTCGGCTGTGCGGTGTCTGTCAGTCACTCCCTCAGTAAGTCACCACTTCACCAGTAAAGGAAGAATTTTAAATATTTTGATATCCTGGAATTTTTGTAACTTACGATGACTCTTCTCGATTGATCTCTTTGCAAGCTGCGCCACAATTATAATATCAATATATCAAAAGAATTATAGAAGTAAGTATCACCTTAGTAACAGCACACACTCCAGACGCTGGTTCACTGTTGCCCATATTAGACTTCACACTTCCTACTTTCACTGATGTGTCTTTAGCAAAAATGCTACCGATAGCATTCAGTTCATTTTCATCAGCTTTTGCGATTGCTGTTTAACAATAAATTGTGTTTTAGTTGGAATATTATAATAAAAATCAAAGAGAGAGAACAAAAAATCTATAAAAATTCAACAAGTATTTAATTTGAATGTGTTGTGACTTCGAGGAGTTTTAAATTATAATTATGTATTTTATTTACTTTGATTTCTAGGAATGGAAAACTTGTAAGTATATTTTTTCAAATAATTACAACATTATTCACACAAAATATGTTTATATTATGATAGTGAAACTATGTTAATACTATTATTGTCTAATTTACTGGTTTGCCATTACAATTATATTTTACTCCTAAATATGAATAGGCAAAAAAGATAAGGTAGTAAATTCTAATCTATTTCTACTCTTTTGATTCTAGATTCACACTATCTTCTTACATATTTGAAGTTCTAACAAAGTTATCATATTGGTTGCATGCTTAATTTTACCTGCACCATGTGCTTCGACGTATTCAATGTGCTTGGGATCCACGTCGGTTTCTTTATAGAATTCATTAAGGAATTTCTCAATATCTTCAGTCTCACGGTACGGCAGGAACTGAGCATCCGGCCTCATATTGTAATTGCCTTTTGCGTGGTATACTTGGGCGTAAATTCTGCGTGAGGAAATAGGCAAATTATTAAAATCGCTTCTGTCAGTGACAGGCCACGTGAAAATCAGATGGACTAACTTATGTTCTGTTGATCATGTTTCTCATGATTACGTTGGGTTTTTGAGATGATTGGTAAAGAAACATCCAAATATACAAATATTACTATATTATTGGTGGAATTCATATGTATTCAATATGTAAATATTTATTAGAATCTTTATGAATAAAAGTGTTTCATCATAAATGATTAATTATAAGTTTGTCCATTTCACACACTAGGCAGTCTCATTTTAAAAGTATTGCTTTAAAATGAGGCAAAAATAATTAAGTTTAATGAAAATACGTACCAGCTACATTTAAAAATGTATTCATCACGCGAGTACATTTTAAACACAAAAAGCTTTAATACATTATGAAATATCTGCCATCATCATGAAAGCATTAATTAATATTCTGGAGCAAAATAATAAATTATGAAAGAGAAAAAGCTCAATTTGGTAATAAAATCTGATTGGTTGTTAATTACATATTGTTCTCTGGTTTTTTATTTAAAAGCTAAATAAATTTCAGTCAAATTAACATTGTAAAGATTATTATATCAGCAAGATAATTTGAGAATGCTGAAATATCAAATTGAATATTTTTTCATGAACACAAGACGCATTAACAACAAATTTATAAATCAATTTGTCCTACCTGTGTGCGTCCTCAGCTTTCTGCAAAAATATAACATTGATAGCATCGGCCCTCACATATCCATCGGCGTTCTTATCAAAGCATTTGGTCTTTCCGTCCAAACACAACAAGCCAGCCCTTAAAAACAAATGAAAGAAATAAAGACCAGAGACAACAAACAAAACGTGTTAAAAGACTTTATTTTGGAGTCCTACAAGGTAGTGTAACGAGTCCTTTGCTATTTCTTAAGATGAAATTTTTTACAAGAGGAAAATACGGTTGTGGGGTAATACGAAGTACACAACTGGTAGGGGCCGCCCCTCTTGGGTGGCATAAAGTGACCTATGGAGGAGGGCAGGGGGGTACGTCGCCACTAAAAATGTCTTGATGCTAACAATTCAGAGGTAGCAGTGACCTGTAAACGAATCAAGTTATTTGACGGTTTCTTATAATTTCCCTTAATAGGCAAGTAGGGTGAAAGAGAATAAAAGGCGTTGTGAAAAAAAAAGTTAGAGGGGCGATGTATTGTAAAAGGTTAGGGACTAGTTAAGATAAGATAATATTTATTTCCTAAAACATGTGTCATACATACAAGAAAAGACAGGCATGCAAGATGGTAACAACATTCGTTCCAGACATATTTTGTCTCATGATGTGACGTGCAAATGTCAGTCATCAGTCAGTCATAACAGCCGAAGACGTCCACTGCTGAACACAAGCCTCCCCCAAAGGTCAGTAATTATTATTAATTATATATTTTTCTTAAAATAACGATAAATTAAATAATAATATTGTAATAAATTTAAAATAACAAAAAATGAAACAAAATAAGTTAAGACTTTTTTACAATTATCTTGTCAACAGTAAAAATAATAATAATTAAAGAACCGAATATAATTTAAACAATGTCATCGTACGTTATAAAATACAAAAATTTAAATTAATTAATAATCAAATCAAACAAGCTACTGTGTCAATACTACTATGTCATAATCATAATCATTTATTAATTTGCGAACATGGGTAATTAGTACAGCTGTTTGTCAATATTGTAATAAATTAAAAAAAAAAAACAAACAACATACAAGTCAAGTCTTTTATACAATAATCATGTCAAAAACATTTAAAAAAAAAGTAACGAAATCAAATCAAATCAGCTACTATGTCAATACAAATATTTCTTCTAGGAACTCGTTAATGCTATAGTATGCTTTATTTACTAAATATGACTTAAGTTTTCTTTTCAATTGTACGTTATGCTCCTTCTAACTTTTAGGCAACTTATTGTAAACAACTGGAGCCTTATGAAAAACACTTTTGCGCATAAGTGCAGTCCTACAGGAAAGTATACATAGTCGGGTCTGGTCAAGCCCGTTCCTGAGAAATTGATCTGCTCTGCGTGGGATTGTTCTCGACAAACATAACGATCTCAAGAATAGAATAGATGGTAATGTTAAAATTTTATGCATTATAAAATAAGGTTTGCAGCTGTTCGTAGTTTTCAAATAAAAGGCATCTCTTTAGTGCTACTTCTCTATTAGTCAAGTTACCCCAAAAAATAACACACTATCTAAGGACGGATTCAGCCAGACCGTAGTAAACTGTTAATAACTCCTCTCTATTGACATTTCGTGACATCACGTACAATGCTTAGGCATTACTACTATTTTTTTTTACTTAGAGAATCTATGTGATCCTTCCAATTTTAATGTCGGTCAATAACTAGTCCCAAAAACTTAGTTGTGCTAAACGTGTCAGTTGTTATATTATTATATGTTATGTCAACATTGGTAAATGTCAATGTACACTGGCTAAAATGCATAATTACTGACTTACTTAAATCACTACATAGTATAAAACAAAGTCGCTTCCTGCTGTCTGTCTATCCCTATCGTATGCTTAGACCTTTAAAACTCCGCAACGGATTTTGCGGAGTTGCGAAGATGCGGTAATTTATAATTTGTCAAGATTTTGTGTAAATTGGCTGATATGAAGATTATTCCTGAAGAGGTCGGAAAAAAATTACCTAAAAAATTCTTTACATCGCGTGCGCTGCGAAAACTATTGATGATAGAACAAAACGATGTGCTCCAGTTTTAGAAAACACATCAATACCTACGAAAAAGACCGCGGTAGCATAAGTCTATCTTTTATGGTTGACTCACAATAACCATATTTATGATATTCAAATTTGATATAAGATACTGCTTCATTTGCAGAGGTGTTTTCAACAATATAGTACAAATCGTTATCTTAATAAATATGTTCGTCATCTTGAGTGTTTAATTTAGAGCAAAATTGCCGTTTACACCATTTAATTTGGATGAATATCTTAGGCGATATCTCAAAATTAAAGTAGCGTAACCAAATAATTATAACGGAGGTAGAGATGTCCCGAACTGGTAGACACCTGAGAGTAGACATTGTTGACGGTTGTCTATTGCACTTTTTATTTCAGCCTGAACCACAATATTATTGATTCTGGTAATTACATGTTCACTTTATTAGTTTGGGCTAAATAAACATTTGCACCCGTGCGAAGATGGGGCGGGTCGCTAGTTAATTTTATAAATTATTATTTTCTAACTACTGTATAGTATTGATCAATGTATGATTAATTTCATATTCACATTGGTCTTTATTATTACAGAGTATAGTTATTTTACTGTCGTCCGTGAAAAGTGACACAGGATGGTCAATTGACCTTGGATATTAATTTTTGTATACTGTAAAAAGTGGTGGACCTAAAACACTTCCTTGCGGAACTCATAGATAGCGGCTCGTTCCTCCGATAGAATTCTTTCTTCATTTTTGGTTTTAGTGTTTAGTCTACTTATTTCTGTTATTTGTTTTCTGTCGTTCAAATATGATTTTATAAGTTCAAGAACATTCCCTCTAATATCGTAGGCACCAAGTTTTTTTCAGCAAAATGTCATGTTGGAAATAAGCAAAAGCCTGAGTCATATCACAAAATGTAGCACAGACTGGAGTACTTTTATCCATATTTGTCATAATAGAGTGCAAAAAGTCATGAATTACCATATTGTTTTCTTCTTTCTAAATCCTTTTTGTTCGTCACAGAAAGTATTGTTTGCTTCTTAAATAAAACGTGAGTTGATTATAAATATAATATTCAATTTCTTTGAGAACATCGGCATTCATGCAATCGGCCAGTAATATTCCATTAGTCTGTCTTATTTTTTAGATAATGGCTTTATTTCCGATTTTTTAATGCATTTGGAAAAATACCTTCACTTATACATAAATTTATAAAACTTATCGGTAGTTACTGCTTTAGATTTTGTGAATCCTACCTTCTCAAATTCAAGGTCAAATTAGGATGAACTCCAAAGTTGCAACCACCAACAATTGCTGCATCACATTCACCAGATTTGATGGACTTGTAAGCAATTTCTAAACAAGCAGTAGAACTTGAGCATGCGTAGTCTAAACCATAGGATGGACCTTTGCCATCTATCCAGTAAGAGATGCGGTTGGCTAACATCGCTTTGCTACATCTGTAAGCAAAATATATTTATGTATTAAAAATAATATTTATCTTCATGTGAGTGATCTTTATCACTAAAGCTTCGTTTTCTTATCGATCACAATGATTCAAAATTTCTGTTTATCTAGCCTATTTTGTCCGACTGTTGAAGAAAGGCCTCCCTCTCTATCTCCCATGCAACTCTGCTGTACTTTGCCTTTCCGGGCCAGTGTTTTCGGTAGGAGTCGACATAGTCCCGCCATCTTCGCTTTGATCTACCGCGATGTCTTCTGGGAAGTAATGGGATCGTTTCGACGGTTCCTTTGACCATTCCTGTGGTCTAATTAAAATGAGTAAGGTCTGTGTTGATTGCTTGGTAAAATTAATAGATTAATGATGGAGACCCTCAACATTTTATCACCTATAATATGTTGTCACCTGTTTTCTTGGAATCTTAATAGAGAGTTTGTATACTCATTTTACTTACCCATTAACAATGAAGTCACTGCGTTTGTTAACATTAAACATAGACAATGCACTATTGTCTGTGTAAGATGAACCAACAAACACCCCCACTCTTTTTCCTCTCAGGGACTGAGGGCTTGTTCCTAAAATTTAACAAAAGAATGTCATTTAAGTCAAGGATCGCAATATAGGTTGAAAGCCAGCTCTGCAAATAATTATGCCTTCGTCAAGATGATGTGCATTATTATTATTTGATGAAATAATGTATAGGTATTAAATAATGTTTTTAATTCACGTCCTTTTTTCAGTTATATCATTTAAATTTGAAATATAAAAAAAATACATCTTTTTCATAATTATGTGATTATCTCTGTGCCTTTAAAAAAGCTGTCTTCCAGGATAATACAAGTCTGTAACCTCTCACTTCAAAACAAAAACTTTCTCTCCTACTTTCCTTAAGAAATAGTTATTAAAGCTACCTTCACCGATGTTTGTATTGTCCAGAATAAATAAGCACATATCAATTGGAAAAGTCACATTTTCACTTACCTGGATGCCAAGCATAAGAGATACGACAAGAAATACTAAAGTACCCGGCTGAATTGGATGCAAAAAGGAAGTACCTGAATCAAAAATTGCTCCATAAGCATGTTCCAGGAGTTTTCTTCCCATGGGTTCTAAGGCACATGCTAGCTGGAATGTGACTCCAAAGAATTGAGCATCAAACTTATCAGTGCCCTTAATTTTACCCATGTATTTGGGCACGTCTGGATCATTGAGTTTCCATTTTGGTTCGTCACTAGTTACCATGTCAACCTGTACCATGATTTTAAAATACAAAATTGTGTTATTAAGGGTTAATATTTTGCCAGATTTGTGAAATTTGTTCGAAAGAGTCACCGCGGCCTGGATAGAAAAGGATATTAGAAAGAACACGGATGGGTTTAAGTCAGCAAGAGTCTGACTGACTCTCTCACTGACACTAAATTTAGCGCAAAGTAGTATATACGCAAAAGAAGGTTCACTCTCTGTTCCTTTATTCGCATAGTCCGATTGGATGGCAATCCAATACGATGCGACGGGGACAGGCTAAGCGCAGAACTCTGGGTTGCCACTGAGAAATTTCTAATGGAAAATACCAATTACACTTGCTACCACTCGGGGTAGCGACCAGCAGTGTAGTAAATCCATATTATCTAATTCTATAAATGCGTAAGAAACATTTTCCGTCTTTTGGTTTCACTTCTACTCCTAAACTGCTGCTGAAAACATTGATGAATTTTTTGATTTTGAAACACTGGGCCTTAGCGAAGGACATAATAATATTTTTTTATCCCGGGAATATGTTCTCTTGGAATAATTTTCGATATTCACGCGGTTTAAGCCTTTGCCAGAAGCTAGTTAGCAAAATAAATCTCATTAAAATTAACTCAAACTATAGAGATTTTAGATTCAAAACGTTTGAATCATACTTAATTATAACTATTACCTGCGCATCATCATCTTCTTGCCCATATTACTTGGGGTCGGCACAACACGTCTTTTTCTTCCATTCTGTCTTATCAGCCGTCACGCTATTACTAACTCCCGATTCTTTCATATCACTCCTCATACAATCCATCCATCTTTTCTTTAGCGTCTCTCTTCCTCTCCTTCCATCCACATTTATATTCATAACTCTTTTAGTTACATGCGTTCCATCACTCCTCTTCATATGACCATACCAAGACTAGCGGTTACCAAATTCACCTTTTTAGGGTTCCGAAAAAACTCATCACTCGAGTGTCTGTCTGTCTGTCAGTCTGTCTGTCCGTCTGTCACAGCCAGTTTTCTCCGAATCCTCTGGACCGATTCTGTTGAAATTTGGAACACATATGGACTTCTATGACCCAAACATGGACGCGTTACGTAAATTAATAAATTTTTAATATGGGGGTCACTTTTAGGGGTTAAACTAGAAAATTTAAAAAAAAAAGTTTTTTGTACAATATTGTGTGACATATCAAATGAAAGGGCTTACTGTGAGGGTTTTAATTATATTTTTTTCATAATTTAAAAAAAAAAAGGTTTTTGAAGTTATTCAAGAAATTACACGAAAAATGACCATTCCCCCCCCTTATCTCCGAAACTACTGAGCCTAAAATTTTGAAAAAAATGAAGATAATAGATCTTTACCTAAAGATTATAGGAAAACTATTAGAAGTTTGTAGTGTTAAAATAACATGTTAAAAAATTAATACTTTCGGAACCCTCTGCACGCGAGTCCGACTCGCACTTGGCCAGTTTTTTTTAAGGATGGGAAATCATCAAATGACTCTTCACGCTCTGGGTGAAGCAGAAGGGAGTGGCAGACTGTTACTGACTAAAACCCATCCGTGTTCCTCCTAATGCCCTTTATGTTCCAGGGCTGCGGTGACTCTTTCGAACAGATTCCGCAACCCCGGCGTTACCAAATACACCTAATCATCAGAATTAAATAATTTAAACCCTTGAATCACGCCACCGATTTCAAAATTGATTCAACCAATGAATTCACTGACCTTGCCGTAAAGATTGTTCATGAAATCCAAAACACTATCCGAATTTGGGAACACTCCTGAAATACCACTGATGACCACATCTTCTCCAGATAACGGCCTTGGACCACCTTTACCATCTTGGCCACCAATCTCTTCTGATGGAGCCATTTTAAAATATTTTAAAGTGATTTCAGTTTGGTAACAAACCCGCTGTCACTGTTAATTGTGTCGAACTATTTAATTAATTTATTCGTACTGACTTTTTATATGCAAGGTCTACAGTAGATTAACATAATCAGGGATCCCTTAGTTTATTGAAACACTGTTTCCAATCAGAATATTAAGCTAAACATACTCACTAGGAGTATGTTTAGCGTAATATTCCGATTTGATAAAACGTTAATTTTTTTACACTAATGTTTGATTTCTTTATCAATATATTTTATTTTACAGGAGATTAATCGGTTAACTTATTTAGGTTTTTAATCTCAAGTATTACAGGCACCTATCACAATCCTAATTCTAATACATTAAATTCTTCCGTTATTGAGTGAGTGAGTGACTGACTGACAGACAACGCACAGCTGAAACTACTGGTCGTAGAAAGCTGAAAGGCATGTAGCATCTCTACACTCTGTAGGGGAGCACTAAGAGAGGATTTCCCAAAATTCTTATGAAAAAAAAAAAACGGGATATACGCGTATGAAGTCGCGGGCAAGGGCTAGTCTATACTAATATATAAAGCTGAGGAGTTTGTTTGCTTGAAGGCGCTTATCTCAGGAACTACTGGTCCGATTTGAAAAATTCGTTCAGTGTCAGATAGCCCATTTATTAAGGAAGGCTATAGATATATCATCGCGCTAAGTCCAATAAAATCGGAGCAGTAATGTAAAATGTGACGCAGACGAAGTTGCGCGGCTTAGCTGGTTTAATAATAAAAACTTTTTTACAAAAACGGACGGGTGGCAGGTAACAATTTGACTACCCTATAATTTTATCATTTAGTTAAGTTGCATCACGTAAAATGCTGGCACCTATTCAGCTGAACCCGGTTTGACGGGAAGCCGACCTCAATATGCTTGGGAAAAGGCTAGGCAAATGATGATGAGCTAATTTTCTTTCATTAATTTTCCTAGCAATTACGCTCACGCGAAAATATGGCAGTTATGTAAACTTTTGGAAATTATGTCTCGTGGTTAGTCAAATTTAATAGAACCCGGATAGACCGTGCGAAAAATTCTAGTATAACGATAATGCCGTCTGGATTTCTGACTGTCTATAAAGAGTTTTATAGAAGTTTGAATAAATACGATATCTCCTTAAGTACATTATAAAATGGTTTGTTAGGTGAAAAGCGACCTCACTGTTCTTTATTGAAATGTTTATCTAGAAAATACATCAAACAATAGTCGAATGCGATACATATTTGTCCAATAGTTTCAATTCCCAGAGTGAGCTACAAGAGAAACTCCTGATAGCTACAACCTGGGGGTTTTTAAATCAAGAGAGAACAGTCGGTCGATTCTGTCAAGATATCAACCGTGTAAACTTAAGTGGAGTGAGAATGATGTTTTTTTATTTATTTATTCACCAAATATTTACAAAATTCACATTTTTAGGGCTAAATCGTAAAAGGCTTTATAAAAAAAAATAGATATCTTTAAATACCCTGAAGCCTAAACAAGGTGTACGTGCCTGTGACTTAGGAGTCAGTGATCCTCTGTGGCAATAAAGCCATAAAACATAATGATGGTGTCATTACAAGGTTTCACAAATTATGGTGTAAAAGAAAAAAAAACTAATACTAAACAATTCATTTTAAATAATAGTAGGTTCTTATTTAATTTAATTTAATTATATTAAAGTTAAGGCTGCTCTCGCGAGAAATGCTTAAAAACAGCGTGCAGATGAAGCAACTTTTATGGGCATTTACTGAGAAATTACATGATACGTAATTTGATTTAGCCAGAATTTATGTATCGGTATCACATAATAAGAAAAAAAAGCACCAAATCACCTCCAAATCGTTGAGATGAAACCATTTTACTCCTTCATTTTTTAACAAAAGTTAAAAAAACTACTGCTTTGCAATATAAACGAAAATAATATGGTTTTGTTACTTTTTTTCAAATATGTGTTATTTTTTTTTTATAAATTAAAAATGGGGTTAGTGGAGTGGCGTGTAGAAGAGTAGTTGGCTCCGTTTATATGCACAAGGTCATCGGCATTCTTACAAGCCTTAAGCGTATGATGAAGTGTGTTTGTGTGTGAGGGTGTTTGTGTAGGGGGTGTTTTGTTCGTATTACTGTACGGTACCCAGCAAATGTGAACTGTCATTTTATCTTATTTGTATGGAGTGTCAGCTCATTTCACCTAAGACCTAAGATTGCACGATGCCAGGTTTACATAATCTTAATGCAGGTTACTTCTACGCAAGCGTGCTCCATCATGTACTATAACGTCGCTTTTCATCAGGTGAGATTGAAGTCAAACGCAAGCTTAGCAATGAAAACATAAGATTTAAACATTAGTCACTTTGCAATTCGTGTTTGTTCGTTTTGAAAATTTAGGAAGAATGTCAACATCGTTGGTACCTACGCAAATACGTAACCTATGAACTTGATGCTAAATAATTGTACATTCAGCTTGCAATTGTTTTGCGATTTTACTTCCAAATTCTTGCAGTTTTCACCTATTCGTATACCTATTTTGACACGTGTTTAGTCTAGTATTGTTCTAGTGTTTTTGTTGTATTTGTCAGAATCAGAATAATTGATTTTACTCGACTTACCTGAGACCTTACCTTATCTGAGACGTTAAAACATTAGGTAGAAGAAGATACATTTAATCTTATCCTACTTCTAAACTAATATTATAAAGAGGAAAGATTTGTTTGTTTGAAATGAATAGGCTCCGAAACTACTGGACCGATTTGAAAAATTATTTCAGCAATGGATAGCTACATTATCAGGGAGTAACATAGGCTATATTTTATCCACGTACTCCCACGGGAACGGGAACTACGCGGGTGAAACCGCGTGACGTCCACTAGTATATTATAAATTCGAAGGTTTGGGAGGATGGATGGATGGACGTTTTTTAACCTTTTACATCAAAACGCCTGTAAGGATCATCATGAAATTTGGCACAGAGGTAGATTATAGTCTGGAATAACAAATAGGCTATATATTATATTCCGGGACTATGTTCCCTAGGGATCACGCGGGCGAAGCCGCTGGGAGAAGCTAGTCAAACATAATTTTGTAAATAAGTGAAGAAATAAAAGAGAAATTAATACAGATGATTTACATATGAAACTTGGCCAAGTGCGGGTCGGACTCACGAGCAACGGTTTCCGAATGAATAATATTTATTTTTGACTACTATTTTCAAACCGCTGACTTTTTATAGGTTATATTATATTATTCAATAAACAAATAACTTTAACTTTCTCGAAAATTTGGACTCAGTACTTTCGAAGGGAGGTTCGTCTAGTCTTTCATCTAGTTTCTTTTTTTTTTATTTGTGATGTTGTGACGGTATGTCACCCCTAATAATACAAAATATTTATTTTATTTCTATACCCTTCACATGTTGTGCGACACTTTCATAAATTGTACTTTTAATGGTAAGGGCCAACCTTTCATGTTATTCCGCGAATTAAGTTTAAAGATATTTATTCCCAAAAAAGACACAAAGTCACTTACATGAGAACAATGCTTATGCTAAAGATATTGAGTTCGTCAATAAGATAAATATTGAGTGTTTCACTCATCCAAAGCATTCCCTTATGTGTAATGAATTGCTGATTAAAGGCAATTCGTTATTATTTATTAATTAAATATTGGGCTAATTGCTTCTTAAATGCATTGAATGAGTGTACATTTTTTATGCATGACGGTATATTGTTATATAACTGTGCTCCTTCAAATGTTAAATTTTTCTTGCCGAACTTAGTTCTCATATTTGGTAAGATAAGTAAGCTTGCTCGACGAGTGCTACGTTGGGTTACTTGTTTTACTTTAGTAAACGATATATTTGTCTGTATACTTTTGTTAAGAGCTTTCCGGATAAAAATACAAGTGTTGTAAATATATAACTGCCTAATGTTCATTATTTTTGTTTCTTTATATATTGTGCTTCCTGACGTTAAATATGAGTAATTAAAAATCATTTTTATTAATTTGTTTTGTGCAACTTGGAGATTATCTAGCTTCGTTTTGGCCGCGCTGCCCCATACTTCGACCAGATACAGCAGGTGTGGTTTAACTAGGGCGTTATAGATGGTGTGACGCAAGCTATGTGGAATGCATCGAACTATGTTTCTAAGAGATCCAAGTAGTGACAAGAGCTTTTTTTAATGTGTTCTAGTTGAGCACTCCACGATAGTGAACTATCTAATCTTAAGCCAAGATATTTTTCACAAGTTTTCTGCTGTAAAGGAACATTGTCAATTTTTAAGGATTCGTGTGGAGGGATTTTTTTTATTTTTAGCTTTGAATAAAATATAGCACGTTTTGGAGATATTTATCGTTAAAAGATTATACTGAAACCACGAAAATAGAGTGCTTAAGTCTTCTTGAGCTTGGGAAATTAAATCATGAATGGACGATCCGAAATAAAACAAACAAGTATCATCCGCATATAGAGTAAGATGGCCATTTAGTTTAAGTTCTTGTATGTTATTTATATATATTAAAAAGAGCAGGGGACCTAGAATGGATCCCTGAGGTACTCCTCAAGTTATAGGTATGGCATCGCTTTGAAAATTATTATCTATTTTAACTAATTGATATCTGTTTTTTAGATAGGATTTGAACATGTTTAAGGCACTGCCAGTGATTTTGATTGTTTCCAGCTTTTTAAGTAGCAATTCATGACTAACAGTATCGAACGCTTTTTTTGAGATCGATAAAAATGCCCAGAACTATATTTTTACAATCTACATTTTGCTTAATTTTAGAAACAAGGTCGACTGTAGCCGAAAGTGTGCTACTTTTTGGCCTAAAC
Organism: Lacanobia wlatinum; assembly: GCA_947578705.1. Lineage (NCBI taxonomy): Eukaryota > Metazoa > Arthropoda > Insecta > Lepidoptera > Noctuidae > Lacanobia > Lacanobia wlatinum. The sequence continues at coordinate 5,677,361 of OX388037.1, forward strand.
CCGTATTGTCGATCTGAAATAAAGTTGAAAGAATTTAAATGTTTATATAATCGGTTGTGTAAAATTTTTTCTAATACTTTTGACAATACAGGTAACACTTAGATTGGCCTATAGTTGCCTGGGTCCGTCTTCGATCCAGCTTTGTGAATAGGAGTTACCTTCGCCATTTTCAAGGTATCGGGAAAACTACCATCGGTCAGCAGTTTGTTGAAGCATTTGCTCAAGTTGTTTGCCACTACATTATTTATGCATTTTATTGCTTTAGTACTTATACCATCTAATCCTGTACTGCAGTTAGGGTCAAGTTTTGTTATAATATTTGTAATTTCAGTGGCAGAACACGGATCAAGATTGGAAAGCACTGGAGTATTTTCGGGGGGAGTTTTTGGTAAGGCGCGTGACTGATCACCATGAAAAGATCTAGGTATCTTATTAGCTAAAAGGGGGCCTATTGTTGCAAAGTACTCGTTAAAAATTTGGCAAATTTCTTTAGGGTCTTTGGTATCCTTTGAATCGATCAATAGCTTTGAAGGAGCACAATTTAATTTTATTTTGTTGGTTGCTAAAATATTAACTAAATTCCACATTTTTTTAGGTTTGTCCATACAATCACTGAATTTTTTGTGGTAATAAGTGTCTTTTGTATCTTGCATGTTTTTAGCCACACGTTTCGAATTATAAAATATTTCATCAGCTTTCAAATTGCGTAGCTATTGTATAGGCACTCAATATTAATTTAGGGTACGCACACAAGTGCTTGTAGGATGCAATATTTTACTTTAGTTGAAATGCGACCTTTTTCTACGATTTCTTAGAGTCAATATTGGAATAGCCGCGAGCACGTCGCACTTATCAAAAACGTCTACCTGCCTACCGGGTACCTGCCTATGACCGACCCTTACGAGAATGAAGATACAAGAAAAAGAAAAGTGTTTTGGAAGTTTCTAGAAAATAGTCAAGAGAGCTGCTATCTTGGAACAACGATTTGGAAAAGGCGAAAAGATTTTCAAGCTTTGGCCACGCTAGCAAACGGACGTCTGTTTTAGGTTAACGGGAGTTAGGGTTGGTTAGGCTGGAGGCGATGTCTCTGTATAGGCTAAGTGACGCAGTGAATGCCAAATGGTGAGTTGTGTTGTTGTAACCCATAGTTTAGCCAGTGTTATTTATTAGGTTAAATATAAGTTAGATTAATTTAGTTTTAATATGTGTGGTGTGTGTGTGTGTGTTTTGGTGAACTAATGAGTGAGTGCTGTGTGTATTATCCTACCTTATAACCCTCTCTGACCTAAACGAGGTAACCGACATATGTGTTTGGTTCTAGGGAGTCGGAGAAGGCCTTCCTATAGAGTGTGCTTTAAACATAGCAACAGACTGTATACAACAATGACTCTAAACTGACTTTAGACAAACCTTAGCAAGACACTGCACTAAGACACTGCTCATGGAAGGCTGAACCGAATAATACTCGCCACAAGTTAGGGCCTGTTTGAACTATAATGTTTCCTTGCAATGTCTAAGGTTATGTCATATCAACCAAACATTAGTAGAGGTTGCCTCTCCCTATGGACTGACTGAGTGCAGGATACTTTGCACTGTTCTTGATATTTGCACACTTCTATTGGGGTAGGTTTCACCAATATGGGTTGAAGTGAATTGATAGGTCTCCTAATGGACGATAGGGATTGTATCTCGCTAAATCAGAACTGGCCCCCGAGGCCTCTCAGTGATATATAAAATTAATATTTAGCGAAATACTTATCTTAGGAAGCCTAGATGGAATGCTCGTTGCCAGACGTGGCGGCGGTTGCTGCAGTACTCTAGTGTTTCCCCAAAATGGGCAGATTATGGAAGTGTGAAGCGACGAACCCAAAATCCGCTTCCGCAGATTACAAGACTCGGTGCAAAGAATTACGCAAACGACTGACAACGCGATACGCTTGTGCTAAGTTTAAATATAATGTGTTAGTAAATAGTTGAAAGGCCGATGTAAGGGGCTAATTTATATAGCGCGTCCAGTATTTCTGGAAACATGTCTCGCTTAATGGCAGAGGCACTTCGCAGTTCTCTGCCTTAGGATTGTGTAAGACATGCTTGAGTGTAGGGAACGTGTACTGTTGTGACCGCAGCAGATTCTCTCTAGATCTATGCACGTTAGGATCGACGGCACACGTACGATGTACAGGCAGTTGTAAGACGGCCGTACATCACTGGGGTGGGTCTCCAGATTATTGTAAAGAAATTCACTATCGCGCTTTGAAATTAACTGTTTCCACACAAGCCTTACATGTCATTTTCCCTTTTGCAGTCCTCTTGTCTTCTGAGCTTCATACATTGTAAGCTCGTTAATTTTTCATAATGATTTACGTATGTTTGACGTATGTATACTAACTGTGAATTCCCAATATTAACTTCACCTTGCATCCCCTCCTTGTCCCTAGCCTCAAAGGTCGGACAAGGCAGTAGTTTTTGGGAATTCATTTCTTACTATTGGCGGGAGGGTGTCCAGTCTGGGACAAGCCCTACGGGACCACGCGGCTGGCGGAGGGTGGTCCTCCTGCCTACGAGCAGGACCTTTTTTATCAGCATTTTTATCAGCCTAGGGTATCTTAGTAACAGTCACAATGTGTTTGCTCTTGACTCTAGTCTAGGTCAGAGATGACAGCGACAAAGTTCACGATAGAAGACATTACGGTTGTAAGCGTTTGGAAACACAGAGGTAGGCAGAGAATTCCACTCCTTTGCTGTGCGCATTATAAAAGACGTTTGGAAACGCTTAGTGCGAATTGGTGGAATAGCAACAAGGTAGGAATGGTAGTTTCTTAAATAACTTCAAAATATTTGATTTTAACGACCATTGATAAAACATTTTGTAATATGGTTGACTGCGAAATCCAGAGGTTAATGGAAACGACATTTGACTAACCTGTATTAAAAAATCGTCATTCTTTACATTGATTTCATTGAATCAATCGCAATTAGGACTGAATGAAATAAATGAAATATGTTATGAATTCGTAAATATCTTCAGATGGAATAGTGAAATAAAACTAATTTGTAATACAAAAGATAACTACGGACATTTTGAAATTTAAATAGTATTGTATAGTGGCTGGACTATGTAGAAGTACATTAATATGCAAAAATGAGTCTTGCGTCAAGAATATTTCACAACACTACTACTATTGTTGCTTATATTGGTATACACAGTGCAATTTTAGTCGTCTTACAAAGGCGGCCCACTTAATATACCCGACAGAAACTACCTCTAGGCGCTTTTTTCATTAATAATTCATTAAGACAACAGGTGCAATAAAAATTAATAATGCATTTGAATTATGAAACACCCTCTTAATAATTTTTACTTATCAATACAATGTCGCCGTTTCATTCCGCGCCGTCCTTGGAACACAAGGCTCCGACTGCGCTCGCTCCTGGGTTTGGCGCTTTGGTTACGAAACCAAAAGTATTTTTTTTTTGATAATTCAAATGTTCGTAAATTTAATTCTTTTTAACCGACTTCTAAAAAAGAAGGTGGTTCTCAATTTGACAGCGTATATATATATTTCTTTTTTTTTATGTGTGTTCGCGGATAACTTCGTCGTTTATGATCCGAATTCGATTAATCTTTTTTTATATGAAAGGGTATTCTATCGAGATGGTCCCATTGCCACCACATCAGGATCTGATGATGGAAACTGAGAAATCGAGGGCAACTCTCGAAAATTGTACGCACGAATCTGGTAAAAACTTAATATTCGTGTGTATATCGGGTGATAATACAAAACAATGAAAGTTTGGATCAGACCTGATGATGGAGACGACAAAGAGTCAAGGGAACTCCACATCGGTATGTAGGAAGTATCAAGTGTTTGGGCTTATTTCATTCGTATTGACGAGACCTTTACACCGAAAGCACTTAGTAAGTTTTATTTTCATAACATAACATCACGCCGGTACGCTGTGAATAGGTACGCAGGTACTACTAAAAAGTGAAAAATAAAAATGTCGGTGTTTTTGTTTATTTCGTTTTTTGACAACGACTTCCGAAATTAAAGTTATTTTATACTTTGTAGCGTTTTGTTTTGGAAGTCGGTTACATTTTTTGTAAAAAAGTTTTTATTAATGTGTTTTAGTCATTGGACAGATGAAGTGGGCTGCCGTTGTAAAATTACTTAAATGGCACCTAGTATAAGCAACACAATTTAATGATTATTGCATTTATTAGTTATTTAGGTTTGACACACAGACAAATGGGCAGACAGTGGACCTGAGTTGGACTCCATCTGTTGCAACCTTGAAGCGCACCATAGCACTGTGGTTGTTTTTAATCCTTATTTTTTTTTTTGCTTACTACCTATGTGTGATATATACACCTTATTTCGGATAATATACGTAAGCTTCGACTGGATGTTCGGAACATGAAAATTAGCATTTTTCACTATGTAAACATTAATCAATTCTTATTTTTTATTAATTTTAGTACAAACCAAATACCTTGACGTAAATCACCCGATATGCAAGCCTCTTTATCCGAATTGGCAACGTCGTAAATGAAATGCAAATAGTATTTGATAGATTTTTCATTTTAATTGCACTAAGCGGCAACATAGCCTACATTAAGACCCTTAAATACTGCATAGCTCAATTAAATTTTACTATATTAAATGAAATTACAAATATCTTTCTAACGAAGTCTTTTTAAGTACTACTTCCTGAGTTAGATTTGATTTTTTAAAGATATTGAAGAGTTTGCTAAAGTTTATGAATAATTTGGGATAATTTTCGAAATTTACGCGGAGGAAACCGCTGGTATAAGCTAGTAGCCATATTAATCTTACTCATGATTCCAAAATTTATTGAACGAAGTGTTTATTAACTTTCAGTTGACTCACACTCATCATACGATTAATTTTGGTATTGTAAGAATTTAAAATTCAATTGTTTTGTAACCTTGGATGGAAATTTGAATACTGTTGCAATGACCCTGTATTGTTTGAAGTTGTTTTTTTTTTGTTTTTAATAAAGTCATTGTTGTAATTACCTTTCAAGATTCCGTTGACAATTAATACCGAAGAAAATATGGACGGACTGTGTGAAGACTAATAAGAGTAAGGGAAATCAGTGATAGCGTGGCGGCTGATGGGAACACCCAAATACTCCGAAATATTTTATTCCGAATTTCGATATCCAGATTTTCAAAAATCCGAATTTCATAACTCCTAAGAATTATAATATCTTTTATCATAAATCACGAAACTTATTTGACCAAAAGTCGTAAATGCGATTTGGTTCTTTTCCAATTTTCATGCGTCCGAAGAATCAAATGCTCGATGGGGTTTCGGTTCGAAAAACGGCATTCCGATTTTCAATACTTCGAATAAACTACTAAAATTAAGATTTTGATTTGATGATTGAACCTAATTCAATCAGTATAATATTCAGTTATAATAATATCTAACTATATTTTAACTATTTTCAAATTAACGACGGGTAAAAGACCTACTGTTTAATATACCTAACCATTATTTTTTAGCATTTTGAACCTTAAATTAAAATGTTGTCGTAAACAGTCAATAAGTTTTGCTACAAAAGTGACAGAAACGAATCGCTGTAAAACCAAATCCACGTAGTTTTGTCTACCCTACCCCTAGAGTGTAATTTAAGCCCGCGTAGGCGCAAAGCGGCGAGGCCGCCCGCGATCTGAAGAGCAGGTGTTATAACGCCCGCCCGCCGCCACGGCTGAAGCCGGCCAGCAAATCGAAGCTGCAGTGGTAAGCGTTAAAACCATCTGCGACGATAAGTTCGCGGGGGACCGCCGGAGCCCCGTAGCGCCAGAGCCGTGACAGAAACCATGCCTGCTGCATGTTGAATTTTTGCTTGCATACTGCATGCTTGCTTGCTTGCATGCTCATCATCATTAGGGTCATTAGTTTTTAAATTCTATCTCCTCATACTAAACACAATAATAATATACTTTGTTCTGACGAGCAATTGTGTTTATTTCTCTTGCTGTTCAGTTTTATAAGGCGTTTTTTATTACGGAAATCTGATTAATGGGTATTTTAATAATCGGAATTCGTATTTTTGATGTTTCGTATTATCATTAAGTCGGAATGAACAACACAAATTCGATAAGGGTACACTACATTAATACGAAAAACTTTATTCCGACAGTCACAAATACGAATTTAAAAATACCGATTTTCATAATACCGAATGGTTCAAAATTCCTAATATAACAACTCCGATTTATCATTAATCCTTTTTTTATAATTCCAACATATCAGTTTTCCTAATGTTTATAGTTTCTATTCTTAAAATACCGAGTTTCAATAGGTCGAATAACAAAAAGTCCGACTTAATGTTAATTCGAAAGATCAAAAATACGAATTCCGATTACTAAAATACCTATTAATCAGAATTCCGAAAAAAAAAACGCTTTGTAAAACTGAATAGCAAGACAAATAAACACAATTGCTCGTCAGAACAAAGTTTATTATAATTGTGTTTAGTATGAGGAGGTAGACTTAAAAAAATCTTATGACAGATGCAAGCTGCATGCAAGCAAGCACGCAAGCAAGCATGTCGGCAAGCATGCAAGCAAGCATGAATTATGCAAGCAAGCATGCAGTATGCAGCAGTCATGGTTTCTGTCACGGCTCCGGCGCTGCGGGGCTCCGGCGGTCCCCCGCGAACTTATCGTCGCAGATGGTTTTAACGCCCACCGCCGCGGCTGAGGTTGGCCGGCGAAGCCGGCCAGCAAGCTGAATCTGGCGGGCGTCATAACACCTGCTCCTCAGCTCGTGGGCCACCTCGCCCCTCCACGCCTACGCGGGCTTAAATCTCACTCTAGGGGTGGGGCAGACAAGACTACGAGGAGTCAGTTTTACAGCGATTCGTTTCTGTCACTTACTTTTGTAGCAAAACTTATTGACTGTTTAAAACAATATTTTAATTTCAAAATTCTAAAAAAAATATTCGTGAGGTATATTAAACAGTAGGATTTTAGACCGTAGTTATTTCAAAAATAGTTAAAATGTCTTTGGATATCATAAAATGTAACTAACTGAATATTATACTGATAAAACCTTAAACAAAATCTTAATTTTAGCAGTTTATTCGAAGTATTGAAAATCGGAATATCGTTTTTCGGACCGAAAACCCATCGAGAATTTAATTCTTCGGACGCATGAAAATCGGAAAACAAACAAATCGCATTTATGACTTTCGATCAAATAAGTTTCGTGATTTATAATAATAGATATTATAATTCTTAGATATTATGAAATTCGGACATTTGAAAATCGGAATATCGAAATTCGGAATAAAATATTTCGGAGTATTTGGGTGTTCCCATCCGATAAACGTATTTTATTGAAATTCCTCACAGAAAACTTTAAGAAGTAAACCACTCCACGAGTATTAAAAAAAGCAGCATCGCATAAAAATTGGGTTAATCATAATTGATCCCCGAGACCCGAAGGTAGGTAAATAATGCGTAAAATTAACCCCTGGCTAATTACGTGGCGTCGGAAAGCATTGCATAGATCTAGAATTTAACAGGAATGGACTTATAAAGAGGTTCATTTTAGTTCTCGGAGTATTGTTTCACTTATTTATAAGAAACTATCGCATTCGTAGTGTATTCGCATACACAATCTGAGAAATGTAGGGAAATTGATCAAGTCAATCAATAATTTCGTATTTTTAGGGTTCCGTACCTCAAAAGGAAAAAACACAATCCTTATAAGATCACTTTGTTGTCCTTCCGTCTGTCTATCAAGACCCGTTCCTCGAGAACGCGTGGAAATATCGAGATGAAATTAAAACCATATATTCAAATCTACGGTCCCTTGAAGATGTGAAAAAAATCAAAGTTCTAAGTTAACGTGAAAAAAAGATACGGCCGTTTATGCCACAAAACACATATATTTCGACATTCTCAGGGGAACCTAAATGGTATTTCCCGTTGACCTAGAACTATGAAAGGCAATATATACCGTCTAACTACAAGTATAGGAAAAAGTCTGAAAACTGTAATTGTAATTTGTACCTACAAATTTGTACGGAAACCTCGTTGTCCAAAACTCAAACTCACTAGGAAATGGTGTTATAAAAAAAATACCCGCCGAATTGAGAACCTCCTCCTTTTTTGGAAGTCGGTTCAAAATTAATTTGCTACATATAATTTAGTTGTTTTTTGAGAAGGCTCTTTTATGTTCTTCTATTTTTTTTTTTGTAATGAGCGATTTTCAAGTATGTAAATTAATCAGTAAATACTTAAAAAATATAACCAAAAATAATTCTTTTTTTTTACTATTGATAGGCACGCGTTTGACCACTATCTCACCTGATGGTAAGCGTTGATGTGGTCGAATATGGAGCACGCTTGCCTAGAAGTAACCTATTCACTCTAAAACCCCAAAAAACATCTTGATGTATCGAGACAGGTAGATTCTTCCACATCTGTATCAATCACTTCAATGAACAAAAAAGTTTTAAAATGCGAGTCAGACTCGCGCATGAAGGGTTCCCCACCATCGTGCAACATTTTTTAGTATCTCTTGCTATAGCGGTAGGTAACAGAAATACACAATTTGTGAAAATTTCAACTGTCTACCCATTACGGTTCATGAGATACAGCCCGCTGACAGACAGACGGACGGGCGGACAGACGGACAGTGGAGGCTTAGTAATAGAGTTCCATTGGATTCCCATCAGGTACGGATACCTAAAAAGCAATTCACAAATTTTAACTCGTCATCGTCGCATTAGACAGCGTCAAAGCCACGGGAACCTGAACACTGGCTCACAACTCCATTCTCTTTTAACAGGAATACAACAATGCGAACGGGATGGTGGTATTAAATCCCTTGACGAACTATTTTACGAGCTTTTTTACCACTATGTATGTTGGCTGCGCACCGCATGCTATAAGCCTTCCTTTGAGCGAATTTTGGCGCTGTCAAAGCCAAATGGTTGCAAAAGAGTTTTCTTTATTTTTTTACTGTTCGTGTTCAGCATGCATGTACACTTATTTTTTTAGACTGTCTGTGTCCAGCATTCATGTATGATACCGCAGCTTAGCCCTTGCCTATCATTGATTTTCATATTGGAATTTCTTTTATGGCGTTTGAATTATTAATTTATACGAGTACAAATACAAATTTGCCATCAGTTATACCAATCACAGCAAAACTTTTGTACACAAATTCGTTTTAAAGTCTCTAACCACGAAAAAGAGGTCTGAAGTTACATCCAGCCGCTTTATATGAATATTACAAACTCTTACTAATTACTTACAGTTCTATCAGGCATTTTGCAATTTGTTTAGCCGCTTCATTTCAGTGGCCTTCTTTTTGAGAAATTTAGTTTTTTTTGCTCGGTGGCGCAAAGTGGACTTAATAATATTTTGTCACAGTTGGTGTTACTTCCTGAACGCGCGTAGCAGGAATTGTGAAAATAGACCTAGCCAAACCTATACTCATGTAGATGATTCTAGACTGGAATGATTATTTAATAATGATGAGGATTTCTCCCAACTGTGAATTCCATGCCATTACATAACTCGTTTGTAACAGTTATGAAAAGGCTACGATCCTTCGATGTTTTTGTATATTAAAACTGTCGTAAAAGATGGGGTTCATCATCATCATCATTTCAGCCGAGAGTCGTCCACTGCTGGACATAGGCCTCCGGTAACAACCGGTCCTGTGCGTTTCTCATCCATCGGTTACCCGCAACCTTCACCAGGTCATTGGTCTACCTTGTGGGAGGCTTTCCAGCGCTGCGTCTTCCGGTCGCCACATTTCCAAAGATGGGGTTAGGCAAAAGAAAATGATCTTCTCGTCAAGTGAATCAAATAATGATTCGTGGATATCATGTCATGTCATTATTTCATATTACATATTAATCGCTTCGTTGTCCTAGCATACACTGAAATTTTAATCTCTTTTACAGACCGGATACAAAAAAAGATGTCACAGCGATAAATCTAAACGAAATACTTTCCCACATCTTTTATATCTTGACAAAGTTATCTTGTAACTCATTTCGCTAAAATTACAATGTTTAGGGAAAATATATCACAAAAATAACCCTGAACCTTAGATACAACAAGAGAAATACAATAGATTTCTTCCGCCATTTTCTCGAATAAGAATGTATAAGATAGGATGTATTAGGACGCATATTCGGATTCTTTGGTGTCCCGTATAAAAGGGATATGAGCGTTCTGGACCATTACGTCTGTAATACGTACCTGAGATGGCTTCATATAATATTTTTAGGACTTGAGCTTGAGCCAGACTTTGCACGTTATGCTTTGAAATCATTAAAAGAGTTAAGGACCTACTAAAGTGACAGGATTTAGTAGTGAGTGTGTATTTTTTCTGATAAAAAATCAGCATTGCCAACTAACGTTTTACTTTTTTTAATTAGCATGGGTTTGCTCTTGACTCTAGTTTATATTTTTGTGTAGGTAGAAATATGTTTTTGTGTCTACAATTTTTACTTCTTCTTTTTTCTTCCTCCTGCCACTAGAGATCATTTGCAGTTAGTAGATTTGCATCTTTTATGTATTATCATATAATCAAAAAATAAAATAGGTACAGGAAAATAAGGGTCAATGTCAGTTTTGTTTAATATTGAATTAACAATGCCATCTAGTAGAAAATTCATAAAGCTTTCAGGCTAGAAATCAATTAAACGCTAAAAGAGATCAATACATGTGTAAACGTAAAACTCAAAAATTGTTTGTATGGCTGTGGGAAAAACAGACCATGAAAAGATCATTGTTACTTTACCTTAACTGACTTTTTCTTTTTAGTTTTTTTACAAATTTTAACAAAAATTAAATAATAGTCACCATCTTCCTGTCCTTATCTTATGTTACTTGGGGTCGGCGCAACACGTGTATTTCTTCCTCTCTGCTCTATCAGCCGTCAAACTAACTCCCTTTTATTTTATATAAACTCCTCACACAATCCATGCATCTTTTCTTTGAAATTAAATAATAGTTAATTATTTAAATTTATTAAAATAAAATCCAATAAACAAAATTTTTCCTTCAATTACAATTAATATAAAATAAGTAAAAAGGATCATCGTCAAGTGTCATTGATCCGTCTTAATTTTAATATTAATTAAAAAAATATATTTCATGTTATTTCTCCTAAATCAAATGAAGTGATAGGCACAAACTGTTTTTTAAAGTTAGGTATTCAAGTTTTTTAATTTTCTCGAAAATAAAACATTATGACTATGACCCTTGTGTACCTACCAGTGAGACTCACAGTGTTAGAAGAGTAAATAAACTTAAAACTATGTTACTAATACATAACAATATTTACACAAAAACAAAAATATTCCTGTTCAGCATACCGACCGAGAACGCATTCACATTTTTATTTTTTTACTTTCTTAAAAAGAACGAACGGCTAGCGAAATTGATACTACTGTATTTTAAAACGAAAAATTTGTAGATTTTTTGTTCAAATTGTATCTATTTTTAAAGCATTGATAAAAATATAAAAGGGAGGATTGTAAACGGATTTTTTCATTCCATTTGTTATCGCCTGAGTTTTTCTGTAACGATGTCATTGTTTGTTGGATGAAATACAGAATTTATTTTTATTTACGTAGATTGAATTTGATGCTTAGTGCAATATAATTAGCTATTTTCTTATAGAATACGTTACTGTTTTAAAGATTAAACGGAAAATTTTAAAACAGTTACTTCGACTCTTAAAAGAAAACACTTCTAAGGATCACCCAAAAATGATACCTAACACAAAACGACGATCGAACTTCACTGCACAATAATTATTAATCGAATGATCGCAAGAGTTTGCTGAGCGGTAGATCCTGAATTCTATTCACAACCTGGAAAGGCTAAAATGAAATTAAAAAGTGAGAGCAGATAAAAAATGTCTTATTTGGGATTTCCATCGGCACTTATACATAACTACGAAAAAACGTTATAACAAAAATATGCAGTACCAACGCGTTTATCTACCCTTTTGAGGTTTCTGCCGAGTACAAATCAACAGAAATACTGCTAGTACCTACTGCAGTATACCAAATCACAAGATAGCTTTCAAGTTCCTGCGTTAATTTGATTCAGAAGTTACACCTAATAGCCTAAGTTGAAGCAAGGATTTTGATCGAAATGTAGTTAAAAAGTTTTGAATCCAGTTCAGTTAAACTAGTACGGTAAATTAATTTCTAATACAGGCACTTTAACTTTGAACGAGTAGTTTACTGGAGTGTTGGTTATATGTCATGGGAAGCCTAGGGGGATTTTGTGGATGAAACACCATGATCGGATTTGTAAGTATCTTCATCAATACTGCTGGGAAGTAGGTTTAGTTTTTGTACCATCATCATCATATCAGCCGACATACGTCCACTGCTGGACAAAGGTCTCCCCCAAGTGTCGCCACAACAACCGATCTTACCCGTGACACTACCCAGGTCATCGATCCACCTTATGGGAGGCCTTTCGACGCTGCGTCTTGCAATACGTAGTCGCCACTCCAGAACAGATCCACTCCAGAACTTTTCGGCCCATCGATCATCTATTCTACGATCAATGTGCCCTGCCCATTGCCACTTCAGTTTGGCTATTCTTCCAGCTATGTCGGTAAACTTGGTTCTCTTGCTTCAATGTTTGTAAAGTATCCATTAGAAATAATTTATATTGTGATTATTATATTCCATGATTTCGTGATTTGCTGGCGCCTATCAACTTCAAACATCGATATAAAGCACTTTTTTTACTATTGATAGGCACGCGTTTGACGACTATCTCACCTGTTGGTAAGCGATGATGTGGTCGAAGATGGAGCACGCTTGCCTAGAAGTAACCTATTCACTCTTGACTTAAAGATTCGCAGGTTGTAGCTATTAGGAAACACAGACTCCTGCAGAGAATTTCACTTCGTTCTTCCATTTTGTTTGTAATTGACCTGTCATGCAAATTTACCTGAAGAATAAGGAGGGCTTTGGTTTCTTAAATGAAGTTGCCATAAGACAATGGCCCTCCAAAAGTACGTTGAGTTGATGAAATCGGGCAACACATTGCTGAGGGGCGCATGGGACCAGGCATAGCAGGTTAAAAGGGGTAGCCGCCCACTGTACAAAAAGTAATTAGTAAAATACAGTTCACAGAAAAAGAAGTTCTTTTGAGGCTACTGAAATTGGACTCTTCAAAAGGTCCCGGCCCTGATTGCATCCCTACCATTTTTATAAAACGATGCTGCAACACACTGGCCTCTCCTTTATGCGTTATCTTTAATCGCTCATTGGCTGATGGCGTTTTTCCTGAGGTATGGAAACAGGCAAAAATTCTTCCTATCTATAAAAAAGATGATCCAGCAGACGTAAAGAACTATCGACCAATTTCAATACTGTCGTGTTTTCCTAAAACATTTGAATCGCTTATCTGTCCCATTATCACACATCACTTCGACTCGAACATTTCACCTTGCCAACATGGTTTCAAAACAGGTCGTTCAGTGGAAAGCAATCTGATTTAGTTTGTGTCCGACATATCTGAATCCCTGGACAAACGACTAGAGGTAGATGCAGTGTACTTCAGCAGCGCCTTCGATAAGGTGAGTCACTCACTACTTTTGGCAAAACTTGCAGCCAACGGCGTGCACGGATCACTTCTGAGGTGGTTTACATCTTACCTACAACAACGGTTACAGACTGTTGTTTTAAATGGCTACACATCACAACCATATTTTTCTATAACGGGAGTACCGCAAGGATCCCATCTGGCACCAATTTTATTCTCGCTGTTCATTAATGATTTAGCACTTCAAATAAAAAACTGCAAGTTTTTAATTTTCGCTGATGATTTAAAAATTCATAAGACTATTAAGTCATCAGACGACTCGGTTGCGATTCAAAGTGACTTGGATCGAATACAAGATTGGTGCAATAAAAACGGCATGACTCTAAACGTCAAAAAGTGTTTCCACATAAAGAAAGAAAGAAAAGAAAGAAAAAGCGTTTATTTGCGCCAAGCATGACGCATACCAAAAAAATTAAAATTAAATAAAACAAAATTAAATTAATAAAAATAATAAATTCAATAATAATAAAAAAAAAAATAAAAAAAAAAATAAAAGAAAAAAAAAAAAAAAAAAAAATTATATATATAATTTTATTAATTTAATTAAATTCTTAAAGAAGAAACAAGCTAGTGTAACATCATATAAAATCAATAGCGTACCACTAACTAAGGTTGATGAAATTCGTGATCTTGGAGTGATTATGGATAAAAAACTAACATTCAAGCAACATGTAGACAGTCCGTTAAGAAAGCTGCCCAATTGTTAGGTTTTCTTAAACGTAATACGCGAGAATTTAAGTCCCCTAAAACTAAAATGGTCCTATACAATGTTTTAGTGCGTAGCAGGCTGGAATATGCCAGTGTTGCCTGGGACCCCTTCTACGCAATACATTCTCAGCGTCTGGAGAGCATACAACGTGCTTTCACCAAACACTTCGCATCATCCCCTGGCCTATCCCATCAACAGCGGTTGAGCTTCTTTAAAATGACCCCACTACGGCAACGGAGAATAATGCATAGCCTTATGTTCCTTCACAAACTCGTGAATGTTCGCATAGATTGTAGTGAGCTACTGTCGCGCATTTTGTTGAGGGTTCCGCCTAGAATTCCGCGCTTTCCCATAACTACAATATTACAGCGCCCTACTACCTCTACAAACATAGGTCTCAACTTACCACTCATTAAGATGTGTGACAATCTTAACTCATTTAATAAGTCTGTACCCAAAGCGGATATATTTAATGACCCTAAGGTGAAATTGAAATCAAGAGTCTTGGCCTCCCTACTTACCAATGAAGCGTGACTACGTTTCTTATCCCGTTTACGTAAAATGATTCTTCATTAGAATTGTAGATGAGGAATCATTGTACGTAAACAATTATTAATCAATAGTGCAAATCCACTTTAATTTACTCTGTTTCTTTTTTTTGCTTTTTATTATTATTGTTGTATCTTTTAAGTACCTAACTTTCCTTTATTTTGTCAATAGACTTTACACCTAAACTTAAGTTAGCAACTAAGCGGTAATCTGCCGTCTTTATTGTCAATGATGTGTTTACCTGTAATTGGCATATATGTATATTAGAACGTTACCGTACGATCTACCATTTGTATATTTTATATGTATGTGCTGTAGGTGAACCTTAATAAATAAACTGTGGGTGATTCTGTGTTGAAATGATGATGAAGCTTTTTGAAATCAAGTTAATGTAAGCGACATTAACTTGACTCAAAGCTTTCTAAAAAAGGAAGAAAGTGAACGCGCAGTGCTCTAGGCTGTAAACGACCAAGGTGTAACCAGGAAAACACTTTTCCTAACGATGGTTAACGCCTTTGATTGTTTAATAATATTGTGTAATATCTTAAAAAGCTATGCAAGAAACAAAGAAAACACACATGCTTAAAATCAACAAAGGTGTGAAACAAGCCAAGTTTTTCATTCTTCCAGCTGCATGCAAATGGTTAGGCGCATCACTTATGCATGCTCTAGTTTAAGAAGCATCGTCCGTGCCAAACATGCAGAGATCTCGTGCCACTTAGATCTATGAAAAGTTGATGTAAATTCTTACGAACATGCTTAGCGTTGGCCGAAGAAATATGACTGTAGGATTTACTTCATTATTTTATAGGTATTGTTTTGGGAAGATCTCGTTTCTTTTTGTTTGCTTCTTTTTAGTTTTGAGAAACATCCTTAAGAACTTGAAATTTTCAAACTGTACTAACAATAAAATTTACAAATGCTTTCAAAAATGAAAACAGTAAGTTTTAATCGGGCATCAAGTGTTCGTTCATATTGCTGTCAATGGCAAAAGTGCCCATAATGCCGGTAACATGGTTATGTTACCGGCATTATTATTTACCATCTAAAATTTACCATCAAAGAATCACTATTGCCATTCAACGATCGATTCTATGGCAGAGAAAATGTCAAGTTCTGTTTAATGTTTCATTGGCGCCATTTGTGATTCAGTTTAATTATTTTTCCATGATTATAAGCCCTCATCTCAGTATTAACTTATATCCTGCTCCCAACATATTGTTTCAGCTATCTACATTATTATATTTGTGCCAACATCATTACAATCAAGATCGTCACAGCGTTTCTGTTATCACTGAAACTGTTATTCTCCTTCTTAAATACTCATTCATACAATTTTATTCTTTCTTTAATATATGGCACAGCAAACAATTTACTGTACAACTGTAGACGAAGCATGCTTTTAAGAGCGCTCATAATACAACTCGGGACGCTGCACTTACTGCCTGACACACATATTGCAAGAACTCTTACTCGGAGCAGTTAGCGGGAGTACTTAGCTTTGTGCATTAATTGTCGTGTTTTGGGTGAGTTTTTTGACGTGTATTATGGTTTACGAGTTGCGAATGCCAAGTTGGAGTCAATAACTTCGCTTTTTAGGTTTACGCCAACCTATTACTCAGACTTCGTTGTCCGTTGGCTTGGCTGTATTTCAAGAACCATAACAGGTAGACAGTTTACTGTTCACAGAGAGAGTGTGTATTTCTGTTGCTGCTGTAACAACAAATAATAAAAATTAAATTAAATTCATGAGGGCTCCCATGCAAGTAACGTGTTTTTTTCCCTTCGTGTGAGAGTCCAACTCGCACTTGGCGGGTATTTTTGAGCTTAAAAAGAATCATGTCTTTAGTTTCGCTTTAAAACATTATGGACACATATTATCAGATGGTGAAAAAAATGGGCCATAATCCACCACGCGAGCCTAGAGAGGTTAGGTGTATGTACACCTAACCACTTTGTCCAAAATTTTTGAAAAATACATTTACAAAGAACTGTACTCATACTTCGAATAGAAAAATATCTTTAGTAAGGAACAAAAGGGGTTTAGACAAAACAAGTCCACCAGTATGGCCATTTATGACTTTTTATATACCATAATGACGAATATGGACAGGAGAATCCCTGTATGTGCGATATGCTGCGATATGACGCAGGCTTTTGACTACGTTGACCATAGCATATTGTTACAGAAATTAGAAGCTTACGGCATACGGGGAAACATACTAAATCTTATTCAGTCATACCTTACAAATAGAAAACAATACACAGAGATTGAGAGAATTAATATGAACACAAAAAGAGAGGAAATTTATGTATCAAGCGAACGCACACCAACATACGGTGTGCCCCAAGGCAGCGTACTCGGATCTTTATTCTTCATAATATACATCAATGACCTGCCTAGTTCTATTGACCACCACATGACTCTCTTTGCCGATGATAGCACTTTGACTGTAGCATGTAAAAATAAACACGCATATGAAAGTGACATAAATGGATCTTTGACAACAATCATATCATGGTTAAATAGGAACAACCCTAAAATAAATCTAGACAAGACAACTGTTATGTATTTTAGACAACGGACCCAAGCTATACTTGACCTTAAAGCAATATACAAGGACACAGTACTTCATAAAGTCGACGCCATAAAATTTCTAGGAATTATGATTGACTCTAAATTGAACTGGAAGCCACACATCGAATACTTATGTAAATGGCTGAGCTCTTCTGCTTACGCCTTATATAAACTGGCCCCAGAGCTAAACAAAGATGCCTTAGTAACAGCTTATCATGGTCTAGTAGCATCGCTATTGCGTTACGGTATTATATTTTGGGGGAATTCCACAGATGAAGAACTAGCGTTAAAGGCTCAAAAGAGATGCAGTCGTGCAATGTTTAATTTGGACCGACAGCTGTAGCAGCTGCCTTTGTTTAAAAACCAGAAATTATTAACTCTACCATCCATGTATATTTTTAAAATTGCGACATTTGTGAGAATGAATCTATGTCTATTCCCAAGACTAGCTGACACCTAACCCCGGAACAGGCGTGATAATAATCAACTGTGTTTACATACGTCGATGACTGTATTAATGGGAAAAAGCGTTTTCTGTATGGCTCCTTAAATTTACAACAAAATACCACAGTCCTATAAAGCATTGCCGGTAAATTTGTTTAAAAAAAAGATGCGAGATTTATTAACAGACAAGTGTTGCTATCACATACATGAATTTTTGAATGACATGATTTGACATATTTTAATTAATTAATTTGTGTAACATTTTATGACTAATGTATTTTACTGACATCAATATTGTTTGACATCTTCTTTTATCCTGATTTTTTTGTGACATTTTATGATTACTTTTTATTTCTATTTAACTGACTTGCCTATCAATGCAATTTGACATTTCTATTTTCTTTTTGTTCTAGATATTATTATTTTCTTTTTCTCTTGTAATTTTTTATAAATTTGTACGCCTTTTGGGTGAAACATGTACGGACGAAGTTTAATATTGTGACATGCTTACGAAGTTTAATATACACATGTTTTTGACAAATAAAATTATCTTTATATTTATCTAACATGGGAAAAGCTAGGTAGGCAGATTGTGAATGTTCATAATCTGTCTACCTATTCTTTTCCCAATTACAATAGGGTCGGCTTCCAGTCAAACTGGATTCAGGTATGCAGCAAGTATTTTACGTGGAGCGGCTGCCTTCTAAACTTCCACAACCCATTAGACTGCCTGTCCATATGCGCGGAGTTAGGCAGCGGAGCGGAGAAACGGAGAAATATTAACCAATCATGTCAGTCAAAATTTTAGTGGTAAAACGCGTGCCTATCAATAGTAAAAAAAAAACATTCGTTAAAATTTATCCGTTTCTCCGTTTCTCCGCTCCGCTGCCTCGCTCCGATGTAATGGACAGGCACCCTTACAGCTGAGCGATGCAGCGGAGCGGGCACCCTTAACTTGGTACTTCGTGGAAAGACTGGTGCCAGATTTTCTGACTTCTGTCAATCCGTAACGACTGCCAAAGATCTACGGAGCACGGAGGAGTGTCGGTATCTTGGCAAGCGTTGCTTACCCTTGAAGATCGACCCGTCCGGCTTTTTCTTATTTAGTCACGAGCTACTCTGTATATTCACAATCGTGTCTCTGAATATTTGGTTCTAGGACATACTGATTTCCTCACGACGATTAAATTATTTATTGTTGTAAGAGCATTAGTGGTAAGATAAACATAATGGCTGTTTTGATTTGCAAGCACTATATAGATTTTATTATACTTCAGGCTTCGTCCTCGAGATTAGCATTTTATACACATGTAGTAACGCCTAGTACACACCATTCCACACTATTTTGAGAATATTTTTTTTTTTGTGGGTAGATTACTTAGTCTACTTGATTCCTGCACCCGCAATCCGTGTCATTCGCTTTTTAGTGCTGCGCCGTTCCACACTCGCTCGCGATTACAATTACTTATTTAAAAAGTTAGTGTCTAGTGTTGCTGTTATAATAATGCCTAAAAGAAAAGGTAATGATTGTGGTCTTATAAAACTTAAAATTAGAAGATTACGAAGAAAATTACGACGCAAATGGCGTCGATCGCGTGATTTATATTACTCGGATGACTCACAGCGATCGTCAACAACAAGTTTGTGCCGCCGTTCTCCGTTAGACAATCAAGGTATGGTTTATTATTGTACCCTAATATTAATCAGTATTTGACCTACATAATAATGGTTTTTCAATTTTATTGCATAACTATCTACATCTGTTATTCAAATGTAGTGTATGAGATTACATGACTTGTTTACGTTATTTAACATTGTATATACCTACCAATAATAATGTAGGTACATACTTTTTTCTACTCGATAAATTAGTGTTACGGACAGTACAGTGGGACTGTCTTTTCACTAATACGAGCCTGACAAAATAAGATTTAATTATTCTTTAGGAAATAATAGTTTGCGGACAGTACTTGCTTGCATTGGGACTGTTTCTTACACTTAAGGCCGTATCTTTGAAATAAATGATAGCTCGAAAGCACCGATTTCATCTCCTGGCACCGCGCAGTCCCCGCATGCTTCCATGTGCAAAGTCCGAAATATCGAACCTAGCGCCACAACATGAAATTAATTTAAACCGCCAACTGATTCAGTGTTGCTCGCACGCAAACTTCATAAACTTCTTCTGTCAAAATATTAACACAAATCAGCACTCTTATAAACAGTGATTTTAGACGTAGATAAAATACAATTTAATAAAATATCGAGCGACGAAAAATATTGATTTGTTTTAATACTAATTTTTTACAGTCGTTGGTATTTTATTTCATTTTATTTTTTTTTATTTTATTTATTTATATCATGTTTTGTATGGCCCCAAATTATTTTGAAAACTACTAATTCAGTTGACTATTTAAGAATATGGCCATAATTGTGCGATAGAGATAGTACTAGAGACTTTTAAGCATACGGAAGGTATGGAGTAGACCAGTTGTATAAAAGTTATATTTTAATCGTAATTGAAATATGTACACAAGTTATGAAAACGAATGAAAAGATAAGTAGGCGATTTGTTTTTTTTTCGCGTGGCTTTACTCACGTAGCCTTTTCCATAGAAACCGTGCATTTTCCGGAGATTGTTTTGTATCAGTGAAAAATAAATCGAACGTCCTGTAAACATCGAGCTCCTAGGCATGGAGTTGACATTTAGTCTCAACTTCGGCGCCACCATCGTGTACAAAGCCCAAACCGCTGCCAAAAAGCTGGGCATCCTAAATAGGGTGAAGCGATACTTCAGGTCTGGACAGCTTTTAACCCTATATAAAGCGCAAGTCCGATCCTGCATGGAGTATTGTAGCCACCTTTGGGATGGCTCAGCTAAGTATCAGCTTGCCGCGCTTGACTCGGTGGAACGCAGAGCTAAGAGGCTCATCGGTGACGTAAAACTGGTGGATGCCAAGCTGCATAGCTTGGCTCATCGCCGTAAGGTGCCTGCTTGTCGGTCTTCTACAGATTGTACTTCGGTGAGTGTGCCCAAGAACTCCACGACCTCATCCCACCCCTTCTACTATCGGACATCCAGACGCACTGCATCTTACCATCCCTACCTTGTTGCTGTTACACCAACTTGCACTAAGCGTTTCCAAACGTCTTTTATAATGCGCACAGCAAAGGAGTGGAACTCTCTGCCTGCGTCCGTGTTTCCAAACGCTTACAACCCTAATCTCTTCAAAGTTAGAGTGAACAGGCTCCTTCTGGGTAAGCTCGCTCCATCGTAGACTTTGTCTCAGTCATCTCTGACCTAGACTAGAGTCAATAGCAAACCCATCACAAATAAAAAAAACATATATTTTTAACTCTTTATCATATTAGTTGAGTTCAATACCTAGTTAACCAGTCATCATCATCATCATCATATCAGCCGAAAGACGTCCACTACTGGACATAGTTAATCAGTATTAGACCCTAAATGCCGTATGGTGCCGTAAAAGAATAATACCATCGCATCACTTCCCATGGGTGTCGTAAGAGGCGACTAAGGGACTCGCCAGAGAATAGGCAGCAGCGTTCTCTGTAAAACTCAACCATACACTGCGATCGCCAACCCGCCTGCCAAGCGTGGCGATTATGGCAACCCCCCTCCCCTTTTGGGGGAGGCCTATGTCCATCAGTGGACGTCTTTCGGTTGATATGAGACCCTAAATGTGATGCAACCAATGCACCTTTTCAGTACAGTTCCATGGGAAGTATACATGAGCACCGCTGCTATTATATGCGGCATTCCAAATCCGGGGCTGTAGGATAACCCTGGTTCCATCCTCAAAAGATAATTTATTTAGGGATACTATAGAAACCATGGGAAAATAAAAAAATCCTACCAAAAGAAAAGATTCAGGACATCATTACAAAGATAGATCAGGCTATCAGGATAAATCAGGCGAACAAGAGCGGTTACCTTTAAAGGAGTTGCAGAAAATAGTGGGACTTATAAATTTTGCCAGTTTTGTTGTCCCTCGGGGTCGGCTCAATCATCGACAGTTACTAATGTTCGTAAATTCGCTGCCAGTCCTGCCATCAAAGACCTACCCACTACCACAAGGTGTCTTAGAGGAACTAAACTGGTGGGCCCAAAATTGTCATAGGTCAACACCCCTTCAGTACCCTCCTCCAATCTACACTAAAAACCTACGAAGTAGCCTGGAAGCGCTGGACGTCGTGGTGCCGTAATAAAAACCTTGACTTAATGAATCCCACTGGTTCACAATTAGCGCAGTTTTTATGTTATTTATATTTAGTTGATAAGTTGTCGTATAATTCAATACTTTTACATAAATCGGTAATTTCTACAGTATGTAACGCTGAAACTTCAAGTCAGTTAAGTTCACATGTTCTAGTAAGACATGTTTTAAAATCTATTGCACTTAAAAATCCAAAGATCACAAAGCCTCCAGTTTGGAATATTGATAAATTAATTTCATTTTTGACTAATTACACAATTAATTCAAACATCACGTCATACTGGAATTTTGTTGTTGCTTTGCTCTGGTAGGCGAATACACGATCTAACTCTACTTAATATCGATCCTAATCATTGCATAAGATCTGATAGCAGTATAATATTTTGGCCTCGGTTTGGCTCCAAAACTGACAGCACTAATTATAGGCAATCCGGCTGGAAATTGCTTTTAAATACCGATAGCTCTAACCTTAACTCTATATACAGGAAAGAAAAAACTATACATTATAGGCATTATTAAACGACAGACGTAAAGCGGCAAAATCAACTAATTTATTTATTACGATTAGAGGTGTGGCTAAACCTGCTTCACGTACAGCCATTGCAGGATGGGCAAAGACCCTGTTTCGGGAAGCTGGCATTGCAGCCACACCAGGTAGCACCCGGTCTGCTGTAGCCTCCAAAAGCTGGTTTCAAAATTATCCTCTCGACGAAATCTTGGCACGTGGAAATTGGCGTTCAGCTAATACATTCCACCAGTTTCATAGACGAGAAATAATGAGAAGTACTGATTCACAAAACGTCACACAATTGTTCAATCCAATTGATTAACATTGCTAAATAAAAATGTTGTTTACCTAGAACAGATATTCTTAAATTGGTTGTTTATGATTACAACATCATACTTTGCTTTATATCATACTCATATTTACATCATACTTTGCGTTTATTTAAATAAATGCATAAATTATTAATTACAACTTTGTTTAAATTCTCTTCTATCTCTCTTCTTTCTTGCTTTATCACATTGGCCTACAGTATAGCACCAGGCGATAACAAACAGATCTCATAAAAAAGTTTCCAGTGGGGTAAGTATTTTAATATGCGTTTTATTTCAGGTAAAACGCTGATATTGTATTGTACTGTTTTTGTCTTCGTAAACTATACCTACCAAGACTTTTGATAGGTTGGAATGGCGGAAAAATGTTAACCTTATTCTGATGTTTGTAACGTTTATTGTCGTAAAAGCGAAAGAAAGTAAGCGTTTTAAACAAATTTGGAAGGTAAAAATTAAAAAATAATGTATAATTTTTTCGCCGACTATATGAGAAGGCTTGATTTACATACTGTTTTATTGGCGATATATCTAATGAGACGTTGAAAATGCGTCATAACTAACTTAAGGCTTTGAAATTACGTCATTGTCAATTAAATTGAACTTGCTAATATTTTATTTTTACAAAAATATGTCTGTGGTACGAGATGAAGTAAGGCTGAAATGATGAGGGATAAAGAGTCACAAAATATCAAGAGCCCAGAATTATGATAAATTAAAATTGGCCTAACAACTATTACAACATCACATTGATTTAGATTTATAACATTAGTAGGATTAAATATTTTTCATTTATTTCTGGTAGGTACTTCTAAAACCCACGCAGAAAATTCGGGGTAAAAAGCTAGTATTTACTTAACACATTTTTCACAATTCAAACGCGACTCCATAGTTTTCCCTAGGCTTGTTGCCTTTGACATTTAACACATTCTTGACACATTGATGTTTGACGTGTTTCAATCTTAAAATGAAAACATTTATTTTAGCGTGTGTCTTGAGTTAAAATGTAAGAATAACGCTGTAAAAACAGACACTCCAATATAGAAAACATAATGTTTACCCAATATTGCTTTGTGAGATGAGAACATTGTAGGATACAGTACGTATGTACAAGTAAAGGTGATGACTTGGAGACGTTATTTTCTTCAAGACGTTGCTATTCATTTCCTGGTAAACGAGTCCATTGTCGCCTTCAGGTAGGAAGTCCCAACGACGTTGTACTTAATTTAGTTTTGCTCTTTTATTTCATACCAATTTTATACATAATTCAAAAATTAGTGTGGATAGAAAAATATTGCGTTTTATATTGTTCAAGGCCATAAAAATACACATTCACATGGTACAGACATTTTTTAACACTAAATTTATCTATAAACGGCTAAACTATTAGCATTTACTGTAAAAAAATATATTGAAATTACGAAGATCTGACAGCTCCGATTTGCAGAAAAGTGATACAGGTCCTGCTTGCAAGAGCTCCACGGAGCATCTGAAGAACTGAACAAATGAGAGAGATGCAAATACTTTTGCAAGGCAAAAGATGAGATGAAGATAATAAGAGTGTAGCTCGGAATAAAAAACGTAAGTGCCAAAATAAATTTTCGGATTTGATAACATAAAAGTATTATTATATCGAAATCTGTTCAGTTGAAACCTCGATAAGGTTATTTTATATGCTATAAAGTTATTTTCATAGGATCAATCTAAAGCGTTGCGCCTTGTAGCTAAAAAAAGTAAAAAGATATTTCGAACTTTGTGATTTTTTTCTATCGAGAAAATTTCTTCGTATCGTGTATTCCTTCAGTTGGATACTAGATCATAAAGTCAAAAAGCATATACCGTAATCTCACATCCCTGTGCGAAGTACCTAACAAGATACGTTAAAACGAAAAACGGCCTTGTTCTAAAGGTATCCCCTTAATTTCCAACAATTCAGACATTGAAAACATTAAAGATTTTAAGATATTGAACAACATGTTCAATTTTTATTGTAACGATAACACCTAAGACAGCTTATGCAGTCAAGATCGCGCCCACCGAGCAGTACAATGGGACTGTCTCATGGTGCTAGATAAATTTGTTTGTGGACAGTACGTGTTATCATAACTTGGGACTGTCACTTACATTATAATATTGACTCGCATTGCCAGGCTACATCACGTCTCCTACCTATCTACGTCTCCTTTTCAGACGAAGAGTATACGGAGTTGTTAAGCAATGAAGCGGTCATATCAGACCTAGCTCAGCCTTCTCCCGAGCAACAAACAGATGTAGACCTAACGCAGCTTGAGATGGAACTGGAACCAGATCCACTCCCTAGCACATCACGCGATGAAAACTCTGTCCCGATTCAGTCTGTCGTGATAGTTGCGCCGAATCCTGCGGACCCTTCACCGCCCGTAGTCTCAGAACCTATTCCGCTTGCAGACGAAATGTCACCTGCAGCAATAGAAGACTATAACAAAAGAAGCTGCGAAAGGAGCTTAAAGAAAATTATTTAACTCCTGAAAAAGTTGATTGATGCAGAAATAAAAGCAGCTGTCTCCGATATTATTGCTAAACGCGATTAAGCTATTGAAAGTAAACAAAAACAACTTACCTTAGCCATTACTTCCTTAGGAGAAGCCATCACGCTTAAATTATCTGCTAAGGAAAAAAACACTGATTTACTCAAACTTCTGATAGATTCTACTCGTATCATCTGCGACTCTCAACATGCTGACTCTGTGACAAGGAGAAACTTCCTACTGAATGCTGTCAAGAAAAAGTTAGAGAGCAACTACAGAATGCAAAAATTGATAAGCTTCTATTCGGTGAGAACTTAGCAGAAACCATCAAAACTGCAAAAGCCATCAATAAATCTGGTACAGATCTTAAACCACCGACACCTAAACCTGCAAATAAGAAGTTTACACAGAGCACAGCTAATCCTTCAAGGAATTGAAACTGGAGAAATCCGGGTCCGGCTCGCAGGCTGACGGGTCCACTAAGGATGAAGGATCCTGCAACGACCTCGACGCCCAATCGGCCAGCCAGCTCATCCAAGCAGTCTCAGCATCCGCAGCAGAGACAGACGTCGCTAAACAAGGTAAATCCTGCTGGTTGAATGTCCTTATTTTATAAAGAATGGTCAATGGTCACACAGGATTCAATGATCCTTTCATATATAAAGGGTTATAAAATTCCCTTTTCTCGGTTGCCAAGTCAATCAGTACCCCCTAGTATTCGGAAATACTCGGAGTCAGAAAGGGCACACTTCATTGAAGCCATTGATAATAATTTATTGTCAATAGGAGCCATTTCAGAATGTGAAGCTCGGTCCGACCAATATTTGTCAAATGTCTTTTTAATACCCAAGCCAAACGGAAAGTTACGTTTTATCTTAAACTTAAATCTTTAAATAAATTTATAGACGCTAATCACTTCAAACTGGAAGACATGAGAACTGTACTAATATCACAAGATTGTTACTTATTCACTATCGACTTAAAAGACGCATATTTATTTCATCAAAATTGATAAATTTTATCGAAAATACCTCAAGTTCCAGTTTGAGCATTCTATTTATGAATTTAAATCTTACCTTTCGGCTTGAATACTGCTCCGTTTATATTTACAAAGATTATGAAACCAGTGATGAAATTATTGCGAACACGTGGTTGCATATCTACTATGTATTTAGATGACATCTGCCTTATTAGTCATGATCAACAAACATGTTATAAAAACCTACAAGAAACACAAAACCTCCTTACGAGCCTTGGTTTTTATCATATAAGGAAAAAAGTAATTTAAATCCTTCACACTCTTGCAGATATTTAGGATACATTATAGATACAAAAAGTTTCAGGTCACATTACCAAAAAAAAAAAAAAAAATAATAATAATAGAACAAAATTAGTTTTAAAAAAAATACAAAATTAAAACAATGCAAAATCAGAGCTTTTGCTAGCTTTGTTGGTCTTTTGGTGTCTGCCTGCCCGGCTGTGGAGTATGACTGGCTCTACACCAAACTATTTGAAAAATACAAATATCTTAATTTAAAAAATGCAAACAACAGTTATAATAATAAATTTTATTTATTAGGGCACTAAGTCTCAATACTACAATTAAATTAAAAATAGGTACAAAACATAAAATTATGAAACTGTTATGAATTTACCAAATTCATTAAAAATAGACTTAGAATGGTGGAACCATGCTATCAATCATTCTGTTTGTAAAATCAAAATAGATAAATATGACCTTGAAATTTTCTCTGATACCTCAACAACGGGGTGGGGAATCGCGTGTGGTGATCAAAGTGCTAGTGGCCTGTGGGGAGACGATGAACTCAGCCAGCATATCAACTTTCTTGAAATTATGGCTGCTTATATTGGTCTTAAAATATTTGCTAAAGATTTATCTCACTCTCAGATTCTCCTTCGAATTGACAATACCACCGCTATTTCCAACGTCAACAGGATGGGAGGCATCCAGTTCCCCTATTTAACAGAGGTTACGAAGCAACTTTGGCAATGGTGCGAACATAGAAATTTATATGTTTTTGCTTCATATATTAGCTCTTCAGAGAATTTTAAAGCAGATCTGGAGTCAAAACGTACCTACGCATCCAGATATTAGTGGCAACTTGCAGACTTTGCCTGTCGTAAAATTGTTACAAAATTTGGTCCCCCAAACATAGATTTATTCGCCAGTCTGTTAAATAATAAACGCCCAAGTTACGTCTCCTGGCACAGAAATCCGGATGCCTACGCAGTAAATGCTTTTACAATATCATAGTCAGGATTTTATATCTATACGTTTCCTCCTTTCACTATGATATTCAAATCATTACGAAAAATTCAGTCTGATAACGCCAAAGGTATTATGGTTATCTCACACTGGCCAACACAGCCCTGGTACCCATTTTTCAAAAGTCTTTTAGTGTCAGAAATGGTAATATTCAGGGCTAATGATAATTTAATTTTATCTAATGATTTCAGTCGCCTCCACATGCGCAACAGCCTTACCCTGGTGGATCACATGGACAGGGATCTTATCCGCGAGGCGATGATAAGAAGAGGTATCCCACTTTCATCTATGGCTATAGTACTTAACTCTTTCTCGGATAACTCTTATAAACAATATGAAGGGTGTTATAAAAAGTGGTTCATTTGTTGTAATGAGAATAAATTGAACATATATGTGGTATCAATACCAAATATTATGAATTTCCGTATTGCGTATAAGGGTGGTGCACAATATGTAATATTAACTTCGTACCGGTCCGCTTTGAGTTTAATTACTAAAGAAAACATTTCTGGGAATGAAGATATTAAAAGATTTTTTAAAGGAGTATTTCGTTCTAGACCCCCTCTACCTAAGTGTAATGAAACCTGGGACACGTCTTTGGTATTAAATTATCTGGAAAAATGCTACCCAAATGGAGACCAAACCCTTGAAAAATTTTCAAAGAAATTAATTACTCTATTGGCTCTTGTTACTGCACATAGGGTGCAAACATGATCAAAAATTAAAATTTGTAATATTGAAAAGTTTCCAAAAGAAATCAAAATTAAAATTCCCGACCTTATAAAAACATCTAGAATTGGGGAATCTCAACCCATGCTCGTGATTCCATTTTTTGATAAAAAACCAGAGATTTGTCCGGCAAAAGCCTTACTCAATTACCTCGAAATGACTAGAGGACTTCGTATTAATACGGATAATTTATTTATCAGAATTAAAAGGCCTCATAAGTCCGTAGGTGCACAAACTTTATCTAGGTGAATAAAACATACCCTAAGTTTAAGCGGAATTGATACTTCCACGTTCACTGCGCATAGCACTCTGCATGCTGCCACATATGCTGCGCAAAGATTAGGTGTCAATGTTGATAAAATTAGGAAAGCTGCTGGTTAGAGCCTTAGCTCCCAAACATTTGCAAAATTTTATAATAGACCTGTTAGTAATACGTCTAATGATTCTTTTGGTATGGCTATTATGAATGATTCAATTAACAAGTAAACCTTTTAGTTACAGCAATTGTAAAATTAAGTGATGTTTTGGTTGTTAAGAATAAAAAATACTTTGCAACGTATAGCTCACGTATTTCATTTAATTATATTTTACGATTCGTATCTCTAAAAGTCTACATGTGTATAAAATGCTAATCTCGAGGACGAAGCCTGAAGTATAATTAGAGATTAAACGAACTTACCTGTGAGTGAAGTTCGATCCTAATTATATGAAGGCTTCGTCCGAAGAGATTAGCAACCCCCCTACCCACTCGTTCAGTCTCTACCCTAATCAATCGTAAAATATGAAGTGAATGCGCTAAACTCTAAACTACATGACACGGATTGCGGGTGCAGGAATCAAGTAGACTAAGTAATCTACCCACAAAAAAAAAATATTCTCAAAATAGTGTGGAATGGTGTGTACTAGGCGTTACTACATGTGTATAAAATGCTAATCTCGAGGACTAAGCCTTCATATAATTAGGATCGAACTTCACTCACAGGTAAGTTCGTTTAATCTCTAATAATAATCGTAAATTTAAGAAACTAGATATTCAATAAGTAAAGAAAGAAGCATTATATTGGTTTTGCTTATATCGTAGAGATTACTTACCACGAATGAAGTAAAGCTTTTCTAT
This sequence comes from Lacanobia wlatinum, assembly GCA_947578705.1. Taxonomy (NCBI): domain Eukaryota; kingdom Metazoa; phylum Arthropoda; class Insecta; order Lepidoptera; family Noctuidae; genus Lacanobia; species Lacanobia wlatinum. The sequence continues at coordinate 5,706,992 of OX388037.1, forward strand.
GTATTTGATAGGCACGACATCAAGCAATCCGCAAAATAGGCTTGGTGTTTTTCGAAGCGTTACACGATAAGTCTGAATATTATGTCAAGAATTTTATTACACTAGAAATTATTATTCTTCCAGCGAGTTTAGGCTATGATTTCTACAAAAAAAAAGAATTATGTTTTTCTCGCCACATTTCGTACAGAAACTATAAATTCATATTTATAGATATTACTGCCATCTCAAACCACAAAATTTATTGGGGATAGCTTGGAATAATGTAACAAACCAAATAATATTTTTTTGAAATAATCTATTACGGTGTCATGTTTTCATCTACTTCATTATAAATTGAAAGGCTAAAACCGCTGTCTATGTATATTCATGGCGTAACTTTCACCAAATTTCAAACATCCTCACTCACTAAGTACATGTATGTAGATACAAACAACACCAACGACTAAAACTCTTCGAAAGTTCCCTGTAAGAGCAGAATTGTCAAACAAACTTCGCAAGTACGAAGGCAACAAAATTCACGAACATGTTATGAACATGTATACAATGAAGTGTTAGTGCACAGCGAAGTTTCACTAACGTAACATACCGTGTGGCTCATCACTGTCTTCGTTCTGTGTTGCTTTAAGTTTTCGCTTGTTCTTGTGGTAAAATAGTCAAGTTAACATCTTATGCACTGCTCATAAAATATGCTTATTATGGTTCCGTACCCAAAGGGTAACTAACTATCTCCGCTGTCCGTCCGTCCGTCTGTCTGTCTGTCAGCGGGCTGTATCTTTGTGTTATTTCTATTGCCATAGAAATAATAATATATTCGTTTCAATATAAGATTGGAATGTGGCCCGCCCCCGACGTACAGTTTCAGGTAGCAAAAATTCGACGCGGCACTGGCCAATCGCGTGCCGGAACGAGAGCCTCGAAAAATACGCGGCCTTTAGATTTTAGTTACTTAAGATGCCACCAGAGTTTTTATATAGTATATCGGCGTTTTTATTAGTGTTTAAATCAAGGACTATCGTTGAAATGTATTGCAAATAGATAGAATAAGTGTTTCAACATGTATTAGTCATAAGTTCAACATTGTAAGGGATGTTTTACCACAGAAAAGAGCCCGAGAAAGTTAACCATACCACACTGCACGGGCTTCGCGCCAATAATTAAGAGCGCGCTGATTGTCCAAGAGTCGCAAGGTCAAAAGCCCGCGCGGATTGTAGAGTTGTGGTTGGTCAAGACCGCAGGGACAACGCTGCCCCGCATAAGCGTGGGGACGCGTTTGTTTTTATAGAGGGTTCACATCTGTGGTCGGGCATTCCGAATCAGCAGCTTCAACAGTGTAGTACATTTTAAGAAAATAAACAAAGAGAAATAATCAATCCAACCAAGGCTTTCTTTTGTGCCTAAAACGCCGCTCAAGTACTCCCGCCAGCGAACCCTATCACGTCAACAAGTCAACAGTAACATCCTGACAAACAGTCATCAACAAGTTATATAGTTTTTCCTACATCGGTGTTATTTTTTGATTGCGGGATTCAAGAATCGTTTCTCCAGGACTCGTCAAGTTTCATTTACTTGGCATTTTTCTGGTGGTCGCCGCTGTAGATATAAGCTTACAGGAGTTGCAGTGGTTGGGAATGTGTGTTGGGAATCATAATTTTTCTAGCGGCTTTGTTCCCTCTGATATTTACCAAAGGACAGGTGCATTTCTTTTAAAAATAGAGTCCAAACTACCAACTGTCAGGGCTCCCGAGAAAGGAACCTCCTAACAATACGAGCCACCCAACGAAAGCCTTTTTTTTAAGGATGGGAAATCATCACATGACTCCTCCCGCTCTGGGCAGAGCAAAAAGGAGTGTCAGACTCTTACTAAAATCCATCCGTGTTCCTCCTAGTGCCCTTTGCGTTCCAGGGCTGCGGTGACTCTTTTGAACAAATTCTGTAATTCTGGATCCAACGAGACCTACCAAGGTATTGGTCGAGGCTCGAAGCTATTAAGTCATTAACTCTTGATATTCTATGTAAAGATATTTTTTTAATTACTGGATATGATTGATAAGTGAGCTCAACAAATAAATGATTAATTGAATAAACAGTACTGAAAGCTATTTTAATGAGTATAGTTCAATGAATGGAAAGTTCTCCAAGAAAAAAGTCTTGCTCTTTGCAGACTCTTACTCTTTTTTAATAAGAAAAAGTGTTCTTAAAAGATTACAGTGATGCTTTCTTGATAGAGTTTTGTATTTTCAAGAAATCAACATGTTCAATTTATCAGTGAAATTTAATCATTGTCTGAAAATAATTGAACAAATTAGACGGTAAAAAAATGATGTCACTGGAATTTCAGCATATTTTATTTATCACTTTTCTGTAAGCATTACATCATCTAGTTATTACGTTCATAGACTAGCTATATTACTTGCTACATGTAGCGTATTATTTCTTCAATTTTTGCTATAACAGTTAGGATTGACACTTAAAAACAACTTAATTTTCGAAGTGGATCAACATTTCAAATATACTTCCAACTGAACGACTTTACTACTTTAGAATGTTAGTATGTATAAATAACTCGTACACTGAACAAGTTACTAAAACATAACATTATTTCTCATAACATTGAAACCCCACTTCAAAATCCAGGTCTCTCGGTAAGCTATTGCAATAACTCATAAGCGAGTGGATCAAACTAGATCAGCTGTATCCTTCCAAGTCCTTTCATATTGCGATGTACGATTTTGTGAATTGTCGCTTAATACTCCAACTCCTGGTTGAGACTTTTTGAACGCTACCGATTTAGAGTGTTAGGTGAAACTTTTATATACATGATGGATTATTCCTGCAGGGGCCTGTGTTCCCCGATAGCTACAACTGGAAGGTTCTTGAAGCAAGAGTAAGAGTAAGTAGGTCACTTCTGCCAAGTGTGCTCCATCATCGATCACATCGTCATCATCAGGTGAGCTAGTGGTCAAATACGAGCCTATCAATACTAAAAACAAAATTCTATTAAAAACTTCTGTAGTGGACATAAGTTTTCTAAATATTATTAAAAAAATAACAAGTACTTTGAATGAAGAAAATAATGTAAAACTGTAGATAGTTAAAAATCGTACCTAGACCAAAAAAAATACAATAAGGTTGCTATTTATTTTATCTTGTCATATAAGAATTACGATATATTGTAATATATCTAGTGATATATATTTTTTTTTTTTCAAATTGGTTAAAAATAACAATTTTACGTAAATAGTAACAATAAACTCTTGTATTTTTGGGTATACAACAAACACATTTTTTAAATGCTTAATTAAGATCCTATTCGCTAAAATTAAAAACATAACAATTTACTTCCTTCTCTTAAAAATAATTAAAACTAGATTCGGGTGATGTTTTAGCTACCCAGAGATAAAAAATATATCGAAAAACAGGTCAGTCTTTTTTATATTATCTTTTACCGCTGAACGTTCACATTTTGATTTATGCACAGTCTGTGTAAGTAAGTGGGGTTTTCTAGATTCAGGTGTACTTTTTTAGCACAGGGCTAAGACCTTATATTAGAAAGCTTATAAGTCTAGCAACTGATAAATCTAGTACTTTACCTTTAAAGATTCTGCCCTTGTAGATTACTAGTTTTCTTAAAGTGTTCCTTGTAAAACATTCACGAAAGTAAATAATGTAGGACTACTAAATGGATTTCAAGTTTTTTGCTTTGGAATTCGAAGGTTATCTTACATACACTTGTAATTTTTACTAGTCTAGTGGTTAGGTAAAAGAGAGTTTTATTTTAAGTTTTACTTTCAGAAAAACTACAAAGGCATTGTTTATGTTCTGGATGATAATCAAGCCGGTGTCCCATCTGATAGTTAGTGGTCACCGATGAACTATCACAAATATCTCCAGAAATCTAGACAAAGCTTAAAGTTTTTCATTTATCAACACAATGTATTACTATGCAGTGCTCGTAGACCAAAAGATGCTAAGTGGTGTTTTTGGTAGTAGAATCTTCACATCATCATTTCAGTAATAAAAAAGAAACTTTTACAAGCGGTTTATTCAAGCCATTTACGTCACATGCCTTGTGTTTGTGTGACTACCGCCTTTATTGCTCTGGTCATCATAATCATCATATCAGTCAATAACTTTACTGCTCCCCCCAGGGGGAAGCCTATATTCACTTTATTTACCGTTTCTGTGCTTTTTGTGTCTGTTTGAGTTCAAGCAACCCTTCCCGAGGTCGGTCTGCGAATGACCATCTATTACTACTTAACCTCTACATAGAATATCACGACAATTACTAAAACCAGCCGTAAACAAAAAAAAAACGAATAAGGTTTTAAAATGACAACTGCTGCAAAGCCAAAACAAATTAAACGAGAAGTGTGAACACTTGCAGTGCAGCACGATGCTCGTCACGTACCGTACGCGACGCAAAGTTGAAAGCGGTATGACGTCACGTCCGTAATTGTCGACGTACGACCGCGTATCACAACATGTTACAACTGCGATTGTCACGACGTTTTACCGTGATTGCGGGAAAGTTGGTGGGCTTTTAAAATTGTAAATTGTATTATTTATTTATCTTATGTGTATTCAGCTGAATCCGTTTTGACTGAGAGCCGACCCCAATTAAGTTGGGAAAAGGTAATTTTTTGTCTAATTTCTTGAATAACTGCAAAACAATTTATTTAAAATTATGAAAAAAATATAATTAAAATCCTCGTAGTAAGTTCTTTTATTTGATATGTCACACGATATTGTTCAAAAAACTTGTTTTGAAATTTTCAGGTTTCACCCCCAAAAGTGACCCCCGTACCAAAAATTAATAATTTACGTAGTGGGTTACAGAAGTCCATATGTGTACCAAATTTCAACAGAATTGGTCCAGTGGATCCGGAGAAAACTGGCTGTGACAGACGAATAGACAGACAGACAGACAGACGGACACCCGAGTGATTATATAAGGGTTCCGCTTTTTGTTCGGAACCCTAAAAAACGACTTAAAAATTTCAAACAAGAAGCTTTTCAAGTAGTCTGATGCAGTTGGTGGCATCAGATTTGTGATCGAACTGCATCAGACTGCTAAAGCGACTTGTTTGAAACTTTTTAGTCGTTTTTAGCGGTCGGGTTTTTTAACCTAGTAATTTTTTTATTTCCTACATTTTAGTAATTTATATTTTTGGAATCGTCTCTTCAAGCCCTTTATCTTGATACCCCACTCGATAGGTTTTGAAGAAAAACAATTATTTTTGAAGACGTGAAAAATGGCGCCAAAAAATCAGCTATAATATTTTAATTTTATATACTTAGTGTCACTCTCACAATCAAGGCAAATCTAACGACACCTCGTCAAACTAAAATCCATCTAGCCGTATAGGATACAGAGCGTGCCAAAGAAGTATACGTATTTACATATCGCACCCTTAGTAATATAAAGGCTTAAAACAAAAAAGTAGTTTTTTGGGAATACGTGTTTAAAGATTCTGAATTGTTACATTCCAGCTTATTTTTTTTAATAAAATGCTTAGTACTTTAGTTATAAATGTGATTACCTTCAGATTTATTCTTCGATACCTAGACTATAAGTAGTCATCAACAAAAATAAATAATAATATGACGAGACGAGCGGGGGGAGTGTGAGAGAGACACATATATAGTTACCGAGTCATTAATGTTCTTTTTCTCTCTCTGTCAGCGGTAGCCGATAGATAATTTCGTTTTTTGCCCTTAGCATTCAAAATCAAACTTTACAAAAATTTTGATTTGAGCCCTTATATTATTAAGGGTGCGATATATACACACACACACTCGAAAAAAATAACCCTCCTCCTGGCGCAGTCGGGTTATAATAGTACTCATCTGTATTCGATTATACTGGAGGCTGGAGGCTAGACGGATTGATTTATCGTTTATGTAACACTAGCTTTTACCCGCGACTTCGTACGCGCATATCCCGTTTTTCCCGTTCCCGTAATAATCTCTTTTACTGCACTGCACTCCCTAAGAAATCTACATGCCAATTTTCAGCTTTCTACGACCAATGGTTTCTTCTGTCCACTGTCTGTCAGTCACTAATTCACTCAGTAATAGAAACGGAACCCTATAAAAGCTTGTCGTAATAGAAAAACTTCCGAATTCTTTTCAATTTCCATTCTAGGCATGAATATGTTCCAGTTGAATTGATCATTGAATTTATTACTGGCATTTAAAACCCAATACCAAAATAAAATAATAATATTCTAAAATTATTAGCTATAAATTATTTTGAAGCCAACAAAGTTAACAGCAATATCAAATTAAATCAGGGTAGAAAAGCACTTACAAAGCTTATTCGATTAGTGTTGTTTCACAAACTACGAACAACTTTTTGAAAATTAAAAATAATCAACAAGTACATAACTTTAGTACATAACTATTATAGACTTAAATACTAAGGAGCTCAGTCTGTTAGACATTCATATTACGTTCTTCGGATAATTTCGAAGATTTGTATGATCTTAAACTTCGGATGTAAAGGTGAGGCTATAAAGAAAGATAAGCGAGAAATTAAGATAACATAAAATGTAAAACGCGATTTTTTGACAAAATTAAGCTAAGCTTATTTATTTTTGAGAAGTACAATTACTGTAAAAAACGTTTAATAGAAAATGGCTGCACCAACTTGCTTTATGGAAGGCGCCAGATAAATGTGTAATAACGGTCATTGACACACATCCATTTTTTTATGATAAACAACTTCATTTAACAGTTAAAAACAACACAAACAAGTAATTGTCTGTACAAAAAATTACAAGCATTTTTCATTTATTAACTTTTTCAAAAACAGAAATAAAGACATAAAGCTGTCCTGAATCGACTTCTATCGTGATCCATTTATTCTCTATAGGTACATGAAAACGGTTCATATTTTATTGTTCGGGTATCTACGAAGGCAAGGGTATCTATTTAAGGGATAGGTTAGCGATATGTCAATTCATGTACTTTTTTGCAAGTTTATCAGGTGCCTACCATAATTGCTAGCCGTTTATTTGTAATTTTTATAAAACTTAAAGAAATGCATTCAATATAATATTCCCAAGACTAGATCTTTTTGGATTTACAAAAGTCTGGCAGACAACTCACAGCGCAAACGCTTCTTGATAAAGAATAATATCAAGCTAAATTGAGTAACTAAAGAAACCATTTCCGAAATAAAACCACTAAATGAATTTAATTTTTTAAACTAAATGAATTTAGTTTTTGAGCAAAGAACTTGCAGAATTTGGCTTTGGTTAACAAACAAAAAGCAGGACAAATCAAAACTAATTTGTTCCAATGAATATTGCTTCGTAAAATTAGCTCAAAGCGAGACCTATTCTTGAAGATCCTTCGGATTTATTACTTAAACTTCGTTTCGTATTTTATTTACTTCTAAACTTCAGTTTATCGGCGCCGTAACATTTTCTTCAGAAAGTCAATTTTATTTGCTGTAATGTTACTTTAAGATAAATTGGAGTTTGACATCAGTGGAGGATGTATAATTTTGTTTTAGCTGAATTTCAGCAGGTACATGTAGATTAATAGACGTGTAATCTGTAGCTTTTGAATGCTGTACTAGCTTTTTCCTTCGACTTCGTTCGCGCATATCCAGTTTTTTCCCGATCCCGTAGGAATTTCGAAAAATCCTCTCTTAGTGCTCCCCTACACTCCTCAAGGAATCTACATTCCAAATTTCTGTTTTCTACGACTATTAATTTCGGTTGTGCGTTGTCTGTCTGTCACTCAACCAGTCAGTAACGAAAGATTTTTATATAGATTGATTGATTGGCACACTTTTCTCTAACCCTTAAATTACATTAAACTAAATAATTCTCCTAACCGAATTTCGATATTAGTGACCAATCTAAACTAAAACGGAGATTAACGCAGGAGGTGTTACATTGTACAGTTGCGTTCTCGGTTCCTTTATTCTTAAAGACCTGTTTTTTTAGGATTCCATAACAAAATGGTAAAAAAGGAACCCTTATGGTGTGATTAAGTCTGTCTGTCTGTCACAGCTGGTTTTTTTTAGGAGTGGAAATCATCAAATGACTCCTTCCACTCTGGGCGGAGTGAAAGGGAGTGTCAGACTTTTACAGACTTAAAGCCATCTATGTTCCTCCAAATGCCGTTTGCCTTCCAGGGCTAGGATGACTCTTTCGAACATATTCCCGGTGGGTCGGTAATCTAAAACGACTGAGGAGACTTCAGGCCAATGAGGACCAATGTCACGACGTTCTTTCTGAGGCATAGGGGTGTCACACCATGGCTCGCCGTCCGATCAGAACCAGGCCCGGGTCGACGGCGCGTTGTGTCGATGTCAGCATAGAAAAAGGGGTCCGCCGGGGCCAGTGCCTGCCAGGGTTGCGGAATTTGTTTGAAAGGGTCACCGCGGAACGCTAAAGGGCATTAGGAGGAACACGGATGGGTTTTAGTCAGTAAGAGTCTAACACTCCCTTCTGCTTCGCCCAGAGCGGAAGGAATCATTTGATGATTTCACATCGATAAAATAAAAAAAACAGGCCAAGTGCCGTGAGTCGGACTCGCGTGCAAAGGGTTCCGAACGAATTTAATTTTTTTAACCCCCGACGCAAAAACGACGGGGTGTTATAATTTTGACAAGTCTGTGTGTGTGTGTGTGTGTCTGTCTGCATCGTAGCTCCCGAACGGATGAACTGATTTTGATTTAGATTTTTGTATCAAAATCAGTCCAAGATGGCCGCCGCCACAAAATGGCAAATGACATATTTTTTCTCAACAGCCTCAATATAGGTATCAAATGCAAGGGCTTGACTGGTACAATACTATACACTATGACAAATTTCAAACCAAGATGGCCACCACCACAAAATGGCGAATTACATTTTTTTTTTCACAACTGCCTCAATATGGGTATCAAATGAAAGGGCTTGATTAGTAGAATAATTTACACTATATTTAAAGAGAATGAGGAATATTAACTAACGAAATGAAAATGAGATAAGTTTAAAAACTGGCCAAGTGCGAGTCGGACTCGCGTGCAAAGGGTTCCGAAAGAATTTAATTTTTTTAACAAATTATTTTAACACCACAGACTTCTCATAGGTTTTCCTGTAATCTTTAGGTAAAGATCTATTATATCCATTTTTTTCAAAATTTTAGGCACAGTAGTTTCGGAGATAAGGGGGGTATGGTCATTTTTTGTCTAATTTCTTGAATAACTTCTAAATCATTTATTTTAAAATTATGAAAAAAAATATAATTTTCACCCTGACTTTAAGCCCTTTCATTCGATATGTCACACGATATTGTTCAAAAAACTTTATTTTTTAATTTTCTAGTTTGACCCCCAAAAGTGACCCCCATACTAAAAATTTATTAATTTACGTAACGCGTTCATGTTTGGGTCATAGAACTCCATATGTGTACCAAATTTCAACAGAATCGGTCCAGTGGATCCGGAAAAACTGGCTATGACAGACGGACAGACAGACAGACACCCGAGTGATCCTATAAGGGTTCCTTTTTTTTTCGGAACCCTAAAAAAAGCGTGAAATAAAAATTAAACTAAAAATTTAAAAAAACCCCGACAAAAAAGAAACCTTTCAAAAGTAAAAAATAATTTCTATTGATTTTTTTGATTTAATATAGGTACGATTCTTTGGGCAAAGCGTCATCGCGTCGGGAGACCGCTAATAATACATATACTTAGCGTTATGAAAATGTTTGCATGCCGAATGGTGAAATATGGCAGAACTCTGATGTGAACTACTACCTACTTATGTATTACCCATATTTGCAAATAAATGCTATTCTATTCTATTCATACAAAAGATTTGCGGTCTCCCGAGGCGAAAACGCTTGGCCCAATGAATCGTACCTATATTAAATCAAAAGAATCAATAGAAATTATTTTTAAACTTTTGAAAGGTTTTTTTTTGTCGGGGGTTTTTTTTTATTTTTTAACATGGTATTTTAGCACTACGAACTTCTAATAGGTTTTCCTGTAATCTTTAGGTAAAGATCTATTATCTCCATTTTTTTCAAAATTTTAGGCTCAATAGTATCGGAGATAAGGGGGGGAATGGTCATTTTTCGTCTAATTTCTTGAATAACTTCAAAACCATTTATTTTAAAATTATGAAAGAAATATAATTAAGATCCTCACAGTAAGCCCTTTCGTTTATGTCACACAATATTGTTCAAAAAACTTTTTTTTAATTTTCTAGTTTGACCCCCAAAAGTGACACCCACACTAAAAATTTAATGATTTACGTAACGCGTCCGTATTTGGGTCACAAAAGTCCATATATGTACCAAATTTCAACAGAATCAGTCTAGTGGATCCGGAGAAAACTGGCTGTGACAGACGGACAGACAGACAGACATCCGAGTGATCCTATAAGGGTTCCTTTTTTTCGAAACCCTAAAAAGGATGTCACACCAACATCTTCCAAACTCGGAGCTTCTACTGAGAAATTCCTTATTGGAAAACTTATTACAGTTTTTGCTAGAACTGGAAGTCAAACACAGGACAGTCACGTATGTGACCACGAGATCAACACATTACGACGATTCTGTTGGACTGGTGGTCTGTGAAAAATTAGAGATGGTGTTATGTATATTATCTTCTTTATATATATAGGTGGATAGCCGTTTTTTAGGGTTCCGAAAAAAAAAGGAACCCTCCCTTATAGGATCACTCGGGTGTCTGTCTGTCTGTCTGTCTGTCTGTCTGTCTGTCTGTCTGTCCGTCTGTCACAGCCAGTTTTCTCCGGATCCACTGCACCGATTCTGTTGAAATTTGGTATACATATGGACTTCTATGACCCAAACACGGACGCGTTACGTAAGTCATTAAATTTTTAGCATGGGGATCACTTTTGGGGGTCATACTAGAAAAATAAAAAATAAAGTTTTTTGAACAATATCGTGTGACATATCAAATGAAAGGGCTTACTGTGAGGGTTTTAACTATATTTTTTTTCATAATTTTAAAATAAGTAGTTTTGAAGTTATTCAAGAAATTAGACGAAAAATGACCATTCCCCCCCCCTTATCTCCGAAACTACTGAGCTTAAAATTTTGAAAAAAATGGAGATAATAGATCTTTACCTAAAGATTACAGGAAAACCTATTAGAAGTCTGTAGTGTTAAAATAACGTGTTAAAACAATTTAATTCGTTCGGAACCCTTTGCACGCGAGTCCGACTCGCACTTGGCCAGTTTTTAAACTAAAATCAATAAATAAATTGCTTTGCGCTTGTACTAAGCTAAGTCAAAGGGCACAATTAGAACATATCACAAAATGATTTATGACCTTTTTTTACCCGACTATGGCAAAGCCAAAAGGAAGGGTTATGATTTTAGCTGTCTATGTATATATGTTCCACCATACCGCTTGATATACCGAAACGATCTTTATGAATGGGGTTTCAAAAGATTCGTTAAAACACTCCAGGTGACATAAGCTATGTAAATTTTCATTAAATTTAATATGTAACAAATCTATACTAGTATATAAAGCTAAAGAGTTTGCTTGTTTTTTTGCTTGAATGCGCTAATCTCAGGAACTACTGGTCCGATTTGAAAAATTATTTCAGTGTTAGATAGCTCATTTATCGAGGAAGGCTATAGGTTCATCTAAGCCTAATAGGAGCGGAGCAGACGAAGTTGCGCGGGTCAATTAGTATGTTCATATCTTGTATTTTCTAAATAAATTAATATGTTTGAATTGTTAGCAAAGAAGCGAAAGTGATATACTAGATTCCTAAGTTCCTGTAATAAATCTGTAAGAGTCGTTTTTGTACACAATTCTGTAGTCGGGTTACAGTTTTTTAAACTTTATTCTTGTTAAGATAATATTCTGTTACGTTAAGATGTACCTACCTAATCTTTAGTCCTAATCGATTTTTAACTCGAAGCCAACATGGCGTCGGTCCACCTCAGCAATCCATTCGACTAATCTGCACACAGATTAATTGATGAAGACACAGAAGCGTTCTGGACATCTGAAACACGATTAAGGTGGCAATACCATGTCTCACAGAGATACCTACATGTCATATTATGGTTCTCAGTGCTAATTCCATTGAGGTTGTGGTTGCGTAGGCCACGGGATATTAGAACTGTGGTGGATTGGTGCTAAGTAAGGCACAATGTCAAAGATATACTCCTAGTATGTCATCGCATTTTGTCTGTGATACAAACAATCGATCTTTTATCTTGGTTTTAGCTATCGATTCACTCTTGGGTTTATGGAGGCAAATAATGTATATTTGAGGATGTATAATTTTATTTTAGCTGAATTTCAACAGGTATACGTAGATTAATAGACGTGTAATCTAATCTGTCACTTTTGAATAGACATTTATGCTGTATTCGCAATAACTCGTGAAATATAAGTAACTAACTGAGGCTCAATTCTACTTAAACAACGTTCCCATTCATATGTAAATCGCAAACTGTCCAAAAAACCTTAATTTTTACATACATTTTTGACAGATAGCGACTGAGATGTGAATACGAACGAAATTTCAAAATTTGTAGTATGAGGACTACTCTTTTTTGTACTCACCACTTGGCGCCACTGTCGAGTATGGTCCTTAATCATGGCATTAAAGTTGTTATTACGCGCATGTGAACAAAGTTAGAAGAAAAATATGTATGATGCCGAAAACGTGCGATTTCATACAATATAAATAGTGTCGCAGTGTAACGTGGACCCGTAGCCGAATGGTGTCGGCCGGTGCCGTTTAGTGCCGTAAAAGAATAATACCATCCCATCACTTCCCGTGGGTGTCGTAAGAGGCGACTAAGGGATTCAACAGAGAATGGGCAGCAGCGTTTTCTGTAAAATTCAACACCATACACTGCGATCGCCAACCCGCCTGCCAAGCGTGGCGATTATGGCAACCCCCCCCCCCCTTTGTGGGAGGCCTATGTCCAGCAGTGGACGCCTTCCGGCTGTTATGATGATATGATATGATGATGTAACGTGGACTCATCACAATGGAAAAGAGAAGGAGATAATATACATATTTCCTACAAAAAAAGAAAGTTCTAATACTGTGGTCGGTAGAAACGTAACTTAATCTGCTATAGTCAGGCTGTTTTAGTAAAATATTCACAAAAATAAAAACGAATGAATAAACTCGAGTCAAAAGCAAACCAACAGTGAAATTTGACATTACGACGACCTCACGCTACACTAGCGCCTCTGCCGGTGAATTCAAACGCGATAGCTCTCATTGGCACTCAGCGGGTCTAAAAACTCCACTTTAACAGAATCAGAAAGTGAATCACGCTACCCTTTTCCCAATCAACCTTCAACCTAATTCGTTAGCGATAAAGATGAAAATGAAATTTGACATATTGTTGCGTGATTACTATTATGATTCGAATATGATTCTCCTAAAATAGCCTTTTTAGCCCCCCTGGTCTATATTTGAACTATTTTCCGTTGTTGTGCCAGCTGAGTCGACTGAAGTGGAGGAGGTTTTCTTCAACAGGACTTAAATAATAATAATTTATCCCGTTTTCGAATTTTAAAATCAAAATATTTTTAATGCGAGCCATACACGTTTAAGTACTTTGATCAAACAAGGTGGTTTAAAATGTTCAATCAAATAGAAATAAGAAATTTCTTATTTCTTACGACTAATTTTTGATCAAATTTTCCCACAGACAATCATGCCAATTTGATCAAACAGTTTAAACTAGCCTATTATATCAAACTAGCTTTTGCCCGCGACTTCCTTTTTCCTTTCTTCTGCTCCCGTAGGAATTTTGGGAAATCATCTCTTAGTGGGAGCACTATGCAGGGGAGCCTGCACTCCCCAACACATGGCAAATTTCAGATTTCTGAGACCAGTAGTTTCGGCTGTGCGTTGTCTGTCAGGCACTCAATCAATCAGTCAGTAATGAAAGAATTTTATATACATTGATGATTATTAGAAAATACCTAAATGTTTTCCAAAAATTATCATTCACAGAAATCTGAAAGTGCTATCACTATGTAATGATTGGCAAGCAATAGTTGACAATTTCTGCGAAAAAAGTCGTAGTTTTTATTCCTTTACGCCCCAACTTCAAGCGATTTGACCCCAAACATTTCAAAGTCAGAGCGCTCAATGAAGGCAATTCTTAGAAAAACGCAAAATAATCTTTTCGAAGCCTCCGCCGTACTAATTGCGGGTCATTGGGCATTGAATACAAGAACGAATGGAATATCGAGCAAAAACTATTATGAAGTGATTGCGTGTCGTTAGCTGACCCGCCTTCACGTTTTGTGTAATCAGTCTTTAGACATGTCCCTAATTAAGACATCTAGAAAAGGTTTTGATAATGAAAAGAATGAAAATCGAAATATGTTGACGTGCTGCCATAGATTTATAAAATAAAGACTAGCTTTTGCCCGCGATTTATACGACGAATATCCCGCTTTTTCCCGTTCCCGTAGAAATTTCGGGAAATCCTCTCTTAGTGCTCCCTATACTCATCAAAGAATCTACACGTTGACTAAGCGTTGTCTGTCAATCACTAAATAAGTTAGTAACAGAAGAATTTTACATGTTATATATTGAATAATGATAGGGCTTTCCGAGTATTTATTATTTATTTGTTTGTGATGGGTTTGCTCTAGTCTAGATCAGAGATAACAGAGACAAAGTCTACGATGGAGCGAGCTTACCCGGAAGGGGCCTGTTCACTGTTGCTTATACGCGTTCACCAATAAAGAAACACGGCAGCCCCACGCACATGGCCAATAGCAAAACAATTTCTGGCGTCACTAATACTCAATACGTTGCTCACAGATCAGATGGTCGACGGGGCCGTAAAGTTCTGGAGTGCACGCAGCGTTGGAAGGCCTGCTACAAGGTGGACCGATGATCTGGTGAGGGTCGCGGGTAGCCCATGGATGCGAGACGCACAGGACCGGTTATGGTGACAGTTGGGGAGGCCTATGTCCAGCAGTGGACGTCTTACGGCTGATATGATGATGGTGAATACGTTCAAACAAAAAAGCTAAATCTGCTTTAGTTCATCCGTTGAGGAGCTACGAAGTCATATACAGACATACTGACTCAAACACAACACTTTTCAGATTAGTTGGGGTTCATAAATTCATCCGATTTGTTGACTAATACAACTAATTATGAAATGTCATCTCTTAGTCATTATAAATCACAATGTAAATGAATAAAATATATATTTGATATTGCGACAATACTCGTAGTTTCATTTAACAACGAAATAATTTTAAATTCTACCTATTATTGCTACTGCTGAACTGACAGGCACAGCTATCCGTAATAAATGGAGCGCAGAGCTACTAAAGTCGAAAGCCGTTTCGAATAGGAAATAATAACGGCATTATTCTTTAAAGGAGTTGGCAGTGACCCATTGGCCTCAGCCAACATTGATCTGATTTCTATCAGTGTGCTTATTCTTGCATTTTTTGAAAGATCAAACCCCAAGCTTTGGATAATAAGACTCATTTTAACTATCTTACCTAACCTAAAGTTAACCCGAAAACTAGCAACATCCACTAGACCTTAGGCGATTTTTACAATGCACCGCACTCCGTCGCGTAGTGCGGGGCCGAAGATTTTAACCGACGCGGTGTCAGTGCGTTGTCATAGGCGTTTTTTCTATACAAACTGACTGACGGATTCTTGCTTACAATGTAGCAATGGAATGTTGCAATGTTTTGTGTAGTTTTGATAAATGTTTGTCCTGTTCTCATTATGAGGTATACAATAAAGTTTATACTAATAAATGCTCTCCCCTGTGCATATTATGCACAAAGGTAGGAAAACTAAGACTGGTAAATTTAAAATATTTAAAAAAAAGTTTTTTTTAAGTTTATAAAAGTTATAGAATTGATAAAATTGGTGATTCTGTCGTGATTCACGAGACGCCAATAAAATATAATTAAATAAAGGATTCCTTACTTCCATCGATTGGCATCTATACAATCGCCACTTCAGCCCTAAGAAATAAAATTGAAACAAGTTTTTTGGAAAAAGTTTTAGAATTTTCCCAATCAAAAAGAAAACAATAAAATTCCAGCCATCCATATCGTTTCCTACCTTCACGTTCTCTGCAGTCACCAACAAATTGTACCGTTCCCGGACAAATTGACAGCGGAAGTCTCGAGCCGGGACAGACTTCCCCGGCGACTGATTATTGCATTTCAATATTCAATGGATGCAAGACGAACCTACAAGTTTCTGATCAGAAATTAGTTTTGTATAGCATTCTCGGTATTAGAGGAACATAGAAGTATTTCTGTAGCGTAGTGAAATTTGTTGGTTTTTCTAGTTTTGGGTTACAGTTTTATTATGATTTTGAGCGGTACCAGTTAAAGTATATCATCGTCATCTCATGATGATGTGAAAGTCTTCACATCATCATGAGATGACGATATATACATAGTGAGGGTTTAATTGCAATTTTTCATAATATTGTATTAACATAAAAAGTTTTGAAATTATTCAAGACACTAGCACTTCGCCCGCGACTTCGTTCGCGCGGGATTGGTAGGTACTCCACAAACTTCATCTCTTTGTCCTCCCTCTATAAAGGCTAACGTGTAAATTACTTAACGTAGGGCTGTTCGCTCAATCCGCGGCATTTTTCTTACTTAGAGTATTTTTATACCCGTCGTAACTTTAAAACGAAAGGTCCTATTTGCATAATTTAAAGTGTAATTTACGTATACATAACCAACCTAAATTACAAAATCATTTAAATGCATAAGGATTAATATCATGATACCAAAATCACCACTATTCCATTCCACCCGGGCTTTGATCGGATAATTTGAACAAAAAGTGGTTATTGTGACTTAACCATAATAGTTAGATATATACCGTCGCGGATTTTTTCGTGGATATTGATGTTTTCTATAAAATTGTAGTATATCACTTTGCTCTATTGACAACAGTTTCCGCAGCGTACGCGATATAAGGTTTTTTTTGGTATTTTTTAACACCTTGGGTAATATTATCCAAGTTTCCATATGGATCCCTAACTTTTTTGAAAATACTCTATAGCCCATGTTCATCAGGAATTATGTAGAATTATAATGGTGAAAGAATTTTTTAAATCGGTCTAGTAGTTTATTAGCCTATTCAATTCAAACAAACAAATCTTTCCTCTTTATAATATTAGTGTAGATTAGACGAACTTAGCATAGGAACTGTATGGCTGTGTCTTGTATTTTTACGCCATTTTAGGATTCCGTACCCGAATGGTAACCAACGGAACCCTATTACTAAGCCTCCGTTGTTGTCCGTCCGTCTGTCTGTCTGTCAGCGGGTCGTATCTCAAGAACCGTAATAACTAGACAGTTGAAATTTTCACAGAGTGTGTATTTAGATTGCCGCTATAACAACATATAGTAAAAAATAAATTAACGTCTAACCATCATTATTTCAGTGTGGGAGGGAGACAGAGCTATGCAAAATGACTCTACTATCCCTTTTTCACAGCGGAATCACGACGACATTGTGAGAAAAGTTAAGCCTAATCAAGTGTACAATTTTTTAAATCTCTTATAACCAGCTACTAAATAAGCTACATATTTATTTATTTATATATGCTGTATTGTAGACCAAAATATAAAACATAAAGAAAACCAAAAACTGGCCAAGTGCGAGTCGGACTCGCGTGCAAAAGGTTCCGAAAGTATTAAATATTTTTAACATGTTATTTTAACACTACAGACTTCTAATAGGTTTTCCTGTAATTTTTAGGTAAAGATCTATTATCTCCATTTTTTTCAAAATTTTAGGCTCAGTAGTTTCGGAGATAAGGGGGGGGGGAATGGTAATTTTTCGTCTTATTTATTAAATAACTTCAAAACCATTTATTTTAAAATTATGAAAAAAATATAATTAAAACCCTCACAGTTAGCCCTTTCATTTGGTATGTCACACGACATTGTGCAAAAACCTTTTTTTTTTATTTTCTAGTTTGACCCTCAAAAGTGACCCTCATACTAAAAATTTAATAATTTACGTAACGCGTCCGTATTTGGGTTACAGAAGTCCATATGTGTACCAAATTTCAACAGAATCGGTCCAGTGGATCTGGAGAAAACTGGCTGTGACAGACGGACAGACAGACAGACACCCGAGTGATCCTATAAGGGTTCCTTTTTTTTTGGAACCCTAAAAATATACAATTGGCAGCCTTATCGCATTCCGCGATCTCTTTCAGGCAACCTAGAATGGAAAGACGTAGCCTAGACATGAAATGGGGCTACACTTGGTGCAAATATCAACAATTTTAACAAAGAAACGACGACTGAAACGTAACGCAAATTATACAATATACAAAAATACATAACAACAATACATACATTCTTAATATACAAGCAAGATGATGTACTAATAATTAGAACATCATAGTGACAAGTAGTGATCCTAACTAGTATTTAAAAAAAAAAAAAAAAATTAAAAAACCCCTGACTAAAAAATAACTTTAAAAATGAAAATTAATACGTATGGATCCTTTTAATTTAATATAGTTAGGTACGATTCTTTGGGCCAAGCGTCTTCTAAATTAAAAGGATTAATACGTATTATTTTTCACTTTTTAAAGTTATGTTTTAGTTGGGAGTTTTTTAAATTTTTAATTTAATTTTTATTTCATGCTGTTTAAACTTAATTTACAAAGTCATTTAAGTAACAGAATACCAAATTTTGCATCGATCTGACCCGTAAAAGCTGGTTAAATGCCTTCATCAACTAGAAAAGAGCTGATGATCTTCGACGGCTCAACCGATTTTGATAAAACTTGTCTAAGAACTATTGCTGGAAAACCTGCTTTCAACTAAAAAAAACCGCATCCAAATCGGTTCACCCATTTAAGAGCAACGGTGCCACAGACAGACACACATAGCGGTCAAACTTATAACACCCCTATTTTTTGATCGGGGATTAAAAAACAGGAACTGATTGCAGGCAGGTAGTGGTTGTGAAAATAGTCATTGTATAACATATTATGAATACCATATACCCTTTGTTTTGTCGCTTACGATGCATCATCAATCCATGTTCCTCTGCTCCTACTAGTCCAACAGTGTTAGATCAGAAATTGGTTTTGAATAGTACACTCGTATTAGCTTCGAAACAGAGTGGGTATATTGTTGAAGCTCAATGTTAGCTGTTGCAATTTCAGTCCGAAGTTTACCAGCGAATATTAT
This sequence comes from Lacanobia wlatinum, assembly GCA_947578705.1. Classification (NCBI taxonomy): domain Eukaryota; kingdom Metazoa; phylum Arthropoda; class Insecta; order Lepidoptera; family Noctuidae; genus Lacanobia; species Lacanobia wlatinum. The sequence continues at coordinate 5,726,193 of OX388037.1, forward strand.
AATGGGTACTCGGTGTATTATTGTAAAATTAACTTAAAACTAAGTTCGATTAGCGGGAAATTGGCAAATAGTTCGCAATATACGGTGCTTAGTAGGTCATTTGTCGAATAACTTTAATAGGTTACTCATTGATAATTCCGAAAATGTCCACCAGCGCGAATCGAATTAATGATGACACTAAAATACTGACAAATTCACAAAAGATTATAATTATCGTGAGATAATTATAATCGTTTGTGAATAACTTAACTTTACTTTTTAAAGTACATGTGAAAAGTTTTGTAAGTCTATGTTGTGATCATAACAGCTGCTTCAGAGGTCCCCGAATAAGAAACTAGAAGACAACACTACAAGCAAAGACATTTCGTTCGCTTTCTTTTTAAAAAGTATGGACTGCGATTTACATTCTTGACAAAACAAAAGTAATAATAAAAGATGTAAAATTTTTGTTTTAATAATTTATGGTGGTCGTTGTTAGAGATAATCTTTAGAAATACGCAATAATGATTCTTTGGATCGTGATTCCGTTGTGTGCTTAGGATAGTTCTTCTTATTCAGTTTAGCTCCATCTCTCTCTACGACGTTATAGTAGAGTCCAGTTGAAAAATTTAAAGCTTCCTGTAGTGGGAAGAAATTCATGACATAAAGCTGGTGTATATAATACCTATGCCTAACCCTTAGATGGGGCCGGCGAGGTCTAGTGCCTGTCAGGGTTGCGAAATTTGTTTGAAAGAGTCACCACAGCTCTCGAACGTAAAGAGCATTTGGAAGAACACAGATGGGTTTTAGTCAGTAATATGACAGTTCCTTCCGCTCCGCTCAGAGCGGAAGAAGTCATTTTGATGATTTCCCATACTTAAAAAAACAGGCCAAGTGCGAGTCGGACTCACGTGCAAAGGGTTCCGAACGAATTTAATTTTATTTACGAGTAATATGTTACTTTAATACTATACACTTTTTATAGGTTTTTCTGTAATCTATTATCTCCATTCTTTCAAAATTTTAGGCTCAGTAAATTCGGAAATAAGGGAGGGGAATGGTAATTTTTCTTCTAATTTCTTGAATAACTTCAAAACCGTTTATTTTAATATTTTAAAAAAATATAATCAAAACCCTCACAGTAAGCCCTTTCATTTGATATGTCACACGACACTCAACAAAAAAACTTTTTTTTTTCAATTTTCTAGTTTGACCCCCAAAAGTGACCCCCATACTAAAATAATAATAATTTACGTAACACGTTCGTACTTGGGTCACAGAAATCCATATGTGTACCAAATTTCAACAGAACTGGTCCAGTGGGTCCGGATATAACTGGCTGTGACAGACGGACAGATAGACACCTGAGTGAACCTATTAGGGTTCCGTTTTTTGTTCGGAACCCTAAAAAAATATGCCTTATCCTTCAAGTAAGAAAAGACATTATTCTAATGTTATTTCCCACGTGAAAATATTCTCCGTAGTTGCCAATAGTGCCAAGCGACATATTTCATACACTTTCTCGTCATGGCCCGTCAAACACACAGCTTCGGTGCTTGTAGTGAGTTCTTAAAGGATACTCACGGATATTTAATCGAGTATGTCAAGTCCACATGAGTTAGATATAGGTAGGTTAAATTGATACAGAGTTGAATGAATTTGTGTTACTGAAAAAATGTCATAAGATAATTTAACGTAAAAAGGTGCGTATTGGTTCGCGATTTATATTATTTTATGACGAGCTATTAATTGACAACTCAAGCAATAATTTCTATTATATTCTTTTTCAATAAGCCTTTTTTATCAATTTTTAAATTTAATCCTTAACCATTCAGTAAGTTGTTTATATTATGGTGGTACTCAAATAATGTCTCTCAGTTCAGTACGCTTCTTGGCATAGGCCTTCTCTTAGGCGCGATTGGCATCTATGCTGTTTATTGCACATTAAAAATAGTTACACGCTACAAAGTCAGTCATATCGCTGACAGGGAAATTCACCTGACAGCCTTTAAATGGACTGAACGAACTGTTATTTGGTACTCCCTTTCTTCTCCTAAAATTGTTTGTCCGAAAATCATTATCCATAACACGTTTGCTATAAACTTCAGTAACCATAATGTTCAAAATCCCGAAATTTGGTTTAATATAAATATTTTTAGTTCAAAAAGTATTCTGTCATAATATCGAGTACTATAATAATTGAATCTCTCTCTAATTTTACATGACTTAAGGTCATATGTCCTAAGTATTGTGTTAAATAATATGTATTATTCCGAATCTTCATTTATAATATTTTTTTTAGTCTTAAAACATTTGCTAAAAATTAGGATTTAGTGACAGAAACGTGTCGCTGTAAATCCAACTCCACGCAGTCTTGTCTGCTCTACCCCTAGAGTGTAATTTAAAATCGCGTAGGCGCGGAGGGGCGAGGCGGCCCGCGATTTGAGGAGCAGGTGGTTGTAGCACTCGCCGCCGCGGCTGAGGCTGGCCGGCGAAACCGACCAGCAAGCCGAAGCTGCGGTGGTGAGCGTTAAACCCATCTGTGACAATAAACTTGCGTGGGACTGCCGGAGCCCCGCAGCGCCGGAGCCGTGACAGTAACTATGGCTGCTGCGTGCTTGCTTGCATGCTGCATGCTTACAAAAAATAGATGTGTGTGTGGGTATTTTATTCTATTCTATGTGAAAAAATATTGCCTGCTCGTATCTACGTACCGCCTGAGAGAATACAAATTTGTTCTAAGAATATTATTATTGTAAATAAACATTATGAAATTTGAATTTAGGACTTATATTTTTTATTGAAAACGGTTTTATGTCTTATGTATATTATTGATGGTAATATTTATGACAAACGGATTTAGAACATATTACATTTAAGGATTTTAATTTTATGGCATGTGATATTAACTTTGGGTAAGTTATCATGCGGACAAATGATGATTATCACATAAAAAGTTATGGCACTTTAAATTATAAATAAAAAAGTTAGGTGACACAATAGAGCACCCTGTTATGTTAATGTCCGTTTTATCTGTAAATGCACTCATTAAAACGACTTCAAAAAAGAGGAGGTTCTCAAATCGGTTGTATTTTTTATATTTGTTACCTCATAACTCCGTCATTTATGAACCGATTTAAATAAAATTTTGTTATTATCAGTATGTATTTTATAGTGTACCACTAAAAAGTGAAAAATAAAAAGCTTATTAACACTAAAATAACTTTAACTTCGGAAGTCGGTGTTTTTGGTTGTATCTTCGTATTTTAACACCGACTAAATGCAAAAAAATACAAGATGAAAACTTCAACGAATAGTCTAATGATTGTCCACGATTTATAAACAAATCTATGACCATACTCTCTCAAACTTTTTACTGCAACCGTAATGAAAGAGAATGAAGCCCAATCTCAATGAATCACCAATAGAATAAAGCGCAAATGAATGAATGGAAAGAAAATAAAAATAACAATGGAAAATTTAAAGTATGCCGAGAACAGACCACCTGGTTGGTGTAAATCAATCTTAGTGCACTTCAAAAACAAGGCTGAAGCTTTAGACTATGCTGTACAGAAACTAGAACAGACCAAATTAAACACAAGTGAAAATATACTGTTCAAAGATGGATTTAAAGCCTTAGGCGTTTTATACTACTCGACCTTAAGGTAGTGTATTGATGGAACATGGTTCAGCTTAAAATAAAGATATACCTTTATATATGTGTGATATGTGTTTAGTAAAAATACATTTTGTCTCCTAGATACACATATTTACCAAAAAATAACAATGTGAATGAGAACGAACCCAACAAATATCGCTGTGAAGATTCTTCCAACTTCTGGTGAATATAATATTTTTTTGAGAACTAGTTGATACTACAAAAACTATCATTAAGGAAAGGTTACAGTTTATAATTTTGAATATATCGTTTCCGTGAAAATATTCTATTTTTATATTTTTTCCTTTTCTGATCTTCGCAGTCCCATACCGATACACATCTGTAAAATCACAAGGCATTTAACCTCAATCCGGACTTGGATAAAACAAACTGAAAAACGCAGCGTGAGAAGCTTTCAAACCTGATTGAAGTGAATGACGTCACAGAGATTGGTAGCGTAACAATAACCTATATTGATAGCGTTAAATTTTTGATGAATACATCCAAATTGAATGTCGGACAAATCTTAAAAAAATGTATCTATTTTGAAGATTTGTATAACTTTCAGTTTGTAAAAAAACTCAAAGATTCTTAACGGGGATTACATTTTTTTATCAAAGCCTGTGAAGTTAGATGAACTCCTCTAATCATAAACCTGTTGACTGGATTTTCATTACATGTTTTGTAACCAAAGGTTTTATCATCATCATCAATTTTTTTTATTACTATTATTGATAGGCACGCATTTGACCACTAACTCACCTGATGGTAAGCGATTATGTGGCCGAAGATGGAGCACGCTTGCCTAGAAGTAACCTATTCACTCTTGACTTAAACTTTAAATCAGCCGAAAGACGTCCATTGCTGAACAAAGCCCTCTCCCAAGTGTCGCCACAACAACCGGTCCTGTGTGTCTCACATCCATCGGCGACCCACGATCCTCAGGTCATCGGTCCACCAAAAGCTTTACAGGTAATAAAATATGTTATGCAAAAAATCTACATGGGCTAGTAGTTGTCCAACTTCACAAATAAGGTAACAAACAAACATTAAACGCCCACCTTATAAATAACTAGTAACAACATTTTTTTTTCGTTAAGGAAAAGTTCTCCCGCCCTTGACAGCAGTCCTGACACGAGTAAGCACTTAAGGCTTTTGATGCAGCTGTGTAAGGGTGTTGTGTATCCTCCCACCCTTTGTTACTGGCCATTTATTTTACTGTCTTATTCGTTTTAAAAGTGTTTTCTTTATTCGCTGAAAGGAAAGCGGGAAAGGTTACAAGTTGTGAGAGGCTGTACACATTTTTGTTTTTGGGGTTCTGCTTTTGCGAATAAGGATAATTAAATCAGTTCTTTACTCAGAATTAAGTCTTGACTATGTATGTGTCTTGTCTCAAAGGTATTTTAATTATTATGTGCAAAATGTCGCAGAGGTAAGTTGTAGGATTTATAAGTGAGAAGAGTAGGTACTTGCATAGGCTTGAGGAACACCATTTGGTGGTTCAACCCGTAAGTTCTTATCTTTAAACAAAAAGAACGTTGGAAGTACTTCCAACCCATCTATATAAATGAAAATTGATTGTGAAACAATAGTGCACTTTTTGTGTACAATAGAGAACACTCTATAAAACAACCTTTACAAAATATTTCTCAGGAATACTGCTAAGCTACCATAAAAGGAGCTTCCAGTAAATTTCAACATCATTCAACCCATCTATCCAGTTGTTTGTCACCGACTGTCCAACGAGCAGATTAATGAGTGAACGAAATGGACAGACGGACTCTGAAAAATAGCTTTTGAAAACGTTGAGGTGAAAGACAGAAGAGGAAATACCTTTTAAGATCGTAATTAAGTAAGGGATTATGTTTTTGTTAGTAAGACGGAAACAGCGAGACATTTTTTTAAAGATTTTCTGAAGGAAAATGTTTTACTTGGATGTGTTTTTTTTGTGAAAGAAAGCTTGCTTATCAAGATTTTAAATGACTAAGGCGTACATGGCGTAGCTGCAGCACTAAAATACTGATATGATACTGATATTTAGAAAGACTTATAAGCAACTGGACTAATAAATCTCAAAAATATGTACAAACGCGTATTAAAACCAAATAAATCATTGGGCATGAAAAAAATCATGTACGTCGTTGTCAACGGCAAAAGTGCCCAACACTGGCAGCACTGCCGCGTTGAATGCGATGCTGATTCTTTGGCCGAAGAAAATCTCAGCCCTCTGGTCACGTGAATAGTTGACAAGTTCTTTGCTGATTTCCCGAAAGACTCGATATGCACTCGGAACCCATGGGCCCTCAAACTCCCAATTAGGTTTAGGTTATATTTGTGGCACTTGAGATTTTCTGCGCCTGCAGCCGCAGCTTCAGTGCAGGCCGCCGCGACGGCGCAAGAGTGTCGAGTGGAAGAGAATTTAAAAAAAGTTTCTTTAAGTCAAGTTCTATCGTCGACCTCACCATTGCCTTCCACCAGGTAAGAATGTGGTCAAATGTGAGCCTATCAATAGTTAATAAAAAACAAACCGGCCAAGTGCGAGTCTGGCTCGTACACGAAGGGTTCCGTACCATAACCCTTAATTTGTATTATTTGTTGTTATAGCGGCAATAGTATGATGAGATGTTCTTGAGATACAGCCCGCTGACAGATAGACGGACGAACAGACGGACGGACAGCGAATGTTTAGGTTCTGTTGGTTACCCTTTGGGTACGCATGAGCCTGTCAAATAATTAATAAAACCTAACAACAAGTAAATAATTGGCTAAGTCGGACTTAGCCGATTTTTTTCCAATTAGCAATAAAATGTCAGTAGCAGTTTAATTATATTGTAGACGGCTAGCTAGAGATAGCTTTGCAAAGGTGTATGTGTGATAAAACAATGAAGTTGTGGAAATAGAAACAAAAGCCACAGTTGCAATAGAAATGGAACAAAAATAGGTAACAAGCGTTGTTCTTCCATTTAAAGTTTGAACTAAAGCCTAAAAGCCTGAAATTGCACGTGTGTTGAGACTGACCGACGAGGTTCGCTCACTGAAACTTTAATAAAAAGGTACATAGAATTGTAGCTAAGTTTTAGAAAATATATGTAGAAGTAGTGTTACAGTCTGAATTTTGGTATTTTTTATATTGATTACTAGCTGTTGTCCGCGTACTTCGTTAGCGTGGAAGTTTTTAATGTGTAAGAACGGACCGCCTGATCAAAATGTGATCGATGTGGTGATGACTATAAAAGGTGTTCTTTGGGCGCTGTAATTTGGGCGGTAGAATTCCTCAACAAAATTAAACGGCGTTAAGGTCACTCGTTCTTTGGCGACACGTCGTCGTCGTCGTTTTGCACAGCTGCAAAAGGACTCCCCAGCCGCTGATTTTGATAATATTGCATGTGGGGATATCTTTGCTTGCAAGATTAAGCGGCAACTTAAAAACAGAATGTGCAGTCCGAGCACCGCTATGCAAAGTTGCAGCAATGCCCGAGGAAGCCACAGCCAGAGCTATATTGCAGCTCTTGCGGAGTTGGACCAGCAGAAGATTCAGCACAAACTTACCCGTACCTCCTGTTACGTCAAGAAGGAACAATCCCCCTTTCCACTATTTACTCGGTGCAGAATCGTTTCGTAGACTTGACGCTGCACGAAAAGTAATCGTAGTGCCGTTATGCGTCGTTGTGCGTCGTTCTGCGTCGTTATTATTTGTTTCGTTTCTTTTTGTTTCATTTGATTTGTTTTGTTCTGTCCTGTTCTGTTCTGTTCTGTTCTGTTCTGTTCTGTTCTGTTCTGTCCTGTCCTGTCCTGTCCTGTTCTGTTCTGTTCTATTCTGTTCTGTTCTGTTTTGTTTTGTTTTGTTTTGTTTTGTTTTGTGAAAAACATTTTTTAAGTATACGGTTCCTGGTGGATACAATTGTTATGTATAGGAACCATGCATTTTTCTATCATATAAAAGTAGCCTATGTCATTCTCAGACCCCAAAACGACCACTATGCAAATACCACGCCAAGACCTTGCTCCTTAAAAACAAAAACAAATTATCCAACGAGAACCGTGCATTCTTCCGGGATAAAAGTAGCTAACGTCGTTCCCTCCTCAAAATCATCACTATGCAAAGAATCAATTCAAACCCTTGCTCTGTAAAAAGCAAAACAGATTTATCCCACGGGAACCGTACTTTTTTCCGGGATGTAAAAATAAATCTGTCATTTTTTTGACCCCTAAACAACTACTATACAAAAAATCGTGTTAATCCTTTGCTCTCTGAAAAACAAAAATAAATCTATGGGAACCGTAAACATTTTCGGGATAAAAAGTAAAAAAACCTATATCCTTTCTCAGGCTCTAGACTATCTGTGCACTAAATTTCATTTAAATCGGCTCAGTAGTTTTGACGTGAAAGCCTACTGCCTGGCTTTACTTTCGCATTTATATTATTAGTAAAGATAGACCTTTCTTGGTAGGATGATCTATATAAAGTGATATTCTAACATTAATAACGATTAATGTTACAAACAAAAATTTCGGTGTGTACTTTTTAGGCTTCCGTACCCGAAGAATAACCAACGGAACCCTATTACTAAGCCTCCGGTGTCCGTCCGTCCATTCGTCCGTTCATCTGTCTGTCAGGAGATGTATCTCAAGATCCATATTGTGTATTACTATTGCCGCTGTAAGAACAGATACTGAAAATTAAATTAATAATGGAAGGAGGTACAAGAAACGTGTATTTTTTTCGGTTTATATTATGGAACTCTTCGTGTGAGGCCTAGATACGTGTAGATCAACCTTTAGATGCTTTGGCCATTGAAGTTATCTAAGTTATGTTTTCCAAGCATCCATTAATAATTCTATTATTTTAACAGAATACTTTTAAAAGATGTTATAGAAAGAAGGAATGTCGATTTGAATAAGATATAACTAAATTTTTATAGTTCAAACAACATTTTTAAAATGCCAACTCAAAGTTTTAATTTAAACATATCTCTAACAATCAACTATTTATTTGAATACGTCTGCAGAGTATTAAAGAAAAGCAGGTTTTTGCTGTAGACAAAATAAAAGTGTAAAACCTTTATGTAACCTCAACTAAATCAGTTTTAATTTTAAAACTTTGTATAAGAAAATTAAATGTTCTGTCTAGCAAAAATTTACAAATTAAGTAGCTGGAAAGGATACTCGGAAACTTACAAAACCTTAAACTTAAACTCAATGTACCCTACATTGAATTTAAGTTTAAGGTTTTTCTCAAACTTTCTCGCGTAGAAATTTTGATTGGGATGATAAATATTTTTGCACCGGACAACTTAAAAAAACATAATCAACATACCCTGTGTCATCAGTATCACATTCACAGACTACCCTGTCCATTTGCTTTTTTGCAAAAGTGAAAACAGTGCGAGTCGCAATCGAATCTTTTTTTAGAAAGAAGATAAGGCCGTTTATGCCGCAAAAACGTATATTTCGACACTCCCAAGGGAATTAAAATGTTTAAGGTATTTCCCTATGAAGGACAAGTAATACCGTTATATAGTACAAGTATAGGGAAAAGTCTGAAAACTTTATATTTTTAATTAAACCAAAATAAATATAGTCTTTATTTAACGTAATATTATATACCTACAAAGTACGGAACCCTCGGTGGGCGAGTCCGACTCGCACTTTGGCCCGATTTCAACCTTTTTAGGGTTCCGTATCCGAAGGGAAACCAATGGGACCCTATTACTAAGCGTCCACTGTCCGCCCGTCCGTCCGTATGTCTATCGGCGGGCTGTGTGTCATGAACCGTAATAGCTTGACAGTTGAAATTTTCACAGATACAGAGTGTGTATTTCTGTTAAAAATATCGGCCAAATGATAAAATAACAGCGTGTTTTGGCTTTTTTTGCTCAATCTTAACAATGGCAACAGGTAGACACTTGAATGCTCTTAGTGTTTGTATTGCTATATTTACTAAAAAAAAATCTATTTAAAATTTAAAAAGGATCCAAGGGTCGCCAATATTTAGGTTTTTACCATTTATTGGTTGTCTTACCTATCCTTAGCAATAATAATCCTTTTACTGTTTGTTAGGGTTCAAACTTCAGAATATACTGGACCGATTCTTTTGCAATTTCGTACACATATGGACTGCTGTAACCCAAACCCGGATGCGTTACATAAAAAAATAAATTTTGAGTGAGAGGATCACTTTGGGGGGAAAACTAGAAAATTTTAAAAAAATGTTTAACAAACTGTACCATGTGATATACTAAACAGAAGGGCTTATTAACGGGGTTATATTTGTTTCATAATTATAAACTAAAGAGTTTTAAAGTTATTCAAGAATATAGACGAAAAACTACCTTTCTCCCCATATCTCCGAAAATACAGACCCTAAAATGAAAATGCAGATAATAGTTCTTTACCTATAGGTTACAGAAAAACTTATAGAAGTGTATAGTTTAAAAAAAAATGTTTGAATAATGAAATTCATTCGGAAAACTTTGCACGCAAGTCCCACTCGCACTTGGCCAGTTTTTCTTGAACACGCATTGCTTGTTGGCAGTTACAGTAGACCCAAAGCAATTTTTATGAAATTGGCTTCTAACGTTTTGACTCAGCAGGTCGTAAAACAAAGGTTTATGATCCACACATTTTATTGGTGATTTACAACTATTGTGAAACTGTGATCTGTGTGTTTATAGCATTATTGTAATAGATTTTGTATTAAGTACTACTGGAAGATTTTCGAAAAATATTATCATTACAGGAGAACACATTTGTAGTGCGTACAGCTAAGGAGTGGAATTCCCTGCCGGAGTCTGTGTTTCCTGATAGCTACAAACTGGGAGTCTTTAAGGCAAGAGGATGAATAGGTTACTTCTAGGCAAGCGTGCTCCATCTTCGACCACATCATCGCTAACCATCAGGTTAGATAGTGGTCGAACGCGTGCCTATCAATAATAAAAAATATATAACCTCAAGCGGCGTAAATTTTCAAAAATTTTCATTTTTCATTTTCATTTCATTTATACCATATTGGTAACTACATTTTCTAGCCGTTTTGGGGTTGAAACCCTCGGGCCGTGGGGCCCTTGTGCTCACAGCCTCTTCAAAGAAATTTCGAAATGGCTGGTTGACACTTCCCGTGACCCAAGAGCTGGCTTTTACTTTGGGCAGAGATTAAGCACTGCTATTCAACGTGGCAATGCCGCCAGTCTGTTGGGCCATTACCAAATAATATCATAATCCACGTAATAAGTCACTTGGAAATTGCGAAATTAATTTCCATGCAATGTCAGTTTCGCACAACATTTTAATACAAAAGTAGGTAAAATAACTTGAAAGTTTTATTGTTAGAATAATTTTGAAGGTAGTTTACATTGATAAAGTTTATTTGTTATTGGATAAACTTTCCTATCTAAACAAAACAGATCAAAACTCACTTAGCCAAAATAGATAGCGAATCAGCAATAATTTTAGAATATTAAACAAACTGAATTTCCTAAATTAGCCCACCCGTATATTGAGTAAATATTGGAATTTGATTCATGTACACTAATATAACTCTATGTCAGTTATAGTACAACTGACTAACACAATTATATTGGGGCCATCTTCCACTCTGAATATATGGCCTTACTAACACAGATCTTTCCATGGGAGGCTACATATACCGCTGATTACCCAGCAATCAACGTCATCCTGAAATGCAAGGCCTCAACGTTCAGAAATCCTTGGAACGATGATGTCTCTTCTTGAAGCTTGTAAAGCCCCCAGAAAGTTTCTGTCCTACTTATAGAGCTAGGCAAATATCAGCCACTATTCTCATTTCACAGATTGTGTATTTCTATTGCCGCTATAACAAAAAATAATAAAAATTAGAGGTTATGGTACGGAACCCTTCGTGTGAGAGTACGACTCGCACATGACCGGTTTTTTTTTTAATTCCAGCAATTCCTTAATGCTATAGAAATATTTATTTTTTTGCCACTCTGTAATTTTTTTTAATAAAATACCCTGCAACAATTTCAATTCATTTGAAATGTTATTATAAATCAGTACAATCATTGAACACATTTTTTATTTAAATAACTTTATGACCGGATGGGTGATACAGTTGGTTGAGAAACTTAGACCTTTTTTGTCTCGGTAGAACCTCACTATTGCATGCGATTCTTGGTAAGAACACATTACTTTGCATGGAGCGATGAAGATCTATAAATAGCAGTCGGAAACCATTGCTCCTCGAAAAGTGTATCAATTCATATGGCTGTTTTAGTTTAACAATCGCGAAGTGATATCACCTTTATATCTATGTGCACATGAATTCTAAATTAATAAAAGTAATACGTCTAATTATTGATCTGTATTTATTTAGAGAAATTTAAATTGAATTCAGCTTACCTTTGTAAATTTATAAACTCTCAAATCAATGTGTACTATTTTATTCAGCTACCATACATTTACCATGTTTCGTAGCGGAATATAGGCCAAGATATATTTTATTTAAATTTTAAGCCTAGCTTCCATTTTTCAAACCATTTTGCTTATCAATTTAAAGAAAAACCGTTGAAAACATACGGAACCTTACTGTATAACAAACGGCTGCAATTTAAAATTTACATCATATTCGAGACACCACAAGAAACACGTTTTTAAGCGACTCATTTAAAATTCACTGGAGACTCTAAAATAAAAACTTTTTGTGTCACATAGCATATTTTTGCTGGATGATACGTTATCTGTTACCAGGGCCGAATTAGGTAAGCAGGTTTAGACAAAGTGGCATATGAGCAAAGGAAAGCAAGATGTGTTTGCGTCGCATACACAATGAAATAAGTACTAAGTTTTAAACTAGACATAGAGGTAAATAGAACTGTGTATGTGAGTAAGTCAAACTTTTTCTTCAATCTCCGTTATCTCAAAATTTTTAAAAAATTGGGCGGTCAAGAACTAAGCACGCTTAAAGGGTTTGTGTGACAACGACTAAAGACAATGACCTAAACTTCATTTTTGTTTTAATGTTATAAAAGAATACATTCGGTCGTATTCTTTAACGTCGTAAACAAAAAACTACAGAAAAGAATTACCCTTTATTATGTACATCATATAAGTTATAGAAATGATAGATAAAGACAGCATTACATAGAGTGAAACAATGGGCGGCCTTACCGCTAAAAGCGACCTTTTTAAGACAACCTTCACAACACACGCACACACAGAAATAATAAAAGGAGTCTTTCGCTCGCAACAACAACATTATTTTATTAAAAAACTTTTTTACGAAAAATACAAAAGAATTAAAAAAAAAGCTAAAAGTATAAACTCACTCTGAACTTTAATTTTGGAAGCCGGTGTTTTTGGATTTTTCTTCGTTTTATTTTAATACCATCTTCGGAAATTAAAGTTATTTTAGAGTTTGCAGTTTTTTTCATTTGGAAGTCGGTTGTGTAGTTTTGTCAAACAGTTATTTATTTTTTACTTTTATGTGCTACTCCACATCTAACAACACCATTGGAATGTCGCAGGAAAGCAAAATACGCAAGTTCATTTACTTGAATGACAAAAATACGTCATCCGAGTAAACGATTTTCAGCTATTTTGTTTTTAAAGCCGTAGTTTGGCTTTAAACCGATTTTGGTGAAATTTCTATGGGACCAATGGAAAAGTATATTTTTTCACATAAAACAAGTTTTTTTTTAATCGGCTTATAAATGACGGACCTATGAGGTAACAAAAAAAGACAACCGAATTGCGAACTTTTTTTGAAATCGGTGAAAAATAATTAAAGGAAATTGAATTTCACTTATACGGAATCAGAGGCCTAAAATAAAGCCTTTGCTTTATTTTTGCCATAAAAACAAGTAGCTCACAGTAAGCCCAATAACACCGCGTAACAAAACAGCTATTACAATAATTAATTCCCCATATAAAATTAAGCAATATAAACAAAGAAATAAGCCCCAGTAAGCGGTAAAAGCCCCGTGCAAACTTCCACCCCCATAAACCATGTGAAGTCCGTCCCTGTAAGCAACACGATAACCACACATAATGCACGAAAATTTGCACAATAATGGTGCAATAATTCAAATGTAATGGCCATGTTTAACTTATGGCGATGTACATGGTGTATTTTTGAAGCAAAGATCGTATGAGCGTGATTGATAAAAGTGATTTACAGAACGTAAAAATGTTAGCAAGGATGTACCTTGGTGTAGAAAACTAAAATATTCGCATAAAACGTTTTATTTGTATGCACTAATATTGCAAATTTAAAAAATCGGCTCATTTATGTATTTGCTAAAACATAGCATAAAACATGCAAATTCATGACAAAAATAATTTTATTGTAGCCTCCAAGTCTTGACTCAAAATTTTTAAATAATGTAGAACTCAAAATCAGTTTAAAAATAGTTTTCCAATTAATAAATTCCTACAACCTGTATAGTGTCATATATTATGAGACAACTGATAACCGGTTATAATGTAAATTATTATAAACATATTAATCATTATAAAGTAGTGTGCTTAATATGGTAAGACAGTTTGTATCAGTTTGAACAAGTAGCTGTAACTAAATAGACTAATGTAAAAGATGATACTCGTATCGCATCTAAATCTTAAATAAAACTAGCTGACCTGGTAAACGTTATTAGCCATATAAAAAAAAACCCTGCTACCTATTCTCAGACCTACCAAATTCTACTAATATTATAAATGTGAAAGATGTATGTTTGTCCGTCATTCACGCAAACCCGGCTGAAGGGTTTGGATGAAATTTGGCACACATGTAGTTAACATCCTAGAATAACATATAGGCCTTTTTATCCCGGTAACTTACATGGATTAATAAGGACAGAGAAAGAAGTGGAAATCTAGAGTTGTTGCTGCCTTAGTACTTCTGATTCAAAAGTACCAGGAGAACAGAAACATGTCGAAGTATTTTTGGGGCTGGAATTGTGAGCGCTAAAGATTCACAAGTACCAGGAGACCAGAAACATGTCGAAGTATTTTTGAGTAAGAAGTTTTTTTTATTATATAAAAAATCTTCGACACGTGTTAATACTCCTGTATTGATACGTGTCGAAGATTTTTCCGGGCTGGAATTGTGAACGCTATAGATTCACAAGAATCAGGAGAGCAGAAACATGTCGATGTATTTTCAGGGATGGAATTATGAGCGCTGTACCTAGATTCTCAAGTACCAGGATAGCAAAAACATGTCAAAGTATTGAGCGCTAAAGATTCAGAAGTACCAGGAAACCAGAAATATGTCAAAGTATTTTTGAGCAAGATTTTTTACAAGCTATTTATTTATCTTGTGTACAGATAGATAGATACATGTCGAAGATTTTTCTGAGCTGGAATTGTGAGCGGTTAAGATTATAAAGTACTAAGAGAACAGAAATATGTCGAAGTTTCCCCCGGGCTAGGATTATGAGCGCTAAAGATTCACCAGTACTAGGAGACCAGAAACACGTCAAAGTATTTTTGGGCAAAAATTGTGAACGCTAAAGATTCACAAGTACCAGGAGACCAGGAATAATTTCGAAGTTATTCCGGAGTCTGTAAGTACGAACAGCAAACATTCACAAACTATCAGGTTACCAGAATCATGGAGATCTATTTCTATGGATGAGAATATGAAACAAAGTAGTTGCGTGCCAGGTATAACTTCTACGCAGAAGAATTCGCAAACAGAAGCTAGTATACACAATAAATTTCATAACGATCGGTCAAGCTGTTTCAGAGAATTTTGATAACAAACACTGTCATCATCATCATCATCATCATATCAGCCAAAAGACGTCCACTGCTGGACGTAGGCCTCCCCCAAGAAGGGGGAAGCCTATGTTAGGTTTGCCATAATTTTTTTTGCGTTGCGATCGCAGTGTATGGTGTTGAGTGTCAACACTGTGACACAAGATTTATATATTAGGAGATTGGTACAATCAACGACAAGTCATTGAAACGTATTTTTAGCCGACTCCCAAAAAAGGAGGAGGTTCTCAATTCGGTGGTTTTCTTTTTTATGTATGTACACCGATTACTCCGAGGTTTCTGATCCGATTTCTGTGTTTTTTTTTAAATCGATGCGGTATTCTTGCCATTTGGTCCCGTAAAAATTTGATGCAGTTTGGTAAAGTAGTGTTTATTATATGAGCATTTTTGCTTATTTCAATTTTTTTTGTTGTTGTTTCTAATAACCTAAAGTAACTAATGAGCAAGTAAAAGTTTCAAAAGTCGTTAACACCTAAAAGATCTAAAGTCGTTGGGATAGCTATGGTCACACAATACGGTGCACAGATAAGGGTTATAAAATATGTCGGTGATCGAACTTGAAACATAAATAACAACCAACACACCAATGTTACAAATTTATTTTAGCTTTTATAAAATGAATATTCTAGTTCTAGTTCAGAATTTAATTGAATTAACAGCTTCAAAACTTTTATATGCTCATCATTTTTTGTCGCTGCCATGACTGTACCTAAGTATTGAAGTTACGAAAAAATTTGACATACCGGAATCCACATTTTTGTTGAATTAACTTAGTTTTGTAAATGTGAACATCTGTATGTTATAATTGTGAAGATTTTATATTTTATACATTTGTCAATCAATGATGTCTCAACTTCTGAATGGATTTCGATGAAATTAGGATCAACTTTTATCTCGAACTCGATAGTAGAGTCTGTGACCAACATTATCTAACCCACTCGACTATTATTCGCTAAAAGTCAAGTGGGTAAGATAAGGTTAGTAACACCAACATAATGTGATCAACATTATCTAAACCACTTCACTATTATTCGCTAATAGTCAAGTGGGTTAGATAATGTTGGTCACAGACCCTTCATTCCCGCCGAAGCCACTGGCAAAAACTAGTAGTGTATACTTAACCCACGATGAGAAAGCCTTCAAATTCAGGTCATTTAATCGTAGAACAACGTTGCAGTTGGAAACATCAAAGGCAGGAAAACATCAAGATTATTCAACCGAATAAACACACCGCAGACAAAGTGGTGTAGCTTAAAATTTCAACGGCAGCGCTGTGTCAGCCCGTAAAAGGTTCCGGGTTGGACTCCCGATCTAGATTTAAAGAGCTGACCGGTTGGGGGCTGCAAGCAAATGTTTATGGTACTGCCTGTGCGAATGGGTGGATGCGGCAGGTTTTAGCAAAAAGAAACTTAACATGATCTCGGTTTCTCCTTCTTATAAAATCCAGAGTCTTCACTTGACACCGAGTTTGATGAATAACAGCATGGGCGAGTTTCAAGACTAAACAACGCTCGCCGAGGTAGGTCTGTGGATGGGTAACCATCTCATCTGGTCGGTTTCTAGTCTTACCAGACGCATCTGAGACTATTTTATATGAACCGATTACTTATCTCACCCTCACCACCTAGCAACTGGGTAACACCATACGGCTGGGCAAGACTGATTTCTAGGATTATGATTGTTGTACAAATGTCTACCAAATATATAATGATGTAAAAATGACAACCGCAATCACCAGCTTAACTAGATTTCGAAGCACGGAGGAATCTTGATACGTAAAGATAGTCACCCATCCACCACAAGTTGAAGATAGAGCTTCAGTCGGACCAACTATGTAAGGTGTATAAAGGGCCTTATAGATTGTTCATGTAAATAGGTTGAAGCCATTTTATTTTAGAACTAGCTGACCCACGCAACTTTGATTGCGTCACATTTTTCATGAATGCTCCGCTCTTATTGGTCTTAGCATGATGATATATAGCCTATAGCCTTCCTCGATAAATGGGGTATCTTACAATGAAATAATTTTTCAAATCGGCTCAGTAATTACTAAGATTAGCGAGTTCAAGCAAAAAAAATAAACAAACAAACTCTTCAGTTTTATATATTAACTAGCTGACTTTCAATTTTCATTACTGCTCGGCTCCTATTAGTCTTAGCTTGATGATATATAGCCTATAGCCTTCCTCGATAAATGGGCCATCTAACACTGAAATTTTTTTTCAAATCGGATCAGCAGTTCCTGAGATTAGCGCGTTCAAGCAAACAAACAAACTCTTCAGCTTTATATATTAGTATAAAGCTGACCCACGCAACTTCGTCTGCGTCACAATTTTCATTAATGATTCGCTCCTTTTGGTCTTAGCGTGATGATATTATAGCCTATAGCCTTCCTCGATAAATGGGCTATCTAACGCTGAAAAATTTTTCAAATCGGACCAGCAGTTCCTGAGATTAGCGCGTTCAAGCAAACAAACAAACTCTTCAGCTTTATATATTAGTGTTATTAATATAAGTAAGTATACATGTTGATGATAGAAAAAAAAGTATGATGTCAAAACAGATGTCTTGTTGTATTGTCCAAAACCATTATTTTAATTCGATATTTTGAATAGTTTATTAATCGATCTTTTTTTTTTTCATATAATATTCGAAAACGGAGTTGTACGGTGATCGATGACCTCGATGATGCAGCCGGGCGAAAAAAAGAAGGTCGCGAATATCGTTAAGATTAGCTAGGCTGAAGTTACTCCAGTTTAAGGTTTTGTGTAGGGAATAGGGTTCACCTTGACGCAATTAAGGGACTTCATGGGCGGTGATACCGACTTTGCATACGGGGCATAGCCTTCGCAAGGGCTTAAGGGTTCTTATGGTTTAAGAACTTTATTTCCTCATAAGAATTAACAATAATTCACTTACTGAGAAACAAGATTTACAAATAATGTTTAAATAACTAGCGTACAGAAAAAAAAAAACAAAACAATCATTTTTTTTTTTGTGGATAGGCGATACACATATTACAACAAATATCAACCGAGCAAACACAGATACAAAAGTAAAAGTTACAACATACTAGATGTGGCATACAAGGCAGCGTACTAACCAATTGATTTTTTTTAATTTTAGTTTTGTATCATTTGATTAGCTTTGAGTTTTTTCATGCGTTGTTACTTTATATATATATTTTTAATTATTATTATTTATTTCCTTTTATTTACCTATTTTTTTTTTATTTACTCATAATGTATAATTTTAATTGTTTTTTAAATGCAGACATACTTTTGTGTTCTTCACCATTGGTTCAGCTGTTTAATCATTAAAATTAATTTATTCATTTGCAAAAATGGGTAATTGGTATAGGTGTTTCATCTATACATATAATAAAATATTTTTACATGAAAATTTCACAGAAAACTCAGGAAAAAGGTATAAAACACAAAAATGCAATTTTTGTCTGTGCGTTTGTGGGAGCATCACGCATAAACCACAGATTAGATTGCAAATCTAAGTACTTAGAATATAAAATGATAACCCGAGTAACATTTAGCGTTTATTTCATCAAAATCGACCCACAAAATCAAAAGATATTGAATTTTTAAGTTTTAAGTTTTCGTTAAGTTTAGGAAGAAACTTCCTAATGTATTCTGATGAGTCAGAACGCCATCTATTGAGAAAAATAAAATGCACGAAAAAAATGTTGAGTTATTTGTGAAACTTTTAATACGTAGACGTAGCAAAATAAAAGTAAACATTTTAATACCTTATCATTATTTACCGTTATATACGGGCTTCTTATTTAACGTCTTCCGCTGCCAAATATTTTGTCAGTTTACATGGTCGATAGATGGCGTTGCACTGATGACGCGTTTTTCTGAATTGCGGTGTTAAGATTTTCCGCTCACACAATTTCTAAACACAGTCGTGTTTCGAAGGAATTTCGGTTTGGTCTCTGAAAGGTCTTAAACTGTTAGGGACCATAATTGGTTAAATCTCTGAGTTGTGCTGGTTTCGTTTAAAGTGCATTTATTGTAGAGTCTTAAACTGATTTAGTTTTGAGAAGTTCTGGACGGTTCGACTTGCGGATCAGGCCTGTAGGGTTCCGTACCAAAGGTGCTGTGCTGACGGGACCCTACTGCTAAGCCTCCGCGATTGATTCCGTTTAGAGCGAAGCAACGAACGGTTCGATTTGCGAAACAAGGCTAATAATAATAAAAAAAAATCTTATATTTCAGACAGAGTCCATTTTTAGGGTTACGAAAAAATAAGGAACCCTTATAGGATCACTCGGGTGTCTGTCTGTCTGTCTGTCCGTCTGTCACAGCCAGTTTTCTCCGGATCCACTGAACCGATTCTGTTGAAATTTGGTACACATATGGACTTCTATGACCCAAACACGGACGCGTTACGTAAATTATTAAATTTTTAGTATGGGGGTCACTTTTGGGGGTCAAACTAGAAAATTAAAAAAAAAGTTTTTTGAACAATATCGTGTGACATATCAAATAAAAGGGCTTAATGTGAAGGGTTCAATTACATTTTTTACATAATTTTAAAATAAATGATTTAGAAGTTATTCAAGAAATTAGACCAAAAATGACCATTCCCCCCCTTATCTCCGAAACTACGGAGCCTAAAATTTTGAAAAAAATGGAGATAATAGATCTTTACCTAAAGATTACAGGAAAACCTATAAGAAGTCTGTAGTGTTAAAATAACATGTTCAAAAATTTTAATTCGTTCGGAACCCTTTGCACGCGAGTTCGACTCGCACTTGGCCAGTTTTTTGGTTAGTAGTTAGGTTTAGGTTTAGTTTAGGTTAGTAGTTTGGTTTTTTATAATAAGGTACCGTACCAAAGGTGGTCACGGTGATGGGAGCGATCGATTTTGTTAGGCTACTCTCTAAGTCCGAAGTCCGTAGTTTCGGGCTTAGTTGCGGACGTATTGTACTCCGTATCACCTACAGACTTACAATTAGTCTCGAACCAGAACTAAGAATGAATGACAACACGATTTCACAGTAACTGTCAAATCGTGTTATCATTAGTTCTCATTGGTTAGGTGATACGGAGTGGAATATATTTTTTTTTACAATAGATAGGCATACGTTTGACCACTATCTCACCTGATGGTAAGCGATGATGCGGTCGAAGATGGAGCACGTTTACCTAGAAGCAACCTATTCACTTTTGTCTTAAAGACTCCCAGGTTGCCCGCAACTAAGTTTTTAATTCGTGCTAAGTATCAAACGGTTCGATTTGCGAGCCAAGGCAAATTATAGGGTTCCGTGCCAAAGTTGCTAATGGGACCCTATTATTTAAGCCTTCGCGTACGATTTTGATTCGTGCGAACCCAGTCGATTTTTAGGGTTCCGTACCAAGTTTGCTAACGGAACCCTTTTTATTAATAAGCCACCGCTGTCCGTCTTCCTTCAGTTTATGCGTTTTATTTCTGTCTCGCTAATATAAAAAATGTCTTCTAGAAAAAGGTCGAATCTTTCACAATATAGCAAAATTCTTAATCTTCTTAATATATTTAAAACAAAGTCGGGTTTGTTCGAACACTTTTCTAACTCGAGAACGGCTCGACCGATTTTCATAGTTTTTGTGTTTTTGGATTAGTCTTCGTCCGGAATAGCATAATAAGAATTAAAATACAAAAAAAAGAGTAGGCAGGTAGGGTAGGTAGGTAGGATAGGTAGGTAAGTAGGGAAAGTAGGGTAGGTAGGGTAGGTAGGTAGGTAGGTAGGGTAGGTAGGTAGGGTAGGTAGGTAGGGTAGGTAGGTAGGGTAGGTAGGTAGAGTAGGTAGGTAGGGTAGGTAAGGTAGGGTAGCTATGGTAGGTAGGATAGGTAAGTAGGTAGAGTAGGTAGGTAGGGTAGGTAGGTAGAATAGCCAGTTGACGGGAGCGAAGCCGCGCGGGTCAGCTAGTTTATAATAAGTCCTCCATATTCTACCGTCACATGGGCATGCAAATTCCATTAAATTTCAAATTAAAATAAATTAAATTAAATATTGACATAGAATAGCCAAAATATAATAATAAAAGTGTCAAATGTCAAAGAAAACAATATGTCAATCGGAACCATTTTGTCAAATAGACTAACATTAACTTTTAAATTAAATATTGACATGAAAAATGCAAAGTAATAATAATCTCAAATGGTCCAAATGTCAGATGAAAACAATAACGTCAATTGGAATAGGAAGTATGTCAATTAATTAGTGACTTATCATTCAGGAAGTCGTCAATTGTGTAGTAACATTTTTCAATCAATATATATTTTAGTGTCTTTTTCAATTTTAATACAGTCATATTTTTAATATTATTAGGTATTTTATTAAAAATGCGTGGAGCAATACCAAAAAAGCTTTTTTGCATTAGTGCAGTTTTACATTTCACATGACACAATTCGTTGACATACTGAGACCGTATTGAATTTTTTCTGGTTTCTGACAATTTCCGAAATAGGTTTGGATTATTTTTTACAAACAAAGCTGTTTCCAATATATAAAAAACGCAGAGTTAAAATTTCTAAAGATTTAAAATAAGGAAGACAGCTATCTGTTGTCTTAAGACCACACATTGACCTTACATATCGCTTTTGCTTTACCAGCTCCCTATCACAAGACTGCCCCCAGAAACTAATACCATGTCGTAAAACAGAGGCAACTAAACCATGGTACGCTGTTAAAAGAGCTCACTACCACCACTGCTGAGACCCGGTGGGTCGCAGCCCACTCCGCTGAGCAGAAAGCAAACTTATTTGCTTCTATGTTTTCGGAATCGTCGCGTCTGGATCCTGGTGGCGCGAGGCCCCCTGCTTCTCCTGATGGATGCGGGTCAAGTACGTCGAACATTCGCATTCAACAGAAAGACGTGAATAAGTCTAGTGGCCCCGACGGCATACCGGCAATTGTTTTGAGGACTTGTGCGCCTGAGTTGTCTCCAATCTTGACACACCTATTTCGCCTCTCGTTTGAGACTGGAAAAGTACCGAATGCTTGGAAGCAAGCTAACATGCAGCCCGTGCCCAAGAAGGGTAGTCGAGCTGACCCGTCAAATTACATACCCATCTCGGTAACGTCCATACTCTGTAAGAGTATGGAACGCGTGCTGAATCGTAAGCTCAATCAATCGTAGCATACCTAGAAGCGAATGATATCCTTAGCGACCGACAATACGGGTTCCGCCGAAATCGGTCAACTGGGGATTTTCTAGCGTATGCCATTCACATCTGGAGTGAGGCCATAGAGAAGCACGGGGAGGCACTTGCGGTCTCCCATGATATCTCGAAGGCCTTCGACAGGGTCTGGCACGATAGCCTTATTAGTAAGCTTCCTTCCTTCGGTATACCCGTTGGATTGTGTGATTGGACTGCAGATTTCCTGAGGGATCAGTCTATCTGAGTGGTTATAGATGGCTGATCGTCCGGACTGCTGGATATTAATGCCGGGGTTCCTCAGGGGTCGGTGCTCTCGGCAACGTTGTTTATGCTACATTTGAATGATCTGCTAAAACCCGGTACCTTTGGGTATGCAGACGACAGCACTGTTGCTGAGAGATACGTGTCCGACGCATGAGCTGGTGGGTCGCAGATCCGGTATCTCCGAGAGGCTATGGTTAAGTGCTTGAACTTGTCCTTACAGGCTGTATCTGAATGGGGCGATGCCAATCTGGTCAAGTGCAAAGCTGCTAAGACCCAAGCGTGTCTTTTCTCCGCTAAAAGGAGCCAATTCCACCCAGTTCCATCTTTTCGAGGTGTAACCGTGCCGATAACCGACCGACTTGAGCTTTTTGATGTTACGTTAATATTTACCCTCAATTTTGGCCCTTTCATAGAGGCAAAGGCTCAAATGGCTGCCAGAAAGTTGGGGGTCCTAGCAAAGGTGAGACTTTACTTCACGCCGGAACAGCTGCTCAAGCTCTATCAAGCGCAAGTTCGATCGTGTATGGAATACTGCTCTCATCTATGGGACGGATCTGCCAAATACCAGCTTGATGCCCTTGAGTCAATTGAGAAACGAGCCAAGAGGATCATCGGTAATGACAGACTCGTCGAGTCGAAGCTCCAAAGTATTGACCATCGACGCCGAGTTGCTGGCCTGTCGGTTTTCTATCGGTTGCATTTTGGGGAGTGTGCGACGGAATTATATGATTTAATTCTGCCAAGCCCGTTCCATCATAGGACCACAAGACGAACGGCGATGCGCCACCGGTACATGCTGAACATCCCAAGCACACGCACAAAACGTTTTGGGAACACATTCATAGTGCGTACAGCTAAGGAGTGGAATTCCCTGCCAGAGTCTGTGTTTCCAGATAGCTACAATCTGGGAATATTTAAGACAACAGTGAATAAGTTGCTTCTTGGCAAGCGTGCTCCATCTTCGACCACATCATCGCTTACCGTCAGGTGAGATAGTGGTCAAACGTATGCCTATCTACAGTAAAAAAAAATAGCTTGACTGTTGACTTTCTTTGATAGTTGAAAGAGAGCATATGCGGATTTATTAAGCCTTTTACATAATTCTTATATGTGGTTTTCATGTGAGTTTTTTGTCGATCAATATACTTAAAAAACTTAGCTGTATCTGCTTCTTCAATAGAGCAACCTTGGTAGGCAAGAATAACGTCTGGGTACTTGCAGCATTGATGAAAGTGCATAACTTTTGTCTTATTCAGATTTATAACCAAATTATTATTATGTAACCAAATTATAATGTCATGTAAACAAGTATTCATGTCATGTTCATAACTATCTTGGTTTGTGCACTTGATCACAGCTGTACTGTCGTCTGCAAAGAGAATCATTTTGTTTGCAGTTAACTTTGGAAGATCGTTTATGTATATTAAGGAAAGTTACGGCCCCAGTACGCTACCCTGTGGGACGCCATAATTTACATACCTTGGTTTTGATACATAAACGGTTTTTAATTTACTTTTTGGACAAGTTCTTGAGATTTCTGTGCATTGAAGCCTATTGCTTAAGTACGATTCTATAAACTGTACTATGTTCCCTCTTATACCATAACTGTGTAATTTATGTAACAAAATTTTATGGTCCACATAATCGAACGCCTTGGTCATGTCAGTGTAGATTGCACAGACTGGATTTCTCCTGTCTATAGATTAATGAAGGCTCATAGATTTCAGTTTAACTCAATACGACTCAATTTTATATGAACTGAACTTCACTTCTCACCCGACTCAATAGCATCTAAGAGTAGTCGAGCTAGGTTCAAAAGATTATAATCCCTTATGTTTAAAAGAACCATCCAGGATGTGAATTGTCACATCAATTTTATTAAAGTCTGCCAGTGTGCCGTGGTGTTTTGAAAGGTTTGGCCACGGCAGGGCTTCTGCATGTCTGCGTTTCTGATGAGCGCAAGTGGCGCATAGAAATTTTAAAGGAAGAATTGTTCCTCGTAGGACATGACTCAAGCTGCTTGCACAAAGCACATGCGCCTCTGTCTACTAAATTCCTTTCGTAGGTAGAAACGTCGTATTAGGTATAGGTTGGTAATTTTTTACCCTTCCAAAGCTTTGAATAGACGATTTCTAGAAACTTTCTTGGTATCCTCTATTTGTAGGTGCGTAGCTCATGTATAAACCCTTTTGAAAGCTTTATATAGCTGGTAAAGTCAAGATGCTTTGTAAAAGTAAAACCAAATATATAAAAGAATAGTTTTAAATTAGCAATGGAAAAGTAGACTTAATTTATAAAGTCATTTGTGTATTAGCTTTCAACTGGGTGAAACAAATCGTTGTTTGATATCTACTAGTTTTTAAGTAATGCCGCAGCGGTAGTAACCTGCGGTATCACACTACACAGGCTTTTTTTCTCTGAGAGGGAATGAACCGTAACTAGTCATATCACATGGACCCAATGCATTTCACATCATCGTCCTCCTATCTCTGTGCTTATTTATTCAGGGTGAGGTAGTTTATCTTTTTCTCAATCCAACAGTCACTCTTGTCCATTCCTATTAACTTTCACAAAGTAAATTTATTGTATGTTCATTCTATGTACTCATGTTTTTACAAAAAATAAATGTCTTATCTTATCAAAAACACTTATACTCATAACGTTATCCATGACACATTTGCCATGTCCAAAAACTTTCTAGTGAACTTCATGCGTCCAAGTTCGGCCTACGTGGATATAACAGTTTCAGCCTTTACAAGCTCCTGTATCGGAGATCGATCTACCGTAAGCACACGACGATCTATTTACGAGTTACGACTATGGTAACGTATACCCTGAAACTTTGCAATGTAAGATGATAGTGCTACCCGTTGTTTTGCATTTTGGGGTCATCATTGGATGTTAGGTTCTGGTGATTTTATATTTTGTATTCAGACTTAACAAAAATCATATAAATTTCTTAAATTTAATTAAATCTGATCAAAGGAAGGAAAAAACACAAAACAAATTATGAAAGATAGCCAAATAAACAAAGAAAGGATTTGTTCGACTTCGCACTGCAGCAATATCACACTACAGCAACTTTCAAAAAAAAAAAAAAAACAAAATGTTTATTTCAATTACGACGGGCATTTCCATACATATTATTGGAGATCACCTTTTAAGCAAGGAATTGCTTGTATTAGGAGACTCCGCACTTCCACTTTACATTTTATGCAATTGAAATGTAGACAATGTACGAGTAAACATGCCAGACTTAAAAAAATAAATAAATAAAGGGTAACTTATAAATACTAACGGCTCTGAAGAAAAAGCCCAGATCGCGCGTGTACGTGTGATGTGTGTCACGAGTGTGTGAGTGTGTGAGTGAGTATGTGAGTGAGCATGTGAGTGAGTATGAGTGTGAATAGTGTAGGTGTGTGGTGCGTGAGTTATAATAATTATAAGCAATGCTTAATTCATTTACCCTAATTAATATCATTATATCCAGCATTACTTACGAAGGTGTATCTGTTTATTTATTTATCTTTTTTTTTAGTAGTTACGCTGTCACGCCTAGACGGCTGAACATATTTTACTAAAATTTGAAATTTGGGTAAATCGTACCATGGGATCGAGACCATGCGGGTGAAGCCGGAAGTCGATGTCAGTATAGGTAGGTGGAAGCGTAGGTCCAAGTGAAGGTTATCGGTTAGCCCTACGACAATGTCTTGGGATCGAAAGAAGCAAAATAAGTCTTCTTTCACTAACCATGTGCACAACTACCCAAATGTAACTGACTTGGTCACTGCAAAGTAGATACAATAGACTCAACATCGTCATAGGTTTTAGTTTTAAGCCAATCGATTACAACATTTTTACAGTCCCGCAGCTTCATGGAATATATTTGTAATTCCTTGTTTAGCAGGTTGTATAGGAAGGAACTTTTACAAGTAACAGAAGAGTAAAGAACAACAAAGGCAATAATATTCAAACTTATTTTTATTTACGAATATGTATAGAAAAAATGGCAATGGCAACTCCTTATTTGAAAAGTATTTATCTGAATTCAGCTTAATACGTTTTAAATAAGGAGTTTTCCATACAACATACATAATATCAAAAACGGAAAACACAAAATTCTGTACAGAAGATAAAAATATAAAGTAAAAACAATTAATGTTAAAAATCCAAAAAGCGTTTGTTTTTTACGGCTACTTAATGTGCCTGTCAAACCATCTTTCAAGATATACTTTCTTAAACCGATACACCAAGTTATGATAAACTCTGTCCAGTTGATTTCTTTTATGTCAAAGTTAAATATCTTTTTGTCTTCTTTTGAAAGTGTGTCGAATAGTGCTGCCGTATTCTGGTCATCAAACTGCCACTGGTGGCAACCAAAGTAAGAGAACGCCGTTGACATCTTGTATATTTTTCTGGCAAGCTTTGCAAACCTGAAAAGGAAATACAAATATTATTATTTTATTTGCATTATTATTAGGATTTCTGATTTAAAATCAACGTGTTAAAATTATTATGTATTTATTTATTATATATGTGTTGTGTGTGTTTTATGCCTCTTTGTTTCTCCAATGATTTGGCGTTTATGTTTTTTAGCATATAAACGATCAATACCTTCTCTTTTTTCCAAGCATAACGCTTATCCCATCTAAAATGTGCGCAGGAATCAAATGCAACAACCATGAGTATATCCAAAAAATAATAGGATTGGACGTCATCCAAACGAAAGGGTATCCTACCATCATCTGTGATGGGTAGTTTCGGCTTTCTTTATCCATAATATTGACAAAGTTCTCTGTGGAAATATTACGATTAATTAAAATTTATTTTCTTAGGGAAATGAACTTTCTTGGAATTTAAGAATTTATTTTTTATGTAGATTAGGAGTGGGGCTAGGCAGGCCATATTTGGAGGATACTATCAAAGCTGTCGGCTTGTATTTCACAATGCAGCCCTGACGCAGCTAGGCGGGGTCGCGGAAGACCAAGAAAAAATGGGCTTCCCAGCCTTGAATGGCTTCCTCGAGAATTGGCGGGACGAAACTCAACACACGACTGAGGAATGGCCTAGGAGTGGAACACATAAGGCTAATCAATAAAAATAAATCAATGTTATGTAGATTGTTACTACCAAAAATGTTTTCAAAATGTCTTACGGTAAATAAGAGGGTTTCTAGACGACGAAGCAACTGCATAGATTTTTGTTTTATTCACGCCAGTGTCATGTCTTTCAGCCGTTTCCCATCCAGCAGCTATAATAGCATTATTTACATAGTCTACAGGTACTATATCAATGCAAATTGCTGGACACATATATATTACGTGCGTAACACCTAAGCCAACTGCGAGGACAAACTGAAAAAGAATAGATAGATATATATGTATGTCGGATCTGTTATGATGACAAGTGATAACTTGAAAATGACACAAACGTTTTTCTTTTTGTACATTATGTTGAGCGGAATCTAAGTTGGTAATGTGTTCATGGACCTCAGAAGGACGGTCATTGTTCAGACGTGGTCGAATCGAGAAACATACTGGCCTAAGAACTGCTCTGTAGCCTTTTTAAGTTCCAAGTATTAGTTAGTACATAGTGAATAGTAATTGACTCTGAACCAAATAATCTACGTAGAGTATAAGGAGTTATTTTTCACGTTGCCCGCTTCCCAGTTGTCCACGATTGTACATAATCTGACACGTTATACGTCACTTAGTATGTTCTGACACGATCCTGTAATACCTGGATCTGACACATATATTTCGAGGCCGCAAGTGAACGTAGGTTCCAAGAACGTAGTTCAGTAGTCTAAAGCAGTATTTTAACTATTCACATTCCAATGAACCACTTATAAACGTTGTTAATTTTGTTTTTATTTTATTTTATTTGTTCGGAAACACAAACCGTTATACATTAAAATCTTATGGTAAGTTATATATCAGAATAACAAATGTATAAGCTACGATATTTTCCACAACATATTAAAAGTTAAACAGGTTGAATTTCATAAGTGTGCCATCAGGGCCAAATCCGAAACTATAAGGAATATTGAAAAACACTGAAAAGAGTCACAATTTTGATGAAAACTAAAACTGCATCATTGGATTTTTGAAAAATCGATTCTCCTACCCAGGAATCGAACCAGTTGATTTTGACAAAAGTGTAGCTAATAAGGATCAAATTCTGGGAAGTAATAACACATGGCAAACGAAAGGAAAGAGCTCTTTTTTAACAAATTAGTTTTAGAATTTCTGACTTAAGCTACATAACTAAACTGTAACTGTTTTTTTTTTACGACAACATGGCCTACGAGGACACCGGGAATACAGGAGCGTGTGGAGAGCTCAGAGATTACGCATACTATGGAGTTTGTAGTACGTTGTTTTTTTTCATGTGAACCTGGCTTTTCGAATTGACAGCTACAGTGTAATATATTGCCCTCGTAATAACAAATGCAGTACTTGCAAAATAGCGGTTTTGAGAAAAACGCGGTTACATGTTTTTTTTCTAATTCTCTACTTTAACTGACATAAAACTCATATGTTTTGTTATGGAAAAGGTACAAAAAATTTAAAGAATTGTTTAGTTTAGTTTTCTTATGTGGATCTTTAAAAAGTGTAATATTGCACTTAAACCTTGTGTCCCTATTTGTAATTTACATCAAAGTAGTGCAGTAAAATGAAGCACTCGTGTATTTTACTGCATTTTTATCTGGGAAATACATTAATTGCATTAATGTTAGTCAGTGTTAGGCGATCTACGCTTGAAATCGGACGCGCACACTGTGCGGCAAGCGCCGCTGTCGCCGTGCGTTCGGACGAACTAGTGGCGAACGAGGTCCTGGCATTCCTGCAGTATCAGCTCGATGCCAGGGACGAAGTCAGTGTCACCCAGATCTGCACATCCAACTTCAATGAAGAGGAGATACGCAAGGCTAAGACACTGCTGTTTGAGTCGCTACTTATGGCTGACCGAATGACGACCCGTAGAAGGGACGAGAAAGGAGAGAGGAGTCTCCAAGATATCATCAAGGTGTTAAAGGAGACCGACCCGGACGACGTACCGACTTTCGTGGCGCATGCTGCCCCCCGACACATTCGACCACGCCGACTTCATCAGGCTGCTG
The DNA here is from genome assembly GCA_947578705.1 of Lacanobia wlatinum. NCBI lineage: Eukaryota > Metazoa > Arthropoda > Insecta > Lepidoptera > Noctuidae > Lacanobia > Lacanobia wlatinum. The sequence goes on from OX388037.1 coordinate 5,756,132, forward strand.
CGGGACATCACAACCCTGAGATCAAGCCTGGCTGAAGTGCAGTTGAAGTTGGAAGCATCGCAATCTACCATCAGTGATCTACGTACCGAAGTAGCAGATTTACGCAATACGGTATGTAGGTCACACGAGGCAACTACCAACGTCAACACACGTCACGGCGTGATCAATGCATCACAGCTGAGTTTCGAGTCAGCAAAATTCGACTCGTCGCCGGCTGCCGTCACTGCGAGCGATGCACAAGCGCGCCCCGCTCTCCCCGCGTCCGCTGTCGTTGGGACGCCGACGAACGTTGTCACGAAAACTCCGGCACGTGCTTACTTGGCTGCCGTTATTGCTACTCCAGCAAAAAAACAGCGGTAACCTAAGCAAGCGCAGGATACCCAGGTTCCTTCCGATTTCGTTCAAAGCTCGTTACCAGTGGGAAAAAGCCAAGGACAGGCCGATGAAGAAGGCTTCATTTGTGAGGTGAAGAAAAAGAAGAAGCCTATTAGTCGCAATCAGTGCGGTACCGCATTGACGGAACCAAACATGTTGCTGCATCCTGCTATTCCATCGACGCAGCTGTACGTGTCACGTCTGTATCACACAACGCAGGTAGAGGATGTTGTGGAGTACATCAAGATGAAAACCAAATTCACTGTCGAGTCGAGAGGTTGGAGTCGCGCCACAAAATTAACTTGAAATCTTTTGTGGTGCGGGTTCCGACTCATCACCTGGAGACCTTCTTGAAGGAAGAATTTTGGCCGACGGGTGTCGTCCATTAGCGTTTGAGCGGAAAGCTACGAGGCATGCCTTTTAAGTTTTGTCGTTTGAAGAAAAAAACATAACTAGAACCTTATAATACTTTTTATTGTTTTTCACAGTATTCACCACGTAGCTTAATACACTTTTCCATTCACTCAAACCAGTTATTATAACATTTATTCCACTCAAAAGTGGGGGTGTTCAAAATGGCTGACTTGAAAGCGTCGACTGCTTCTTCACCGGACTGGAACCTTTGACCACGAAGACTTTTCTTAATTTTAGGAAATGTAAAGAAATCGTTAGAAATCTTAGGTCAGGACTGTATGCAGGATGGTCAAGAATTTCTACTTTTTCCTGCTTCAAATACTCTACCGTTTGACGAGCGCTGTGTGAGCTTGCGTGTGTAGGATGATGCGTCGCTTTGAGTTAGATTTTCGAAGTTCGGCGATGACTTGTGGTAAACAAACTGTGGTATACCACTCTGCGTTAACCGTTCTACGACCTTCAAGTGCAATAGTCGCAACATGGCCGATTTTTCCAACGAACGTGGCCACCATCTTCTTTGAAGTGCTTCGAGAAGGAACAACTTTAGTCGGCTTTGGCTCGTCTTGAAAGACCCAGATTTTAGACTGTTGTTTGGAATCAGGATCGTAGGCATAGATCCAAGATTCGTCACCACTGATGATGTCGTAGACGTGATTTGACTCTCCTCGGTTGAACCTTTGCAGAGTTTCCTTACACCATCTGACGCGGGCCACCTTGTGATCGACGGAAAGCAGGTGCGGTATCCAACGGCAAACTAGCTTTCTCACACCAAGCGCTTCATGCAAGATCTTCTGAATGGTTGTCCCTGAGATGCCTAATAGAGCCTTTATCTCTCGATACGTCACATGACGATCTTCCAGAATGAGTTGTCTCACAGCAATGATGTTATCTTCAGTGAAGGCGGATTTTGGGCGTCCATCGCGAGATTTGTCACTAACACTTATATGGCCACGCTAGAATTCTAAATACCAGCGTTCGACAGTCCGCAGACATGGAGCTTCATCACTGAACATAGATGTTAGCTCTTCAAAACACTAAAGCCGTGTCAGGCCTCTTCTAAAGTTCTAGAAAATTATTGCACGAACATTATCCTCGGAAAGATTCATTTTCGTACGTAACCTGACAGATTCCAATCGACGCTGTGACTAAACAATAGGTTTCATCCTAATATTTTCAACTGTTTTGAGATTCATATTTAATATAATACACAATACAGAATAGTTCCAAATTCAAAATTGCTGGGAAATATGGAAACGACAGAACTTAAAAGGCATGCCTAGTACCTGATACCACGACTCAGAGCAACACGTCGCCGACCCAACGTAGCAAAAAGATTTAGTTTTTATGCTTTTAATATGTATTAGTGTATTTTTCTGTAATATTACATTGTGTATTATTTTCTAAGGGCCTTAGTCGCCTGACAATAAAGCATTATTATTGTTATTATTTTTTACATATGAATTAAATTTTTAAATATAAAAAAAAAGTATAAAAAATTTTTGAAAATATTAAAAATAGTAGCCCACCGGCATCGGGAACAGGGTCCAAGTTACCGGCGGCGGCGGTTAGGGCTTTAGAGAGAGGAATCTCCTGACAATGCGAGCCGTGTCCAGAAGTACCGCTTTCTGAATCAAGCCCTTGATCCAGCTGCCCAACGAGAGCCTCCTGAGGTGTTGGTCGAGGCTCGTGGCTATTAAGCCATTGGCCGACACGACTATCGGTACAATGATTGCGGAATCCACATCCCACATGTCAACAACCTCGCGATACTTGATTTGTTTATCTTTCTCGGCTTTCACAAGGTTCTCGTCATGCGGGACGGTTAGTAGGCTATAGTCATTGCACGCCTCACTATCCGGTCCACCACCACTATATCAGGCTTATTGGCAACAATAGTCTAGTCAGTGATGATGGACCGATCCCAGTACAATGTGATGTTGCCATTATCGAGAACTGGGTCGGGCGCATACGTGTAGTACGGCACCTCCGACTCCACAAGAGAGTATTTCAGAGCTAGTTGCTGATGGCTAATTCTGGCTACACGGTTGTGCCTATGCAAGTATTCTCCGTTAGCTAGACGAGGATATAATGTGGCGAATTTATTCTCCCGGACGGTGACATGCCCGACATATGTCGACCGTGCCCCCCCTTCACAATAAATCTCCGGTAGTTATTCGTCATGATAACTTCGTCCATAATTGCACAAACAATACCTTCGGTTTCCCCAAAGAGATCACCGAAACGCAGCCAGGCTACGGACGCTAGTTGGTCTACGTTGGGCCCATGTAGGGCCCGGTAAAAGCGTCCGTGAAGCTTCTTACTCTGCCATACCGCTTTGCGATAGTTAGTGTCAAGCACCGTAGGTTTGCGCCAGTTCTAATTTGCCAAGGAGAGCGGGGTGCGTCCCTTGTCCACCGCCACTACATCCCGATGCATACCCACGTCGACAGTTAGGAAATATTCCCTGAGACTGAATATCTCGCGATTGTGAAGAGGCTTAGCATTTAAAAAGCCTCGCTCTACACTTTTACGGGATATACAGTCTCTTTACTGACGACTGTTGATCATGCATTCGATATGTAGTAAGCAGTGTGCGGACCCGCCTGGCCAGTTCCGTTTGAGTCCATTTGAGTAGGCCGAAAGAGTACATCAATACCGGCATGACCCAACCGTTGAAGGCGCGCACCTTGTTTCCGCCTGATAGAAGGCTATTGAATGCTTTCTTCAGGCGGCCAAAGAAGCGCTCCTTCAACAATTGCTTCATGTCAGTAACTGTTATTCCTGTGGTTAGGAACTGGGGTAGCGGCCCAGACTCTAAGGCAGACTGGAATTGAGACACCAAGCAAGCATGCGATCTTATGAACCATTTAAACCAGAAATTGTGCCGCCCGTCCGGCCCTGGGGATTTCCAGTTAGGCAACGGACGGACTAAACAAACTACATCTTGGGGGCTGATGGTAATTGCCCCCATTTCTGGTATCAGATCGCACACGCGCTCGGCCTCCCGAGTCCAGTCACCCCCGGTATGACTGACAGGCACCGACCAAATACTGCGCCAGAATGAACACATGGCGTCATGGCGAATGTTAGCAGAAACATTTTGTCACGACACATTTTTTTTCATTTATCCAACCTGTTGACGGCGTTTTGCTGTTAATTTTTTCGACTTGAGCAAAAGATACCTAGCCTTTTTCAACTTTCGAGTAGGCAGTGAATTCATCATATATTACATTTTTTTTATAATACGAGTACTTGGGTCAAACGCAGTATGTAACGTTACTGCATATCACCTCATACAAAATAGTAAAAATCAAGTATACGAATGTACTAAATTAAAACGCAGCAAAATGCGAGTACTGCATTTTAATCTAGTTTATGATTATTGCTGCATTTACACTAACGACATCAGATAATTTTACACGAATAGCTGCGTTTTTTCTTATTGTTTTACCATGTTCTAGACATCCAGGAAAAAAATACGTATAGCTGAAAGTCTCTAGAAGTAATTTTTGTCAAAAACGGAAAATCGTAACAATGTCGATTACTTCATTTGTATATTACGATAACAGTATATATGTTGGCTCAACATTTTAACCTTCAAAAGTTTAATTTAATGGTTTAATTGGAATAAATATTTTGACTTGATAGAATCGAGTTTAAATATTACCATATTACTTTTACCAAATCGTAAAGCAGACACAAAAACTCTTCCATACAAGAAACGTGTTTTATGGTACGTTTCTTTTCGTGTGAGAGTCCGACTCGCACTTGGCTGGTTTTTTCATTTACTTATTCTCTAACTATTGCCACTGCATGTTTTTGGTTCTTCGTAAAATTGCCTAGAATTTCAGCTTACCAATTGTTGTGTACTTAAACCATCACCTTGCTTTTCACACATCTTGTAATCGGCTTTCAATTCAACCAGATACATCTAAATATCAGTAGGTATTTGACATGAATCAACTCCTTATGGAACTTTTATATAAACAAGATACTCTTAGTTAGATTATTCGATTTTTGGGTTTCTAACTACTGTACATGAGATAGAAAACACTCGAGAATCTTATAATTCTTATAAATATGGTCAGCTAGTAAATACACTAAAACTTACACCAGAGGCTCCGTATATACAGCACATATCAACCCATCCTGGAATCGGTTCAAGTTTAGAACATGCAACTGAAAATGGATAAAAATTGTTTTTTTATAGTATAGGGTTAATTTTCCTAGAGTAGTTTCCATGAGGTATCTTCTCTTTGCTTGAAAACTCCCAAAAAATCTTAGCTTAATAGAACTAAATTGAGTGGATCTTTAAAAGTCAAAAAGCCAATCACAAAATCATTCAACGGCCGATTCTGCTGGTCTATTCTGTAAACATATCGAAGTGAAGGTTTGGGTGGAGTGATCACGAATTGAGCTGGCATTCCATCTTGAATACATGGATTTACAGCTCACTTCACCCAAACATCCACTTCAACATGTTTACAGAATTGACCGGCAGTGCTGCTTCTCGTATGGGCAGCAAGGTCTAACGACCCCTCACATCTAGTGCCAGAGTTTCTAAACCGCCTCAAGGCGAGGCGGCAGTAAACAACTCGAAGTGAAGGCCTAAGTGAAGTGATCACGAAGTGAGCTGTCATTACATTAGATTACATGGATTGACAGCTTACTTCATAACTGCCTCCCTGGTCGAGTGGTTTAGGCGTTTGCCTTGTGTCCCGGTGGTTGTGGGTTCGATTCCCACGGGACGCATACTTTGTGAAGTTGTTTCCAGTTTGGCTAGCACATTGCAGGCTTGAATCACGTGATTGTCTGATAAAAAGATGACTCCGTGCTTCGGAAGGCACATATAAGCCGGTGGTCCCAACCTCCAAATGGCGGTCGTCAAATAAACCATGTGAAAGGCCCTTGAAGCGGTTAACAAACTTTGACCCTAGGGTGTGTGGGGTCGTTAGACCTCACTGCCTACACGATAAGAAGAAGAAGAAGCTTCAATTCCTTATAGAAGTATTTCCTATCCAATAAAACAATTAAATGACGGAGCGGTAAGAAAAATAACAGTCATAGTGAGAATCTCCTACTTTTTTGTTTGAAAAATACAATCAACCTATAGGTAATAAAGTATAGGAATATTTGATCGATGTGTATTTACCGATAGTTGGTCTAACAACACAAAGGGGCAGGTCATCGCCGATGCTATTTACCAATTCTTCGGCGATCGATTTTGTAAATGTATATGTGTTCGGCCAATTTTTTATCAAACTGAAACATTACAAAACAAAACTGTTTATTTTAATGAGAACTATACTTACATCTTTACTACTACTCTATAATTACATCTTTACAAAGAAATAGAATTGAAGTTTATGTATAAAACAAAGAAAAGAAAAAGATGGCTAAACTAACTCTGACGAGTCTTTTACTGACAGACAGTTGATGTTACAGGATTTTATTTAAGAAAAATGTTAAGGGTACCGTGCAATAAAATTAAAAATAAAGATATGCGGGTGGGCTAGCTGTTGCCCGCTCTCACCTTGCTGTGATATCATTGATTCTTTCTTCGTCGACAGTTTCGGCTATCTGGATCATAGCGTTTGGGCTTATTGGACTTTTGTAAAAAAATTCACATACTTTAGTATTTATACGATCCGCACAAGCATGCGAGTATGCCGTTGAAACATAAACAAAAGATCTGAAAAAAAAAAACATTTTATATCTTCATTTAAAACCATGTAATTACAACGACGGAGGTTGGGCTCATTTTTCTGCCTGCAGAGATAAAAGGAAACTCCCCGCTGAGAGTGTCCCCACGTTGCCGTCGTGGTGGGGCTTGTGTGTCTTATTGGTCTTGAAACTCTTCCGGTAGAAATACTCATGCCGGAAAGGTCCAAGTGAGATACCAAACAAAGAAGATCATTTTTTCGAGTTTTCGTACGGTGTGCGTTTCAAAGGTCGGAATCTTGCCCACTGCTCTCTGGTACGCGTTTGCTCATCAGACCTGACTGTGAGGGCAGTAAGCAAGCAGAGGGAGAGAGATACCCTGTGTAAGGCTTAAGGAGATAGGGACCGCACCCTTAAAAGGAACAAAACAAGAAATGAAAAAGTCAAACTGAAAAATATTACCCTAGGGCGGTACCAGCTGCTCAGCAGCTGGAGATTCCGCCACGCTTCCATTGGAGGCGTATTCTGGAGAGGGTAACCCTTGTCTTTCACTTGCCAGTGCAACAAGAGCTAAAGAAGCTCCCGATCTGAGGCGTCTTTTGAGGGGGCTCCCAGGGCACAAGAGGCCCAGAGAACATCAAAACTCGTCGAGGACGGACGCCAACCTAGAGCAACCGGTTGGAGGGCTCTCCCCAAGACATTTTCCGGCGGTGAGCCGGACACCGGTGGCGGCTCCGATTTGGAAGGCCAGGTTTACGGAGGTCGTGGAGGACGCGATCCGCGATGTGGCCTTGAAGAGGACGCAGTCCTTCAAAATCAAGGCGATAAGTACGGCTTCGGCCTCCATTTTGGCCGAGGCGAAAGCCAACTGTTGCGGGCCGCCGTCAGACGAAATGTCCAAGTTGCGCGCGGAGGTCGTCCGCTTTGCGGCCGCCACGGAGCTTCTCCCGAAGGAGAATGAGAAGCTCCGAGCAAACCTGGACGGACTCCAAGAAGCCAACTCAAAGGAGGCGCCATTCATTTGCATAACTGTTCAATTAAATGCCGATCACACAGCGTCGACAAATGAAAAGTCTAGGCCTCGAATTAAACAGCTAATTTAGCCAATTGGCTGCGACTACCATATTTTATGAGTGACAATGAACAGAATTTGTTTTTTTTTTCTTTGTAGTAATTGTTGATCTTCATAATAAGCATTCTTTTTCAGGTTTTGGTTACTCATTATGTAAAGCGGACATTATCACAAAAGTTAGTTTACCTTAGGTTTTTGCAAGCCTTGCCGAGTATAAGAGTCTCCCTAGTGCCTCGTATGTTGATCAAAGTCGCCATGCGAAGTGGCTCATCGAATCTGGTCGTGGCCGCCAGATGGAAGACTATGTTCACCTGGTTAACGTTAAGACTATTCAATACTTTTTGTTTAGTAAAAAGCATTTCAATTTTGTGTTCTCAGTCAAATTAACAAAAGTATTTATCATCAACATGCAATCGATATCTGGCCTTTTGCCAAGTATGTCATGATCAGCACCCAGTCTAACCGGATACAGCTGAATACCAATATTTTACATGGATTTATTGCTGATATCTGAACTCCACAACCCAGTGACTGCTTTCCGAGGCACGGAAAAAACTTGGTGTGTATAAACAGCCACCCATCCACAAATCGACCTCAGAAAATGAGTTTAACCTTAAATTTCGGCCCAGCCGGCTGTTGTTATTAAGTTATTAAGCTCTTTCAGACTTACGATCGTCATGCATGTATGGTAAAAAGAAAAGAAATACGATTTAATATTTCGCAACTGTTACTAAAGTTGTAAGTTTGGTATCAAACTTTAGCAATACCTCCAAATAGAGGCAGAGTATTTATTGCCATCTGTAATTAATGTGATGCAGTTACTAATTTAATTATTATATTACGACTAAGTAGTATATGTAGTAGAGTAGTTTATTGAACATTTTAATACCTGTTCTGTGATAGCGTTCCAGTCTTTTTCACTCAAGCCAAGTCTTAGTTCTGCTACATCTCCCGATACTGGGACAAGTTTTTCTTCGAAATCTGGTTGTTGTTTTCGCAATAAATCATACAACTGAAAATTATTTGAAATAAACAAAATATTTTGACGGGTCCACTGCAATAATGATAAATGCTCTTGTTTTGAGATACTTGCATTTAAATTTGTTTATAGGAAAAGAAAAGTCTTATATGAACAAAGTATTTCTTTTGTTATAGTACAATGTTTTTACTATTATAAGATTTTTTATTTATTTCAGCTTTATAAACAATGGGTTCATTTTATGTCATTTTTAAAAACCAGGGGGGCTACTCTCTAATCCCGAAGTCCGTAGTTTCGGCCTTAGTTGCGGCCGTTTCCTACTCCGTATCACCTACGGACTTGCGATTAGTCCCGAACCCGAACTAAAAATAAATGACAACGCGATTTCACAGTAACTGTCAAATCGTGTTGTCATTCATTCTTAGTGGTTAGGTGATGCAGAGTAGAAAACGCCCGCACAAAGGCTGAAAATACGGACTTCGGGCTTAGAAAGTAGCCCCCCAGGACTTTATTGAGTACGGCCCATTTGTCTAGTAATATAATAGGAATCGTTCACTGTCAATAATCTCGGGATTGTAAATAATATTTACAATCCCAATCCTGCTAAGTTTGTGAATGAGATTACAATTTACATACAGGTGAATTTATGAAGTGTGCGTGGATTAGTACAGTCATTTGGTGAAAAAGCAGCGGGTTACCTGGAAAGTTTTCCGGGAGTTTTGAAAATCGGTAGTTTTATTTTATATTTATTTATTCATCTTTATTGCAGACCATTCATATTAAAAGAGTATAACACAGTAGGAACTACCTCAAGGTGGTATAGAATCGAGTTATTCAGCGAAAACGCTTGAATTACACTTTGAAAAAATGTTGAGTTACACTTTGCGGCGCTTGTACGGCGAAACTATTAATTCACGAAAAAGTTGTTGAGTTATAAATTGGAGGTTGTCTGTAGTTTAGTTTGTATATTTTTTTATCATAGAATGGGTTAAAAAGGAGATTTCGTCAAAAAACTGCTATAAGACGCCATTTTTCCAATATTTTTATTTGCCAGAAATTCGCAAAGAGTACATCAAAATCTATGAACTTACCCATTTTCAAAACGGCTAGACATCTTTCCAGGTAAACTAGATGACTGGACTAGGATAGCCAAATCCAGAACTATAAGGAATAACAAAAATCACTAATAGGAATCTAGAGTCAGATTTTGAAGAAAATTAAAACTGCATCATTTGATTTTTGAAAAGTCGCTATTCCTAGCCAGGAATCGAAACGTCGCGTCGAAACAATACAAATCTTGTATGTGTATTATCCTAACTGAAGGTTTCACAACCAAGGATTATATTCTGGGAAGTAATTACACATGGCAAACTATAAGAAAGCGCTCGTTTTAAACAAATTACTTTTAAACGACTCCAAAAAATTCTTTTCCTTCGTATTTTAGGCACTTGTCTCACCGCCGACGACTATTTTCTCACTGAGAAAACGGACAAAAGATATAGATCCTGTGTGAGTAAAAGAGACACATAAATTTTGTAGTCGATAGCTGGCTATTCACACTGCCGGCGAGAACACTATTACCACTATTTCGTCGCAGCGACAAGAGCTATCAAGGACAGAACTCGCTGAGCGAGTGTCGCTGAGCGCTGTTCGCTTGGCGTTCAGAACTCACGCCGAGCGACCAAACAGCGTTCATACCTATAGTGCGGGTGGAGCGAGTGGTGCGAGTAATCGCCCGTCACAAAAGTGCACTCGCTTATAGCCGAGCGTCAAAACTATAGAAATTACACACTCGCAAACTCGTTTCGAGTTTCAAGCTTTACTCGCTTCTTGCTGATCGTCGGCGGTGAGACAAGTGCCTTACAATTTTGCTGTGAAACATAATTCTGGGTCTCTAAATATAATTCTACATTTTATTAATATAAAAGTATCTTACGGGATCTTTTAAAATATCAACCAGCCTCTCTTCCATGGATTGTCCTTTTTTGCTTCTCAGTAAAAAAAATATCTTGGATATTTTAGTCGCTCTGAAAACAAATGTTCATGATGAAGAACGAATGGACATAAGTAAACAAAACAACTTTTTTATCACAGGGTCTACCTACTGTTTCAAAAATTCTATATCTATTTTATGTATGTAAATTAAACAAACAGCTATTAAAAGACAAAACCATAAATACGTTCGTATCTTTTAATAACTTACCTAAACAGTTTTTCAATAAGCTGCTTGCCTAAAAAGCCAGATCCTCCTGTTACAAACACAGTAGCTCCACTATAAAACTGTTGCACGGTAGAGTTTCCATGTGATGTCAATTCATGCAATGGCTTCATACGAGCCAGCAACTTTGCCTCAAACGCCTGGGCTGGATCTATTGTATCAATTTCCATCGTGAATTAGAAAGGTCTGAAAGAGAAAAAAAATCATGAGTGCGATCATTAGAATAAAATAGAATACTCTTTGTTAAGTGAAACTACATATAAATGTGTCACCCACACAAGTAACCGCCTATACGCTAAAAGCGATCTTTGAAGCACAGCCTAGCACTTGTCTCACCTCCTCCTCAATGACGAGGAAGCGATTAGCTATCGACTATTTTCTCGCTGAGGAAAGGGACAAAAAATTAAAGATCTCGTGTGAGTCAAAGAGACACATACATTTATAGTCGATAGCTAGCTGTTCACACTGCTGGTGAGCCGGCTCTTACCAATAATTGCTCGCAGTGACAGGAGCTACTAGCTCAGCGATACACGCTCGGCGTTGCTCGCTTGATGGTCAGAACTCACCAACCAGCGGTCATTTCTACTGTAGCGGTATCAATGCCGCCACAAGAAAAACTAACGGAGCAAATCTACATCGCAACAAAAAGAACCGCGACACCATCTATCCAACTAGCAGCGAACTACTAGGTTGAAATGTGCGGGAATTTACAACGGAGATGTGCGGGACTTTACTCTCTGTACCACATACCTCCAAACTATCTTTGCGGGCCGGAGCGAGTGGTGCGAGTAATCGCCCATCGCACAAAAGCACTGGCTTAAAGCCGAGCGACAAATCTATCGAACCTACTCACTCGCACTCGCACTCACACTGCTCGCCCACTCATTTCTCGCTGATTGTCGGTGGTGGGACAATAGCCTTAGGCCCTAGTCTGCTGACATTCTGTCGTTTTTAACCGACGAAAACACGGCGGAGGTATGAACACGCATATTTTTTTTATAGAGTAGTTTGATTTTGATAATTCTTGTTTTATTTGAAAGAGTATATACGTTGAGAGCGGCCCCATAAAAATTTGAAAAAAAAAATCCAAGCCTAAGGGTAAGAAAACGGGGATGATTGATTGTTCACTCACTCATTGTAATATATGACCACGCATAACTTTTTACAAAGTAGTACGATTTTGATAATTATTTTTTATTGGATAGGGTATATCTGGTAATATGAATGACGTAACTAACTATAGACCAATCTCTATTATCTCACAATTTGCGAAAATGTTTGAGGGTCTTATATATAATGTAGTTTATTCTCACCTCCGTCATATAATAAGTTCGAAGCAACATGGTTTTGTGTCTTACCGTTCTACTTTGTCAAATTTACTTATTTACACTACTTTCATTGGTAACACCTTTGAAGCTAGGGGTCAGGTTGATGCTGTTTACACAGATTTTGCAAAAGCCTTTAATTGTGTTGATCACTCAATTCTTTCTGTGAAATTGAATTGCGCTGGCATTCATGGCTCTCTGTTGCGGTGGTTCGAAAGCTATTTAATTAATCGTTCTCAAATAGTTGCCTTGGCGGGATATGAATCTGTACTTTTTTCTCCTGGCTCTGGTGTTCCACAAGGCTCTAAGTTGGGTCCTTTGCTTTTTTTGGTATTTTTGAATGATCTTTTAGATTTGATAATTTGCGATTGTTTGGCCTATGCTGATGATTTGAAAATATACTGCAGGATATCGGACCGGAGCGATTGTATAAAGCTTCAAAGAGATCTAGATGTCCTTCATCAATGGTGTTGCAACAACAGAATGACGCTCAATGTTAAAAAATGCCAGACTATTACATTCAAGAATAAAGTGAATTACATTAAGTTTGATTATCACATAGATGGATCAGTACTGAGTAGAGTATCAGTCATCCGTGAACTAGGTGTACTCTTTGACACATCCCTATCCTTCCGTGAGCATGTAGAGACTATAGTAGCTAAAGCTAAAAGAATGCTTGGCTTTATAATCCGCATGTCAAAACCTTTCCGTAATTATAGTAGTATTATTCTACTTTATAACGCACTGGTAAGGAGCTCCTTGGAGTATTGTTCCTCTATTTGGTCTCCCTATTACTCAAGGTATATTAATAATGTTGAATCTGTTCAGGCCCGTTTTGTTAGATATCTATGTATGAAGAATGGGATCCGAAAAGCTATACCTGACTACACTGACAGGTTAAAGCACTATAAGACGTTTAGCTTAAAAGAAAGACGGATCCATTCTGACTTACTTACATTACACAAAATTATAAATGGTTCTATAGATGCGCAATTGATTAACTATTTTAACTTTAGGATTAGCCAACGTAGCAAGCGGCATCATCGCATTTTTCAATTACCTACATCTACCTTAAATTCCACTTTTAATATCCCCCTAACACGTATGGCAAGGCTATATAATGAAAGGTCTAACTTAATGGATTACCCTATCGATGTTTTTTCTATGAGTTTCGCTTCATACAAACGTTTCTTATATAAATAATGCGAAAAATGTACGTCTATATAGCTCAAGATTTGTTTTGTTTTTGTAGTGTTTTGGATTTAGGTCTACTGTACACACTCTTATGTTTATCTTCTTGTCTCTAATATTCAGTATGTCAATGTCATGCATACCTGTTATTTGCATGGTTACTAAAATGCCGATTTCAAATGTTATTTATTATAAATTGTAAGTGACAGTGCTGTTGGTGTGCTTATTAATAAATAAATAAATAAATAAATAAATAAATAAATAAATAAATAAATAAATAAATAAATAAATAAATAAATAAATAAATAAATAAATAAATAAATACCTCGAAAGTGGTCCCATAATATTATAAATTTGTAAAAAAAATATCTATCCTAAGGGGGGGGGATAGGGGTGATTTATTGTTCACTCACAGATTTTAGCGCAAAAACGACGGGGTGTTATAAGTTTGACATGTCTGTGTGTGTGTGTGTCTGTCTGCGGCATCATAGCTCCCGAACGGATGAACCGATTTTGATTTTTTTGTTTTAAAGGTGAATTAGTCGGGAGTGTTCTTAGCTATGTTTGATGAAAATCGGTCAAAGATGGTCGCCGCCACAAAATGGCGGAAAATATTTTTTCACAACTCCCTCAATATGGGTATCAAATGAAAGGGCTTGACTAGTACAATAATGTACACTATATTGAAAAGGAATGAGGAATATTAACTAACGAAATAAAAATTAAGTTTAAAAAGCATGAAATAAAATTTAAATTAGCTAGCTAGCCGCTAGTACTTATACTTAGTACATACAAAAGATTTGCGGTCTCCCGAGGCGAAGACGGTTGGCCCAAATAATCGTACCTACATTAAACTAAAAGGATCAAAAGAAATTATTTTTTACTTTTTGTGGGTTTTTTTGTCGGGGGTTTTTTAATTTTTTGTAAGCCTACCCATGTGTGTATATAAAGCCTGTTTTTTTAAGTATTTCTGGTATACAAAAAGTAATAGTTAAAGTAGGAACATATTACAGTTAATAGCTTAAGTAAGATAGGTAGCTAATTAAAAAGAAATAAAAACTTAAGCATGTATTAATTAGTAGATTATAGCCACAAAACAAAAAAATTATATCTCCGAAAATATATTTTATACTTTAAAATATATTTTCGGAGATTTTATTTTTTGTTAAAAGTTTTTATGTTCTTTTAACTACATTAATCCAGCCATTCTATGGTTGTTTATTAGATATCGCTGTCATTGTAGGAGTTAAGTTTCAGTAAAAGAATTGTGTAACTATTTTTGGTCGGGACTAACAACTGGAAGTGCTAGGCACGGTGGAGCCTCGGTATGGAATCTTCGGCCACCCGTCTACGGACCGACTTCGGATAGCTCTGCTTACCCTCGAAGAACAAACCATGTAGCTGTTTTTATTTGGCCACGAATTCTTCTTATCTTAGTTTTTACGCTATCACATTTGTTATAATTTAAATACAGCAATAAACTTTAGATAGCCTAAACTTATACTTGCTAATTACTAGCTGACCCGTACCCACTTTTGTTGGGCGGTATTTTTGGGTTAATATTTATAGCCTGACACTCACAAATATTCGTGAAAGAATTTTCAAAATCGGTTCTGTAGATCCAGAAATTACAACCTCACCAACTCACAAACTTTACCTCTTTATAATTTAGTATAAGTAGATACAGATAATTTCTTATTTACTTATCAATCCTATAAAGGATGCATGTGTATGGCCAAATCCGAAACTATGAGGGATTTAAAAGAAAACGCTGAAAACAGTCTCGAGCCCGATTTTGATGAAAGCTAAAACTGTACGATTGGTTTTTTGAAAAATCGCTGTCCTAGCTAGGAATCGCACCAGTTAATTAAAAAAAAAACACACAAACATCCTGTACTATTTCGTCATCCAAAAGTGTCGCTATTAAGGATCAAATTCGGGGAAGAAATTACATATGGTAAAATAGAGGAAAGCTCTCATTTTTACTTAAATTTCTGACTGTACCGAAACTGATATTTTTTCAAAAATTTTGCGATTCTATTTTAGATTCTCGGATCCAATGTTGATAAAAACTAAAAATGCATCTAAGATATTTGAAAAAAATATTTGTTGATATTCTTTTGAAAATTAACAAAGTATTTTGTTAAAACTAGACTATTCCCTTGAAGTCAAAAGTCATTTGTTTAAAATAAGTACAAAAATAACGGTATATTAAAGTAATAAAGAGTGCGTAAGTAATATAAAATAAATGTTAAATAAGTACATCTCAAGGCACATGCTGAAAACGAATAATAAGAATAAGCCTTAAAATAACCCCTCCCTTTAAATTCCATGCCTCTAAATTTCCATGTGTTATTACTTCCCGGAATTTGAACGTTAATAGCGACACTTTTGGTTAGAGTAATAATATTGGGAGTGTATTTTTTTCAATATCAACCGGTACGATTCCTGGCTAGGAATACCGATCTTTTAAAAATCCAATGATGTTATTTTAATATTCATCAAATCGGGTTCGAGACACTTTTTAGTGTCTTTCGGTATTTGTCATTGTTTCGAATTTGGCCATCCACGCAAACTAATAATTCACCCTGTATTACATCATGCTTCGACCAATAGGAGCAATAATAAAAATGTGACGCAGGCAAAGCTGCGCGGATATTTAGACATAAAAAAAACTCACCCAGTAAAATTCAGGATACAAAAATAATCGTAAATTATTTTATTTTTAGTTAAGTTCTGCCTCTATATACGATACTGACGCGACTAATGCTACTACTGTAACTATTATGTGCATTTTTTGTATATATACACTTACACACACATATAAATTGCATTGTTAAGCATTATTTTAGGATTCGGTACGTTCGTATGAAAAAACGGAACATAGGATCACTCGTGTTTCTGTCTTTCTTGTCTGTCCGTCATTTTTTTAACTAAAACTGAAAACGTTCTTCTCAAAATACCACAAAAAATGGTAAAAAGTGAAAAAAAATAATAGTAGGATGAAACCCATTGGAAAAAGCAGAGAAAAAATATTAAAGGAAAAATAATTTACGGGCGATCTGAGATCGGGAAGTGGATGGGGGTGAGTTTTTTTTGCATTTTCTGATATTTACTTTAGTAATGTATATTTTTACACTATCAGAAAGTAGACATTTCAACGAACAAAAAGCCCACCGACTTTTTAAAAAAGCAGATAATTTGACGGGAGAATTTTTTTGAGAGAGATTGAAAATTAGGGTGCTTTTTCGACATTAAGTCAAAATAAGGTGAAAAAATAAATATTTCAAATGGAATTAAACAAAGTGTGTTTGGGATATAAAAAGGTAAGTTTCCACCAAATTTCGTGAAAGATAAAAATAAAAATCAAAAACTTGGTTATTTGAATTTTCCACATAAATTAGGTTATGTGAAAAAGTGTAAATACAAAAGTTGTAGATATTTTTATTACCTACAACTTTGCTATATCACTTTTTTCCGTAGGACTTTTAGTTTTGCCGGAAATCGAGATAAATTGTGTTTTTTACCCTTAATAACTCACCCCCATCCACTTCCCGACCTCAGATCGCCCGTAAATTATTTTTCCTTTCATTGTTGTTATATTTTCTTCCTTTTCCAACAGGTTTCATCCTACTATTATTTTTTTGGTTTCAAAAATTATCGACTCGTCTATTTGGTTTCGTAATGCATTGCGTTCTTGTTAGTAAAATGTGTATTCTTAGCTCAACAGATTAATACCATGAAGCCATAAAATAGTATTCTCAATATGAAAGCAATCATCAGTAACAGCAGTACCTGCCATGTCGACTCTTTAAGAGCAATAGTGCAATTACTCCATTTAATTAATCAGCTGAATTAGATTTAGGTATTCAGCGTGAATCAGCAAAAAAAAGTCTTCGCCCCATAATGGAAATCGTATACCAAAAAAAATCTAAAATTAAAAAAATAAAAATCTGGTCGGTTTCAAACCCCTTGCGTATATATAACAATAAAATTATTATTAAAATGAATGCAATGGTACCCGACAGCATTTATATTTGCGTACTTAACACTGCAAAATGTAATGCAATTACTGCAAGTACTTTGCATCTTATTATTATTACGAGCACTTGTCTTCACCCGCGACTTCGTGCGGAATTAGTACTGTCGGATATAAACTTCAACTCCCCTTCTACCACCTGAAGAGGGTAGTTTTGCATAATTTATCACAACGATTTTTTAATAATTTTGTCATTTTTGCTGCTGAAACCACGAAATCTGCGCAACTGTTGTGCCTTTCACTCCGTTGGGGGTTGATTATAAAGAAATCATAGGCTACGTTTTAATTATTCCAATTTTATATTGTTTATAACAATAAGCAGAAATAATTTCCCCTAAAAATTGAATCACACCTTTACACCCCTTAGGGATTGATTTTAGAAAAATACCACAACATGTATTTCTAATTTTTGTATTTCACATTTTAATTATTTAATTTGTACCAATATTTTTGTAAGTTTTATTTCATTTGTATTTATATATTTTATTTTAGTATGACGTGTTCCGTAAGTGTATTTGTGGTATCACAGCAGGCCCTGTCATAATACTAGCGCTGTGATACTTCTTTATTTTTTAAATATCGCAGCAGATGACCTAGGGACCTTTTTGGCCTTGAACAGATTAATCTATTGCTGATAGCTTCCACGTTAACAATGTTTTTATTACTGTTAGCTGTTTTACTTTATTTTACTACATATTTTGTGTGTATTGTGCGAGTCCCAAACAGACATTTTTCTTTCTTTCTTTAATTCCGGGGATTCTTAGCACCCCTCGCCTTGCCGTGATCGTAAGCGATACTGGAGTCAAGGGTAGATGGGCTACCGGGCACTAAAGGCTTGTCATTTGGGGGGTTTGCTATAATCGCCATGCTTGGCAGGCGGGTTGGCGATCGCAGTGTATGCTGTTGCATTTTAAGAATGCTGCCCATTCTCTGATGAGTCCCTTAGTCGCCTCTTACGACTCCCACGGAAAGTGATAGGATGGTGCTTTTCTTTTACGTCCGACACCATACGGAACCAATAAACGCATTGTTTATGTCGGTATCGAATATTTTCAAAGGTACGTACAGAAAAAAAGTTAATAATAAAATTAATATGAAAAATTATGCGTCGTGGCGAACCGTCTCGCATGGTTGGGAAAGAATAGTGGATTTATGTTATTACTAGCTGACTCGCAAAACTTCATCTGCGTCACATTTTTTTGAATTTGAATACCATTATTTGTCAGAATATTGTATACTAGCTGTTGCCTGCGACTTCGTTTGCGTGTATTTCGAAAAGTAAAATTATGTCGCTATGTAAGATCGCTAAGGTGAGATACACAAACAGTCAATATCTAACATTGCTAGACCCCTCTTAGAATTAGGAATTTGGAAGACTGTTATGCAAGGCACTGTCTGCAGGTTTTTTTTTTTTTTTACTACATATAGGCATACGTTTGACCACAATCTCACCTGATGGTAAGCGATGATGCGGTCGAAGATGGAGCACGTTTGCCTAGAAGCAACCTATTCACTCTTGTCATAAAGACTCCCAGGTTGTAGCTATCTGGAAACACAGACTCTGGCAGGGAATTCCACTCCTTAGCTGTACGCACTATGAATGTCTTCCCAAAACGTTTAGTGCGTGTGGGTGGGATGTCCACCATGCACCTGTGGCGCATCGCCGTTTGTCTTGTGGTCCGATGATTAAACGGGCTAGGTGGAATTAAATCATGCAATTCCTTCGCACACTCCCCAAAATGCAAGCGATAGAAAACCGACAGACCAGCAACTCGGCGTCGATGCTCAAGGCTTTGGAGCTTCGACTCGACGAGCCTGTCATTACCGATGATCCTCTTGGCTCGTTTCTCAATTGACTCAAGGGCATCAAGCTGGTATTTGGCAGATCCGTCCCAAAGATGAGAGCAGTACTCCATACACGAACGAACTTGCGCTTGATAGAGCTTGAGCAGCTGTTCCGGCGTGAAGTACCGTCTCACCTTTGCCAGGACCCCCAACTTTCTGGCAGCCACTTGAGCCTTTGATTCTACGAAAGGGCCAAAATTGAGGGTAGATGTTAACGTAACACCAAGAAGCTCAAGTCGGTCGGTTATCGGCACGGTTACACCACGAAAAGATGGAGCTGGGTGGAATTGGCTCCTTTTGGCGGAAAATAGACACGCTTTGGTCTAAGCAGCATTGAACTTGACCAGATTGGCATCGCCCCATTCTGAGACAGCCTGTAAGGACAAGTTCAAGCGCTCAACCATAGCCTCCCGGAGAGACCGGATCTGCGACCCACCAGCTCGTGCGTCGGACACGTATCTCTCAGCAACAGTGCTGTCGTCTGCATACCCAAAGGTACCGGGTTTCAGCAGATCATTAATATGCAGCAGTAACAATGTTGCCGAGAGCACCGACCCCTGAGGAACCCCGGCATTAATATCCAGTAATTCAGACGAGCAGCCATCTATGACCACTCGGATAGACCGATCCCTCAGGAAATCTGCAATCCAATCACACAATCCGGCGGGCAGACCGAAGGAAGGAAGCTTACTAATAAGGCTATCGTGCCAGACCCTGTCGAAGGCCTTTGAGATATCGAGGGAGACCGCAAGTGCCTCCCCGTGCTTCTCTATGGCCTCACTCCAGATGTGAATGGCATACGCTAGAAGATCTCCAGTAGACCGATTTCGGCGGTACCCGTATTGTCGGTCGCTAAGGATATCATTCGCTTCTAGGTATAGGAGCTTACGATTCAGTACGCGTTCCATACTCTTACAGAGTATGGACGTTACCGAGGTGGGTCTATAATTCGACGGGTCAGAACGACTACCCTTTTTGGGCACGGGCTGCACGTTAGCTTGCTTCCAAGCATTCGGTACTTTTCCAGTTTCAAACGAAAGGCGAAATAGGCGTGTCAAGATTGGAGACAACTCAGGCGCACAAATCCTCAAAACAATTGCCGGTAACCCGTCGGGGCCACTAGCCTTATTCACGTCTAGGTTATGCAATACCCAAAGAACGTCTTTCTGTTGAATGCGAATGTTCGACATACTCGACTCGCATCCATCAGGAGAAGTAGGGGGCCTCGCGCCACCACGATCTAGACGCGATGAATCCGCAAACATAGAAGCAAACAAGTTTGCTTTCTCCTCAGCGGAGTGGGCCAGTGACCCATCGGGTCTGAGCAGTGGTGGTAGTGAGGTATCTCTACTAAGGCTGAGAAGTAGTTAAGTTAGTCACCATTTTTGATTGCCATAGTTGATCTCTAGCTCATTCATGTACGAAACTGTGAGAAAGGTAGCAGGAAGTATAGGTATGGGTCCAGCACTACCATCTTGGAACCTCTTCGCGAGTTCGTCTGTGGCGTTATTAATAAAAATAATAATAATAATAATGACAGATGCTCTCTCTGTTTCAGGTACTTGAACCAGCTGTCAACGTATCGGCCCAACGACTGTCGGATCAGGTGCGCGTCATCCAGCGTAACCGTATGTTGGATGATAGTGTGCTTGATCGCCTCCGAACTGAAATGTGTAGCCATGTCATTGCTCCTCCGTCGCAGACTGTGGCACCACCACACTCAACCCAATTGCCCAGCCACGCTGACGAAGAGAGTAATGACAGGATTACAAACGTAAGTACCCAGTGCAATGATGAATTGAGGAGTGCTTTGGAGTGTGCTATTCGGGAATATCGCTACATGCTGCCTGAACTTAGACCACGCTTACCTCGTTTGCCCATGCATAATAAGAACAGGGCGCTGGTGGCTGCTATGGATTCGCAGTTGTTAAATTATTTTGATGACTGCGAAGACCTCACTGATGCACACTCGATAATGTACTGCGCGGCTGTAGCGGCATGTCGTGTAGCTCATGTTAAAATAACGAATGACAGAGTTACACGACCAAAACCAGCTGTACCAGCTTGGCAGTGCAGGATCGAGCGTCGTATCGGTGAGGCCAGAGCACTGATCGGCAAACTGATCTGCTTCAGGGAGAGCAACAGTCGCCCTAGAGTGATGCGCTTTGTGAGACGGGCATTTTCGGGGACTGATGTAAACCCCCGAGATTACATATCTCGTGTCACAGAGCGCATCGACTTCCTGAAGCAGAAGGTGTATGCATGGGCAAACCGTATTCGTAGGTATAGGCGGCGAGTGGAGCGATACACCCAGAATCGCACATTCCGAAATAATAAAAGGTGGGTATATAGGGATTGGGAGCAGCCGGACCAAGGTGTGACTAATATGCGCCTGCCGGATGATGACGCCATGTGTTCATTCTGGCGCAGCATTTGGTCGGTGCCTGTCAGTCATACCGAGGATGACTGGACTCGGGAGGTCGAGCGCGTGTGCGATCTGATACCAGAAATGGGGGCAGTTACCATCAGCCCCCAAGATGTAGCTTGTGCAGTCCGTCCGTTGCCTAACTGGAAATCTCCAGGGCCGGACGGGCTGCACAATTTCTGGATTAAATGGTTCACAAGATCGCACGCTTGCTTGGCGTCTCAATTCCAGTCTGCCTTAGAGTCTGGGTCGCTACCCCAGTTCCTAACCACAGGAATAACCCATAAACATCCATAAATCAGGATGTCCCGCGGAGCCTAAAAATTATAGACCGATCACATGTTTACCAATGGTCTATAAAGTTCTTACATCCATTTTGAGGGCAAAGATTAATAGTCATATTAACAACAACTACATCATGTCTGCCTCTCAAAATGGATGCAGGAATGGGTCCCGCGGTACTAAGGAGCTACTCCTCATTGATATGGCCATTAGCCAACAAGTTCGTCGTTCCCGAAAGGATCTGTCGACATGCTGGATAGACTATGAGAAGGCCTACGACTCGGTGCCTCATACAGGGCTCATGAGGGTGCTAGAATTGTATAAAATTGATACAACGCTACGCACCTTTATGATGTCCTGTATGGGGCAATGGAGGACAGTCCTTCGCTATCCAGGATGTCGAAATATTCAAAGGAATAGTGAACCGGTAAGGATCGAGCGGGGTATATTTCAGGGCGATAGTTTGAGTCCGCTTTATTTTTGTCTAGCCTTGAATCCCCTTAGCACACTGCTAGAGAATTCAGGGCTAGGCTATCGGTTGAAGAGAGGTGGTCAGGTTATATCTCACCTCCTTTACATGGATGATCTGAAACTCTTTGCCCCCACTAATCTGCAACTGATGGAGCTACTGAAGGTAACTGAAACTTTCAGTAACGCCATCAGGATGGAGTTTGGTGTGGACAAATGTGCAGTCATGCATGTAAAGCGTGGAGAGATTATGGAATCCGTGGGAACTCAACTCTCGGATTCCATAAACCTGAGATCCCTCTCTTCAACTGAAACTTACAAGTATTTGGGTATGTCGGAAGCTTTAGGTATCAATGTTTGTGTCACAAACATTGATACCTAAAGTAGTTTTTTTCAGTTTTTTCCAGTTTAAGGTTTTGTGTAGGGAATAGGGTTCACCTTGACGCAATTAAGGGACTTCATGGCCGGTGATACCGACTTTGCATACGGGGCATAGCCTTCGCAAGGGCTTAAGGGTTCTTCACCATTGGTTCAGCTGTTTAATCATTAAAATTAATTTATTCATTTGCAAAAATGGGTAATTGGTATAGGTGTTTCATCTATACATATAATAAAATATTTTTACATGAAAATTACACAGAAAACTCAGGAAAAAGGTATAAAACACAAAAATGCAATTTTTGTCTGTGCGTTTGTGGGAGCATCACGCATAAACCACAGATTAGATTGCAAATCTAAGTACTTAGAATATAAAATGATAACCCGAGTAACATTTAGCGTTTATTTCATCACAATCGACCCACAAAATCAAAAGATATTGAATTTTTAAGTTTTAAGTTTTCGTTAAGTTTAGGAAGAAACTTCCTAATGTATTCTGATGAGTCAGAACGCCATCTATTGAGAAAAATAAAATGCACGAAAAAATTGTTGAGTTATTTGTGAAACTTTTAATACGTAGACGTAGCAAAATAAAAGTAAACATTTTAATACCTTATCGTTATTTACCGTTATATACGGGCTTCTTATTTAACGTCTTCCGCTGCCAAATATTTTGTCAGTTTACATGGTCGATAGATGGCGTTGCACTGATGACGCGTTTTTCTGGATTGCGGTGTTAAGATTTTCCGCTCACACAATTTCTAAACACAGTCGTGTTTCGAAGGAATTTCGGTTTGGTCTCTGAAAGGTCTTAAACTGTTAGGGACCATAATTGGTTAAATCTCTGAGTTGTGCTGGTTTCGTTTAAAGTGCATTTATTGTAGAGTCTTTAACTGATTTAGTTTTGCGAAGTTCTGGACGGTTCGACTTGCGGATCAGGCCTGTAGGGTTCCGTACCAAAGGTGCTGTGCTGACGGGACCCTACTGCTAAGCCTCCGCGATTGATTCCGTTTAGAGCGAAGCAACGAACGGTTCGATTTGCGAAACAAGGCTAATAATAATAAAAAAAAATCTTATATTTCAGACAGAGTCCATTTTTAGGGTTACGAAAAAATAAGGAACCCATATAGGATCACTCGGGTGTCTGTCTGTCTGTCTGTCCGTCTGTCACAGCCAGTTTTCTCCGGATCCACTGAACTGATTCTGTTGAAATTTGGTACACATATGGACTTCTATGACCCAAACACGGACGCGTTACGTAAATTATTAAATTTTTAGTATGGGGGTCACTTTTGGGGTCAAACTAGAAAATTTAAAAAAAAGTTTTTTGAACAATATCGTGTGACATATCAAATAAAAGGGCTTACTGTGAAGGGTTTAATTACATTTTTTTTCATAATTTTAAAATAAATGATTTAGAAGTTATTCAAGAAATTAGACCAAAAATGACCATTCCCCCCCTTATCTCCGAAACTACGGAGCATAAAATTTTGAAAAAAATGGAGATAATAGATCTTTACCTAAAGATTACAGGAAAACCTATAAGAAGTCTGTAGTGTTAAAATAACATGTTCAAAAATTTTAATTCGTTCGGAACCCTTTGCACGCGAGTTCGACTCGCACTTGGCCAGTTTTTTGGTTAGTAGTTAGGTTTAGGTTTAGTTTAGGTTAGTAGTTTGGTTTTTTATAATAAGGTACCGTACCAAAGGTGGTCACGGTGATGGGAGCGATCGATTTTGTTAGGCTATTCTCTAAGTCCGAAGTCGAAGTAGTTGCGGACGTATTCTACTCCGTATCACCTACAGACTTACAATTAGTCCCGAACCAGAACTAAGAATGAATGACAACACGATTTCACAGTAACTGTCAAATCGTGTTATCATTAGTTCTCATTGGTTAGGTGATACGGAGTGGAATATATTTTTTTTTACAATAGATAAGCATACGTTTGACCACTATCTCACCTGATGGTAAGCGATGATGCGGTCGAAGATGGAGCACGTTTGCCTAGAAGCAACCTATTCACTTTTGTCTTAAAGACTCCCAGGTTGCCCGCAACTAAGTTTTTAATTCGTGCTAAGTATCAAACGGTTCGATTTGCGAGCCAAAGTTGCTAATGGGACCCTATTATTTAAGCCTTCGCGTACGATTTTGATTCGTGCGAACCCAGTCGATTTTTAGGGTTCCGTACCAAGTTTGCTAACGGAACCCTTTTTATTAATAAGCCACCGCTGTCCGTCTTCCTTCAGTTTATGCGTTTTATTTCTGTCTCGCTAATATAAAAAATGTCTTCTAGAAAAAGGTCGAATCTTTCACAATATAGCAAAATTCTTAATCTTCTTAATATATTTAAAACAAAGTCGGGTTTGTTCGAACACTTTTCTAACTCGAGAACGGCTCGACCGATTTTCATAGTTTTTGTGTTTTTGGATTAGTCTTCGTCCGGAATAGCATAATAAGAATTAAAATACAAAAAAAAAGAGTAGGCAGGTAGGGTAGGTAGGTAGGATAGGTAGGTAGGTAGGGAAAGTAGGGTAGGTAGGGTAGGTAGGTAGGTAGGTAGGGTAGGTAGGTAGGGTAGGTAGGTAGGGTAGGTAAGGTAGGGTAGGTAGGTAGGTAGGTAGGGTAGGTAGGTAGGGTAGGTAGGTAGGGTAGGTAAGGTAGGGTAGCTATGGTAGGTAGGATAGGTAAGTAGGTAGAGTAGGTAGGTAGGGTAGGTAGGTAGGGTAGGTAGGTAGAATAGCCAGTTGACGGGAGCGAAGCCGCGCGGGTCAGCTAGTTTATAATAAGTCCTCCATATTCTACCGTCACATAGGCATGCAAATTCCATTAAATTTCAAATTAAAATAAATTAAATTAAATATTGACATAGAATAGCCAAAATATAATAATAAAAGTGTCAAATGTCAAAGAAAGCAATATGTCAATCGGAACCATTTTGTCAAATAGAGTAACATTAACTTTTAAATTAAATATTGACATGAAAAATGCAAAGTAATAATAATCTCAAATGATCCAAATGTCAGATGAAAACAATAACGTCAATTGGAATAGGAAGTATGTCAATTAATTAGTGACTTATCATTCAGGAAGTCGTCAATTGTGTAGTAACATTTTTCATTCAATATATATTTTAGTGTCTTTCTCAATTTTAATACAGTCATATTTTTAATATTATTAGGTATTTTATTAAAAATGCGTGGAGCAATACCAAAAAAGCTTTTTTGCATTAGTGCAGTTTTACATTTCACATGACACAATTCGTTGACATACTGAGACCGTATTGAATGTTTTCTGGTTTCTGACAATTTCCGAAATAGGTTTGGATTATTTTTTACAAACAAAGCTGTTTCCAATATATAAAAAAACGCAGAGTTAAAATTTCTAAAGATTTAAAATAAGGAAGACAGCTATCTGTTGTCTTAAGACCACACATTGACCTTACACATCGCTTTTGCTTTACCAGCTCCCTATCAGAAGACTGCCCCCAGAAACTAATACCATGTCGTAAAACAGAGGCAACTAAACCATGGTACGCTGTTAAAAGAGCTCACTACCACCACTGCTGAGACCCGGTGGGTCGCAGCCCACTCCGCTGAGCAGAAAGCAAACTTATTTGCTTCTATATTTTCGGAATCGTCGCGTCTGGATCCTGGTGGCGCGAGGCCCCCTGCTTCTCCTGATGGATGCGGGTCAAGTACGTCGAACATTCGCATTCAACAGAAAGACGTGAATAAGTCTAGTGGCCCCGACGGCATACCGGCAATTGTTTTGAGGACTTGTGCGCCTGAGTTGTCTCCAATCTTGACACACCTATTTCGCCTCTCGTTTGAGACTGGAAAAGTACCGAATGCTTGGAAGCAAGCTAACATGCAGCCCGTGCCCAAGAAGGGTAGTCGAGCTGACCCGTCAAATTACAGACCCATCTCGGTAACGTCCATACTCTGTAAGAGTATGGAACGCGTGCTGAATCGTAAGCTCAATCAATCGTAGCATACCTAGAAGCGAATGATAGCGACCGACAATACGGGTTCCGCCGAAATCGGTCAACTGGGGATTTTCTAGCGTATGCCATTCACATCTGGAGTGAGGCCATAGAGAAGCACGGGGAGGCACTTGCGGTCTCCCATGATATCTCGAAGGCCTTCGACAGGGTCTGGCACGATAGCCTTATTAGTAAGCTTCCTTCCTTCGGTATACCCGTTGGATTGTGTGATTGGACTGCAGATTTCCTGAGGGATCAGTCTATCTGAGTGGTTATAGATGGCTGATCGTTCGGACTGCTGGATATTAATGCCGGGGTTCCTCAGAGGTCGGTGCTCTCGGCAACGTTGTTTATGCTACATTTGAATGATCTGCTAAAACCCGGTACCTTTGAGTATGCAGACGACAGCACTGTTGCTGAGAGATACGTGTCCGACGCATGAGCTGGTGGGTCGCAGATCCGGTATCTCCGAGAGGCTATGGTTAAGTGCTTGAACTTGTCCTTACAGGCTGTATCTGAATGGGGCGATGCCAATCTGGTCAAGTGCAATGCTGCTAAGACCCAAGCGTGTCTTTTCTCCGCTAAAAGGAGCCAATTCCACCCAGTTCCATCTTTTCGAGGTGTAACCGTGCCGATAACCGACCGACTTGAGCTTTTTGGTGTTACGTTAATATTTACCCTCAATTTTGGCCCTTTCATAGAGGCAAAGGCTCAAATGGCTGCCAGAAAGTTGGGGGTCCTAGCAAAGGTGAGACGGTACTTCACGCCGGAACAGCTGCTCAAGCTCTATCAAGCGCAAGTTCGATCGTGTATGGAATACTACTCTCATCTATGGGACGGATCTGCCAAATACCAGCTTGATGCCCTTGAGTCAATTGAGAAACGAGCCAAGAGGATCATCGGTAATGACAGACTCGTCGAGTCGAAGCTCCAAAGTATTGACCATCGACGCCGAGTTGCTGGCCTGTCGGTTTTCTATCGGTTGCATTTTGGGGAGTGTGCGACGGAATTATATGATTTAATTCTGCCAAGCCCGTTCCATCATAGGACCACAAGACGAACGGCGATGCGCCACCGGTACATGCTGAACATCCCAAGCACACGCACAAAACGTTTTGGGAACACATTCATAGTGCGTACAGCTAAGGAGTGGAATTCCCTGCCAGAGTCTGTGTTTCCAGATAGCTACAATCTGGGAATATTTAAGACAACAGTGAGTAAGTTGCTTCTTGGCAAGCGTGCTCCATCTTCGACCACATCATCGCTTACCGTCAGGTGAGATAGTGGTCAAACGTATGCCTATCTACAGTAAAAAAAAATAGCTTGACTGTTGACTTTCTTTGATAGTTGAAAGAGAGCATATGCGGATTTATTAAGCCTTTTACATAATTCTTATATGTGGTTTTCATGTGAGTTTTTTGTCGATCAATATACTTAAAAAACTTAGCTGTATCTGCTTCTTCAATAGAGCAACCTTGGTAGGCAAGAATGACGTCTGGGTTCTTGCAGCGTTGATGAAAGTGCATAACTTTTGTCTTATTCAGATTTATAACCAAATTATTATTATGTAACCAAATTATAATGTCATGTAAACAAGTATTCATGTCATGTTCATAACTATCTTGGTTTGTGCACTTGATCACAGCTGTACTGTCGTCTGCAAAGAGAATCATTTTGTTTGCAGTTAACTTTGGAAGATCGTTTATGTATATTAAGGAAAGTGGCGGCCCCAGTACGCTACCCTACGCCATAATTTACATACCTTGGTTTTGATACATAAACGGTTTTTAATTTACTTTTTGGACAAGTTCTTGAGATTTCTGTGCATTGAAGCCTATTGCTTAAGTACGATTCTATAATCTGTACTATGTTCCCTCTTATACCATAACTGTGTAATTTATGTAACAAAATTTTATGGTCCACATAATCGAACGCCTTGGTCATGTCAGTGTAGATTGCACAGACTGGATTTCTCCTGTCTATAGATTAATGAAGGCTCATAGTTTTCAGTTTAACTCAATACGACTCAATTTTATATGAACTGAACTTCACTTCTCACCCGACTCAATAGCATCTAAGAGTAGTCGAGCTTGGTTCAAAAGATTATAATCCCTTATGTTTAAAAGAACCATCCAGGATGTGAATTGTCACATCAATTTTATTAAAGTCTGCCAGTGTGCCGTGGTGTTTTGAAAGGTTTGGCCACGGCAGGGCTTCTGCATGTCTGCGTTTCTGATGAGCGCAAGTGGCGCATAGTAATTTTAAAGGAAGAATTGTTCCTCGTAGGACATGACTCAAGCTGTAAGCAAGCAAGCAAGCAGTAGGTAGAAACGTCGTATTAGGTATAGGTTGGTAATTTTTTACCCTTCTTAAGCTTTGAATAGACGATTTCTAGAAACTTTCTTGGTATCCTCTATTTGTAGGTGCGTAGCTCATGTATAAACCCTTTTGAAAGCTTTATATAGCTGGTAAAGTCAAGAAGCTTTGTAAAAGTAAAACCAAATATATAAAAGAATAGTTTTAAATTAGCAATGGAAAAGTAGACTTAATTTATAAAGTCATTTGTGTATTAGCTTTCAACTGGGTGAAACAAATCGTTGTTTGATATCTACTAGTTTTTAAGTAATGCCGCAGCGGTAGTAACCTGCGGTATCACACTACACAGGCTTTTTTTCTCTGAGAGGGAATGAACCGTAACTAGTCATATCACATGGACCCAATGCATTTCACATCATCGTCCTCCTATCTCTGTGCTTATTTATTCAGGGTGAGGTAGTTTATCTTTTTCTCAATCCAACAGTCACTCTTGTCCATTCCTATTAACTTTCACAAAGTAAATTTATTGTATGTTCATTCTATGTACTCATGTTTTTACAAAAAATAAATGTCTTATCTTATCAAAAACACTTATACTCATAACGTTATCCATGACACATTTGCCATGTCCAAAAACTTTCTAGTGAACTTCATGCGTCCAAGTTCGGCCTACGTGGATATAACAGTTTCAGCCTTTACAAGCTCCTGTATCGGAGATCGATCTACCGTAAGCACACGACGATCTATTTACGAGTTACGACTATGGTAACGTATACCCTGAAACTTTGCAATGTAAGATGATAGTGCTACCCGTTGTTTTGCATTTTGGGGTCATCATTGGATGTTAGGTTCTGGTGATTTTATATTTTGTATTCAGACTTAACAAAAATCATATAAATTTCTTAAATTTAATTAAATCTGATCAAAGGAAGGAAAAAACACAAAACAAATTATGAAAGATAGCCAAATAAACAAAGAAAGGATTTGTTCGACTTCGCACTGCAGCAATATCACACTACAGCAACTTTCAAAAAAAAAAAAAATCAAAATGTTTATTTCAATTACGACGGGCATTTCCATACATATTATTGGAGATCACCTTTTAAGCAAGGAATTGCTTGTATTAGGAGACTCCGCACTTCCACTTTACATTTTATGCAATTGAAATGTAGACAATGTACGAGTAAACATGCCAGACTTAAAAAAATAAATAAATAAAGGGTAACTTATAAATACTAACGGCTCTGAAGAAAAAGCCCAGATCGCGCGTGTACGTGTGATGTGTGTCACGAGTGTGTGAGTGTGTGAGTGAGTATGTGAGTGAGCATGTGAGTGAGTATGAGTGTGAATAGTGTAGGTGTGTGGTGCGTGAGTTATAATAATTATAAGCAATGCTTAATTCATTTACCCTAATTAATATCATTATATCCAGCATTACTTACGAAGGTGTATCTGTTTATTTATTTATCTTTTTTTTTAGTAGTTACGCTGTCACGCCTAGACGGCTGAACATATTTTACTAAAATTTGAAATTTGGGTAAATCGTACCATGGGATCGAGACCATGCGGGTGAAGCCGGAAGTCGATGTCAGTATAGGTAGGTGGAAGCGTAGGTCCAAGTGAAGGTTATCGGTTAGCCCTACGACAATGTCTTGGGATCGAAAGAAGCAAAATAAGTCTTCTTTCACTAACCATGTGCACAACTACCCAAATGTAACTGACTTGGTCACTGCAAAGTAGATACAATAGACTCAACATCGTCATAGGTTTTAGTTTTAAGCCAATCGATTACAACATTTTTACAGTCCCGCAGCTTCATGGAATATATTTGTAATTCCTTGTTTAGCAGGTTGTATAGGAAGGAACTTTTACAAGTAACAGAAGAGTAAAGAACAACAAAGGCAATAATATTCAAACTTATTTTTATTTACGAATATGTATAGAAAAAATGGCAATGGCAACTCCTTATTTGAAAAGTATTTATCTGAATTCAGCTTAATACGTTTTAAATAAGGAGTTTTCCATACAACATACATAATATCAAAAACGGAAAACACAAAATTCTGTACAGAAGATAAAAATATAAAGTAAAAACAATTAATGTTAAAAATCCAAAAAGCGTTTGTTTTTTACGGCTACTTAATGTGCCTGTCAAACCATCTTTCAAGATATACTTTCTTAAACCGATACACCAAGTTATGATAAACTCTGTCCAGTTGATTTCTTTTATGTCAAAGTTAAATATCTTTTTGTCTTCTTTTGAAAGTGTGTCGAATAGTGCTGCCGTATTCTGGTCATCAAACTGCCACTGGTGGCAACCAAAGTAAGAGAACGCCGTTGACATCTTGTATATTTTTCTGGCAAGCTTTGCAAACCTGAAAAGGAAATACAAATATTATTATTTTATTTGCATTATTATTAGGATTTCTGATTTAAAATCAACGTGTTAAAATTATTATGTATTTATTTATTATATATGTGTTGTGTGTGTTTTATGCCTCTTTGTTTCTCCAATGATTTGGCGTTTATGTTTTTTAGCATATAAACGATCAATACCTTCTCTTTTTTCCAAGCATAACGCTTATCCCATCTAAAATGTGCGCAGGAATCAAATGCAACAACCATGAGTATATCCAAAAAATAATAGGATTGGACGTCATCCAAACGAAAGGGTATCCTACCATCATCTGTGATGGGTAGTTTCGGCTTTCTTTATCCATAATATTGACAAAGTTCTCTGTGGAAATATTACGATTAATTAAAATTTATTTTCTTAGGGAAATGAACTTTCTTGGAATTTAAGAATTTATTTTTTATGTAGATTAGGAGTGGGGCTAGGCAGGCCATATTTGGAGGATACTATCAAAGCTGTCGGCTTGTATTTCACAATGCAGCCCTGACGCAGCTAGGCGGGGTCGCGGAAGACCAAGAAAAAATGGGCTTCCCAGCCTTGAATGGCTTCCTCGAGAATTGGCGGGACGAAACTCAACACACGACTGAGGAATGGCCTAGGAGTGGAACACATAAGGCTAATCAATAAAAATAAATCAATGTTATGTAGATTGTTACTACCAAAAATGTTTTCAAAATGTCTTACGGTAAATAAGAGGGTTTCTAGACGACGAAGCAACTGCATAGATTTTTGTTTTATTCACGCCAGTGTCATGTCTTTCAGCCGTTTCCCATCCAGCAGCTATAATAGCATTATTTACATAGTCTACAGGTACTATATCAATGCAAATTGCTGGACACATATATATTACGTGCGTAACACCTAAGCCAACTGCGAGGACAAACTGAAAAAGAATAGATAGATATATATGTATGTCGGATCTGTTATGATGACAAGTGATAACTTGAAAATGACACAAACGTTTTTCTTTTTGTACATTATGTTGAGCGGAATCTAAGTTGGTAATGTGTTCATGGACCTCAGAAGGACGGTCATTGTTCAGACGTGGTCGAATCGAGAAACATACTGGCCTAAGAACTGCTCTGTAGCCTTTTTAAGTTCCAAGTATTAGTTAGTACATAGTGAATAGTAATTGACTCTGAACCAAATAATCTACGTAGAGTATAAGGAGTTATTTTTCACGTTGCCCGCTTCCCAGTTGTCCACGATTGTACATAATCTGACACGTTATACGTCACTTAGTATGTTCTGACACGATCCTGTAATACCTGGATCTGACACATATATTTCGAGGCCGCAAGTGAACGTAGGTTCCAAGAACGTAGTTCAGTAGTCTAAAGCAGTATTTTAACTATTCACATTCCAATGAACCACTTATAAACGTTGTTAATTTTGTTTTTATTTTATTTTATTTGTTCGGAAACACAAACCGTTATACATTAAAATCTTATGCTAAGTTATATATCAGAATAACAAATGTATAAGCTACGATATTTTCCACAACATATTAAAAGTTAAACAGGTTGAATTTCATAAGTGTGCCATCAGGGCCAAATCCGAAACTATAAGGAATATTGAAAAACACTGAAAAGAGTCACAATTTTGATGAAAACTAAAACTGCATCATTGGATTTTTGAAAAATCGATTCTCCTACCCAGGAATCGAACCAGTTGATTTTGACAAAAGTGTAGCTAATAAGGATCAAATTCTGGGAAGTAATAACACATGGCAAACGAAAGGAAAGAGCTCTTTTTTAACAAATTAGTTTTAGAATTTCTGACTTAAGCTACATAACTAAACTGTAACTGTTTTTTTTTTACGACAACATGGCCTACGAGGACACCGGGAATACAGGAGCGTATACAGAGGAATACAGAGCTCAGAGATTACGCATACTATGGAGTTTGTAGTACGTTGTTTTTTTTCATGTGAACCTGGCTTTTCGAATTGACAGCTACAGTGTAATATATTGCCCTCGTAATAACAAATGCAGTACTTGCAAAATAGCGGTTTTGAGAAAAACGCGGTTACATGTTTTTTTTCTAATTCTCTACTTTAACTGACATAAAACTCATATGTTTTGTTATGGAAAAGGTACAAAAAATTTAAAGAATTGTTTAGTTTAGTTTTCTTATGTGGATCTTTAAAAAGTGTAATATTGCACTTAAACCTTGTGTCCCTATTTGTAATTTACATCAAAGTAGTGCAGTAAAATGAAGCACTCGTGTATTTTACTGCATTTTTATCTGGGAAATACATTAATTGCATTAATATTAGTCAGTGTTAGGCGATCTACGCTTGAAATCGGACGCGCACACTGTGCGGCAAGCGCCGCTGTCGCCGTGCGTTCGGACGAACTAGTGGCGAACGAGGTCCTGGCATTCCTGCAGTATCAGCTCGATGCCAGGGACGAAGTCAGTGTCACCCAGATCTGCACATCCAACTTCAATGAAGAGGAGATACGCAAGGCTAAGACACTGCTGTTTGAGTCGCTACTTATGGCTGACCGAATGACGACCCGTAGAAGGGACGAGAAAGGAGAGAGGAGTCTCCAAGATATCATCAAGGTGTTAAAGGAGACCGACCCGGACGACGTACCGACTTTCGTGGCGCATGCTGCCCCCCGACACATTCGACCACGCCGACTTCATCAGGCTGCTGCGGGACATCACAACCCTGAGATCAAGCCTGGCTGAAGTGCAGTTGAAGTTGGAAGCATCGCAATCTACCATCAGTGATCTACGTACCGAAGTAGCAGATTTACGCAATACGGTATGTAGGTCACACGAGGCAACTACCAACGTCAACACACGTCACGGCGTGATCAATGCATCACAGCTGAGTTTCGAGTCAGCAAAATTCGACTCGTCGCCGGCTGCCGTCACTGCGAGCGATGCACAAGCGCGCCCCGCTCTCCCCGCGTCCGCTGTCGTTGGGACGCCGACGAACGTTGTCACGAAAACTCCGGCACGTGCTTACTTGGCTGCCGTTATTGCTACTCCAGCAAAACAACAGCGGTAACCTAAGCAAGCGCAGGATACCCAGGTTCCTTCCGATTTCGTTCAAAGCTCGTTACCAGTGGGAAAAAGCCAAGGACAGGCCGATGAAGAAGGCTTCATTTGTGAGGTGAAGAAAAAGAAGAAGCCTATTAGTCGCAATCAGTGCGGTACCGCATTGACGGAACCAAACATGTTGCTGCATCCTGCTATTCCATCGACGCAGCTGTACGTGTCACGTCTGTATCACACAACGCAGGTAGAGGATGTTGTGGAGTACATCAAGATGAAAACCAAATTCACTGTCGAGTCGAGAGGTTGGAGTCGCGCCACAAAATTAACTTGAAATCTTTTGTGGTGCGGGTTCCGACTCATCACCTGGAGACCTTCTTGAAGGAAGAATTTTGGCCGACGGGTGTCGTCCATTAGCGTTTGAGCGGAAAGCTACGAGGCATGCCTTTTAAGTTTTGTCGTTTGAAGAAAAAAACATAACTAGAACCTTATAATACTTTTTATTGTTTTTCACAGTATTCACCACGTAGCTTAATACACTTTTCCATTCACTCAAACCAGTTATTATAACATTTATTCCACTCAAAAGTGGGGGTGTTCAAAATGGCTGACTTGAAAGCGTCGACTGCTTCTTCACCGGACTGGAACCTTTGACCACGAAGACTTTTCTAAATTTTAGGAAATGTAAAGAAATCGTTAGAAATCTTAGGTCAGGACTGTATGCAGGATGGTCAAGAATTTCTACTTTTTCCTGCTTCAAATACTCTACCGTTTGACGAGCGCTGTGTGAGCTTGCGTGTGTAGGATGATGCGTCGCTTTGAGTTAGATTTTCGAAGTTCGGCGATGACTTGTGGTAAACAAACTGTGGTATACCACTCTGCGTTAACCGTTCTACGACCTTCAAGTGCAATAGTCGCAACATGGCCGATTTTTCCAACGAACGTGGCCACCATCTTCTTTGAAGTGCTTCGAGAAGGAACAACTTTAGTCGGCTTTGGCTCGTCTTGAAAGACCCAGATTTTAGACTGTTGTTTGGAATCAGGATCGTAGGCATAGATCCAAGATTCGTCACCACTGATGATATCGTAGACGTGATTTGACTCTCCTCGGTTGAACCTTTGCAGAGTTTCCTTACACCATCTGACGCGGGCCACCTTGTGATCGACGGAAAGCAGGTGCGGTATCCAACGGCAAACTAGCTTTCTCACACCAAGCGCTTCATGCAAGATCTTCTGAATGGTTGTCCCTGAGATGCCTAATAGAGCCTTTATCTCTCGATACGTCACATGACGATCTTCCAGAATTAGTTGTCTCACAGCAATGATGTTATCTTCAGTGAAGGCGGATTTTAGGCGTCCATCGCGAGATTTGTCAGTAACACTTATATGGCCACGCTAGAATTCTAAATACCAGCGTTCGACAGTCCGCAGACATGGAGCTTCGTCACTGAACATAGATGTTAGCTCTTCAAAACACTAAAGCCGTGTCAGGCCTCTTCTAAAGTTCTAGAAAATTATTGCACGAACATTATCCTCGGAAAGATTCATTTTCGTACGTAACCTGACAGATTCCAATCGACGCTGTGACTAAACAATAGGTTTCATCCTAATATTTTCAACTGTTTTGAGATTCATATTTAATATAATACACAATACAGAATAGTTCCAAATTCAAAATTGCCGGGAAATATGGAAACGACAGAACTTAAAAGGCATGCCTAGTACCTGATACCACGACTCAGAGCAACACGTCGCCGACCCAACGTAGCAAAAAGATTTAGTTTTTATGCTTTTAATATGTATTAGTGTATTTTTCTGTAATATTACATTGTGTATTCTTTTCTAAGGGCCTTAGTCGCCTGACAATAAAGCATTATTATTGTTATTATTTTTTACATATGAATTAAATTTTTAAATATAAAAAAAAAGTATAAAAATTTTTTGAAAATATTAAAAATAGTAGCCCACCGGCATCGGGAACAGGGTCCAAGTTACCGGCGGCGGCGGTTAGGGCTTTAGAGAGAGGAATCTCCTGACAATGCGAGCCGTGTCCAGAAGTACCGCTTTCTGAATCAAGCCCTTGATCCAGCTGCCCAACGAGAGCCTCCTGAGGTGTTGGTCGAGGCTCGTGGCTATTAAGCCATTGGCCGACACGACTATCGGTACAATGATTGCGGAATCCACATCCCACATGTCAACAACCTCGCGATACTTGATTTGTTTATCTTTCTCGGCTTTCACAAGGTTCTCGTCATGCGGGACGGTTAGTAGGCTATAGTCATTGCACGCCTCACTATCCGGTCCACCACCACTATATCAGGCTTATTGGCAACAATAGTCTAGTCAGTGATGATGGACCGATCCCAGTACAATGTGATGTTGCCATTATCGAGAACTGGGTCGGGCGCATACGTGTAGTACGGCACCTCCGACTCCACAAGAGAGTATTTCAGAGCTAGTTGCTGATGGCTAATTCTGGCTACACGGTTGTGCCTATGCAAGTATTCTCCGTTAGCTAGACGAGGATATAATGTGGCGAATTTATTCTCCCGGACGGTGACATGCCCGACATATGTCGACCGTGCCCCCCCTTCACAATAAATCTCCGGTAGTTATTCGTCATGATAACTTCGTCCATAATTGCACAAACAATACCTTCGGTTTCCCCAAAGAGATCACCGAAACGCAGCCAGGCTACGGACGCTAGTTGGTCTACGTTGGGCCCATGTAGGGCCCGGTAAAAGCGTCCGTGAAGCTTCTTACTCTGCCATACCGCTTTGCGATAGTTAGTGTCAAGCACCGTAGGTTTGCGCCAGTTCTAATTTGCCAAGGAGAGCGGGGTGCGTCCCTTGTCCACCGCCACTACATCCCGATGCATACCCACGTCGACAGTTAGGAAATATTCCCTGAGACTGAATATCTCGCGATTGTGAAGAGGCTTAGCATTTAAAAAGCCTCGCTCTACACTTTTACGGGATATACAGTCTCTTTACTGACGACTGTTGATCATGCATTCGATATGTAGTAAGCAGTGTGCGGACCCGCCTGGCCAGTTCCGTTTGAGTCCATTTGAGTAGGCCGAAAGAGTACATCAATACCGGCATGACCCAACCGTTGAAGGCGCGCACCTTGTTTCCGCCTGATAGAAGGCTATTGAATGCTTTCTTCAGGCGGCCAAAGAAGCGCTCCTTCAACAATTGCTTCATGTCAGTAACTGTTATTCCTGTGGTTAGGAACTGGGGTAGCGGCCCAGACTCTAAGGCAGACTGGAATTGAGACACCAAGCAAGCATGCGATCTTATGAACCATTTAAACCAGAAATTGTGCCGCCCGTCCGGCCCTGGGGATTTCCAGTTAGGCAACGGACGGACTAAACAAACTACATCTTGGGGGCTGATGGTAATTGCCCCCATTTCTGGTATCAGATCGCACACGCGCTCGGCCTCCCGAGTCCAGTCACCCCCGGTATGACTGACAGGCACCGACCAAATACTGCGCCAGAATGAACACATGGCGTCATGGCGAATGTTAGCAGAAACATTTTGTCACGACACATTTTTTTTCATTTATCCAACCTGTTGACGGCGTTTTGCTGTTAATTTTTTCGACTTGAGCAAAAGATACCTAGCCTTTTTCAACTTTCGAGTAGGCAGTGAATTCATCATATATTACATTTTTTTTATAATACGAGTACTTGGGTCAAACGCAGTATGTAACGTTACTGCATATCACCTCATACAAAATAGTAAAAATCAAGTATACGAATGTACTAAATTAAAACGCAGCAAAATGCGAGTACTGCATTTTAATCTAGTTTATGATTATTGCTGCATTTACACTAACGACATCAGATAATTTTACACGAATAGCTGCGTTTTTTCTTATTGTTTTACCATGTTCTAGACATCCAGGAAAAAAATACGTATAGCTGAAAGTCTCTAGAAGTAATTTTTGTCAAAAACGGAAAATCGTAACAATGTCGATTACTTCATTTGTATATTACGATAACAGTATATATGTTGGCTCAACATTTTAACCTTCAAAAGTTTAATTTAATGGTTTAATTGGAATAAATATTTTGACTTGATAGAATCGAGTTTAAATATTACCATATTACTTTTACCAAATCGTAAAGCAGACACAAAAACTCTTCCATACAAGAAACGTGTTTTATGGTACGTTTCTTTTCGTGTGAGAGTCCGACTCGCACTTGGCTGGTTTTTTCATTTACTTATTCTCTAACTATTGCCACTGCATGTTTTTGGTTCTTCGTAAAATTGCCTAGAATTTCAGCTTACCAATTGTTGTGTACTTAAACCATCACCTTGCTTTTCACACATCTTGTAATCGGCTTTCAATTCAACCAGATACATCTAAATATCAGTAGGTATTTGACATGAATCAACTCCTTATGGAACTTTTATATAAACAAGATACTCTTAGTTAGATTATTCGATTTTTGGGTTTCTAACTACTGTACATGAGATAGAAAACACTCGAGAATCTTATAATTCTTATAAATATGGTCAGCTAGTAAATACACTAAAACTTACACCAGAGGCTCCGTATATACAGCACATATCAACCCATCCTGGAATCGGTTCAAGTTTAGAACATGCAACTGAAAATGGATAAAAATTGTTTTTTTATAGTATAGGGTTAATTTTCCTAGAGTAGTTTCCATGAGGTATCTTCTCTTTGCTTGAAAACTCCCAAAAAATCTTAGCTTAATAGAACTAAATTGAGTGGATCTTTAAAAGTCAAAAAGCCAATCACAAAATCATTCAACGGCCGATTCTGCTGGTCTATTCTGTAAACATATCGAAGTGAAGGTTTGGGTGGAGTGATCACGAATTGAGCTGGCATTCCATCTTGAATACATGGATTTACAGCTCACTTCACCCAAACATCCACTTCAACATGTTTACAGAATTGACCGGCAGTGCTGCTTCTCGTATGGGCAGCAAGGTCTAACGACCCCTCACATCTAGTGCCAGAGTTTCTAAACCGCCTCAAGGCGAGGCGGCAGTAAACAACTCGAAGTGAAGGCCTAAGTGAAGTGATCACGAAGTGAGCTGTCATTACATTAGATTACATGGATTGACAGCTTACTTCATAACTGCCTCCCTGGTCGAGTGGTTTAGGCGTTTGCCTTGTGTCCCGGTGGTTGTGGGTTCGATTCCCACGGGACGCATACTTTGTGAAGTTGTTTCCAGTTTGGCTAGCACATTGCAGGCTTGAATCACGTGATTGTCTGATAAAAAGATGACTCCGTGCTTCGGAAGGCACATATAAGCCGGTGGTCCCAACCTCCAAATGGCGGTCGTCAAATAAACCATGTGAAAGGCCCTTGAAGCGGTTAACAAACTTTGACCCTAGGGTGTGTGGGGTCGTTAGACCTCACTGCCTACACGATAAGAAGAAGAAGAAGCTTCAATTCCTTATAGAAGTATTTCCTATCCAATAAAACAATTAAATGACGGAGCGGTAAGAAAAATAACAGTCATAGTGAGAATCTCCTCCTTTTTTGTTTGAAAAATACAATCAACCTATAGGTAATAAAGTATAGGAATATTTGATCGATGTGTATTTACCGATAGTTGGTCTAACAACACAAAGGGGCAGGTCATCGCCGATGCTATTTACCAATTCTTCGGCGATCGATTTTGTAAATGTATATGTGTTCGGCCAATTTTTTATCAAACTGAAACATTACAAAACAAAACTGTTTATTTTAATGAGAACTATACTTACATCTTTACTACTACTCTATAATTACATCTTTACAAAGAAATAGAATTGAAGTTTATGTATAAAACAAAGAAAAGAAAAAGATGGCTAAACTAACTCTGACGAGTCTTTTACTGACAGACAGTTGATGTTACAGGATTTTATTTAAGAAAAATGTTAAGGGTACCGTGCAATAAAATTAAAAATAAAGATATGCGGGTGGGCTAACTGTTGCCCGTTCTCACCTTGCTCTGATATCATTTATTCTTTCTTCGTCGACACTTTCAGCTATCTGGATCATAGCGTCTGGGCTTATTGGACTTTTGTAAAAAATTTCAGATACTTTAGTATTTATACGATCCGCACAAGCATGCGAGTATGCCGTTGAAACATAAACAAAAGATCTGAAAAAAAAATATCTTCATTTAAAACCATGTAATTACAACGACGGAGGTTGGGCTCCTTTTTCTGCCTGCAGGGATAAAATGAAACTCCCCACTGAGAGTGTCCCCACGTTGCCGTCGTTGTGGGGCTTGTGTGTCTTATTGATCTTGGAACTCTGCCGATAGAAATACTCACGCCGGAAAGGTCCAAGTGAGATACCAAACAAAGAAGAACTCTTTTTTGGGTTTTCGCAAGGTGTGCGTTTCAAAGGATAGAATCTTGCCCACTGCTCCCTGGTACGCGTCTGCTCATCAGACGTAGGCAGTAAGTAAGCAGACGAAGAGAGATACCCTGTGTAAGGCCGAAGGAGATAGGGACCGCACCCTTAACAAGAACAAAACAAGAAATGAAAAAATCAAACTGTAAAAAATTACCCCAGGGCGGTACCAGCTGCTCAGCAGCTGGAGATTCCGCCACGCTTCCATTGGAGGCGTATTCCGGAGAGGGTAACCCTTGTCTTCCACTTGCCAGGGCAACAAGAGCTAAAGAAGCTCCCGATCGGAGGCATCTTTTAAGGGGGCTCCCCTCCCAGGAGGCCCAGAGAACAGCCCAACTCTTCGAGGACCGATACCACCCTAGAGCGACCGGTTGGAGGGCTCTCCCTAAGACATCTTCCGGCGTTGAGCCGGACAACGGTGGCGGCTCCGATCTGGAAGGCCAGGTTTACGGAGGTCGTGGAGGCCACGATCCGCGATGTGGCCTAGAAGAGGACGCAGTCCTTCAAAAACAAGGCGATAAGTGCGGCTTCGGCCTCCATTTTGGCGGCAGGGACACCCAACTGTTGCGGACCGCCGCCGTCAGACAATATGTCCAAGTTGCGCGTGGAGGTCGTCCGCTTTGCGGCCGCCACGGAGCTTCTCCAAAAGGAGAATGAGAAGCTCCGAGCAGACCTGGACGAGCTCCAAGAAGCCAACTCAAAGGAGGCGCCACTCATTTACATAACTGTTCAATTAAATGCCGATCACATAGCGTCGACAAATGAAAAGTCTAGGCCTCGAATTAAACAGCTAATTTAGCCAATTGGCTGCAATTACCATATTTTATGAGTGCCAATGAACAGAAGTTGTTTTTTTTTAATTTTATTTTTCTTTGTAGTAATTGTTGATCTTCATGATAAGCATTCTTTTTCAGGTTTTGGTAACTCATTATGTAAAGCGGACATTATCACAAATGTTAGTTTACCTTAGGTTTTTGCAAGCCTTGCCGAGTATAAGAGTCTCCCTAGTGCCTCGTATGTTGATCAAAGTCGCCATGCGAAGTGGCTCATCGAATCTGGTCGTGGCTGCCAGATGGAAGACTATGTTCACCTGGTTAACGTTAAAACTTTTCAATACTTTTTGTTTATTAAAAAGCATTTTACTTTTGTGTTATGAGTCAAATTAATAAAAGTATTTATCATCGACATGCAATCGATATCTGGCCTTTTCCCAAGTATGTCATAATCAGCACCCAGTCTAACCGGATACAGCTGAATACCAATATTTTACATGGATTTATTGCTGACATCTGAACTCCACAACCCAGTGACTGCTTTCCGAGGCACGGAAAAAACTTGATGTGTATAAACAGCCACCCATCCACAAATCGACCTCAGCAAATGAGCTTAACCTTAAATTTCGGCCCAGCCGGCTGTTGTTATTAAGTTATTAATCTCTTTCAGACTTACGATCGTCATGCATGTATGGTAAAAAGAAAAGAAATACGATTTAATATTTCGCAACTGCTCAAGTTGTAAGTTTGGTATCAAATTTTAGCTATACCTCCAAATAG
The DNA here is from genome assembly GCA_947578705.1 of Lacanobia wlatinum. Lineage (NCBI taxonomy): Eukaryota > Metazoa > Arthropoda > Insecta > Lepidoptera > Noctuidae > Lacanobia > Lacanobia wlatinum. Next base: position 5,798,471 of record OX388037.1, read on the forward strand.
AGGCAGAGTATTTATTGCCATCTGTAATTAATGTGATGCAGTTACTAATTTAATTATTATATTACGACTAAGTAGTATATGTAGTAAAGTAGTTTATTGAACATTTTAATACCTGTTCTGTGATAGCGTTCCAGTCTTTTTCACTCAAGCCAAGTCTTAGTTCTGTTACATCTCCCGATACTGGGACGAGTTTTTCTTCGAAATCTGGTTGTTGTTTTCGCAATAAATCATACAACTGAAAATTATTTGTAATAAATGAAATATTTTGACGGGTCCACTGCAATAATGATAAATGCCCTTGTTTTGAGATAATTGCATTTAAATTTGTTTATAGGAAAAGAAAAGTCTTGTATGAACAAAGTATTTCTTTTGTTATAGTACAATGTTTTTACTATTTATTATAAGATTATTTATTTATTTCAGCTTTATAAACAATGGTTTCATTTTATGTCATTTTTAAAAACCAGGGGGGCTACTCTCTAATTCAAAAGTCCGTAGTTTCGGCCTTAGTTGCGGCCGTTTCCTACTCCGTATCACCTACGGACTTGCGATTAGTCCCGAACCCGAACTAAAAATAAATGACAACGCGATTTCACAGTAACTGTCAAATCGTGTTGTCATTCATTCTTAGTGGTTAGGTGATACAGAGTAGAAAACGCCCGCACAAAGGCTGAAAATACGGACTTTGGGCTTAGAAAGTAGCCCCCCGGGACCTTATTGAGTACGGCTCATTTGTCTAATAATATAATAGGAATCGTTCACTGTCAATAATCTCGGGATTGTAAATAATATTTACAATCCCAATCCTGCTAAGTTTCTGAATGAGATTACAATTTACATACAGGTGAATTTATGAAGTGTGCGTGGATTAGTACAGTCATTTAGTGAAAAAGCAGCGGGTTACCTGGAAGGTTTTCCGGGAGTTTTGAAAATCGGTAGTTTTATTTGATATTTATTTATTCATCTTTATTGCAGACCATTCATATTAAAAGAGTATAACACAGTAGGAACTACCCCAAGGTGGTATAGAATCGAGTTATTCAGCGAAAATGCTTGAATTACACTTTGAAAAAATGTTGAGTTACACTTTGCGGCGCTTGTACGGCGAAACTATTAATTCACGAAAAAGTTGTTGAGTTATAAATTGGAGGTTGTCTGTAGTTTAGTTTGTATATTTGTCTATCGTAGAATGGGTTAAAAAGGAAATATCGTCAAAAAACTGCTATAAGACGCCATTTTTCCAATATTTTTATTTGCCAGAAATTCGCAAAGAGTACATCAAAATCTATAAACTTACCCATTTTCAAAACGGCTAGACATCTTTCCAGGTAAACTAGATGACTGGACTAGGATAGCCAAATCCAGAACTACAAGGAATAACAAAAATCACTAATAGGAATCTAGAGTCAGATTTTGAAGAAAATTACAACTGCATCATTGGATTTTTGAAAAATCTCTATCCCTAGCCAGGAATCGAAACGTCGCGTCGAAACAATACAAATCTTGTATGTGTATTATCCTAACTGAAGGTTTCATAACCAAGGATTATATTCTGGGAAGTAATTACACATGGCAAACTATAAGAAAGCGCTCGTTTTAAACAAATTACTTTTAAACGACTCCAAAAAAGTCTTTTCCTTAGTATTTTAGGCACTTGTCTCACCACCGACGAGGAAGCGATCAGCTATCAACTATTTTCTCACTGAGAAAACGGACAAAAGATATAGATCCTGTGTGAGTAAAAGAGACACATACATTTGTAGTCGATAGCTGGCTATTCACACTGCCGGCGAGAACACTCTTACCACTATTTCGTCGCAGCGACAAGAGCTATCAAGGACAGAACTCGCCGAGCGAGTGTCGCTGAGCGCTGTTCGTTTGGCGTTCAGAACTCACGCCGAGCGACCAAACAGCGTTCATTTCTACCTATAGTGCGGGTGGAGCGAGTGGTGCGAGTAATCGCCCGTCACACAAGTGCACTCGCTTATAGCCGAGCGTCAAAACTATCGAAATTACACATTCGCAAACTCGTTTCGAGTTTCAAGCTTTACTCGCTTCTCGCTGATCGTCGGCGGTGAGACAAGTGCCTTACAATTTTGCTGTGAAACATAATTCTGGGTCTCTAAATATAATTCTACATTTTTTTAATATAAAAGTATCTTACGGGATCTTTTAAAATATCAACCAGCCTCTCTTCCATGGATTTTCCTTTTTTGCTTCTCAGTAAAAAAAATATTTTGGATATTTTAGTCGCTCTGAAAACATATGTTCATGATGAAGAACGAATGGACATAAGTAAACAAAAAAACTTTTTTATCACAGGGTCTACCTATTGTTTCAAAAATTCTATATCTATTTCATTTATGTAAATTAAAAAAATAGCTATTAAAAGACAAAACCATAAATACGTTCGTATCTTTTCTTAACTTACCTAAACAGTTTTTCAATAAGCTGCTTGCCTAAAAAGCCAGATCCTCCTGTTACAAACACAGTAGCTCCACTATAAAACTGTTGCACGGTAGAGTTTCCATGTGATGTCAATTCATGCAATGGCTTCATACGAGCCAGCAACTTTGCTTCAAACGCCTGGGCTGGATCTATTGTATCAATTTCCATCGTGAATTGGAAAAGTCTGAAAGAGAAAAAAAAATCATGAGTGCGATCATTAGAATAAAATAGAATACTCTTTGTTAAGTGAAACTACATATAAATGTGTCACCCACACAAGTAACCGCCTTTTCGCTAAAAGCGATCTTTGAAGCACAGCCTAGCACTTGTCTCACCTCCTTATCAATGACGAGGAAGCGATTAGCTATCGACTATTTTCTCGCTGAGGAAAGGGACAAAAAATTAAAGATCTCGTGTGAGTCAAAGAGACACATACATTTATAGTCGATAGCTAGCTGTTCACACTGCTGGTGAGCCGGCTCTTACCACTAATTGCTCGCAGTGACAGTAGTATTAGCTCAGCGATACTCGCTCGGCGATGCTCGCTTGACGGTCAGAACTCACCAACCAGCGGTCATTTCTACTGTAGCGGTATCAATGCCGCCACAAGAAAAACTAACGGAGCAAATCTACATCGCAACAAAAAGAACCGCGACACCATCTATCCAACTAGCAGCGAACTACTAGGTTGAAATGTGCGGGAATTTACAACGGAGATGTGCGGGACTTTACTCTCTGTACCACATACCTCCAAACTATCTTTGCGGGCCAGAGCGAGTGGTGCGAGTAATCGCCCATCGCACAAAAGCACTGGCTTAAAGCCGAGCGACAAATCTATCAAACCTACTCACTCGCACTCACACTGCTCGCCAACTCATTTCTCGCTGATTAGCGGTGGTGGGACAATAGCCTTAGGCCCTAGTCTGCTGACATTCTGTCGTTTTTAACCGACGAAAACACGGCGGAGGTATGAACACGCATGTTTTTTTTTATAGAGTAGTTTGATTTTGATAATTCTTGTTTTATTTGAAAGAGTATATACGTTGAGAGCGGCCCCATGAAAATTTGAAAAAAGAAATCCAACCCTAAGGGTAAGAAAACGGGGATGATTGATTGTTCACTCACTCATTGTAATATATGACCACGCATAACTTTTTACAAAGTAGTCCGATTTTGATAATTATTTTTTATTGGATAGGGTATATACCTCGAAAGTGTTCCCATATTATTATAAATTTGTAAAAAAAATACTACCCTAAGGGGGGGGGATAGGGGTGATTTATTGTTCACTCACAGATTTTAGTGCAGAGTGTACTACATTTTTAACCCCCGACGCAAAAACGACGGGGTGTTATAAGTTTGACGTATCTGTGTGTGTGTGTGTCTGTCTGCGGCATCATAGCTCCCGAACGGATGAACCGATTTTGATTTTTTTGTTTTAAAGGTGAATTAGTCGGGAGTGTTCTTAGCTATGTTTGATGAAAATCGGTCAAAGATGGTCGCCGCCACAAAATGGCGGAAAATATTTTTTCACAACTCCCTCAATATGGGTATCAAATGAAAGGGCTTGACTAGTACAATAATGTACACTATATTGAAAAGGAATGAGGAATATTAACTAACGAAATAAAAATTAATTTTAAAAAGCATGAAATAAAATTTAAATTAGCTACCTAGCCGCTAGTACTTATACTTAGTACATACAAAAGATTTGCGGTCTCCCGAGGCGAAGACGGTTGGCCCAAATAATCGTACCTACATTAAACTAAAAGGATCAAAATAAATTATTTTTTACTTTTTAAAGGTTTTTTTGTCGGGGGTTTTTTAATTTTTTGTAAGCCTACGCATGTGGGTATATAAAGCCTGTTTTTTTAAGTATTTCTCGTATACAACAAGTAATAGTTAAAGTAGGAACATATTACAGTTAATAGCTAAAGTAAGATAGGTAGCTATTTTAAAAGAAATAAAATCTTAAGCATGTATTAATTAGTAGATTATAGCCACAAAACAAAAAAATTAAATCTCCGAAAATATGTTTTATACTTTAAAATATATTTTCGGAGATTTAATTTTTTTGTTAAAAGTTTTTATGTTCTTTTAACTACATTAATCCAACCATTATATGGTTGTTTATTATATATCGCTGTCATTATAGAAGTTAAGTTTCAGTAAAAGAATTGTGTAACTATTTTTGGTCGGGACTAACAACTGGAAGTGCTAGGAACGGTAGAGCCTCGGTATGGAATCTTCGGCCACCAGTCTACGGACCGACTTCGGCAAGCTCTGCTTACCCTCGAAGAACAAACCATGTAGCTGTTTTTATTTGGCCACGAATTCTTCTAATGTTAGTTTTTACGCAATCACATTTGTTATAATTTCAATACAGCAATAAACTTTAGATAACCTAAACTTATACTTGCTAATTACTAGCTGACCCGTACCCACTTTTGTTGGGCGGTATTTTTGGGTTAATATTTATAGCCTGACACTCACAAATATTGGTGAAAGAATTTTCAAAATCGGTTCTGTAGATCCAGAAATTACAACCTCACAAACATTACTTCTTTATAATGTTAGTATAAGTAGAAACAGATAATTTCTTATTTACTTATCAATCCTATAAAGGATGCATGTGTATGGCCAAATCCGAATCAATGAGGGATTTAAAAGAAAACGCTGAAAGGAGTCTCGAGCCCGATTTTGATGAAAGCTAAAACTGTATGATTGGTTTTTTGAAAAATCGCTGTCCTAGCTAGGAATCGCACCGGTTGATTAAAAAAAAACACACAAACAGCCTGTATTATTTCGTCATCCAAAAGTGTCGCTATTAAGGATCAAATTCTGGGAAGTAAATACATATGGTAAAATAGAGGAAAGCTCTCATTTTTACTCAAATTTCTGACTAAACCTAACTGAAACTGATACTTTTTTCAAAAATTTTGCGATTCTGTTTTAGATTCTCGGGTCTAATGTTGAAAAAAACTAAAAATGCATCTAAGATATTTGAAAAATTTATCTGTTGATATTCTTTTGGAAATTAATAAAGTATTTTGTTAAAAATAAACGATTCCCTTGAAGTCAAAAGTCATTTGTTTATAATAAGTACAAAAATAACGGTATATTAAAGTAATAAAGAGTGCTTAAATGATATATTAATAATGTTAAAAAATAATATAAAATAAATGTTAAATAAGTACATCTGAAAACAAATATTAAGAATAAGCCTTAAAATACCTATCCCTTTAAATTCAATGCCTTTAAATTTCCATGCGTTATTACTTCCCAGAATTTGAACGTTAATAGCGGCACTTGGTTGAGTAATAATATTGGGATTGTATTTTTTTCAATATCAACCGGTACGATTCCTGGCTAGGAATACCGATCTTTTAAAAATCCAATGATGTTGTTTTAATATTCATCAAATCGGGTTCGAGACACTTTTTAGTGTCTTTCGGTATTTGTCATTGTTTCGAATTTGGCCATTCACGCAAACTAAAAATTCACCCTGTATTACATCATGCTTCGCCCAATAGGAGCAATAGTAAAAATGTGACCCAGACGAAACTGCGCGGTTATTTAGACATAAAAACTCACCCAGTAAAATTCAGGATACAAAAATAACGGCAAATTATTTTATTTTTACTTAAGTTCTGCCTCTATATACGATACTGACACGACTAATGCTACTACTGTAACTATTATATATTATATGCCTTTTATGTATATATACACTTTCACGATTTAAAATTATGCGATATTTACATATAGGTACATTTAAATTGTATTGTTAAACATTATTTTAGGATTACGTTCGTTTGAAAAAACGGAACATAGGATCACTCGTGTTTCTGTCTTTCTTGTCTGTCCGTAATTTTTTTAACTAAAACTGAAAACGTTCGTCTCAAAATACCACTTTTAGACCAGGGCTGAAGCCTTTAAAAGTGAAAAAAATAATAATAGTAGGATGAAACCCATTGGAAAAAGCAGAGAATATAACAAATATTAAAGGAAAAATAATTTACGGGCGATCTGAGGTCGGGAAGTGGATGGGGATGAGTTTTTTTTTGCATTTTCTGAGATTTACTTTAGTAATGTATATTTTTTTTACACTATCAGAAAGTAGACATTTCAACGAACAAAAATCTCACCGACTTTTTAAAAAAGCAGATAATTTGACGATTTTTTATTAATTTTGTCATTTTTGCTGCTGAAACCACGAAATCTGCGCAACTGTTGTGCCTTTCACTCCGTTGGGGGTTGATTATAAAGAAATCATAGGCTACGTTTTAATTATTCCAATTTTATATTGTTTATAACAACAAGCAGAAATAATTTCCCCTAAAAATTGAATCACACCTTTACACCCCTTAGGGATTGATTTTAGAAAAATACCACAACATTTATTTCTAATTTTTGTATTTCACATTTTAATTATTTAATTTGTACCAATATTTTTGTAAGTTTTATTTAAAAAAAAAATTAAAAAAAAAAAAAAATTAAAAATGATTTATTGTTCCAAAATCGTTACAAAACGTATAGCATGAGGCAGCCCCATTAAGTTATTAACAATACTTGTGTTGGGGCTGACTCGCTACTTCCCCTGTAGTACATTTACAAAATGGAGACAAACTAAAAATAATAAAAAGGATACAAATTAAAAACTAGGATTCTATCAAAAAGAGCAGCTCGATTGTGTATGTGTACGTATGCGTGCGTGTGTGTGTGTGTGTGTGTGTGTGTGTGTGTGTGTGTGTGTATGTATGTATGTATGAGTGTGCGTGCGTGCATGTTTGTGTATATGGTATGTGAGCGTGTGTGTCTGTTATGGATTCCATTTTAGTAAGGTCTGATTAAAATTTGTTCGATTTCCTCATATGTTAACGTTTTTAGCCAATCAGTAATAATCTTCTTGCATTTATGTTTAGACTCTGGATTGAATTTTAATTTAGCGTTTATTTTATTGTAGACGTAGGCAGATTGAGCGCTATACTGACGCTTTGCAAAAGCCGTACGAACCCGCGAGGAGTGAGCCACAATATGATTGCGTCTTTTATCCTTGTCTGCTGGGGTATATGGGGTAGATTTATGTAGGTATAAAGTCATGTTTAATAAATATAGCTGCCTGACTGTTAGTAAACCACACCAACTATATAGACTGCTAGTCGGATATCTGTATGGTTTAAAATACATCACTTTTAATAGTGACCTCTGGGCTCTTTCTAGCTCAAGCAATTTAGTTTTGGAGGCTCCTCCCCAAACCGGGATGCAGTATGTTAAAACAGATTGTGCTAGCGCAATATAGATTTTACTTAACAAGTCTGGAGGCATAACATAGCGAAGAGTTTTAAACATCCATATGAATTTCCTGACTCGAGAGATATTAGTATCAATCTGTGCATGCCACGATAAACGCTCGTCAATAATAATACCTAGGTATCTTGTAGTAATGACTCGTTGTAATTCTTGACAATTTATGTTCATGTGAGAAGACGTCATACTCTTGCGTATTACTATTTTAAAATCTGAGCCTGGTTTCGATTTTGCACTTGGGGAAAAACAGATATAGTTAGTTTTTGTAACGTTTAAGGTTAGAAGATTAGCTTTTAACCAGTTCCCAATAATAGTTAGGCCATTTTCCGCTTTTTGGCGCACAATCTCCCATGACTGCCCAGAGAAGACAATGGCTGTGTCATCCGCGTAGGAGAAGATCTTCCCACCGCTATCCCTGAGGTTACATAATTCATTTATATACACCAGGAACAGCGTCGGGCCGAGCACACTCCCTTGCGGAACGCCAAAAACAACGTTTTCTTCTTCACTAAGGATGTTTTCTATATTGACCTGTTGCTTCCTTCCCCGAAGATAGTTGTCGAAAAGGGAGAGAGCCCTATCTCTTAGTCCTATGGCTTCAAGCCTCTGCACAAGGATGGGAACAGAAACGGTGTCGAACGCTTTTTTAAGGTCCAGAAAAACTGTTATGCATTTGTAACCTTTGTCTACTTCTCGTACTATTTCATTTGTCAACGCCGTAACAGCATCCTGTGTCGAAAGCCCCTGTCTGAAACCATATTGAGAGCTAGAAAGAATATTATATTTATTTAAGAAGTTTACAAGTCGGTTATTTAGTATTTTTTCTAAAATTTTGGATATATACGGCAAGACAGAAATTGGGCGGTAGTTATTAACATCGTTTGTGTCCCCCCCCTTGTGCACAGGTGTAATTAAAGAACGTTTTAAAGCAGTTGGAAATATTCCAGTTTTGAAGCACAGATTCGTTAGTCTACATATTAAAGGGACAACAAAGTCTCTGGCCAATTTGAGGAAGTCATTGGGTATACCGTCCCATCCAGGAGCGCTTCCAGAATCCAGGGCCATCAGTATTCCATCAACCTCCCCTGGGTCGGTCTCTAGCAACACAAAAGAGGTCGGTTGAATGCATGAATTAGGGTAACTTGGGAGGCTCGTCATATGTCCAATCTGGGTCATTATATCCTCTGCCAGTATTTTACCTATAGTAGCAAAAAAGTGGTTGATTTTATTCAATGAGTCAAGCGGTTGTAGTGAAATTTGGAGTAGATGTACATTTGAAGATTTAGGTTTCTTATAATGGGTGATATTATTAATGTTACGCCAGAGTTTTTTAGGGTTTTTGATAGAGTACGCAATTTGTTCCTTATGGTATTGTCTTTTAAGTTTTTTAATTAAATTGGAGCAGAACGTGCGAAAACGTTTATAAGTTATTTTTATTACAATATTGTAAGGATCTTTTCTCAGCTGTGACTGCAGTTTATTTCTAAGCCTGATGCACCTTAGTGCCCCTGTCGATATCCAGGGCTTTATAATACGTTTAGAGGAAGGAACCGTATGAGTTGTAGTGTTAAGAAGGAGGGACTTTCTGATTACGTCAATTAAAGCGTCAGCAAAATAATTAGGATCACTGCAAGTGTCAAAAATAGATATATTCGTGTCTATTAAGTGTACATAAGCTTTTTTAAAATTTGTTACTTTTTTATGTTTAGCAATATTGTTACTTTGATACGAGTGTGTGACGTTTAACATTACCATATAGTGATCAGTAATCGTAGTATTCAAGACGACAACACTAGCAGAGTTCTTGGATTTTTCAAGTTTAAGTAGCATATGGTCAAGGCAACTCTCACCTCTGGTGGGCAAGTAGTGTCCCGGTAGAAAGCCATGAAGAGAGGACATATTTAAATATGACGCTCTATTAGTCCTGGCTTGCGACATATCCGTGGGTTTTTCAATTAAGTTGATATTTATATCACCGGTAATGATAATGTTTTTGTGAGCGGATATTGATTCGAGGTGATTATCTAACGAATTTATAAAAATTTCCGCCGATGCGTTAGACGGTGATCTGTAAATTCCTAATATTGTGAAATTTGAGACCATTATTTGAAGAGCAGAAGCATGAGATAACTTAATTTCTACTATCTGGGGTACATGACAATTCCTAACATACGCAACGACACCATCGTTTTGATTAAGATTATTTGAAGTATAAAATGATGTATAATTAATTAGAACAGGTATAGGTTTGTTTGAGTTAAGCCTACATTCAGTCAGGATTATGACGTCTACATCCAGATCAATTTGAGACAGTGCTATTTGGAAATCGTCAAAGTTACCATAGATACTCCTTATATTCTCAGTTAGGACAGTGAAATTGTTGTTGTTATGTGGCCAATAAGTAGATAATTGCTCAATGTCAATGAGAGCGCAGTTTGCAATTTCAACAGTTTCCAATTCCTGAAATGAACATATATTACTATCCATTATTAAATACTGATATAGAAAGATGCTTCTCATGCTTTACTCGAGTGTACGACACGGCCGGTGAGAGTATCTTTGGAATACTATCTATTTTTATTTGTTTATAGAGAGATAAGTGTATCGTTACTATATTAGTTCTCGTGTAAGTGAGTGATGGAATATTTGTTGAGTGAAAGAGTGCTTTGTAAGGTGTGAATGTGATTTTGTGTATTGTGTGAATTAAGGCGTAATTGTTATTGAGCGTATAGTAAAGGCGAGCATGCTTATAGTAATGACATTTTAAAAGTAATCTAAACTTTAGTACTAGTAAGAGAAAACTATAACTTATTCTAATAAAATATGATATTAAAATTATTAAAATAATCAGTTCGGTAAACAAAGCTGTTATTATACAATATACAGTACGCATTAGTCATGCACCCTGTAACAGGTGGTGTACATGAGCTTCACTCTTAATAACAATCGCACGCGAGTTATCATCTTTTTTGACCAAAACACGTCCGTAGGATGTCCAACAATACTTGTATTGCTTACTGTTTGACAGGTCTCGAGCAAGGAAAAACAAGCGAGCGGCTTTTGGGGTTAGCTGTTCTGAAATAAACACAGGAGTCTCTGTATTATTAGTCAATCCGAGTTGTTTCGCCTGAAGTTTTGTCTTATTTTTAACGTTGTAAGACTTAGCCTTCTTTAGTAGGTTTGTTTTTAACATTGTCGAGCCAGTCTCTATAATTATTGGAGTATTTGTGGCTCCTTCCTTCTTGGCAGGAAGTCTATATATGTCCTTAATGTCACGTGACTCCATCTCAAGACCTACGTTTTTGGACAAGTTCAAGACCATATCAATTAAGTCATCACTGCTTTCATTAGGTGATTTAGGAACGTTTTTTAGTTCGATGCAGGTTTTTCTAGCACCTCGTTGCAACTCTTCAAGCTTATCCTCCAGCAAAGCAATATGTTCACGATCTTTTCTCCCCTGTAGTTCAAGTAATTCTATCTTCTTCCTAAACTCCTCATTCTGATTTGTTAAACTGGCAATAGAACATTCTATACTGCTGTTTGTTTGTTTGATTTCATTAAGATTGGAGGTGATTTGTTTTAGGTCCCCTTGTTGCTTATTCATAAAGGATTTTATCATTTGTCTCATTTCGTCCTTAAACTTATTGAATTCCCCGGGTAGGTCGTCTTCTCTCAATCTCTTACCACGCGTTGCGACGAAATTGGGGGGGGTTACATCTCCCAATTCACTTATATTCGTCTCTGAGAATGATTTATCCATTACGAAAACCGTGAGTGAGGTACTAGGACACTATGAGTGCAAAGCGTATATTAATTAAGTTGAAGCTGTCAATCACTTGAGGGGGCAGGCGCAAGCGCAGGTCAAGGTAACCAATGTTGCATTAAGGGGGCGGGGCCTGTCCTTCGGGGAGGCGGCGCTTGGCCTTGACTGGTGAATGTCCTTGTGCTGACGTTAATTAGCTAATCATTTGCGTAACCAATAGCAGTGATTCTACTTAGCGAGTGCGCTGATTAGTCGCTTATTATCTGTAGTACCAGGATAACAGGCTTAGAGAAGTATTCTGTGCGTTACTCACGCTCCGTTTGCTGTGCGATTCCAGACACCTCCTTACACCTTCTGCAGGCCTAGTACTCCACTGAATTTAATTTGATTTTATTTTTAGTATTTAATTTATTTAAAACTTTGTAGCAGATTCTTAGCACGTCTACACCTTGTGGCGGTCCGGGGGGAGCGGAGATCATTTGTATTTATATATTTTATTTTAGTATGACGTGTTCCGTAAGTGTATTTGTGGTATCACAGCAGGCCCTGTCATAATACTAGCGCTGTGATACTTATTTATTTTTTAAATATCGCAGCAGATGCTGAGATAGGGACCTTTTTGGCCTTGAACAGATTAATCTATTGCTGATAGCTTCCATGTTAACAATGTTTTTACTATTGTTAGCTGTTTTACTTTATTTTACTACATATTTTGTGTGTATTGTGCGAGTCCCAAACAGACATTTTTCTTTCTTTCTTTCATTCCGGGGATTCTTAGCACCCCTCGCCTTGCCGTGATCGTAAGCGATACTGAAGTCAAGGGTAGACGGGCTACCGGGCACTAAAGGCTTGTCATTTGGGGGGTTTGCTATAATCGCCATGCTTGGCAGGCGGGTTGGCGATCGCAGTGTATGCTGTTGCATTTTAGATAGAATGCTGCCCATTCTCTGATGAGTCCCTTAGTCGCCTCTTACGACTCCCACGAGAAGTGATAGGATGGTGCTTTTCTTTTACGTCCGACACCATACGGAACCAATAAATGCATTATTTATGTCGGTATCGAATATTTTCAAAGGTACGTACAGAAAAAAAGTTAATAATTAATATGAAAAATTATGCGTCGTGGCGAACCGTCTCGCATGGTTGGGAAAGAATAGTGGATTTATGTTATTACTAGCTGACTCGCGAAACTTCATCTGCGTCACATTTTTTTGAATTTGAATACCATTATTTGTCAGAATATTGTATACTAGCTGTTGCCTGCGACTTCGTTTGCGTGTATTTCGAAAAGTAAAATTATGTCGCTATATAAGATCGCTAAGGTGAGATACACAAACAGTCAATATCTAACATTGCTAGACCCCTCTTAGAATTAGGAATTTGGAAGACTGTTATGCAAGGCACTGTCTGTATCATCTATTCTGTTTAAAATGCCATCTAGCCCTAGTAACTTTTCGTACTTATCGTAATGAGAAAATTCTGTACACGATGTTGGAGAAAGTTGTTAGGGTTGTTAACACGCAATAGAGCTATAAAAAGTTGGCCACAGATATACCAACCAGAAAAGAAGTCTACCCCCGCAACGGATGGAGTAGAGACTCCATAATTGAGCTAAAGTCTTCTGGCTAAGTTAGCCACCCTAGCTTCATCCAAATGCACAGAAGCCTCCTGGGTGCTCCACAAGTTTCACGGAGCGTCTCAACTCATCGTTTCAAGGATTTGTTCACAACGAGAAGTAACACCCTCATTTTCAGGATGAAGTGAGCGACTGATTTGTCGGCGTCGAAGCAACCTCTACAAAATGGGCTGTCTATGGCACCTTTGCTGTAAAAATGTTTTTTTTTTAGAAGGCAATGACCCGTGGTTATACCTATTATTATTTTTCGGAAGGTTTTTTTTTTTTTTACTATATATAGGCATACGTTTGACCACAATCTCACCTGATGGTAAGCGATGATGCGGTCGAAGATGGAGCACGTTTGCCTAGAAGCAACCTATTCACTCTTGTCTTAAAGACTCCCAGGTTGTAGCTATCTGGAAACACAGACTCTGGCAGGGAATTCCACTCCTTAGCTGTACGCACTATGAATGTCTTCCCAAAACGTTTAGTGCGTGTGGGTGGGATGTCCACCATGCACCGGTGGCGCATCGCCGTTCGTCTTGTGGTCCGATGATTAAACGGGCTAGGCGGAATTAAATCATGCAATCCCGTCGCACACTCCCCAAAATGCAAGCGATAGAAAACCGACAGACCAGCAACTCGGCGTTGATGCTCAAGGCTTTGGAGCTTCGATTCGACGAGCCTGTCATTACCGATGATCCTCTTGGCTCGTTTCTCAATTGACTCAACGGCATCAAGCTGGTATTTGGCAGATCCGTCCCAAAGATGAGAGCAGTACTCCATACACGATCGAACTTGCGCTTGATAGAGCTTGAGCAGCTGTTCTGGCGTGAAGTACCGTCTCACCTTTGCCAGGACCCCCAACTTTCTGGCAGCCACTTGAGCCTTTGCCTCTACGAAAGGGCCAAAATTGAGGGTAGATGTTAACGTAACACCAAGAAGCTCAAGTCGGTCGGTTATCGGCACGGTTACACCACGAAAAGATGGAGCTGGGTGGAATTGGCTCCTTTTGGCGGAAAATAGACACGCTTTGGTCTTAGCAGCATTGAACTTGACCAGATTGGCATCGCCCCATTCTGAGACAGCCTGTAAGGACAAGTTCAAGCGCTCAACCATAGCCTCCCGGAGAGACCGGATCTGCGACCCACCAGCTCGTGCGTCGGACACGTATCTCTCAGCAACAGTGCTGTCGTCTGCATACCCAAAGGTACCGGGTTTCAGCAGATCATTAATATGCAGCAGTAACAATGTTGCCGAGAGCACCGACCCCTGAGGAACCCCGGCATTAATATCCAGTAATTCAGACGAGCAGCCATCTATGACCACTCGGATAGACCGATCCCTCAGGAAATCTGCAATCCAATCACACAATCCGGTGGGCAGACCGAAAGGAAGGAAGCTTACTGATAAGGATATCGTGCCAGACCCTGTCGAAGGCCTTTGAGATATCGAGGGAGACCGCAAGTGCCTCCCCGTGCTTCTCTATGGCCTCACTCCAGATGTGAATGGCATACGCTAGAAGATCCCCAGTAGACCGATTTCGGCGGTACCCGTATTGTCGGTCGCTAAGGATATCATTCGCTTCTAGGTATAGGAGCTTAGGATTCAGTACGCGTTTCATACTCTTAAAGAGTATGGACGTTAACGAGGTGGGTCTATAATTCGACGGGTCAGAACGACTACCCTTTTTGGGCACGGGCTGCACGTTAGCTTGCTTCCAAGCATTCGGTACTTTTCCAGTCTCAAACGAAAGGCGAAATAGGCGTGTCAAGATTGGAGACAACTCAGGCGCACAAGTCCTCAAAACAATTGCCGGTAACCCGTCGGGGCCACTAGCCTTATTCACGTCTAGGTTATGCAATACCCAAAGAACGTCCTTCTGATGAATGCGAATGTTCGACATACTCGACTCGCATCCATCAGGAGAAGTAGGGGGCCTCGCGCCACCACGATCTAGACGCGATGAATCCGCAAACATAGAAGCAAACAAGTTTGCTTTCTACTCAGCGGAGTGGGCCAGTGACCCATCGGGTCTGAGCAGTGGTGGTAGTGAGGTATTTCTACTAAGGCTGAGAAGTAGTTAAGTTAGTCACCATTTTTGATTGCCATAGTTGATCTCTAGCACATTCATGTACGAAACTGTGAGAAAGGTAGCAGGAAGTATAGGTATGGGTCCAGCACTACCATCTTGGAACCTCTTCGCGAGTTCGTCTGTGGCGTCATTAATAATAATAATAATAACCCCATCGCCGTATCTCTACGTTGACGTCGTGGTGGGGCTTGCGCGCCCTAATGAACCTTAGGTACTCATACTTAGGGTGAGGGGCCAGACAAAGAGAGATACAATCCGCAAGGCAGTTTTGTGGCGAACTGTTGGGCAGTAGCGACCCCGCGGATCTGATCTCCCGGGAGAAGTCTTGTTCTTCATCTCCGGCTTGCCTTTATTGGCTGGCTGGAGTGAACACTGACGAGGAACAGAGCTCCCACCTCTTTCTTGCCTTAATCGGCCGGTCTGAGTGGAGATTCGCAAGGGCAAACGTGCTCGGGAGAAGGATGTATAATCCAGTAAGACGCTGGTAGGGATCTCGACCGTACTTCCGGGATTGTCCTGATAGCCGTGGTATACCTCTCCACTCCTCTAGCACCTCAGGATATGTTGCCTCCTTGGCGCTACGTCACTTTGTGCTAGCGACCGTTTTCGGAGGCCCATTTATTGAGTGTGCAAGTCACCCCCTGCCATTTAAAAGCCGTGTATATTTTCAATGGTCAGGCAGGGGCCAATAGATCTTTCATATTATACGGTAACGAATCCACTAAACCACCCAAATCCATAGCGTTTCATCTTTTGTTACCATATTCTACAATAGTCCTGCTCCAACCGGGGATTGTCCTTGGATATACTTTGATAGTGCATACAGGGATAATCGTCAGTTGGTGCCCCATTCCATTTGAAATGTCTAACGGGCCTCTGCGAGTTGGCTTCGGCCCCTCGTACGCCTATCAAAGGACCGGGTCTCCAGGGACCCGAGAAAGTTAAAAATAAAAATAATAATAATAATGACAGATGCTCTCTCTGTTTCAGGTACTTGAACCAGCTGTCAACGTATCGGCCCAACGACTGTCGGATCAGGTGCGCGTCATCCAGCGTAACCGTATGTTGGATGATAGTGTGCTTGATCGCCTCCGAACTGAAATGTGTAGCCATGTCATTGCTCCTCCGTCGCAGACTGTGGCACCACCACACTCAACCCAATTGCCCAGCCACGCTGACGAAGAGAGTAATGACAGGATTACAAACGTAAGTACCCAGTGCAATGATGTATTGAGGAGTGCTTTGGAGTGTGCTATTCGGGAATATCGCTACATGCTGCCTGAACTTAGACCAGGCTTACCTCGTTTGCCCATGCATAATAAGAACAGGGCGCTGGTGGCTGCTATGGATTCGCAGTTGTTAAATTATTTTGATGACTGCGAAGACCTCACTGATGCACACTCGATAATGTACTGCGCGGCTGTAGCGGCATGTCGTGTAGCTCATGTTAAAATAACGAATGACAGAGTTACACGACCAAAACCAGCCGTACCAGCTTGGCAGTGCAGGATCGAGCGTCGTATCGGTGAGGCCAGAGCACTAATCGGCAAACTGATCTGCTTCAGGGAGGGCAACAGTCGCCCTAGAGTGATGCGCTTTGTGAGACGTGCGTTTTCGGGGACTGATGTAAACCCCCGAGATTACATATCTCGTGTCACAGAGCGCATCGACTTCCTGAAGCAGAAGGTGTATGCATGGGCAAACCGTATTCGTAGGTATAGGCGGCGAGTGGAGCGATACACCCAGAATCGCACATTCCGAAATAATAAAAGGTGGGTATATAGGGATTGGGAGCAGCCGGACCAAGGTGTGACTAATATGCGCCTGCCGGATGATGACGCCATGTGTTCATTCTGGCGCAGCATTTGGTCGGTGCCTGTCAGTCATACCGAGGGTGACTGGACTCGGGAGGTCGAGCGCGTGTGCGATCTGATACCAGAAATGGGGGCAGATACCATCAGCCCCCAAGATGTAGCTTGTGCAGTCCGTCCGTTGCCTAACTGGAAATCTCCAGGGCCGGACGGGCTGCACAATTTCTGGATTAAATGGTTCACAAGATCGCACGCTTGCTTGGCGTCTCAATTCCAGTCTGCCTTAGAGTCTGGGTCGCTACCCCAGTTCCTAACCACAGGAATAACCCACCTGCTCCATAAATCAGGATGTCCCGCGGAGCCTAAAAATTATAGACCGATCACATGTTTACCAATGGTTTATAAAGTTCTTACATCCGTTTTGAGGGCAAAGATTAATAGTCATATTAACAACAACTACATCATGTCTGCCTCTCAAAATGGATGCAGGAATGGGTCCGGCGGTACTAAGGAGCTACTCCTCATTGATATGGCCATTAGCCAACAAGTTCGTCGTTCCCGAAAGGATCTGTCGACATGCTGGATAGACTATGAGAAGGCCTACGACTCGGTGCCTCATACATGGCTCATGAGGGTGCTAGAATTGTATAAAATTGATACAACGCTACGCACCTTCCTGATGTCGTGTATGGGGCAATGGAGGACAGTCCTTCGCTATCCAGGATGTCGAAATATTCAAAGGAATAGTGAACCGGTAAGGATCGAGCGGGGTATATTTCAGGGCGATAGTTTGAGTCCGCTTTGGTTTTGTCTAGCCTTGAATCCCCTTAGCACACTGCTAGAGAATTCAGGGCTAGGCTATCGGTTGAAGAGAGGTGGTCAGGTTATATCTCACCTCCTTTACATGGATAATCTGAAACTCTTTGCCCCCACTAATCTGCAACTGATGGAGCTACTGAAGGTAACTGAAACTTTCAGTAACGCCATCAGGATGGAGTTTGGTGTGGACAAATTTGCAGTCATGCATGTAAAGCGTGGAGAGATTATGGAATCCGTGGGAACTCAACTCTCGGATTCCATAAACTTACAAGTATTTGGGTATGTCGGAAGCTTTAGGTATCAATGTTTCTGACATGAAGCAATTGTTGAAGGAGCGCTTCTTTGGCCGCCTGAAGAAAGCATTCAATAGCCTTCTATCAGGCGGGAACAAGGTGCGCGCCTTCAACGGTTGGGTCATGCCGGTATTGATGTACTCTTTCGGCCTACTCAAATGGACTCAAACGGAACTTGACGCCCTGGACAGGCGGGTCCGCACACTGCTTACTACATATCGAATACATGATCAACAGTCGTCAGTAATGAGACTGTATATCCCGTAAAAGTGTAGAGCGAGGCTTTTTAAATGCTAAGCCTCTTCACAATCGCGAGATATTCAGTCTCAGGGAATATTTCCTAACTGTCGACGTGGGTATGCATCGGGATGTAGGGGCGGTGGACAAGGGACGCACCCCGCTCTCCTTAGCAAATGAGAACTGGCGCAAACCTGCGGTGCTTGACACTAACGATCGCAAGGCGGTATGGCAGAGTAAGGAGCTTCACGGACGCTTTTTCCGGGCCCTACATGGGCCCGACGTAGACCAACTAGCCTCCGTAGCCTGGCTGCGTTTCGGTGATCTCTTTGGAGAAACCGAAGGTTTTGTCTGTGCAATTATGGATGAAGTTATCATGACGAATAACTACCGGAGATTTATTGTGAAGGACGGCACGGTTGACATATGTCGGGCATGTCACCGTCCGGGAGAATAAATTCGCCACATTATCTCTGGTTGTTCTCGTCTAGCTAATGGAGAATACTTGCATAGGCACAACCTTGTAGCCAGGATTATCCATCAGCAACTTGCTCGGAAATACTATCTCGTGGAGTCGGAGGTGCCGTACTACAGGTATGCGCCCGACCCAGTTCTCGATAATGGCAACATCACATTGTACTGGGATCGGTCCATCATCACTGACAGCACTATTGTTGCTAATAAGCCTGATATAGTGGTGGTGGACCGGATAGTGAGGCGTGCAATGATTATAGACATAACCGTTCCGCATGACGAGAACCTCGTGAAAGCCGAGAAAGATAAACAAATTAAGTATATTGACTTGGCTCGCGAGGTTGTCGACATGTGGGATGTGGATTCCGCAATCATTGTACCGATAGTCGTGTCGGCCAATGGCTTAATAGCCACGAGCCTCGACCAACACCTCACGAGGCTCTCGTTGGGCAGCTGGATCAAGGGCTTGATTCAGAAAGTGGTACTTCTGGACACGGCTTGCATTGTTAGGAGGTTCCTTTCTCTGGAGCCCTGACCGCCGGTAGCTTGGATCCTGTTCCCGATACCGGTGGGCTACTATTTTTTATATTTTTTAATGTTTTTCATATTTTTTTTTAATATTTAAAAATGTAAACAATAAGAATGAGAAATAAATAAAGGAAATAATAATAATAACCCCATCGCCGTATCTCTACGTTGACGTCGTGGTGGGGCTTGCGCGCCCTAATGAACCTTAGGTACTCATACTTAGGGTGAGGGGCCAGACAAAGAGAGATACAATCCGCAAGGCAGTTTTGTGGCGAACTGTTGGGCAGTAGCGACCCCACGGATCTGATCTCCCGGGAGAAGTCTTGTTCTTCATCTCCGGCTTGCCTTTATTGGCTGGCTGGAGTGAACACTGACGAGGAACAGAGCTCCCACCTCTTTCTTGCCTTAATCGGCCGGTCTGAGTGGAGATTCGCAAGGGCAAACGTGCTCGGGAGAAGGATGTATAATCCAGTAAGACGCTGGTAGGGATCTTGACCGTACTTCCGGGATTGTCCTGATAGCCGTGGTATACCTCTCCACTCCTCTAGCACCTCAGGATATGTTGCCTCCTTGGAGCTACGTCACTTTGTGCTAGCGACCGTTTTCGGGAGCCCATTTATTGAGTGTGCAAGTCACCCCTTGCCATTTTAAAGCCGTGTATATTTTCAGTGGTCAGGCAGAGGCCAATAGTTCTTTCATAGTATCCGTTAATGAATCCACTAAACTACCCAAACCCATAGCCTGTCACCTTTTGTTTCCATATTATGCAATAGTTTTGCACCTACCGGGGATTGTCCTTAGGTATACTTTGATAGTGCTTATAGGGATAATCGTCGGTTGGTGCCCCATTCCATTAGAAATGTCTAAAGGGGCCTCTGCGAGTTGGCTTCGGCCCCTCGTACGCCTACCAAAGGACCGGGACCTCAGGGTCGCGAGATTGTTCAAGATATATCTTAAATAATAATAATCTTTATTGACATAAATTATTATTAACATTTTTATGAATTCCCTAGCTCCTGCGCTAGTGTACACTGTATTACAGGAGCTAGTGTCTTCCCCTAACAATGTAACATGTTATTTATGACATACAAAGATTGCAAAAAAACAGAAGATTTAAAGAAAAAAATAAAAAAGGAAAAAATAAATAAATAAATTAACATGCATAAATTATATTTTTGTATTTTGTGGGCGGGCAATGTGTGCTCGCACGTGTTAGTTGTGGTGTGTAGCGGTGTGAATGTGTAAGGAAGAAGGGAAGGGAAGGAAAGGGAAGGGGAGAGGTGGGGGATGTGTGTGTGAGGGGGGGATGTGTGTGTGAGGGGGGAGTATCAGTGTTTCTCTTCATAACAACTTAATTAGGTTTTCTGTGGCGTCATAGTCCAAACTTTTTAGCCAAGGCAGTATAACTTTTTTAAACTGATTTAGGTTAAGTTTCCCAACTTTGAATTTTTTATTAATAATGTTATGAATGCGAGGAGCTAGTATAATAAAATGTCTTTGTGCAACTGATGTTTTAGCTCGGGGCACAGGGCAGCATTCAACTCTCTTGGACAGTACAGGAAGAGTAGGAACGATTCTTTTGTGGTATCTATTAATTATTTCGTAAATATACAGTTTCCTAACCGATAGCACTACTCGTACACCGATGTAGTTGCGTGCCGGAAAGGCAGGTACATGAGCACTTTGAGTACTGCCCGTTGAGCCCGTTAAGCAGCAATAAGAAACGATTTCCCAGCACCACCCCAAGCACATATACAATATCTAATTAGGCATTCACACAGCGCCCTGTATGTCTGGATCAAAAGTTTATGATTAGCCATTTTTCGTAAATTTTTAAATATGTAAATCATTTTTCTGATCCATACCACCAGCGACGCTATGTGAACATTCCAATTCAGCTTTTCGTCTACTATAACTCCTAAATATTTTATAGTGGTAACGCGAGACATTGTTGCGCAGTTACAGTTTTGGCGGTCGGCTTTTCGGTTACATGGAAACGTGTGTATCCTAAGCCTAAGTTCAGAACCGGCACTCCCAATAGTGGATTTGGTAAAAGAGACATATTTTGTTTTACTTGAATTGAGGGACAGAAGACTGTTTTCAAGCCATGTGATCACCCTAGCCAAACCAGTTTGGTTCCGTAATTTTTATTTTATGAGCATTTTTGCTTATTTCAATTTTGTGTGTTGTTGTTTCTAATAACATAAACTAACTAATGAGCAAGTAAAAGTTTCAAAAGTCGTTAACATCTAAAACATCTAAAGTCGTTGGGTATGGTCACAGATGAGGGTTATAAAATATGTCGGTGATCGAACTTGAAACATAAATAGCTGAACACACCAATGTTACAAAATTATTTTAGCTTTTATAAAATGAATATTCTAGTTCTAGTTTAGAATTTAATTGAATTAACAGCTTCAAAACTTTTATATGCTCATCATTTTTTGTCGCTGCCATGACTGTACCT